>OV928038.1:3755000-5005000 GCA_931315375.2 Opisthograptis luteolata | reverse complement strand
GGCGAGAAAGTCTGTTTTATGCTTATAATTTCTTAAAACTTATGAAGATAGTAGTAGACCTTAGGCTTAAATTAAATGCTTAATAAAACGTTAAAGGTAACGACACGATATTAGCGGATGTGTTCATACATATTGAGCACTCAGCCTATGTTATTGTCTCATTATTATACTAATTATGTGTAATCTACGTCTATCTTCTAGATTAAAAACAAAATATAAACAAAGTTTGTATGGACAAGGAAAAGTTAACCCCTAAGATCATTTAATGCGGTTGCTATGTTTTTATGGAGAAGTTTAGGATACGGAATGTTTGGCACCTGGGTGCAATGACTTAAAGAGCCACACATAGAGAGCTTAAGAGGGCTGCTCACTGTCACCTTCTCAGGTGAAATTGTTTTAGCCAAGCATGACGTCATCGGCAAAGTCAATTTGATGTCATTTACTTTATTCGATAGGCCGTGTGGTCAGATTTGTGGTTATAATAATCTGACCAGTGGGAATTAAAAAAAGTGAACAAAACTGTTGACGACTGTGATTGCTATAAAAAGATTCCTCTAGAGCTATTGTTTGGACAAAGCCTGATCTTTTATCATGTCTTGAAGATGGAGGCAGGCCAATGAATGACGCTGTTTAATGTGAAAAAGTAATCACCAGATATTTTTTTTATCTCTAATTTAACATTTTTTATTCTTAGTTCTGTCGTATGTGTCGTAGATCTCAATATTTAATAGGGTTTTTGTTTAACAGTACTAATAAGTACAGCCATTGATTTATATTTACATTCTTAAGACTTTCGTAATACCTATAGGATCTTGATAAAATTGTTTGAATGAAACGGAAATTCAATTTAGGTATGTAATAAAATAATTTAATCACTATAAAAATTAACAAAATATGTACAAAATAGATCACAGCATAACATGTTAACAATTAGGTAACCGAAATTAACATTTGATGATTAATGATGATGATGCTTCTCAGGAACAATGTGGTGGGTGCTGTGCTTCACATCAGCGTGGAAACTGTAAAGAAAAAGAAAAAATATTTAAAGAAGTAAATTTCATAATTAGCAGCATACACGATTTTGAAGAACAATATAATCTACGAACAGAGAATAATTATGTTCGTCTTCATTTTTCTTATGTAAAATGTAGATATGAAAATGATGTTCTTATAAAACTACATAGAAAAAGGATTACTTGTTGTTCATATTGTAGTCAGCTATACTATCATACATATCACAAACAAAACTACGCGTGAAATGCGGCCACTGTCTAAAGCATGGACTTACCCGCTGTGCTTGTCGCCATGGTAGTGAACTTCTCTGATAGAACCGTCAGGTTCATGCAGAGAGTAGAAACCCTTCACGACGTCACCGTCGCGGGTCTCGTGCTGCTCCTTGTGATCACCAGTGTGAGGGTCTGACACTTTGTACTGGAACTCGTACTTGGGATGCGCCTGAAGAAAGAAAAAAGTGCAATTGATTAAATTGTCCTGTAGAACTAACAACTGCAACAACAGCGGACTCCTTCCAGCTGATGATCATAATGATGACTAACAACTAAGATGATAAAGAAGCTAAACCGACGAATGTGGCGTAATAGGCGAACAGCTGACTGTGAAGTGTACGGTCGCAGGTTCTTTTTTTTTTTTTTTTTTTACTATTTACAGGTTAGCGTTTGACCACAAGTCACCTGATGTTAAGTGACGATGTGGCCGAAGATGGCACCACGCTACACCTGGACTGGGAACTGGCTCTCAAGTGAGGCTGCCGGAACACACCGAGAGGTGCTTGGCGACAGATTCTTAACAAGAGGGTGGTAGCTAGCCAGGCGAGTACTAGAAAATACCCTACCACCAAGCTATGGTTTCATCACGATGTTTTCCTTCACCGAAAGCTCCGAGGTTCTATTCGAATTGAATGTTTCCAGTGAAATTTTAGGGTTTGTTCCCAGCGACACTTACTAGAACGGGCTCCATTGGTAATGATGACGAACACTGTGCATTGCTGCGTAAGATTTTAAACTGTTGATGTACGAAATTTTAAGTGGCACTGTGCAGAACGCACCTTTTTTTGCGAATGGCTGGTTTTGTAATTTAGTTCCTATTGTTATGTGTTCTTTGAAACTGGATTGATCTTTTGTTTTTTGTGGTTTTTCCTATCACTTTACGCTTTTACGCCGAACCGAATGCTTCATTTTCTTCCATATATCAGTCCCTACATTTTGATAGTCCTGGCAACTACAGGCGCTGAACTATAATGCTGGCTAGCGTGACTGATAATGAGGCAAAAGACGTCTCCACAGTTCCATAAAAAAGTAAGTATATTTACATAATAATCCACATGCTCTTCGTGCCCGTGTCCGTGCCCGTGCCCGTGCCCCTGTACGTGCACGGGATGCGCGGGTCCATCGTGTCGGTGGATGTGCTGTGAAGAAAATGCGTGACCATGGCCGTGACCGTGGCCGCCGCTACCGTACTGTGCGGCGACTGCGCTCACAAGCACTACCCAGCAAAGTGTAACCTGGAGGAAAGAAAAATCCTTTATTGATACAAATTAGCAATAAAATACAATGCTATCGCGAAACACTTCTCGTTGTGTTCCGGCAGCTTCATTTGAGAGCCAGTTTCCAATCCAGGCGGAGCGTGGTGCCATGCACCTTGCACCACAACCTTACTTAGCGATAGGTGACTTGTGGTCCAAGACTGTCTTCAAAGATGTATAAAAAATATAAGGAATCCAAAATCTACGTTAATGAAAAAATAAAAACATTATTGTTGCCATTTGTTAAAAAAAATGTTGCCAATTATTTTTCATAGACACATGCGAAATTTTTATAAACACTAGTATTTATTTAACAAGATTTTATTTATTCATCATTAATCGATGCACTTATACCAATAATATAATAATCCATTTCACTAAACTCATCACTATTTGTTGTCACTATTTGAATATTACCTTTGAGATCATTATGAACTTTTCCGTTGTGCTAATGAGACTAGCTTCGAAACCTAACTGATACCATTTGCTTAAAAGCAACGCTTTTTATATTGTTAACAAGTATAACCAAGGTAATATTGATTTCACCTAACTTATTGGCAGTTAAAAATCTTTAAAGTGTGTAGAATTTGTACGGGTTTCGTAAAAACATTTGCTGTACTACGACGTGCTCAGGGGTGTCCAACATGATTCATTGGTGGGTCAGTTCACTCATAACTTTACGGTGCAGCGTGCGTCGAGCCAAAACAAATTTTATTAGAGAAAGGCAGGAGTGATGAAGGATTGATAACGCTTATTTTATCGGTGGGTTATGTTTATTATAATTATTGCTTATAATCACTGTAGGAAAGGTACTGTTATATAACTCAGTGTAAATTGTTTTTTTTTTAATTTATTTTATTATCAATAGAAAACAAATTTAATAGTAAATGCAAAATGGAAATGTAATAGTTATGTGCAAAATTTAGGTTCACACAGTGACTTATTTACTATGTCTAACTTTATATTTATATTGGAAATTGCGATGTGGAAAATGACGTTCAGGTAGTTGTCTATCAGTTGTACCTATAATTATGTAGATGTCTCATATATTACCAATGTAAAACGTTGAAATTAGACGGGCCGGATTGATAGTCATCGCGGAACACATCGTGGGCCATATTTTGGACACCCCTGCCTTAGAGGTCTAACATTGCTTCAGTATTGTATTGAAAAGCTTATGCAAGTACTACTGCGTATCGTGTTGTTGACACAAATTTGAATGCGTAAAACAGACAGTTGCACCAACTGCATTAATAGGCACCAGAGGCAACTTATTTCGTTTATTGTCTTAAGATAATTGACCGACTCACTGTAAAGAGAATCACAGTATTGACACAGTGGTGTTGATTAGATTTTTAATTATCTAAAGCTCTTTGTTGCAGAGAAATAAATTAAAATTAATTACTTCGTACTAATATTATAATAGCGAAAGTTTGTGTGTGTGAATGTTTGTTACCACGTAACACAGTAACTACTAAACCGATTCTGATGAAATTTGGAATGGAGATAGCTTATAGCCTGGATTAATACATACTTTTTATCCCGGAATAATGTTCTTGTGGGATAACGGGAAGACGCAGGTGAAACTGCGGGGCGCAAGTAGTTAAGAATAAAAGCTTATTTTACATACCTATTATAGAGTAGCGTTTGACCACAAGTCACATTGCGTGACTAATTGGTCGAAGGTGGCGTCATGCTTCACCTGGATAACGCACCAATAAGAGCTCGACGACAGATTCATAACTTGAGGATGTTAGCTAGTCAGACGAGCGTTAGAAAATGCATGTCGCTACCTGATGGAGAAAGGTACGCTTGCCCATTTACAGCCGTTCCCAGTAACCAATCTTCTTCTTCTTAGCTTATATCAAATTTCTAGTAGGGCAAACCGTGGATAGGTCGGTTATTGGAAACGGCCGTTATCTTGCCACCCAGAATTCAGAACTTCAACAGTTCAAAATTCTGCGCGGCAATTAAGAGGACACCGTGCTAAACAATGAATCCGAAATCAGCTAGAAAACTGACATACCGCGGAACACCACACCCCGCAACCCGCCTTCACCCCGCCAATCTTACGCGCCTTGCGATCTTGTGAATACTTGCGATCAACCAGCGCTGCAACGCTCAGGAGCCCGTACGGTCGTACAGCGATTGTCTCGCTTTCCGGTGTCAAAACCATGATCTTTAATGTACATAAATATTAGCTTTGTATGTTTTGTAATTGCTGAGAAAAAAGGAGGTCCCTGCAGCCAATATTTCCGATTCCTCATCTTAATGCAATGCGCTCTGAGATATTCGATGTTTGTGCCTCGTAATTTCATTGGAAATATTGCCCTTTAATAAGTACCATAGTAAAGCTTGCACAATACTACTTGGCTGTTAAATAACTGGCTCTCTCTTCACTTCTTGCTGTTAATTATTTCTTTTACGAAACTCTAAGAAAGTAACCCCATAATATTTTATGGGTAGTTTACAGCAAAGTATTTTACAGCAAACTTGATCGCGGATTAATTACAATAAAGACTTCATTATGATTTGTAAGTGGATCCAATAGTCTAATCCTTTGCAAAATTACACATGCATTCTCGTATACCGCATTCTCGTCGGGGGCACTGCCGTGCCCCCACATATAAACAGATAGGTATAAACAGCAATTTGATCTTAAAATTATTTTACAAAGGTACCTTTTCATGAATCAAATATAGTTAATACAATAGAATTAGGTTTTATAACGGGATAATTACCATGTATTTGTTTTTGTTTGAGTTCTCGATATTTCGGCACTGTTGCAAGCGCCATGATCACGAGAATACTAAAAGTTTCTGCGGGTAGGATTGTTGATGTTATAACGGGCAGACGTATCTATCTACCCGCTTCCTCGCACGTTTTTTGCTTACGATGACATTACTATTTTCACACAAGTCACTCGCAACTCGATTCAAATCTCGACACACAAAACTCACGGTATCCCCTCGTGAGCTATGACAGGTGCTTTTTCAAACGAGTAACTTTGACAAGTGGTAAATTCAATAACGAACTACTACGAACACACTACCTATGTTAATTAAATAAAAATAAATATTATACTGGGCACCTAAATGTCCTCACAGCGGAACTAAATACTTTCTCAAGTACCTTGTATTATAATAAATCAGCATAATTTCGTAACAAAGCCTAATATTGGCTTTCATATTTTTATAATATAGCATTATGTCATATCGCAATAAGAAAATCTTCTCATCTCATAATGTTTGCCTTACTTTGAAGGCTGATGTTTAAATATAAAACGGTTTTATATATCGAGTTTACTTTACGTACAAGTATGCAATTGGGGCAGTCCTTTCCTTTTATTATGACAGATTGACAAAAGATACCTTCTGCAGAAATTAAGGCATTACGCAAGTAACGTACAACTTTGAACTCAAATTACTCAAACCAGATTGTTTGAAGGTGTGAGTGCACACATCCAAAAAATCTGTTCAAAACTGAAGCAAACAAGTAAGGAACCTGATTTTTTTTTATGTATAAAATCTGCGGCCTTTATTGCAATCACCATCAGATTCACTACGGCTCCAGTAAGGATAACAACTAAAAATGTTTCTCAAGGTACGATATATTTTAATGAAACTATTTAAGTCAATTAATAAAGCAACTTACCCGTTTGCTTAACAGTTTTCAAGGCTTTTGTATTTTTTCAGGCACTCACTACCGTCGCTTTAATAGCAGTGACTTACTGCCAGGAGCAGCATTATAACACTGATTCCTCTCTAGGCTATAATTCTGGAAGCCAGTCCCATGGTCACGCCGTGTCTTCCCAAAGCATCATCCGCCACGACATTGGACACCAGGAACAATCTCACGGAGACGCTCATCAGTACATTGTACCTGTTCACCAAGAGCCTGCTCCCGTTCATGAAATCCTAAGCGTACAGGCTGCTCCTAGTATCGAGATCCATTCTGGAGGCCAGTCCCATGGGCACGCTGTGTCTTCTCAGAGCATCATTCGCCACGACAGCGGCCACAATGATGAATCTAACAGTGGCTCTCACTATTTCATCCCTGTTCAGCAACATTCCGCTCCTATTCACAGTGTCAGCTTGCACGCTGCTCCCTCTCACGAAATCCATTCTGGAGGCCAATCGTATGGTCACGCCATTTCGTCTCAGAACATCATTCGTCATGACAGCCATGATTCCAATGAAGGTTCCGCGCACTACGCTGCCCCGGTCCACCACACCGTGATTCAATCTGCTCCCATTCAGCACCATTACGTTCAGCAGTCGGGTCATCATGAGCAATCTCACCATGAAGATTACAATGTAAGGTTTTTTTCGATATGAATCTGAACTTAATACTTTTTTGTGTGCTGATTCTAAATTGTATCAACAGACTCACCCCAAGTACGAGTTCGAGTACAAGGTGCAGGACCCGCACACCGGTGACAACAAGTACCAGCACGAGAGCCGCGACGGCGACGTCGTCAAGGGCGTCTACAGCCTGCACGAGTCTGACGGTTCTATCCGCACTGTTGAATATAGTGCAGGCAAACATAGCGGGTATGACTTTTAGTATGGTCGTTGATAAAATTACTATATATTCTTACTTGTGATCATTTAAATGCGGAAGTAACTCTCTGTCTCTTTGTCCATCACCTTTTCACACCTAAACTGCTGGACAGATCTTGATCGTCTAGTTTGGACTTTGGGGAAATTGGGACGTTTTGCCACGATAAACTGCAGTCCACGTGGATTAAGCTGCGGGTCATAGGAGCTACCATTTTATTTTTTAAAGATGCCCATCTACTTTAGCTAGCCATATCTAAGTAAAATAAATAATAACTTAATTTGTTCATTTCAGATTCAACGCCCTCGTCCATAACTCCGCACCGTCGAAACACGAACAACAATCCCATCACAATTATCATTAATCCTACAGTTACTTATTTAAGACTGTTGCTTAGTTAGGATTGTTGAATATATTTCTTAAATATATCATATGTTTGATAACCCCATACCTACATTACCCTCATCACAATGTTCCTATAACTATATACCAGTAAGTTTTGTCATATGGATCATGACATGATCAATTGATATCAAAATTTGTATGGAAACATATCAAATTGTACGCGAGCGTAGCCGTAGGGCAGGTCATAGGCCTTAACACTTGTTGCCCTGTATAAATTTTATGATATTTTAAAATATTTAATCCTGACAACCGTACACCCATTAGATTGTAAAACATTATTGCGGATTAAGCCACACTACCATCGAATTTTAGTCGTGCCACAGTAAGGGGTAATAAATTGTGCGGCTGATTTTGCACAACGCAAATTACGTAAGTCTGAACTCTTAAGAAAGGATTCCGGGTGATATCATAACACCAGCAAACCCTATTTTATGTACCTATTAATAGAGTGATAAGCAAGGTCATTATACACATTTATAACAAACACTAGGAGCATTGTTAATGCATTTTACCAACCCTGAACCATTCTTAAATGGTGTCCTACTTGAAAAACTATTCTTAAGCGGTGTGCGATCTTGAAGGATTGCATTTAGTACGAAAAAACTTGCTGAAAAGCTCATTCCACATTTAGAAAATATGTTGTGGGTGAAGGCGCATACATCGAGTCTGTGACTTCCAGGACTCGATTATGATTACATTGATTATTATAGATTACACCTATGCCATGCTACATTCAATATGACAACAATGCCAATGAACTTTCACGAGTCTGTGTGAAGTTACATCATGACCTGAAATAATATACTTAAGATTATTCTGCTTTAAGAACCTTCTTTCTTTTATTTTTAATGAACTTGCAGTAATGACAATAAATGCCTTTTAAAAGCTGATCGATTCAGCAACGTAACAAACCCATTATATTAACACCAAAAAAAAAATACGATTTCCTCAAGAATGTACCGAATCCAATAAAATACTGCTAAAGTAGACCAACAAATCTGTGCCACAAAAACGCTATTAAAATGTGGTTCATGGCGAAGACAGCCAGTGCGTAAGTTGATCGTCAGTTTTTGCTACTAATCACGACAATGACATGGTTTTGCAACTGTCGAACGTCACGACGCTTTGATGAATTAATAAGATAACATCATTATGATGCTGACACTAGTTTCATTATTTATCTAATGGGATTTTCTAGAACAACTAATAAGTGAAAATTGAATCGGTAGACATTAGTTGCACTATTGCACTGCGTTTCACAGTTGCACCTGCACTTTTCCTGTTATGCCACAAGGAACTAATCCAGGGTATATGATCTCAATTCCTTCACCCAAATCCGATAAGCCCTTTCAGCATGAAGAAGTTAGAAATATAGATATTCATAAACTTTAGCATTTATTATACGAGTGTAATTTTGTTTGTTCAGTCTGAATGCCGCTATGTAGCAATATCCATAATCACCGAGACATTTTTTTATTTGATATTTTTAAATTATTTTTAAATTAATTGAGTATTATTATGCATGCAACATGTACTTAGTGTGACAATATTTTTTATTTGTATGGCCACTTTTACCTATTATTTATTTTACCACATTCATCTTTTATGTCCTTACCCATGTTTTACAATAAATTATGTTTATCTTTAAATTCTTATCATTATCATCAGTCTATTAAATTCCCACTGCTGGGACACAGTCCTTCTCTCAATGAGAAAGTATACAATAGTATGTCATTTCTATATACATAGTTAGATAACTTACTTAATCTAGTTTAAAAAAAAAACTGATATCTTCATAAACATGACAAGCAATTTAGTGGTTGTTAAGTTACTGTTATTTAAAACGAAACAGCCAATCGATGTCATAATATAATTCACATTGTGCAAGTAGTCCGCAGCGGAAACTCTATCCAGTTAAATTTTCAAAGAGAAAACAATACTGTTAAAAAGTCGTAATATGGAGCAAATGATGGAACCCTACTAGAATAATAACTATATAGATTTCTATCAGTAACTTTAGAACGCTCATTATGCACCTAGTTCAGATCCCATTCGGAGTCTAGAGCTGTTAGGTACAAAGCTCAATATTATTAATCAGAGCATCGAATACACTAGTTTTGCGGACTGACAACCTTCACATTGATTACATAAATTACGTCATTCGGTCTGCGCGCGCGCCGCGTTACAAACATGACGCCCAAGCGGATACAAATCTATTCAATACTCTCTCGTAACGTCTCCACTATATATTGAGCTAATGACTATGTTAATTCAACAGTTCCACTGCGGAAGTCCAAGGAGAAAGATCAAAATGTTAGCCAAAGTATGTAGACAAAGCTACATATGAAAATAAAATAATAGTTTTAGAACATCGTGTAACCTTTTCTTTAATATTGCAGGTTTTAGTGCTTGCCGTCGCCGTAGTCGCAGCTTCCTGCGAGAATCGTTATTACAGGTTAAAGACCGTACTTCAACAACATGGAGCACCGAAGGAATACAGATATCATCCCCAGGAGGAAGCCCCTAAGGAATACAGATATCATGCTCAAGAAGAAGCACCTAAAGAGTACAGATATCATACTCAAGAGGAATCACCCAAAGAATATAGCTATCATCCTCAAGAGCATATTCCCGTAAGAGAATACCAGGAGGCACCGGTCAGCGCAGAGCAGTACAAATCACCACAGAACCATGCTCACGCATTCTCTTCCCAAAGCATTGTTCACCATGGACAAACCGCCGCTTACGAAGAATCTCAGGAGTCCAACACTGAGCACGTTGCTCCTGTCTACCAATACGTGGATGAGCAAAACGAGGAGCAGAATGCCCATCACGCTGCCCCCCTGCAACACAAATACCAGGCAGTCCATTATTCTGCCCCCGCTCCCGTGCAGCATGAAATCCAGACCATAGAAGTTCCTCACCACAAAGTACCTTCTCATTATCAGACAGAATCTCACGAGGCTTACCACCATGAAGTCCCACACAACGCTCCTCAACATGCTCCTCACCACGAAGCACCCGTTTACCACGGAACGGAGTCACACGAATCTCACGACGAGCCAATTGACTATTACGTGAGTTTCCTCAGTTTGCATATAGACTACTTATTTCCTGCTTCCAATTTTATTGCGACTTTCCAAACATTTATTCTACTCACAACGATGATCGTTTAAATTGCGATTGGCTGACAGCGCATTTGAATTAGGCAACATTATGTTAATGTACTTTTACTATTCGCAGGCGTATCCCAAGTACCAGTATGAGTACAAAGTGGAGGACCCGCACACCGGTGACAACAAGTTCCAGCACGAGACTCGTGATGGTGATGTAGTGAAAGGCGCCTACGGTTTGCATGAGGCTGATGGATCGATCAGGACTGTCGAATATAGCTCTGATAAACACCATGGGTAAGTAGCCTTATATATTTTACGACCACGGCTAAGTTGACATTTCCCCATCCAACATTTAATATCCCATTTGACTCCTTTAGGGGATGATTAAAAAAACTCTTCTCTGTATACCTTACACTATATCTTGACCATATCACGCCTTTATCATCGTTAATACGAGTATGTCAGGACTTTGTACTGTATATTATTAGGTGTGTATCGATTCAAAGTATCCCAAAAATAAGAATTTATTCTAGTTTTGAGGTAGAATGGACGTCTCATCTTGTCTTCACATTACTGTCTCTGGAGACCTTTCATACCTTTAATGTAACCTTGTATATTTTGCCCAACAGATTCAGTGCCATCGTGAAACATTCTTCACCAGGACAACATGTGCATATCGAGAGTCACCATAAAAACTAGAAAATGTTGTGGATGTTTCAGCTTTACTCAGTTTAGTGTTATTGTTGCTAGATGTGTATTCCTATTAATGTATTAAAACCTATTTAATTCTTGATTTTAATAACCTTGCACTTTTCATTTAACATCATCGAATACCTAGAACCTAGCCAGAACCCAGAAAATAGTGTGATGCTCTGCAGCAATGATTAATTATCATTAATTATGACTAAGAGCGATCAGTCATAGCTGAAAATAATGTACCTATTTCCATTCTTCGATGATATAAATGCGAATGTATGTGAGTGATCCTTTTTCACACTGACACACAATTTGATCGCAGTATCATATAAAGTTAGCTTATAACGTTCATTTACCTACATAGGCTACTGTTTATCCCGGCAAAGGGTTCCTGAGGGATATCGGAAAAACCACGGGTGTACCTGCGGCGTGCAGCTAGTTCTAAATAAAACTAAATTACTTCGTGTATGTACGTTACCTAACTCCGTAATTATTCAAATATTGCCCAAATGGTAGGCAAGGAAATGTTCTAATTGAATAACAAATATATAGGCATTATACGAAAACATTGCAAATGATAAGATTAGCATATTTTAAATAATTGTAAGTCTCTCTGTGCTTTGTGCGGAACCGGCATTAATATTTTTTATTCTTAATGGGTTTGTGTTTGTCCGTCTACTACCCATCTTACGTGATGGTAAATGTAGATGCAATCTAGGGGATAAATGGTTCCCTGTTCAATTTCGATTTAAAAAACTTCCATATTATAATTGTTAGGAAATACACAGCTATAGTAGGATGATGCACTCCTTCGCTATTCGTATGATGATGAACGTGGGGGCAAAGTGTTGCGTTTCTATTGCAGGGACCAAAATATATGGAAGCCTAATAGTTGTTAAGCAAAGTAAAAGGCATAAACTCCGATTACAGGGTCCAATTATAAGAAATTACTAGTTTAAGTGTTAAAGATGAGACACTCATATCATTTCCTTTTAAAAAGTACATTTAGCTGGTAGCGGAACTACTACTTTCTGGATCATAGAACATGGCTCGTCAAGCATGAAAATGACGAACCCGGCTCATGAATAGATTACTAATATCGACCAAAAAGAAAAGCCTGTCAACGTCAGTAGGTATAAATATTTAAATAGCCTCTTTATATCTTAATAAATTAAATTATTTACATATCATTATACAATTAAATGTTAGATATATAATGTCAGTAAGTATCGTTATCTTATTGGCGAATGTATCGACACTGCAGATCATGACGGAAAGCATTAAGCAATAAGAAAGGTGGTCCTAGCAAGAGCAAAAGGCATCGGGGGCATGCCACATAACCTGTATTTCAGTTAATAAGTATATAAGTTTGAGTAAAAATTTTTGAGTATAAAAACCGATATTGCTTTTGGAATTGTATCATTCAATTGATTAACTTACCGCAAACAAGAGCAAAATGTTCTCTAAAGTGAGTTAAATTCAAGATCCATAAAATTACAATTTTGCATTTAAAAAGTTTCTTTAATTTGACTAAAAGCGCTACAAGTGCATATTTTAACCTAAAACTTTCTATTGTCACTTCCTTAGATTGTTATCCTCGCCGCTGCTCTGAGCGCCGTGTGTGCCCAGCACGGGCACGAGCACGGCCACGCCTACTCCTCCCAGTCTATCGTCAGGCACGAGGTCTCCCACGGTGAGCAACAAGGCCACCACGGACACCAGCCCATCGTCCACCACGCGCCGGTGTACCACGCCGCCCCCGTGCACCACGTGGCCGCCGTGCACCACGTCGCTCCCGTGCTCGTGCAACACGCCGCCCCCATCCACCACGGCAACTCTCATCACGAGGAGGAACACCATGATTACCATGTAAGTTTACTACTTCCGTTCTTTTGTTTCGTTTCCATTGTAGCGATATATTTTAAAGCAATGGCTGTTAATTCTGCAAACTCTTTATTTTGTAAGTCCTAAACATTCTTGTAATTTAACAGGCTCACCCCAAATACGAGTTTGAGTACAAAGTGGAGGACCCCCACACTGGTGACAACAAGTACCAGCACGAGAGCCGCGACGGTGACGTTGTGAAGGGTGTCTACAGCCTGCACGAGTCTGACGGTTCCATCCGCACTGTTAAATACACTGCTGATAAACACAGCGGGTATGACTTCTCTCGATTTCATATCTAATACAACCGAGATAAAACTCAATTTTGCGCGACAAAACTATGTATGCGTCTGAATGACGAGAGAAGCTGATCGTTTGCATGATGCTTTTAACAATTGCAGTAATGCTTTTTATGGCAAAGTAATAGGCACTGACTGTGCTCTAACAGAAACACAGATTTTATTTATTATTGCTTGGCAGCTAAATATTGTCAAGCAATTCGGTAGCACTCATGTAGATGGACTCTCAGATAATTTTACGAACTGAGTTAAAGGAAAAAAATGCGTTATTGTATCATCTCTTTCCAAAATGCCTTATAATGCGGAAGTCGGAAATTAGTCACAAAATATATTTCTTTTCAGTTTCAACGCCCAGGTTCACAACTCCGCGCCCTCCAAGCATGAACAACCCAAGTACCACCATTAAGTTCTACTGTATACCTCTTGCTGTTTGTTATTTTGTTGATAATACTGTTAATAAAGACTAGTCTTCGATAAAAAAAAAGTTTTTAATATTGCACCCTTTTGAAAATAGTAATACAACTGAAGTTTGTTGCTAGGATAAGTTGATTTTATCATGGGTGAGTTCTCTTCAGGGGTTATATGAAAAACCATTTTTACGAGTACAGTCAACCATAGTGAAGGCTAAATAACAGTAGGTATGTACATTTCGTGTACAATTATTAACATTTCATTCTTTTTGGTAATGTGGGTTTTTTATGCCTGAAATATATATATTTTATTTATATTACAGAACCAATTTTGTTAGCAAGATCACACCAGCGCCTAAACTAAAACTTATGAAATGTGCATCCTTACTCATATGCTATTATTCTCGTATAGCTAAATGAGAAAATGTGTTTGTTGATGTGTTGGTTTGTTGGTTTGTCCTTCTTTCACGGAGCAACGGATCGACTCAATTTTAGCATATATATGGCAGTCACAGAAACCATGCAATTTTCCGGGAAAAAAATTACCTATGTTGCTTTCCACCTCGTTAAGGCCAAAGCTGGTTCCAATAACCGATCTATCCACGTTTTGTCCTACTAGATATTGACATTTCACATCACTACTATGAGGCTCAGGTATGTCAAATTTCTATCCCTAGTATGATAAACCGTGGATAGATCGGTTATTGAAACCAGCTTTAGCTTTAACGAGGTGGAAAGCAACATAGGTAATTTTTATTCCAGAAAATTGCATGGTTTCTGTGACTCTATTAGATCTCATAATTTTTTTAGGACCTCAAAATTAGTTTATATGCGTTTAATGTTTTTCTTTTACTTAGTTAGGCTTGAAATGTCATTTGATTACTAAAAACTGTCATTACTAATTTTACATCAGTTTATAAAACGTTAATTTAAAACTTTATCAAAATATAATCTAACTGAACGTGAAAACTGTATCAAAATCCATGAAGTTGTTAAAAGCCCCTACTCGATATTAAGTGGACTCCAGCGCGGGAGTGAATAGTATTCAGGAAACCAATTAGACACATTGGGTGAAACTTACGACCTATCTATAAAAAAAATAACGTATCTATTTGTAATGTCAACATAATTTATATTTTTTTTTGTCAGTCTGTCTGTTCCGGCTAATCTCTGAATCGGCTTTACCAATGTGATGTGATTTTAACTAGCAAGTAGCTAATATTATAATAATTAATCTACATTACTTTTATTTTAGAAAAAAGCTACCTAAGGTTACGAACAAATTAAAACTAATTGATGAAAATTGGTATGGCGATAGTTGAAACCATTGAAAATTACATAGACTACTTTTTATCACGCTAAACTGTTGTCCACATGGATGAATCTAATTTGAATAATTTACATGGCAGATTTCACAACACTGTTCAGGGTTGAAAGGAAGTTTTAACGAATTCTTTTAAACAGACGCTCTGTTATATAGATAGTATCTACTATTTGAAGAATAATATCTATGTAATAAAATGGGCCAAAGACCAACTAATTATAACTCAATTTACTAGAAAGGAGTATTGCATGAAACATTTCACAACATTTGTAATAGGCACTCGCTTCACTCGATCACTTCCGTTAGTTATTTCGAGTATAGGTAGTTCACTAATAACTTAAAATTATAGTATTTGATATAACATTAAATTAATACCCAGTATTCATAACAGCTTACGATAACGTTGCTAAAATAGAAAAAAATAACATGGGAAGAACCAATGATATCGGACTTGAAGCGCAGGACTAAAATATACATAAACTTAGCACTATGAGTCTAATACTACCTACCTACTGAAAACAATATGTCCTGAAAGTAGGCCGTATCGTTTTTCTCAATCCACTGATGAGCTCTCTACAAAACAATTATTTATTTGACAACCCTCCGGCAATAATTATTGCACATCAGCACAACTATGAAATTTACTGCTCATATAAAATTTCATCAGTAAAGAGAATTACATAGTGGACAAATAGATAAAGCTTTATTGTTATGCCCCAACAACGACAGAAAATACTAGAACTAGTGTAACTATTAAGACAGCATTTAAATCGACAGATTTGATTTTTAAATAGGTATAAAATCATAAAATTAGAGCTCATTTTAAAAAGAAGGTTTTTAGAATAACTTCATTGTTACCCAGCAAATCACTTTCTTCTAACAAAACAACTGTAAACATACTAATTGGCTTCTTAAATTAGTAAGGCAATATAAATAGTTAATTGGTTGCATAAATCAATTAGAGAACATATTATTTTAGACGATTTACGCTAAAACATTGAAGCTCTGATTTTGTTTTTCTGATCAAACTTTTTCATTTAACATTCCAGTCATACTTATTATACTCCCAAGAGCTGCATTCGCAATAGTCTGATCTATCGCTCTAGCGACTAAGGCGTATTTTAGGGGCACTTACATCTCTACAATGTTTTGCGAGACGACTTCGTCTCTTCGCAGTACATTATTGTACTTTACAGGTAGCATTATAAAACAACTGTTTAAGGGAGACTAGACTTTATTTACATAATCAACAAAGTAACAAACAAACAATAATAGGTTGAAGTTGAACTTAATAGTGTTTCTGGGGTTGGGCGTGCTTGGAGGGTGCTGAGTTGTGGACCTGGGCGTTGAAACTGTGAAGAAAAAGAATTGATTAATACGGTTTATTACCGATCGCTACGATATGGGAATGTACAAAGCAAAAAAGAACAGGCAAACTTCCTGGTATGCGTGATATACCTGTCGTCAACTGGACAATAGCTTAACATGAGGCAAGATTGCAATCAAACGAAGGCCTATTCACAAAGATGTCCTAATAATCTGGATGTTTATCTCGAGAAGATTAATTTTACACTAAGGTCGATACTACAAACTAAATAACTATTATTTTATCGCTATCGCTCGTTGGTTTGAGTATAAGAGATTAATTAATATTGCTTACCCGCTGTGCTTGTCAGCAGTGTATTTAACAGTACGGATAGAACCGTCAGACTCGTGCAGGCTGTAGACACCCTTCACAACGTCGCCGTCGCGAGCCTCATGCTGGTATTTGTTGTCACCGGTGTGGGGATCTTCTACTTTGTACTCGAACTCGTATTTGGGGTGGGCCTGTTGATTGACAATAATGTTTAGGACGTACAAAAGTAAGAGATTTCAGAATTAACAGCCACTGCTTTAAAATATATCGCTATGAAAACAAAACAAAAGAACGGTAGTAGTAAACTTACATAGTAATCATGGTGTTCCTCCTCGTGATGAGAGTTGCTGTGGTGGATGGGGGCGGCGTGTTGCACGAGCACGGGAGCAACGTTGTGCACGGCGGCCACGTGGTGCACGGGGGCGGCGTGGTACACCGGCGCGTGGTGGACGATGGGCTGGTGTCCGTGGTGGCCTTGTTGCTCACCGTGGGAGACCTCGTGCCTGACGATGGACTGGGAGGAGTAGGCGTGGCCGTGCTCGTTCCCGTGCTGGGCACACACGGCGCTCAGAGCAGCGGCGAGGATAACGATCTAGAGAGCATTTGAGGTTTTATTTAGTAGGTTTGTTAAGCTTCTGAAAATTGATGACTACACTGATGTTAATAAGCCGAGTTTCGAAAGATACTATGAAATAATTTTTATAGCAATTGATTTTTGGCATGAGTGCCTTTTAAGAGAATAAATTTCTAAGAACTAGGAATGTTAAAAAAATTTAGGTTTGGTATATGTTCAAAATAGTTCACTTACTTTGGAGAACATTTTACTGTTGTTTGTTCTGTGTTATCCAATTGAATGATAAGAAAGAAAGAGCTGAATCGCTTTTTATACTCAAAAACTGATATTCGACATCATACTTGGGTCAATGTGTTACGTTGTACCTATCTACATGTAGCTGAAAAACGGGTTTTATAGGTTGTCACTGATACCTTTCTCATTACATAAAAAGCATGATCTTAATAATCTACCTACAGTTATTCTGATGATAGATTTTAGTTTTTTATACATCTTAAAGATGAGATGAAAGCAAGTCACTGACCTGATGGTAAGTGTCAAGCTTGCCTATCATTACAGTTCAGTGCTACCATGAATTTTGAACAGTTCAATATCCCGGGCGGTTTTGCACTGCGCTCGTCACCCATTTATTTGTCCTATAACTCCAAATTTATTGATTTCTTTAAATTGTTATGATTATTACATATTCCGTTGTAATTATTTATTTCTACAACCATGCGAATGGCTTCACAAAACGAAATATCTATCGCGTAAAATTAGCATACATTCAACATACATTCGTTTCATTTGATAGCTTAATCATATTAAATGTGCATGCTCATAATATTTTTTTTTAGATAGATAGGTCAAGATAGACCACTTATGTTTTTAATGAAATGTTGTTTAAATTCCTCAACTACACATTTTTGCTAATTAAAATTTATATTTTATATACTGTAGCTATTGACCACTATAGTCACTTGATAATGAGTGATGATGTAGTAAAGGTAGCGCCACGCTACTGGGATGTTTTGGTGGTAATAGAAGGAGAATAAAAGAACTAAGTTATATGAAAAAATATATTTTAAATGTACATCAGTCGCAAAAACGGTAGTTTTTGCAAAACACCCCGCATGCCTGTGTTCAACGTTTCATAAAATGTATTATCACTGAAGATCGAAAACGGGAGGTATACTTAAACTAACTACAAGAAAATATTATACAAATGTACCTAGTACTTTGTAGTATATTCTTAAGAAAAAGTTTGGGCCGTGAAGTCCCAGATATTTTGTACAAGTTATGAAACGTTCAAACGTTTCTCATTGTCCCGAAGCCTCGTTGTCGCGTTCCGTCCAAGCTTAAGCTAAGTAAAGTAATAAATAGGTCGTTGGTGAGAATGGTTGTGTGTATGAGGAATGAGGTCTACCCGTGAAGACCGTGGATGAGCCCGTGACCGAGTGGGGCTGCTACGGCGACTCTAGCTGGATGCGCCGCGTGACCTTGTCTGCTTACGACTGCGTTGAATCTATTAACAAAAAATATTATTATTAGTAAAGACAAAAAATCCTGGAAAAAAAAGTTCACTATCATTCCATTAAATTTATGTTTGATTAATCCATACTAATATTATTGAAAGTTACTCTGTCTGTCTGTTTGTTTGTTACGGAGTGTTCCCACGGTGCATTGTCCGGTCTGGCGCGGCTTGATTTGTTGGAAAAAAACATCATTATCGATCAGGTAAGCACGCACAACGTCAGACGACCAAAGGCAAGGTGTAGGTATTCACGGTTCGGTGTGGTCTGATCCGTTCGAAAAACGGACCATGGAACCATTGCATTATTTTCCGGAAAATACTGAATACACTCATCTTTTCACGCCTAAACATACACATAGTATGAAGCTCTGGGAAGGACGTAGGGCTTTTTATCGCAATAACCTGTATTCGACGTAGGTGAAACCGCGTGGTGCAACTAGTGTGTATTAATATTTAATTGAATTGGTTTGAATTATATTTACTTTTAAGGACATCTAGGTATGTATGTTTTATTTTCTATGTCAGTTAGTGGCATTGTAGCTTATTTTGATTTAGTTTATTTTTTATGTATGACTTAGCATATGACTATCATCGTTTCATTGATTCCCAATACGTATTGAGTGTTTGTAACTGGTGCAGGTAATATTTAATTCATACTAAGCGAGTAGAACGAGAGCTATGCTAGAATCGTATTACGATTAAGATATGTGCTCAGGATTGCAGTGCAAATGTAATACGTGTCACTGTCTACTATATCTGCGTGAAGGAATTTTGTATTGCGTAAACAGCTGTATAATGAAGCTACCGCCAGATCTCTGTGAAAATCTAATGGATTTAGCAAAAATATCTAATTTCTAGAGACAGTAATAATAATAATAATGATATCAATTGACCCTTCAAATGCCACGTACCCATTATGATCGTCAGCTGAGTAGTTGACGGTGCGGACGGTACCGTCGGGTTCGACCAGCGAGTACTGTCCCTTCACGACGTCACCATCGCGCGCCTCCCACTGACTCTTCTGGTCACCTGTGTGGCCGTCAGTGACTCCGTAGTTGAACTGGTAACGGGGGTGGGACTGAAATACAAAAGAAACAGTGTTAGAACGGTTCTGTAGAAGGCAATACAAACTTAGACACTAAACTATCACAAAACGAGCCATGGAGCTCTGCTTGGAGTTTCTTTGCGTGATAAAATCCGAAACTAGGAAATTCGCTGAAGAACCAAGGTCACCGACATAGCTCTCAAAATTTGCAAGTTGGAGTGGCAATGGGCAGGCCACATCGCTCGACGAACCGATAGCCGATGGGGAAGGAAGATTCTCGAGTCCGACGACATTGTAAGTCGCAGGGAGCCGATAGATGCAAAGGGCTAATAGCCGTTCATGATGGCGTCCTATGTTCAGCAGTGGACTTCTTTCGGCTGATAATGATAATGAACTAAAATATATTTTACGCCTCTTAGCGATGACCTTATCAAACTGTTCACACTAATCTTATGAATACGAAAGATTGTTACTTCTTAAAGCTATATCAAATAAACGGTAGAGCATTTATTTGCTTGGTGGTAGAACATTTTCTAGTGCTCGTCTAGCTACCCTCAAGTTAAGAATCTGTTGGACCCATCGGTATGATCCGGCCATCTCACTTGAGAGCCAGTTCCCTGTCTAGGCGTAGCGTAAGAGCACCTTCGACCACCTCGAGGTCTTCAGTTTTGAGTGAAATTTGGAATGGAGATAGCTGATTCCCTGGATTAACACATAGGCTACTTTTTACCCTGGAATCGGAGAACCATAGGTATTACCGTAGAGCGCAGCTAATCTGTCGTGTAATGTTATAGTGGATAAACCAGTAAGCACGTCCGGCGCCACTATTGAATGGACTATTATAAGAGCTTGTTGAATAACACAGCGGTGCGCCGGCGCCGTGAGACTAGACGGCAAAAATGGTTAGCAAGCGAGCTAAAAAATATAGGCGATGATCCCAAAATCCAATCCCATCTCGATCTATGACTTATAAACTTACATATACTTCAACAGGGGCGGCATGCGCGTACGAAGCGACTGGTGCGTGCGCGACCACTGCACTGTGACCTGCAACCACATTAAAAAAGAATCAGTATGTAATTATAAAAAAAAATACACTGTGACTTCACCATACGAAATTATTTATTTACAGACTAGAACTTAAAGTGCAAAAGTAAACGCTCTCTCTCTAACCCTTTGTCTGTTTATTACTTAGCCGCTGAATAGATCTTCATAAAATTTGGTATACCTAGGTATAGATAGTTTGAACCCTAGAGAAGGATATAGTCATACTTTTTATAGCGAAAAACTGTAGTTCACGCTGGTGAAACCAAAGGGCACAGCTAGTAGAGTATATTCTTTACCAGATATATGGTAGGTAGTGGTAAGCCGTAGGACTCCTTTGCAGAGTCCGACTGGTAAAGTACCATAACCCAAGTTTTCCAGTGACATTACAGGATATAAATATATTTAACATCTTATAAATAAATAAATAAATCATGGTGAAGAAAAGCGCATTGCACTGTTGAAGTTCAAAATTCAGAGTGGCACTGAACTGAAATGGGCAAGCGTGACGCTTACCACCAGGCGACCCACTTGCTTGTCTTACACTAAGTTGAATATAAAAAATAGACAAAAAAGATATATTAAAAACCAAAAGACTGTAAGGTATGTGAAAAGAAAAAATGCAATAGGTGCCGTATTGTTTTGCCTACCGTACCTAATCCAAGACCTCCATAGCCGTAGCCTCCATATGCTGGAGCTGCAAGCACGGGCGCTGCAGCCGCATACCCATGTCCTAAGGCGCCGCCCAGGACTATGCTTTGGGAGGAGAGGGCACCGTGCCCAGCGGCGATCAAGCCTGCACGCGCCACGCTTACCAGCGCACAAACTACTATAACCTGAAAATTTATGAATATATTGTTAGGAATGAAACTTTGTAATATTACAAATACTATACTAATCTAAAAAAGATTTTGAGGTTTCTTCATGCTGTCAAGAGTTTGAATAGCTTTGTATATTTTGTAGTATACCGTATTATCTGAGAAATATTTCCTATTAAAATTAAAATATTTTTTAAAACGTACTTATTTTTACAATTTTTACGAACAGTCTTAGAATTATTCTATTTAGTTGGGTATAAACAGCATTAAAATAATTCAGCAGTTAAATAAGTTTTCATCGCAACTGACAAATAAACATTTAAATTAATAAATAAACAACAATTATATTTAAATCAACTGAAAACAATCGCTCGATTATAAGCTATACATATGTAACAAATATTGAATCAATAACTATCACCAGAACTCACGAATTCACAATCGTTATCAAAACCACCGGAAAACCACAAATAAACTGAAACCTACCTTAGCGTTCATTTTCTCTACAATTTGTCTAAATCTATACTGTACTTCACTGTTAGCTCTAGGGCTCGTTGTGTGCCAAATTCTAAGATACCTGGTGCTTTTATAGAGGTTATATGTCCTATAGATACTGGCTAGAGTCCTACCGGGGTGTGTCGCTGGAATACATAGACGTATGTCGAGTGGGCGCTGGCCGCAACTAAACCAGATCGTTGAGATAGTATGGATCTGTCGGGTCGACCAAAAAGACAACTGACGACTTTTTGAATGTAGGATACATAGGCTAGTATTAAACTAAAAGATCAAAATTTATTGCAGCTCGCGCAGTACATCGCCTACAGTGGTTATTTAATTTGGGGACCTAACACAAACATAAAAAAAATGTTTTGAAAAAGACGATAAAAAGTTCGGTAATTAATGAATTAAAGAAATAAATGGGAATGAAAACTCATGACACCATGGAATATTACAACCCAAATGTTTAAACGTACCTATTCAAATGCACAGTAGCTTTCATGTAAAAATCTATTAATTTTATTTGCATGTCCACTCTATTCTTTTGCGGTTACAAATTTGACCAAGAGTTGGTATTGAACTGAAATGTAAATACGTATTTATAGTTCCACATAGTTTTATGCTCTCGGTAAAATAAATTAATTCTAACTCCGGTACTACAGACACATTGTAAAATTTACTTTATTATTTTTGGCATAAATGACCATAAAGTTTGTATTAATGTTACTGCTACCCATGTTAGGGCAGCTTTGGCTTTTCATTCAACACAAATAAGAAAATCTTGAATGCAGCTAATGTTTTCAATTCTAGTTTCAAGAATACGTAATAAATATAATTTCGGAGGTTAGCTAAGAATATGTTTAACATTTAGCCGCATCGTGCTAGCTTCATTTTTGTAAAACGACCATGTTCATGACAATCCTGAAAAAAACCATGACACATGAACGACAAAGCTGCGTTCAACATCAAGTCTTAAATCTTACCTAAAAAGGACAAACCATCGTGAATTTCAATTTGGCTCGCATATAAGTCCTTGATAAAACTGATCGTTCTCTACACAATGGGATCGTGCGCACGAGTACTTAATGTTCGTTTGCATATATCCCGCCCACACAGAGCTCTAATGGCATGGTACTGAAGGAATATTATTAATCTTAAATCTATGTATATCTAAATAAATTTTAAATCTACGTAGGTACTACGTATATTTTAAACATAGTTAGATAGATCTCCAAATGGAACCAAATGTTAATTAGTATGAAGTTAAAATTAGATTTACTTCAAAACCGTATTGCACCAATTTAAGGTGAAATTTTATCACGAAAATCTCAGGCTCATAAATATTCATGTATCGATTGTGAATATATTAAACTACTCGTATCTTAACAAGCCGACTGGACTTTGATTCTAATTTTTAACCGATATTTTCACAGGTTGTAAAATTATGAAACGTAACATGATGTTAAATAATGATAACTTTATTTTACAAATTAAATTGAAAAGCTTACAAGCTGATTATGATGCAACTGAAAGTATGTTGAGTTTGCATTGTAACGGCCAGAGTTCAAAGTAAAATTACAATTGGGGCGACTTACATAACACCATCATCATTCAATTCCAATTTATCATGTTCAATTCATTGACTGTGGCAAAAAAAAGGAATTCATGATCTTTGATAACCAAACTATATGAATATCATTAGAGTCTATTGGAGTATTTTGAAAGTAAAACTGTGTTCTCATCAAAGTAACCACAGTTTAAGGCCCTGCTGTCTACAACCTCACCCCGCAGGCGACAGATGGCTACCTCATGTCGATCTGGAAGTAACGAAAACGTTAAAAACAATAATTAAAAATACTTATGGCAATATTTTCATTAAATAGCTTTATAGCCCTCTGGGTATTGTACTTTTTAATATTATTATGTTGTGATAATAGCAAGTCTTTGTTATTTATAGATCCGGTGTAAAATGGTTCAAAAGAAGGGGGCACTTTTAAAACATATTGAAATATTTTTGTATTTTTTTCTTCTCAAGGCTGCAGCTTTTGCTGTGTATCACTTTAATTAAATACTTTTTTATTTTTAGCTATCATAATTACAGAGAAAAATGGTTTTCATCGTGTCCACTGCTGGACATAGGCCTCTGCCATGATATGCCACCGAGCCCGGTCTTCGGCTTTTCTCATCCAACTACTGCCAGCCACTCGGCGCAAGTCGTCGCTCCACCTTGTCGCAGGGCTAAATGGTTGTAATCAGCCTCAGTTATATTATCTTAGCTTAATCTCGGAGTCGTCCCCTTAAGTAAGGCATGAACGTCTACCGCAAGTCTCCGATGTCAAGTTGCCATGACTCATCAGTAGTGTCGTTAACCGGCTTTATTCGATGAAACCGGTTGGGATTTACTCTCGATTATGTTCCGATTTGATAACGATTTGCATTTTGAACACGAATATCTTTATAATATTTAGTGATTCATGAATAGTGACGTAAGGAACGTTGACCTAGGTTTTGCTTAGTTGTTTTGTGCTTGTCTAGTGCAATCACAGAACACTAATCCTCCTACCGGAACGCAATTTACTCGTTTGGTTTTAGGTACGTAAGGAATATTTTATGTTGTTATCAGTCTACCCTCATTGTTAGAAAATTTAATAAAATTAGCTAAGTATTTTGCTCCGCCGGTTCCATTTTATTTATTCAATTTCTTTCCGCACTCATCGCACACTAATTCTAATTAACGTAAAAACTATGTTATATATATATCTAAGTCGTACACTCTTGTCAGAGTGGTCGTGGTTGCTGTGATGCGTTGTCTTTGGCTTGGACACCTCTGATGGCAATGTGACGCCATCAGAGGCAGATGATGAGATGTGGCAGTTATCAATTGTGTTATCATTTAACATGTATTAATAAAAAGCAGGTTTTCAATGCATGAATATAATTACCTAACATGCAGTACATAAGCCCATAATTTACAATTAATTCTTAAGCATGAGTAGGGCAATACCCACCCACCAAAATTGTTTTGTTAATAGAAACCCCGCATGGATCTGATTATTGAGTTACGTGCCGAGTATTAGCAATAGTAAATCAATAGTCTATTAGTTAGTTTCGTCATACAAATTTATGAGCCAGTAGGCTGTTAAGATTTCTTGTCTTTTCATACATTCTTGAATTGGCATGTTTACTATCCAGTGACTTAACACCAGGTGAGATAAAAATATATACCTATTAAAGTTTCTGTAGACTTAGATCTGAACTGAAATTCCATGAACACAGCGATCTTAAAATATTTTTAATTTTTTTTACTTCGTACAGGGTAGCGAATGACAGTAGTCACCAGATGCTAAGTGGTAAAGTAACTAGGTGATATAAGCCTTCGATTACTAGTAATTACTGCAGAATATTACTGATTTTAAAATTGAAAGAATGCCATTCATTTGTAACCTTAATGGAGTGACCATACAAGTTTCACTTTTAGTTCCTACACGCAGTTACAGACTGACAGTCACTTACATAACTCTGACACTAGGTGTCCTAGTGAGCCAGGTGGAATGCCAAAAAATATTTGTGTCGTCGTGGTAATCAACCCTCACGTTGCTCTAAGTAATTTATTAATTCACTTACTAATCATAACTGTTTTGCCATATCGGAGCCTAAGATAGTTTTAAAAATGACCAACACTACAGTTTGCAATTATCACACAAAATCACACACATGCTTACTTTATTTATTTATCAACTACTAGAGACGCGCCCCAGCATATATAAAAAATATAAAATATTTAAAAATAAAAAATATGTAAAAAAAATTTATAAAAAAATGCTAATATAAAAACTTTGGGATATTAAAAAAAGGCGAATAGTTTTATTTTTTATAATAAGTAAATAAATATTGGGGACCTCTGCACACAAATTGACCTAGCCCCAAATTAAGCTCGAAACTTGTGTTATGTTTGAGATAATGTGCTAGGAAAATGTAATCCTATAAAAAAAAGAAGTTTCTCCCAAATTTTCCAGTTGTCTGGGGAGCTTTTCCTTTTTTTTTATCTCTCAAAACCTTATTCGGACTATTACAAAAAAAAAGCCAAATTGGTATAGCTATTCTCCAGTGATGTGCTTAGCAACG
This sequence comes from Opisthograptis luteolata, assembly GCA_931315375.2. NCBI lineage: Eukaryota > Metazoa > Arthropoda > Insecta > Lepidoptera > Geometridae > Opisthograptis > Opisthograptis luteolata. Next base: position 4,978,508 of record OV928038.1, on the reverse strand, counting down.
AAGAACATTTTATTTATACACATGGTTAAATAAAAGATTAGTAAAATCTTTACCAAAGGAGCGTAACATGATAATCTAAGAACTCACTTAATCAGAAACCTATCAGCCACATGACAAGTAAATATTATAATAATTAATGAACGAAGTATGTTGTAAGCGTCTTATAACATGTGCCTCATATGTTTGACGTGATATATGGTAATCAACAGCAATTACTGGCGTCAATATAAGACAGGTGACTAATGTGTAAAGTTTGTCGGTAAATTTGATTAATTTCATGGACTCCTTAACATAATTTAGTTGAGCATTGCAGATAAACCGTTGAATGTTTCATTTGAAACTCTCAAGAACATTAAAAGCTGTGAGTAATGTAATCGTAATAGGTGTAAGTAAAATAATACAAGATATATTATAAAGTACATACCTAATTTGAATATAATGTGATAGATTACTAAGGTATCTGTAAAATCCTATTAATCCTACCAAAATTATAAATGCAAAAGTTTGTGTGTGTGTGAATGTTTGTTACCACGTATCACCGTAACTACTTAACCGAATTTGATGATATTTGAAATGGAGATAGCTTATACCCTAGATTTTTATCCCGGAAAAACATACCTGCGGGATAATGGGAAGATGCGGGTGAAACCGAGAGGTGCAACTAATTATTATCCATGATTCATTTCGTAGCAACACTATATGTAAATTGTTGCCATTCCATGATTCCTTAGCACAGGAACTAGCAAGATGTTATACTGTTGTCAAGCGATTATATAATATCAGTAAACGAACATATCCAGTAGGTATATGAGAATCATCCAAAAACGAGCCTTAACCCTTTTTTATTAAGCAGCATATTTGGCCTTTATCGTTTTCCGTTTATTATAGTCTATGAAAAACACTCTGATATTATAATCGGAAGAGAAGATTATCCATCGATGACGGTAACCGCTTCCCATCAAGCGGGCCTAAAACTTATTTAGTCATCCACTAACTGAAAAATCCATTCACTGTATAATTTGTTAAAACATTAAAGTGTTTTAACAGAAATACCTAACTGTGTCGATATATCATTGCTCTAAATTATATCTACAATAAATTAATAATAAATCACCGTACGCTGCAGGTTTCTTATCGGGAACCCGTTCTCTATCGCTTGCAAAGTGCATATGTGAGTACATGGTGAAATAGAACGACGTGCCCTAAACATAGAGGTACACAATCTATAACCTTGTCACAGGAAAAAGTGCACCACAATCTTTCATTTCAATAGGCTTTAAAATTATTTTGTAGCGACTAGGTACTTGAGTGTCGGTTGACACGTTTAGTTTAACGTTCCTACTAGGAAACTATGCAAGTTAAATGCAAATTATGAACCTCATTGCAATTTTATCTTAGTACAGGTCTGTGATATAATCGACTGTCTACTGGTATTATTTTTATAGTGTCGGTACCTATAATAAAAAGTTTTCTATAAAGGTCAAGCAAGATGCAAATGTGACTAATTTTTCAAGAGCAAGTATAACTTAATCGATAAAACATTTTTTAATTAAAAACGACTAGTTCTTATTTATAAGATAAAATCCACCGATAAACCGAATGCTTTTACGATAACAATAAAAACAGCAGTTGCTCTAGTTATAAAAGTCTTAACTAGCGTCCACATTCTTTCATACATTATGGATGAAAACTAAAATAATAAATGATATTAATAAATACATGATTACGTATTTAGTCAATGCCACTAAGACCAAATCGAATAAAGGTTGAATTGATTGAATTGGAGCAAGTAACGAATAAAATTGTATTTTATTTTATACAGTAAGGACACCTCACCAACGGCCTGTAGTAGAGTATCATTAGGAACAGTAAAAATCAACAAGACTTTGCTCAAATTGGACTTAAGTCAATATAACTTTTCGAGTGGCATTATCAGAGGCACCTTTCTCCATGCTCTGTTATGACTTGGCGCGTGGCTTTACGACAATACCCATGTCACGGTCGCGGTGACCATTCACTGTATAAGACGTACATTTATCTTACAGTACATAAACTTGTGAAAACCTTAGAGGCTGGGATACAAATCTATAATGCAAGCCCAGTTCAGATTAGTAGGTGTTTTGGTTCATATACACGCCAATTCTTTTTTTTTGAGCTTAGCTTTGTGTTATACATTTTCTGTAATAATATGTCAAATTCGTAGACAAATCGATTTTGTGTCCATTTTTAAACACTACATTAAAAATAAACCCAAAGAGAATATTAAAATGAACAACATCTAAAATTCTAAACATTAATGTCAAAATTGTAAAGGGTTTAAAACTTTGACTACTGTGATAAATGACAGAAATAGATAGTCAACAGTTATGACGTACTTCCACAAGTCAGAAGATGGCGCTGTCAAAATGCAACGGATCGACAATTTATTTCTTCTTCCGCGAGTTGCGACGTGACGTCATCCGATACGAGCCAATGAGAGCCCAGCATTTTGCCGCCAAGAAGATGGCGCCATAAGCAACTATACCTGCCGGAAAAATGTAACTGTTTTGAACGGTCGGTCGGTGGTCGAATTTTGGTGTCAGCCAGATTGGCAAAAGTATAGTCATAATATGGTGGTTCGAATTTTTGGTAAATTATAATTTAGATTGTTGTTATTGTAAAGTGGTCGAGATAAACTGGAATACAAACATTTTGTGCAGCTATATTTTGTTTCATCATCATCATCATCATCATCAGCCGGAAGAAGTCCACTGCTGAACATAGGCCTCCCCCCTTGAACGCCACCATGAACGTCTATTAGCCATTTGCATCCATCGGCTCCCTGCGACTCTTACAATGTCGTCGGTCCACCTAGTGGGGGGCCTACCTACAGAACGTCTTCCGGTTCGTGGTCGCCACTCGAGAACCTTTCTTCCCCATCGGTTATCGGTTCGTCGAGCGATGTGGCCTGCCCATTGCCACTTCAACTTGCAGATTCTGAGAGCTATGTCGGTGACCTTGGTTCTTCGGCGAATTTCCTCATTACGGATTCTATCACGCAAAGAAACTCCAAGCATAGCTCTCTCCATGGCTCGTATATTTTGTTTAGACCTCGAATACTGACATGCACTTTTTACTGCGAGTACTTGAATAAAACATCGAATCGTGGGATATAGTTAACGGATCACGACTCTGTGACCTGTCCGGTTTTTGTGTGGCCGAAGTTGGCTAGTTACGAGTCCACTGTGATTTTCAGTTATAATATTATCTCTCGCAGCCTTAAATCAAAAAAATATTTATATGAAAACAAAGAACAATGGCCAAAACGGACCTGAGCTTGTATGCAAACGAGCTATGTATGAATTTTTTTTTAATATTAGACCTAATAAGATTATACAAACGATATTTCAAGGCTTTTTTCGATATTAGTCTCCTGGAAGATCGATTCAGATCAGGCAACTCTAACCCTATAACCTTTCGTTTGCTTTTGCTACGATACTATTCTACTATTTGTGTTTCTATTTTTTTTTTTTTTTTTATTTTTTTTTCTATTTTTTTCTCTGAACCTGACTAAATCTCACACACCAAAAACTGTTATAGGCCGGTCGTATAACTGCATTAGACTATTCGTAATTTTTATACAAAATATATTGCGGTCAGGTCCAAGGCAGTATGAAAAGTGGCCGATGTTCTTTGAAACTTCCAAGGTTCATGTGCTGAAATATAATCCCAAGAAAGTTAAAAGAAACCATTTTGCCTATATTGAATTACGTTCACCTTGAAACGGTTCTCGTATATTACTCGCATATCTGATTTAAAAATCACCGAATTAATTAATGAATTGTAAACGCATTGGTAAAGTACTTGTACTAATTTATATTCTGTGGTAAAGGTTTAAAAAATATTAGCTGTAGGAGAGCTACCTACCACTCGTTCTAAGCTGGCTTCGTTAAATATTTATCTTTTTCATTGATAACGTAGTATATTTCTCATAGAATAAAATCTATCGTAATGATTTTTGCTATTACTTGAAGGTTATAGCGGAGTTTAAATTGAGCGTTGCTATGTCATCTGAATTTAATTCATTTCAAAGCTTTAAAGCTGCTGTATGAAGTAAATAGTTTAGATTATAGCTAAGAAGAATATAAAACATTTGTTCCAAGTGATTTTCCTACATAGATAAACCTTTAAGGAAATGACTGTCAGCTCCCTTAATACAATATATCTGAGCGTCCTTGTGAGGTAACTGACACTCCCACAAGCTCTAGTTTTACTTTGGACTTTCACTATTATTGTACGTTTGCGCAACCTTCTTACTTACTGTACATGCCTTATTAAGTCATTGCCAGTTAAAAAGTTATAGCTGACAAGATATTAATGGACATTTTCAGATTTTTTGTTACCTTTAACATTGTCTTTATAATATTTGACAGAAATGTATGTCTTATGTTGAATTTTTATCAACACGCTAGTATTTAAATGTTACTGTTCACTCTCTCGTTGAATTGATTGATTTTCTTTCAAAACTTGACCTTACGTAAATAGTCCATCTATTAGTATTAGTCAAAAAAATATATACAAGAATAAGTAATCAAATACAAACAATTTTAGGAATGTCATTTTATTTAACGTCTTAAAATAACTATTGACAATATTAATCTGATCGAAATTTATATTTTTAGTCTTAGCAGTTCGGTCTTATCTATAAAAAATATGTTTAAATCACTTTCAATGTTTTAACACTAGTAAAATACACTTCAGTCTGATTTATAAATTTCTAGTCAGCCTATGATTATCACCTGACTACAGTATAGATATCAAATGTCTATATATAACGTTCTAATTTGTATTTCTAATTAATTTATGTATAAGTACAAACATTTTTATATATCAAATATATCTAGTAAGTTAACAATGGGTGGTCTTTTTTTCTTAATGATTTTACGGACCACTTCTCTATTAGTACTGCCTCTTACAGGATGAAATCGGTCATCTTGGTCGTCATAGCTACTAGAATATGAAGGATGGTCATAGTCTGCGTCTGATTCAGGTCGGTAATCGTTCGGTTCAACTACCCTCATCGGCTTGTATTTCTTCTTAGGTACTAATATATAATCGTCCAAATCATCGCTTGAATAATCGGGAAGTTTTTGAGGCCTATGCTTCTTTTTAGGTCTCGGGGGAGGAATATCTTCGGGATAATACTTTTCTGCAGGTGGTATATCCGGTACCTCCGGATAATTGTATTTCATCGATTGAGAGGGTTTTAACTCTTCATATTTCGAATATTTATTGTTTCCATATGGTCTTGTTTTCTTGAAATCAAAGTTGGAAGGCTCAGCATACCTATCGTCTGTGTCTCTAAAAGAATCAGGTGGAAAAATTGGATATCTGTTAGGTTTACTTAGTTCAAAATCTACGCCGTTTGAATACAAATTGTCCTTGTTTTCGTAACTTTCTTTTTTTGTTTTAGTTTTGCAATTCGGATCAAAACTGTACCCGACGTGACTGTGCGCTGCTTCGCTTTCTGACGTCTCATCTTGAGGGTGTCTGATTGTAATACTGTGTGTGTATTCACTAGGTTCTAGATCAAAAGGATATTTTGGTCTTTTACGTTTTGGATATTCTTTTTCTCTATACGAATCGAATGGACGATTATTTCCTTTTCTTTCATAAAAGTCATCGTCGTCCATATCTTCAGATATATCGTAAAATTTTTCAAAACCCCTCATTGCTTTTGGTTCCGCCATACTTCTTCCAATGTTCTCCACTGGAAGTTGGTTATTTTCATTATTGACAACAGCAGTGAATCCCGTTTTCGGACCGGCTGAATATTCAACAGATCTCATGGTGCCGTCAGGTTCTAGCACACTGTAGTGACCTGCAATAAACCAGAACTAAATGTTAGCTTGGAAAATTGACAACATTGTTCTCCTAGCGTTAGGTATGGTGGCTATGGTTCTTCTGAACATGATAAAGTAATACATGAAATTACTTGTTCTTGTTTTGTAATTAGATACAAGACTGTTGCAACAGTTGAGAATGGGACTTCATTTACTTACAAAACCAGCTGGAGCACTAAAACTATACTGTAACAGATTAATAAAAAGATAGATTAAATTACGGATGTACCTTTAACAGTGTCACCTTCCTTCGTCTCCCACACAGCTTTTATATCACCAGTGTGGGCATCAGACACCCCGTAGCTAAACGAGTAGCTCGGTTTTCCCTGAAACAAAAACAATCAACACACCTGCCTATTAATTGATCGATCATTTTTTTCTACAATTACAAACTAACTTCTTTCAAAGGAAAAAAACATGAAAAGAATGTACGAAGCGATAGCTTGCGTGCATTAATTCGGTATTTTACGCATAATGACAATTTGTTGCATGCTCGACGATTATAGTTTAGTATTCTGAATAAGTAATGAGGTCTATAATCGTTTCCATAAGTCTGGTATGCAGTAATTACGACAGGTAGAGTGAGTGTAGTGTCGGTCTGTCCGTCAAATCGGTTGGTAGGTATAACGCGTGCCACATTTATTACTCTCGATCTCGTGTGTTGCTCAACACAGATCTAATAACTCACCTATATAATAGGTATCATGAAACAGTTCCATACAAATGAATGGAAATCTAACACGAGAAGGTATACTATTTTAATTATTAAGGTAGAGTTTTTTTTTGCAAAACTATAAAGACTATTTTACAAGGTGAAACATTACATCAAGTTGTTTGAATAGTAAAATATGTGAAGATCACAATGAGGCATCACACTCAAAACAGCTGTTTTACCGCTTCTTAAACCGGTTTCAATGTTTGTAAACAGAAACAGATGGCATCTTAAATGTGTCTTGCTCACTATCAAGTTCAAGATGAGTCAGATGGCCGTTGCGTGCGCATCGCCCCAATCCATTTTAACGACGAGTTCACTTTCGCCCGTTTCCGCTTCAGCATAGCATGTGACGAAAAGTAAAACGAAACATGCAAATAAAAAATTAACAATCGATAATTATGAGTTTCAATGCTGCAATTATCATTTGCATAACATTTTTTGGAGCAGTATTACAGTAACAAAAAGACTTGTCGTCGAGTTGCTCTGCAGAGAAGTGGGTGAGCGAGAATGAGTTTGCTACTGCTACGATTTCAAGCGATTTCAACATTTGACCAAGTGTTTGTGCTTCGTTGAAGTACGTGGGTTTGTCAATGATAAGCCCTTGATATAAAAACTAAGCGACATGTGTAGCAATCGGTATAATTATTGTGATTGACATGATTTATTATTTATCCTTTCGCAACGTTGAAGTGTAAATTAAAAATAGGAAGAGAAAGCAATCATTCGGATAGTATGACGGACTATGAATTTAATTGGCGATGCGTATCTACATTGTCGACAATAGATAGAGACAATTAGGTGCTTTTATTTTTAAGTAGGTAACATTATACGCAGATACAGACACAGACACGTCTTATTAACCTAATTTTGCAAGAATATACTAAATATGAAACTAAGAATTGGCCCGAATCTCTCGTCCACAAAAAGTATGTCCTATTGATTTTTTACAAGAAATCTATATAAAACCAATTCTTAGCCTAGTAAACACCAAACTGAATTCTAACTAATCTAAGCTTATGCTTGAGGAAAAGTTTTATGTCTTACGAGTACAGTGGACTGATATAGGTAACATTGTATTGGTAAACGATACGATTAACGTCATAATTATACAAGAATGTTTCGTTAATTATCATACACGAGATCATTTTTTGCTACAAGTTTTACATTGTGTGACACCTTGTAATCTTGTTCTTAGATGTAAAATCAGGGACAAAGTGTACAATTATGCTTTCAGCGGGCCGCTAGTGTTTTATTACGATATCTTATGTGCGTGTACCCAACGACAGTGAAACTCGCGTGTTTCTTGCTTGACGACAATAAAATATGATAATCATCACTGACTTTGTGTGCAGAACAAGATGGTTGAACAAATATTGTAAGTGTACTTGTAGTTTGTTTAAAAACAATAGAAGTGCGAATATTTGAAGGATTTTGTTTGGTAGCAGAGCATTTTCTAGCGCTTGCCTGGCTATCTTAACCAAGAAACTATCGGTGCGTTCCAGCAACCGAACATAAGAGCCAGTTCGCTATCCAAGTCTAATGTGGGGCCACCTTCGAACACTTCTCCACTTAAAATCAGGAGCGACTTGTGGTCAAACGCTACCATGTATAAGATTTAAAAAAAATGTCTACAATTTATGACTCTATAAAAAGGTTAGATCTGTAAACACGGATGTTAGTACAAGTTAGCAAATTTTTTTTTCAGATTAGTAAATTATAGAGAGCCGTAGCCAATGGCCCTCTCACCTCCGCGTTGTGTCCGTCCATCAACCTCCGCATATATTTTTGAGTGTAATATGAACTAGAAAAGTGACTTTAGTTTACCCCGACCCGGCAGATAGGTAGAAACATCAGAATTAGGTTAATTTAGAACTGCAAAAAGACTCCTGCATAGATCTTAAGGTGCACATGCAGGGTTATTTAAGTTGTAGGTGTTTCTAAATTACTATCACAGTTAATAGGATTTTTGCTGTCTTCCATGTTGATGTTAAGGAGTAGATAAACATATCAACTAAAATTATACAGTAAAAGCTTCTGCATACAAATGGCTAGCTTATTAGATGTCCTGTAAACGCCATGTCACATTTGTATTTCTTTTCATAGCATATAAAGAGGTGTGAGACCGGTGAAACTTTTCAAATAAAATTAGCCTTGTGTCCGCCTGGATTTCCATAAAGCACATGGTGGCTATTTAAGGATAATATTTAAGTTCAATACCGTTTGGTTTTTAATTTGATCCCTTTAATATTTCTTAGTCATGTTCCAGTCTAGCACCTACTTAAATATGACTTGATGTTGATATCGTTGTCTAGTACCCATAACACAAGTTTCGAGCTCAATTTGGGGCTACGTCAATTTGTGTGCAAATGTCCCCGATATTTATTTTTTTACAGTGCAACCTGAATTGTATGTACTCACGTTGTTATCCTCATGGTGATGATCATCAGGTACTTGTACTACATTTTCTTCTTGACAATTCAACGCCAACAAATTTGCCAAGAAGATCTGTTGGAATTATAAAAAGAATTTTATTACTTCATAGATAGTTGGTATTTATTTATTTTTTAAATTACTTGGCATTATATTTTTGATTTATTAATAACAATTCCACACGCTTTGGGGCAAAAATTAAAGGTGAAAAATATGTAAAAGTAAACCTACATACCAGTACAGTCAATTCTTTCGCCATGACTCCAATTTTAATGGCACCATCCGATTAACAATAAAATTTTAAACACCGAAATGTAAAACTAAAATAAAACTAACACTTAGTTGATTAAAAGATATGATTTAAAAGTAATACATGTCCATATTCCAAGGTCGGGAGTACGTGAAGACGCGCCGCGACTACCACCACTTTCCTATATATAAAGTCACACATATCAACCCCCGTTGTGTGTATATGAGGGGCACTCACCCACACACATCGAAGACGACAATCGCACAGTTCTGCAATTAGAAAGATCTTCTACCTGTTGGATATGATAGTCACATTGGACGTTTCCTGTCATTATTAATCCGATCTATAAAGAAAAGTTAAATATCCATCTATGTACATAGAAATTAAACGAAATGTTATGCAGTTGCTGTACATTTGTATTTGTTCTGCTAACAGAATTTCACGTTCCACAGAAAGTAATATTAAATTCTGTGGAATGTCTTATCAGTACTCATTTTTGAAAATGACTGATTGTTAAAATATATGAGACTAGCTACCCAGCCCATAGCTTCTCCGGCGCTTAGGATATAGTGGAAAGTATAAAAACATTCCAACAAAAACATTAATTTACCAACATTTATAGTAAAAAAATCATTTTAACAACTATTATTTTTAAACGATCAAAATAAAAGGTTCTCAAGTCAATGCAATGTGATTATTTTTGTTATTTATGTACCTTTTTACAAGGTAGGTCAGTTTTTTTTATTTTAATAAATAAAAGATATGTATAATAACGGAGTGAAATTTTTTGTTTCTGTCCTATATAATTATTTAAAGTTTAATAAAATTAGATTATACTAATATACGCTAGAAAAAATAATAATATATTATGCTTGCTAACATAAGAATAAAAATTCAATAAAGTTACACACTATAGCATTTTATTTGTAGAACTTCTCTTTGTCATAAAAATAGCATATCAAATATTACAAGAATGTATTTTTCACGCACTAACAAGTTGAAAGTAAATCTATTGGATGATTGTTGTATGACAGTAAACACATGATATATATGTACTTGACCATGAATTTATAATGAAAGATTGTAAATTAATCGATAATTGCATGTAAATTAAGGAAAGTTGATATCTATGTTTAATGACATGCCGTGTTTCTTGATAGCTCGTAAACAGATAATATTCTCCTAAGCAAAATGTACTTGCATATATTTTGTTCTCTTTTCAATACAACACACAATAGCTGCTAGAAAATTGGCAGAGACAATTTAAACTTGAATTTTTGCACTTCATTTTTAATTTTTTAATAAACAGTTATTTTATTTTCTTATTGCCCTGGCCCCATTTATTTGAGGTCAGCGTAATATGTATTTTTCTCCCCTGTCAGCCATCATCGCTTAATTCTCCCACTTTTATTGATAATATAATTAAGCTCTTACACAATCCATCCTTTTATTTTATCTTCCTCTTATCTTCCATCCAGCAATATTTTCTTGATAATTTGACTATTTTATCTCCTCATAACATGTCCACAGCAAACCAAACGATTTCCTTTCAGCTTTTCTATCACTGCGCACTGGTGCTATAATAAACCGTCAATTATTATAGAACATTAATTTTAATTGTATGTAATTATTGTAATGTTGAAATCCGCAATAAAACTTTTAGGAAAGTACAGTTTTTTTTATTGATGTGTCAGTTCTTTTTTCTGTCTGTACATTTGTAAGGGTGCATCCACATGCTACATGGAAGCTGACAAACAACGCGTGGGCCACAGCATACTCTCAACGAACGCGTGAGGTGCGCACGAGAGGTCTGCAAGCGTGCACTGCAATTCCTGCAATTGTACTGCAAGTAACCAACTACCGCCCCTTGCGAGTCTCAATGCAGACGCACCCTTATACAGTTAACAAATCCATATGCACAAGGAAACAGATGATAAACGTAATCCGGTATAAAAAAAGATTACACTATTAATCACTACAAAAACGAGGAACTTGTTAGACTTTGTAATATGAAAATAACAATGGACGTACTGATTTTTATCTAACGGGTATTAATCGCAGCAGACAATAAACCTGGCTTATATTAAAGTATTTTTTTTAATTGAGCTAATGCATGTCCACGAACGAAGTAAATAATGATACAACTATTTTATTATCTAATCAGCGTTGTAGTGTCTCTTTGAAGAAATATACATCCCCTAATATGTCATGTTTTATATCTCCTCACACATTTTTAAACAGTTTAAATAAAAACAGTTATCCGTTAATTCAAATCATTGATTTTATTTAAATAATTATTTACTGCATAATATTTAATAGAACGCGTCTTTTTAATTAAGTGTGTCGGTCCATTTAACGGCAATGGTTTTTAGTGGACCACAATGGTTATGGTTTTTATGAACAATAAATATTGAAAATACGGGTTTGTAAAAACTGATAGGACGTATTTAAGTAAAAATATACAACTACATATAAATAATGAAATTTTTGGTAGGTGTTACTCTAAAATAGCACCTGCTTCACAAACTTGATAATATCAAACCTATTGAAGCATTACAATAGAGCAGGAATTACTCATCATTTAGTTTATATTTATTAATGACCAGTCAACAGTACCTTCTTCATGCATGAATTGTTCTAGTAACAATGATGAATTTGAGTAGGAAATGATTCAATAAATTAACTACTTTCTTCTAACACGTAACATAACATTAAAATAAATAAAACAACACAAACAAATTATAAAATATTTTTATTTTGGCTTCGTACCAAAAGACGTAATTATCACATCAATCAATGTCATGTCAAAAACCTTACAAGCTAGATTACTTCGCAATGCCTACTTTGAAAAGTTGTGAAACAATGATAGTATAAATTAAATCGAACAAAATTAATATCACAGTTCGACGATGATTTCATGGGTCGATTGAAAGGTACCTTAATCATTTCAGTTTGAAAGTACCTTTAGCGCCATCTGTTATTTGGTATAGTAACTAGGAAAGAGAATTTGTTTAAGCGCCATCTAGTGATAGCTGTAGTGACCGGCACCTCCTTCATATTGGTTGCCATGCCCATAGACTTGCGGGTGGACAGCGTGTCCGATTCGTTTTACAACCGCGTTGAAGCCGTTGTGCTTGTCGGCGGTGTACTCGACAATGCGAGTTGTGCCATCGGGCTCCGCAAGAGAATATGCGCCTGAAAAAGAAATAATATTGTTTGTGTAGACTTAAACTAGAGGGCGCTGGTATTAAATTAGTTACTACTTTTATCAGTTGTAATTCTCAAATTTAATTTTTTTATGAATTATTTTTAATTTACCTTTAACAACATCGCCATCTCGGGATTCCCATTGTGTCTTGTGATCACCCGTGTGGGGATCGTTCACTGCGTAGTCAAAGGCGTATTTTGGGTAGGCCTGAAAATAAAGACAATAAGTAAGTATACAGTTAGTAAAGCTTCATTATTTCTCATTGTTAAATTAAGTTAAAATATCAATTTTGATGATTAGTAAACTACACTATCAGACGTAGTACTATCTATTCTGTGCTATCAGATAAATACTTTACGCATAGGTCATAGAAGTAAAAGACATCAACGCGTGCGCGGTTGTAGAATAAAGCACGCGTTGAACTCATTTCAAAGAACAAAATCAATCGTGATTTATGAATGAGCTTGTAGAGTTTGGCCGTTGTTTTAGAGAGTAAAAGAGGATGTAATGCTTCAAAATAGCATGTTACTTGGTAATCATGCCATAAAGTGTAATGAGGGTAGTAACTATTCTAGCTAACAGCGATGTAAATTAATGTCACAAATAATTGTGCATCATAAAGAAATCGAATAATCGCTACATTAGTGTCTTGATATACCTTGTTGGGTAAGGCAGGCTACTAATATCTTTGGTACTTTACTTGAGTATACAATATGACGCAAGTCATGAGTATGGGACGTTACGGTGTCTAACCACCATAACCGTTACGGACAGCAATTTTTGCTATTACGGAACGTAGTCAAAAGCAAAACGCTTCCCTTCCAAATCAAAGGAAATTTCATAAATGCGACTCACTATTTGTATAGGATATTGACAATTATGTATAATTATGTATTGTGTTGTGTATGTTGTGTATTGTATATATGATGGTGGTCAGCTTGGCTCTCTTATACGACTAACACCTAATCCAAAGCAAAACTGCAGACAGTATTATTAGTGTGGCTCTCACGCTAAAACGTCTAGTTTCGTTTTGATAAAACGAGCACTAGATAATGCCTTACCGCATAGCTATAGTTTCATCTCGATGTTTTCCAAGCTCATTGCATACTTTCAAACTCCGGTTCACTACTACGGAAATAATATTACTTTAATTCAATCATCGCTCTCTTGTCTTCCTCTATCCTTAGCAGAGACAAAAATACAGTACATCAATACATCAAATAACAAACTTGTAATCTTTATGACAAGTAGGTACTTACATAGTAATCTCCATGTCCATGTCCAGCATCGCCAGCATATCCGTCATATCCACCATATCCGCCACTGCCGCTGTATCCACCGTATCCACCATTTCCACTGTATCCAACATTCCCGCTGTATCCACCATTCCCGCTGTATCCACCATTCCCGCTGTAGCCAGCATATCCGCCATTTCCACCGAATCCACCAACTCCGCTGTAACCGCCAAAGCTAGCGTATCCGCCATAAGCTGGTGCGGTGGCGCAGATGGCAACGAAAACAAACACCTGATGAGCATAAATTAACAAACATGTAACGTGTGTGTATTAAATTCATATGTAGATGTTTGTATGGGCCTGCGTTTGACCACATCACACCTGATGGTAAGTGACGATGCAATTGAAGGTGGATGACGCTGATCCCTTAGGTGTCATCTAACTCTAATCCTAAAAAGAGACTCAGGTTATATCCTTTTGGAAACCAAAAAGCGACAAGCAAATTCTATAAGATGTAGAATTGAAGTTGTGACCGTATCCGTGTCCGTGTATTGTTTTAAGAGCATTAAACTCTTTTTACATATAAAGTGCTGTAATAATGGCTGCTAGTCGGGCTTTATTAAAAAGTTTCGTTTTTCATATGAGCAGTTTTTGCTCGTTTTAAGGTTTTGTACATCTGAAGTAAAAACAGAACCCTTATAGAATCACTATCCTATCTCTCCTGTTTGTCCTGTCCGTCAGACACAGCCTATTTTGTCCGAATCTTACTGGACGAGAAAACAGAAACAATTGACTGGCTAGCCAAATATAGGTAGTTACACTTTATTTTGTTTCGGTTGGAAGAGACAAACGACGGTGTGACTATTCCCAGGTTACAGTATGTTATAAATAGCATTGTAGGGATTCAAGGTGGCATTTGGAGTTCAGCCCTACAACCAAAGTTCTTACTGAGTGACATGTAAGGTCAGAAACTCAACACGTATGACTCATTTCATTCATAACAAAGAGCACAATGTTGTACATGTTAAACGTAATAGTATTTGCACTATCTGTTCTGTTGTAATTGGTGTTAGAACTAGAACAATTGGACATGCGAAAACAAACGCAGGAAGTACCTATAAGGTCAATATTGGATGTAAATAGTAGATGATCTATTTTAAATTAAAACTTTTAGTGATTGGGTAAATTTAAAGTGCAATAAGATTAGAGGGAAGATAAAAGGGTATTAAAGACTGAGTATAGCCCTTAAATCGTTTGCAGGATGGCGTATAACGCCCGAAATTATTAATCGACCCTGATCCATTATCCGCGGTTTTGAATCGATATGTCATGTCATATATCATTTTCATATAATAAAAAGAATTGTAATTGTTTAGCGACTTTTGTCGTTGACCGTACTAGGGCTTGACATAATACTTCTAAAATGACGTATTATGACATGACATCGATCCAAAACCGCGGATAGCAGATCAGGATCGATTATTAATTTCGTGCGTAAAAATATAGTTCAAAAAACTTCCTCGTTCTCAACTAATTTAAATTAGTATGAGTCAATTTGGATTAAGATTGGAGATCAACCAAGCGTGGTAGACTGTCGCTTATAAACTCCTCTCTCTCTCTCTCTCTCTGTGTGTGTGTGTGTCTCAGCCGTGGGAATATAATTCAACATTCCGAAAAAGTTTCTGTGATATCTAACTGAGAAAACGCGAGTATAACCGTGGGGCACTGTTATTATTTACATATATTTGTTTTGAAAATTGCATTTCAAAAGTTAATATCTTAACATACATATTGTAATGTCGTTTATAGCAATATTCAGTTCGACGTAAATACGTCAATGTGTCATACAAACCAGTAAGTTATTTTGTACAGGCAATTCATCATAATTTGTCATTTTTATGATGTAGGCAATCAAAGAAATTAGATGTGCGTGGACAGACACAGTTCGGCAATTTTTATTATTATTGGCAATCAAATTTAACAAAAGGTTATCATTTGTCGCAAGTCGCAAACTACCTACAGTGAATACGTCGTAACTTATCAATATTTTTCAAAAACAAAGAAGGTAAGTCCTTTCCGTTACCTATATTAAAACAGTTTTTACCTTGAATACGTTTAGTTTGTTGGTTGACTTTTATGAGGGCCTTTTCTCAGAATGTAACTAATGACTATTCAATACGTTTGAATTTTATTCACTGCGTTAGCCAAGTGCCTTGACGCCTTTTTTATTTCTTGCAGGGTAGCTTTTGATATGCCACAGAGTATAAAGGAAAAAAAAACTGGTTGGAAAAATTTGTTCGAAAGAGGGTACCACGCTGGGTTGGGAACAAGGTCTCGAGTGAGGTTGCCTGAACATAAGGATAAGAGCTTGACTACAGATTCTTATATGAAGATACTAGCCAGGTAAGCAATAGAAATTGCACTAGTGAGCCATGGTTTCATCAAGTATTTACTCCTACCTTCACCAGAAGCTCAAGCTCAGTTGACGTCACTACGGCTCGCTTCAATAAATTATGTTAATTTGAGTTTTACATATTGAACGCCTCATTTTCATTTTATACTAAACATCAATATTGCTCTGATGTTATTTGTTATTAGCTTTTTACTCGCTGCGACTGACACATATTTTTTACTTCACAACTTTTTTGACATTTCCCTTATTGCTGGAAGTTGCGTTTATACATTTCGTGACAACAGTTTGACAAAAAAGATATTCTAACCAGAAACTAGTGGGCATTGTGTGTTTTGTTGACTGTTATAGTACGTGACAGTCAACATAGTTTTTTATCATAAGTATTCAAGTAAATATGTTATCATGTTTGTGTTGAGAGATAAATCAAATTTTAATTTCTGCTTGAATTGTATGCATTAAAACGTTCAATAAAATAGTTCAAATGTTTGCAAATGCATGCAATTTATGTAACAACTAGCTGTTTCCGCGGTTTCACCCGCGTGGGCTACAGCTTTATGCATGCAAAGTCTCAGTCCGATCGGTTTAAAATTGACAAAGTTTCATACAAACTTTCATCCCCTATTTTATCCCCTTGGGGATAGAATTAATCAAAATTCTTTCTTAGCGGATGCCTACGTCATAACATCTACCTGCATGCCAAATTTCAGCCCGATCCGTCTAGTGGTTGGGGCTGTGCGTTGATAGATCACTATGGCAGTCACCAGTCACCTTTGAGTTATTTAGATACCATACTATTTTCACGGTAGAGTCTGAAAAAGGTTAATAGAACCAATATTTGGCTGTAATGTTATCTTAAATAACATGATACATAGTTGCATTGCGCCGTATCGTAAAACATTTGAATGACGCATCATGGCAACTTTTATGAAACAACAACAACCTGAAATCACTGACGTACCATTTTTATTTTAACTTCAACATCAATTTAGAGACACTAAAAAGAAAAATTAACCAAAATATGTACTTGAATGATTTTTTTCAAGATCATTGCGCTACTTACTTGGTAGCCGCGCATTGTTAAATCCAACTCGTTCAGCACACAAAGGTTATAGGTCACTTTCTACCTCTTCAGCGTAGCCGACAGGATCAGAACTGACACTGGTGCTGGCAGGCGTAATGCACACTATTTATAAGTAACTTCGGTGCTTGCACCACCACCGCCTCATGCGCCCGTTGCCTTGTCGGTGACGTGTGCGCAGACGGTCCTAGAGTTGGGAATGGGTGCGAGAAAAAATTGGTAATAATAAATATAGGGGACCATTGCACACAAGTTGACCTAGCCCCAAATTAAGCTCGAAACTTGTGATGTGGGTACTAGAGAACGATATACATACTTACACAGAGAAATAAATACTTATGAAGATGGAAATATCCAAGACTAAATAAAAATGTACTTATAGAGATAGAAATATCCAAGACTCAGGAAGAAATATTCGTACTCTTCACACATATATTTGCACTTACCGGGATTTGAACCCGGAACCGCTAGCTTCGACGGCAGGGTCACTGCGTTGCCAAAAGCAAAACAAAACACTTTGTTGACAAATCAAAAAAATCCTTGTCAACGGTTCCAACGGATGACCAGCGCTGGTTGATTAACCAACATTATGCTGAGTTAGACGGGGAGACCTTTGCCCAGCAGTGGCACAGTCAAAGTTTTAAAAAATGCTGAGTTTGCGAACGTTTGCGAAGGTGACAGTTTGTGTACATTCGTTTGCTGCAATATTGTTTTTCATATTTCTTTGCATAATTTGTACCATGAGCGTTGTTGTGGCAAATAAAAATATATTCTATTCTATTCTTTCGTATGAACTATTCGGCGTACTACTCTATTGTTAGAGTTTTCAGGCCGCTCGAAGACTGATAATTGTGTTAATTAAAAACAATATGTGAGATAATAATATATTATTATGACAGATGTCTTTGTGGAATCGATAAAATTTAATCGTAACCTTTAAGCCACTCTTCTTTTGGAGAGAGAGAGAGATAGAGAGAGAGAGAGAGAAAGAGAGAGACTGGACTCTAATCTACATACCATAATCCACCACTCTGGTCCAGTTAGGATACAAACAGATGTAACACACCCTGAGTTTTGTGTTTTTAGACCTATACTGGTTTCCTTATAACGTTTTCCTTTACCAATTTGAACGATGACAAATCCACACAGTTTTCTAAGTAAATCATTGATCTGGCGACTTTATTTACAGTTGTCAATAGATACCCGAACCTCTTAGAATCAAGAAATTTGCCATAGTTATCTAACTCAAGAATGACAATCCAGTTTCAATGCACCGCATAAAATCTACTTCGACACCTGTTTAGACATGAAATGCTCTAACATTATGCAAGCCAGGAAAAGTAGATCAAGTCCTTTATATCGATAACAGTAATTTAAAAGCAGTTTCAATTATAGTAAAATAACGATACCATACGGGTTACTTCACAGTTTTAAAGAGTAAGGGAATGATATGATAGAAAATAGTTGTAACATATGATTTCATTCAAAAACACGTGTTATCATGACGTCACCGGTTGTAATGTTCAAGATTTATCATTAGCGACGTAGCGTAGCGTAGTGTCGATGTAGGGCATGTGTTTTGGTTACGGGTTCGAGGATTAATTATTATTTAAACTACGAGGGATAAAAAAGCTTCCATTATCGGTGTAGTTAGTAAATTTAATATTTCTGCCACTACCAGTGGTTTATTCAAAAATCGTCATAATGTTATTAAGATTCAAAGATTAAACAACACAGCACACAAATATAACACGTTAAATTCTGATCTATCTGTCCAATGAAAAACTACATCCTTATCCTTATATAATATTATAAATGCAAAAGTTTGTGTGTGTGTGTATGAATGTTTGTTATCACGTATCGCCGTATCTACGAAACTGATATAGATGAAATTTGTCATGGAGATAGCTTATACCCTGGATTAACACAGTGGCTACTTTTTATCCCGGAAAAACGTTCCTGCGGGATAACGGGAAGACGCGGGTGAAACCGCGGGGCGCAACTAGCTTATTATATAAAATCGTTCCATTCCTTACAGTTTCCCCAAAATGTTTTCGTGTGTGTGCCAATCAAGTAATCTGGACAATAGCTGCATTTTATCATGACATAACAAATAACTTATTTGCGTAATAACGTTAAAGAGGTAAATCTATTTATCTAATACCATACTTCCTAAGTAACCAATAAACTAGGTAAGTCTCTAAACTATCTTATATTAAATTAGATTTTTCATCAACATCGTGCAACTTGCATTATAGCCTATTAGATGTGATATCCGATCCTTCTCGATCGATTGACGAAACCACCTATAAAATTGATGTCATGTACACTAGAGCTTAGAAATGTCGTATCGCTTCGCGAATGTTTTTTACCACTAAGATAATGCATTAAGTCACTGGTCTTAGTGGTCAGCACAGATGACTAAGGGAAAACATGCCATTTGGTAGTTACAGTCAATTTTAAAATTAATCAATATATCATTATTAATTATGCTCAAATGACATTTTAATTTCCCGTAGGTACGGATAGCGGATAAGTGATATAAAACTAGTTTGTATAATTTATAAATGCGTAAGTAACTCTGTCTGTATGTCTGTCTATCTGTCTGTTACACTTTCATGCCTATACTACTGAACCGATATAAATGAAATTTGGTACAGAGATAGTCTCGAGCCTGAGAAAGGACATAGGCTACTTTTTATTGCAATAAAAAGTGGCCACGCGGGTGAAACCGCGGGGAACAGCTAGTTTATTATAAATCTATTGATATGATTCACTTTAACGTGTTATAAAATTTATTTGAGTTCGTTTGCTGTTGACAGGATATCTTCATCCTGGTAGCCAAATAGTGTTAAAGCGAAACTATGTTTGTGTGAAAGGTCAAAATCAAGGCGAAAGAGACACTTACTTAAAGTTGAAGTGAATTTGGAATATTATTATACCTAATCATTCTTCCTCTGCACAATCATGTTTGTTTATTCAATCTTTTATAGCAACAAAACAAACAAAACTTTTTTTTTTCGAATATTGTTCAAGTTGATTCATGGATCCAAGTATACGTTAGCTCATTGATCACTCATCGTGGACAACTCCTTATAAAAGCGATTCGCGTCTGGTCCCCATAGAGCCATTGTTTTTGAGAGCTATATATTTTCTTATATTCATCCTTATAATTATCCCATAACGCTTACATAAATGTGAAAGTATGTTTATTGGTTGATGGTTTGTCCTTTTTTTCACACTACAACAGAGTAACGTAACGATGTGATTTTTGCATAGAGATTGTGTATGGGCCGGAAAGTCACATATCTATATAATTAAGCATCCTAAAAAATTTATGGTGCATGTAACAATCTCAATGAGAGTGAAACCGCGGGGCTTACCTAGTATATTATAACACAGAAACTAAATCTATTTTGGAGGTTTTTATGAGAGCGTAGGTAAGTATACTCGTACCTACATTTTATTGACCATAAAAAATAGATCTGTTTTAACTACATTTTTTTTTTAGTATCAGTTCATTGTTAATAAAAGCATGAAGCATTTTCATACGTACTACAGTTGTAAATCATATCATATCCATTAAAATGTTATCCTAATCATCTAGCCACTGAAGCATGCTTTCGTAATATCATTCTCATGCAAGTACGCGTTTGTTACAAAGAACTATGCAACTGCATTTGGGCTTTCCTGATATATCTATTACCGAATTTTATGTAATTTCTTGAAATTTTGTAAGGAGTAAACGAAGATCTATTATAGAGAAAAAAAACATCTATTAAAAAAATAATGTAAATGTAATGTTGCTTATAATGATGCGTAAATCAAATTTATGATAAAAAAAATGTACACTAATGTTATAGGATTATGTGATCGAAGGGCACACCGATAAATGGATGGTGACAGATTCTTAATTTTCAGGTAATGTAGCTTGTCAGCTGAGCATTAAAAATGATCCTAACGCCAAGTTATCATATCATATCAATAATTTACTTAACCGAAAGCATAATTTAGAAATTTGCATTACTTAAAACTACATAATATTTCATCATGAAGTGTTTTTGTCTACTGTCCGTTTATACGCCAAAAGAATCCTTAACAAGCCTCAATTTAAGGATTGTTTAATGACTAATAATAGAGCTGCACCAAAGATCAGTTTCCCAATTCAATAGTGGCTAAGTACTCATCGGTACGTCGATTGCCGAAGATACGATAAAAATCATCGATACTTCGGTTGCGGAATTAGAACAAGGCAACGGTCGTTACTGCAATTATGGGTGTATTCAGGACGCTCAGACAGGGGCAGTCACTGTGTGATTTTAAAGTTCACATTTACCCTTTCAATCATCATCATCAGCCTATATCAGTCCACTACTAGACATAGGCCTCTGACATGATACACCACTGAGCCCGGTCTTTGGCTTTTCTCATCCAACCATTGCCAGCCACTCGGCTCAAGCGACTCTTTCCATAAAGTTTGAGACGGTAAGCTCGCAGATATAGCTTGTTCTACGCTTCTGTGGATAAAACTATTCGTATTTATTTATCTAATTGCGATACATTTAACAATTTTCCGTTGATTTCTGATATAAATGTACCTACATACCAATCAATTTTGCACTGGATATAAAATCACGAAGACGTATGCTATGAAAGTACCTATTCACAAAGCAGTGAGGTTTGCAAATGGACTTCTAACTAAACACTGTCAATCAGTTGGACTAACCAGACACAACACAGCTGTTATGTGACCTTTGAATGATAAATTAATATATTTATGCCCCTTTTATTTTAAATGCTTTAATACATCCCTGCCTGCAACCGCGTAGTATTTCACCTAAACCGCTCATTAGAGCAACCGATGATAAGAACAAAGCTTCGATAATTAGTAATTAATAATCGATGCATCGTATTATTCGCGGCAATAGCAGTATAGTTGGTATCTACTTGAAATCATTCGCATACATTAATAGTTTCAACACGGATTGTTGCTGTGTATGAAAAATGTTCTATCATTTAAATTTAGGCTTTTTTTTTCATGTATAGAATGGCAAATAATTTGCCAGCCCAGCTGATGATGAGCGGTTGCCATCCTCTATGGACATAGTAAAACTAGGGGGTAATTTCAATGGCAATCCTGAAGAAGGACTTTTTTGGCGGCAATCGAATTGTCAACGTGAAAATTTTGTTTTTATTTCCAAAACTTGTGTTTCTTCGAGTGATAATGTGTAATATTGGTGGATTATTAACCATTATGTGTTCGTTAATGTGTACGAGTGTGGGAAATTGAAATAAAGTTGTGAAAGTGACTTTTCTAGTTGCTCCAAAAAGTCCGTGTAAAGTTTAAGTAAAGCGCCACTACTTTACTTAAACACTATCCTCATCCCATCATCTCATCATCATCATCACCATCATCATTTAAACTTGATTCAACTCTCTGAGTTTGAAATATTTTATACTTGACACTGGCAAATACACTAATCGTGTGACGCCATAACAAAACAAAAAAAAAAAAAATCCTGAAGAAATTTTTTGACAGCCATCTGATCTGAGCTAAAAAAGGCATCTCGTTTTATAACACTGTGGAAAAACTTGTTCCACACTTACGTTTTATTTTATTTATGTGTTCGTCAATAAAAATGAAAAACGAAGTGTATGAAAAATGAAAATAAGATAATCTCAGTATATCGAATTAAACATATTCACAGTCTTGCAGTGGGCCAGCCCGCACTGGGCCAGCGTGGTAGATTACAGCCCATACTCTCTCTCTCTGAGAGAAGGCCAGAGTCCCAGCAGTGGGAACGTGAAAGGCTAATAATGATGATGATGATGACAGTCTTGCAGTATTGTACTCAGATATAATTTATGTACAGCATTGCACAACCAACGGACATAGCCCTAACAATGTACCAAACAATTCAACTTAAATGAGTATCCTTCAGTGGGTGCAAGAAAACAACATAATAGCGAGGTATTGAGTTATAAGGAATTTAGTCACAGCCAATAACATTACACAACGACTTATCAAATATCGTTTTCGTGGTGTAAAGTAATTGCACGTACATTTTGCATAAGGCTGCTTCACGCTCTAAGGTTAAAACGGGCTGTGAATGTACTGTTCTATTGAATTTGAATGACGGATCTTGTTTCACCATCATCTTCATCATTATCATCATCATCAGCCTGTGTTACTCCACTGCTAGACATAGGCTTCTCCCAATGTTTGCCCCAAAGCTTGGTCTTCAGCTCTTCTCATCCAACTACCTCTTGTTGATCTTGTTTATATGCTAATAAGTATGTTGTAATCTTTTCATATCTTACAGTAAAGTAAATAAAAATAATTTATTTGAAATAACAATGAATTACTTAACTAAACTAAACTATAAAAAAAAACCGTTTATATATTATATAGGCACATATATTGGATCGTTTGAACTAACTAACTAAAGAAGGTCTATAGATAGTTCAAACGATCCTTGATGTCTGGCAACGTGCCCGTAAATAAATAGTTTAACTCTGTCTATAGAGCTGTCAAACAGTTGTGTTTTTAACACGCACACCGCGGCAATCATCATCGTCAATTACGTTCCTTCTGCTAAGACACTTCTCTGTCACCACGCGGGCCCAGTGCGGGGTAGCGGAAAGGCTGGCCAGCCTTAGTATCTGAGTTTTCAGATTGCCCCAAGAACAGCCACATGGTATTCTTGTTTAGGTAACTGCTGCCACTCCACGCGATCCCCTATTTCTTACTTTAGTGTTTTCCACAAGTCACACAGATGTTAAGCAACTGTGGTAGAAGATGGCCCCACATTACACCAAGATTGGCAACCTTCTTTTACCATACATATACGACCTTCAAGAGTTCCTTGGCCTGCTAAGTTGTTAGTAGTTTCCTTGGCCCACTGACACACCCAGCGCGATCTTTTTCTAACAATCTTGAATGTTTACCATCATGTTTAATGATCTGTACCAGTTTTTGCTAGCTTGACGCAGCCCTGCATTTTAGTGGGTGACCCTTAGATTATTGCTCTACTTTCAACAATTGAAAAAAAAGCTACTATTCCTTTGATTTGGCGTGTTTATTACTATCACGTGCGTTATGTAGTATTAACGGTATTGCCAATTAAAAAATACATAGGTTTCGGTAAGTGTAATAATTTACCTTTGAACACGCAATATCGTTCAGTTTATATAATTGTTACATTGTAGGTAGGTGTATTATGTTTAAGACTGATGTAACAATAGCAATTCAAGGAATTAGCAATAATAACTAGCCGCAGTTTCATCCATTGACCAAATTTTGCCTACCAATAAATTCACATTAATAACTTAGATTTTTTCGCATTTTTGCCATATTATAGTAGTAACTTACCCATCTTTCTCTACGCCATGGCTTTTGTTTCTTTTAATCAGCCTCTTAATTTTGGCTACGCCTCCGTTTATGCCTATCAAAGGTCTGAACAAAGACCCGAAGAAATAATAATAATAGCGCCCACACAATTACATACACAAGGCTCTGTCCCTAACTAGAATTCCTTGTATGTAGGGTATCAGACGCTGTATTGATCGGGGATTTTCAACAAATACTTACTTTTGTAATTGGAATGAAAATAGACTATGTTTCTATTAATGCCCGCACAATCACATACATAGGCTCTGACCCTAACTAGGTTTCCCTGTATCTAGGGTATCAGAAACTACGAGGATCGGGGATCCACAACACCCAGACACAGAACAAATACTTGCGCTTTTTTTCAATGCACAAATATTTGTCCTGTAGCGGGAATCGAACCCGCGACCTTACGCTTCACAGTCGGATATCCGCCCATTGCGCGACATCGGTCGTCAAAATTATTATTTAAAGGATCTGTTCTTTAAAATTAACTTGTAGGTGGTGGTGCAGGACAGACCGAAGAGGCGCATTTATTATCGGAGGCCAAGAGTCACTTTAGGTCGATGCGCCATCTCAGTTAGTTAGTCCTTTAAAATGGGTGGATGGTTGCTAACAGTGGCTTCTGTTCTAGCAACCCATTTTATTGCAAAATTTATTTCCTAACTAGAAGTGCTAAATAATGTCTACCATGAATTGAGTTGTAACAAGCCAAACTAAGCTGTTACGTACAATATTAGCATAGATTGAAAGTAGGGCGTAAAACGAGAGTTCTCACGCTGATGAGGCTGAATTATGACCTTCAAGAAGGATGATAATTTAAACAAGGATGTTGATTTAATGAACAAACACAGAGCTTGAATTGCATTTATATTTTTCTTTCTTATACATTATATTTCTTCAAAAATAAATTCTCATATTTTATACTTATGCAGCTAGCTTTTTCTTAGAAATTATTTCATTTCTTTAGCTAGATACTTTTTTATATCTTACCAGTGAGATAACTTTCTGGCTTTCTGTTTTATCCGAATTTTGCATCGAATTTTTTTTCGGTGGTTTTCCAATTATTTTCTATTAAACGAACTGACGATGCAGTCAAAGGTGACTCCACGCTATATGATAATATGTCCGCACTGGAAAATAGGTTGGTATTCTAAAATGACGCGGCTCAAGCGATAATAATTATTACTGAAGCACAGATTTTAATCTGTCATTTCATACATATAAGTCACTCATGTGACACTCAATCGCTACTCAAGTATTCATCAACACTTGAGTGTCATAGTAGCCTACTAGCCTTAGACTTAGACATTGTTTGTAAGCGCCATCTCGTGTGCATCGCTTGTATTATAAACTCGTAGCTATTGTAAGCCTGCTGCATTATAGCCTTGCTTCTGCACAGTTCAGCCTTCCTTCAGTGCAAAAGGTGAGAGGCAGCGTTCGCACGTTTAGCATAGAAAACTTCAACCGTTACTTAGTTCAAAAAGTTTCTACTAGATGGCACGAATAATGTATATTTTTGTAAGGCGCCCAACGATTACTTTAGTGTTTTATGGTTCAACGTACAAGTGTTAAAAATGTTGGTGGTACAAGTTTTCAATCCTTGAAAGGTCATTGGCACTTAAACTAGGATAAACTTACTTACATTAATAAATTACAGTTTGAGTATTAGACCTTGCGCATGCGTGGTTTAAGAAGTGCCTAGGTACCTATGGGAGGGTGCGTTGGGGTGTGGATTCAAAGATGATAGTAAGTGACTTGATGATGATATATGTGTGTCTGTGTATGTGGTATTAGTAGAAAATTTTAAGTACCATTATAAAATTAACTGTTTGTTTTTAATCTTTCATTGTTTTTTTAGTTCCTGGCCAACAATTTAGCATTTCCTTTAATTCGTCTACTAGACAGGCAATCTAGATTTTTTGGTAAAGTTTAAAATTCTAAAACTGTATAAAGAAAAACTACCTACGTACTAAAATAAATAGTATAACTACCTAATCTAATAAGCCGCCAGTAGGCAACATTCCCAAAATAGCCTTTGTGCAAAATAAAGAAATAATAGACAAAATAAACAAAAACTCTTGCTTATATTGGTTTGTTACAGGGGAAACAAAGGCGTTAATATTTTTAGTTAAGACTCAATCTGAGTTGCTGAGCCATCGCACTTCGTAGTGAGTTATTAGTCGTTATCTCGACATGACTTCTTGATTTATGGTTATTGTTGATTATATCATTCTGCCAATAGTGCCAATGCCCGTTACATGTTAGTTTCAAGAACGAACTGCAGATGCTAGGAGTAAGTTTGTTTCCTTTAAGATTTTTTTTAAGAACTGGCCAAGTGTGAGTTGTACTAGCACACCGGTTCCGTACAAACACGTTTTTTTTTCTTATCAAACTACTTACTACGGTGCGACATAAACCTTCAAATTTTTCGATCTCATTGTCTTACAAGTTTGATTTTTCACAGCTGAAAGAGACCGTAGACCTGAGTATTTGATTTAAATTCCAACTTGATACCTCAACTTGTTATGAGAAAGAGGGTCCTGACACAGACAGATGGACAATAAAGTGAGGGTATATATAATAAAAGTTCTGTTTTTCCTTTTGACGTACGGAACCCTAAAAACGAACTCTTTTAAAAACATATACCTGTCTTTCTACAAATTTGTTTAAGGTCTAGTAGCAGTTACATTGTTGTGAATTATCTTAATATGTCTACACTCTTTATGTGGACAAAACCAGGTGATGCAATCTTCAGAACAGATTACGCTATTGCTGTTTCCAATTCAATGTCAAGTCCGTATACATCATGAAAATAAAACAATTGTTTTGGAAAAATAAAACGACCTTGAACAGGTAAGCGAAATGCGGGAATGCGTGCGATTATTATAACAGATTAAAGTTATTTAAAAGGAGCTTTTATGAAGCATTGTGTTACTAAAGTTACTACAGTTTTATCTCTAAATTTGAAATACCCGTTTTGGTCTGACAATGACTTTACATACAACAAATTGCAGGATAGTAAAAAAATTAAATGACGGACATGTAGAGAGACAGGCTCCATACTAAAGTTCCTGAGTCTTGGATATTTCTACCTAAATAAGTATTTATTTCTCTACATAAGTAACACGTCACGGGCAAGGCAACGGACGCAGGCGGCGTTGTTGGTGCAATGGTCCCCGTTATTTATTTATTTATTCCAACCCCTTTTAGAAAACAATGTAACTCATCAATAAAGTCACTGTTCTACTTACTTGCAATGTAAGCCATACGATATTATAAGTAAGTATGAAATTATTCAAAACCCATCTATATTCAACACCGTGTACTATTCGCATAATAAATGACTTGCTTCACTCTATCAAAACCTATTTATTACATTACAAAACAGCGTTAGTCTCGCAGTGTACTAACTGTGGCGGGCTAGGCTTGCATTACTAAATAATAAATGAAATTATTTACGAGTTTGCCTTAAGACGTTAGGAAATCTGAATATTTGTAAGGAAATCCGATTCATGAGAACGTCCAGTCTAGACTTTAGTTCGTAGCTTTGCATCTGCAAAATTATAATAGAAATGTATGCAATGTAACAAAATGTATGCATGTGAAGGCAATGGGCAGGCCACGTCGCTCTACGAACCGATAACCGATGGGGAAGAAAAACCTTCCTCGAGTGTCGACCACGAACCGGAAGACGTTCTGTAGGTAGGCCCCCCACTAGGTGGACCGACGACATTGCAAGAGTCGCAGGGGGCCGATGGATGCTGCTGGGTCTCTGGCCTTCTCTCAGAGAGAGAGTAAATTGATTACATACTATAGCAAACCTGCCCTGGCTTCGCACGGGTTACCCAAAGAGTCAAGCACTTTTAGTATTTCTTAGACTTCCTCATATAACTTAGGGAGCGGATAACCGCTTTCATCAGGCGGGATTTTTTGTTTTTTTTTTTTACTAATGTAAAATTGGCGAAAATTTGCGACAAAGTACGAGTAGAGTCCAATATTTGCCCTCGTCGTAAAATGATGCTAGGAAACCCATGCATTTTAGGACAAGCATCCGACACGTATCATTAGGCAAATACTCTCAATAAGGTGAAGAATTTTAATGAAGATTGACGGATTAAATCTGGTCTCGAGCTCAAGATTCTTATCGTCTTATTAACAAAGTGGATCCATTTGGACCCGTGTATGTAAGGCAGTAACTGACATCACGTCGTTAGACCTTATTTCTACCATGTGACACAATACCCTTACGCATGTAAACTAATTAGTAACTTCAATACACACAAGCCTCAAACAAAATGGGAATCTTAAACTAGCTAGCTTTCTTCTCAAATTAAGGAGATATATTAATTTTATGTAGATAACTGAATTAGGAGACAAGAAAGTTGTTAGCTTGACGGTAAGCGTCATGCTCATTATTGTTCAGTGCCATTCAGAATTTTGCACTTCAACAGTTCAAATTTCTGTGCAGAAATGCACTGCGTCGTCGCCGTGAGGTACCTATTATGTTAAATCTTTTGTACTCTGTAATTTCAGTATTAGCATTGCCCTTCTATGTGGATCACAGTTAAGTTTGCACATGTTACTGTTTGGTTGTTGAACATCTGGCAAAGTTGAACAAATTACAACAACAAGTGTAGCTTATCATTTAAGTATAGACGCGAAACTGTACTAGTAAATGTTTCAAAATATACGAACATACAATTAAATGCTTAATTGATTCAAACAATTGAATGATTGCAATTATTAACTCTTTAAATCACGAATCATTTGTTGACACACAATGCATCTTTTTATACGGCTGTCAGAAATTGATTCATTGGTGAAATTCAAACGTTATGATTATAGCAATTAAAGTGCAACTCTTTGAATTACATTGAAAGCAAATTATGCAATTTCAAAACGCAGGTCCTTGACCTATTTTGTGTAATGAATACTAAACAGACATATAAATAAACTAGTGACCCGCCCCTGCTTCAAACGTATACGCCAATAATTTTGGCAACCGGAACCTGAGAAAAATCCGTTAGTAATAATAGCTAGATATTTAATGTCGCAGACTTGCTCACTGGAAGTCCAGATTTCTTTCAAAAATAAATTAACTCTAATTAAACTAAAGTAGTCAGTTGCTTTACAGATGTCATGATTTATTACTGAACACTCTACTAAATCAGAAGAAAACATATCCAGTTATAATCAAGGAGAAGTAACCTTTGTAAATTACCCCCTACATCCACACAAACAAATTTTACTTCATTAAAATATTAGTATAGATAATATACAAGTAGGTATAGATATGCATTACAGTCACTTTTGGAAATGTAACATTACATGTTACTTCTACTCAAATGTCGAGTTTTGAGACAGTCAAGGTCGTATTGCAGTTAAATTTATCAGATTAAGTTCTCACATCATCTCAATTTACTCAAGGTGAGAATATGTGGATTTGTTTACCACCTATTTATTTGTTTGTGAAGTTTTTATAATTGCCAAATGTAAAAAATATAGTTTGTTGTCACGATTAGTCGTGTAACACAACAATTAGCCGCCGCTGGTGGTAGTACTTCCCCGGTCTTTAACTTAGCTCTAAATACCGCCTTTACTTGTCATAATAAAAAAACAATTGACAACTAGCTGTCATGCATTTGTGATATTTTTTTTCAATTTGTAAAAAGAACTCACTTAACTTGCCTAACTTATAGCAGCAGTGCAGCGATTCTTTGAGAACGCTGTAAAAAAGATGCAGAACAAAAATTCGACGCTTGGCCGTTCTGAATAAGAAGAAAAAACAACAAGTAAAAGAGCGAAGATTTCCTGGTGTGCCTTCGAAGTCTAAGATCCAATATTAATGTATAGACCACTTTAGAGTTATCTACGATATAAAAATAAGTCGGGTTTTCCTTCCTGACGCTATAACTCCAGAACGCACGAACCAATTTCCACGGTTTTGCATTCGTTGGAAAGGTCTCGAGCTCCGTGAGGTTTATAGCAAAGAAAATTCAGGAAAAATTTCAACAGAAAAGCGGGAAAATCTTTTTTCACATACAGCGCCATCTCTGATACATAGCATGTACTACAAACCAATATTTTAAGTAGAAATGAATTCATTACTGTTGTGAAATGAAATAAAATTTTTCCTTTACAAATATAAAACAAAAAAAAAAATTCTTCTTTTAATCACCAAAAAGAAATGTTACATAAAACGAAACCATCTGGTGGCGAAACGGAGTTCGCCGGGTTTGCTAGTGCTGAATATAATCCAAAGAAAATTTATTATTAAAATTGGTTTAGAAACTAAAAAGTTATGCCTATATACCAGACGGTCGCAGAAGCCGTGGTCGCCCTAAATTAAGATGGATGGATGGGGTTGAGCAAGATTTAAAGACGATTGGCGTCACAAGATGGAAACTGAAAGCTAAAAATAGATCAGTCTGGAGGAATATTCTTGATTAGGCCAAGGCCCACCCCGGGCTGTAGTGCCTGAGATGATGATATATACCTACATACAAAACATTAATAAACACGAATAGAGAATTTGGTATTTTTTGTTGAGTTACGTGCTATAGGACTTAAGCCCTAAACCACTATCAGCACTCAGATGCTCTAGTTAACGATGCCATGGTTGATCAAAGGTAAAGATAGTCGTATGTCTAAATAAGCTTGTATTACTACTAAACTTGGAAGAGATGAAACTAGAGCATACATGTCCAGCAATGTGAAGCATCCCAAGTTTCACATTCAACCGTAACTTGCCATATCATATCCATATCATAGTGGATCAAATTTAAATTGCAGGCAACGTGCCATCAATTCGTTCCATTGCCACACGATAATGCAACTCGCGTAGGTAAGAATATTTGAATTCAAGCACCCAGTAGAAATCAATGTCTGTACTTTGAGGATAGCTAGCTTATTTACTACTTCACGATTACTTATTTTCGTCCCAACAATTACGCGCAAACTAGATCATCAATCAGATTATAAAATATACACAAAATACATGACATTTATTATATTCGTCGTGTAGAAACCATAGCTTGGAGGCAGGGCATTTATAGAGCTCGCCAAACTAGTTTTCACCTAAATTTAAGGGTCTATCGTCAAGCGCCTATGGATAAGTTCTGTCCAGGTGAAAGTGGGATGTAACCTTCGCCAATAACGTCACTTAAAATCAGATGACTCGTGGTAAACGCTACCACATTATCGCTTTCCATCAGGCAAGTTTGTGATCAAATGCATGTAGATCTAGGCTGCGTGCTAATCGTTTTTCTATAACAAAACAAAACTTTACATTTTTCTCTCAAAGGACAAACACAGATCGTAGGACTATGTGGTCTTGATGTCAATCGAATTGAAAAACTCCTTATTTTTATGAAATTATTTAAAAATTTAAAATTATGTCATAATTAATAAGACTGAGTATCAAAATTACAATTCTTTTATGACAAATTGTCCTAATGCAGATATCAGGGACAAAACGTATATAATTATGACAAAATAACCAATTTTCTAAATGCTTTAGAGCAAGATAGTAAATTATGATTACCAAATAGCCACTAGCGTTGAATGTAAAGCTAATGAGCAGCTATTAAGACACCGTATAAAGGGTATAAAAGTTCACATTAAAGTCGCATTTAAAACGGCAAGCTATAAATAAAACGTATGATTTACTACGACTGATTTAGGCACAAGCGCATCGGATCGCGCATTGTGGATCCGGTGACCATGTCTCGTGAAGGTTATGCCGATGTTTTATGTGTTGGTTCATGGCGCACTTTCAAGACGGACATTCTAAGCAAAGTTGAACGAAATGGACAATACCATACAGTACTACGTGCATAAAAACCATCTCGATGAAAAAAAAAAAATGTAGATACCTATTTATAATTATGTATGTCCCAAGTCCCAACCTTCATGGCGATCGGTAAACTGTGTCAAAGTCTATTAATAGAAAAGAGATATTCCAACATCAATTTTTATTTATTACGTATGAATTATAACAAACGATGTAATTTACATACTATATTAGAGTATTGCTACAACTTTGGAGCAACTTGGGGGTACTCATTGACAGACAGCTTGCGTTATCCGTTGCCTATGGTCATAATATTAATAATCCAACCATATACATATATCATTACGTAATGATATCTCTATCTTTGATATGTATCAAAAGTTTTATAAATGGAATATTCAACAGTAGTCACAACGGCAATAAAGATAACGCACAACCTTGCTCAACTTTGGTCAAGCATTATCTTTAATCTAGGAATGTCGACTTATTCCAGTTAAAGTGTTGAATCTTGACGAAAAGAGGGTCATCTATCAGATATTTCAAAACAAGTTTCTATAAATAACTGAATCGTAATCGTAGTATTACATATTTTTGTTTATACCTATACTTACTTCTTTCCTTTACACCTCTTTTAGCTTCTTTGCTCTCGTACTTGAATAGTTGCGTGTCCTTGTCAATACACTATCTGGAGGTCGTTGCTCTTTAGTTACCTATCTCTTTTTTTATCATAGCAATAACTTTTGTCCGAGATTTATTGTCTTGAAGAGACTTTACCTACAAAACAACGTCAAAAACAATCCGGTGTTTTGTATCAAACAATCAAACAAATTTTCTATAAACTTGTTTCTAGTTCAGTGACCTCTAATCAAACCTAGTAGGTTATTAGTAAATATCTTCGTTTCTCAGTTGATGTTGTGGTATAGAGAGACAAGAGCTGTTGCCAAATAGCACTCGGAACTTACCATGCATGATTCAAGGTAGCGTTGCCGATCGATAGCCGAAATAATCGATAGTCTATCGATAGCCAAGCAATCGAAACACTATCGATATGTCTATCGAATGTATCGATAGTCGATAGTTTTTTTTTTTATTACGCGGAACAATACTATCGATAGTATCGATCGATATACTATTAATACTATCGATAGTATCTATCGATATACTATCAATAGTATCTATAGTATTGCCTCGTTTTAAGCTATCGATAGTATCGATACTATCGATAGAAACATAGGCCTATATATTTAAGATGAAAACTATTGATATATATATATATAAACTATTATTCAAGGTTCTGCAAGATCCGAAGTGTCAGGTAGTGGGTACTTATAATAACATAATATCCAATACCTACGTTTAACATGACATCTCCTGACCTAGAGATGACGTGTTCGCAGCTCATCAACCAGCCTATAGCCGTCGTTTTACTCGTTATGCAACAACATCGGGTGGCTTGAACCTTGGGCTCATTTCTATTGTACGTGCGACTCCTCACCATTTTGTGATAAAATAAAAATTGTAGACGTAATATGCAAAACAGTTAATTTGTTTAAAAATAGCTACTATTCAGTAATCCATTTGACACTCAAAACTTGTGTGGAAATGATATATAAATAAGTTTATAGTCATATGATAGATACGACCTTGAGTTGTAATATGACTGGTCAGTCGCGGGGAGGGGGGGTGCTCATAGCTGTACGTAAGGATGTTCACGTGACGTCACAGCCCGCTTATCATTCCTCCGCGGAAGACATATGGATAACTATATTAGTGAGGCAAAAAAATCGACCACCTATGAACATTCATATTTGTAGCATATATTTATGTAAACAGAACTTGGGCTTCTCCTTTTCATTACAATTGCAATCTTTTCTATCTCAACTTTCTAACATAGTTCTATCAAACCCACCGGACAAGTTTATTGTGCTCGGTGACTTTAATCTAAGTAATATTGAATGGCTATCTAGTAATGAATTATTTTTAAATCCCTCGAATATGTCTAGTTGTGACGAGCGTCTTCTTATTGACGACCTGTATACTAATGACCTTCGTCAATATAATGGAGTTCGAAATGTATACGGTAAGATTCTGGACCTGGCTCTTTCAAACGATGATATCTCCGTGTCTGAATGTGAAGAACCATTAGTACCGATTGATCCGTACCATAAGGCCCTCGTAATTAATGTTAACTTTTTTGACTTGCCAAGTTTAAAACAACACGCCTATCTTAAGTATCTTTTTAACAAGGGTGACTATAACTCTTTAAATTATAAATTTAGTGAAATAGACTGGGAGAAGGAACTGTCCTCCAGGTCACTGGAAGGTGCCGTAGGGTTTTTCTACGAGGTGGTTGAACGCTTTAAGAATATATACATACCTACAAAATACATCAATAACGCGTCGTATCCCAATTGGTATACGCCGGCGATCAAAAAACTCATTAAAGAAAAGTTTAAGTATCTCTCTAAATTTAAAATCTACGGTAATAAGGCAAATCTTGAATCATATAAACTGTTACGTGACAGGGTAAAATGCCTTGAAAACCAGTCATATCATGAATACTTGGTAAAAATGGAGAACTCTATTGAAAGCAATCCAAAGCAGTTTTGGTCATACATTAAATCACGTTCCAAGTCAAATGGTATCCCTAATTGCCTGAAATACCAAGGTACAGTCGCAACCTCTGGTGAAGCAATCTGTAATGTTTTTTCTGATTATTTCTACTCAACTTTCTTATGCCATGGTAGTAATCCTAATCACATCACTTCTGGAAAATCTGTAACGTCACAGGTTTCAGATATTTGTAAAGTTAGTATTAACGTAGACAGCGTCGTCAAACACCTCTTAAAACTTGACCCATCTAAATCAGCTGGTCCAGACCATGTAAGCCCCATATTGCTAATTAACTGCGCCGAAACCCTGGCCGTGCCAATTAGTCTTCTTTTTAATAAATCCCTCTCGGCATGCACCTTCCCCAGCATCTGGAAATCAGCTTTTGTGACGCCAGTTCATAAAAAAGGCCCTAAGAGTGAGGTAAGCAACTACAGGCCAATCTCTAAACTATGCATCATAGCCAAAGTTTTTGAGAGAATAGTCCATGAGCAGGTTTACTCCGCATTACGTACTTCTTTCAATCCTACTCAACATGGCTTCTTGAAGGGCCGCTCAACAGCTTCCAACCTGGTTCTCTTTAATGAATATTTAACTGATGCTATGGACACGGGAAGCCAGGTGGACGTAGTCTATACTGACTATAGTAAATGTTTTGATAGGATAGACCATATGCTCCTAATTACCAAATTAGAACAAATCGGCATAAGAGGCGACCTTCTCAGGTGGTTTTCTTCATATATAGATAACAGATCCCAGGCTGTAGTGGTCAATAACTATATTTCTGGATGGGTTCGCATCCCCAGTGGGGTTCCGCAAGGTTCCCTGCTTGGACCTCTACTCTTTTTGATATTTGTTAATGATATTTCGGAATGTTTTCATAACAGTCAACTTTTATGTTTTGCTGATGACATGAAAATATTTAGTTCTATTAGATCGACTGAAGACGCCGTAAATCTTCAAGCTGACCTATTTCGCCTTGACGCATACTGCGCACTCAACAAGCTGGACCTCAACCCCTCTAAGTGTACTGTGGTAACTTTCACTCGCAAAAAACATCCGTTATCATCATCATATACACTAAAAGGGCAACTACTTCAAAAAAACAGTATAGTGAAGGATCTCGGGGTTATCCATGACTCAAAACTTCTCTTTGACGATCATATCGACTCAATCGTAGCTAAAGCGTCACGAGCCTTAGGATTCATCATGCGTACTTCTAGTGACTTCAAGCGAGCTAAAACATATAAAATACTCTATTGCACTTTTGTCCGAAGCAACCTTGAGTACGCTTCACAAGTCTGGAGTCCCCGGTATGATAAATACATTGCAAGAATTGAGCGGATCCAGATTAAATTCCTTAAATATCTCTGTTATCGTTTGCGAATTCCGTATTCATCCGACAATTACTATAACCTTTGTAGACAGTTTCATCTTCTACCCCTTTCAAGGAGACGCGAAATTGCAGACCTCATATACTTGCTGAATATTACGAGTAATAACATTGATTGTCCCGATCTCACAAATAGAATTGAGCTTAATGTCCCGTTCAAGTTCACCAGATTCCATGCACCGTTGCACATTCCTGTAGTTTCAACCAATTATAGACAGAACTCTTATTTATGGCGAGCAAGCAACAACTTTAATAAACTCAGCAAACATATTGACCTAGACCTCTTTTGCACCAGCGCTTCCTCAGCGAGGCGGCGGCTAAGCAGTGAATTCTTCTTGGCAGACGGCTAGCGACCGCAAAATGTTGACTTTATCATATATATGCATATAAGTATTAATTTAATTTAGTTTTTTATATTTTACATATTTTATTACATATTATTTCTTATAAATTAAGGTAGTATTCGAAGCCTGTTGTATCTGTGTTTACACATGTTTATATCTATACAATATCTATAAGTGAGAACCTGTAATTGGCTTTCTATTGCTATTCTTATATATATTTTGTTACTGTAAAAAGCTGTTGGTTTTCCAATAAATAAATAAATAAATAAATAAATAAATAAATAAATAAATAAATATTGCAACTGAAGGAAAACCTTAGCTTGGTGTAAGGGCATTTTCTAGTGCTGAACTGGCTTGATACCATCCTTAAATTAAAAACCTTTCCTCAAGCACTGCTATTGGTGTATTCCAGTAGCTGCACTTGAAATCCTCTTTTCAGTCCAGGCGTCGTCGCCTGGCGCCACCTTAGACCATATCGCCGCAAAACAATGACTTGCAATCATACGCTACCATTTAAGAACTGTTTGGCTCTTAAACTGATTCTAACGTAGAAAATCAACGAATTTGTGCGGAGCAATCATGAAATCGTATTTATCGCATCAGTTGTAAAAATTACCAAAGTCTAATAACATTAGTAAAGAGTTTAGATATCCTTACAAGTTCAATACAGGAACATGACCATATTGATAAGTAGAGCGAAGAGTATCTACTACAGTTTGTACAAACTACTATAAATCATTATTATATTATCAATCAAATAATGTTCCAAAAACTCGTCTAAATTGGTCTCGCATTGAGAAAGTATTACAGTAGGTGACACAGTTTCGGCAAGTTACTCTTGCTTTCGGCGGAGGCCTTCGTGAAAGTGCTACGTCAAAACTGTCACTCGCACCATTCGCGTCATCATCAGATTCGGGTAGGTCGCAATCACTTACACTCTCGATGAAAGTAAATGTACGAAAGTGAATCTACTTTTCGCCACCACTATGGCGTTTGACGTCAGTTGACGTCATTTGACGCGTCGAAAGTGAACTGACAGCTCGAAGAGAGTGAAGATACTCACGTAGTATTGCATGACGCTGGATACCTGTCGATTGCTGTACAAAAATAACTTACATTCATGCATGCAGTACTATTTGATTGCATTCACAGGTATCATATAAAAATCTGATCGCGGAATTTCATTTGGGTTTTAAATCTAAACATGCGCCAACCATATACGGTTAATTTATAACGCAGATGTATTGTATCATGACATTTTATCCCACATATTTCAAGCGCTTTGTACGTTGATTAAAATAAATGTAGGCCAATTTAGCATTGACCGCGTAAGTTAATAGGACTTAATTAGCTCATAAAACAGGGTTTGAGACCCTGTAAATATTTCTAAGAATTGAACTAGTTAATTCTGAATTCCGAACCATTCGTCAGAGACTTACAGATTGACTGAAGTGCGGAGAAATAATAGCATTTATCTTGGTACCCTTTACAGTAGTTTATTGGTCTAGTTATCGGAAGATAATTGTTTTCAAGATTTATTAGTGCTTGGAAACAATGCTTTCCTTATTAGACTCGTATATATTGCTTGTAGGTCTGGTCTAAGATTTAAATACCTACATAAAATCACATCATCACCAGCGTACCTCTTAGATTATATCTTATTGTTATTTTATAAATAACCCAGTTCAGATGTTTTTCGAAAACTATAAGATTGAAGGCTAAAAATTGATCGAAAAGAAACAATTGAAAATTAATTTTGACAGTTAAAAATCACGCATATCAAACCACTGGGTGCAAGTTGTTTGTGGCTCTTATTTTTGCTTTATAGCCTATACCTACAATTATTACCTGTAATCGTTACCTCACACACGTAATAAAAGGATCTCATTTATAAATGAGATTAATTTTTATGCAAGTAATAATTTGCCTGCTGTAATGTTCAGATAATCTGTCCACAAGTGTCAGTAAGCATAGATTAAGTTTAGCAATTTACTAAACATGTAATTTAAAATGACATAACTGTTTTTTTGTACATTTTACAAGTAGGTTAGAGTGAATTTCGTTCACTATACTCCAATTAAACGAAGACATAAAAATAATCTTCGGATTTCTTAATTTCAATAGTATTCTTAGAAATACCTCAAATAATTTTAATGATATTATGCAAATGGCTGCTATAAATAATGAAACTAGTTGGTTCTTGTAATAATATAATTATTAATCTTCTGATGAGATAAGCGTGTTAGTTATGACGCGATTCAAATTGAATCCTGTATTGAATCATTCAATACAGGATTGCGTCGATAGTCGATAGGTATCGCTCGGATATGGCATAAAGATGTGAGCTATAATTATTTTATTTGGAGAATCGCAATAATTGTTTCAATTAAATCGCACGTTCTGTCAATATCTGCTCAATTTCAAATTGCATGTAAGTACGTCCTCATGGCCTGCGATATCATTTCAAATGTTTGGAGATGCGAGAATCGACTCGCATCGCTCTATGACGTGCACATAATTTGAATCGACAATCGACTAAATATCGCGCGAACTGCATCGTGTTATGTGGGAAGTCCCTAACAACATTTTCCTTGAAATGCAATACTAAATTTGATATTTTTAACAGTAACATCCAAACCACAAACCGGGAAAAAATACTGTAAATTAATGTAGAATATGTTTATATTTTCAAGGCCAGTTACAACCCGTTTAAGGCATTCAAAACAAAACATGCCACTTAAAGCTTCATACAAAAACTCTGTCTTATATCTAGATCTACTCGTATTGTTGACATTTAGTACTATCACACTTACGTATAAGTGGGTATAGTGACTTAATTATTATAATTATTTCGTAGAAGAAACAGGAAATGAAACCGGTAGTTTGATTATTTTTTTTATAATTTTTGATTCACGCCTTCACAGCTTGCCTTTTTATGTACTACTAGAGGTAGAAAAAGATTCAGTATTAAGTTCATTAATTGTATTCTCTCAGTGCAATAAGGAATATAATAAATAAATAATTTAAATGGACTAAAAATAAAAGTAGTTTCTAGTGCTCGCCGGGCTAGCTGCCATCCTCAAGTTAAAACTCTGTCGCACCTATCGGTGTGTTCCGGCCGCCCCACTTGAGGATTAGTTCTCAATCCAGGTGAAGTGGTCGAAAGTGGTGCCACGCTATATATCGTATGGCACCACCTTCGACCATTTCGTCCTTAATTAACCATCAGATGACTTGTGGTCAAACGCTACCCTGTAAAATAGTAAGAAGTAAGGAATAGAGAAAGAGCTACCACCCTTAATGTTCTGTTATTAAAATATGACGTAATTGGTACTATCATAGGCTATTAGGACTCTGTGCAGCAGAAATAACGTTTTAGGGTTCCATACTTCAAAAGGAAAAACGAAACCGTCTGCCTGTCTATCAAGACCCTTTTCCTTAATTTATATCAAATACTCTGCGGTTTCTTTCAGCTGCAAAAAAATAAACCTGTAAGTCACTGAAATCAAAAGATATAATAACTATTTGTATGTATATTTTGCAATATCTTAAGGGAATCTAAGTCTATTTACAATCTCTTACAGTTATGAATAAAAAACGAACTTGTAAGTTAACACGATCAAAAGATATAACTGTTTATGTCGCATATTGTGGCATATTTTGCGATTTCACAGCGTAATCAAAACCTATAGGGTAGGTACTTCCCGTTGACATAGAATCATGAAATTTGGTATGAAACAAGGTCTTATAGCACATGTAAAGGAAAGAGTCTGAAAACCGTAAATATGTAGTATAATAAAAAAACACAAATTTGTAAGGGACCCTCGGTGCGCGAGTACAACTCGCACTTGGTAATTTTTTTTATGCATATCCTGGTGGCTAATGTAGATGCAGATAGTTGACTAGACCTATCATTATAGTTTCACAGAACAGTAGATGTCACCAGGAAGCTCCGTCCGTCACGATCACGATGCGACTCCTCACAAATTAAGGTTGTGCACGTGTCGCGGAGTCACGACGCGCCACGCAATATGGACGAATGTGTAACAGAGCTTTTGAAATGTCATCTGTTAGTTCGATTCCTCAATGTTAATATTGCAAAGAACACAGCGTGAGTTCGCAAGAAGTTTTGCCTACTGACCTCCAAATGTCATCGTAAAGATAGAACTCAAACGTCAAATGTCAACATGATACACTTCTTTTAACTGTCATGGATATTAGAATTAGATTTTGAAACGGTTCTCGATATATATGTAGGACTGTAGATACTCCCATGATCATGGCGCTTGCAACACTGCCGAAATATCGAGAACTCAAAACAAATGTATAAATAGTTAAATATCCCTTTTCAAAACCTAATTCTAATATCAACATGATGTTTGTTTCGTGAAATAAGCTACATATAGAACTGAGTGAGGAACTAAACTTTTTTATAGGTAGTAATTTGTAGTGCTTAGAGCTCTTTCGCAGAGTCCGCATGCCAAAGTTCCACACCCTTGCCTATTTATCACCCTCCTAATTTTTGCAGCAGTGTATAAAGAAGTTTTGAACTGAAGGGAAATATTTCCACCTTACTTACAGGGCATAAAGAGATTCATAATCTGACATCTAGAGTGACGGTCGCAGTGCATTGCTGTACGTGGTCTAGATCTCTTGAAATTCAAAATTCTGTAAAGCAATTAGCTATTATGGGCAAGCGTAATTCATACCATCAAACAAGGGACTTGCTCGTCTAATCACTTAGTTAAACTGCACTCATCTGAAGTCCTGAATTGCAGCCGGAAGTTACATCTAAAGGAATAATAATGAAAGTGGCTGGTAATAAATTTCTCATAGTTTTATTTATTTTACATATTTACAAGCGCAATTACAGCTAAACGTAACTATATTATTATTTTATCACCATTTAAACAAAAAATATTAAAATCTAGAAACAACTTCCAAAGTTGAAACATCTGACATTCATTTGTGAAAGTTACTGGACAAACAATTGCTAACTTTAATAGAGTAAAAACAAAGATTTATTTTCTTACCAGCACAGGAGTGTTATTTGTCTTACATCTGAAATATGGTTTCTATAAATGTTACTGACAGCTTATACTCGTAGATAAGATGCCTTACGCGAATATACGAGGTGAAAACAACAGACGGTTATTTCAAAAGCGTGGTCAAAAAAAAACTAAATTGCTTAAAATTAGGTCAATAACATTATTGAAATTTCAAAATGAATCCTTAGTTCTTTGTACTTACTGAAAGAATAACCGCATATTACTTCACCTTTTCATTTTAATACAGGGTGAACGTTAGAATTGAGTTTAGAGGCTGTGTGCCCATTGTGATCATAAATAAAAGATACAAAATGGTCAAGAGTTGTAAGTTAGATTTTTTAATCTTAAATGAAAACAGTGCAGTTCATTGTTCACGGTGAAAACACTCTCTATTCAGACGACAAAATAATATCTCGACTAATGATCGAAATGTAATGATGTTAGACGTTAACGTAACAAAGACATTATATAATGGCAATTCTTAACAATGAACCTTATGCTACAAAATTATTTACACATGTAATGTAACTGTAAAAAACATGATATAACAAAAAGCGCGAATATACGAGACGTTCTAAGAAGAAATTTCTAGAAATTTGTTTTATGTTCACCATAATTTGTGTTCGTTCGTTTTTTTATCTATTCATCTATTCTGTTTACATTCCAAGTAGTTTACAGTATTTCATAAAACACTTTTTTCCAGACAAAGAATACCACATGTTTGTAAAAGATATTGAATTATCGTTATATTTTTTGTTCTTATGATTCCGTAGGAATAATATTTCTGGCACTTTTATCTAACTCTAAAACTTTACCTACAGTCACTGTAGAATCGTAATGACTTAAATAAATTTAACACTAACTTAGCATTACTGATGCGCTGGCGGGACGTACGCAGGCCAAATGTAGATTGGTGCTGCAGCAGCCTGAAACAAACACATTTTATTTATAACTGTAGTGATATAGGACTCTTTAAGAGCGATGGTGGCCGAACGGTAACCGCGTGCGCTTTACAACGCGCCGACACCGAGTTCGAATCCTCTCGGCCCCGCACCTATGACTAAGCTATGTGCGGATTTACCATCGCACAAAAAACAGTGAAAGAAAACATCGTGAGGAAACCGGCATGTCCAAGAACCACAACATCCAAGGACATGCGACATCTACTAACCCGCACTGGGCTAGCGTGGTAGATGACGGCCCATACTCTCTCTCTGAGAGAAGGCCAGAGTCCCAGCAGTGGAACGGCTGATGATGATGATAGGACTCTTTTGCAGAATCTTCGTGGGAAAGTACTACAACTTTGGCAGTTATTCAACCTCCAAGCAGTAGTACATTACTATCTTCTGATGTGTCCAGTGAAATTACAGGGCTTGAAAAGATTTAACATCAGCTGATATTTCATAGTGACGAGCTCAGTACATATATTGCCATGCAGGAGTTTGAGTTGTTGAAGTTCAAATTTCTGGGTGGCCCTAAACTGAAATTGGAGAAGGTGATGCATACCATCAAGCAAGTGGCTTGCTAACGTCGTCAATCAAATGATTAAAAAACTTGCAGTCAATAATTATTTTCTTTCATTTGTAAGTATGTATTCTGACAAAAATATGTACGACTCCAACAGCACCCGCAGAAATAGATTCTGTTGTGTTTCATTATCATGCAGTAGTTAGCCTCATTAGACTACCGTACTCTCATTTCGAAAGTACCTGCATTCATAGACTTGCAATGACAATGAAGTAATTAAAATAATTAAGTCAAGATATCACAGTAAATATAAGTTCCAAAGTATTTTCGCAAAACATTTCTTCAACACATAATTGGTCACAATCGTATCAGTTTATCTTTGCATTGTGTCTTTCCTTGTTTAAAACACCTAGATTTTATTCACATACTAAAATGTTGAAAGTAATTTAATCTTGCAATAAAAGCAGTAAATTAAAGGTACACTTGAAAATTTCCAAGCTTATTATCATCACCATCATTCACCTATTATAAGTTCTCACTGCTGGGGCTCTAGCCTCTCTTACAGAGAGAGTATTAAACATAAATATATACCAGCAAGCTTTTAAGGAATAGTGAATCTATTTAAATATCTATACTTCTCTATTTTCCTAAGCGTAATGAAAAAATAAATTAATAACGTTATTGACGGCCTGTAATATTAAACACGTTTCGGCAATTCTAAACTAAACCATTGGGACAAAAATAACAGCAGCTATTACTTACTTGTTGCGTGGTCCTAACATTCCGCCTTGTAGCATCCTTCTCATACTTCCACTGCAAATCACTGGCTGAGTCATGGTTTCCACCATTGACATCATTTGACTCTATATGGTTATGTTTACCGTCTTCTTGCCTTTGCTGCACTCTACCAGCGTCATTAACGTAAGCTGGTACGAAGTATCGCAGACCGATACCAGGCAAGCTTTGGGAGCTGAGGAAT
Source organism: Opisthograptis luteolata (assembly GCA_931315375.2). Taxonomy (NCBI): domain Eukaryota; kingdom Metazoa; phylum Arthropoda; class Insecta; order Lepidoptera; family Geometridae; genus Opisthograptis; species Opisthograptis luteolata. Next base: position 4,934,271 of record OV928038.1, on the reverse strand, counting down.
TGGGCTGGTGAGAAGAAGTTCTGGGCTGGCTGAGGTTGGTGTGATCTGTTGGTAGGGATGTACGCGTTGACAAAACGCTGTGCGTTGTTGATTGGCACTGAGGCGGGAACTGGAGCCTTGTAGACGACTTGGGTATATCTCGGCTGAGGATGGAAGAGTTGCAGTCGCCTGTAAAAAGTTTGGCATTATAAGAAAGTAATTTTAGTACTCGATGAATAACTAACTAGCTCCTATGGCTTAGCTACTCAATGATGAAACACATGCGAATATCATCGTTTCATCAGGTTCATCATGTGAAGTGATTACGAACATATGAAATTCAGATTTATCGGTAGTTATTTGTTAGCCCTTGGTATCTTGCTCCAGAACAATGTCAGTATGATTACCATTCAGAATTAGGATCTGGAGCGTCGTTGGATCGTTCCTCCCAAACCGGCGCGGGGGCGCGGTAGGGCTGCGGTACAGGCAGCTCAGCCTCTGGTGTCGGAGGCTCAATGGGCCCGCCTTTAGTTCCATACTTTACCATGATGGCCTGTGCGCTCGACGCGTACAGCATCAGGCATGCAAGGAACTGCAACAGAGAGCACCAAGTCTATGATTAGTCTATGATTAACGGGGCAATGTGGCCAGAATTTTAGGAACGTTGCCAACTGGTAGGTAGGTAGTCATATTGTTTAGTTTGATAGGTTTATTCTTATATTTTAAGCTTTAGTTTAGTATCTGTTTTTGTTTAGTTTTCTTGAATTAAATACCAATAATAAGCGTGTATTTATATTTACTGAAGCAATGATATAGCTTATTAGAAGTGACGTCCACTTGCGACCAGTAAGACATGGATTTTCCTAAAATAGTCTTGAGCTTTCTGTGTTTTTGTTAGTTTAGCTATCTTTTAAATGATTATGGGGATCTACAATTTTTAAGGGCCATTTCCACAACAATTCGTTTACATGTACTTACTAATGAGGGCAAAGAGCAATCTTATTACTACGAGAAATTCCATGAACTTGATCATACCAAACAAACCCCGATAACAAAATAACTCTAAAGAATTAATTTACTACAGAAATGTAAGTGCAGCAATAAATTGTAACTTGCGCAAGCGCATCAGCGAAGCATCCAACCACAGCGCGCCAGCTGACAAAGCATCAGATAAACCACCGTCTTCAATAAAACCTTGTTTCCACATAAAAGCTGATTGTTCCGCTGTCGAGAGGTTCTATTTTAATTAAGTTTCAATCAAGATCAAGCTTTCAAACGCGGCCTTGAATTACACTTAGTTTTTCCCACGAGAACATCTAACTTTTCTGCACATTTTAATTTTATCTATCAACTCTCGCCCCAATTGCGTATTTTGGTTTCTAGTTGCCATTGTTTATGTAAAGTTGGCAAACAAACTTTTGTAATGCCAAGTTTCCAAAGATTTTAAGCGTGAATTCTTATCTGAGCATCTTTACGATTTTATTAGTGTTTTATATCTAACCCAGTTGTAATTGGTGCGGATTAATGTCTTGACGTGTGGTAATAAAAACTAAAAACACGCTGGTATTGTTAAGTTTCAGGGTCTTGTCTCGTTATTAGAATTTAACAAGTTATGGTTAAAATAGATCAGCGTTTTTGTTTCTGCTGCCTACCACTATACCAATTATGTACGACCTACACGATAATTATTTCTTGTTATTTTTTGCCCAGCAATTTATTAGTTTTTAGAAGTAACATACTGTTTTATCTCAGGTAATTTTACCTCCTCGTCATAATCATCAGCATGTACGTTTTCACTAATGGAACATCTCTGATGAGAGAGAGAGAGAGAGAGAGAGAGAGAGTATGTAAGGGCCATAAATTTACTTTACTATCCCAGAGCGAGTTGAAAGATGTCACCAAAATTGTCTTAAATGGAATAATTTTTTTTCTGGAATAATAGACAATTTGTTACTATTTCGTTTTTGTAAATGTAATTGCGGATTTGCCATCGCTCAAAACGGTGAAGGAAAACATCGTGAGGAAACCGGCATGTCCAAGAACCGCAACATTCAAGGGCATGCGACATCTACCAACCCGCACTGGGCCAGCGTGGTAGATTACAGCCCATACTCTCTCTCTGAGAGAAGGCCAGAGTCCCAGCAGTGGGAACGCGAATGGCTGATAATGATGATGATGATGAAATGTAATTGAGTGCAAACAAGCAGCTTGGTGGTAAGCGTTTTCCGTCGCCTATGGACATTTGCAACACTAGAGACAATGTCGATGCGTTGACAATGCTATTAAAATTAAAAAAGTCTATGTGCCAGCAGTGGGAACGAAATAGGCTGATAATTATGATGATGAAATTACAATAAACTAACGTACCTGTAACCTCGCCAAGACTGTCATTTTTGTGCAGTGTAGGAGTTTTCTACGTTACATTCGTTTTTTCCTGTAACAAAAATGTAGCAAAATTTAATAAAACACATATTTTTTATACATATAGAGGTATGTAATAAGTGACACGCACAGCGATGGACTTCTCAAGTAATAACAGTGATTCATTTTTAATAACTTAATTGAAATGGTATTGTCCAAAATTGGTAATATTCCGGCACTGGCTCATTACAATATATCCCTTTTAAAAGATTTACATACATACTACGCGGATTTAACCAGTTAATAGCTGTAATTATGAGAAATGTTTTACATTTCGAAAGCCATAAAACATTCTATGTGGAGATTCACAAAACCTTTGCATGCGTAAACGCAATTTGTAATGTATGAAAATAATTTGTGTTCAACGTGAAATGTATTCATATCATTTTCTTAATGTAGAATATAAAGTGCAAAATGCTATGTTTTTAAAAAGTAGTAATTTTTTTGCTTCATTATTTTTTGATGAACTTTTAGGCATATGTTCCTGAAACAATTCCCGCTAGTCCGGGAACCAGAGGCGTCATAAAATTCACACACACACACACACTCAACATCCGAACGCTGCTCAACTGAACTGTACTGCTATCCGTACACCTCGTTTAGTGTAGTTTCAACATTTGCGAGGGGTGGTCGGAGCGACAATATTACGAGACAACAAATGAAGTTTGAATTAAGAATTCAATAAAATTTTTGTTGGTATACTAACTAATTATGTAACAACATCGTAACAACGCAAGAGAAAAGTGTACATGATTTGTGTCCTGATGAACGTTTCTAGCAAAACAAAGTTCGTTCATTCTCATCGTCTAATATAGCGTTATGTAATTATGTGGGACCTACAATTAATTATACCACTCCATTGTCCCAATTATTCTTACTACGACTAGTACAAGAACATTTAGAATCTAGAATAACATAGATAGATTATTGATTATTGAAGTACCAATAAATTTACAGATCTGTCTCTAGGCTTGGAACTTGTAACACAGATGTCGTACTCTAGAAGGTGCGAAACATGATTCGGATTGTGAAACGTCGAAAGAAGAAAGGTGAACTGGTCTGCAATATCTCTGGCACGCATCACAATACTGCAAGTTAATAGAGCTTGACATATGACGCGAGGTAAGTAAGGTGATTTAAAGCTTTGGAGCATAGTAGCTTCATTTGTTTGTGATTCATATCGATATAGTATCACAGTTTCTCGACAATATTTAATCCCTAGGAAGTAGCAGCTGCTTAATCATTTATTTTGCTAAAACATGTGACTATTATTTTGCAAAACGTCTTTGGAATATTTTGACATTTTTTGCGAAATTTCTTGAAGAAAATAGCAGATTTTAACAAGTTATTATTTTCGTAATCACAATAGTGAGAACTACTAGAGATGCATACTATATACTATTTTGTCATATGTTGCAATGTATGTTACATTTTGGTCTGAGATGAGACGTTTGACAAAAGCAGTATATGTGTTGCAAGAATGCAACGTGTCATCGTAGGAAATATGAGGCACAACGCATTGTTTTCTAAAATTACAAGGATACAATTGTAATGTATCTAGAATTCAGGTTTGTTGGTTTTTTTTACATTGTTATTTTATAAAATATGTTTGTCTCTATTCACTTAAATATTGAAAACAATTTGCGAACCATGAACGTAACATAATTAAAAAAATTATACTATTTTTATTGGATGGCAATTCAAAGCACTTTCATTATGACGTCATCAAAACTTATTTCAATATTTTACGTTTAGTGTTTGACTATCACGTCATTGATGTAGTGGTCAATTGGGGACTGGCACTCAAGTAAGTCAATTTCCCCAAACGTCTGCTCACATTATCATTTGTTATTGGATGACAGACAGTTCGCTTGAGCATAGAGTTAGGAGGTCATGTCTTTCACAAGACACAACTCCACATAATGAATTATAAACAGCGCTACTGCAATTTAAGTTGCAACAAGACATCACCGAAAACAGCTTTTTGGCACAGCTTGACGCAGCTGCGTGCGCAGAATAAATGCATTAAATTTTTCCTTTTTGATGCTGCACCAACTTGTAAACAGTATAATATTATATCCCATAATTGTAAGGCAATATTTTTTTAATCTCACAACCACTTCTACACTTTAAAAGGAATTTCTGATGATATAAATAAAAGTCAACCGCATTAAGTGGAGTAATTTTCACGTCAGGTGAACTTAACATTTTGATTATAGTGATAATTTTGATCCAAAATTACTCTAGACTCTTTTTCATGTAGGTTTACTCAGAACAAGCATTTATGTTTGTAGAATGAAACAGTACTACAATGTAAAATATTTGGTATTCAAAAGTAAGCGTACCTATATACGAGTAAGGTTAAGTTATATCATTGATAATTATTGTTATCGCTTATTATGGGTAATTAGCATCTTAATCTGCTATAATTGTGGTACTTACTAACACGTAATATTGTAATCAAGTATCATCATAACAACCCTAATTGATTTTGTTATGACAGCATTGTTGTTCTGATAATAGTAAATGAGGTTTTTGATATTACAACTATGTTTTTTTATCAAAAAGAGTTAGTATCGAAGTATGAGCTTTAAAAAAATCTCGTTTTAATAAATTACGTTGTTAAATAAACCGGACCGTTTATATTACAATAGATCGTGGTATGTTTATGAATAATCTACATTAGCGTTTAGTGCACTATGCAAGTCTGAATACCTCTTATATAATAAAAAAAATAGCTGGAATATCTAAAGAAGAAAGGAAAAGACGCAAGCTTAGCTTTCTTACACAGCATGATTATACTAAGCCGTAATTACAAGAACCAAACCAACACAATGATTAAAACGGAAGGGCTACTATTAAATTACAAAACTAGTAATAACATGCTATTAAATTTAATTAATCTAACAATACGCTCTAAATCACAAAATGTTGACGCTACATTTCACTGGCTATCGAATAATGAACGCACGACGAATCACTGTCGCTCACCTTTAGACGCGGTTATGGCATGGTGATAAGCGGAGCGATTAATAAATTCATACCTGTATTAATCGTCCTGCGTAAAGGTTTTTTAGATTTTACGTTTCTCTTCAGACTTAAAACAATGTTCTTAAAAAAGCTTATTATGGTATGAATAAAAATAAATTTACTACTACATTTTTGAATAAAACCAATCGTTTTTGAGTAAATGTAGAGTATTTTTTGCTTCTTTTTTGTATTTTTTGTTTGTATTTTTTATTAATTTCGATTTTATTTTCCTGTATTGTGATGTACTAATAAAGGGTTAATTTGTCTATGTATAAGTAACTTATTTACATATATTAGTCAATTTTACATTTCAGGCATGCTGCTTCATAGGCATCCCTCGTTTAGGGCAAACAGCTTATTAGGCAAATCTCATGTTTCGGTATGAAGCCTTCATTGGCATCTTGCGTTTAAGGTAACTCGTTCAAGAAGGAAGGTATTCATTGTCAGCAATATCGCTCTGCTCCGCTCATCACCACAAACAGACCATAAAGTTCATGAACTTCAACCCGAATTCCACGGTTATAATGGAGATTACTTACTGTTAGCAAATAGGCGTTTCCTGATTACACAGTTCATAAATCTGGGTTAACATTTTCGCAAGGTTAATTGTGCAAAAGGGCAAACTCGAGATACTCATACAATTTGTCTAATAGCGCAACGCCAATTTGTGTGACCATTAAACATTTTATGTCCACAACGTTTAATCACAAGAATTTGGCGATAAGAAATAAGTATCGGTACCGATTGGACAAAATTTACACGACCGATGTCGAACGTCGTCAGTTCGTTGAGTTGCAATAAATTAAATAAAGGCTAGTTGGGTTCGTTACCAAATTGGGCGTTTTAATTCCTTAGAGTTGTATCACGAAAGGATTTGTCGTTTATCGGAGCTTTTGATTCTCGCATTTCTGCATACCTCAGGCGGGACTGTAACTGTTTCCTTTTATGTGAGAGACCCGCACGGAACCACTTGTGAAACTCTTTTTGCTGGCCTGAGCCTCAGGTAAGATTTACATGCTTGCATTGCTAAGCTAATAGACGGCTTCTGCCACTTTTTGCTATTTAAATAATGAAAAGAAATAAATGCTATACTCGTAGAGCCTAAATTCAAGGTAGCTGTCATTTGTTTTTCTTGGATTGTAGTCTGTACGAAACTTAAGGCGTAAAAGTGGAATTTTAGTCTACATTAAGAATTATTTTATTCAACTAATCCCATGAAAAAACGTTTAGGACTAATAATGTTTACACAACGTTAATACTGTCCTACGTAAAAACACAGTTTTCACGGTAATCGACAACAAATTGATTGTGATTTTGATTGACTACTTAATTAATGTATTAAGTAACTCGCTAAATTTATATGCGAATGTTATCTCTACCACATTCTTGCAAGTAGCATACCAACGAACCAAGCGGTTTGTACATCAAGTAATATGTATGTACAGTGAATACACATTTAATATTGAACCATAAGAGAATAGCAATAGAGCAAGTTCTTTTTGAACTCTTAGCAGAGGTATCGATCGAGTGCAAGAAAGCATTATAATAATTGTCCTGTATCCTTGGTTCCGTACCTTGACAATGTGTCAAGCAACAAAGAAAATCATTCGCTAAGACAGGTAATGCAAATATCCCGCCCGCCTACGTTGTCAAGTGTTTACAATGTAACAAGCATGGTATAACTAGAAGTGAGATAATAGGATCAAGTTTTTATAACGTCTGTTAAGCCGCAGGTGAACTTGGAAGTTTTTATCGTAAAGTAAAAATCAATGCTGAATCGACTCAATGATTTTAAAATCATTTCGCGCTCAATTAGACGGAGAATCCTTGTGCATTTCGTTCTGCGTTTTTATACAAATATCAGAAAATAAGAATTTAAAATAGGAAGAAGAGATTTGTTCTTCTTTTTAAATAAATATTTTCTATTATGTTATAATCAAACTACATCTTGAGGATATAACCGCAGTTTACCTTTTTCGACGCATCCTCTTAGGGTTAAAAGTATCCTCTGGTTTATCTAGCACATGCGCTATCTCCATTCCAATTTTCACTCAAATCTGTTGAACCGTTTCTGCTTACATTTACATTATTTATTTTATAATATTATCCCTACTAATATAATAAATTCGAAAGTACCTGTCTGTCTTTCACGCCTAAACTAATAAACCGATTTAAATGAAATTTGGTACAGAGATAGTCCGGAAAAAGCCTGAGAAAGGACATAAGCTACTTTTTATTGCGATAAACTGTAGCCCACGCGGGTGAATCCACGGGGAACAACTAGTACTCTATAAAGGGTTAATAATGTGACTTTGTACAAAATATCCCGCATTCATGGTACAAAAACACATTCCGAATAAATCTAAAATACCTTTTATGTTCTTCGATTGAAAGCTTAGTGGAATTATGTATCAGATCAAACGCGCGTTTGACAAATAAGTAAGAACACACATAATGAATGATGTTAGCATTTGATTATTCTTTGTTTAGTCAATCAACTGCAAATGTAGAGCGAAAGGACATGCGCCTGTGTTGATATCTTATCTAATTTGGAATAATATAATATGTATGAGCTTTTTATATAGGACGCATGTGGCGTAATGAATAAATCATTTTATTCAGTTATTGAGTGTTTTGCTTACATTTGTTTGCTATTATGGGATTGGGTGGACTAAGCAACATAGTAAGGTTTAGGTATTTACTGCAAGTTGAGAATAACTGAACATACCAAGTAGTGTCTTATGTATAAAACTTTGACACCCTGTTTGATCTACTTTAGGGTGGAATTTTGAAAAATTCGTCCTTATTGTTCGCCTAGATCATTCGAGGAATATCTGTTCTTTCAAGTTTCTACGTTCAGCGGTTTCGGCTGTATCGTGATTGTGTAAAACGCTCTGTTCTTTTATTAATATAGAAGATTAGAAAGATGGTCTAATTATATTAAAATTTAAATGCGTAATACATGCACTGTATTTCTTTACATGTTACAGGGTAGATTTTGGACCTGATGTCGAAGGATATGGAACTCGCTCTCAAGTGAGGCTGTCTAAACGCATCAGAGTACAAATTTTGTATTTTTTTGTGATATGAATATAACAATGACCAGCAAAATAAAGTTTCGATTATGCTCCATGTTTGATAGTTACTCCAAAGTTCAATAGAACGTTCGGTACATTTCTTCCGGTCGTATCGGAAATCAGTCGTTACATGCGGGTATGAAAGGCTCTGTTGGCAACTATTGATACATACACAAACATAGTTCGTGTTTGCGACGGAACAATCTACCGCAATCTATCGAGATAAAGCTGCTGTGAAATCTTTGGTGGATAGAGCCGAAATTCAATGTTCCTTTGTTTTTACCTTTTATCTATATACTAGCTGTTCCCCGCGGTTTCACCCGCGTGGGATTCAGTTTATCGCGATAAAAATTATCCTATGTCCTTCCCCAGGTTTCAAAATATGTCCGTACCAAATTTCATTTAAATCAGAGTAGTTTAGGCGTAAAAGCGTGACAGACAGAGTTACATTCGCATTTATAATATTAAGTAGGGATATATAACTCAAAGGTGACTGACTGACATAGTGATCTATCAACGCATAGCCCAAACCACTGGACGGATCGGGCTGAAATTTGGCATGCAGGTAGATGTTATGACGTAGGCATCCGCTAAGAAAGGATTTTGATTAATTATACCCCCAAGAGGATAAAATAGGGGATGAAAGTTTGTACGAAACTTTGTCAATTTTATACCGATCGGGCTGAGACTTTGCATGCATAAAGCTGTAGCCAACGCGGGTGAAACCGCGGGGAACAGCTAGTAAACTATATTTTTTGTTTCTGTGACGGTGTTACAGACGACGCGAAGTGAAAAAATACGCTGTGTGGTGTGTGTGTGTGTGTATTGTGCGTGTGTGTGTGTATATCTAAATAAAGCAATAACAATATAGATGGCCTATATCACGTGCAAAAATACCGTAGGCGTGACAAGTTGCACATAGTATTGACGCAACGTAATCAACCCGTAACCAAATGTAATCAACAGGTTAAGTAGGAAGGGTACGCGTTGGCTCTGATACGCCCTTTCTCTGTACTCATTTCATGTTTTGTATCATATGACAGATTACCTGCTACAGGTAGGATTGAAACTCACTATCCGTAAACCGATACGCGTTGAATAAATAACAAATGATATCGCCTTAGCTGGTGTAGTAGTCCATGCTGGTGAAACCGAGGGGTACAAGTAGCTCTTTATAGCGATGATGGCTCAGTGGTAGTGACGTCGGCTTGCGATCCGTAGGACGTGGGTTCGAATCCTGCAATGAGCTTGAGCTTTCGGTGAAGGAAAACATCGTGATGAAACCATAGCTTGGTGGTAGGGTATTTTCTAGTACTCGCCTGGCTAGCTACCACCCTCTCGTTAAGAACCTGTCGTCAAACACCTATCGGTGTGTTCCGGCAGCCTCACTTGAGAGCCAGTTCCCAATCCAGGTGTAGCGTGGCGCCATCTGCGACCGCATCGTCACTTAACATCAGGCGACTTGTGGTCAAACGCTACCCTGTAAATAGTGAAAAAAAAAACCATCACATCACACTTCACTCTAATAATAAATTCACAACAAATATTACACACACTGTAATTTACTTGGCTAAAAGCACGTAAATACAGTTAATACCAACTTTTTATTATTATTTATTATTAAAAGGTTGAGATAATTAAATAGGTACGAAAATAATAATTATTATTATTATACTAGTTACTACTATGTATTAAAAATGTGAAAGTTTGTAAGTACAAACATCCATATGTTTGGATGTTTGTTACTTATTCACGCAAAAACTGCTTAACGGATCTGGATGAAATTTTGGATTGACACATGGCACATGGCACTTATACCGAAAAATGGGTCATAAGGAATAACGGGAAGACGCGGGTGAAACCGCGAGGTGCAACTAGTGCTTAGTAATTAAATTGTATAATCACGCATTAACATTGTTAACTGTATGTAAGAACCACTTGGCATCATTTTAGGCGATAGTTAAGTGTTTGTTTTGTGTTATTTTATTTGTATGTGTTAGTGTGTTAGCTTTACATAAACATGGTGATTTTGGCCCTAATGCTACATTGACACGAGATTATAATATCAGGGTCGCCAGTGAAAATTATGGCTGCATTTAATCTTGCACATTATGGTAAATGATGATTATTATAGCTCTATGTCATCCTTTATCAGAATAAATTGCAAGGCCTCTTTACCTATCTACGGAATTTAATGCTGTTATGGATCGTTTGATATTATGCAATTACGTACAGCTTCTATGTTACTAGCAATAATACAGCAAGGAGTTTATTATAAGATATTATACTATGTTCTTACATACGTTACGTCATCGTTTCATATTTTAATGAGACAGATGGAGATGTGAAAGGATTAGTAATTTTATCATATCATAATATTTTTGAATATATGAATGTTCGTTATTAAAGGTGAGTTCTTTAATAGTTTATTCAATGAAAAATAAAAAAAAACATACCTATATACTATAACAATGAACCTAAAACTAAAAACCCTAAAAAATATTAGAGGTGAGTTCTTGTACTTTGACATCTAACAACTGTATAATATTTAGTTATGAACGTAAGTAAATATGTTATCTTGCTAGAGACAATGGATAGAATATTATTATAATAAACAAGTTATACTTTAAAAATAATATATACCTAATTAAATATTGGGAACCTCTGCACACAAATTGACCTAGCCCCTTTGCTTGTTAAATTGTCTCAACAGAAGATGCTTACGCTTTCCTTATTTTAGCGTTAATGATTATTTTTTATCGAACTTCGGATCTTTTGGACGGCCTTTATTTTTTTGTAAATGGGTGGCAAACAAGCAAGCCTGATTATAAGCAATCCGTCGTCTATGGACATTAGCAACACTTGGAGCATTGTCCATGCCTTACTGACCCTGAAGAACTCCTGTGATACCCATCTGAAAGACTGCATCTTCTTTTTCAAAATCATCAGTTTGTGTATTTTATTTGTTATCCGGTTGAATCCCATCTGGCACAGAGTTTCCACACTACATCTATGCTGCCAATGAAGGATGTGAGACTCCATAATTTTTTTTTTATTACTTGTTGTTATACGGAAAAAGAAAAAAAAAATCTGTAAAAATTTCAACTGTCTAACTATCACGAGTACGAAGGTTCATGAGATTCAAGCTTGGTGACAGATGGACAGCGGAGTCTAAGTAATAGGGTCTCGTTTCACCCATTGGGTACGGAACCCTAAAAACTGATGATATTGGTGTTACAAACAACCATTTTGAACTAAAACAAAGTATAACAAGGTTACTAAAAAGATTTTTTTTTAAGTATGATTTCTTGTATCGGTTGACATTTAATTTAATAAGTGGCTGCTAAATCGTGATTATTTTTTAATGGCAGACATGTTAGAATGCCAGTCTCCATACAAAAATGTTCAAACCTCTTTTGATTGGATCTAGTAATTAAAAATACATACCAGCTACGTGGCCCGTGACATTTATCTTACTCAAATAAAAACAAGCGAGCACAGTTTTTCTAAAATTACAAGGTTTTTTTGTTCTTTAGCCATCCATATAACAAAAACTCTACTTGAATTCTCGAAACTAATAAGACCATAGATTGAGCTAAGTCCTAATAATAGAACTGGATGACTTCTAAATAGTTGCTGCATCACTAACGCAAATTAATACCTATGCTGATACTACTTAAGTAGCTACCAGATTTTTTGTAACCTGTAATTTAAAATAAACCAAAAGTATTACAATTTACAACCTTCACATTTTGGTTGAAATTACTATAATTAATTATCTTCGAACAAATTAGAAATATTTACATACCTACTTACATACCTAGTTATTAGTAAGCTAAAAAAGTATCCAAGCATAATTCTGTCAATTATAAACGGACGAAAAACCGAAGGAGATTTAAAGTCAAAGGGTACTTATATTTTATTTGTACGGTTAATGACAAAAGTTGCTAATCATATTTTCCGATTTTACTAAGCATATTTAACACTATCAAACCTTTGGAATTGGTCGTAATCAGCATTTGTCCCTGACTGTACGATCTCGCAAAACTTTTTCTCGAAAGAACTCAAGATAGAACATAGCATAAAAATTTTTCTAATATGAAGTGATCAATTGTTTTAGTAAAATAGCAGTTTATTGTTACTGAGTAAATTTCCTATTGTCATTTATAAATTCATTTTTTTTTATGTGTAAACTTTTCAATAACTTGTCAATTTGTCAAATGACATCAGAGGCTGTAGGGCAAGGTTGACATCGTTATGTATAAATACATTTTAAAATGATTAGATTTTTTCGACACAAGCCACCTGATGTTAAGTGACCATGTGGTCGAAAGTGGCACCACGCTACACCTGGACTGGGAACTGGCCTTATTTATTTCGTTAAAATAACACACAATGTAACAGAAACAAGATGATTGATGGCCTTAAAATGTTTTTTATCAATTTTGTATGAAGCCTATAATAAATTATGAGAGACAAATAGAACAATCTTTATTGATATAGCTTACAGTAGTAAGTATAATCAAGGAGTTACTGATTTATCTAGGTGACAATTATAACTTTATTAACAACTAGCTGCGACCCGCGGTTTCACTCGCGTGAACTACACTCTCAGAGTTACCTACTGTAAACCTTAACGCGATAAAAAGTATTCCAGTATGTCCTTCTCCATGCAGGGTTTGATCTATCTTCATTCCTCCTATGATGTATTGATGGATTATACGTATATGAACTGGATTGTGTTGTAGTATGGATTGGTAGTGACGTCGGTTTGCAACGCTTAGGTCGTGGGTTCGAATCCTAACGAACTTCGAACGGCGCCCGTTTTCTTGCCGATTTCAGATTCATTGTTTAGGTACTTACCTCTACCTCTGCTTCACCTTAAACTATCTTCATACCAAATTTCATCATGATCGGTTTACTTCATCTCTAATTTTGGGCATGAAAGGGTAATAAACAGAAAAAACCCCGAAGAGGGCAATCCACACGGTTATATAATAGTACCGTTTGTTCTAGCATTAAAACTATTTCACAAAAAACGGATCTATGCAAACTCTTTGCTTTCTTTGCAAATCTTTAGGCTAAGCGTATACTGAGACGCAATCGATGCAGTGCGGGGCAGCGCTGATTTTTGTAATATCTAAGCTTAGGCAAAGATGAGCATACGATGTTTTTTTTTTCATTTTACGGCAACAATGACAACTTTTTTAAATTAAGTTAGTGCGTATTAATCAATGCGTAGGATAGTATTTATATCACACGTTCACACATAACACGTATTTTAAAGAAGCATGCAGACATAAAAGCAGCGCTATTACAAACTGTGAGCAACAATAGCTTATTAATGTCATAATCTGATACTGATCATCAATAAAAAACTTTGGGAAGATAGAAAACTTCCTCCATTTTAATCAGATAAGGCGAAATAGTAATCTGACATAGCTAGTTATTTGTTTGACTCTTTAAAGTGAACACATGTTGTATCCCACTAAATAAGTTAAATATTAAACTCAGTTTAATCGTCAACTTGAATACTGTCTGTTCTGGACCAGTTCTAGTAAGTACTTTATTACAGTGTATCTGTGTAATTTACAGCATCGCATGGACTATGCCAAACGCTTCCGTTGCCTGCGTCTCAACATACGCTCACCATTATTGTAGCCCGCAACATCAACGTCAATACCAAGTAGTTCTAAGTAAATATGGTATAATAAGATCATGACTGCTACACACGTAACGATATATCGTTACAAATTCAAACGTCTTGGGTTTGATTAGAGCGTATAGTGTATGTAATCACTGACTTAGGATTAAATAGATGGCCCCATATTTTTTATTACAGTGTGTTGATTTTTGATTGCGAACATCACAAATCACAATCATCTTTTGATTTTCGTTTTTGTAGCTTTGTATAAAATCTTCTAATATTTTTCTCTTTTTAACTTTCGCGCGGACGCGTCCACTTACAAAGAGGTCCTTTTTTTCGCCCGTATCCGACGTCAGTTTTATTGCAGCAAAACACACGCTACCATCAAAATTATGCAAATACGATCAAGTCGATCAACAATGATTTATCGAACAGAAAATGTTACTGCCGTCGCTCATCTACGCAAACCAGAAATACTGCAACGATTTTTCATACACACTTTCGATATAACCGGAGATCTGTTAGCAATTAGAACAGATACATCACTACGATAAATTGTTACGCGTGTATCCACACTAATAATCATCATCATGCCAATAATATTCTTCCTGACATGTAAACAATTCAACAGAATGTTGCCTAGCAACCATGTATAAGATTTCAAAAAACTTCGTTTTTTTATAGTTTTCCCATAGAACCCATGCATTATTCCGAGATAAAAGTAGCCTATATTACTCTCCGGCGCATAAACTATCTCTATGCCAAAAATTACCCTGATCCGGTGGTTTGTTACGCCGTGAAAGCCGAACTAACCAACAGAAAAATACACTTTCGCATTTACATAAATGTGGGGATGGGGATGGCGATAGGCATAGCTTCGGTTCGCGTTTACATCTATGCTATTCCCTACTATCCCGCAAGAATCTTTTTCCGGGTTAAAAAGGAACCTATATGCTATCCGGGCTATAATAATCTAATCGCCCCGACCAAATTTCCGACGTGATGCTTTAAATTGATATAACTTTTTTATTTATGAACCGATTGAAATAAAACAAACACTAAATGTTAAGTGGAGAAAACCACAATACATTAATGAAAACCGCATCCGAATCGGTTAAGCCGTTTCTGAGATTAGCGCGCACAAACAAACAGACAAACAGACAAACAGACAAACAGACAAACAGACAAAAATTCTAAAAATCATTGTTTTGGGTTCTATTGCGTTGATAAAGGCCACCAATAAAAGTTTTTCTCATTTATCTTCAATGTACAGACAGCGACGAGTTACAGATTTATTATATGTATAGAATAGATGTGACACAGTTAGCAGTTGTGAAGAGTATCTAAGAATATTTATTTTCGGGAACCAAAACACTAATTGAGTTTTTTTAATTAATAGTCGTAAACATTTTCAAAAACGTGTCACTGTCCCCCACTGGGGGACGCGCTGGAGGTGGACATCGGGAATGAACCAAACATTTCACCACTGTCTCACATGATGGTCAGAGATGGTCGATGATGGACCATGCTTGCCTTGAAGATGCATAGATAATGTAATATTATAAAATTTCGAATAATATACTTTTATAGACTACTATACAAGCTGCACTCTATGGATTCACCCGCACGTGGAGATTTCTACAGGAACTGTTTATTTTCCTGACACAACACAGCCTATCTTTCTCAGGCCCATAAACAATACATACGTCATTTGTTTAAGTGGAAGTACTCACACACATTAAACCCTGTGTACAATCTAATTATCTCGTCTACACGTCCTTATACAATACACCATTGTACCCTTAAAATATAATGCAACAGCTGACTTTAACCCGCCGCCGCACATTATTTCTTCGAATTCAGAGTTTGGTGTGTCTTGAACCTACTCTTGTTAATCTTAACATATTAAATTACTATAATTTAGACATTAATTTCAAGGCAGGTGGCAGGTATGTGCACTCGACCTTTATCTTGTGATAAGAACTTAATAAACGACTCCATACTTTGTATGCTGCATTAATTATTCTCTGTTACTAATACCAAGTCTTGCTTACCATTCATCTAAAATAAGATTTTCCTAACGAAAGTAAGCGGACGCAAAAACATTTAATTTTATTGAAATTGAATTTATATTTTGTGTATTGGCCAATACAATTTTAATTATAAGCATTTAGCTAGCTTCAAAACAACTAGGGAAACTTATTTTTGTAACCAAAATAACTGGTTTTAGTTTTTTTTTTGTCACTACAATATCACGCAAACATTACATATAATTGTAGAAAAGCTAAAATAGTTCAATGTATTTGAGTATAATTTGGAGTAGAGATAGCTTACCCTGGATACCCTGGTTTAACACAGGCTAGTTTTTATCGCGGAATAAGGTTCCGAACCCTCCTTCCACTTGGCTCCCATGTCTAAAATCCCATGGGATTACAGTATAATTTTTCTTCCTTTTAGATCCTAATATTCATGGGATTGACGAAGGGTTAACGAGAAAATCGCGGGAGTAACTACTTGTTTTCTATAGTACTACTGTATCACCACACATTATTCGATTATTATATTAGTAACATACATCTATCTATTTATAGGAACCTATCAATTGTCTCCTTTAATGTTTATTATACTGTTTTCACATGAACATAAATAAAGATTCTTAGAAGCAGATCTAAATTTCAAATGAATCCATTGTTTTAGCTTCCGTATCAAAAGTTGTTCCATTGAATTCCACATGAAAATTGCTAGCATTGAAACAGGCACATGTCGTACCGAAGCTACTAATTGGAATTGTTTTTCTAACAAACCATTGTTTCAACTCGACTGTATAAAAGCGTTATTAATATACATAAACACAACGAGGAAGTAATTTAGTCTTTATTTTTAATTACTTCACTGGTGGCTAAATCTAACCACTGAAACTAAGAAGATACCGGTTTGTTGATGTTTAACGCAAAGCTAGTAAAAGCAAACATCGTCATTTAACATCAGGTGAGTTATAGCAAAACGCTACCCTGAAAGGCGTAAAAAATATGACTAAAAGTCATTTCTGAATACTATATGACTAAAACTAATATACCCACCCAACTGCACCTTGTGGTTTTCCATTTTTCCGCAGATGAAAAGTACCCGAATGTAATTTTTATCTGTTCAGCTATTTCATAATTTTTTAGTTATGTTATCGTTTATACATTGATTTGGGATACAGGCACGGCATGATCACAGGTATTATATACTTACTCACGTCAGCTCTCAATAAATTGACAGCTGTCAAGCAAGTGCGTGTGCTAGATGCCTTAATTAGCACGAAGTAAAATTAATTTGTGATGAAGTATTCTTATTTATCAATTAGACTAATTGGTATTAGCGAACGTAATTTGATAACATAGCGTAGGTACCTAATAACCGTTCAATGTAATTACGACTAGGCTGAGCGTTATTAAATTAAATTGAACTTAACTGATCACGACGTGTTGATTAAATTACAATAAAAAATCGGTCGAGTTCTACGACGGATGTCATACATTACGTTAGACCTACTTAAGTACTCCGATATATTCTGTACCTCTTTTTAGTGCTTTCAAGCCATCGTCTTCTATATAGAATAAATAATATTTAAATGGTGTTTGTTAAGCGCATCATAATAATATGATCATTTGACATCGGCTGCACACAAAATATGCCATTTTAAACATTTTTGGAAGCATTCAAATGGAGTTTTCAAAAACTACATAAATTTCCGGGATCATTTGAAAATACGAGAAACCGGACGTGTTTTTTATGGGTTTTTTGTATAAACTCTGAAGATGGACGTAGGATAGGTACCTTCTTTTGAGATAAACTATAGTCCACGCGGGTAAAAACCGCGGGGCACAACAAAAATATTTTTCACATGCAATTAAAACACTTCTAACTTCGTAAATCAAAACCTGTGTGTTTGGAGTAATTAAAATAGTTGAGTATCCATAATTCAAGGTAAGATTTTTTTACAAGATGAACGTTTTTTTAACATTGAAATGGTTGAAGGGCAATGTTCCCCGTGAAGTTACAGGGCATAACGAGATTTAACATCTAATATCTCAGCTTTTTTTTTACTACTTACAGGGTAGGGGTTTGACTACAAGTCACCTGATGTTAAGTGACGATGTGGTCGAAGATGGCGCCACGTTACACCTGGACTGGGAACTGACTCTCAAGTGAGGCTGCCAGAACACACCAACGGCGTGACGAGCGCAGTGCATTACCGCACAGGTTTTTGTAATGTTAAAGTTAAAATTCTGTGTGGCAATGAACTGTAATGGGCAGGTATGATGCTTACTTGCTGGTCTCGACAAATTCTCAGAAAAAATGAGTGTACGAGTAAATGAAGCCTATGACCTAAGCTTGACTTGTGTTTGTCCTAATGTGAGACTATTTTTCTGTTTAACAATTTAATTACTATATTTGATTTTTTTTAATGTGTATTTTCAACTTTTCTAATAGTAAATAGTTAACGTACTATTTAAGTCATACTTCAACCAAACTATCCACGCCTACATCAGATCTTCGAATGCATTAGTTTGTTCTTGAAACGCTATTCAAAATCATGGCCACACTTTTATAAAGCCGCACGCACAATGGCGGGAAGGCAATTAAATAGGCAGGTACATATTATTAGGCTGACTACACACCGTGCGAGTTCACGGCCACGTTTTGTATCACTCGCATGGCTCACAGTTACAAGTACTCACACACTTGTTAGTGTCTACACATAAACGTCATTCAACTACGCCGGTAAACAAATTAAGCCAATAAGTGCCGTGATACATTTCACAAAGGTCAAGTAATTTCGCAAGTAATTGGTAATTTATAGGGTTATTTAAACCTTTTTATCCCGTCAGCTGGTCTTTAATTTAAAATTTCACTTTATACATCCCATATTGAGCATGTTTCCTGATGTTAATTGAATGTACAAATGAGCTTTCGATGAGTTATTGAGTTAATGATAATGTTGACAGAAAGTTATTTATTGTATTTTTAAACAGAGGGCGCAATTCAACTTTATGTTCTGAAATGGGTATATACATGATTACCAGCCGGAAGCAGTCCAATGCTGAACATAAGCCACAGGCCAATAGATACACGGCATGGTATGTTCTACTAGAGATATAAATTTGACAGCTCCATAGAATTAAATCTAACGGCCAATTTCAATAACCTATCTATTGGGAGAAACCGTGGATAGATGGGTTAAATATACTTAATACGCAAGATAAAACAATCAATGTAATATGTTTATAGGAATAATGCATAAAATTATAATATATTTTTAGTAAATAAATAAAATAAATAAATAAATATCGGGGACATCTGCACACAAATTGACCTAGCCCCAAATTAAGCTCGAAGCTTGTGTTATGGGTACTAGACAACGATATACATACTTATATAGAGAAATAAATACTTATATAGATAGAAATATCCAAGACTCAGGCACAAATATTCATGCTCATCACACATATATTTGTCCTTACCGGGATTCGAACCCGGGACCGTTAGCTTCGCAGGCAGGGACACTACCAACTCGGCTACCGCGTCGTCAAATAAATCTAAACTTAAGTCAACAAATGATAATTACGTTATGAATGAAGTAATGTAATGAAGTTAAAAATGAAAGGGTTTTAAAAAGATGGATCGGAGAAAACTTGTAAAATATGTTACTAATAGTAATAGTATTCTCTTAAACTAGAGATGTACCTACAGTCAACTAAAAAGTAGCTGGTCACACTCGATTTTAGAAGTGTATAACCAACCAACCAGTTACTAAAGATGCTGAACTTTTCCAATGTTCCTATTCATTTTGAACACTAAACCTAAGCTGCACTTTTGAAAAATTCGTCATGTTAAGCAACTTTTGTCGCTAACTGTACCAAAGTAGAGTTTTATTCGGTGAGTAGCATTTGCCAAATTAAAATTAGACCATGAGCAAAGTCTCAGCACAATGCACCCACTAAGCAAGTTTCTCATAAAGCTTTTTGCACAACTCGTTAGGTGTGCACGCAATCGATAAACTCACTGCGTTTATGAAATAGGAAGCTTTTACAGCTTGGGATTAACCTTTTATTATTAGTGGGAGCTTACTAGACGCTCTGAGTTACTGTTTGAATAAACAGTCGATAAATACACGTGGATTACGTAAGGCAAAACCCTTATCGTTGGCGTGGGGATTATGGCCCGTACTTTCTTTGAGAGAGGGCCCGTAACAACAAAAAGTCTTGACAAAGATGTGATGAAAAAAAACGAATTATCCTCTACATTTACATACGCTTCACGTATGTTTTTTTTTTTGAAGATAATGGGCGTAAAAAACAAGTGGCCTTGTGAGCTAGCTGGTCTTGATTTGCATAAGCTCTAAAGATAAACATTACGTCACATTATTATTATACAATTATACATACCTATAAAAAAACCATAATATTAGATAATTCAATGACAGAATTAAGCTATATAAAATGTATAATGACACTAAGATTTAAATAATATAGATATAAATAAGTTAAGTAAGTTTGAATGTGTGTGTATGTGCGTCTGTGTGTGTGTGTGTGTGTGTGTGTGTGTGTGTGTGTGTGTGTGTGTGTGTATGTTTTACTTTTTGACGCCAAAACGGTTTGAGTGAAATTTGGAATGGAGATAGCTTATACCCTGGATAAAAACAAAGGCTACTTTATATCCCGGAAAAAAGTTCCTGCGGAATCACGGGGATTATGCGGGTGTAGCCGCAGCGTGCAGTAGTCAAACGTACAGTCATACACTATTATTGCCTGTTCTTTTGCCGGAGTAAAGAGAATGGAATGGAACAGGCGTAGCTAGATTTAAGTTTGATGTGCTAAAGTTATCGCAATATGTTGTAATCTACTTAATAAATACCTAAACCTATTTGAGTTTTTTGAGTAAATTTTAGATACAAAATCCGAATTTTTGTAAACGTTACTGTATTCTTTGTATAGAAGCATACTCCCGCTTGATGATAAGCGGTCGCCAGAGACTATGGACATTTGCAATACTAGAGGCGTTGCCATCACTGAAGAACTCGTTTGACACCCATCAAAAAAATGTAGTAGGTACCTACTTACTTACCTATTTGTATCTATAGCAATAAGACCGCCCTTTATAAAATTAGCTCTAAGATCTTTCTTTATAAGTTGTTCTATTTTGTATGATGAAACAATAAAGCCTTATTATTCACCAAAAAAAAACTCAACATTTTTTTTTGTTGTATTGCGGAAACACTTATATAGAGGGAGCTCGATCCACATTTTGACACTCTATTCAGCACGTGCCGCTATTAACCCAAGATAATACAAAGTTCGCAAATGTAATAGAAATGTTGCAATCATCAAAGAAAGTTCATCAGACACACACTAGCTAGGCCTAAGAGAGTTGCATAATGCTCTGTAGAATTGAATATAGGTTATGGCAGAATTGACATGGGAACTCATCCACTTCATTACGTTCGTTACGCAATGTAAAGAGGTCACAGATCGTACCTTATGTTACGTGACATCTTGTGTGTGAGTTATGCGACTGTGTGTTGAATTTACTGGTTAAGCTAGCCCTTATAGAAATTGGTGATATTAGATTTTCTACTTACCTACTAGGCGATATAAGTTAGTCTTCTTTTTAAAGTTTATCAGTTTTGGGTATTTTTATTGTTAGCAATATTTGTACAATAGGCAGTATTTTACATTTTTGGATATACCAATAGATGTGGCATATGGACGATATCGACGGCAGTTTTTTTTTGTTTTAATTCTATAATTATAATTAAAACTTTGATATTTTAAGATTGTTTAATAATGTGTATCATACTGATCTACTTATTTTACTATATATATTTATTTTATTTTATTTTAAATATTTGCAAATTTTGTACCTAATATGGTAAGTTATAAACAATAAATTAATTTTATGTAGGTAATTTAATTTTTAGTAACTAAAACTAGAGACGTATCTTCTGTTTCTTTCCTTAGGTAGCGTTTGACCATAAGTCACCTGATGTTAAGTGACAATAAAGTCGAAGGTGGCGCTCCGCTACGCTTGTATTGGTAACTGGCTGGTATGTTACAAAAAGACTTGAACTACTCCTTAAATGTCACACACGCAAAAATCCAATTTATTTTAAAGCAATGGTAAGAAAATTTCCAGAAGTCAAACTATTTAGGCTTAGGTCACCAGACAAGATGTTTGTGTATGTGCAACTATAGCGCATCGTAGAAATAGTTTTGAAATAATTGCCCTCTTTGAAAACTACTCCTCTAAATTACCATTTACCTAAGGTTCGTATTTTAAATAGCGTAAGCAAATGTAGGCCAATTTGTATGTCATGATCATGATAGTAAAAGAAGATTATGTTTTATAATAGATACCTACTATTATTTGCAATCAAAAGCGGACTACTCAACTTAGAAAATATTTCCAAAGAGTTTCAACTTAAACTCATTTTTTGCGACTCACGTAGATTTCCAGTCAGAAAGTACAGTAGGAATATATTTTTTACTAGATAATATTTTGGAATTAAAAAAACTATCGTGCGGAAAATGTTGGACTAAATAATTTGAAGTCGTTTACTGTACCGGAAATAAAGAAATTGCAGCAACTGTTTCATTCACTGACGTCAAGTATTATGCATATTCAAGTAGTTTCGGTTCAAGCAACTTAACGAGTTTATAATTGACTATTTACTTAACTTGACGTCACAGCTGTCAGTCTTTACTGAAAGAAAGGACCTCGGATATATAAGAAGATTATAATATTGTAGTTTGGCTTTTAAATTACAGTGGTTTAATTTTTATAATGAGATATGTATAGGTATTTATCTATACTAATATTATAAAAAGAAAAGATTTAATTTTTTGTTTCTCTGCATTAAACAGGCTCCGAAAATGCTTCGCCCGTGCGAAGCCCGGGCGATCCACTAGTCAGGTATATAATTTCAGCAATGCTCACTATTTCATAATTTTAAATTGCCGGCACCCATTATAACATCGGATACTCTTTGTATAATAAACGCTCGTATTAGACATTGTATTGATCGGTAATATCCTTAAATGCGAAGTCAGAAAAACAATACTTAAAAGGAAATTGAACTTTAACATGCAATTTCAAATGTTAGTAAACCTTTCAAATAGCAACTAGCTTTAAATAACTGCTGTACTAGTTGTTTTATCTTAACATGAATAATATAATTATATCATATTATCCTATCCAGAAATTACATTTTTTTGAAAATTTTTGGCTATGGTTAACTTTTTACCTCGACTAATCGCCAGGCCGTTTATTATATGATGTTTAATCGACTAAATAAAGTCACTAAACCCGAATCAATGGCTTTTTAATTATTTTTTTTCTCATTGTTTATTCCATCGAAGTGTCATTTAGCTGCTAAGAGATTTTTATGAAAGCGTAAGCAGCGAGGTAAATATTATACTTATTGGCTTTTTAATAAAATTATTTTCGAACGGAATATTTTAACCGAATAATTTATAAATTAAATAAGGCAACACAACCTTGTTTTTTAAAAGCCTTAGTTAAGTAAGATACGTGTTTTTCTAGTTTTAGACAGATTTTTCTAGTTGAGAACAGATTTTTCTTGTTTCAGGTTAAGTTTCTCAACAGATTCTTTCCATCTTTCAATGTTAAAACCTTCTAATATATTTATTTCATGCATGTCAAATATTTGTAAATGTTCTTCTATCATATGTTAGGTTACGAAAGATTTAGGCAAAGTAGATAGTTAATTATGCAATTAAAATTGATCCAAATTAAATTAATTTTATTTCAAAACATTTATTTTATGCTTAATTTTTTTTTGTAACCCAAACTAACTAACTGAGATGGCGCAACGATCCAAAGTGAGTCTTGGCCTCCGATAACAAAAGACGCCACTTCGGTCTGTCCTGCGCGACCTCCTGCCAGTCCTCCACCAGGAGCTCGCGCAAATCCTTCGTGGCATACAGTGGAAGGCCGAGTGGCCGTCGCCCTGTCGGCCGTCCCAGATATCGCTTTTTGTAACCCGGCCAACTATTAATTTTTAGATCAGACAAGATAACGTTGCAATGCGTTATTTTGCCTAATCTATAAGACGATATGATCAAAAAGTAACGTTTTTACCTAATGATTATCTGTTTGCATAATATTTGTGCATTAAAAAAAACGCAAGTATTTGTTCTGTGTCTGGGTGTTGTGGATCCCCGATCCTCGTAGTTTCTGATACCCTAGATACAGGGAAACCTAGTTAGGGGTCAGAGCCTATGTATGTGATTGTGCGGGCATTATTATTAATATGATATTATAATTTATGGAATAAATGCGGCAGATGCATCATGATAATGTGGCGTTTTGAACGACTGATGAAATACTTTGTGGAATTGAGAATACTTACTTGTAGCGATTAAAACCCAACAAAGCGCTGATTGCAACTTTGTAACAATATTATTGTAGTATTTTTGAGTAACTTTATTGGGTTAGCTTTTAAGATTCATAAAACTGGGCGTTCTAGTCAAAGTTCTGTGATCGCGGCGTCGTCGGCGCGTCAGTGGTAGAGTTAGATTAGATACTCCATTCTGAGACGTAACTTAAAAATGCGACAGTTATTAATTATTATCCCACTATTTTAGTAATAATGTTTTTTATTAACTGAGTGACGAGACGAGCAAGTTGCTCGCCTAATGAAAGCGTCACGCTTGCCAATTACAATCCAGTGTTACTCAGAATTTTTAACTTCAATAGTTCAGAATCCTTTGCGGCAATACACTGCGCTTTTCACCCTGAGGTAATTAATATCTTTGTGTCCTGTAAATATCAACTGGAAACATTGCCATTCTATCTGGAACAGAGAAGGTAATGTTCACACCCCCAAATTTCATGAAAATCGGTTCAGTAATTACGGCAATACGTGGTAACAAACATTCACACACACGCAAACTTTAGCATTTATAACATTAGAAGGATGAAAAAATTACATCATTTCCTTTTAGTACCTATTGCACCGCCGTCATGCAAAACAGATTACAAGTATTTAAACGGTAGGTATGAAAGAAACAAGGGTCAATGGCAAATCGCAACGGTAGCATTGCAATCACGTGCATTGGCTAATATTACTATAGATTTACGCAACCGGAACCATTCATTGAGAACTTTTTTTTAATTCAACTGTTGGTAGTAAACCTTATTCAAAGCTTTATTTCACGGTTAGGTTAAAAATCCGATAAAAATATTTTTACAGAGCAAATTTTAAAGTACGTAAATAAAAATAAATATAAATGTGTTATTTTAGCATAAAACATAGACACATGCAAAAATGAAAGGTTGGCCGATGTTACCAAAAATATCGATGAAAAAATATTTTAAGAAATTGCATAGTTGTCTGAAAATACTTTCTTACATAAATGATGTTATGTTTACAGAATCAACATCGGTCGGTTATAATTCGTTGATTCAATGTTTATGTGATTTGTTTGCGGATGGCTGGAATATTGTCGCCGTGTTTTCGAATTTGTAAGGAGTGAGTGATGTTATAGTATTTTTGATCTACCTACATTAATTAAATATCGTTTTAATTAAGGTAAGTAAATACATATAGATGACGGTACAGTCAGCGACAAAAGTAGCTGATTATACTCGATTTTCCCATTGTGTTTTAGATCAGTAATATTTGGTTTTTCTTCACAACGTACAAGGTAGCATTTGACCACAGCATAACAGGCTAAATGTTAGGTGATGATGCGGTCAAAGGTTTAAGATGATAAACGTAATCGGGAAGTTTGTTATTGTTCAGCCATTTTTGTCGTCGACTGTACCAATGGAGACACCTGCACAGGACGGACAAATACTACTCAGAATCAGGTGAAAGAGATCAGATAAGAACATATGTCCAGAGTAATACATTAGAGAAGGTCTTAGAGTTACGGATGACTGAATCTGGTTCAATTTGACGCTACGAAAACACAATTTTCGTTTTCCGTTTTCCACGGACTGGGACGAGAATAATTAGCTAACTCGTTAGTCACGTTATATAACAAAAAATCACCTTCAAAAACTGGCCTAAAAATATAGAACAACATATTAATTTATACTGTTTTATGTTTACAAAAAATACTCCAATTTGTTACCATACTGGTGCGTAGGCGAAGTGATTATACGAAATCAAAATCAAATAGATAATAAATAATGTTGCCTAAATAGTCTTTGTGGTTAATATCTGTATTATTGTTACACAAAGAATTCATTAATAAATTAAGCATTGTAACTATGTTATCTTCATTCATGTTTATAATGAATTAATTAAAACCCCTACTTAATATTATAAATGCGAAAGTTACTCTGTCTGTCAGTCTGTCCATCTTTCACGCCTAAACTACTGCACCGATTTAAATGAAATTTGGTACAGAGATAGTCTAGAGCCGGAGAAAGGACATAGGCTACTTTTTATCGCGATAAACTGTAGCCCACGCGGGTGAAACCGCGGATTAATAAAGGAAGGACTTTAACATGTTATATATCAGTGCATTGCCACGCAGGATTTTGAACTTTTGAAGTTAAAAAAAATTGATGGCACTGAACTGTAATGACTTATCGTGATGCTTACTTACCATCTAGCAAACCATCTGTGTTTAATGATTTTAGTTTTGTTTGTTTATTTATTTGGTACACAAAACCGGACATTTGTCCACAGTACATTTTTTTAGGAACAGTAAAGTTTTAAGCTAGAAAACATCCCTAAATATGCATACACAACACGAACTATTTAGGTTTAAAGAAATTTATTCTCAAAAAAGACAATCTTGCCACTTACATGAGAACATTGTTATTCTAAGTAAATATAATTTTGTTCATCGTCGCGATAATAAATAAATTCTAAGTAAAAACAAAATATGTGCCAAAAATTCGAATACATAAATAGATAAGATAAGTTAAATAAGTACCAAACACAAACCACCCATTCAACGCATTCAATTTTGTTAATCATCTTGTAAGATATAAAGTGCAAGTTGTTTTTTAAATACGTTGAACGAGTTTACATTTTTTATGTGTGAGGGTACTTTATTAAAAACTCTACTATTTGTAAGCATTATCTACGTAAGAAAGGTTTTATGGAACATTCACCTAAATTTCAACATTATTTAGCAAGTAGATATGTAAAATGTTAACTAAAAAGTTCACATTGAAACTCACTTGCTGGTGTGTAATATAAGCCCAGTGTATGATAAATAGAGCAAAACTGACATCACTTGTGACCTCAAGATGCAATTTGACTGCGTAATACGATACTATAAATATTGAAAAGCATATCAAATTATGTAAATCACATGTGAAGGTCGACTATGTTTGCGTTCGAAGATATCAGATGGCTATGAAATAGTTTCAGGTTTTAAAGGCTATTTATATGCCTTACTGGTGATCCACCCCGTTGAGTAATATTTGTGTAAACAAAGATTTTCCGGATTTTCTTCAAAATGTTGATAAGAGTAGCTTATGTTGGTATTAGTTACTAACGTTATCTATAAAGTCATTTTATAATGTAAGAATCAAAACTGATAACGTGTCACTTTTGTATTATCAGTAGAGGTAGGGATATGCCATACTTAAAGATAGCAAAGAATATTCTATTGAGAAAGTCCACGCACCCTGTATATAAAAATAGGGCATTTTTAGTACTCGCCTAGTTAGCTACCACTTCACGTTCAGAATTTGTTGAGAAGTCATTCGTAAATCGACCGACCGTCGCGATAGCAACATCGACTCTGTGTTAAATTAATATTTAAAAATACTTCATCATACTTGTTTGCCATAATAAGTAGCTAATAGTGTAATAGTTGATGCAACTACTTAGTGAGAGTGTTATCTCGTGATAATATTGGAACAGTGTTATAGTCTGAACAAATCGAATAAAATAAGCAAAAACTAAAGTTATTTCAAACTACCGTCATTACTAAATAAAAAAGTGATGCGGAGAGAGTGCCGTGAACCTGTGACTCATATTTTCAACGGCCCGCTTCGAACGACACCGTAATAAGTTGGCCGCATCATACGACGCGCAATTTCGCAGTCCAGCTAATGAGACGAATAGCGCAACGGTAAGCGTGCCCGCTTCGGACGCCGTAAGCCACTGGTTCAAATCCACTCCGGCGGATCGTTATTTTTGCATATTTTTTTTTAATATCATTTTTTGGCTCAATATTTTGGACATAAATAATGGACAAGAAAGCTACTGCTAAGCTAATAAAATACCCTGCTTGCTGTAAATGTCAGAAGATAATGAAAACAAGAGATAAATTACGCTGTTCTGTTTGCAAAAATTACTATGATTTAAATTGTGCTGGAGTATCGGATACCAGATTTAATATTATGGAAAAATCCAAAAGGGAAGGATGGAAGTGCCGAGCTTGCTATGAAAAGAATAAGCTAGTAGCGTCGAGTGAATACACCCACACTCCCTCCTCCTCTAACGTAACAGTAAGAAGATATATGCCGAAGGCAGCCCTACTCACGCCAGCGCATAAATCGGAAGAGGAGGAGACAACCAGCTCCGATGACGACCTACATAGCATGCCGGACATGTTAACTTCCACTTTTCAAAATGAGAGGGAAATGGAGCTAATGAAAGAAATTACTCAACTAAAATTAGAATTAGAAATTGCGCACAACGAAGTTGTAAATTTAGTGTCAGAAAATACAGAACTTAAAAAACAAGTTACAGAAAAAGATAGCCTTGCCGTAAAATGGAAAAAAATACTTACAGAAGCGATAAGTACCCCCAAAAAACGAAATTCTTCAGCAAAAAAAAAGACCCCGGCAAAGAAATCCGTAGAGAAAATAAAAAACCGAGCATTAGAACTCAATGAATCCAGCTATGATACATTAGATTCATGTAAAACGGATAAAAGCGCACATAACAACCCTACAAACAATAATGAAATAGAAATACAAAACAAGAACCAGACACCCAATAAAAATAATATAATATTATTTTCCGATAGTATCGGTCAAGGAGTAGCACATAAAATAATAGAAAAAACGGACTATCAAGCCCATAATACCTGCAAACCAGACGCAGGATTTCAAGAAATATTAGAAAACTACAAGAACAAAATAAAAGGCCTAGACCAGAACGATACTGTAGCGATACTGATAACAAAATATGAGAATTCAATTTAT
This sequence comes from Opisthograptis luteolata, assembly GCA_931315375.2. NCBI lineage: Eukaryota > Metazoa > Arthropoda > Insecta > Lepidoptera > Geometridae > Opisthograptis > Opisthograptis luteolata. The sequence continues at coordinate 4,904,925 of OV928038.1, read as the reverse complement.
TATCATAAACGAAAATACCTCAAGCTTTTAAATAGTATATTAAATGAGTCGGACAGAAAGTTTAATGTGATAATCACGGGCCTGCGTTATAATGGCAAGCATGACGAAGATATCTACAATATCAACATGCAAATAGCTAATATGGCAAAAGTTAATGCAAATGTCAAATACATTGATTCTAACATAAGATATGAGAACACAAAAAACTACATGGCGCTGAAAATTTTTGTATTAGAAAATGTAATAACATGCATAAAGAACAAATTTAATGGCACATCATCACTACGATTCATCAACTGCCACGACCAACACTCTGCCACTATCGATAAAAATACAAATTTTCTAATAACGCAAAGGCCAAGTCAAGTAAGATAATTCTACATGCTAATGTTCGAAGCATACATAAGAAATATTTACAAATTGAAAACTTAGCGAATGAACAAGACTGCGACGTGCTGTGCTTGACAGAGACATGGGGAAAAAACAACCAGATTCAGGCGATGACCATTGAAAATTATACACTTGCAACCTGTTTTAATAGAGTATTTTTTGAACACGGTGGTACAGCGATATATGTAAAACACGGTTTAGAATATAAGGTTAGGCATGATTTAAACAAACTATCTTTTGAAACGAATTGTGAATTAGCGGCAATAGAATTAAAATCTTCAAAAACAGTTATCGTAGCACTATATCGACCTGATTATGATATGAGCCTATTTTTTGAGATATTAACTAAACTTTTAAATGTTATTTGCCGAGAGAATAAACAAGTTGTTATAGCAGGAGACTTAAATTTAAATGTTTTAAAAGTAGATAAAAACATAACAAAATTAGACAGAATACTTAAAAATTGTAATTGTAAATGGGTATTAAATGAACCCACTAGAACTGAAACCAATAAAAATAGCATAACTAGTTCAACTTGTATAGATAACTTTATTGTGAATTTTCAAGAGTATAAAGGTGCTGTGCTCGAACACAAACTTTCAGATCATAATGTAATTAAACTAGAACTATTTAACCAAAGTAAATCACCTACAAATACGACATATGTAGCTAGACAATTTTCTATTGGTAATCTGAACTACTTTAATTTCATGTTTAATAATAGCTATACTAAAATAAAATCTGAGATATTAATGGCTAGCGACGCAAACGCAAGAATGAAGATATTACAAGATGCACTGAATTATTTTTATAACATTGCTTTCCCAAAACTCAAGAAACAAGTTAGAAATAAACAGAAAAACTGGACAACTTTAGGTATTGAAACAAGTAAAAACAATCTATGTAAATTAGAATTACTGCAAAAGCATTATCCCAACCAACAAACAAAATTAAAAATTAAAAGATATAGGAAACTATTGCAAAAAGCTATGGTAGCCGCAAAAAAATTACAATATAGTGCTAGGATAGCCAAATCAAAAAATAAAATTAGAGAATCTTGGAAAATTATTAATGAACAGGTAGGACAAAATAAGCGACATAATGCAAAATCAAATATAGAATTATTAAAAGACGAAACGGGAAATTATATAACAGATCCTGAAAGGATTGCAGGTATATTTAATGATTTTTTTCGGAACATTGCTCAAAAACTAACAGGTAATTTAAATATTCATGCAGGAAATTGTTTAAAATATTTAGATATGGTAAATAAGCCACTTACAACCATTACATTTTATCCATTGTGTATTATAGAGCTCAAAAAGATACTAACAAACATGAAACAAAAACCAACTTTAGATATCTACGACATGAGTACGAGGACGTTGCGAAATATTCTCATGAATGACGATAGTTTATTGAAATTAGTATTTATTGTTGTAAACTCCTGCTTAGCCGAAGGCATATTTCCCGATGTTCTTAAGCCGGGTAGGGTGATACCGCTTTTTAAAAAAGGGGATGTCACAGATCTTAGCAATTATAGGCCAGTTTGTATACTACCAACCTTATCAAAAATATTAGAAGCTGTTATTAAATCCCGAATCGTTGCATACTTCGAGGATAATAATTTATTTACAATAGCACAGTTTGGATTTAGAAGAGGTCGCTCGACCGAAATGGCAATAAGACAAGTAGTTTATTTCATCCTTGATTCCTTAGATATTTCAAATAAATGTGCTAGTGTCTTTTGTGACCTTTCTAAAGCTTTTGATTGTTTGCGTCACGACATATTAATAGTAAAATTGAAGTATTATGGATTTCAAGGGGTTGAACTTAGCATGATGAAAAGTTACTTATTTAACCGTTCTCAAATTGTCTCCATAAATGATCATACTTCTCAGGCGGGGAATGTGTCGATCGGGATACCGCAAGGGTCAATCCTGGGACCTGTATTATTTTTAATATATATTAATGATCTTTGTAGAGAACTGCCAGCGGAGGCACAATTAAGTTTATTTGCTGATGATACGCATATTGGCTTGAGGGACAAAAATAAATCTAAATTAGATGACAAAATAAATAAAGTAATGAGTATGTTAAAGGAATGGTTCGATGCTAATGGTATAATTCTTAATTCTGATAAAAGCATCGTAATGCATTATCAATCGCGGCTCGGCATTTGTGGTAATTCGACCTCTCAAGAAAATATATTTCTAGGATACACAATAGACAACACAATTAGTCACAAAGCTCATATTGATAAAATTTGTAAGAAAATTGATAGCGGTAATTATGCTCTTTTTAAATTAAAACCATTACTGGATAAAAAATCGCTCATATCAGTATATTATGCGTACATACATTCAATTATAAGATATGCCATCACGATTTGGGGTAATGCTACAGAGGTTTTAAGGGTTCTAAAATGTCAAAAACGGTCAATAAGAACAATTAATGGGCTGAAAAAGCGTGACCCCGTGAGAAAGTACTTTAAGAAAGATAAAATTATGACAGTAGTTTCTCTTTACATATATACTAGCTTGTTAGAAGTTCACGAGGATAGGGAAATTCCGGAAAAGCAAGAGACAGTTTTACCGTACAATCTGCGTAATAATGAAAAACGAACAATAAAAAATAATGAAAGTCGGGTTGTACCAAAAACCAGATTAGCTAAAGTCCAGAAACAAGGTCGTTATTTAAAAGTACTGTTGTATAATAAATTACCAAAAAGCTTAACCACCCTAAAATATAGTTTATTTAAACAAAAACTTAAACATTTTTTTGAAAACAATCCGTTCTACGCATTAAAAGAATATATGTCGGTGCAGCTTGTGGAATCTATGTTCTTAGGTCAAGTGCTACAAAATAACTGTTAATCATTAAGTGACATCTTTGTACTTTTTTTTTTCTCTATTATAAAATTAGTAATTAAATCAAATTGTATCCTGACTTGCCTGTAAAATTTTTTTACTAAATGGCGAATAAATGATTTTATCTTTTATCTTTTATCTTTATCTTCACGAGAGCCAGTACTCAATAATTGTAGCATGGTGCCAGCGACCTTCGATCACATCTTCACTTTATATCAGGTGACTTGTGGTCTAATTGTAACCTGTAAGGTGTTTAATAAAACACACATTACAGGTCAGTGGAAGATACTTCGAAAAATCGTACTCTGCGTAAAGTTTAAGGCTGAGCTAACTATTGGGCAACATTAGTACAAGATTAGATTAAGGAGTGCTACCTGACGATCTTACAAGCTCCTAATAAGATAATTTCTTGATTTACGCTCCACTGTTAGCGGTTGCAATTCAACCAATTATTTAATGCTCCTGCCCTAAACCAGTTAATGATAATAACGCTCTTTGCCCTTTGACTACTCGAAACTGGGTATATAATTTCTGCTCATTTGTTGCCACAATTGCGATACCTGCGCAAATGATGCTAGAGAAATGAAGTAAACTTCGAAAGGAGAAAATTTCATAAGCCTATTTTGTTCCCATAACTAGGCCTGGAACTAAAAACCTGGTAACCTGGTGGTGGTGGTCATCTATCAGAAAGAAAGATACGAGTCAAAAGCATAACTCATAATCTACCACGCTGGTCCAGTGCGGTTTGTTACATGAGACATATCCTTGAATTTTTGTGACATTTAAATAATATCAAGTTTTCTTACAATGTTTTTCTTCATTTCTTTTCAAGACAGATTAATTTAATACAAGCTATGCTAGAATAGTAATTAACTGATGGTATTGTTATGTTTATTACAATATTGGGCAGTTATGAATGGACTTTCACTAGCTCAACAATGAAACTGAACTTCGATGGGAAACTGGCATTTCCTAGAAACAAATTTCCCACAAATTAATTGCATGTTATTTCCACAAACCTGTAATGAAGCAGCGCAGTAAATTATGAGCTACACAAGCCTTTATCTACTCTTTAGAGGAAATAAAGAAAACACGATGCTCAGTATCATAGAGGATTTGTCCGATTCAAATATATTTTATATCCCTTTTTGGTAGGTATATAATAAGGATTTACTGACTATGGTAGTCAGTACAAATATACATAATTATGCAAACACTAACAGCACCTTAATCCCGGATGTCAAATCTTTCAATACATGTACCTATTGTATGAGACAATTTCGTATAAAGGTTACAAAGGCATCTGACCCGAAGGCCCGGATCTCACGTCACTACCGTCGTCGTTACCTAACATTAATTAAAAGGGACCCTATTATTTGTGTTATTAAGTAACCACACTTTAATAGGAGTTGTAATTACAAAACGTCATAATAGTCACGTCTTCTGGTGTAGGTATACAGTAAACTACATCCTTTATAATAAGCGGAACGTAAAGTATCAGTTAGCATTGACTATTGAAATATCAGTAGAATGTTTGAGATGGCAACGATAGTACCTTTTTTATAAAGTAATGCTTTAACACAGATGTTATTTTAGGTTTTACTACCACTATAAATCTGTACCGATAGTGTTTCATCAATGCTCACGATTTCATTTACAATTTATGCTATGTTTGATCAAAATTGGTTAGTATTATGTTGCGGAGAAACAAACAGAAACGTCCGTCGTGGTATAAAAGAAAGGCGCAAGCGGTTGGCGTCCTAGGATATAGCTCTAACAAATGAGTGCGGGGAAAATAAGCTTACAAAACAAAATAAAATTTTTGAAGAATAGCATTCACACGACGCAGTTTAAGACTTTTGCAGGTGACATTATTTCTCAGATCTTCTGTAACTAACACGCTATTTAATTTTGGAAAGTATAGCTTCTTTTAGTGGTGTACAAAGGTTTTTAAGAATCATAACTCTAACGGGTTCAAATAGAAATGACTGAAAAGTCAAAAAGACAGTTTATGGGCCGAAATGTAACATTTCTTTTATCTCAGAAAAATGCACAGGAATCTCCCCGCTGGTAAAACCACATGCACACAGTCTGTAACTATCTAGCTTGTTAAAAAAAATACCAGAAAAACAACTTGTGTTAGGAAAGAGTGCGTTGTAACATAACGAATGGAGAGCCAAGTAGTGCCTACTTCTTGGCATCTGTCATTACCACGTAATACCTAAAAGTATGTTCTCACGTCCCACTTGGCCACCGCTAGGGAAATCCTAGATGACTAACAATCACTAGGTTCTAACTTAAACCTAGGCTTAAAGTGAAATGCTTTCCGAGCCATACCATAAACGTTTTAGGAAGTTATTGAAATGGTAAACTAAGATAGATGTGAGGTCTGAGATATCGGGACAAAAGCAATGGTAACATTCTACATTAGTATTGCCGGCTGTTTCGAATACTAATAGGTATCAAGATGTTTGTAAAAGGAAGAAATAATCTCTCTACAGCTTTTGTTAGGGTTTCTTGGGTGACAGGAGGGTCATTTAATTGACAGTTTGATATATTATACCGTCAGATTTACTCTAAGTTATTCACTAAGTTTCTGAGTGAGTGAATGTGTAACTTTGTTCCTTCTTCAAGCTGAAACATCACAACAAATGTAAATATCTGCCAGCGTCATTGTTTCCCTATAAGTATATTTTGGGAGTCTGCAAGTCAAGAGTGAATAGATATCTTCTAGGCAAGAATGCTCCATCATCAACCTCGTCTTCACTTAGCATCAGGTGAAACTGTGGTCAAAAACCTGCATATTGCGATAAAAAAGTGACATTCTGGATTAACACATAATGACTACTTCATAACCCCAAAAAGGTTCTGCGGGATAATTAGAAAAAGAAACCTTTCCTAATATAGAGCTCAAGAGCTTGTACCCTGAATTCAAACTTAAATATCCCCACTGATGCGGCACGTCAAAGACCTAAAGTGTGAAGAAAAAAAAAAAAGTAAGAAAAAAAACTAAGAAGTGTATCCTGGAAAAGGAACCCAAGGGGATAGCGATAGGAATCCAGTGCAGCTAGTTAAGCTATAAATTACTCTTTACTTGTCTCACAGTAGGTACAGTCAACGACAAGTCACTGAACGATAAAAAGTTTGCCAATTACCTTTATCATCTTAAACACCAATCTTCAGTCGCATAATTACTGGACATCAGGTGTGATGTGTTGTGGTCAAACGCTAAGTTGTAATTCGGGTATGATCAGATACTTTTGTCGCTGACTGTACCTACCTAGTTTAGATGCACAATCAGCAATTTACTCACGCATGCAACGTATCGGAATTAAGACTTTGAGGTCAATAACAATAGATGTAATCATTACATTGTAAAAATTCAACCCAGTATGTATGGTTGGAGATGCGCGAAGCATACACAAGTGAACAAAAAGCAAGTTGCGTGTAGTTAGATCATAGATACCATACATGTTTGCATACTAATTGATATGCAAGTGAAACTGATGTTGCTTTAATTAATAGTACCTCTTTCGACTAATTGGAAACTTATTCATTATTTTTACTAGCTATGACCTGCTGAAATCGATCAGGGGCCCAATTCTCGCGGCGTGATATATTATCACATTCGATATATATCGCAGTAACTGTCAAATTTTGACAGTTATTGCGATATTGGAAAGAGAAGAGTGGCGCTCTCTCGTTTCGGAGGCCAAGACACACTTTGGGTCGCTGAGCCATAGGAGTTAGTTTTAGCTGTGTCCCGCAGTTTGATACTGTCGCCCAGGTGGCACAGTGTCTGTGGTGAGGACACACCACCTATACAACCTTTCTGTGTAAGATACCGACACGGAGTGTCAGTCACCGGTGGTATAGCCAAAAGTGTTCATAAAACCCCACTGCCATGTATGTATAACTTGCGGTGTATCACGTAAAGACACATAAACCATGCATTTATCTGGGATAAAAAGTAGCAGTCATCCCAGAAACTATCTCTATGCAAAAAATCACGTCAATGCGTTGTTCCGTTGGTGCTTGCGAAAAAAGGACCAATTAACAAATACACTTTCGCATCTATATAAATTTGAAGATTCTAATGGTCTCTAAATATTATTTGAAAAGAATGTACCTGTTGCTAAATAGCACAAATTATTGAAATTATACTCGAGTAATTATATGGCAGCTAAAAAACTTATGTGCGACAGGTTTATTAGGATGCGAAGTTAGTTTATATAAAGTGCTTGGTTATATCATTTCGTAACTTCTTAATAATATTACATAGGCACGGAAAAACTAGCAATACCTATGTAACTTATTTGTGTTATTAATAAACAAGTATTAACAGTTTACCACATTCACTAATTTTAGAATATTTTTGGTCCCATTACGTATCTATGCAATTTTTTTGTTTTGTTTCTACATTTATTTGTAATATATTTTAATGTCTCATCATCTACTTATGCATACGCTCACACACTTCTAAGCGATCGGATTCGGAGTCGTCATTGTTGTTATTATTTACAACAACAACAAAAGTAAAATGTTAATCCATCAATGGCTGTACATAACGTTCGTTTTAAATAGAATGTGTAATAGCATGTATTAAGAATTGTGGATTTTGTTAAATAATTAATTTAAAATGTTCTCTTTCTAGTTTTTTTTATTTCTATTCTGGAAAATAAAACTAACAAGGCAGATAATTCTAGAGCTTAAGTATCTTTACTAATTGTTGATAAAAATATTTGTAATCATAAAAATATAATGTGATTTCAATTAAAATATAATTGACAATTTAATCAACAATCTGAATATATTTATTGTACTAAAACTGGCTTCGCTTATTTGGAAGAGCAATAAGTATAAAATATTATAAAAAGTGGATGGCCTCATGAGTCCGCTAAATGTCATGATGATATAAATTCTAGGATTGCAGATAATGATCTTAATTACGTTTTGATAGGCCATCGTATTTTTAACAAGATTGTATTTTTAAATCTTGTAATGAATTAAACTGGTAGCATTGACCGTAAAAATCTAATCAATTTTGTTCGTAATAATGTAGAATGTACATTATACGTATATACCTAAATATAAAAGAAGTATTCATTATTCAGGAACATGAAACATTCCAACAGTATTTATTCATCATTGGTGACTGACTATACAGTAAATACAGAATAGATAAATTAGCCTACAATAGTTAAGTATATCAACATTAATCCAGTCAATATTCTTGAAAAAGATAAAGGTGTCATATATTATGGTAGGTACATATTATATAGAAGATGAAACATTCCGGCAGTTTTTACTCATCATTGCATTGGTGACTAGAAATACATAAAAGATAAACCAACATTCAACAATAGGTATAAATAAACAACAATTCAATCAGGTAAATTGCTAACAGAGCACTCATTAAAATTATTTGTTTTAACAATTGTATTACCTATCAAAACACAGATATTCTCCTACTAATATTATAAACGCGAAGGTTAAGGTTCCTGCGGTATAACGGGAAGACGCGGGTGCAACCGCGGGGCGCAACTAGTTCTAAATAAAGCCTCCACTTGGAGGCCCGATAAACGAAACTTTGTTCTCGTTAAGGCGTCGTTAATGTTATGACAGCAAAAATTTGTTTGGCGTATTTCTGAAGTTACAGCGTACGATTTATCTTAAAAACTGTTGAGTTTCTTTTTACATGAGTGACCTGGGAGCGGATGGTCGAAATGGACTGTATCCTCATGTTTTACAGAACTTTAAACAGTGGCTGGTAATTTGTGTACATTAGGTGGTGATTACTAGATAATACCGCCGGTTCGTTCGCGGCTTTACGCGTCGCTGGCTGCGAGCCTGTCCTTACATTACAGCTGGTATTAACTAATGAGTCGTAGGTAATTAGATATTACTTTATTTTTTAACGATAAACGTTTAGATCAATAATGGAAATACTAAGGGCCGGTTTAATAAACGTAAGTTAAATGTCATACCAAATTTCGGTATATTTGATTTTAGTGTAAAATTTTAGCACGGAATAAAATTTAGCCCTTCAACAATTGACGACCGATGTGGCACAATGCGCGAACAGCCGACTGCAAGTCGTGAGGTCGCAGATTCGATTCCCACTACAAAACAAATATTTAGTTGCATTGAAAAAAAAAGTGCAAGTGTTTGTTCTGTGTGTCTGTTGTGGATCCCCGATCCGCGTAGTATCTTATAAACCATAGATACAGGAAATCCTAGTGAGGGTGAGAACTATGGACATATGTGATTGTGTGAAAAATAAATAAAATATAATAATCAAAAAATGTAAGTGATGATAGTGACGTCGTCTTGGGACCCGTAACTGGTTTCGAATTCTGCAATGAGCTTGAGCTTTCGGTGAAGGAAAACATCGTGATGAAACCATAGCTTGCTGGTAGGGTGTTTTCTTGTGCCAGCCCTGAAGTCAAAACCATGTTTTATTCACTATAGAACTTATTAATTTACCCGTTAGTCATTTGTTTCATACATATTATATTAGAGTTTTGAGAACTTTGACTACGGAACAAAAACCGGCCCTAAGAAAGGTTTTTTGACAATAACCTTCTAATTTGGGATAAATGTGATATCAAATTTTACATAGAAAAAATATCAATAGGTATCAATTTGTAGCTATATTCTGGCGTCACATTAGTCTGTGCTTTACTTTATGTTTTCGTTTACATTCTTGCATTATATTTAGACGCATAAATAAATCGATTGCCTTTGTATCTAAAGAGGAAACATTGCGTTCAGCGCATATTTATTGCGTTTATTTATATGAAAAGGTTTTCAAGAGATTCATAGTTCTGAAATATTTGACAGAGGAACTATGGATAAGTTGACGAATTAATTACTTTAACTACCGTACTTAGACACGTCAATTAACTTTAAACTAAAATTAAAGTGAAAAGTTTTTTTTTATTTGATAGGATACATTATGATCACTTTAAAACGTCAAACTTTAAACTAGCTACGCCTGTTCCAACCTCCTTACGCCGGCAAAAGAACAGGCAAGAAACACCCGGCAGGTAGCCAGCAACTAGCATTAAGTCTTTTTTTTGTATGGCTTTTGACAGATATTAATCTTAATTAGCGTTAATTGACATCTCTGTGTACGGTAGTAAGATATCGAAGTCACACAATAACGTTTTATATTGTAAGTTTTGTTTTACTATTGACATAATGTAATCAATAAAAAAATATCTCAATCGCAGTTGACTTTGACCATGACACTGGATTGTAATAAATAAATGATTAAGTTACATTGTACAGTGACACATTTGTGTCGATTCGGTATTGCATTCTCTAAAACCAAACTAAGTTTGACAGGTCTAATAGTATTGCTGTCTTTTTCTAACCACTAAAGTAAAAAAAGGAAAGCATTACTCTTAGACCTGTCAAACTTAATTTAGTTTTAGAGAATGCAAAACCGAATCGACACCATTACCTATTAAGTATGTAGTAATTTAAACCTATGTAATTCATTTCTATAAGGTCTACTTAAAGCTTTTCAATTTTCAAAATTCTTTATTGGTGCAGTCCTACACTACCAATAGTAGAGATGAAGTGGTGACCCTGAAAATTGTAAGATTCTAGAACCGACGGCTTCTTTCGAAAGCTTTTATATTCAGTATCTTCTTGTGTATTTTTCAATATCTCTCATTGAATTTCTATTTTATGAGCATGTTCAAAAGTGGCCACATCTTCAAAGCTGACGGCTTACAATAAGATTAAAACGTTTCCCAATGGTAAGCCTCGTACGAATAAAGGTTGCTTCAACTGACGATATTAAGTCATATGCTTATCCACTTAACCTCCTTTTATCACCACTGAAAATATCTAATGACAGAAAGCGACTTTTTCAATAGCCTAATCGCCAATGCGCAAACGACTATAGATATAATATGGAGAGTCCGACACAGGCTCGTAGCCGGGGTCGATATTTGGGGGTATTTTATTTTTTTACTATTTACAGGGTATCGTTTGACCACAAGTCACCTGATGTTAAGTGACGATGTGGTCGAAGATGGCACCACGCTACACCTAGATTGGGAACTGGCTCTCAAGTGAGGCTGCCGGAACACACCGTGAGGTGCTTGGTGACAGATTCTTAACAAGAGGATGGTAACTAGCCAGGCGTGTACTAGAAAATACCCTATCACCAAGCTATGGTTCATCAAGATGTTTTCCCTCACCGAAAGCTCAAGCTCATTGTAGGATTTGAACCCATGTCTTACAGATCGCAAGCCGACGTCACTACCAGTGAGCCATCATCGCTATAAATTATATCATCTTCTTTTACTTTCTCAGATTTCTCTACAATTTGCCAATACTAGTCATAAAGTGACCTATTAAATGGTTCTTTATTTGATCGGTGAAGAAAACTAGAATTTTTGTTGAACATAGGTATAGTCTACGATAAAAGTAGCTAATCATACCCGATTTTTCAAATGTCTTTGGGTTTTTCTTACAACTTACAAGGTAGCATTCAACCACCACACCTGATGTTAAGTGATGATGCGGTCAAAGGTTGGTGTTTAAGATGATTAAGGTCATTGGAATATTCTTTATTGTTCAGTGACTTTTGTCGCTGACTGTACTTGTTTTTTTCCCGAAGTTACAATTTTAACTTTAAACCCCTTGAAACGCCCCTGTCTTCTGGTGTGTGGAATATGAATGGGCACCATTTAGTCACATCCATTATTAGAGTCAGTCGTGAATACACATAAATATACTTCAATGTCTTCAATACACAATGTTACAAAGAGACGACTTATGGAACGTATTGTTTGGCATAAAATATTCGTCACGGACTACGCATCTGCATTCGTTTAGTAAGTACATTAAGATATGCAGAGAAAGCTTTATTATTATACCCTGTCGTAATTCGCGTTATGAAATTTTGCATATTTGCATTTAGATTTTCTGTGACTTCAAAATTGTTACTGAGAAGTCAAAAGACGAAAATACACAATAGAATGTAATCACAGGTAAAACAAATGCAAAAAGAGACGCAAAAATTGTACGCAACTTTGAAAACAGTCCGCATCTATTTAAAATCTCGCGACAATTACAACTAAGAATACTCTCAATCAAGTCATCAAACAATCAAAAAAACTAAATCAAAATCGGTCCATCCATTTGGGAGCTGCGATGCCGCAGACAGATACACCCTCTGTTTGCACCGGATATTAATTAGATAGGTTGTATTTTACTTCTGCTTGTAAGTGTACAAAGATGTTCCTTCTTCATGCTCTACTTAAAAAGAGGGCTGCAACAATAACTTAATAAACGCACTCATTGCATTGTAACTTACTATCTACGAAACACATATTTTTTGCACCCGATCTTGACGTTCACGGATACAATCAATAATACAATTTTCCCTTTCCCACGTGTTTAATAGAATCCATCATTCCCAAGCTTGTATTTATTTATACGCACGCGACAATGATAGTAAAACCATTGTCATGAACACACACACACACAGAAATGACACAGACATGCACACAAGAGGTGATAGAAATAAAAGCACACGCACCCTTCAAGTTTACGGCTCACGTCGATCCAAAGTTACAATATGGTCAAAACACTCGTAGTATTTATCGATCACAAGGCACTGCACGACACTAGCCTCTGCTAGTTGCAGATGTGTCTTCCTCGACGCGCGAGCATCAACTGTTCCTCAGCGCGCGTTCCACCGACACTCGCCTGATAACCGATTGCTACCATGGATAAGCTTACTTTTAAGCAGCTATCACAAAAAATTGCGAGACAATAAACGCTTTTTCGGTTAAATTGAAACTTACGTCACCGACAGCTTTTCGTATAGCGTAGCTCAAAAATCGCTCGCATGTCTAATTTTTTTTCAAGAGATTGTTACCTAAGCAGTGCATTCACAGACGTAACGGTTAATAGCAGTCGTCGTATCGTAAAATGTTATTTTATTTAGACGCTTCAAATTACGTGAAATATGTATTTTATTTTAGTGAATTAACTCTTACTTTTGAATGTTAATAAACAATCAAACCGTGTGTGGTAAGATGGTACAAATATAGGCGAAAAATAAATCGCTTCACAACGGTCAAAACAGCTTCCGAATATTCGACACCTGTGGCGGCTCTTTTCTGCTAGAAAAGCAATCAGCCTAATCGCCGGCTCAAACCTTGGCATAAATGTATGTTATCGCTAACATATCAGCGTTTTAGTTGTCTTAATTTTCGGCCTGTCTGTAATGAGGCTAAGTGAATAACAACACTTAACGATATCGCCAAATAGGTCTCAATAATGTTTAAGATGATTTTTATGTAATTTTAAACGTCAACAATTTTATAAATTCCTACACTCTTGAGAGCCAGTTCAGCCGTAGCTTGGTGCCAGCTTTGACCACAATGACACTTCATCAAGTAACTTGTAGTCACACGCTACCCTGAAAAATTTAAAAATTAAAAATGTAACTCTTTGAATTATACCTATGACGTTTAAAATAATGTGCAGATACCAATACAAAAAAAAAAATTGTTTACGGTCACCTGAAAAATATTAATTATATTATGAATAACGTATGTACCAAATTGCCAAAAAACAAACTCTTCATTTAAAAACAAAAAAAAAACCATTTATTTATTGTCTATACTTTCAGACTCTACTTGTCATTTTATGTACTATATTTCTAGCAGAAACAAATATATTTGTAACAATGAACAAATGCAAGCGCTTGCATACAATAAGCCTTAATTCATGTCAATAGAGTGTCACTCAAACTTTACCCTGAATCCGGTTTGCAACTTAGTTCATTGGAGATACGTGTGTACCTACTTAATTATGTCCCTAATTCACTCGTAACCCTAGCAAATGCTGTGCTAATTCCAAAATTACAGGTACTTACTACTTCTTTACTTTGTGTTTACTTCTTAAAGGGCAGCGTTTGACCACAAAAGCCCTTATATGCTATGACCATCAAGATTCCTTGCCAATATTGTGTGACGTCATTACGGGCTTTAGCGGTCATTCCACCCAGATAACGTAACGCGCCCGCGTTACGTGCTTAGATGGTCATAACTGGTAAGGGCCCTGATATAAAATGATAGTGTAGTCGAAGGTGGCGCCGTGCATGCTACAACTGGGTTGGATGTTTCTTTTTGTGGTACCATCTCCTAGGTAAGCTATCATCAGGACAATCTCTATTTTGAAAGCTGCTGCTCAGAACAGGGATCTTGTGCTCATTTTGAACCATGTCCACGGATTTTTGAGCAATGAAGTACGTCTCCTTCCAGGTTTTCTATTGCCATAAGTGTATTAGTTTACCCTCATTTAACAACTACTAGCTACTATAAATATGAAAGGGGGTCGGTTTGTACTTCTTTCACGATAACTCAACAACGAATCGACATGACATGTGACATATATAAGTACCATATTTAATCTGTGGTATAAAGAATATGTATGAGCGGCGGAATGAAATAGAACATTTTTATTCCAATAACTGTATGAGTCCTGAGGGAATATATATGAACTAAAGGCAAGCGTGACGCTTACCATCAGCCTAGCGATTTGATCGTCTCATCACTCAGTAGTATAAAAAATAAAAATAATATCTGTGAGTGCGAAACCGCATGGCACAGATAAGTTTTTATTATTTAAGGTGTGAATGAACGCAAATTGATGCAGTAAGTACATCCACTTAGGCCATCATTCGTTCGCTTCGTTCATTCGTTTTGTTTTATTTTTAATGACATTGCGTTTATTTTTGCTTTATTTACATTAAAACTGATGTTTACGGAAACAATATTTACAATGTTGCTCTCGTTTAAATTGTATGCTCCATTTATTAACTTTATTAAATATTCTCCTTTGTCCTTAAATGCTAGCAGGTATTTAATAAATTATTGAGATAAAGACAACAGCTGTCAATTTGTCCAGCGAATAAGGAAATCAATAACAAAGGTTTCAGAAGAATGTCATCTGAAAATTATTTACGGGGATTTAGTTATGGTGCTAATTCCTCGTTGCTGCTGTGATCATTTCGGATACCTATGGCAGAGAGTGTCTAATTAATGTAAGTAAATACCACTTTTTTACCAAACGTGCAAGCGTTTTGTCGTGAAAGGAAATGATATAAACTAACAACATTTCTGTATAATTATGTTGTAGGATAAGGAGTAAGAAATAGAGATAAGTAAAAAATTTAGTGTCTAGCTACGCCCGGGTTTTCCGCGGTTTTTTCTATACGTATCATGCAGGAACCTTTTCCGGGAAAAAGTACAGTATAAGCTATCTCTATTCCAAACTTCACTCAAATCCATTGCGCCGTTTCTGCGTGAAGTAGTAAGATACATACACATTCACTAAATTCGCATTTGTTATATTAGTGTGGTAGTGTAATAATGTTATGGTGTGACTAGAGAATAGTGTGATGTGATATGCAAATAATGCTAATTAAGGTTGAGCCAATCTTATCAGACGATCAGGGCCGCGGAAGTGTGCCAACGCGCGCCTGTAGCCCGACACAAGGCGCTCAGTGGAGAACCGTCTGGTTTTTAGTTGGTCGGAAGAGTGCCAACGCGCGCCCGTATAGCCCGACACAAGGCGCTCAGTGGAGAACCATCTGGTTTTTAGTTGGTCGGAAGAGTGCCAACACGCGCCCGTATAGCCCGACACAAGGCGCTCAGTGGAGAACCGTCTGGTTTTTAGTTGGTCAGAAGAGTGCCAACGCGCGCCCGTATAGCCCGACACAAGGCGCTCGGTAGAAAAAATCCAGGAGTCCAACCTAACCTGTTTACTTCCCAAGCGAGTGGGTATGCATCTTCCACACAAAAAAGTCCTCATCATCATCAGCAGCCTGTATCAGTCCACTGCTGGACATTTTCGGCTCTTCTCATCCAACTACTGCCAGCCACTCGGCGCAAATCGTCGCTCCACTTGGTCGCAGGACGTCCTACACTACGTTTATGCACAAAAAAAGTCATGTCAGACGATATTCTCACTGTCTACAAGGGATTATCTTTCAGAAACAGTCTTCATTAGATCGACAAAGATTTATTGGAAGCGCTCGTGCCCTTTGGCATAAGCGAAGGTCGATTATTTATATCTCATCTCATCTCATTTGTATTAATATTTGGTTATGTTGAAAACTTACTAGAACACAAACACGATTGCTGTTGCAGATGTCCATAGTCAGTATCACAGAATTAATCATACACTTGTAAAAGCGATTACCATAATCATCAGTTAATGAAGCTTCTTGCAAGTTAATTAGAACTTAGCACGAAACCAATCAACCACGGATCTGTATGCTAGTATCTACAGCACGATCGCTAATAACACTTTATGGCCAGGTAAAAAAAAATTGCACCTGTCTATTAATTATTACGCAAATCAATACAATATAATTTTTCATGTCTTATAATTATTATAGTTACGGTGTTCGATCACACTTCTCCTAATGTGGTCAAAGCTGGCGCCACGCTACGCTTGTATTGAGAACTATATAGCTTTCAAATGAGTTTCCCGGAATACACCTGTAGGTTCTGACAGATTATAAACTTGAAGGTAGTAGCTGGTTAGTCTGGACGGCAACATATAATGCCCTACTACCAAGCTTCATCACGATGTCTTCCTTTACCGAAAGCTCAAACTCATCGCAGGGTTTTAATCTGCGACCCAGTCGCAAGCTGACCCACATCACTACCACTAACGGCCGGTTTCAATTTATAAATGGGATAAAAGTTGTTAGTACTAAACGTATTTCATCTGCAAGGCTCATTCGACAAACTCTTACTTAGTCAATTATTTTTTCAATCAGAAGTAATGGAATGCAATTGTTTTCTCAATCTATTAATCGGTTAAATTGATTTCGATCACCGGTGTCAAACTCGTTGTGTACAGGGCGTTTAAAAACCATTTATGTATTCTTCGCTGTGCACTAGAACACACGTTAATAAGTAACTGCATAGCAGATATCGGGATGATTACGTTTACATACATAACACTTTTAATGATGTTAGCAAGATAATTTGTGCACCTACCATACATTCGTTCTATAAATCCAAACCACTGAGATGCAACGATACTGGTTTTACGAGTGCCTATTACTGACGAAAGGAATTTTCACAATATACTTCTTTTACTACATTTACAACTAGGAACATGGAAGTTTTCGTTATTGATACATTTAATTTCATTGTTTAAGATATTCTTGAAACTGTTTTGATATTTATACTATTTTGAATACGCGCCTACATAATTTAAAACTTCACGGTCACGCCCCGTCTTATTTAGGCTAGAAATGTCACGGCTCATAAAGTGAGGCATCTATAAAAGTGGTTTCTTACGCTGTTAGCTCAGATTCACAACTAGATTACGCCAGATCTATTTTGCGAATGCACATAAATAAATAAGCTTCGTATACAAATAAACGAACACAAAGGAAAATGTAAGGGTAACGCGAACGGCGAAGGAATGGAATATCTTGCCAGCGTCTTTGTTTCCCGATTAGTATAATATTGGAGCCCTTAAGTCAAAAGTGAATAGGTTTCTTACCTGTTGTTAAGTGACGATGTGGCCGAAGGTGGTGCCATACTACTCCTGGTCTCAAGTTCTCAAGCAAGCAAGCAACACCGATAGGTGCTTGGCGACAGAGTCTTAACTTTAGGGTGGTAGCTAGACGAACATCGAACATGCTCTACAATAAAGCAATTATCTCCTAGGGAAGCATACTTTATTATTGATGAACCTCGTCACTCACTATCAGGTGTGAACATGGCCCAATACTTGGCTATGGATAGTAAAAAAGCTGCAAAGTATCTACACAACAAATCCATGCAAATTGTATGGTTTGTACAGAAATGGCGATAAATTTAGCAAAAAGAACTTTTACTCGTATATTTCACTTCGTAACCTAGACACAATAGTCTTAACTCAGTGCCAGCCGGAGCAAACTCGGCTTAAGATGTTATATCTTCGCTTCAAGTTAAATAACACTGGTAATTAACAATGTAATAAAATTAAATATTCTGCTGCAAAAAGAAGTCTGAGCGGCATCACTCAAACTTCTTTTTCGTACAAACAGCTTCGTTTTAGTAAACCACAAGTGTCTAGTTTATATAAGCTTTCGTTAGTTAGATAATGTGTCTATATATTTTATGTTATTACCTTTTACATATATCTTAATCAATCTTATTTGATTGAGATTGGACTTCAGGAAAAGACATAATACACTTTTTATAGTGATAATATGTAGTCCGCGCGGGTGAAACGACGATGAACAGCTATAGGTATGTACAAATAAAACCGTAGCGTGTAATTTCTAATCAACTAATTAGACGTTACTGAACTCAAATCCATGTTTCTTAGAATTTTAATATGTGCGTTTGTTTAATACATACATTTTTCAATCATAAATCTGCTTATTACGTTTGTTATCGTCTATCATCATATACGGTTTCCGACCTATTATATTAAACGATGCGTTCCATAACAACCGTATGAACCTAATATGGTATCGATTAACGATTCGAATAGATCATTTAATAGCTTCCACATTGCATCTAACCGTTCCGGCTCCAAATATAGGATAGGAAAGTAAAATATGCTTCTGGGGTGGACTCTTGGGTAGTACCTAACTATTGCTTGTATTTGGTTGTACGTAGTTTTATGGGTACTGTGGAAAACGCGAGCAGGCCTTGCCAGCAAGTTAGAAATATGTAACATAATAATTATTATACATTTGTGTTACGCGTTACCTATTTTAATATACTAATACGTCATCAGCATTGCGATCAAGCATATTGTAAAGGATCGTAAACAAGACACGGCCAATTTAATTAACGTATTAGAGACCTTGCAATTATTTAAATTTAATACGTATATTCATATTTTTATAGTATTTTTATGAATATTGTTAATTTATTATCATTTTTATTTCTCATGGGATTACTTTATGATGTTTATCCGAAGTTATATTACCTACTAGTTTTGTCCCGTGGTTTCATCCGTGTTAATTTCTTTTCTAAGGATTTCCTAGGAGTTTTTATAAATATATATATATCGTAGGTACATATTATTGTAATCAGTAATGAGGCAACGTATACAGTACCTACATAACACCAACACTCGTGGGCCAATTAGCAATAAAGCACTTTCATCGACAGCCGAGCCGGTAGAGATTTACCAAAACGTCCGAATGCGTAACTTCTAAATAACTGCACCTTGGTTTACTCGTAAATCAGAAAATAATAATAAGGTGTGTGCGGTGTACACCAAGGGCGGAACCAGCTTTCAAGACAGGGGGGGGTCATATACAAGGGCGGATCCAGGGGGGGGGGGTCACGGGGGTCATGACCCTGGGCTGAGACTAGGTTGACTAGCATTGCTGCCAAGTGCAAATCAGCGGGGAATTCCCCGCATACCAGGTAATAGAAGCAGGTAAAAAAATTGATAAAAGCAGGTTAATGCCAGTAATGGGAAATTCAATACATAAAAAATATCAGTTATAAGCCAGGCTTATTTTTGAACCCATCCATTTGTATAGGAAAATGTTGTTATACAATTTGTATGTTTATTTGTTTGAATCTCTGCTTGAAATGGAACGGAACGCGCAAAAGGGGCGCCAATTAAAAAGCAAAAGTTTTGCGCCTTTATAAGTTTTGTGGCTTTTATACTAAATGAGAATAAAGGTCTCTTTTAGTATGTCTATGTAAATTGTGAAATGATGGTCTCTTGTCCTTCGTTTTGCAACCTTTTAGAGTAGAAATACTTCAAAATTTTCGCGCTTTTTAACTTTGGTTATTTTTGTACTAATTGTGAAATGAAGATCTCTTATCCCTCGTTTTGCTAACTTACAGAGTAGAAATGCTTCAAAATTTTTGCGCTCGCTATGCTTGCGCTTTTTAAGTTTTAATATATCTATAAAAATTGTGAAATTATGGTCTCTTGTCCTTCGTTTAGCAAACTTGAGTAGAAATACTTCAAATTTTTCGCGAAGGATTTGCACGAAGGATTGGCGCGAAGGATATACGCGAAGGATTTGCGCGAAGGATTGGCGCGAAGGATTGCTATGCGGGGAATTCCCCGCTGATTTGCACTTGGCAGCAATGCTAGTCAACCTAGTCTCAGCCCGGGGGGGGCGTCATGACCCCCGGGACCCCCCCCCTGGATCCGCCCTTGGTGTACACTCTGGATAACTGATCAGTAATATTCACTAGCGAGCGCAGGTTTGCTTCGATTTCCTTCAAGCTCATTTTGGTTTTTCCTGTCTAAGATTAGTTAAGCATTTTGTATAGGTGTGCAATCAAACAATAGGTATATACAGAAACTCTGGTTTCTCGTATTCAGCACGCTATTTGTAAAGTAGTTTGTTTGTAGTTTGTAGTAGAAAATTTTGTTTCTTTTACAGGACATACCTAAATAGTTTATTTATTTATTTATTAATGCACACCAACATAAAAATCAATATAACATAAATTTACAAAGGTCACGCTATAGTCAGCTCAATTCCAAATGTTATTACAATTGTTGTTATTCAATGTTTAGGCGTAGACTACATGCAAAAAATAGCAGAATAATTTTGTATTATAATACGTAATGATTACATGATTTGAAATGTCCAAAAACTAGTTAAAATGAATGTAAAAAGTGACTTTGTAAATCAAAGCTGGCGCCACGCTACACCTGTGTTAAGAATTTGGTATCACGTAAGGCTGCCTAAACACATCGATAAGTGCTTTGTGACAGATCCATCTTGAATTATTATTGCAAATCAAATTACTGAAATTATTGCATTGCCTGTTACCTTGTATAATAATAATTCAGAACGTAGGTACCTTTAACTAACTATGCACGGGGTCTATGAACTTTACTAACGAGAATTATAGTAATGTCAATTCCAATCAAGCAGCCTATGTAATACTTTGAGTAATTGACTAAAATGTAATGTAACTTAATCTCATCAATTTGATAAATGCTAAAGCATTACGTAATATAATCAAAATTATAGCTATAGTTTTTGTGTGAACTAGGAAGTACATTTAATATTCAGTGAATAGGTTTTATGCCTAATTTGTTAAGATCTAATAGTTATATGTATTTTTTCAGCAACGAGGTTTCTACCACTTTATATTTTTATAAATTTTGCATAAAGTAATGTACTCGTATGCATTTTCATTAGACATGAAGCGTATGACTTGCGAACCGACGAAAAATATGACGCAAAATTAGTTCAAAACATTTGATTAAGAGAATAGCTGTTTGCAACTAAAATAATATTTATATTAGTCTTTTCAGTTTACTTTTCGTCGGTTTAATTGTTGGTAAAAAGTTGTTTTAGGTTCTGTTGTTACTTGGATTTTAAAATGTTGCTGTTGTTGTTTGTTATGTTAATGTTCTTGTTGTGTATTTTATGTTGTTTTAATGTTTGTTGTATTTTACTGTTGTGTTATATTGCTGTTGTGTTTAAAAACAAAACAGAAGCAGAACTTTCCTGACAAACTATAGCCAACTAACCACGCTTAATGTGGCAAGAACATATTTTTAGCTAATTTCCAATCATGATTACGTGGACATTGCAGTAGTACTTTGCCCTAATACGAGTATGTCATCATTTCGCCCACGCTAACCTTCCTACAATGCCGTTTCATACGGCTTTGGAAATGAATATTTAAGAGGTTTAACAGCAGCAAGTCGCCGTCAATTGATTTATTGTGAAGAATATTAAGATTTACGATCAAAATTTAATTTAGTACATAGCCTTCAAGTATGAGAAATTCCTGTTATACGTAGTACCTACTAATAAATTGATAAAATGTTTTAATTATCTTAATTATAAGTAGAAGGATTGTTTTTATAAGTTAACGAGAGAGGTCAATGCCCAGTGCTATTAAACCTATCAAATCATTACAATCATAGATGTATTTGTAATATGTATAACATAACAAGCAAGCTCTGACCACTACATAAATATGTACATTGTACAATACAGGAATGTATGTAGGGTATCAGACATCAAACAACGTGGATTGGGGATCCATCCCCAAGTGTTGATGATGTGGACATCACCTAGATAATATGTACCTATAAAAAAAACAAGCAAAAGGTGGTTAAAAATACATATATAATTATTTATTAGTGTTTTGATAACCTTTGTCTAAAGACACATCTATCACTATAATATGTACTAACCGAGTTCATGATAGTGAAGGAAAAATCACAAAGTTTTTAACATTTAAATCTTTGTTACCATAACAACAAACTGGTTCAGTCATGCTTTTGACATCAACTCACTTCCTAGTCTGCATTTATTAACTTCTCGTCATGTACTACACAGACAAAGTTAAACTGACTGTAAAGTAAGTTATTGACGAAGACACTTCTACTGAAATACCCATCATTGAAAATAGTAGATCTCGTATATCAGGCACCAGTCTCCGCAAAGCAGGTTTACTTTGATAACCTACAATAATACCATGTCCATCTATGTATGTGCCTGTTTTGTTGGGAGAAATAAATACATTTATTATTATTATTATTATTATATTATAACATTTTTATGGGATGAATGTGACCTATATAGACACGAGATGGTTACATGGGCTTAGCGAGGGCGCCAGTAATCCAACTGCTTCAATGGGTCTTCCACCCAAAGTAAGTAAACACTCTGCTTTTTATTTCAATTATAAGGCTGTATAAAAAGTTGAGACATGGCTCGCATAGTTTTGAAATTATTTGACAGCAAGGGAAATCGTTTCTCAGGAACGGAAAGT
Organism: Opisthograptis luteolata; assembly: GCA_931315375.2. Classification (NCBI taxonomy): domain Eukaryota; kingdom Metazoa; phylum Arthropoda; class Insecta; order Lepidoptera; family Geometridae; genus Opisthograptis; species Opisthograptis luteolata. Next base: position 4,881,887 of record OV928038.1, on the reverse strand, counting down.
AGTGTTTTCATCCCTCTGATTCTTCTCTTTATGGGTACTTTCCAAGTATGAGAAATCTAAAATGTACCTATGTTCGCACATAATTTCAGAATGACTGCACCAAATTGGATAGTTATTTTTTTGTTGTTTAAATTTCATGGATGTTTTTAAGAACATTGCCGTTTTTTGGGCATTGACATCTTCAGTTCTCAAGTCTTAGGACATAAGTCAAAGGATTAATAGCCATGCCTTTCCTTTGTACTTGACATGGTGTAGGCAGTAAACAATTTGCTATTTGCATACATTTAGCTGCAAATTGATGTGTGTGCTAGATTTTCATAATGACAGTTGTTAGTGTACGAGTAACACTTAGCTAGAGAACTAGCGATTAATTTATTAATATTTGCTAAGGACCCGCTGCCAAGTAATATTGTAATATCTAGGTTTCATGATCGGCGAGATACGGTCAAGAGCAAGCTTTTGTAAGCTTATTTTTAGAATGAAAATATAGATTTATAACTAGCTGTCCACCGCAGTAAAAATGTAGGTATCCTATGTTGTCCTGCGGGGTATTTTAGTCGTGAAAAGGCAACTAACAAAAAGTACTTTTCATACTTTCTCATTTATAACATTAAGTATGGATAAGAATGGAGGATAATGCGCATGATTATACTTATGGGAATATGAGATAAAGTGAGAAAGGGGAGAATGTTTGACTGTCCGCGTGTATGTGCGTGTGCGTGTGCATGTATGTGAGTGTGTTTGTGTGTGTGTATACGTACATATTACTTATGGGATAATTAAAGTAAAGGTATGAATGTATGTCTGCCTGTGTATGCGTGAATGTTTATGTGTGCGCGCATGAGCGTGTGTGCGTCTTATAACTGGAGTATACGTTTCTGCCATTGATTTATTATCCTCTTTCCACAAGCACTATTATCAATGGTATGAATCAATTAGAAAGAAAAAGACACGAACGCCTTTTCAACTCACTGCATTGTCGTTTTGTGATTATTCATTCTGTGACATGTGATAGTCATTCATACCGTAATACAGTATGGGACACGAGGAGCTTCCCATTCATATTATGCATACACTATGCCGAAATAATAATGGTAGAAAATATTCATAAAATACCAAAAACCGCAAGAATTAGTTGATAGAATCTAATTCAAACAAAATTAGAACGAAGATTTGCCGCACTTAGTTTGTGTTTGAAAATATAAGAATAGAAATCGCTGTTGTATTTAAATAGTATATATACTTCAGTAATGACCAATAATTTGATGCCCTCGCTTTCTTCCTCACACAAATAAAGTACTCCATCATACAATTACTTGATAATATTAGTCAAATTCATAAACAGACAGATACATAGTGTTGGCAAGCGTGAATCGCAAAGCCTGCATGCCCTCACTGTTTATCTTTGTATTGTGCAATCGTCGCTTCATATCCAAGAGTAGTAATGAGCGAAACCTTTTGGCGCCCGCCTACCAGTGCTAGTCAATCATCTTGACACCTCTACCGAATTGACGTCCAGTGTAATCTGACCTTTATCTCTATCAACATGTCACTTTTTGATAAAAGATCGAGTACGAAGAATAGGAGATCAAGTAAAACTGGTGATTGAACGTCTACATAATATTATGTACAATAGATTTTAACAAATTAAGCCATGATCTTATAGTAAAGTGTGATAAAAGTGCATGAACCACCGTTGATGCAATACTTCACACCTGATATATTATCTAACTTTTTTTTAAATTAGTACGTGCCCATATTAATTGTTATCGCTGTCGGAGGGCTATAAAACTAATAGAATAGTAAAAAATAAATATGGGAATAGTTTGTGAATGACTTTGCTCAACGATACGTGGTGAAATCTATTATCTACATAGAAAGTTAAAAAAAACGTGCTTTGTTTAATGCTCCATATGAATTATGGAGGGTTTATATCTCACCCGTTTTTAATAAACAACAAATTAAAATTAAAAACATTTTAAACTTATTTAACACAGTCGGTCAAGGGTGGAAGCACCTTTATGCTGTTAACGCTTAGCATATTTGCTTTGCAGATTTATAGCACTTAATGACGTGATTATTGTCAATGGTATTGGTGTGTTTAATAAATAAATAATGCGTGTTTAAAATATTTGATGTGCGCAGGGTCATTATGAAGATGTCAAATAAGCTTTGTGGTCCAAGTGCATGGGTTGAATTTTAGTAAAGTTAATTTATTGGAACTAATTACGGGCCTACGCTATAAAAGTGATTAATGGCAGTTTATTATATTGTTAATGTGGTGAGCTAAAAGAATTAGTACGTGAGAACTCTTTGTGTAGATTGGTATTTGGTAAAATTTTATACCATTTAGGTGTCTTAAGATTCCATATCTCGTTAAGTTTCACAACTAAATATTGCCTGGCATGTTACAATACAGGATGATGGTGAGGTAGTGAGGAGAAGGAGGGAGAGAGCCTATCTAGTGAGGAGTTCATTTTGCGCTCTTCAGTCACACTTTCTGGTTATTCTCGCTTTCCCGCAAAAGTACAGCTTTTTTCCAAAACTTAAATTGGTTTAGGTGTTACTCCAAAGTTTCTCTATATATATGTACAAAATGTTATATAAATAAGTTAAACCGTGTTAGTGCAATGGATAAAAATACATCGTTTTCCAAAGCTACCTTCTTAAAACATTCTTGAAGATTTTTTTTACTTTTCGCAAGTTAGAGTTAAGTGTCGACGTGGTTACAGGTGGCAGCACGCTGTAGGTACTTAGATTGGGAACTGGCTCGCAAGAGAGGTTTCCAGAGCATACGGACAGGTGCTTGGTAACAGATTCTTAACTTGAAGGTAGTAACCAGACAACACCAAGTGAGCACTAGAAATTTCCCTCACCATCAGCCTGTATACTAAATATCAAACTATCTCAGTTAACAAACACTGTTATCCGACTCTCTGTGACACGGTCAATTTAATAATTTAACGGATTACTAACAACACGTTACGACATCGATTAAAACAAATAACGCGTGAGAGATCATAATGGTATCGATAATGTTAGTTTCGATTACTCTACGGTGTAAGACATCTTCATCTCATATAACGTTTACTTCTCCTTTTAGGAAACAAAAATATGTCTTAATACTAGTTTTGTGTGCAAATTGTAACTGTTACGAATGCACTATACGCTTTATAGATTTAGACAGAAGATCGCGTGCAATATCTACATTATTTCGTTCGATAACTTATTGCTTGAGATAACAAAAAATCTTAGGGTTTTAGTAAACCAATCAATTAGTATATCTAAAAGAAAAAAATTGTATAAATGTAATCGCGCCAAAAAATGACCTGCCGGGCGTTTTTTGCCTGTTCTTTTGCGGGAAGTTGGTTAAAACATGCGTTTCTAATTAAAGTTATCACATTTTGTATCTTTTTAACTAAAAACATTTATGAATTTTGATGCTCTAAACAGTTATATAAATAAAATATACAAACAGTTATATACAATACAAATACTGGTATGATATATATACATTGGCACGAGTTGTGCGTTATTAACAAGACCTACAATCTACATGCAATAGTCATGACATGGATTAAAGAGGCAGAGGTCCCATAAAGGTGAAACGGAAACTATTAATCAGTCTATATCAAAATACAATGGATTAAAATGTATACCCCAATCATCTTGACAAGCCAAATATATGCCTATATCAGATCCAATACAATGAGTGCCGTAAGATTACCAAACATAGAAGAGCCACGGTCAAATGGCATCAAGATGGCTTTCAATATGTAGGTATATTATTATATGTATATCATACAAAGCCTGTCGTTAAATCAAGTATCTATCTATTATAATCCCAGTCGACTATTATTATCTGCTGATTTATTGGGTTTAGTAGGAAGTTGTAAATGAAGATTTTACGTAAGAGAGATGAGTAATATCAAAATCATCTTCATTTTTGTCTCTGAAGCAATTTTGTCGTTGGTAATAAGAGGTAGAGTACGTAAGATATAAGCAAAAAATAGAGTATTATTTTTATCTTGCTATTATAAAACTTAACAGAAAAATAAAACACACACACAGCGCTCATTTACAACGAATTACGTTGAAATTTTTTTTTATTATAAAATTGTTAATATTTTAACTATAGAAAAAATACTATCAATCGACAGTATAAACAGACAAGTAGTAAAATATTATAAGCAGTCGACAACACGTTGGCATTAAATTCAGGATTCAAATGAGGGCCAGCCACGCCTCACAATTTTTACAAGAAGCTTATACGTTCAACTAGTTTCTGAACGACATACTTTGTTGTCTACTACGAATTTATATTGTATGTAAATCTATTTTGACAAATCGCGCAACCTCCTATTCTATGTTCTGAATATTTGAGGACAGCACTCTAACAATGGCGACCGCCCACCACCAATTACTGTTGCATGATAGTAGCAGTCAATGGAGATGTCATTAAGCACGTAACTGCTATTTAAATGTGCCCTTTAGAGGATGAAGTCATTGAAATAAACATATTTAATCATAGAAGCGTTTCATCATTACGAGCTCGGACGAATGCAACACAAGAACTTCCGAGCATCGCGCCGCAACGCATCGCAGTTTTGTGAGGAAGCCTTAACAAGCGCCGCTGTGTTTTTGTACGTAGCTTACAACGTGATCAATGGACTATTCTATAACAAATTCCATGTTAGAGATCTTTCTCTCATTCAATAAACACTGCCGTAGATGGACAAAAATATTACAGTATGATGTTATAAAGCTCAAAAATTTGAGAACTCAAAGTAGGTTAGACTTAAACCATGCTACATATCGACATAATATATTAAGCATGCTCTTTAGCAAGCTTCTATGAGTCTTTGCCATTATAAACAATAAAAGATGGTACTAATAGAAATCAAAATGTAGTCATGTTAATATTTATAGTAAATACAAAAGGTCAATACCTAAGGAGAATAATAAAATGACCAACCATATAATTATTATCATACTCCTTGTTTGCGTTTAAAATATTGCAGTGATTATTATTTTAACGTGTATTTTTTACAAGCAATAGGTAGGTAAGCAATAAGCATTTGACCCCAGTGTCACCTAATGGTGAATGATGACGAGGTCAATGATAGAGACTTGAAGGCTCCCAATTTATTCCTATCAGGAAACAAAGACGCGTGCAGATTGATCCTCTCCATTACTAATTGCATTATAAATGTAGAAGCGTTTTGGGCAGATTATGGCATTTCTTAAACAATTTATCCTCACGCATTACAGGACTATGGACGTAAAACAGATAAAATTAAGTTAGCTGTGATGTGATTACAAAATGTGGTTGCTTCACACCTTACACCACTACATTATCTTGCCATATGCCGTCCGTGTATCAGGACCAAATTTCCACTTCTTATAAGGTATAAAAAGATTTACTTTGGACAAATTACACTTTGCGGGCCGATTACAAATATCTTTGAGACCCAGGTCACGTAGTTTACATTTTACAGGTCGAATACAAATCGATTGTGCCATATTTTATTTCTGTCCCCAGCAGGTTGATTTATATAAACACTTGCCTCATAGGACATCTTTTACAATTAGAATTATTTGTGTCTTAAAAAAGCAATAAGAGTAATTATGATTTATTGCTGCAGCAAGTGGCGTTCACTTTTAAATATCAACTGGTTGTTTTGGACTTTCATAATTTACAAATTAGTTTCTATGCAAAATTAGTTAGCTGTATATATATGGTTATTAATTTTACGTTTGTATTCTGAAGGCCATGGCAATAAAAGTAAAACGATATCTGAAAGAGCTAAGCGACTTTTTACTGTCTACAGATCTTCTAAGAGAGACATGGTCTACCACGCTGGCCCAGCGGGTTGGTAGATGTCACTGGCTCTTGAATGTTGTAGTTTTTTGATACCAGCTTCCTTACGATGTTTATCATAACAATTTTAAGTGATGAAAAACCACAACCCATTTTAGTGCAGTTCAGAAAATCTGTTGTCAAATACAGTTTGTTCCGACAAGAGAATTTACAAGGGAGCTAGTGTATTATTCTAACATTCTGTACATATACATGAGATGCAATAGATAGTGATAAAACAGGCCTTTCATTGGCGGTTATTATAGTTGTCACTTTTCTTTGAAAATTAAACTGCGGCTTGCCCATTTTGCATAAAAAATGTAATATCCCATATGTTCCTCGTAGGAAGTGATTTTCAAAAGGTTATTTTTTAGTGCTTCTGTACTAAAGGAAGCTACCCTGGAAATTTTACGCCTCTATCACTTCTGGTAGCCTGTATGTTGATATGTCAGTGAATGAGTCAGGACTTTAAATTTTATGTATACTGGTACTGGTATATAAATTCAAACATTTGAAATATTTAACCGCAATGGTATTTCATAAAAACTTGTAAGCTCGTGTAGCTATGCACAAAAGGCACCTTATCACCTCTATTCAACCGAATGTTATTTTAGTACCTACGCCCTGATCAAACTCAACAATCTTAGCATGAGCAAAAAAGAAATACCAATTTGGTTATCTGATCAGTGATACATTCACAATACCTATTATAGTAATATTAGAATTAATCATACGGAAAAATATCCTAAGGTGGAAACTACAAGATATACTAGATACATTTTTCTTTGTAACCTTCTCTGTATTAGAAAAATAAATACATATACATATGTTTATTTACAATGTAGTAAACAAAGGGCCTTCTTTTAATAAAAAAATGAGATTGATAAGTACCTATTATATCAATGATAAAATATAAAACAAAGTACCCGCTCTGTTCTATAAATAACAAGAACTTGTTTTTGAATGATCTTACGATCAGTAAAGTAAAATAATACACAAAGGGCGTTCCAGTTGCAATGAGCTTTTTTAACGCTTTGTTTACTCCAGATTGGCATGAAGTAACCCTTCAGCTATTTATGTATGGTGAAGTTACACTGAAACTCGAGCCGTAAAGATGACCTATAAATGAGCAGCGTGGTTTCTAAGAACAATATTTTCTTGCCAGCCTGGATGGAGAGAATTAACGCAATATAAGAAAGATAAGTTGACATTACGGGCACTACCAAATTAGTACGTTTATGTTGGTAGCAACGAGTATGCCCTAAAGCAATCGGTACTGTCATTATTTAATCTACGAAATTTGTTCTAGCTTGACGCTTGGCAATACTGATGGTTATTATCGAACACCTCAAATAACACACAGGTCGCTGTCGTCATTTACAAATCTAACCATTTTGAAACTAACGATGGCCGTGGCGAAATTCCTACTAAAATATTAAAATACACAATTCCAGTGGCGCAATCGATTTTGCCTTAACACTAAACAGTGCGCAATTATCTTGTATCTATATAGGTAATTTTGCAGAAATTTGAAACAACAGGTCGGGGCAAAATTAAAATTCCTTCGTCAGTCAATATCTCTGGCAGTTGGTACGTAGTACTTATTCTGTGGTAATAGGTTAGTTTGGAAATCGGCTACGGCCTACTGTTCTAAGGAAATTGGCGAGATCTTGTTAGCAGTTAATAATGAAGACTCAACAAGTCGAAGATAATGGTGTAAAGATTAGCCAGGTCTTTAAACATTGTAACTATTAGACAATGACGTGAGTTAACATAAAGGACTATTAAAATAGTTCTAATTCATAATTTTTTCACTAAGTACGAGTATAATGTGATTGATTTTCCTATTTAATTCTTCATCATCATTAGCTGAAAGACGTCTTCTGCTAAACATAGGCCTCCCTCTTTGATCGCCACAATGATTGGCCATCAGCCATTTGCATCCATCGGCTCCCCGTTCACTAGACATAACTTTGTCAACAACCATAATTTTACTACTCATAACCTCCGGAAGACCGATCTAGGTAATGTTTTTAAATTACAATGTATAAGCTGTTAAAGACATGTGTCGTAATTTGAATTGTTTCTTTCTTTTCTTACGACCTTTAAGATAGGTATATGATTTGCAAATTCTTCCGTTGCTAAGTTTACAACCAGTTCCGACTTTAACATATAACATAAGAACTCACGGGGCACGTGACCTAGGCCTCTAGAGAAACCTAAAATGACTGCATAATATTAATGTAAGTACTCAGAATATTGATAAATTTTACATGAAGATTAGCTGCGACAGCCATCTATTTTTACCTATAGGTACGTCATTTTACGCGGAAAGTTTTCTTTATCAAAATTCCCGATATTTTATTTTCCAGGACTATAATTTTTTTATCATCCTATTTTATTATTGATTTTCTCTGAAGGCCCAAAATTGTTGTGTGCCCATGTGTATGGCTAAGATGACTCTGGTAACAGCTAAAGGTATAAAGGTTGTAATGCGTACACATTTTCTATACCTAGTGGTTTCTTTCCCATCCTCCTGGCTGAAATTGTTTCGCGGTAAATTAACACGAGTCGTTGCAACATGGGCAGATGCATCCAAGATTGGCGTACAATTTCGCCACACGGATTAGGGTTTTACACCAGATTTAACGAGATCTCGGTGTATCAATTTTGCAACCCGTAAGCTAAATCGTGACCTATTATATCTAACTAGTATAACGCACCTACCGACCTACTGGCGCGAGCATACGATATTATTTTTCTTTGTTTTTTTTCTATCTCTATTAGAATTTCTAACAAAAACGTGCATGTCTTGTAGAAGATAAAAGGTGACTTTTAAATTCATTATCCTACTAATATTATAAACGTGAAAGTTTGTGAGTATGATGGATGGATATCTGTTACTCTTTCACGCAAAAACTACTGAACGGAACTGAATGAAATTCGCAATGAAGATAGTTTATACCCTAGATTACCACATAGGTGATTTTTTATCCCGGAAAATGCGGGATTACGGGAAGATGCGGGTGAAACCGCGGGGCGCAACTTGTTTGTTATACATTTGAGTAGACTATGACTATGTAAATACGTGGGACATTTTTCACTCAAAAAATTTTTGTTTCTCAATTTGTGATTGTATTTTCGTAAAAAGTACTGAGCCAACATCTCCAACATAGCAATTCAAAAAACTTGGAGCATAAAATATCGATTAACGATAAATCCACATTTTGTAAACAACTACAGCATTTCCTTTGTACTAAGGACTGTAACTACAGCTTAATTACATAATTATAGAGAGGTCAACAAACTTACACACGCAAAAGTTTGCGATTATCAGTAGCACACATAAAATACATTCTCGTTTAGTTACTAGTATTTATAATAATATATAATTATACGGTTTAGCTATATCGATCGTAAATAAAACGTTCTATTTTCATGTAGTTTTATGGCGGCATTATCTTCGTTACCTTCCTTCTTATTTCAAGGGCAGTAGAATGGATCAATCTGAAATCAACTAATCACCAAAATCGTATTTCAATCTAAAAGTAATAGAAATCACAGAATATAGATTAAGAATAGATACTCATTCAAGTCGAACTTGAAATAAATTGGACCACATCTTTTTGCAATCATCGTTTTCAATGTTGTTTTAAAATGAGACAGCAGTATTAAATTAAATCAACATTCTAGTTTCAAAATTAAGTAATTTGATTAAATGTTCTTATTTAATATTGATTTGATGCAATCATAAGCACTTATTACATTACTTGCGTTTTGTTGTCATTTACCTATACTTCCCGTTTATTCCGGTTGTAAAGAGAACGAACTACAATTTCGGAAATTGTAGTGGCTATCATAATTTATTACCTTGATGTTCAATACCAATATTCTTTCGTCTTTCATCACCTTATCAACCTCTGGAGGATTTCTTTTATTTAAACATTCTTATTCTTTTTCTTTCTTTGGAGTCTTCTATGAACCAAGTCGTTCCTTCCTGGATTGTTAATACGGTAACTAATGGCACATTCAAGTCATATTCAAAAGTGTTTATATAGGAGAGTTTAGGAGTGTACCGTTAAAGGCGATCGTTCTCTTTCTTTGGGCAGAATAGGGTTGGGGTTGAGATGGGTTGCTTTAACCTTTCTTCTAAAGCATTATATCGATGGTCAAATCCTTATATACTAATTCAGAGACAGATTAAGTCCCCAACCCGCGACAACACCTCGTGATCGTCAAATTCACGTCTTAGTCTTTTACTCACGACTTTGGGGGAAACATTGCAACGGTATAAATTGAAAATCAGCGCGATGCGTTCTCATCAAGTATTGCGGCAATACGCAATTGACTGCAACGCTTCGCAGAGCATACTAAAATTCAATCTGTAATTGTATATATGGATGTTCCAGTAATTCAATGGAACAGGTAGAGCGAATTCTGATTGGGTTTATGAAACCGTTGCTAAGTAAGAAACATTTGAATGGCCCGCTCAATTGATGGTTGGGACATCGACGCGAAATTAACGAATTGAAGACTGCTTTATTACAAGCACATATACTCGCATTCGTTCAAATAAAATCCAAACTGCAACTGTATATTTATACTAGCTGTGCCCCGCGGTTTCACCCGCGTGGACTACAGTTTATCGCAATGAAACTAACCTACTTATAGAAAAAATCACTTTCCGCTTTATCCAAATTAATACTTTACTGGCAACTTTATACATTTTTCTCTTCATAAGACCTTCCTTGGACTTTAACGAACACAACAAAAAAAGGATTAGCGAAATTTTATAGACAGATAAGATAGATACTTTATAATGTATAGGTAATGTATAGGTATAAATGGATCAAAAGCAATATGTACATTTAAAGCGTTTGGCGTAGTAAGGTTGTAATTTTAAACATGTAAGATTAGATAAAACGATTGAGAGATTAAATCACAAGTGTAAACAAGATTCTAATAACATAAGTGTTACTATTCCACGCTAGAATGCAAATTAATCAAAGTTATTACCAGTAGTTTTAATGTCAGGGTCCAGGAAAACTAACTTTTGATGTTAGTAATTAAGCAAACGAAGGTTTTCGATACAACAACATGTCCCCCGGGCACTTTTAAAGCACTTACAATTTTGTTAAGACATTAATCCTCGTATTTGTAGATAAATGATGTTTACAGAAATACATTTTACATTGCGAGGAAAAGACACCAGAACGACTTATTTTATTATTCCTACTACGACGAGAACCAGTCAAGGATACTGCATTTATGGTTAGTATCAAAATTATTAAGAAATCATTTAGAGATCGAGAGAGAGGTTTAGAGGGTGTATTTTCACAAGAGCAAGGTAGCTAGAATACGAAAAAAAACCACCAACAAGTTTACGCTATTTTGTAGCCTCGCTCAGAGTAGTTTTAGTGGAAAAGAGCTTAGGGGAGCGAGGTCTTTGTACAAATAAAACAAGTGCAATATGCCTGCCAGGGACGCAAGCACGGAAGATGTGAGAGTAATGTGTGTGAAGAATGTGTCCGAGGTCTAGAAAACACATCATACCCGCACCTACACGTGAATAATAATTTTATTCCATCGCCTCCTTGGATCGCCTTGCTGCGTCACACAGCTCTTGTCTCAAGCAATATTAAGGCCTCATCATTATCAGCCTTTTACGTTCCCACTGCTGGGACTCTAGCCTTCTCTCAAAGAGAGAGTATGGGCTGTAATCTACCACGCTGGCCCAGTGCGGGTTGGTAAATGTCGCAGGCCTTTGAATGTTGCAGTTCTTGAGCATGCAGGTTTTATCACGATGTTTTCCTTCACCGTTTTGAGCGAAATCCGCACATAAGTTATTAAGTCATAGGTGCGGGGCCGAGAGGATTCGAACTCGGTGTCGGCGTCTTGTAAGTCGCCGTTCGGCCACCATCGCTCAAGTATTAGTAAGACCTAGGTACATCAAAATAAATTACAACAATTTTATCATATCCCGCCTTCCCACATACAAAGACTTTATTCCATATAGGCATATTGGCTATACCATTACTACAAAAGTGTAGGCATGACACCTACGAAGTAAAACGTACAAATACATCATGTGTTTTATTTTTATCTATTTATTTACATAAATGCATAATATATGCAGATCTAAAAACAAAACTAGTCTTGTAATCATTTGCAAAGTATTGGCATTAACGACACCTATAAATCAATATGACAATTTGCAAGTGCCACCTTTTGGTATTTGTCGTCTGCCAGTTATTTTTTATAACCAGTCCGATTGATATTTATCGATGTTTTTTACTGACCAATTTATTTAATAAATCGATATTTATAGTCTACTGGTACGTTTGCAACACATAATATATTATTCCGAAGTGTTTAATTAATGTCCAAATAAACTATGTACTTTTATTACGAATCTGCGTATTATAGAAAAACATCGTGATGAAACCTTACCGTGAGCATTTTCTAATCCAAGAATTTCTCGGTATGTTCCCGCAGACCCGCTTGAGTTCCCAGTTCCCAATCCAGGTGTAGCGTGGTGCCACCGCTACAATGTAAAAAAAATTACTACAGTTACTTAAAGCTTGATTATTAGTAAATGAAAACAAAATATATCCCCTTTAGGTACATATTATTCTAGCACATTTCTTACTATAAATTCATAAAAACAATAGTCTAACAACATCGTGATTATATTGATTGTACCTTCTGCTGCGAGTGACATCAACCTTGAGCATACTTCATTGAAATAATATGTACGTAAAGTATAATCACAATAGGTAGAGTGGTAAACACGTACCTATCTACAATATTCCTATACAGGGTGGCTTTTAGATACAAATTAAAGGAAACTAGAATATTACAGTCGTAAATATATCTGATTAAAAATAATTCTAATACATAATACTTCATTCACTTACTCGCTGTCGCCAATTCACTATAATCATCGGCCTGTGTCAGTCCACTGCTGAACATAGATAGATAGATAACGCTTTATTGTTTCCCCACAACAACAGAAAAATAGAACAACATAAAAGGCCATAACATAGGCCTCTCTCAAAATAATTACGCCATTGAGCCCGCTCTTTGGCTATTCCTTCGGCACAAGGCACGTCACCTAGTTGGAGAGCGTCCTACACTACGTTTGCTAAGTCATTGACAAATACCCCAAGGGTTGTCGGTTCTGCAGCTTATAAGACTATGTCGATGACCTTAATCGTCCATCGGATCGTTTTATTTCTGATTCGATCATTCAGAGTGATTCCAAGCATAGCCTTAATCATACCTCGCTGAGCAACTTTAAATCGGTGAACTAGACGTACCGTGAGAGTCCACGTCTAGGCTCCGCATGTCTAACAATTCGCCTAATAGTTCACCTAAACTAATTAAGTATTGTGCACACCCGCGAAGTGAGTGAAAATGTCGAGTGTACTGTATTCACTCTTCACACACGTAAGTCTAAATAAGATATGACACATTTTATTATATAGTCAGAATTCAGAGTAAACTCAAAAGTTACAACTCATTTAGACCATCCTTTACACACTTGGACACAGTCTGTCGTCTGCCGTACAAAAACTGGTCCTACTTCGAAGGTTGTCCGGTATAAAAACTTCTATAGGCGCGTATAACATCAACACTACAGAGTAGTGGAAACTGCTGGATGATACACAAACACTAGTAGGTAAGATAATCTGTACTGAATTAATGACAGTTAAAGTTCACATTACATTAACTTTTAAACTTTTTTTCGGGCTATTAGTAGATCACATGTTTACTCCCAAGATGAGATAGATAGTGCATTCACCGAATTTTAATAAGAAATCTGCAGTAGTTTGATTATATTTTACTGGCAAAAGTTCTATTTTTGTTTTTTTTTGAAAAAAGAAACCTTACAGGGTAGCTTTTGACCATATGCCACCGGGTAAAACGTGCTCTCAAGTGAGGCTACTGGAATACGCCAATAGATACAGGCGAGCACTAGACCGAACACAAATCAGCATTTGTGTTCCTTGAAGAAAGTCGCGTTAGTTACACTATTTATAACTCAAGACTGGCTGAACCGATTTGGCTGAAAATTGATGGAGAGGTAGCTTAAAACCAGGAGACAGGCATGGTCAAAACGCTACCTTGTAAAATGTAAGAAAACCCAACAAATACCGATTTAAAAGACATTTGGTAAATCTAGTATGATCAGCTGCTTTTGTCGCTGACTGTACCTACTCGTACATTGCATTCTGATGTGGAAACGTATGATTTTCAAATAATTGTTTTTAAATGACGACTGTTGTATTGCATCGTATTTACTTTAGCAGCCGTTGGTACTATAATATTCCTTATACACGACTTCGTTTATTATTCTCATTAAGATCAGTAAACATGATGGTAAATAAATGTGAGTATATAATGCCAAGTCAATCTGTTTAACATAAAATCTCAGTATCTAGAATCACTAATCACTAACGACATAACATTGTCCATATACCACGCTCGGCGTTGTCGTGCCTTACATTACAAATAACTTGGACCATAAAAAAGTGCGCAGATGCCCTTAAAGCGGTCACTAGACTGCATAAGTAAAATCCATAGAATAACTTAGCTTAGGACATGCAATTACAAAGTCTAGCACTGAGGCGTAGACCTGGCAACATTGTTACTAATAGCAATATTGACTACTGAATTTGACAGACCTATAAATTATACACGTACGACTTTATATCAGATACAACATAGTCTTTATGCCTAGTACATAAGGCTAGCTAAAACAAACTTAGCGTAAATGATTTTATCATTTACCTAGCTTTAGATATGTTTTATAATTAACACCTACCATAGAGATACCTGTAATCTACGTAAACAAGTATAGCTAACCTAAAAGCATATGAATTGGGAATTACCGCTATCAAAAGCGAAGGCTATTAAGAGTAATTATAATAAAACTAGATGATAGATGCTTTCCACGATTTTACTTTGGTAAATGTTAACAAAGTTCCCCTTGAAGAGTTTGGCGGTACTGTTGCAAGCGCCATGATCACGAGAGTACTTAAAGTTTCTGCGGGTAGGATTGATTATAATGGGCAGACGTATCTATATCCCTAAAAAAAATGAGATGGCGCAACCACCCAAAGTGAGTCTTGGCCTCCGTCAACAAAAGACGCCACTTCGGTCTGTCCTGTGCCTGTGCCATATATGTAAAACTAGCTGTTCCCTGTGGTTTCACCCGCGTGGGCTACAGTTTATCGCGATAAAAAGTATCCTATGTCCTTCCCCGGGGCTCAAATTATCTCTATACCAAATTTCATTTAAATCGGTTCAGTAGTTTAGGCGCGAAAGCGTATATATTCCCTATACTCCAAAATTATTCCCGCACTTCGGTAAGGGGGTCACCGCGTTACCTGCTGTAGGTACCCATTATCCTATTTTAATTCTAAGTTAATTTTTCTTAGACCGCTAGTTTGAACCGCGCGGTTAAAGGTCTTCCTGGTCCGCGACCGCACTTTACCTATTTCATAGATTCTCCCGGTGCCCCCCCATCTCACCGCGTTTCCCGCTGTGCTGCGATGCGGCGGGTTTATTTTTCTACTACTACTTACATTTTTAAACTCATGATATCT
Organism: Opisthograptis luteolata; assembly: GCA_931315375.2. NCBI lineage: Eukaryota > Metazoa > Arthropoda > Insecta > Lepidoptera > Geometridae > Opisthograptis > Opisthograptis luteolata. The sequence continues at coordinate 4,866,416 of OV928038.1, read as the reverse complement.
TTCGAATGGAATGTCCAAATTGAATGATTCAAAAAGTTGTATAAAGGTATTGAAGCAGTTTTGAATAAGAAGTAATTTATTTTGATAAAGATTAATACCAAGATACAAATAAAGAGCCTTTTCTAGCGGCGACATTAAAAATTAAATTTTTAAAATAAAAGATCACTTATTGTAGCGTAACTATAATAGTTAGATATATGCTCTTGCGGACTTTTTTGTAGATCTTAATGAGACCTACAAACCCGTAATATATTGTTTTGTTCTAGTGTCCATAGTTTTTGCAGCGCACGCAAAAATAGGTTTTCGATTTCACACCTTGGGTTGCAAAATAGCAATTTTCTTACGGATCCCTAATTTTTTTGGAAATAAAATATAGCCTATAGCCTTCCTCGATAAATGGGCTATCCAACACTGAAAGAATTTTTCAAATCGGACCAGTAGTTCCTGAGATTAGCGCGTTCAAACAAACAAACAAACAAACAAACAAACAAACAAACAAACAAACAAACAAACAAACAAACTCTGCAGCTTTATAATATTAGTATAGATGTAAACTGTAAATATTATACAAACAATTGAAGGTCCGTTGTATGTCCCAATTTATTAAAAAATATGATATAATAAGTAGGTAATTTACGAGCCCTGCGCTTGCCGAGATGTTATGAAGATAAGGCCGTAATTGAAGACTCGTCTGCCGCGATCGGCCCAGGGTCGGCAGCTTCACGATACACGACTGATCTGTTACACGAACTGGAAATACTTTAGTGGTTAATTTATCTTATTAACATAAGACATAATCCGCCTTTTATTTAACGCTAGATGCGCCCCGCGGATGCTGTCACAATTTACCCGTTATCTTGCACCTTTTTCCTATATGTTAATCCCAGGACATGAGGTACGATCTCCATAGAAATAACAAATATACACACTCACAATCTTTCGCATGTTTATTATTAGTCAGGTATTGTTGTATCATGTTGTAGTTGTAGCTCAACTCAATAAATAAAATCAGTAAAGCTATCATACCTCGAAAGCTTGATCCAAAAATCAAGGCTCCAACTGTTTGCCAGAAACTTATAATTTAAACGGCATGTTCACGTCATGTCACTATCAAGTGTCACTGCCTGCCTGCAAGATGTAGAATGATCTTCCACTCAAGGCCCTTCTGCTCAACTATAATATTATGGAAAAGGTAAAAAGAGGACTGTCTGTCAAGCATAAGCTACTCTTTGGCAATACCGTTTTCCCAGAATGTACCGAATATTTTTCTACAAGCGACAATTTCCTTGATTTGTGGGCTTACTTCTACGCGGCATTAGCGGAACCGAATATATACTATGGCAACTTCACAAATGTCACGTAACCAAAAAAATTACCGTCTACCCCAGATGTGGGAACTCCTTATTCTGCATGATTATTTGCCACAAATTCTATGAAAAAATCTTAATTGTGCCTCTCTACGAGCGATTTTCTCACGTTACTTAAGTAAGCACTATACTCGTATATTAAATCTGTAACGACTTCATCCATACCAATAGCATAAATACAAAATTAACACTCGACTCTAGTGTCATGAAGTCGGTTGTGCAGTGTTACGACTTTTCAGGAGAGTGAAAATCAATATAGTAGAGAAATTGGATTGGAATTACAACATTATTATGCTGGGGCCACACTCAGGTCAACATCAAGGGAAATGTCAATGGGAATCATCGCGATAAATATTGCGTTAATTACTAACGCAATTATGTGAGTGGCTACACTTGAACGGTCAACGTGAACGCACTTGAGTTATCGGCTAACGTCAAACGCTAATGTGAATGCCGTTGTCAAATGTCGTGGCCACACTTATGTCAAACGTCAATCATCGCGCTATTTAACGGCATTTCCAGTTAGTGTGGCCCCAGCATCAGAGATAAGGTGCTTAAATAAACTTATTTTAATCTTGGAGTCTGCCTCTTAAATGAAATAAATATATTTACGAAACACCTACCATTGCCACACAGCGCGGCTATAAAGCGATATGTATCATGTCACAAGTCTATTTGTCGTTCATCGGAAGCACAGAGGCAATCTTAAAAGTCAAGGGCGACGGAGCTTACTCCGAACCAATGTTAACTTGTGTTATTTAAATACCAGCTATGTGTAGCGATAACAGTCGGGGGCTCCTTTCGAAACATCATATTTTTGTTTTAAAGGACATGTGAATGCTGAAGTAGGGCGTTTGTGAAGATACCTTATATGGGCGGAAGTGGGCAGAGGCTTTTTTTATCCAGTTATTCTGACTAAACTTACGCTATGTTATTTTTTACAGGTTTGTTGTACAACTAGCGACGATCGTGAAGAAACTGGCATGTTAAAGAACCACAACAATCAAGGGCATGCGACATCTATCAACCCGCACTGGGCTAGCGTGGTAAATCATGGCCCATACTCTCTCTCTACTCTCTAAGAGAAGGCCAGAGTCCAAGCAGTGGGAACGTAATAAGCTGATGATTTTTGTTTTGTTTGTAGGTTTAAGTAGGTAAAACTAATCTCAGCGGAGATTCATCTCTTCCGCAACAATCATGTGCTTTCATTCCTTTCATATTAAAGTGTGCGTTCCTCCTATGGTTTAAAGCTTCACAGAACGTAATATCCACTTATGATGTAGCCCATGTGGGAAGTGCATTGTACCCGTTACTTTAAGTCAAAAATGGTAAGTCTCATTGAGCTTCGTAATTTCACGAGCACCTGATTAGATGAAACAGAAAAAAGCAGAATAAAGATAGATATAATAATAGCAAAGACATGAGTTTAATAATAAAGATGTATTAACAGAACTGCTAGGCGGCGGCTAGGTGGAGTGACGACATACGCAAAATGGCTGGCAGTGGTTGGATGAGAGAAGCCGAAGATCGGGCTCGATGGCGTACTTTGGGAGAGGCCTATGTCCAGCAGTGGACTGAAATAGGCTGATTATGAACAGAACTAATCAAAATTCGAGCCCTTATTTTGTCATTACCATTCAATGGGGCAATGCGGTCAGCATTTTAGGAACATTTGATCAGTGCATTATTTGTTCAGAAAGCTTTATTCCTTATTATTTTGAAGGACCTTGTGAATCACGCCTGCTTAAAAGGTGCCTGTTTACTCTTGCCTTGTGAATATTCCACAATTATAGCTATTGAAAAATACAGACTCTGGTAAGGATTTCCACTCAGCGGTACTTATGATATCAAGTAAATACATGAACATGTGATAGTTGTTATATCTCCAACTGGAGGCCCATCGTGGACTACTGCATCGTACATTTTATAAGTGCCCGTAATTGGAGGATAGAGCCCATTTGATCGATCGATATCATCGTAATTGGCCAGTAAATTCCGTCCAGAGCCATATTTCTTAATTATCAAAATGGAATGTCTTAGATCCGTATAGGAAGCTTGTAGGAAACGAACGGAAGGAACGCCTTCGCATGTTACATTTTGAACTAAAACTTGAAGAAAATAATGGAGTACAATTAGCTGACATTAATGTCTTATCTAAGTTAGAACTTATGTTTCAGTAAAGGCCAAGTAAAAACGTCAGTAAACATTGAAAAGTGGACAAAATTTCATTTTATTAGTTTTACCTAATTTTAATTAATATTTCTAAAAATCGACGCCTATATTACACATATTGAAACACATAATGTACCTATCACATATATAAAAAATTGATAGTGTGTGTTGGTAAGCGCATCACTTGAGGAAATTACTCGCATACAGTTTTTAAGGAATGAAAAGATGCAAAAGTTTCCTGAATAAATAGAAAAATTCGTAAAAAACTGAATGTACTTATTGCAACGGGATATTTGTATGAACACACTTACTACTTATATTCGCCTATCCATGTAAAATCGGGCAGGTCGCTAATTAAACATGTTTAATAGGTAAAGTTCATGTTTGCTTTTATTCTAGCAACGTGCAAAGTTTTTAGCCGTAAAGACAATACCATCGACTTTCGTCATTGTTACGTATCTTTGGTTCTTTGCAGTAAACAGAGATGGAATGCTTGGACGCAAATTAATACTATTATGACTAATCGATTTAGTTCCTTGAATCATTTGCAAGAATCGCCAGTGGATGTCGTAGTAACAGTTTTGAAAGGTTCGGTTCTCATACTTTTTAATGTCACTAGTCACTATAGGGCCGGATTAAGAGGTCTGGACGCCCTGGGGCAAAATTAAATGGATGTCTTGAATTATTTTTCAAATAGTTAGGTTAGATATTTTACTTATGGGGTTTTTGTGATCACAGTCTCACTTGATGGTAATTGATAACAAAGTCGATGATGGACTTGCCTAACTTTTTAACTTTTGTCTAACTTCACTTGAAGACTTCTAAATTATACTTATTGGGAAACAAAGACACTGTCAGGTTGTTCCACTCCTTCACCATTCGCATTATATACTATGTAGAAGCGAAGTCTTTTGTGCAAATCGGAGGGCGTCAACCATGTACAGATGTCGAATTGCCGCACATCTTTTTGTCTAATGGTGGAATAAAATTATCTTCACATTCGAAAATACCGATAATCTGCTTATCACTTCTGGATTTATAGTTTGAATGCCCCTCTCTAGTGAAGGCCCCAGAGCTGTAGCCCCGGTGGCCCTCCTCTAGATCCGGCCCTGAGTCACTAGCCAAATAGTGCCAGAGGCTCATTGTACAACTGCACTGAGGTGACGTAATGAGTTCTTAGATTATGAACACTTTGGACATACAATGCATTGCAGAATTTACAGAATGAAGTCTGTGAAACAACTTATAAAAAATCTAATTGCAGTCTTTTGAACTCAACGTGTAATTAAGTTTTAAAAAAGTTAAGTCGTTGTTGTTAAAGTACTAATTAAGTCACAGTTTAGAGACAGCAGGTGCTTTTAACTAGAACTAGAAGTTACTTAATGGCTAAGTGACAAGTAATAAGTGTCTAATTGTATATAGTGCTGCAAACGTTTTGAATTCAATGTGTAATAAAGTCATAACTTGTATAAGCAGCGCCTTGTTACGAATTGATGTCACAAACAATAGCATCATTAATATCACACTAAACCAGATTAAGCTAAAAAAAACTAGGAAAATTGGCAAAGTTTGAGCGAGTCTGTATGTTTGTTACTTCTTCTTTCTTCTTTCTTGTTACGCTGAAACAGCTCAATGATTTGAATGAAACCTGGAATGGAGTTAGTTGATACCATTCACTACAGTTTAGATATAGTTCTACCATATACGTTTCTTTTTATCTCAGAAAATATTTCTGGAGGATAACAGAAAAACCGCGGATGTAACTGAGGGGGGCAGTTACTTGTTTTTTTGTAATATCATAATTGATCCGAATCTTCAAAATGAATCCAGAATGCAAAAACATTATGCGTACAAATCTACTATACATCACGATGTGCAATGTTATTAAAATAAAAAAACTGAATGCATAAAGATGAGTCCGACATTTCAATACTATAGATTGACACTCACGATTTGTACTTGAACAAAACATTCCTTGCATTTTATTATATAGGTGCTCTTACGAAATAAGAATTATTTATCCACACATAAAATCATAGAATACAATAACATAAGTCACTATGAGCCCAATTCTACTCATCATCATTATCAGCCCGTAGGTACCAGAATACTAACCAGCCTCTCCAAAGGACGCCACTATCTTCGGCTCTTCTCATGCAACTACTTGTCATTCGGCTCAAGTCATTACTCCATTTATTCAAATTGCGTCCTATTAGAAAAACGCAAGACCCGGTCACCACTCAAGAATACGACTATCCAAACGGTTGTTGGTTCTGTGGATTATATGATGAGCACACGGCCACTTCAGCCAATTTCTACTGTACCTAATTAAAATGTTATCCTCATTATCCCCACCACTAATCATATTTTATGGTCAGTGTGGTCAATAACTTAGTTAATAATAGGACAGTAGGATGGTACACCATAAGTTGTAAAAAAACACTACCTACTTTGAACGCCTGACGATTTATACTGACAATTCTCTCAGGTGATATCTGCTACTTAAGTTTTCATGTACCTACAACCTACATGAAATAAGCGAAAAGTATGCCGAAACTCAGTCTAATGCATATGTATTTGTTTTTATATGTATCTAAACATTCAGTTATGTGGCAAAAATTGGCATGTTTGGTGGTTTCATACAAAAGGGAAAATGTCCGTAAAATCACGATGAATAATGGGTATAAATAATTAAATGGATATAAATATAGTATGTTAATTGAAAAGAACCATAGACCGGACTCAGTGGCCTACCTTAGAAGAAGCCTATGTCCAGCAATGGAATGACACAGACTTATGATTATGATGAAAAATATAATTGTCATATTTATCACTGGGGTGTCGGAACGCAACTGAGAAACTCGAAATTAAATTTTGGTTTTTTATTATTTTGAATTAGATACCTACTTAAAATCCTTGGTTTAATATATTACAGTAGTGGCTAAAAGAAATCTTGCTGCGGGAACGGACCTTCTAGTTCAAAACCTTCGTACTCCGGATACTGTTGAGGTAGCTTGGGGTACACTGTAAAGTAAAGAATTAAAAATTGTATTATTGCGTTCTGAATTAAATGACACACACGACTGGCTTAATCGTCTCATCATAAATTAAAAATTAAGGAACGAAGTACCTATGTGAATGTGAATACTTTAATATTTTGAGAAAGGTATACATTAATAATGTTGTTCTAAAGTAAAATAAAGACGACCCAGAGACGATGTCACGAAGGTAAAAAGCTAGTTATATAGGACAGCAAAATATTGGTGAACAACAAAGGTTTAACATAACAAGCTCTGTCCTAATACACTTTTTTCGCCAGCCAGCATTACCAAGTTTAGGTCTATCGATGTCCTTTACGAAATTAATACAAAACATACCCTCCAGATTTTAGACAATTTTTCCCATAATAATATTCTAAAGAAATGATTCCATCGTGCAATAGGTAGACAATGCGCCACAGCACAATAGGGCCACAACACATATCGTTATCTTGCCACTGACAGTAATTGTACGTAATGACATTGTGTAACTTTTGTACCTGTGGTGTGATGTGATCTGAGAAAAGTTTTTGTGTAAGTGTAATTGAATTGACGATATATTCATCAGACGATGTTATCTTGGCAAATGTTACTGCGGTAAAACCGAGAAATAGCGAAGGGCGTTAATAACTGTAGTTTCAATAACTACGTATTAGGTAGTATTATAATACCTGAAACACGGTATTCGGTTTCACGATAACTATCTATTGAGAGAAACTATTTTTCTCCTTAAAATGCGAGTCAACATGATTCGCAATCGCAAGAACCGGGAATAATGGAATTCTGAGAAGGTATTTTAGTTATTCAATACCAATCAAATGAGCAAACCGCATAAATCAAAACCATGCTCAGTATTAGTTATCAGCTATCACAATACATAGTTATTAGAATAAACAGTTTCAAAAGCCGTTATCGGTAATCAAACCAAAATTTAGTATAAGTATTAAGAATTCGCATACCGACCAGACTCTATCCAGAAAAGGTTTTACAGATTTCGACTCAAACTCACGGATATATCAAATGAATAATGTCAATTTCAAAATGTTACGTGATGCTCTGATGCTACCGCAAAATGACATAAATAAAGCCCCATTACGTGCAAAAAGAAAATAAAAACATCAACTTACAAAATGATGAAGGCTGCGGGTAATTCTGCTGGTTAAACAAATTCTGTGGTATTTCAACTGGTACTGGAATGGGCTTCGGCACGTACCGCACTGAATGCGGACCAGGTGATGGAATTGGGCTGTACTGCTGAGGTGGACCAACCGGTTGGAAAGGGCCTCCTTGTTGGATCGGCCCACCCGGTTGGAAAGAACCTCCTTGTTGGATCGACCCACCCGGTTGGAAAGATACTCCTTGTTGGATCGGCCCACCCGGTTGGATCTGACCGCCTGGTTGGATCGGGCCACCTGTTTGGATCGGACCATGTCGCTGAGGCTGGTAGACTGGACCAGCTTCGTGAACATTGGGCCCGACCTTTGAGACCACTGCGTTAAATCCGTGAACAGGATCTGCTGTGTAGTCCACAGTGCGTATGGAGCCATCAGGTTCCACTAAGGAATATTGACCTAGAATTGAAATATTTGGTGCTGTTAATATTAAACATACAAACTGGATAGAAACCTATCGAAGAGATGAGCATCAAATTCTAGAAGGTCTATTTTCCCGAGCATGTCTTGAATAGAACAATTGAATTTTAGTCACAGTCACAGAATAGATATAGTACTGTCAATTGTTTCAAATACTTTCTCTATCAAAATCAACACTATATAGATAACATGACGTAATATTTTTTTATCTGCCTGCAAATGCTGGGAAAACTATTAATTTCATAAGATTGCTGTGTGATTGTATTAAGATGGTAATTAACAAACACTTGCTGCGGAAACTGATTACTTTTAATAGTACACTCCCAGGATTAGCGTGGCACAGTCTTTGACCACATCGTCACTTAACTTCAGAAGTGAGACAAACACTACCCTATAACAATTAAAAATGTGTAATATTGTGTGAAGCCCAGGACTCACTCATCAAAGCAGTGGTGAAATACAACCATAGATATAAAATATTGCTTTGTGTAGGTCGCTAACATATCTCTAATTACTACATAGCTAAAGAACAATGCATCCCATTGAAACCAAAGTCTGCTGCATATACATGTTTATATGGCGATGTTGTACGTTTTACAGTATGCAAAAGCGATATTTACGAAGGTTGTTATTTATGGGACAATGGGCAGTTAGGCCAAATTGTTCTTCCGGTAGATAATTAAATTCTTATTAGAGCTTCATCTAATTTATCTTAGGAGCCATCTCATCGTTTGATTATATTGGTTGGTATAAGTACATAGGTGTGGCATCATCTTACAAAAGCCCATTGATTAAAGAGGTTTGGGTTCAATTCCCGCAGAGGAACATATTAACCTAGGGTACAGTAAAAATGTATATAATAAAATATTCTTTAGGGTAATGTGGGCATTATATCTTGGTGTTACGATGGCTGAGGAGCCATTTTTAACCGACGAAAAAAAAGGGAGAAGGTTGTCAAGTCAACGCATATATTTTTTATTTTTATTACCCAGTAATTCAATTTTGATAAAAAAAATAATTCGTTTCTTAAGTTTCAGCAGAAGTGAAGATTGCCGATGGGCTGGAATGTGACATAAGCTACTTTTATCCCGGAAAATGCATGGTTTTTGTAGAAATTTTTACGTGGAAGAAACTGTGGTGAAACGCTAGTAATTTAATAAAACTTTTACATACCTTTTACAACATCTCCTTCCCTCGTTTCATGTTGTGATTTGACATCTCCCGTAGAATGGTCTGCTACGCCATAGTTAAAGGTGTATTTAGGTGGGTCCTGAAATACCCACATATTTCGTTATTTTTAAATGATTTCTAACTATTTGCACTTTCCAGTATTATAATTAGAAACAAGGATTTCATAACTAGACATCTTCTAGGAATAAACGCCATAACTTTGGTGCAAAAGTGTGACAATGTCTTCTCTTGACTCCAAACACGCCGCGCCGTTACGTCGAGGTAAACATCGCGTTCCGCCACAGATTATAATAAATTTAAATTAAACATTTCAAGTAATGCACATGCAAATACTTTAAATTGCTAATTCATTAGTGGCTCTGTGTGTGTTGAACAAATCTCCAGACCTACCCTACTTATTATTTTAAATTTTTCTGTTTGTGTTTCCTTCCTTCTCGCTTAATTCGCGGGACCGATTTTGCTAAAATTTGTCATATATCATAAAATATGTAAATAATATAGGCCACTGAGACTATTTCTATTCAATTTCAATCCGTTGAAATACCAATTTTTCGCGAAAGCTTGTTAATCAAAATCGTTGTCTACCCCTTCACAAGATCTGCTCCGTTGTTCTATTTTAATGCGAGTCTAATATCATCGTGCAAAGATGGCTGGACAAAAAGTCTTTTTCTTTTTCTTTGCATTAATAAGTAGGTATGTATGAATAAAATATAGGAGCAACTTACATAATAATCATAGCCGGGACCAAACACGGCAAGCTTCGGCTTCCCCTGCGCTACACTCACCAACATCGCCATCACTAAGCACTGATAACGGGACATTTCTATCACTAAAATTTAAAACAAAGGATATCTCTTAGTCGGTCTTAGATACGACTGTCTCACAGTGTGTTTGATCCCTGAATACTTCAAGCCAAGGGTTCACAGGCATTTATATCTGGCCTTATTTGTGGTTCGCCAGCCTTGATAGGCAGGGCCAAAGTGGCTTCCGAAAATAAATGAAGTTTCCTTTAGCGCTAGAGGTATGAGACTGGCTGGTACTGACACTGGCTAATTGAGAAAAGTTTCGCACGGTACAATGATCGCACGTATGTATATTGCATTGCAACATAGACTATGGGAGCTGCTATGAGGGCTGAAATGATCTCTTGTTTAGGCATTGTGACGATCTGTTAGGCGTGTGATAGAAAGAAAAGGTTTGCTTTTTTGATATGGTTCCTAACTTCCTACTAAGTATAGAATACTCGCATGTCCTATCAATATTTACGCATTTTCGAAAAAGCTACTAATAAGTACTTATAAAAATCATAAGATTAGATTATGTTGGTACTTATTTGTTGTGTTGTTATAGTTATGGTTTTAATTTATCTTGTCAGTTAGATAAAACAAGGTTTGATCGGATCACCCTGATGTGAGACTACCAACCCACACTGGGCCAGCGTGGTAGATTATGGTCCACTCTCTGAGAGAAGGCCGGAGTCCCAGCAGTGGGAACGTGAAAGCTGATACTGACGTGAGACTAAGTATAGTGCCACCTTCGACCGCCTCTCTCTCTGAAAGAAGACTTATATGTCCAGCAGTGGGAACATATAAGCTGATAACGAAGAATAACGACTTCAATACACAACGTCACTTAACATCAGGTCACTTGAAATCAAACACTGCCCTGAAAGAAGTAAACAAAACTTGAAAATTAATTGACGTCCCTGAGTAAGGTAGTAAGAAATACCTTTGAAAGTAAAAAATTCTTGCGATGTACGCAAAAGATTTTATTGAAATAAAACGTGCGAACTAAGCTTATGGCCTAACCTAAATTATGCCATATTAGCGTAGGTGTGCAAGTGAGTGCATGACACAGAATTCGGATTGCCTTGCAATGTTCATACATGCATGCATCATGAGATAGAACTAGGCATAAAATAATATGTTAATACAATTGTGGTTCTTTTTTGTCCCTATTATTTTGATCGTTAGGTGCCATGTTGTATGTAAAATGTTGTGAGATGTCCTGATTACATATATTTTCCTACACTTTGTAAAGAAACATTTCTATAAAATGCAATCTTTTTAACCCCCGGCGCAAAAAGAGGGGTCTTGTATGTTTGACGTGTCTGTCTGTCTATATGTGGGACCGTAGCTCGCGAACGGATGAAGCGATTTCAATTTAGTTTTTTTTTGTATGTAATGTGAGTTACGGGCGGGTGTGTAGCTATGTTTGATGACAATCGATCCAATAACCGGGGGTTTTTTAAATTTTAAATTTATAGTTATAATTATCTACTACTAGCGGCCCGCCCCGGCTTCGCACGGGTATTTAGCAAAAACGCAAAAATTATAATACACACATTATTGGAGTTTTAGTAAGGATCCCTAATTTTATTGAAAACAGACATCAATATTTATACAATACTAACGTCACTCAATTGTTTTGCCTTCCCGGAACCTCTCCACTAACACTTGAACTTTATTGTATGGTGTTAAAGTTCAAATTGGCTCTACATTTTAGGAAGAAAACGTTTGTATGGGAAAAAGGAAAGGGTTGCTTTTATGGTTTTCCCGGCAATAATTCAGATTTTTCTCGCCGTTAAAACCATTCTTGGGCTTCAACGAACATTTTAATAAAAGAATTGGCAAAATTGGTTCAGGCGTTGTTGAGTTATGCGCTTACTACCAACACATTTTGTGATTCATTTTTATATTATAGATAAACATGTTATTAAACATACCTACCAAAGATTTATATTAATTGCTACGCTATTTTCTTTTTAATTATATGATACCCTTGGTGATATATACCCATTCTCATATACAGTTATGTCAGCCTTTTTGCTGTGAACTACCATTTTTCCTCTATTTATTTCTATTGTCTACATGCTCATGATTCGCATGCTAAATGCGTTTAACAAAAGTGTCTGGTCCAAATATAGACTAATAGCCAACTAACCTTTAGTTGGCCATTAGACCAAACGCAAGTGCCTACCTTGAAATTGCCTATACTACTACACTAAGGCTGGTATTCTAGGATGACGTTCAAGTGTAGATCAATACTTAAGTAGCGGTTGAGTGACATATTTGTATGAAATGACAGCGTCGAATCTGGGTTCCTCACTCTGCAGTCCTAACCACCGGTAGTTTGGTTCCAAGCCCACTGCTGGCGGCACTCTATCCGGGTACTTTAGGTTCTTATAACAAATCTTATTTTGAATTTAAACCGCAAAAATAAAATATTCAAGTGCATTGACGACTGATGTGGCGCAATGGGCGAAAAGCCGACTACGAAGCGTGAGGTAGCGGGTTCGACTCCCGCTACAGTACATAAAAAAAGCGCAGATATTTGTTGTTTGATGTGTAGGTATATATGATTGTGTGGACGTTACCTACTATATTTATTACCCGTTTTTATTATTTGTTAATTGTGTTTTTAAAGTATATTATCTTAAACAAGCATACCAAATTAATGCTAACGAATCGTTAAGTATATAATCAATCATTTGGACAAAACAACGAGCGTTAATTTGTTGAAACCATCCGAGGATATCCTCATTGATAACAATGGGAGAGTCCTCTAAATAGACATTTGTTTACACTTTCATCAACAAAAGTAAGATGAAGCTCAGTTCCTGTTCAGTAAAGTAGTCAGTAAGTACTGATTGCATATACTACAATCTTTGAACTACCTATCAAGGTAGAGTATATTATATAACTGAATACTGTGTCTCCTATGTACTTCTGCTTTCCTGGTACCCAGACGTTGCTACTTTCGTATTTGGCTTGAGGGTTCGAATTTGAATTGTTCGGTCAACGCAAGAACTCCATCCAACTAGAATTAAAATCATCTATAGGTACATACAATAAAATTGCAACAAGCCGATCTCTGTACATTATAGATATTAAAGAAAAACTAATATCGGGGTCTTTATTAGAGCAACAGAAGCCAAAAACAGAGTATCTGTCTGTCTGTATGTGTGTACATGCATCACGCAAAAACTACTGCATGGAATTGAATACAGTTTTCACCGATGTATTGTTAGAGGTCCATCCATAATCTAGGTTCCATTTTACCGCAAGAAAATAACTGGTTTTTATTTTTGTCTGCTAAAATAAAAAAAATGACAGTTAATTCTTAATTCCACGCGTAGGTACGGAGTCACGGGCAAAAGTTTGTCATGATATAATTAGCTTTTCAATTTAGCTGGTTGGTAGGAAAATGAAACGCCTTCTATAATATATGAACGGAAACGGAAATTGCATCGTTTCTATAGTATTTTAACCTATTCCATGTCATGCACTTCTACGAGTGTGGGATAATTGTGTGGGTATGATAAATAATTATTGTTGACACGGAAGCCTTTATCCATACATGTAAATGCGACAGTAACTCTGTTTTTCACGCCTCAAAAGATCCTGTTGAAATTTGGTATAGAGATAGTTTGAATCCTGGACAGGGATATAGGGTACATTTTGTCGCTATAAACTGTAGTCCACGTGGGTGAAACCGTGGGGCACAGCTAGTAAATTATAAAGAGTATTTGAGACGTCTTTTATACATGTGGGAGCTAATTAAACAAAGAATATACTCGCCCTCTTATTAACGATCTATTCAAAGATAAATCTGTTGGAGAACTTGGTATCTGGTCGTATCAAACGTTTTGATTATACGGTCTGATAATGCCGTGTTTTATATAATGTCCTTTTGTTTTCATTTCCCAGGTACAAGCAACAAAGGGCTAGAATTAAGATGCGGCTTGGATTTTGGCAAGGTCGGTGGCACTTGCTATGTGGCTTATTTTAAAACTAGCTATCCCACGCGGTTTCACCCGCGTGGGCTACATCTTATCGCGATATATAAAGTAGCCTGTCCTTTCTCAGGCTCTATACACTATCTGAACTATTTCTGTATCAAATTTTATTTAAATCAGTTTAGTAGTTTAGGTGTGAAAGACAAACAGACAGAGTTAGTTACGCATTTATAATATAAAAATGTATTAGGGATGTAAGTTAAAATACTAACTATTCCTATCAGTAACTTTAATTGCTCTGAAATTTCTCTAGGTATATTTTTTATTAGTTATAGCAGTGGGTGATAAGGAACTCTCGATTTTCTCAAAATTAATTTTGCAGTAAAAGTACTTAGTTCTGTGTTATCTTATATCTTACAGAAGTGGATATTAAATAAATCAAATAAAATGTAATCTCAATTTTAATGACGTAAATACGTTTTAGTGTGACAAAACCACTAAAAAATCAGGTACATCGTAGTAGAGAAAATTATAAATGTAAAGATAAATTACAAATAAACAATTTAAGAGATCTTAAGTCCATGTTTTTGTTCGACTTAATTAATTTATGATTAAAGCTAAAACACACGTATTTAATTTAAATAATTATATATCTACGACAAACTTAACAATATAACATAACAACTTCATCCCCAACTTTTTGCTCATACTTTAAAAAATGGATTTTAAAAGAAATTAAGTGGTTGTGGCACCTATATTAAACTTATTTGTGTACTTATTATACCCGCTTAGCTAACTTGTCATTCTATATTTCCTTTGAAGTAGTAGATATTGACCTTACTTAATTTTTAATTTAGTTTCTATAACATTTCATGTTTAATGAGAATTTTTTTTTCAGACACGACTTTTCGACTCTAAAATCTTAGACTTCCATTGGCATTTTCACTCCATTAACTGTTTTGAACTTTAGGGATTTCTACTCAGTATGAAATAACTCTCTAAAAGCATTTTTTTTTCTAGTATTCACGCTCCTAGTCAGTCTTCAAGTCAGTTCGCTGCATAACCTGTAATGTGAACTTTAGTGGTCTGCCCAAAATGAAATTGTTCTACAAAATCTTAATTTCTTCCAAAATTCACGTGCAAGAGAACATCTTGCGATGGTCAACGATCAATCATTAAGAAATCAATGATGATGGAAATGCGCAGCCTCATGTTGCGATATCGGTGCAGTCTTGTGTACCACCGCGTTGAACCCGTTGTGCTTGTCAGCGGTGTAGTCCACAGTGCGAATAGAACCGTCAGGCTCTACCACTGTGTACTGACCTGGGAAGAAGTACGATTGGGTTAGCATAAGACAACATTTAAGCGTTGATGGCTCTGTGGTAGTAACCTTACAATGAGCTGGAGTGTGAAGGAAAACATTGTGATGAAACCATAGCTTGGTAGTAGAGCATTTTCTAGTGCTCGCCTGCCTAGCTACCAACCTCAAGTTGAGAATCTGTCACCGAACACCTATCGGAGCCTCACTTGAGAGCTAGTTCCCACTCCAGGTGGTGCCACCTTCGACCACATCGGCTATCAAGTGAATTGCAGTCAAACTGTAAAACTAAAAAGAAAAATCACAAACCTTAGCATTTGGTTTTTACGGGTTTTGATAACAGTTCCCAATCCAGGTGAAGCGTGATACCACCTTCGACCACATCGTCAGTTAACATCAAAATCAGACGACTTTAAAAAAAAAGATTTAAAAAAAAACAGTGGAGACTTGTGTGAAACTTGCAACTATGATGTAATGTACATAATTAGGTACATGTTGGTCAAAAATGAAATCTAAACTAATTTATCAATATCAATAAGGTCCTTTACCTTTGACTACATCACCATCTCGGCTCTCATGGTGAGTCTTTATATCTCCAGTGTGGAAGTCATTCACTCCGTATTTGAAAACGTATTTCGGGTAGGCCTGCAAAATGTAAATCACCATTATATATGTAACTTCAATAGACAAAAAATATATAAGTAATTGTGCATACTACTACTACTATAATAGTGGTATATGTATTCATAACTGTATGCATGTTGTGCATCGATCGGACAATGAAACCGTTTATACAAGACGCGTGCGCCTGCGCAATCTTTTATTAGCTTTTACTGGTTACAAAGTCACAAGCGTTGTCTTATTTGTTTCTAGACTTGCGTTTGGCCACCATTTCTCTTAACGACAATGTATAAATATGCGGCGATGACGAAATTTTAGAGAGAATTTTGATTCAACTCAACGGATTTGAGTGAAATTTGTAATAAAGATATAACCTATACACTGGTACGGTCAACGACAAAAGTCACAATAACATATTTTCCGATTTTGTTTAACACCATACCTTCGACCAAATCATCACATAACAGGTGATCAGGAGTGTTGTGTTGTAGTCAAACACTACCTTGTAAGTAGTATAAAAAAACATTATTGATCTAATACACCTTTAGAAAATCGGGGACGATCGGCTACTTTTGCCGATGGCTGTATATTAAAGACACATAGGCTACTTTTATCCCGGAAAAAGGTTCCTGCGGGAAAACATGAAAACGCAGGTGTAACTGCAAGGCACAGCTATCTTATAAATTCAAATCAATTAGGGATCTTTTCAAGCATCATTTTGAGATACCACAATAACGATTTCTTATATAATTTGTACAAAATCCTCTTATTCCTTATACCATACACTATAAAACTCCATACAGAAGGCAACGTCATAAACGGAACGTACACAGGAAACTCGATACGGTAATTCCTGCTTGTTATAAGAGATGTAAAGTTTGCAAGTACTTATATATAGGTACATATATACGTAACTTGATTGTGCTTGTTTTTATATGAGCACGTAAACGGTACGTCGATGTAACCTATTGTTGTCTAGATCGGAAGTTACCTAATTACCCACTTTTTGAAGATGGCTTGAACATCCATACTTTTTTTTTCGGTAATATTATGGCAAACAAGCAGACGTCTCGCCTGATGGTAAGCGGTCACCGTCGCCAATGGCCGTCACATTTGCAAGAATAAAGGTGTTGCCGATGCGTTGAATTTGAATTCATTTCAACCCATCTTGAAAAATTGCACAGTGGGAAGACTTGTGGAAGAAGCTGATTCCACATTATGCAAGTATAAAATAAATAAAAAAATCTCGGGTCAATTGCACAATTGACCTAGCCCCATATTAAGCTCGAAACTTGTGTTATGGGTAGGACTAGACAATGATATACATCACTATAACTACTTATTATAAAACAAAAGTCGCGCCGCGTCCGTCTGTCTGTCTGTTCGCGATAAACTCAAAAACTACTGCACCTATTTTCATGCTGTTTTCACCAATAGATAGAGTGGTTTTCGGGGAAGGTTTCAGGATATAATTTTTCAAGTTTTTGTATACATTGGCTAAATTATAATGATATTTGTTGGAGAGGTCGGAAAAAAATAAGCCGTCTGGGAGCTTTCAACGAAAACGCTGCCTAAACCCTTTGATATATAACAAAATAATGTATCGTGGAATTGTGTATCTTATACAGGTCTACAAAAAAGTCCGCGATGGCATGTCTATCTCTTAAGGATAACATACTATAACTACTTTTTTACATTTTAAAAGTTGATAAAAATGCCGACTAAAATCAGACCGTGTTATCCATACTTTTATATTAATCCTTATCAAAATAAATCATTTCGTATTCAAGATTGTTCAAGCAATTGTTCAAATCGAACATTCTATTCGAAAGATATTACGAAACTAAAAAATGTCAATCTAATAGCAAAATAAACTCGCCGCACCGCAGTGCAGCGGGAAACTAGTTGTCTATAAAGATGAAATTATTTTTCTAACTGACTGACTAATAAATAGCACAACATTCTATTTCACGAACTTACGTTAATTTTGTAGATTTATGTACAAAATACGTTCTGTACATTTTGTTGGTTTCGTTTCATCAATGAAATTGCTATATTTTGATTAATAACAACAAAAATTGGTGTAGCTTTTACTTGTTTTACATAATGTTTGGAAACTCAGGCCATACTTTGTTACGCAATGAAGCTGTAACATCATTTCGTTTTATGATATCAACTTGGTCTTGTTAAATTTAGTTTACTTGATAAATAGACATGTTAAAAATGCACAAGTAATTTAACAACTCAGACCTTTTTCCTACACAGTCATTCTGCAATTGAGACATTTTATTGACAGACATTTTTCTAACAAACAAGTTTCCCATTTTTACCCCCTTAGAAGTTAAGTGAAAAAAATCCTTTCTTAGTACACCCATATGCATCCAGACAAACATACCCTCCAAATTTCAAGTTTCTACGATCAGCGGTTTAGGCTGTGCGTTGATATCAGTCAGTCAGGACTTTGATTTTTATATGACTGTTTAGATAGATTATTTACGATCCAGACCAGACTGACTCTTACCCATTTAACATATCACTATTTGTAGTTTTGGGACTTTTGAGTAAAAAGAGAAATGTGAAAAAATATTCTTTGTCCAAATAACGTGGCATTGCAATGATTTTTTAATGTTTTTTGTAGTATTTTTATCGGAAGAACTGACTGTTGTGCGTTGTTACCTACTCGTACCATCGTTTCGTTGCAATTGTGTAACAAACAAACAAACATTCATATTTATATGTATGGCAGATTAAGAAATCAATTTACATTCAAACGCTGTGTTGAAATTTTTGAATAATTGTTTTTTTTATGATAAAGATTAAATATTGATTGCTTTCAAGTTAAGAGTGAAATTTTATAGGGAAAGCTGAATGCAAATTAAAGCTCAATTGACGGACTGTGGTTAGAGCTGTTACACGATACTACCACTCGATTCAATCATTACGACTAGTTTCTATTCTACTGTATGTAATGACCCAGTGGTAGTGACGTCGGCTTGCGACCCGTAGATCGTGAGTTCGAGCCTTCAATGAGCTTGAGCTTTCGGTGATGGAAAACATCGTGATGAAACCGTTGCTTGGTGGTAGGGCATTTTTTAGTCCTCGCCTGACTAGCTGTCACCCTCAAGTTAAGAATCTATCGCCAAGCACTTATCGGTGTGTTCCAGCAGTCTCACTTGAGAGCCAGTTCCCAGTCCAGGTGAAACGTGGTGCCATCTTCGACCACATTGGCTATTGGTAAAACGCTACTCTGAAATAGTAAAAAAAGCTGACCTGAGTCCCAGCAGTAACGAAATACTCAATCAGCTAATACTGAAATTCTTAATGTCTGTTGCAAAAGCAGTTATTTCTTCTGGATGACTAACGGTTACGAAGATAGCTATTTATTAGCACAAACGGTACCTACTGCATAATAACTAATCATCGTAACAAATGGATTACCCGCTAAATAGCTTCCTGAAACTGTAATACATCACGTGCTAACTCAACCCTGTCTGTTGCTTCGTTGAAACTAAAATTAGTTCCAACGAAAGTTTTGCAGTATTGGATTAATTCACTACGTTTTCAACGCTAGAACTCAAGCCTTTTTAGGAGAGAGCAACTCTTATATAGTTACAGTTGTAATTTGACTGATTTAGGCCCGGTTTTATAAACGTCCGTAAGCTAAAATGTCATACCAAATTTTGATGAGTTTGATCTTATTGTCAAATTTTAGTACAGAAAATTTGACAAATTTTAGTACAAAAAATTTGACAAAAGTTTGAATTTACCGAAATTTGGTATGACTAACTTACGGACGTTTATAAAAGCGGCGCTTAGCATTTATGTTCTAAAATGTATGTGAAACTACTAGCTACGTCCCATGGTTTCACCCGTGTCAACTACAGTTCGTCGCAATAATAAGTATCCTATGTCCTTCCACTGGGTTCAAAAGTTCAAACTATCTGCATACTTAATTTCAACAAGATCTGATCAACAGTTTTGGTGAAAGAGGTGAGTAATAGTTTGTGATTTGCATAAATCGATGGGAATATAGAGAACTCTTTATATGTAGTTGATATTTATAGATCTTCAGAGTGGGGCGGCACTTTTAGGTACAGATATTTCATTGAATGCAAAAGCCGCGAAGGCTCAGTGGCTATTATTTCAAGAAGCCTAACGGCCGGTTTCAAAACTTATCTATCCACGGTTTGTCCCACTGGAGATAGAAAATTGACACAAGCTCCATACAAGTAATGTCAAATTTATATCTCTAGTAGGGCAAACCGTGGATAGACAGGTTATTGGAACTGGCCGTAGGTCTACCAGATGACAAACGCTGCTGCGTTTTCGTTTTGAATGAAAAAGCTGAAAATGAGGCTCAGTCACTTTTGTTGCAACAAACCTATGTTTTCTAGATGACAAACACTGCTGATGGGATTTACTGCAACTATTCTACCCACTACTCACATAATAATCGACGTGTTCATCCTCAGATATGTGATGGTGCTGGTGCTCGTAGCCCAGTCTTGGCTGTGCGCGGACGAGGGTCGAAGCCGGGAGGAGGTCTGCCCTTACAGGCCGAAGGTATGTGAAGACTCGAGCGTGGGCACAGGTCACCAGTGCCAAGGATATGATCAGCAGCTGTAATAACATTATGTACATACGTTTGAAATACAAGGTAGGATCATAACATTTTCCAAATGCTTATGTAACCGGTACTCAGATGGCTCAGTGACCCAAAGTGAGTCTTGGCCTCCTAAACGAGAAAGCGCCACTCCTCTCTATCCCGAGCAATTTTAGCCCAAATGCTTATGTAGTGATAAACAAATGAAAAGTCCCTCAGGAAGCTCAGGGAAACTGCAGGGCCAAGGCCAAGGCGAAGCTAGTATTAAAAATAAGAAGCCCCTCCAATGCTGCTTCAAGTCATTTAGCACATGCAACCCAATTAAAGTTACCAGTTGTAATGTAATTTAAGTAATTGCAATTGCAATTAAAAGTTATCTATTTGTAAACATTGACCACGCGAACATTGTTTTTAGTGAAAAATATTATTTATATTAGTATAGCTCTTAAAGTTAGGGATATCCATGTTATTGAACAGTTGATCCCAACTATAACAGCTCAGCCTTTGGTCGGGCTGACAACTCCAAGACAAAAGTAAGCCAGTTAGAAGAAATCTCTATCGAGCCAAACATGCCTGAGTATACAATTTCTTAGTAAATTTTCTTGTAATTTTGTTCATTGGAATCGTATAAGTTTAAAATAAAACTATGCCCTTTTTTATAACGATAAACACTAAATTGATTCAACGGCGTAAAATTTTTTGTACACTGCGAGCCATCAACAACAATGCGTATCGTTGCCCTCTCCACAAAGCGTTTGTTTTTTGCCAGTTTTCCCACAAGCTTTCAATACTCTAATGGTTACGTTGTGCCATTTTCTTGCTCGTATTGTAACTTTACGAGCACCACTTTTGTTGTTTTCACTTCGATTATGCTGTAATGATGATTAAAATATAAATACAAGACTTTGTTCTCAGCTAGTTATTTTTGTATTGGTATAATCATTTTATCTACCTTAATTATAAAAGAAACCACTTCAAAAAATATTCTGCCACTACAATTAAGTTGAAATTTGCTTCCAAAAATACGTTTGAGTGTTTTAAACCAATTAAATCTATAGCAACACGAAACAAAACATTAATGGTGCTACAACCTACTACAACACAGTCTTAGACAAATGTTTTTGGGCAATGTACTAAAAACATGTTAGTCCTGATTTGCTGATTCAGTCTCAAGCAGATGTGATAGAGGCGTGACATTTTCAGAGTAGCTTCCAACGCTGTTAAATTGGGTTTTAATGTTTGTATGAAGAAATATCATCCAACACGCGGGCGAGACCACGGGGCAATTTCTAGTTAGAAATTAATTGACATATCGATGATGCATAATTAGCCCATAGTTCATAAAAAATCCTTTTTACATTCTCTACACTTTACTATATTAGTCTTACCTTAAGGGCCATCTTCAATGTACTTCTGCAATTCTCTTTTTTCTGATTATAGCTCCAAAACACACAACCAAGAACTAGTTACGGTAAACAGTGATAAAAATAAAAAGGAAATTGGTTGTAGCACGTGTGCCGAAGGCCGTGTGTGGAGTGTGTAAAGTGAAAACACCACTGAGTTTATATGTGGGTAAAGAAGGGAGGTGGCGCAGACGGCGACCGAGAAAATGGAAGTGATTTTGGTAAACAATCGCTTAAAAAATACAAAATATTTTCATTTTTATGAACTTTAGACGAACAAGTGTGAGTTTATTTCTTAATCGGTTTTATGACAAGAAGTAAAATTGAAGCGCATCTGAAGTAGAAGTTTTTACGTGAAAGAGTAACAATCATCCATCCATCCATCCATCCATACTCACAAACTTGCACGTTTATAATATTAGTAGGATTATAAAAAAAGAAGATGCTGACTAGCAACTAAATTAAAAAATTAAAGTAGCATGTACGCAACCTTGTTAAAGATTTTAATCTATCGATTATGTGCGTGTCCTCATTTTCAAATTCTACTTACTATCGCAATATTTAAGGCTATCTTTTAAGCTTTCCGGTATTTGTAAAAAAAAGTAAGTCGCTGGTATTGTTTTACATATTTCATTAACCTTATTAACGACCATGGATTAAGAACGGTTTAACTTCAGACGAAGTCTAGACCTGATATGAAAGAAATAATAGCGTTAAACGTTTAAAACTTAGGCTTATAGTCTATAGAAAGTATAAAATATAACGATATAGTCGTATGTGGCCCTACGCTACGCCTGAATTGGCTCTCAAATAAGGCCACTGAGCATATCGAGAAGTGCTTAGGTGTGAAAAAATATCTTACCACCAAACTATGGTTTATCACGAAGGTAACAAGATTCCAATTTGATTGACCGCATAGAAATCAAAGTTTCATTTAGTTTTATAATAAAGATGCACTCGTATTCAAGATGCACCGCGTTATGTCACAGATACACCTATCCGTTTATGCTCGTGTTGCATTTCAAACGTTTGCTGCAGCTATCAGCAGCATGCAATATGAAAACGATTGTGCATTCAAGCATAATACGACATATTCCATGCTTTTTGCTTGGTGGTAGAGTATTATCTACTGCTTGCCTGGATAGCATCCACCCATAAGTTATCTATCGCAAAGTACCCATCTATCGGTGTGTTCCAGCAGACTCCCTTAAGAACTAGTTCCCAGTCCAGGCGTAGCTTTGCGCCACCTTTGACCACATCGTCACTTATCATCAGGTCTTCCCTGTAACTGAACTAAAGGTGAAAAGGTAAATATGTTGATGAGACGATCATTGAATTTTCTTGTTCAAAAATGTAGATGGACTTTGTTTAGTCCCCTTCGGCCGTCTACTAAAAGAACACTTAACAAAACCGGAATCTCTGAGCATTATTTGTGTAGGCTTTAATAAATACAAAATGTATAATTTGATTAACCGTGAAATTACAGGATACCTAATAAAAGAGGATTAACTGCAATCTCAGCGTGACGAGCAGCAGTGCATTGGTACGCAGGATTTGAACTGTTGAAGTTCAAAATTGTGGGTGGCATTGACCTGTACCTAATGGGTAAGCCTGATGCTTACCATCCGTCGAGAGATCATCGTCTCCACTCAGTTAAATAAAAAAAACATTATGCTCAAAGACTTATTTATCTACAATGTATGTAGCAAAAAATTTGTCAACTCATCTACGCTTGTTACGATTTATGTTATTTCGAAGACAATGTGTCACTAGCGCAGATAATGTTACGCAAGCGCACCGCAGTAACCCACTTTCCTTGCACCACCTAATTATGTGACAATGGTGACGGCAACGATCTATATGAATGGCTATAAATAAATATAATAATAACGATAATTGGACCCAGAAATAAATTGGCATCAATTTGAGCAGAATACTTAGGGTTCGTGTCTCAAAATTGATATTGCATATAAAAGCAGCTGTACCCCTTACCCTTGTAAGTATCAGTAACAGGATGCTTTATTAAAAGAAGCTGACCTATAAATCCTTAACTATGTTTCCACATTTTTCAAATAGTATCTGCCATCCAACCAAAAATCTAACATATTAAACTATTTTCTACATATCACTAATAACAGGTATATTGTTTAAAGATAGCTTGGACCATGGGGAAGGACATAGTACTTTTTATTGCAATAACTTGTAGTCCACGCGGGTGAAACCGCGTTGCGTGACTACTTATATCAGGTACTTACCTATAATGCTTATCTATGTTGGTGCTTCGTCGATAATTTTTGATTCACTCCTCAGAACCTTTATATCAAAAAATATATTGTTTCCAACTGCTGGTAAGTACTGGTAACGTAAAACTAACTAACTTAGCAAAAAGTTAAGTATGCCACAAATCATTCAGTAGCCAAACATTTAGTGGAAAAGGTAATGAAATCCAATTACCAAATGTAACACATTACGTTTACCATGCGTTACGCGCCACCATTATACAATCATAATGTACCATTTAGTGTAAATAAAGCACTTGCAATAAATTTTTAGTGTTGTAGTTATTACGTTAAGTAATAAAATAATTTAAAGATTATCGCACAAGTATTTTTTCCACCCTTTTTAACTATTTCTAAGTACGTACATCCCCATTATTATGAATCTTCAGCACACAATTTGATCAAGTGACAGTCGCTGATACTAGACAATAGCTGCATACAAAACATTGTTATATCACTCCATCTCCTATTCTACACGCATTGTTAGCTCCGATAAAAACATCGGAAACGCTCCCAATACACATAAAACTAGAACATAACTTGCTGTAGGCGCTATTTTACTGTTGCTATAAAATAAATGTTCAGCCTTTCAAGTTCTTTTAGCTTGGATATAATTAAATAGTATCTATATTATCTACTCGGGGGAAGGATGTTACGAACTGAATTAGTGCCAAAACACACGCTACTTTTAAAAATGTTTTCATGTCATGTCATTAAAAGTTCCTCTAAGGTTCACGGCGTAATGTAGGTATATGGAATACATAGGTACTTTTTTCTTTCGGTTTTATATATGAAGTTCATAATCAAAGTGTCTTTGAAAAAAATGGTCGTGACTGGAATGCCAAGTTTGAGGTCGCGTGTTCGGTTGTGACAAAACATGTACCTATGTACATTAGGAAAAAACCGCAAGGTGTCTTATGGGCCTTCGATCCGTAGTCTTGCACGAGATACAGGGAAATAAGCGATTTCATAAATACAACTTTTAGCAATATGCATTTTATTTTGTTAAACTTTATCACAAATCAAACGTTCACTCGATTGATACCCGTCTGCTTGATCTTCTTCCAAAGCACTTCTTGTCTTCCTCTTTTCTTTAACCAAATATACTCTAACTTTACCCTTTTCGCATTCTTTTGGAGCTTTAACCTCATTCTGATAAAAGGTTTCATAGCTAACTTTGCCAACATCATTCATTTTTGCACTGGCATCTACTTTCTCTGCGTTATGAGCATTTTTGAAACTCAATATTTCTGATGCTAAGTCTAGTAAAGGCTCCATCGGTCTCATGTAATCGATGGCGGGTTTAGTTAGTTGCATTTGTTCTTTGGTATTATTCAAATTAAATACCTTAATTGTTTTAAAGCTGTTCAGTTCCACCCTAGAAGGCAAAGAGGACGGTGGTGTGCTTTCAAGAAAGTACTACAATGCCGCAAAGAAATATTTGTTGGCAGAATATCGAGAAGAATATCGTAGGGAAGCACTATCTTCGACCACATCGTCATTTAACACCACGGAATTTTTGTGGTCAAACGTTACTCTGTAAGATGTAGAGAAGGAATCTTTTCAGCTTTTGTTATAATAAAATAAGAAATGCCATTTTG
This sequence comes from Opisthograptis luteolata, assembly GCA_931315375.2. NCBI lineage: Eukaryota > Metazoa > Arthropoda > Insecta > Lepidoptera > Geometridae > Opisthograptis > Opisthograptis luteolata. Next base: position 4,840,493 of record OV928038.1, on the reverse strand, counting down.
GTAATGCCGTGTAAGTGAAACGAAGCGTAGTATAACAATATCCAAGGGTGATTTTCCTAACACAACACACCAAAAGCTTTTAGCACTGCTTATGATGATAGCCCTTCTGGTAAAGATTCACTTATGTCTTACCCATAACCAGAATGATCTGCGTAGTACTTCACGTTGATAGGGTTGCCCTCGTTGTCCTTAAATGAGTATTTACCCACCACGGTGCCATTAGGGAACTTAACCTCGTTCTTATTATAGCCCTGCTTGCTATTTGTACTGTCTTTTTCTATGGGATGACCTGATAACAAAAACTTTGAGCTAAAAACTTTAGCAGGTCATGTATACCTACTCATCATTATCAATATATTTTTAGGCTGCATGAGCTTTGTGCAAAAATTAACAAAATGTACTTGTATTAAACTACTGTGGTCAAAAACATTAGAATTAGGTTTTATACATGGTAATTATCCCGTTATAAAACCTAATTCTAAAATGTACTTGTTTATATAATTATACATAGAACTATAAGACACAGAAAGTGAGTCGGCTGAAGCGGATGGCAGCAATTTCTAATCGGGCAGAATTGCCCGATTACGTTTCCCGTCATGTCAGTAGTCACGATGAAGTCTCACAGCGAATAGCTTGGGCAATTTTATTTAAATATGCCTTTCTGGGCAGTAAAAGGGTGTCACAACGCATCTCACAACAAAGATACGAATAAAAAAATCACATTTCACACGTAAGTACTATTTAATGTCCAAGATTATTGTCTGACGACTTACTTCTGAATACAACCTACATAATAATTTAAATGAATAATATCCAAACAAATATAATTACTTAACTCAGATGCCAACAAATGGCAAAGTTGGGACAAGTACCAATTTCCTCATACTTTGGGGTAAATGTCTATTCACTTGCAACATTATTCGGCCGTGTGTGTGCGTGCCGGTGAATGTAAGTACGTGAGTATCCTCACGCACACACTTGATCTTTTGTTGCTTCGATACTGAGCGGAACTATGAATGAAACTCACCTTCTGTGTCTTATAGTTCTATGTAATTATGAATGTAATTTAGATAGGTACCTACTGGCTTTTTTACTTTTGCTACTTACAAGAAATTGCTTGGAAACATAAAAGGAGGTGAACAAAACTTCTCCAAGGAACTTTATCACACATTTTATTACAGTAATTGTAGTAGTATTAAATGTACTTTACGATAAAATAAAGAACGATAATTTTATGATATATATTTTTTCGCAGATATTTGACGTGTTTACAAACGAAATAGCGTCACACAGAGATTAAATTCTAAAAAGTGTTTAACATTTTTCCATGCAGGTTTGTTAGCTTTCGAGTTGAGCTTCATAAAACGTAAGGATTATGAATTAATATCATTATTACTGCGTGGGCGCAGGTTAAACATACCTATTACATAAATTAAGAACTTATTTGCTAGTAAGCCGGCACATAAAGACTAGGAGGTCCAATAAGATTATATCTTCTATTCCCACTGTTATACTTTTCAACAGAAAGTTTGTTCTTTTGTCCGTTCTTGTTTTTCTTGTTGGGCCTTTTTGGGCGGGTCCATGTTATGGAGGTCTCCGTAGGTTCAACAGCAATTTTATCGATGGGCTTGATGGTAGTGATTTGATGTCCGTAGGGCTTGAAGCGATCTTCTCGATATACTCTGAAAGCGGAAAAATCTTATTGATTATTTGTTTAACACCTTCTTGAAGCGGTTTGAGGTTTTGAATTTTTATTGAGGAGTGAAATAGCGTAGGCGTCGCATCTGCCGGCCATGCTGCTGACATAGCATGTAAATCAAACTTTTATCATTTATTTAGAAAAAAGTTCCAGTACGAATTAGATAATCACATTTTTTTTGATGATGTCTTTATTCTGCAAATTATTTGACTGCACTCTTTATTTGCCGTAGCCTGCAACCACATTTCCACAACATCAAGTGCTTTGTGCTCAAAGGTTTAATTAGTTAGTTAGTTAGTTGCAAGTCAAGTCAATAAAAGTGTTTTATAAAAGCGTCGGCAGAACCGTAGGCGCTGATAGTACCTACCTATATATACTATTATATGTTCTGCAATATAGGTTCCTTTTAGTCCTACCGCTTCTTGGTGTATCATTATTAATTAAAATTGTGTCGAATAAATATTATAGTCGTTTACCTGTATCCCGCCTGATCGGCTACGTATCTAAATCGCTGTGGAGTGCCAAATGCATCGACATAACCGTAGGCGCCGGTCACTGTACCGTTTGGGTACCTGTCTTCGGTACGGTACTGAATGTTGCCAGTTTTATCGTCTGATATATCGTAGTTGAATGAATAGGCGCCTGGATTTCCTAGAATTTAAATGAGTAATAGTTTTTAGAAGTCAGGATATATTAAGCTCTGGTCGCTTGAGGCCCTCACAATAGGCTCTCCCTGCAGGCGACTCATGTCTCATGCAGTAACAAAAACTTCAAAAAATCGTAAAAAATGATCGAGGCAATATTTGCGAAAAAAAACTTCAAAGACACTCTGAATTTATGTATTTTTAATATAGGTACTGATTGTATCACCAATTTCTTGTTGTTTTTCTAGGACAAAAACGCATTTATTTTTCATTTCATTACAGTTGAAAGAAACAATACTATATTTGGTTTAATACTAGCGGAAAGTAGTTTTTGTATGAAGAAAAACTCCATCGAAAAAGCATGAATGCTTAAAATCAAGCAGCTTTAACTTAGAAGATAAAGGCTATTGCTATCGCTTTTATTTTACTATATATAGTGTCTGTATAATATTCTTACCTTCAATATTATTATAGTAATAACTATTCGATGTCTTCTCTGCTACACTAAGTCTAGGCAGCCTGGGAGCGGACTCTACATTAGACACACCGAACAAACCGGCAGTCAGTAGCATCTGAAAGGAAAATTAGTATAATTTGGGACCGTTTAAGTCAAGAATCGTATCATAAAGGCAAGCAAGCTCCATCATAAACCTGGTCATCACTTACTATCAAATAAAACTGGGATGCAGCGTTTGACTATTTCTTAAAAAAAATGAGTTTTTATAAGATTGGACTGCTCTTGTCACTCTGACACTTCATCATTTCATTTCATCATCATTTCCACACAAAGTCTTGACCAAAATAAAACTTATTTTAAAGCATTTTTTTTTTTTTCATCTTAAAAGCCACTGTCTACACAGTTAGAATCACTATTATTCTACGACAATGGTGTGCATATAATGTTAGTAATCATATTATATTTCATTTTAATGTATAAGATACCATATTTGTCAATCGTAGTCAGCATAGAGTCCTGGTTTACCATGCCCAAGATAAGTGAAAAAAACAACTATGTACATATTAATGTACTTTATTCTTCATTTATGCAAAACTTGCTTTCAATAACAGGTTCTTCAACAAGCTAGGACTATACTGGTACAACGCTCTGAATTATATGAAAGAAAATTATTGTCCTACTAACTGTATTCACTGCATAGTCGCTAACAATAATTAGTGAAACCTACCTTGAATAGAAAGTCCATTGTCACCAGCACTACAACTTTACTCCAGGAATATGATCTCTTAAACTTTACACCGTCAGAAATGAAATGTATAAGCAACTGTTGTAATGGACAGTCCACACACGCGTCTCCTACGAGAGTGTTTCCTTTAAATGGCTTCAGCTGGCGAAAACAACAGCTTTGGACTCGTAAACTTGTATGGTTTGAGCTTTATCTGTAGGTGAGTCGAAGTTAGTGGGTAAAGGCAATTTCACCCATATCCGTGCCGTGATGTCATGCCATTAGTGTGACATGGCAGGATAAGGCCGAGCCTTTTGTGATTATACGCAAGTTAAGGAAAGACGGTTAACAAGACATTATTCAACATTATTGATTTAAAAAGTATATAAATTACTGCAGTATGTACGAGTAGATATACCCGAAGAGCAATGTCCCGGCTACTTTTGCCGCAACATGCTATCAAACTTGTATACGATCAAAGTATGGAGCTGTGGACATAAGTAATCAAAAATAATCATGGTCAGAAATAGGTATCATATCAAATTATACTTATCTACTTTTTACTTACCAAAATATTTCAACCTGGATTTATGTAACATACTTGCATCTAAATACGAACTTCGCAGTGCAATAAAATTCAAAAAGACAATATTATCACAGCTATAAAGAATTACTAAAACGTTATTTGACATTTTGTGTGCATTTTATATCTTTTTACCAAAAAATGTTTCGATGCAGACATTTTAAAATTACCTGAAGCATTAAACTGTGGATGTGAGGATTTGATACTGTTATGTTACCAAATTGGTTACTTTACGACAAAGCTTTGTGGTACGCCCACGGGTCTTGTGAATGTGCTAGTTTGAAATAATAGTTTATTTAGAACATTGTTTTACTCACCTACGTTTTCTTTCATGTTATGAATTAAGTTATTAATCATATTAATGTTAAGTCAGTTGCTTCATTTTGCTACTGATCTTGATCACTAGTTAGTCGTAAGTTTTATTAATATGTGGGACATTTATACTAGTGCATTCATAAAATGTCGCTAGTAATATTTGTTCCGTGACTGTGTAGTCATGGATCCTTAATTCTATGTGGTCATATACTGTGAATCCTAGATAGGGATCAGATAGCTATGTATGTGATTCATCATCATCATCATCAACCTGTATCAGTTCACTGCTGGACATAACCCTCTCCCAAGGTACGCCACTGAGCCCGGTCTTCGGCGGTTTTTGTGTGTGATTGTGTCGGTGTCATTATTTGTTTAATTGTTGCTATGTACATACTTCTAGAAACTAGTTTTGAGAATGCACGCGTGCTACACCGTCGACCACATCATCGCTTGACAACGGGCGGGATGGCGATCAAATGAAGGGCTATAATATTCTATATGGAATCTAAATATTATAAATAACTCAAAGGTGACTGACTGACACAGTGATCTAACAACTCACAGCCCAAACCACTGGACGGATCGGGCTGAAATTTGGCATGCAGGTAGATGTTATGACGTAGGCATCCGCTAAGTAAGGATTTTGATTAATCTACCCCCAAAGGGATAAAATAGGGGATGAAAATTTGTCAATTTTAAACCGATCGGGCTGAGACTTTTGTGTCACAAAATAGAGTAAAATTAATATGACTCTGTTAATAGAAGTAGAGAACCTGGATAGAGTAGGCAGATAAGGTTCCAATATAGTTGTGTGTATTTGAGTCTGAGTGACACATATAATTGACACATATAATAACACATATAACACATATCATTGACACATATAATTACAATAAACAAATAAAGCCATATCCATTTTGTCGAGAACACGTTTAATTTGAAATCTGAAATAGGAAAAGCAATTAAGTAGTAGTAAAATGACACATCGGCTCGTAACGGACTTACATCCGAAACTCGTTTACAGCTTACCTTAATAGGTGTTATGGCAAATAAAATATCAGTTGTAGCTTTTAGTTATATTCCGCAGAACTGGAAAAAGGTTAAGGAACTCTTAACATTTATGTTAAAATTTATTTACTACATGTTTTATTATGATGATTTTAATGAAACAACTATTATTTGTTAATCAATAATTTATCAGTTTACTAAATCATTTTTTAATGAACACATTCTTAAAACTAATAAAACCATAGATAAAATAAGCAGATTTTTAAAGTTTTTTTTTACAAAAGTAGGTTTTTATGTAGCACTAGCAGCACCCCGCGATTTCACCCGCATCTAACCGTTACCCCGCAGGAACCTTTTTACGGGAAAAAGCCTATGTGTTAATCTAGGGTACAAGCTATCCCCATTCCAAATTTCATCAAAATCGGTTTAGTAGTTACGGTGATACGTGGTAACAAACATTCATACACACACAAACTTTCGTATATATAATATTAGTATGATAGGATTATTACAAAATTAGCAGATAAACCAAATCAACAAACACCAAACCAAATCAACAACAACTAATATGTCCTACGAAGATGATAAATAAACGTGTGGAGATTTTTCTCCTTACATTAGTTTAGTTCTAGTCCTCGTTAAAATTCAATCCACATCAGCAAACATGCTCTCATCCGTAAACTTGTAGCATCCATCAAGATTTCTAAAGGCATGCTGACGCGACTTGTATTTTATTGCTGCCATTTTTCTTTTCAACATTATTTATCTTGCAGATAATCTACGGTTAAATAAGGTTTTTGGGGTCTACGACCTCTATTTTTCAATCCTACACATAAAATAATCTATCTATATATTATACAAATGATCAATTAAATTTACTGGTTCGTACAAAAACAATGCCTGAAAAGTAATAGGAAAGTAGTATGAATTCATTTTCATTATCATCAGCTTTTACATTACGGTTTTACTGCGAGGATACAGACTTTTTCTCAGAGGAATGGGCTGTAATCTACTACGCTGGCACAGTACGGGTTGACATTAAAGCCATTGATAAACCGATACCGGTTATTGGTTTTATTTAGGAGAATTTTAATTGTGTTTCTGTATAGGAACTTGACAGTAAATAATGCTAAGAACTGAGTAGAGCTAACCATACTAGTCATCTCTGTGGACAAGTCCATTTGAACCTTATTTCTAGTATAACCGATCAAGATTCAATTGCAGGAAAGAATGGACCTCTCGCCAAAAAAAATAGTGAAAGTTGTAGGTGTAAACAAATTAGAATATCCTTATGGAAAGCGTTTAATAACTTAAGCTTAAAATAAAGAACAATCTCAAATCGTCGTTTCATGTGCCGTTGGAAATTCGTCGTCGTTTGCCATAGTTCAGTATACGAGTATATTTACATCCATAAACAAAGATATATTATGCATCTTATGCTGAGTAGCAATAAAGGTCATATTTAAGATCAAGGAGGATCATCGTCGTGTGTTGGTCGTTTAGTGCAAGCCGTATGAAGAGACTGCGATGGCTGGAGTATGTGCGTAGTGGGCCACTGGAGCCACTGCCACCGGATGATGTGCCTAGTCAAAAATAGAAGCATATTAACAATTTATAACATATGGACATCTGAATACGGTTTCATTTTAGTATTCTTTGATTCATTTTCAATTTTTGTAAAAGTAGAATTCGTCTGATTATACGGCGGCTAACATCGGATATAACAACATATCAAAATATTCTACTTTTTAAATTCAAAATATCTTTATTTAATAGGATACATAATATGATCAGTTGATCACTTTAAAATGTCAAACTTAAGACTAGCTACGCTTGTTCCAACTTCCTTACGCCGGCAAAAGAACAGGCAAGAAACGCCCGGCAGGTACTTTTTTGGCACGATCACATTTACAATTTTAATCTTAATAATGATTGAATTGGAGCAAGTTTAGATCCCTCTACTGGGTACCTACTTACCTTTACGAAAATGCTCTGGTGACACAAGACCGCCAGAAATGGATAAAAATGAAGTAGCCTACAAAAATGGATCATGAGACCGTCCTTGAAAATGTTAGAAATATTGTCTTATTACATATAAGTATAAAGATTGTTAGAAACCATAAGAAAGCCAGTTCTTTAGTAAATGCACAGTTCCTTAGCAGCCCACGATGTCAGTCAACCGGATAATTTCTTTAGAATCATGTAGCGTTAAATTGTGGTTCAAGGTTACAAGAGTTGCATTATATTCTCTTAAAAAAATATCTTGTGTTCAATTGCAATAAGAATGAGGCTCTCACAAATAATATGCGACAAATACTGAATGTAATTTTTTTTTTTTGTTTATTTATTTATTCATTTTTCCCGTGCGTGACGTCACCTACCGGTACCAACGGAAGACCAACGCTGGTTCGAAAGAACCCAGCATCATGCTGAGTTGGTACCGGTTTGTGGCAAAAAACATGTAATTGATTGTCTTTGTATTAGTATTTAAGTTAATTTGTTTTGTTTATGTTTATTATCAAATTTTATTTTGTAAAGTGTATGTTGTTTTTTTTCCACAAATAAATATTTTGTCTATATTGTCTATTGTCTACCTATAATATCTCAATTAATATGTAATTTGAGAGTCTTTAAATCAAATGTAAATAGATATCTTCTAGGCAAGCATGCTCCATCATTGACCTCGTCATCTCAGGTAAGACTGTGGTCAAATGCTTGCCTAGTGTGAATAAAATACAAATAACAAATGCATTTTTTTTTGTCAATTTCTCTAATACTTTTACTTCTATTTAAAAGTACAAAAAAGATGCATGCTGTTAAGGTACATGATAGGTTCTTCAAACTGTTAAAATATTTTAACGTGTTTGGGCATTACCAATAAATGTTTTTCTTTAGTGTCTCCGGCACAATTTTGTTTTACACAACTACACAAGGTCGCCAAACAAACCTTACTCTTTCCCCGAACTTACTTCGCACCTTCAACTTATTTTTGTGTGATTCATGATATTTCCACGCCATTACTTTGCACAAGAGGCGCCGGCGCTGCGGGCAATCTTAGAGAAATCGCATTTTGTAATGTAGTACCTACTGTAAGAAGTTATCAACGGAAATTGTTTATGCCGTCTGTCTTCAAACACTATAATTCATATCTAATTCATATTTATTTTGTCTGAAAAATCAATGTTGGAGAAGCAGCTTTCCGCACTATTGACGCCTTGAGACAATACTTGAGGTAGATTTACATGCATGTATTTATTAAATAAGCTAACGTAGGTATCTACTTTTAATTTGTAGTACACAACTACAGGGGTGTTCTGGTTGAAGCTAGTTCATAGTCCAGGCTTAGCGTGGCGCCACCTTCGACCTCGATCCGACTAAACAACTTCCGATCTGATCCGATTTTTATTCGCAGAACAGTAGACTAGACTGTATACTGTTCACTAATTTCAAAGGTACAAATAGATTGGGAATTTTCTAATGCCCTTTTTAATTCCAACTTTTTTAGTTCAAGTACTTACCTGATGCACTGCATGTCCTGTCCTTTGCACGACGGCGTTGAACCCGTTGTGATCATCAGCAGCATACTGCACCGTGCGAATAGTACCATCAGGCTCCACTAATGAGTAGCTTCCTGCCAACAATGAACCGGTATGACTTATTTGTGGAAATAGTAAACCAGGTTGCGTTAATTCATCGTTCTATTTTTGTTTAGTGACGGATTTTGGTTAGGTTACGGAATTTGCTTACTCATTCTTTCTTCCCCTTAGAGCACACATGAGAACACTTGTCTTCCAGTATAAATATAGATTGAAAATTTAAGGAAAATGTAATTGGACATGAAATTACCTTTAACAACATCACCATCTCTATGCTCCTCTTGCGACTTGATATCTCCAGTGTGTGTGTCTTTCACTCCATAGTTGAAGGAGTACTTTGGATAAGACTGAAAAAAAATGACAAGTTTGTCAACTTTGTCAACAGTTTGTCGTGATGAAACTGGCATATCAAAGAACGATGCCAGTTTCCTTGCAACCACAACTAAGCATTCAAGGGCATGCGGAATCTACCAACCCGCACTAGGCCAGCGCGATAGATCAAGGCCCATATTCTCTCGGGCAGTCCAATTTTAGAGCCAGTTCCTAATTCATGTCTAACGCGTCGCCACCTTCGACCAAATCATCACTTAACATGAGGGGACTTGTGATCAAGCTAGCCCATTACAAATTAAAAAATGGCCGATAATGTTGATGATAGTAATATCAACTTACAACTGGTTCAGCGTGTACAACGGGAGCATGGACAACAGGCGAGTGGTACACTGGTGCGTGGGCAACTAGGCCGCCCTGTCTTATCAACCCGCCGCCCAATCCACCGCCCAGCCCGTTACTGATGAGTCCACCGCCTAGCCCATTTCCAATGAGGCCACCTCCTAGCCCATTTCCGATAAGGCCACCTCCCAATCTGCCTCCAATTAGACCACCCCCTAACAACCCCTGTGGCATCGCCACAGCGGCTCCCACGAACGCTAACACTAATAAAATCTGAAAACGAAAATGTAATCGTTATAAATATTTGTGCATTAAAAGAAGAAGCTCTAGTTTTTATTCTGTGAAAGCATGTTGTGGATCTTTGATTCGTGTTCATCTCCATTTGCCATCACACAAAACTTTAAAGGAAAAACATCGGGAAACCGGCATGTCCAAGAAACACAACATGCAAGGACCAAACTTTATCTCTGAGGTAAGGCATTGAGAAACTGGAAACTGCCTGGTGATGATGATTAATTAGGTAAATAGGTTTTTAAATCATTCACCTAATAGATCTTTTATGTTACAAAATTAGTAATTTCAAATTGCATAGATTTTTAACTATCTGTAAACACAACCATAGAAACCTCTATCTATTTGATTTATGTTTTTTGTTCAACAATATTTGGCACTAATTTTAGTAAAGTTTTTTTTTAAATAACTATACCTATTTACTTTTAGCTCTATCTTAACTAAAATCTTACCCGCATATTGCCCGTTCTAGACACACACTCCCTGCTGACTTTTGGTAGGCTCACTCGCCTTATAAATGTAGGGCCCCTCCATTACTTTAAGACCTACTCCTATGCTATTTTAGTCCTAGAAAACAAAACTGATATTTTTTGTGTGTAAACTATGCCCAACATTTCTGGCCGATAAGGTTCCGTTATCAATGTATCTATGTGCAATTATGGCTGTGAACCATTAACCTCATTAATAAGCTAAGGTATGTGTGCGACAAAATAGAATACATAGGGCTACCATCCGTGCTGGTTTCCCCAGATTTGCTCTAGTTTGAAGAGCATCCGGGGAGCGTCCGGGCGGAGTTTTGTATACAGTCTGGATTACAATGTTTCCCGCGTTGTCTACTTCAATACCCTGTTGTATATAAATATATTATGTGATAGGTGCTTTTAAATGAATAAACAAACATTTCATAATTAATACTTCTAACGTTTTTGTTTCGGTATAGAATCTCGAAAATGCGGGATTTTGAAGGTTCTTGTTTTGATTTGTTGATTTTACAGATGGTACAATAGAAACAACATGACTTTAGTTAACAATTTTAGCTGATTAAATGTGACTAGAAAAACGCTATCTAAGTCATCATCATCATCAACCCACTACGTTCCCACAGCTGTGATAGAGGCTTTCTATTAGCAAGAGAGAGTATGTGCCATAATTTATCACGCTGGCCCAGTGCGGGATGGTTGATGTCGCATGCCTTTGAACGCGAATTCTTCTTCACTATTTTTAACGATGGAAATCCGCACATATGGGGCCAAGATGGAATTTGAGCTATCGGCACGTTGAGAGGCACGTGTCCACCGCCACTCAATCTACGTACAGATGGCTATACAAGTATATCTGTCTAATGAAAGTTGTACAATTGGATGCACCATACATCAGCGTCAGTGACCTGCTTTACAAGCCGTGCATTGCTTTCCACTGGAATGGCCGAGCAGATACGGAATATTGCAGGATAATAATTCAACAATAACTGCTGCTGCATGACGAATGTAAATCAAAGCTCATCTTTTATTACGAATATAGCTGTGCCCGCGATTTCTCTTACGTGAAAATTAATACAGAAACCAAGCATATTGTTTTTTTTTTTACTATTTACAGGGTAGCGTTTGACCACAAGTCACCTGATGTTAAGTGACGATGTGGTCGAAGATGGCGCCACGCTACACCTGGACTGGGAAACAAGAAGAAGAGAATAAGTAGTAGTCTATGTCACTCTTAGGATCTTAAAATATTTCTAACATCACGGTGATCCGTGGCTTTATTGCTACGTGAAAGAAGAACAAACCAAGGTACCACAAATCCACTATTGCATATAGGAACTCCCTCCCTGCCAGCGTTTTGTTTCTCGATAAGTATAATTTGAGAGCTTACCTACTAGTCAAGTGTGAATAGGTATATTTTAGGCAAGCATGCTCCATCATCGACTTCATCATCACATACCACGTGAGATTGCGGTCAAATGCGGCAATCATTGATCGACAAAGCAATTCTTTCGCCAAAATATCACAGCTGCCGTTGCAGATAAAGCAACTTTGAATTGCAAATTGTAGCACCGCTCTGCGATATTCCCTTTGTTGCTAGTTAGTTTTAATGCACACCTACACACCAGTATAAGGTACTTTACAGTAAATTTTCTAGAATTAAAATGTTATTAACCCTCTATGGAATGCGAAGTCAATTAAATGTCCATTTATATAAAAACGAGTATAACACGGTGAAGAATTCATGGTGGACTAGATAATATTCAATTACTAGATCTAAAATAGACCGTGGAAACTAATAATTGAAAATTTGTAGAGTACCCCTACAGTTATCTCTACAAAAAAAATGATTCACAATCCGTCACAGTTTTTACAGAAGAAAATACCAAGACCTTTAAATTTCTTCCTTAAGACTTTTTAACTACAAACAAACTGTGTGATATCCTAAGCATTATAGGTAGATATATGAATAATTTCACAAACAGGTCACTGGTCTAAAGTTTTGTTACTTTTGTCTAAGTAATAAAATTTTGATTTCAGAGCGAGTAGCATTCCTGTGAAACTCACGCTGATCGTTGGTATAGAATGATTAGGTAATAAATCAATGGAAATTAAATAAAACAAATCCATGTATTCACTTGCTGTCTATCGTAAAATCTGGAATCTACTATTTCAAAATACGTGAACAACAATGTTCACAATCGATGACTGACTCATAATATGAAAAGCAGCAACTATAATAACAACTTTATCTGATAATTATGTAATGAATTGCAATCTTATTGCATATTTATGGAGATTTGTTATTAATTTATATTCCAAGAAGCACGTAGTTTGTACAACAATGCAACTGGCTCAAGATACCCACCCTCCTTCCAAATGGGCAAGACCTGCGATATATATTTTTTAATCTCTAGTGACAAAACTTGGGCACGGCTGGTTTTTTTACATAACTGAAGTTAGTGGTATACAAATATTAATAAAATGTAAATAAATATAACCATGTTACATATTTGCTAAGTTTATCCTTTTGACTACTCCAGTCGTATTATGCGACCAGTATGCGCCCACCTCGTATATATTTTTATGACAGAAAACATGTGTTCTTACTTTTTGTTTTTTTGTGTATTATGTTGCATAACACTATTCGTTGTAGGTATTTTCTTGCCGATTTGCAACTGATATAGAACGGAGCATTCGAAATTGTCTATTAACCAATAGACAAAAAATAATAACCCAAGACCGCGTTTATTAGCTCGGTAAATAGTCGTCGTAAAATGTGAACAATTTCGTATTGCGATCCAAAAATACTATGCAATTTTCAATCAAGTATGTTACATTTGATGTTTTTCTCAGGCACTATTAGTTATGTGATTTTATGAGTTTTTAACCTACAAGTTAGCTGAATCAGAAATACTTCAATACTTTGTAACATCACAGATTCTGCACTAGCTGCGCTGCGCAGCTACGTCTGTAGTTTTCTAGTTTTTCCGCTGGATCTTTTTCTTAGATGAAAGCTTACCTATGTGTTTTTTTCGAAATACTGTCCTATCCCCCTTTTTACTGTGTTTCATCTAATGCCTGCTGAGAAGGGACAAAAATGTGTGTATTCAAGAAAACAGGGCCAGTATTTATTCCGTGTCTGGGTCTTGTCTTGATCCCTAACCGCATTATATTCTTTTCGGATACCCTTGGTCCAAGGAATCCTATTATATAGTTAGGCTTCAAAGCTATGTATTGTGTGGGCCTTATTATTATGAACATAATTCCGTTTTGCCATTTGAGTATGATATCAAACAAACAAACAAACATCGAAACTTCCTAAGCTACTAATATAATTATTGCATACTGATACCGACGTAAAAATTGCAATTATTTTTCCCGATTGTGCAATAACGATTATTGCATTACACGCGAGCCAGCTTTTTCTCCCTATATAGTGTACTAACTACTTGACAAACTTATCGGTTCAAAAGGCAGTTGACCAACCGGTATCTTAAAGATCACATAGCATCCTGTAACTGAATAGTCGTTGTTGTCGACCAACTTAAGGTTATACTCAACTTTACAAATGAAAAAACAAACGACAACGGGTATAGGTAGTTCCATTAATATGCACCCACATGGTTAACTCAACATTCCCTACATTTTTGAAGTTTTGTGATGCTAACATTATTGCAAGAGTTGTTGCTCTACAAGTTAGGCACAGTACTTTTGAATTAAAAACAGTAGGATTTTTAGAAGGAACATAATGCGAATGTAAACCATTAACATTGTGGCATTAAGATAGGACAGTAGGACAAAGCAAAAGGCCCCTAATAAACTACGGAGACGTCAATCGAGATCAAAAGATTACATAGTAGTTGAATCTGAACTGCGACCTGAATACAAATTTACTGCTTTCGAAATTAATATTTCTCTGCCAAATTACTGCAGATTGTTTACGTAAATTATACATGAAATGTCTGATATTTAGAAAAACCACAAATGAAAATGTAACCACATAAACATTCAAACGATTATCATTAAAGATTATATAAACAAAAGTGCACCTGGTACATCGGCATTTCAACTATTTGATGCTTGTTTATTCTAATTAACTCGGGAACAAATGAGGTAGTTGTGCTGTTTGAGGTGTTTTCACTCCGAATAGAGATGGATAATCATCATGATGTTTGTCTGTAAGTCATATCATTGACTAAACCAAATATAGAAAATGAACGATGACGTGTCGTAAGAGCACGCATGCAAGTTCAGACACTGTGCAGCGGCTGAACCATTATCTCAGTGGAGTATTACCGTTCTGTAAACAACAAGGTATTCATAAATTGATTATCCAAACATCCTGTTATGAATTATTCAGTGCAGTAGTATTCAGGCGAGAGCTTCCCACGAGCCTATGTAATTCCCGCAATTTGGAGTATCGCAGCTCAGTGAGCGCCCGCGCCTGCCCGTCGATATGTCTGAAAGTGCGTTATTTATTTATTTTTACCGACAACCTGCTCTTCCGCGCTTCTCACCTTAGTTCCAATATAGACACCGCTTTGAAGACACGACCACTTTACATAAGTCAATGCGATTTACATACCGCGAACTTTTGTCCCACATGGATTTCGGTTGCTACGACAAGGACTCGGGGGAAGTGGAGTGCTACCTCGAAATACGTAAATACATTTTGACTAAACGCTATCGACGGTGATTTACAGCTTTCTTATTGTTGTGGAACATCGCATTGTAATTTATATTTTTAGTTGCGATCGGTGTAGTTTTTGGGTCGTGTAAACAGCTGGACTCTGACAGTAAGGCGGCGCGTATGTCAGCGCAGTCCGTGATTGCTGGCCGGGTCAAGCGTTGTTATTGGCAATTTTAATTATTTGATCCGATATAACAATAACAAACGCGCAGTTAAAACGTAGCATTCAGGCATCTACATAAAATGCGCACTGAACTTAGAAATATTAGCACTAGGCGTGACAACGTACCGAGTCGTGAGTAATTAACAAGATCAAAGTGCGCTTCAAAATATTTGTTTACTAAAACTGAGCTCTAATTAGAAATATTTAAATATTTTAGATTGCGATACGGGTACTTCTTGCGCTATCACGATACAAATGCGTAAGTAACTTTAAAATCCGAGTGCAGTTTTGCAAAAAAAAGCTTACAAATTGATGTGTGCTTGTTTTTCACGCCTTTTCTATAATAAAAATGTTCGTGGTTTTAAATGTCAAAATTCGTTAGGAATTTAACAAAACATTGTGTGACAAAGCAATACTAAGTTTATGATTTTATTTGTGACAGCGAATCCAGATTCCGTGGGATGCATTGAAAGATGTGCAACGTTGCTTTCGTTCCTGCTTGTCATCATCACCTTTCCATTTTCGTTATTCGAATGTTTCAAGGTAGGACCCTTGAATTGTTTATTTAAATTCATACAAAAATATACTCTTAGGTACAATAATTTTTAGCCAGTATTTTAGCAAAAAACTGTATTAGTATTTTCTTAACAGTCATCTTTTTGTATGCGTTTGAATAATTAAATAAGTGGCGTAAAGAAAACCTTGGACTGTATTTTGTAGAAAATCATAAGGCACCATTTTTTTCCGTGTTTGTCAGGTTGTCCAAGAGTTTGAACGAGCAGTGATCTTCAGGTTAGGAAGGCTGAGGAAAGGTGGAGCTAGAGGTCCAGGGCTGTTTTTCGTATTACCTTGCATAGACACATATAGGAAAGTTGACCTCAGGACTGTATCTTTTGACGTACCTCCACAAGAGGTGAGTGAAGTTACAAATCAATTATTCCTAAAACTCGCGTAGAAATTAAGTTAATTTAAGTTTGATAACGCTATGATAGACATATGCATTTATGACAGACTAGCTGTTTCCCGCGGTTTCACCCGCGTGGGCTACAGCTTTATGCATGCAAAGTCTCAGCCTGATCGGTTTAAAATTTAAAAAGTTTCATACAAACTTTCATCCCCTATTTTATCCCCTTGGGGGTAGAATTAATCAAAATCCTTTCTTAGTGGATGCCTGCGTCATAACATCTACCTGCATGCCAAATTTCAGCCCGATCCGTCCAGTGGTTTGGGCTGTGCGTTGATAGATCACTATGTCAGTCAGTCACCTTTTAGTTGTATATTATATAGATAGATATAACGTATCAGGTAGACAGTTACGTAGGTTTCCAAAACTTGGGCCTGTAATACATTTTATTCCCTGCATCTATAGACTTCTTAGAACGAAGCGTGAATTAACTTTATTTTAAAAAGCTATGAAAAAAAAGCTTAAGCTAAAGCTAGCTACTTTAGTTTTAGCTTAAGCTTTCAATGGCTTCCAATACAGTTCAATGGCTGAAACTGGGAAGCTTTTACTAAGCCATTTTCTACAAAATGATATCGTCTGATCTTTGCATCAAAGATCATATGCAAAGTTAGGTACTATAGGTATACGTTTGTAGACCCGGTGACATCATTGCTTCTCTGACTACAATATACCCAAATTAACTAAGTCAATTAGCAGCCTTTAACCCACATTTGTTTTTGGAGTTATACAATTACTTACATGGGAAGTTCATTAGCATCGTCAAATTTGGTTTAATTCATTAGTTTGTAGGCGGACACTTTGTGATTGTGAGCACTTAGTAAGTACCTACATTATGAATGAATTTGAGTTTTGTTTAGTGTCTACATATTATTACTATTATGATTTGTATAAAAATCGTGTATCCCATTCAATAATTCATAGCTGCGCCCGCAGTTCCATCTACAATTTTCCCGCTATCCCACAGGACTCTCATTCTGAAGAAAAAATTTTACCCACACCTTAAGCGTATAAGCTAACTCGAGTCCAATTTTCACTCAAATCCGTTGAGCTATTTCAGCGCGAAAAACTTACATACTAACTCACAGACTTTGCATTCGCAATATTAGTGTGATAATAATCGGCCAGCTCATCACGAAACGAAGCGACCAGTTTAGCATCAGCATAAATTATACATTGAAGTTAGCAGTTCTTTGAAGCTGGTTTTAATACTGAAATTAACCAGCTGATCTCATTCTCGACCAAAATTACGACCCGATACCGAGACAAAAACGTAAAACAAAGACTATTATTAGGTCACCAGTTTCCAGACAATTGGTTTACACGATTGTTTAGCAACTCGTAAAACTTTGATTGATAGTTTACAGCCACATCAATTAAATTGTGACCAGCGGAATGGGAGCCGATGATGGCAGAAACTAGTTTAACAGTTTTCAATACCAATGCCATAGAGAAAATTCCGGTTTTGTGATAAACACATGGTACACAGAGTTTGCTTTTATTTACGTTAGCGCTGAATCAACGTACGATAACGTAAACCTTGGAAGCATAGCATTTTATTGAGCTTCTAACAAGTTGAAAGAATCGTATTCGAAATTGCTTTGATTCCAAATTTCCAACCAACTTCACATTTTTATAAAGGTTTTAAGAAAGTTGAACTGATTTCATTATCAATTTTGACATAGGTACATGTAGGTGTATATGTATATCTAAAAAAATGTTATAGTGGCGTCACGCTACGCCTGGATTCGAAAAAGAAAAAGTGTGTTAGCAAATTTCAAATTGTATACACATACTTTCGGTAATATTGCTAACATCCTAAAAATGTTCAATTCGAAATCTTAAATCAAAGCTAATGGCTGACTTGCCGTTACACGTTCCAGCTTCAAACCTTGGTTCCTTGTCCATCGATCATTCTCTATTTACCCCAACGTAAATACATATACATGGTCAATATCATAACCGCTGCATAGTTTATTTTGGCTTATCCAACGTTAAGCACTCGTGAACAGATGGCTGGCAGCCGCCCTGGTAGCGTCGAACGAGTAGAACAAAGTTTAACAAAAGCAATAAAACAAAATAGTGGGTACCGTGGATCATAGTTGTCATAATCATCATCATCATTATCAGCCTTTCACTCAGAGAGTATGGGCTGTAATCTACCACGCTGGCCCAGTGCCGGTTGGTAGATGTCACATGCCCTTGAATGTTGCAGTTCTTGGGCATGCCGGTTTCCTCACGATGTTTTCCTTCACCGTTTTGAGCGATGGCAAATCCGCGTCATAGGTGCGGGGCCGAGAGGATTCGAACTCGGTGTCAGTTGTCATAATGGCACTAATAAAGTACCTACCCAAAAGTAAACACGTAGCCGTCGGTGTTTTGTAAAAATAGCGAAGATGCCATGTTTTCTTTGATGGATTCGCCTTTTCTACAAAATAAAATAAATAATACATGCGTCGACTTAAGAACCTCCTCCTTTAAATCGTCGCGTGGGTTAAACAATTAAACGTAGATGCATTGGTTTTAAATAGTTTGCTCAAGCTTGTAATTTTATTTTATTTGTTTATATTACTCTACTAAAATAAAGCGTATTATACGCTCGTTCAATGGAGCGTACACAATACTGGAAAATGCTAATGTTTATTCTGTAACCAACCTAGAATTAGGTTTTGAAACGGGAAAATTACCATGTATTTGTTTTAGTTTTAGTTCTAGATTATGCTTGCAACAGTGTTATGTCGAAATATTGAGAACTCAAACAAAAACAAATACATGGTTATTATCCCGTTTCGAAACCTAATTCTAATGTTATTGACCATGATACACTCGTAGTTTAAAACAGTATATTTACCAGCCTATAGTTTGCATAGAATTACGAATTACGCATGCTTTGTTTTCTTCCCAATATTCCACGACTAACGTTTTGTATGACTTCCCATCAGTTAATTTGTTAAATCTTCCATCAATACTACGTAACGCGAGTCTTGTCACTCCTGTTTATCTACATGAAAGTAAAGAAAACAGCATGCCAGGTGGTCTGGTTCAAACCGTTCAAACCACCGACTAGCTGACCTTGTTTTACCCACTGTTTCTTCACATGAATCATTCTCAAATTGTGTGATAAATGTAGGTAGAGTCCACATGGTAGGTGGCAGTGAGCTGTAATAGCCAATTTGAGAAGTAGATAAACATTCATCACCTTTAATAGCTTTGGAATACCGTTATATAACTTACGATGGTCATTTTTAATGCCACTCGCGTATTTGTCGTGGGTAGAAAGTAGTTGCAGCCAAGTCCTTTGGTACTCATTATGGATTTACTGTACTTATTGACTCATTAAGCGTTGAAAAATGGTTCTCAGGTCAACCCGTATATAACATTTTTTTTATGTTTACGCATCACTTTTTATAGATACTATGTCCAATTTTAACGATATTTTTTTACACTGACTTTTCTCGTTGATGTGTTTTTTTGTAACTGAGAGATGACACAAGGTCTTTCTTGCCTGATGATAGGAGCATTCACATGTGTCGCCCGTCGAGTATACTAAAAAATACGATAACTTTCCAGGTGTTAACAAAAGATTCAGTGACTGTGGCAGTGGACGCAGTAGTCTACTACAGGATAAAAGAACCTCTGAATGCAATTGTGAGGGTAGCTGACGCAGGGTTCGTAGTTAGTACCTACTCACTATCTATATAAAACAGTCTTTAAATAGGATATTATTTTAGATGCTTTATAAATCACGATTCGAGCGAAGCACAGATCTCATTCTTGGACGATATTAATGTGCAAAGCAATGCCAAATTACCGGCATTAAAATAAATGGACTGAATCGTAATGCGTATAAATATATGACTTATGCTTACAATGCAACGCATGAATGCAAAATGCATCTTTGATAGCTTTCATACTAACAGTATTTGTAGCAAGCTTTTCAGTGCAATAAAACAAACAGAAAACTAGTGAATAAAGATCTATCTCTTGAAACATCGTTTGCCTTTGTTTCAATTTTTTGTGTGCCCAATGGAGGATGGAGACTTTTTTTCGAACTAAGACTGACTATGGACTGTTATTTTTTTTAAATTATGCCGATCATCTAGATTAGATCAGATTGGTATATGTCATGGCAAATCGTCATCTGACGTTAAGTGACGATGTGTAAGGTGGTGCCACCCCACACCATACCTGGACTATATTACTACGCTCGTTTAATATATCACTAAACCAGTATCTGACAAAGCTGTGAACACTCAAATTTTTCATTTCAGAGCATCAACCCGACTCTTAGCTGCGACAACTCTGCGAAATGTCCTCGGTATGCGGGACTTGGCACAGCTGCTATCAGATCGGGAAGCCATCAGTCACATGATGCAAGCTAACCTGGACGAAGCTACGGAACCCTGGGGCGTTGAAGTGGAAAGAGTTGAAATGTAAGTTGAAATTAGCCATCTATTTACTCCGTGATATTGACAGTACAAAAATTAAACAAAGAGCAAAAGTGATAGATGAAATTATTATACACACACACACAAACATTCACATCCACAACACAACACAACACAACACAACACAACACAACACACAACACAACACAACACAACACCCACATGCACACACACCACACACACAGAGACACTAACAGAACAACAACGTACACTAGCTAGTTCTTCTATTTTTCATCGTTGTGGTGAAACGAAAAAGCTATATCTACCTCTTTTTCCCGAGTTTTGCTTACAAAGTCGATTCTTGTTCGACTCTACTTTATAAGTATAAGATTTTATTTCTCATCTAATTTTTCTTTTTCCTTATTTCAGTAAAGATGTCCGACTACCTGTGCAGCTGCAGCGAGCAATGGCAGCCGAAGCCGAAGCCGACCGGGAAGCTAGAGCCAAAATCATAACAGCTAAAGGTGAAATAATGGCGTCTAAGGCACTGAAAGAAGCATCGCTTGTGATGATCGATAACCCGATGGCGTTACAAGTAAGTTGATAGTTAGTTAACCACGTAGCGCCTCTTTTCCCTATGTGCTATGCTAACTCTAACCATCAATTTCCATTTATTTTTCCAGTTACGCTACTTGCAGTCTCTGAACACGATATCAGCAGAGAAGAACTCGACGATAATATTTCCATTCCCTCTTGATTTCTTGAAGACATTCTTGGATGGACCTGGAACCAGTGCAGCGCATGCGGCGCGAGCAGCGCAAGCGGCGCAAGCGCGTGTTACGCCTAGCCCACCGGCAGATTTACCAGTTTAGAATAAAAAAACAGGTGTTATAACGTCATACAAGTTGTAGGTACCTGAACATCTTAATGTTACGAGTACAAGACTAGGAATTTTAAGACTGTTGGCGCTGACGATGAATTCAAACATAGCGTCTTCATTTTAACATGGTTAATATTTATTATACTTACTGCTGGGGACTGCTAATTTAAGTACTGCTAAAATATGGGATATTTATAAGTCTCCTTCAGTGTTCAATTTATTCAGTATTTTATTCATATTTTGTATAAAGTTGATAATCTGAATACTCGTTGGATCCTTTTAGGTCTAGTCAAATGTACGTTTATAAAGCCAAAAAATATAAATTAAATTGATATAATTATGTACACAATTTTTTTAATAAATCGTTATTCTGTTGATTTTTCTTTTCTTTTAGCGAGCGCTTCACTTTACTTCCTAAGCTTAAGAGCCAAAATATCGGGCTCAGACCAACAAAAAGATCCTTAACATTTGCCGAAAATGCGAAGTGTTTGTAAAAAAAGTTTCATTTTTCTCTGAGCAACAAAAGCAACAAAAACAACAAAAAAACAAAAGCAACAAAAGTCGCTGACCATACTAAATTTTCCAAATGTGTTTTTGATTAGTAAATGATTGTGTTTTCTTACATTTTACAAGGTAGCATTTTGACCACTACATAACACACCTGATTTTAAGTGATGGTGTGGTCAAAGGGTGTTTTTTAAGATGATGACGGCAATCGTAAAATGTCTTATTGTTCTGCGACTTTTGTCGTTGACTGTACCTAGTGTTTTTTTTTGTACTCAAGTGTATTTTGCAACAAGGGCACCTATACTTTATACTTTTATGGTTTTTCTATACCGAATCACCACATAATACGAAGAATTAGCTAGTCAATGAACTCTTGTAGAGTAGTGGATGTCAAGAAAAAAAGACCATATAAACTAAATTAGTATCCAATTAAAACCTAGATTTGTAATTTCAGATTGTTACTAAAGACTCAGTCACCGTATCCGTGGCTGTGGTTGCTTATTTCCACGTGATGAGATCTCTCAGTTGTCTGCTGAATGCCCAATAGCACAATTAATTGGATTTCTAATTTGTTGCTTAAATCTTAATTAAAACAAATACTAATGTATTAATACTAAATACTATTTTGACTATCACGTTATTAACTAATACAAGAGTCATTTGTTAGCCTATTAAATCTCGTCTTATCACATGCGATTTTTACATCATCATCATCAGGAAACTTACAATTTTCATGCACTATTATAATATAGGTTTGTTTACTTAATTTTGTTTTGGATAGCACACATTATTTAGCTTGTATTCTAATGCTTGGTTCTAAGTAAAGTATTTTAGAGACGTTTCTTTTCATCTTTTATTAAACAAAAAGAACAGTAATAAATAGATAACAAATCACTAATCTAAATAACAGCTCCGTTCAAACAAGACTAGTATTCCCTTGAGTCGTCATCTTCGTTCTTCGTGTGACCGTAATGGACGGGTTGTTGTGCTTGACCACCTGCTTTTTTGTGAACCGTAGCCTGAAAGAAAAACAATTCATACGTCATCCCAGTTGATGAATACCAAATTGTTAGCATGTAACATGCAGTATTATCAGAAAACTAGCTGTTCCTCGCGGTTTCACCCGCGTGGGCTACAGTTTATCGCGATAAAAAGTATCCTATGTCCCTTCCCCGGGGCTCAAATTATCTCTATACCAAATTTCATTTAAATCGGTTCAGTAGTTTAAGCGCGATAGCGTATATATTCCGTATATGTACTCCAAACTTATTCCCGCACTTCGGTGCCCCCTCAACGCGTTACCTGCTGTAGGTACCCATTATCCTATTTTAATTCTAAGTTATTTTTTTTTGGACCGCACGTTTGAATCGCGCAGTTAAAGGTCTTCCTGGTCCGCGACCGCACTTTACCTATTTCATAGATTCTCCCGGTGCCCCGGTCACCTCACCGCGTTTCCCGCTGCGCTGCGGTGCGGCGGTTTTATTTTTCTACTACTACTTACATTTTTAAACTCGTGATATCTTTCGAATGGAATGTCCGAATTGAATGATTCAAAAAGTTATATGAAGGCATTGAAGCAGTTTTGAATAAGAAGTAATTTATTTTGATAAGGATTAATACCAAGGTACAAATAAAGAGCCTTTTCTAGCGGCGGCATCAAAAATTAAATTTTTAAAATAAAAGATCACTTATTGTGGCATAACTATAATAGTTAGACATATGCTCTCGCGGACTTTTTTGTAGATCTAAATGAGAACTACAAACCCGCAATACATTATTTTGTTCTAGTGTCAATAGTTTTTGCAGCGCACGCAAAAATAGGTTTTCGATTTCACACCTTGGGTTGCAAATTAGCAATTTCCTTACGGATCCCTAATTTTTTGGAAATAAAATATAGCCTATAGCCTTCCTCGATAAATGGACTATCCAACACTGAAAGAATTTTTCAAATCGGACCAGTAGTTCCTGAGATTAGCGCGTTCAAACAAACAAACAAACAAACAAACTCTGCAGCTTTATAATATTAAGTATAGATATCGTATAACATTTAGATTTGCTGTTTTGGCTTAGGCTTATTAGTACCTAACCTAGCATTCAACATTTTTCTTTCCTATCGTCATCAGCCTATTACGTTCCCACTGCTGGGACACTGGCCGTAATCTACCACGCTGGCCCAGTGCGGATGGTAGATGTCACATGCCCTTGAATGTTGGGGTTCTTGGACATGCCGATTTCCTCACGAATGTTTTCCTTCATGCACATGATCTATCGTAGCAACGCTCTCAATAATTACATAGAATGAACTTATTTATTGCCTAACTACTGTAACATATACAGATACAGGTCTAACATTTCAGTAGAAATCAGATGTAAGAATTATACTTATTTAAAATGAAATGTTAACACTTTGTTACATGAATGAACACGCACAATAGGTAGATTCAAATAAATTTTAGCGTGCCACAGTTGAGCTAAATTGAATTATGCAAGTGAAATCGAAACTTAACCAAACAAATGTAACCTAGAGAGAGAGACCTATGTACAGAATGCAATACATGAATTACATGAATTATTATGTAAGTCTTGTAAAAGGAGTAGACTGCCTACCAACCTAATTCCGTCTTTTGAATTGACTGAGAAACCAATCTAAGTAGTTATTTTTTTTTACATCCTACAACTTTATTTTTGAAGTTTAGGGTAGTTTACATTCTTTATTTTGGTTTGGTTGTTACTCGTGGTCAAACTAGAATGCCAAACTGATTGGACCACGAAGAAATGTAATTCCTCTGTCTTTTTTATTTTCAACTAAAACAAGTGAATGAAAATCTTTACGGGTGAAAAGCTTCAGAAAGCTTTTATTTAATTTTTGTTTTAATGTCTGCTGATTTATTTTTGTCTCTCAATTGGAAATTTTATGCGATATCTAAGCACATGATCCGAAATAAAATTACTATTAAAGATTAATGAGCATACCTGGAATCCATTCTTCGGGTCAGCAGTGTACCGCACCAAACGGATGGAACCGTCGGGCTCGACTAGCGAGTACTCTCCACGGACTACGTCCCCATCCCTCTGCTCCTTATGGT
The DNA here is from genome assembly GCA_931315375.2 of Opisthograptis luteolata. Classification (NCBI taxonomy): domain Eukaryota; kingdom Metazoa; phylum Arthropoda; class Insecta; order Lepidoptera; family Geometridae; genus Opisthograptis; species Opisthograptis luteolata. Next base: position 4,815,347 of record OV928038.1, on the reverse strand, counting down.
TCTGAAGGTTGCCGGTATGAGGGTCTTCCACTCCATAAGCGTACGTGTAGTCAGGCTTGGCCTGGGAAACAAAACCAGGTTTTCAGAAGTTTCTAGAAACATATTATCACGATAAACATTCTCAAAATTTGCTGACTAACATCTACCGCCCTAGGCTGAAGCCTATATACTCAGCTCTGGTAAATCCACCATTGACATCATTGTTACTGATCAGGCCAGACTGAGGCCAAATGAGCGTAGTTGATTTGCATTTTTTGCGTCGCGTCACGCGTGGTTATTAATTTGTTTTGCCTTCGGTGTCAGTCATTATTGCGGTTTGGGTGACATTACTACTGCTACGATGCAAAATGAGACCTTAGCTAACCAACACACGCACGTAATTTTACAACCGAGTCAGCTGGTAAAGCGACGTAGTTTCAGTCGGAGTAATTCTATTTTCCAATTTCCATACGATGTTGTTCATTGCCGTTTTGAGCGATGGTAAATCCGAACATAACTTATTATGTCACAGTAATTTGGCCACCAGCTCTCAAACTTCCTTTACTTACCACATAATCGACAGTCTTCAAATGTGCGTATTTAGACGTATCAGGATGGATCTTGCCAGTGTTGTGATCATATCCGTAGTCTGCATGCTGCTGAGCTGGAATACCTTCTGCCGCCGGTACTTGGACCTCTATGATCTGTCCACTGACAGGTCCGCTGAAGCGGTTGTAGGAGTAACCACCCGGAGCTTTGCCGGATACAACGAGTGATGCCAGCGCGAGAGGAGTGAGAATCTGAAAAAGAAAATAAGATAACGCCTCCCTGTTTCACCACGAGGACAAACGGTTATGCTCAGCATCATGACAATAGACTAGAATCTGAAACTTTTAAGCTCAAAGGAAACTCTATCAACTATTCCACGTCATTGTCTGATAGTTTTTCAGTAGTTAGTCGCGCCATCTGTAAACTTACCCGTTTAAAAACTCAAAAATGTGCCCATATTCATACCAAAAAGTTACGGGAAGTTATGGGGCGACAATGTTCCGAAGACCTAAGGCAGCCAAGGTATCAAATCCACCCTTGCTTGGTCTACAAAATTATGTTAGTATGATGTGTATGATGATTTATACCTACCTATTTTTTTTATAAATGTTTATATTTTCTTATAACTTTTGTTTTCGGTCACGAAGTCTCACGATGCGAACCACTTTAACTGGGCTGTTTATCACAAAAATAGTGACCTTCACGGTCGGTGGCTACTGACTCGTTACCCAATAAATAGTGCACGGTTGACCCGAGTGGTGACAATGAAAAACTATTGAGTTCAAAGAAAGCCGCGATGTTGCGTCGAGGAGCGAAAAAACGATTTAAGTAATATTGTTTTTGGAGTCAGGGTCAAGATTAACTTTACTATAAAGTTAATACTTGTGTTGAGATAATTGAAAAATATATTAATTGAATGTACCTACCATTGACTGTTTGTAAATTAAAAAAGTAACTCAATAACATTGTTGGAATATGATTATAACGATTTAAAATAACTCGTATTAACGATTTCAGTTCTTCCAAGTCTCGGTAAGATTCGCTGAAAAAAATATGTACCTATGGATGGAAACGAAAAGTTTTTGTAAACTATCAAAACCTGTACTAGGGGTACTGGTATTTACCTATTAAGCTCTTTACTGTAACTTATAACACCCGACGTAAACAGAGGGGTGTTATAAGTTTAGCGTGTGTCTGTCTGTAGCATTTAACTCCCAACTGGTTGACCGATTTTAATTAGGTAAGTCTTTTTTGGTGGTTGTAAATTTTATTTTTATAAGATTGAATTTGAAAGAAAAGACAAATTACCTTCTTTAGCTAGTTAAAAACTGAAAAGAGATTGACGATGGATACAAAGTGGCATTAGTGCAGTAAAGGTATATACCACAGAACTTATAAAGTACCAAATACGCAATTGATATGAGTAGGAGATTATGTACAATATTAGCATAGTAAAAATATGATATTAGTTAGATTGATATTTGTTTTGAGCTAGTAACCGTAACAACATGGGCAAATATTTAATACTAAAACATTAAATGTAATGCAAGGTTATTTGATATGGGGAATTTTATAAATATGAAAAGGTACACAAGTAGGTCCTTCGAAGATACCTAGTATTTAAGTTTTAAATAAGGTAACTTATATTTATGCTCGCAGCCTAATTAACTACTAATCAATCAATACGAATATAAAGCATGTTATTGTAAGACGGCTGAGTTATTAACGTTTTTATGTTTACCTTGAATAGGAAAGCCATTTTGCCGTGTGGTAGTCCAGTCCAAAGATCCCTGCGGAACTGATACCGTTGCCTCCGTTGATTTGGTTTTATACCGACCACAAACTCGAAATGAATAGGTGCAATCGTGATCTTGTGCGGAAAGTTGCGGCAAACTATGAATCAATCAATAATTTTCAATATTCGGCTACGCAGCCAAACGTTACAATGGAATATTGCGTAGATACCGGATTCGATTTTTTTATAGGATGTCGATCATGCCCGTGTTGTTTTACAATCCTTTCTTGTTTTGTATGCTTGTGATACTAAAACCCGGCCCTTCATTTTAATACTGGCCTACCCATCTATAGGTATGTACAAATACAAATAAAAATACAAATTATATTTATTGCAGTAAATGTGGTACAAATATGAGTGTCAAAAAATGGTTAGTATTTCGGCACATTCAGCTTAAACAAGCACACAATATTCATTAAATTAATAGTTAAGTCTTAAACAATTCATTGACAGAATAAAACATTTTAATTCTTAGCCACTCAAATAATTCTTTTTTGAGTGGCTTTAGTAGCCCTAGAGATTTTATGTGCATCGGTAGAGCATTAACAACTCATCAGAGTTGAGTTGTATCAGTATCAACCGATGGCATGGAACTGCCTCTGGTACCTACAATGTTGTTCTATTACGTAGAAGGTAGGCACTTAGTACTAAGTACGTATACCTACCATGGTCACTAACATTAGAATTAGGCTATGAAACCGGATAATTACCATGTAGGTATTTTAGTAAGTTTCCTATTAGGTACTTACCTACCTACACTTCTAAGTAGGAATTGAAATAAGGGCTGGTTTTTGTTCCGTTGTCAGTGTTAACTATACTTACTATAGTCCAAATCGGACTCTTCTGATGTAAAAATTTATGAGCGTGGTCAATAATAAAAAAAAATAGAAGGTAAAATTTCATCGGTTAAAAAATGTATGAAAGAAATTAACTAATATTTATCATAGACTGTTTTATAACGTACCTACTTAATAGAATGGCAAACAAGCAGGCGGCCCGCCTGATGGTAAGCGGTCACCTTCGCCTTTGGAAATTTGCAACCACAGGGGCGTTGCCGATGCATAATTATGAACTCTTCTTACATCCATCATATTATAATATAAGACTGCAATTTATAGCACTGCAGAAAGACGATAGATAGATTCATTACAAATTCACAACTCAGTTTCAAATGTATGGAAGGGTAGGTATCTTTATCCAAGTCACATGCACAGAACACCATTACTCTTACCGGGTCACATAGCATAGGGCGGTAGAAACCTAGCAATTTTATGTACGTCGTGCGCACGGGGTTTTGACGTTTTGACTTATTTTGCCCGGTGCCGGTGGTCAAAATTGGAACTAGGTAACGATCATTGAATGAAGATACAATGATGATGATAGCGATGATGAAGATAGCGAAAACTTATAGGAATAAATTCGATGACAGCGCCACAGTCACCGGGCCAGATAAGTTTGTGGCCCTATAACTTTGACTACGTATGTATTTTATTTTAAGTATGAACCTAACTTCCTACCTATTACGGCTTTCTATTATTGCCTAACATCAAGTGAGATTGTAGACAATTTTCAAAAAGAGGTGAAACAATCTTACCCGTCCTGCCCGAAACCTATCTATCAATCCTTGAATTCGACCAATAGGAATAGGTTATATACCTAAATAAAATATAGCAAATACCTACTACCTAATAGTTCAAAAGAAAAATTGCGAACGTTCCGTTTGGTTTGTGTGATATTGTCACATGCTAATAGAGGTCACATTTTCAGTGGACGGCGGAAAAGTGTAAGCCCAGTGCAACCTCGAGCGCATTAAATGCGTTTTAGTGGTTTTTGTATGAAGTACCTAGGTAGGTAAGGTACACCAACGTGATAATAATAATAATATATACCTAATGCTTTTTTTTTCCTTACACAAAAACGAATTTACGCGCTCTCTGTAGACCGCCTAATCTCGTATGCTGGGATTGCTGGGCCGCAATAGCATCCATTTATCGTCAACATCATAATAATTAATTTTTTTTTTTTTGTTATGGCGTCACACGATTAGTGCATTTGCCAGTGTCAAGTATAAAAGATTTCAAACTCAGAGAGTTGAATCAAGTTTAAATGATGATGGTGAATGGTGATGATGATGATGAGATGATGGGATGAGGATAGTGTTTAAGTAAAGTAGTGGCGCTTTACTTAAACTTTACACGGCTTTTTTGGAGCAACTTGAAAAGTCACTTTCACAACTTTATTTCAATTTCCCACACTCGTACACATTAACGAACACATAATGGTTAATAATCCACCAATATTACACATTATCACTCGAAGAAACACAAGTTTTGGAAATAATAACAAAATCTTCATGTTGACAGTTCAATTGCCGCCAAAAAAGTCAATAATTAATTAGTAAAATTAATACTTGACAAAAGAAACCGTTTCAAGCAAGCATGAAGTCAAAATAAAAAAGAAATAAGAAAATTCTCTTTGACAGTAGTGACAGTGACTGGACTGGAAGGTTTCATGTTTTGTGTCAAAGAAAGAATGTATGGCATGTGTGAAGCCACTAATAAAAAAAGCTTTGATAGTGGAGTAGTGTGACAATTTGTAACAGATTCTAGCCATTTTGGTAGATTTATGTATTAAATTTTAAATTGTGTAGATTATCTAAAAGATTTGCAAATGTGGCAGGATTTGGCAGATATGGGAAATGGGCCTTACCTTACTCCGTATAATTTCTAGAGCACAAATAGATAATTTTTTTAAACATAGCATTATAATTTTACTAGATTTATATTATAAATTAGGCAGGACCTTAAAGAAATAACTGGGATCAAAATTTACATAATTAAAATGAAAAAAAAAACAACCAAGTGCAAGTTGGACTCAAGCCCTGTCAGTGCTGTGTGGTATAGTCTCTATTTTGATAATGGTCACACCGTTGTCGAAATAATAAAAGTTCAAAATCAAAGCGTTGATTGTGAATGAAAGAATTTCAAAGAAAATACAAGCAACGATCCGTATTTCGTTGATTTATCTGGTGTAAATTAAATGCTAACACTATGAGTCCCAAGAAGAAGAAAATGAAAAAGTCTTCAGACGAGTCCAACCTAATGAAAAGAGAAAACGAAAGTGAAGCAAGTACAAGTAAACGATCTAAAACAGTTAAACATCCGGATGAGGAGCTCCAAGTCCAAAAAAGGAAGAACTTCGTTACTGCTTGCAAACAAGTCTCGTGCAATGCGTACTTTGATCACAGATCGAGGTTACTTCTTATATATTTACCAGAGTGTATGAAAAAAAGTGTTTGTAAACATCTCGATAGCCAAAGCGTAAGTTTTTATTTTGAGTGCTTTCTTGGCTAAAAAGAGAACTTAGAGCTTTTAGAAGGTCTGCAACTCTGCATACAACCCACTGCAATCATGTCTATTACCTAGGCTAATAAATTCATGATCACTTGACGCCCTTTCGGAAATTAAGCAGCATACCTAGTGAATTTAATTTCTTTTTTTACCCATTCTGTAAGGGTAATTTATTTATTTATTCAATACTTATTAAATAGTTTACAAATTTTACAAGGAGATGCCACGCATGAGTTCCTATGACTTGTAAAATTCGTTATAAACATTATGATGTTGTCTTATGACCCATAGCCACCCAATTACGTTGAAACTTGATCAACCTGGTTGATTAGCGCTTTGATATATAATGTAAGCTATCTGATATCATAAATAAATTAGAGGGTAATTGTATATTGTTGAACAATTTCAGACTGATATAAAAGAAATGTTGCCGCATGCAGAAGAAACATTTATGATAGATGTAAGAACAAATATGTGGTGGGAAGCTTTAGAAGTTTGCTCCATGTGCATAACTTCCACTCAGTACCTGTCAGCTAATGTGCTGAAGGAAGTTGTTGAAATTATGTTGGTAAGTACCTATATTTATTATCAGTATTGAAAGATTAGATGTGAATAGAATGAACTTGAAATATATTAGAAAATAAAAATATTACATTACATTTATGCTATGAAATGGTATTTGTTTGTTGCTCAATCGCCACAAGATGCCTCAAGTTATTTTAATAAAATTTGGCACTTTATGCTCTGGAATAAGAGTAGATTATTTTTAACTCGCAATCCAATGTAAGCGTAGCCACAGCGCTAGTTTCTCATTAAAGAGTACATTCATTGTATTAGTAGTTTTTATTTGAATCATACTTGGTTAATACACAGTTTTGATGTGTATTGTATGACTACTGGCTTTTGTATTATACAAATAAGGTATGTTAATAAAAAATCTAAATTATTTTAACGTGGAATAATTTTCTGTCATTAAACAAGACTTATTCTTTAGACTTCTCAATAAAAGCGCTAAATTAAAAATTGTGTTTTTTTTTTAGAATGCCCATGAAGATGAATATGCAGACTACGAAGTCTCCTATTTAATAGCTAAGTGTCAACAAATCCTAATGCAGAACTTTAGCACCCACCCACCCTGTTTCACAAAACGACTAAGACTATGCTATAGTGACTTCCTCACATCACCTTTAAATTCAAAGGATAAGACATTCACTAACCGAAATCAGTTTGGCCATGACAAAGGTCTTGTAAAATATTGCATGAACAGGCTAGAGTATGAAATCAGTTCAGAGAGTGAAGACGGGTGCCTAGTTGATAAATGTGAGAACACTCCAGAAGAAATGAAGCAGAGTGTCAAAGGACTTCACTGGCAAAAGGAAAAATTTGAGATATATGAAGTACTGGAGAGAAAAGAGAGGATAATGAGACTAATGGCCGTTTTGGAGAGTATTGTAGAGGTGCTACAGTTTGACTTGGCTATTTGGCATTGCAGGTGGGAAATATTATTCCAATTTGATCTATCCAATCAATCAATCTATTTATTGCCTTTTCACACCTAAGCCTCTGCACAGATTTTTGTGAAAAGTATGATAATGATTTGAACATAATAGGAAATAGGATACATTTTATCACGATAAAACTGTAGGCCACATAGACCTGTAACATTCAAAGCACAAGTTGTTTAGAAATCATTTGGTGTGTGTTATTTTAGTTGAGCCCATTATTATTGAGGTATATGAAACCTAGTTTTATCTTATCTCATTGTTAATAGGTACACCAACAATTTGGGCAGTCACATAATGAGGTCGCACAAACCACTGATGGCATCTATACTATGGTCAAACATTTTGTACACTGGAGCTGTGACTAAAAACTGCAAGCAAATTCTGAAGATATTTACCCAACTGGTGCATCTGAAATACCCAGAGAACCATATCAGGATTATAACTGTGAGTAAATAATCATTCATTCATTCATTCATTCGTTCATTCATATATAGTTATTTTATTTAAATATTTTTACACATTAACTAAAACATGTTTTCATTTATTATTTTGCAGATTTGGCTAAATGTTGTCATTCAGACATTTTATATCTGCGAGAACAATTCAAACAGTGACTATCCAAATACAGGAAAATATAGCTTGACTTTTGCAAATGAGTTCTACAAGATCATTGCAGGTTGGTTTCACTTGAAATTAAGTATTACTCTAAATTTTTAGGCTTGAATGCTAACAAGAACATAATTATATTATGTATGTAGTTCTGGTAGGATTTAAATGACTGCAATGATGTTTTGTTTCAGAAATGCCACATGATTCAATAGTGAGGATACTGGAAAAGATTAAACCTACATACATGAAAAATCTTATTGGATCTCTTCATCTTAAAAAGCTGCTCTCAACTGAAGAAAATTGTGTAATCAGAAATTTAATAGATTTCATAAAACAATCGAAATGGAACAATTACCCTAAATCAGAAAGTGAAATACAAATATCAAAGGACATTTTCTACGAAGAAAAGAAGGTAAAAAATATTATGAAGTATTTAACAAAGTTATGTGAAGCTTGGAGTCGAGGAGAACTAAGTGAAGACGAAGACGATGAAGACTTTTGCTATCCCAAAATGGATTCACAATTAGAAAAAGATGGAGAAATAAGCTGCAACAATGTTGTTCAGACATTATATGTTACACTGGAGGCATATTTAGATGCATATAATGTGCAAAATGTACAAGAAACCTTAGACAGTTTGAATGAAAAGCTTGATCAACAAGATGACTCCAATGTTGATGGCAACAACTCCCTTCCTGAGCTTAACTCTTACTCGGTAACGGAACAGTTTATAAAAAAATACAGGTCCATTTACCAATCGCTGAAAGAACTTGTGCTACTATTACAAGAGTTGAAAGGGAGCGGTAACATGCCTGATGTTTTAAAAGTGTTTGAAAAAATTGATCTGTTAGGCCTATAGATTAGAAGATAGCATCAATTTTTGAAACAAATTGATGATGCAGTGTTAATCAGTCTAAAAAGGTACATACATACCTGTGATTATTTATATTACATGAAGAAATTTATGTGCCTTAAGTTGAGCTTTAAATTTAAAACATGTGAAAGTAAGGATATCTATATTGTTGTTCTCGATTCTTAGTAATAGCATAGTGTTGGGCATTATTACCTTTTAACTTGTGGAAGTTAAACATTAAATAATCATGAGGACCTTTTGCAAATGGTGCGATAATACTAAGTCTTTCAAGTTCTCTTGAGACATTCCTACTAATTCATACTGCTCTGTAAAGATATTTTAATCAATGGCGGTCTGCTGATCTGAAGTAAATCAACACTATAATATTATTAAGAAGTTAAGTTACTATGTGTCTTTGTGACAATTACCATTAAGTATTATTGTTGTTCTAGTTATAAATATCTCTGTATTTTAGTGTACCAATAGGCAGTTGATCTGTCTTATCTATGAGAATATGGGGTAATCTCTAGAACTGTTGATCTAAGGTTCATTATTCTTTCCATGTTAATAATATGGTATCCCTGATAATTATAAGCTGTATCTTATTGTGCACTCCCATGCAACGCCAGGGTGGGTTGCTAGTCAGTATCATCACATCATCATCAGCCGCCTATTACATTCCCACTGCTGGGAAACAGGCCTCTTAGAGAGAGTGTGGGTTTGTTTTTGTTACTTTAGTTTTAAGACTCAAATTCCAAAAAGTTCATACTACTACATACTCTAAGCTCACTTTACGATAGTTAATAAGAATTGGTTGAAATTTGACCAAAAAAGTTGATCTCATTATTGCAAAAGTGCTCAACCGATTTGACCAAATAAAACGGTAAAGCATTATTTCATGTTTTAAACCTCTTTTGGTTTGGTCACTTTTGAGCAAAGGACTTGACATCCATTCTTTTCGTATACCCAAATTATATGCCAATTAAAAAATATCCTATGAATACAATAAAATTTCATTGCATATTATTTAAATAAAATTTTAGCCAACTACTAAGAACATATTGTGATTCACCAGATTTTGAGTTACATGACCTAGCCTCGTTATGTTTGTATTAAAGTTCATTCTTACTTATTGCATGCATTTGATCCTTCAATTGACATGGTTTTCATTTATTTTGTAGGTTCTGTATGTAAACAATTTCTTAGAATTAATCAGGTTATTTTGAAGCAAGAAATAAACACTTCAGTAACTAAAAATTCCTTTTATTGCCTGCTGTTGGCTACTGTATTAATTTAATACTTAGGTACATAGTGGCCTCTAGCTTTCTTACTTTTCTTTGCCTTCTCTATATCTACATTAGGGTACTCTGCTTTCAAATTGTCCATATTCATATCAGGGAAGCGTTTCAGTAACTGTTGGACATGGTTAAAATCCCTGTTGCGAGCCTTTCTTTGCTCACCATACTGCTTTTCTCTGTATAGTTTCAAGAACTTTCTTACTGCAAAGCTGCTGATGTATCCATTTTCTAGATAAGGTGTGACCCATCTTGAGTTCATGAAGCGAGGTATGTAGTGCTCCTTCTTTTCGTATTTCTCTGGTAAACCTACTTGGTTGATGACATCTTCAACTGGGCGCTCACCTGTTTCACCTGTCTCCAACTGATAGTATGCAGTGTTACGCTCCCTTATCACTTTCTCGACATTATTCATAGATTCTGCTACCTTGTCGATTCTTTCAGGGTTCGGAAATAATCTCATAAGCTTATTACATTCGTATTCCATTGTGTAAAGCATGTTACGTTCTTTTAGTAAGACATACCAAAGTTTATGCAAATCTGTGTTCGATTTGATCCTCAATTCATCTAATCTCCATGATCTTCCAACTCTTACACTTGTTTCGCCGAAATGTTTCTTATCATCAAAAAATTCCATGAGATCAAGAACAGGTTTGGTTGTATGTATATCTCTTTTGCTAAGAGATGCAGCAGCAACGGTAATAGCATTGCGAGATCGATAGCAAAGACCCACTGTACTCTTTATAAAATTAGATAAGATAGATGTGTTCATTATAACAATTTACGTCAACTTCTGAATAAAAAACTCTTTTTACCACCACACCTAAATCTTTCTGTAGAAATTTAAGTTTTATTCTTTTATTTTATTGTTTGAGGACTTTGAGGTTATCTTTAGCAAATTTAGTTACTGTCACTGTCATATTTACTATCAGTATCAATATCAACCTGACAATCCTGAAACCCTGACATTGTAGTGACCACAGACCACAGATGTACATCCTTAAGGTGATAATATTTATATTAGATATAATATTGACTATATTTATGTGAGTTGTGTGTGATGCTGGCATTGAGTTAAGGAGAAATGGTGAGTGTGAGGAGTTGACGACTGACGTTGTCTTCTTTAATCTATTGACGTATGTAATTTAGGAGCATAGATTATAGCGTAAGAGATACTCTTCTGACTCACTATTACAGTGAAATAAACGTAGTTCTAAAACCACGGATAGGTGGCGCTGACGCGATATGGTTTTTGCATATCAAAGCAAAGAGATTGGAGCCTAAAATAACACATCTAAAAAATGATTTAAATGAACATTACATAAGTTTTATCTAAGTTTGTATGAAACAAGAAAATAATAATACTTAAACAACATTATAATACATATTACTGTTCATTTAGTATTAAATATTCTAAAAGGCCCCGTTTATAAAGTGTTGTTGTTTAAAATGTACTCTGTGGTTAGGTCAGTCAAACAAGTCAAGTTGGTCCATCTCGTAACTAGAAAGAGATAGAGGTGTTTTTAGTTTGGCTTCATGCTTGAAATTCGTGCTCCAAAAGTAGTAAACATTAAATGGTACTCAAGTCATGAAGTCAAGTCAGCTGTCACTCAGTCAGCGTCACTCAGCGTCAGCAGCGGTACTCAAGTCAGTCAAGTCTAGTCTGTGGTCCGCAATCCGCTGTCGTCGTCGCCGAGTCCAAAAGATACACACAAGCATTTTTTGGTATAGTTCATGGAAAAGTTTCGAAAACGAAGTAAAAACATAAATGGACATTGTAGTGTTTGATACAAACTGATTTGAAGTTATTCGTGACTGCAGAATACCAATTTGAGTTTAATGTGTACCACTTGTCAACAGTGAGGTGAGGATTACTGAGGAGGCATTGAAAGGTAAAAACAGCGTTCCATGCACTTTTTCATTTCCTACAACTTACAACTTTACTCTGCAATAACTTTAGCCCTGTTGTAAAGGAGTTAAAATTACATCAGAAATAAATACATACTCTCAATATGCCTAGCAAACTTGGCTGAGTAATTTATTGTTTACCTATCATATAAAAGTGAATATGTACCTCAGTGCTTATTATTCCTATACAGTTTTAGAGAGGACATAAATATGCAAAAGTTAGCATATACTACCCATAATTTACTGTAGTTTACCTATAATATACATTTTAACACTGCAAAATTAGATAAAAAAACATACTTCTCAAGAACTCATCGCTTTGTTTCATTGTTCTATGAGCACTTTATTTAATATCATTCAGTTTTTCAGTTTTTTAAGAAATGACTGCTGGAAATCAAAATTAAATCTTATAAGTATGTAGTAACTTTCTTTTTCTTGTTAATTTCATAGTTGTTGAAGTCAAATCACAGATTTAATTAATTTCAATATTAATTCCAGCATCATAGGTTACTCTGTAGCCTGATGTCACAGAGTGACTAGATTTATCTACCTCATCTTGTAATAAGCGGCTTAAATCGAAATCAAATCATGTTGCGCACAAAATGGCATTATTTTTCAGAACATAAAATGATCCACGTTAAATATAATTTAGTCACTAACTCCATAGAAGTAATGTCAAATTGCTATCAAAACTCAAAACTCAAAAATATGTTTATTCAATAGGATACATTGTGATCACTTTAAAACGTCAACTTAAAACTAGCTACGCCTGTTCCAACCTCCTTACGCCGGCAAAAGAACAGGCAAGAAACGCCCGGCAGGTAATTTTTTTGGCGCGATCACATTGACAATTTTATTCTTATTACTAATTGATTGAATTGGAGCAAGTTCACTAAAATCCCAAGCTTTTTTTTTTGTCATCTAATAGTCCGATATTTTTTATTTAGCTTTACTAATAAGAAGATTTCTCTTGTTTGGTTGTACACATTGGGATATGGGAACATGAATATTAACGAGTTGCGGGATCACAACCAAAGCAGACCAGACCCCACAAGCAGCACCCGTTCACGAGTTGACGCATGTGCCAGCCATCGCTCTCCTCGACCATATGAGAGGGAAGAGGGCGACCCGACACATGACGCCGCTGCAAGCAAAGTCACTTTCGTGAGCATGACTGTTTTGGCTGTTTACCGAAAATGGTTAGAATAGGGGAAATAGGGAGAATAGATAGATAGAAAGAAAGATAGATAGATTAACTACAATCCCAAGCTTGTTTGTCATCTAGATAGTCCGATATTTTATAATAAGCTTTACTAATGAGATTTCTCTTTATACGAATTTGAAATTTTGTTATAGACAAGTCTTGAATTTCACTTGGTATTTTGTTGAAAAAGCGTACACATTGACCTTTGAACGAGTTGCTAACTTTATGGAGCCTAGTAGTGGGTACAGCAATTTTATCTTTGTTTCTAGTATTAAAATTGTGATAATCACTTCTCTTTTTGAAGCTATTTAAATTTTTTTTTTTCTTTTTTTTTTTTATCTTTGGTAGGGTAAACTGTTGAACTGTTAAACTGTTGTTACATAGGTTATTGAAACTGGACATAAATCAATCTCAATCTTGGTATCTTTAAATGTAAAATCGTGTAACAATCATATAGTTTATCACATATGCCATAGGTACCTATTAATATTTTTACTTCTTTTTAATGTTGTCAGATTTATGAATAAACTGATTAAATTATCTTAATATTTAGTGTGTTGCTAGTTTACAATAGTGTTTTTTTATCACAAACTACGTAAATATATGTATGCAATACATCTATTGTATCATATATATAAATCTAACAAACCCCAAAAGTGCCTCGAAGTTCATTCAGTTGAGTATATTATGAGTAACAAACAGATAGTCAAATTTAAAAACCATGTATAAACTAAAAATTTGAGTTTAATGACCTCTATTTTGTTGTTCTCAGTTGATCAAAAATATCATTAACTAGCTGTTCCCCACAATGTTCCTGCTGGGAATTCCTACAGGATTTTTATCACAATAAAACAGCTAATTGCAATCAGAAATAATGTGGTAAATTTCTGAAAATCAGATCAGTCATTCTTGAGATAATCTCCTACATCCAAACTTAAACAATATTAGTATACATACCGCATTATTTTAATTTACATGTAAAAGTTTAATAATAGTATGTCTAGCGAGAATAGAATACTTGTTTTGTTATTTATAAACTATTTGATGTGATAGGTATTAAAAAATGATAAGGTCACTATTTAAATGCCTTGTTCAATAACAATTATTAAAATATAATAATGAATATTCAATCAATCTAAGATATTTAAATGTATAATGTCTAGGTTTGTTAATCACTAGGTGTGCTCTGCATTTTGCTCCCTGGTGAAGATTGCCACAGGAACTGCATTCTGGGATAAAAACATAGCATAGATGTCACCAGGATTTGGCCTATCTCTGTGCCAAAAAATCAAATCCCTTACTTTGTTGCTACGTGAAAGAAAGGCGAATGAACAAACACACTTTCGAATTTATATATATATATTTAAGTGTTGGGATTATCCTACTAATTTTATAAACGTGGAAGTTTGTGAGTATGGATGGATAGATGTTTGTTACTCTTTCACGCAAAAACTACCGAACGGATCTGAATGAAATATGGAATGGAGATAGCTTATACATTGGATTAACACATAGGCTACTTTTTATCCTGGTAAAAGGTTCCTGCGGGATAACGGGAAAACGCGGGGTACAACTAGTTGTTAATATTTTTCAAATTATTGCATTGGTAGATTGTCCCTCCCTAGATTCCATAAGCTATGAAATTACCTATCTAAAATACTTTAGTAAAATTACAGTGAATTGCTCTCTCTACTTGGTGCTAATGTTTAGTTTTAGCTGTTCTAAGTCTAGTCTAATGCTCCAAAGGGCTTAATTCACACTACCTTCATATCCGTATGATATCAGGTAAACGAGGTGGCAAACCATAATTAAACACGGCTGGCGCTCTCTTAGTGCTCACACACTTACAGGCATGTAATTTTCGTAGTCGCGTCGTTACTCCGCCCTTACGCCCGCAGAGACTAAACAACATTACGTCTCAATTCCACCTTTTGCCTTCGTCGTGAAATCGTAAAAATTTTACATTATAAGGTCGCGCTACTGGTATTAGACCAACCGCAATACCTATAACTATCTGAACGTACCTGCCAAAGAATTAGCTCCTAAAAGGGTTTTGGAATGTTACTGGCCATGAACATACTTCTCATTATTATAAAATGAAGTTGGTACTACTTGGTACATTATACTTACCTACTTAATTTGCTAACTCCACTCGCGTTGAAATGTTAACTCGAAGCTTGCGTAGCCTTTGAATTAGGATTCGATTCTCGATCCATGTTCAATTTATTGGTCGTATACATAATTTATCGCTATGCATTTACACTTGGAATTAACGTCACGTGCCGCTCACTATATCTGTCATCGGTCGAGTTGGTGCTTACACAGGATCTTGGCATAGAATAGTTGACCAGCGCTTTGTTCGGCAAGGAGTGAATTAGCATGGTTGCCGTTGATGTCACGGTAGCCGTCTATAGCCCTGAATAGACAGGAGGGGTTTCAATCCAACATTAACACAAATGTCGCTTTAATCTAATCTGCAGCTAACAATGGAAAGTTCTTATTGTTAGGGTCCTAGCTAAAAGCTTTAAATGAAAACTGCAGTGAGTCCAGTACACTAAAATTGACTGGTGTAATATAATTCAATCAAAACCAGTTGTACAAACAAATGAGAAAAAGCGCGTGTGATGTGGTAGGCCTACCCTACCACCGGCATCCGCCGCTGCTCCGCGCGCCATTAGCCCTCGAATATGTTCAATTCTTGGTTTATATGGAGATCAAACTCGCCAGCTTTCAGTTAGTGGATACCAGTTGATTAGTCGAGATTCTCTTTGTTCCAACGGAAAGTCTATTTCGCACGGATGTCGCTCACATTTCAATGTTCAGCTGGTGTTCCATGTTTACAATACTCGAATTTCTAAACGTTACTAGTGTGACTGGAAATGTTTTGAGTTCAGTTCTCTTGAACATGGAGATTTTTGATATGGAATCAGTACAATTTATTCCAGTCTCTAGAATCAAATGAATAAAGGAGTCTGAATTTAATGCGTCTATAGGTTTGCGATCTCATCATAATCTCATTGACCTCATGATGGTGGTAGGTATGTATAGTGGTAACCTTGTGTATTGGCTCTCTAGTGTAACTGGTAAAATATACCAAGTATACATACTTGTACATATTGCAAAGCATTTGGCGACAGATTCTCAAATTGATGATGATAGCTAAGCTTGCCAGGCGAGCACTAGAAAATACCACAATGTTATGATTTAGTAAAAATGGTTTCCTCAGCCTCCTTTGACTGATTCCGGGTTTCATCCCAGCATCCGGTCACACTGTTATTGTGCCATACTCTCGTTTTACTGAAAGTTTGACTTAATAGTTTAGATACTGGCATGGAAAGTAAAATTGATGGCAAATGCCTCACTCCCTCATGACTTCCACGGGTCTTGCTTGATCTTAAACTTTTGATCCTTTCTTCAACCCTTTGTTTGCTATTTTGGCCCACAGCTCATCCTGCATATGGCGGACATGGGTAGCCCAATCCTTGAGATTGAACTTCTGAAATGAAGAACTAATCAAAAGCACTTAGAACTTTATTTGATGCGTGATAAGTTTTTTAAGAGTTGAAAGTGGTCGAGTGAGTAAGAAAAGAAAAAACGTTCTGAACTGACCTTTTCCGTAGATTCTTTTGACTCACTTATGGTATAGAACGGCAGTACCTATACTCCATAGTTGTAGTTTTCCATATCATAAATAACCAACAACTATCTAATACAGGTATTCAATCGTGTATAAATAAGGTCATCAGTGGTCAACGGACCGTAAACTCGCTATGATTAAATCATGAATGTCATATCATATCTTGTATATCTTCATTTGCATGAAGCCATTCATGCTTTCATTGTTTTGTCTAGACTTGCACATCTTCAATGTCATTTAGTATAATCGCCAGTGACAGTGTGCGAAGTTTCTAATCGCTATCAGTACGTTTATTGAATGTGGAACAATAACATACTCCCAACTGAAATCCTAAAACATTTTGATGCTTGAACGTGGACGGGCGGCGGGCGGGCGCGGTCATCATTGTCGGTGTAATCGTTTACGGCACGCTTTATTCTAGAGAGGTCACACGTTATCTAAACCAGCTGTCGAGCGCATACGGCCTACAATGGTCTCGTTTGTATCCACGCCGTGTAATATTGTTTGTAATTTAAAATATCGGGAGTGCCGGTGCTCGGCAACGGGTGCTGGGTGGCGCGGGTGGTGTATTTTCCTGCTCCGCTGTGAGGGTATCCGAGGTGTATTGTTGCGTTGATTAGATCAAGAGAGCTTTGTTCCGAGGAGAATGGCCGGCTTCACGCCTGGTATCGTCTGTCGACTGCACGCGACCTGTTCATGAGCGTGTGCCTGAATAGAATACCTGTTCTGCTTTATGTCACTGCAATATCATTTTGTATCTGGATATAGCATATGAGTTGGGATTTTGTAGCTTGTAACTCTACGACAACACTGTGCCTACATATTTTTATCATTATTATACCATAATTAGAGCCATTCCAGTACTTATATCGCGGAGCCGCGGATAAAAGTTACTAATTACTCTGCTTGTGCTGCCACAGTTTAAAAGAGCAGTAGCTCAATAAGAATTTCAGCATGTCAGTGTGCACACGCTTGCGCTATTTACACGGTGAACATGTTACATATATTTTATCTTTAATCGTCTATATTACTGTAATCAGCTGGATGAATAATTGAATATATCAAAAGAAGTAAAAAAAATAACCACTGCTCAACATAACACGCAAAGACACGTCGTGTCGTGCCGCGTGCGTCGTAACACTGGATTATCCACAAATGTAAATACGACTGTAAGTAACCGAGTTCGAAATACCATCAAAGTAGAAATATTTTTTTAGACTGCAATTATGTAAATTATTTCTATATTATTATATCTTGAAGTGTGTCGCAAGCCCTCTCGGACCGAACTAAAGTAAATAATTCCGAGGATACGTTTTGCTGAGGTACTTCTTCCTATATCTACTGTGGTTATGCCATTGTACCAATTTCTTCCCTTTTTAGAATCCAACTACACCATAGTTACCAGCTACAAGGAACTTACTAACTAAATAGACGTACACTCAACTTAGAGTTTCTAATATTGAAATCCCGAAATTGTGTATGAAATTATTCTAATCGATACAACAGATAGTAAGAAGTCCTACAGATATATATTCCATGAAAATTAAAATTATCGTGGAACAACTTATTGCCTTAATTAAGCATGCCATTTATTGTGTGTATCGATTCTGACCTAATTAAAATATTCAAAAGTCAATACGATATTGTTATCCAGTCTTCCTCAAGTTAGCAACTCGTTCAAAGGTCAATGTGTACGCTTTTTCAACAAAATCCCAAGTGAAATTCAAGACTTGTCTATAACAAAATTTCAAATTCGTATAAAGAGAAATCTCATTAGTAAAGCTTATTATAAAATATCGGACTATCTAGATGACAAACAAGCTTGGGATTGTAGTTAATCTATCTATCTTTCTTTCTATCTATCTATTCTCCCTATTTCCCCTATTCTAACCATTTTCGGTAAACAGCCAAAACAGTCATGCTCACGAAAGTGACTTTGCTTGCAGCGGCGTCATGTGTCGGGTCGCCCTCTTCCCTCTCATATGGTCGAGGAGAGCGATGGCTGGCACATGCGTCAACTCGTGAACGGGTGCTGCTTGTGGGGTCTGGTCTGCTTTGGTTGTGATCCCGCAACTCGTTAATATTCATGTTCCCATATCCCAATGTGTACAACCAAACAAGA
Organism: Opisthograptis luteolata; assembly: GCA_931315375.2. Classification (NCBI taxonomy): domain Eukaryota; kingdom Metazoa; phylum Arthropoda; class Insecta; order Lepidoptera; family Geometridae; genus Opisthograptis; species Opisthograptis luteolata. Next base: position 4,796,541 of record OV928038.1, on the reverse strand, counting down.
GAAATCTTATTATTAGTAAAGCTAAATAAAAAATATCGGACTATTAGATGACAAAAAAAAAAAGCTTGGGATTTTAGTGAACTTGCTCCAATTCAATCAATTAGTAATAAGAATAAAATTGTCAATGTGATCGCGCCAAAAAAATTACCTGCCGGGCGTTTCTTGCCTGTTCTTTTGCCGGCGTAAGGAGGTTGGAACAGGCGTAGCTAGTTTTAAGTTGACGTTTTAAAGTGATCACAATGTATCCTATTGAATAAACATATTTTTGATTTTGATTTTGATTTTGATTTTCAAACAGCAATTATTTGGGTTGCGTGATTCATTTCCAGTCCATATATAGAATAGTCGGAAGATACTCAACAAAAACCTTCGGAAATGGTGGGGCGCGGTTGAAAAGACGCTAACAATACGCTAATGGCTTATGTTTGCGATGTCCCTCGCAGCCAACAGGCTCTATTATCACGGTCGGCCCTGTGCGCTGAATTGGCTAAATGTTTTGTGACTCTGAAAAGATTTAAGATGACGGTGAAATTGTTGAGAAAATTGATCACTTCCACTCGAACGAGCCGGCCTTGGCTCTGTTGCAAAACGACGGTTTGCGTTTCGGAACAAAGTTTTCCGTCGTTCACTCGGAAGCGATCTAGTTTAAGCGTTCTATTGGCTTACTAATCTCTACTAATTACTTAATATTATAAATTCGAAAGTAACTCTGCCTGTATGTCTGTCTGATACGCTTTCACGCCTAAACTACTGACCCGATTTAAATGAATTTTTGGTGCTGAGATAATCTAGAGCCTGAGAAAAGACATATCGCGATAAACTGTAGCCGCTAACAGCTAGGTATGTGTTACCTATTTCAAAATAATCGTTTCGTATAAAGTACCTATGTTGCGGTATTTCTTACTCTTTGAAGACTCTTCAAACGCGTGTTGTTTTACAGGGAAATAAAAGCCAAAAATGTGTTAAAAATTAATGTAATTACCTACTATTGATTCTTTGCCGAGACAAAGTCAAACAAATGCAAACACAATTTCACTTTGTAAAGTCAACATGCTCCCTAATATATATGTATCTAACTTGTAGATCCTTTACTTTTGATAGAACAACCCTTTCTCATCAAATGACTGAGAATAAAGTATAAAATAGACATGACATATTGCTCTGTTTGGGCTCTTTCGACTTTTCTTGCATCTTACAGGGTAACTTTTGACTAGAAAGCATTTTATTGCCACTACATTGAGTCATATTACAATACAAACTTCTTATATTAAGCCTAGAGTATTAGGTGTAATTTCAGCATATATTTGATGCTATTACATAATTAATTAAGTTATTTTTGAACCATCCCATGCTGGCTAGGATTTTCGCAGACAAAACTGGTTACAAAACATCATGGTGACTGTGACGATGTGGTCGAATATAGCGCCACGCTTCTCCTAAAAATTAACGTGGATAGAATCAAAATTATAATACAGGAACTCTACAGGAATACTAGTTTTTATTCAGTGTTGCAGTTCTTGCAAATCCTTTTATCTGTTGCTAAAATAAAAATTCTACAAAAACTCTTGTTAATGCGACATTTATTTTCTCTTCTCAAAACAGTCCGTTAATAAACATTCTCCATCATCTCGCTGCAAACTCAACTTATACAAGCCAGTCCGGTCTCTACGGAGGGAACTAACTTCCCACTTTAATTACAAATCTTGTCTTTTTTAATAAAAAAATTCCTTCTCGGACATGGTCATAACTTTTAAACTCGATTTACTTCGTAAAATACTAGTTTCTTACTGAATTTAATAGACAGTTTTCAGGGGTCCGTACAGCCCAATGAAAAACGGAACCCTTGGAATCCTTCTTTATGGGTTCCGTTTTTTCATTACACGTACGTTACGTTTACTGACACGAGACTGATCCTATGATTACTGTGTATCCACCTCACAGATATTATCTCCAAACGTACTGAACGAAAAAAATTAAATGTGACATTTGGTTCACAAATAGATTACGTAGTTATATGATAAAAAAAAAACGTTTCCACGGTAAACGGAATTATACTGAACCCTCCACGCAAGCTCGACTCGTACTTGAGTGGTTTTTTAAGTTTAATTTATTTTTTTGAGTAATGTAAACTGAAATAGGAGAATAATTTATGTAACGTAGGATTAGTTCTGAGTAGTTGTTCTTAATAACATTTCTCCAAACTAAGTCGAATAATACAATTAAATACATTTTGATTAATGGATTTTAGATAGAAACTTCATAACTTAGTGTAGACTTATAGAGTTAGTACTGGTGGTTGCTCACTTAGTAAATTTGTATACTGAATCTGCGTCAAAATTTAAACCAATTTTGTTAATTATTGCCTCACAAATCGGTGCGAAACTCTTAGGAATATTTGTTAAAATTTAGCAAGTCCAAGAAAAGAAATGCTAAAGCCCGAATTTTTATTTCAATAATGTAATCCCTAAACAAACGAATTGTACAAATTTATTTTTTACTTCTCGAGTGGAATCTCCGAAGTTTTCTAATAAAATCCAAATGCAATCTGTACTTACCATGCAAAAATACGACACTTATTCTGTCTGAAGTTATACTTGCTCCGAGATCTTCACTTTTTTCAGACACGAATTTAAGAACAGTCTTTTGTTTTAAAATTTACTGGACTTCTTCGCTGTTTGCTCGGTAACATTCAGAAATTTTATTGGAGACGACGACGGCGACTTTAAGTTGTAGAGTCTGATGCGAGAACCCGTGTAAGCATTATGATTCTTTATTCTAGGTTAAACTGTAACTAACACATTCTAATTTAAACACTCCCAACTTGCCCGTAAAAGGTACGATCATAAACCATATATCAGCATCTACAGCTACGTAAAGCCTCTTACGGGTGGAATTGCGTAGAATGTAGATCATAGAGCATAAATCCGCTTCGGCGTTCACATTTATGGCACAAATTTGGAATGTGTGATGGATTACGCGCGATATCGTGGAGGCGATGTTAGCGATGTGTGTGCACACGTCACTGGGGGTGTGTCGATCAATCATCGGCGCAGATGGACATGCGACAAGCCATTAGGGTGGCGCGAGTGGCGCGACGGACGCAGGTGCCGTCGCCTACACCGCCGCCGGCTCCGTCACCTTACCGCACCTCCTCAGGCCACCAAGCCACACAGCTAAGTCCGCTTCAATCATTCCACCAACAACCCTACAAATATCTCTATACACAAAACCGACCACATAATCCATCTACTACGGCTTGGCTCCTCTCATGCCTCCAGACTTCCAAACCTATTTACCCAAACGCTTACTTTATATTGTATACTTGTATCCGCAAACAAGCCTATCATTCCATGACTAAGCACTTTCGTCCTGTTTCGTTATTGTCTCCTTTGAAAGAATACCGGACTCCCCAAGCAAAGTAAAACTTTTTCATAACCATGCGTTACTGTTGAATATGTACAAACAAGTCCTTAGAGTTGTCGCATATTATGCACGACTGAAAAACCTAGTACGGGCTGTGTGAGCGTGATTATAATATACGGGTTGCTAGAAATTTCAAATGTTCCTGTGCAGTGCACAACCCCGGCATAAGATGAATCACGTGGCAATAAAACGAGTTAAGTCGCAGCGAACTAGGTACAAAATTGTAGGCGACATATGCGCCCGCTGAACAGCAGTCGCCGGCAAAATGAAACCAAGAACAAGAAATGGAGTCACACACGCGAAATTAACTCGAATTTCTAACGTCGAGAATAGTTGAGATGATGACAGATAACACAATATCTAGGTCGGAATAGCATGTTCTTACTGCGTGCCTTGTGCGTTGATATCTCTTGTATTTATGAAATGTTATTCCAAATTGTTATCCAACTCTGCGACCGTGAAAATCATGAATATAACTTTCCATTCCACGCGCTACGTTCCATCTGAAAGCAACTCGGAAAAAAAAACATTGAAAGTAAATAAAGATTACGCATCAGCGGCTCCGCACGCGCGGTGTTTACTCGTTGGGAGGAATTACCGCATGAAACGTAATGTGATTATTAATGAAAAGATCGCGTAATAGGGGCTCGTGCACCACGTGGCGGCCACGAGTCCCGTACAATAATAGACTGTGTCCATTAATTAGACCAACATGTTTCATCGTAATGGACATCGCGACGCGTTCGGTGCGGCCGCACACTAGTCGCCCAGTTATAACATGTAATTGATGGCAGCGCCCCCGCTCCCTTTTTGCTTTGCCTAAACATTACTCGTGTAAAGTAGCTTTTTGCGCGGTTTCCGGTTTCCAACAGACCATCACTTCTGTAGTTCTTCTTTGACCCACAATGTTATAACCCGTGTACCTAACATGTATTTAGCTTTAGCTATGTGACGAACAATTTACATACCTACGTTCTTGATTAGACCCTCAGTACCTATTTTCTTGGTTGGTTAAGTTCTTGTTATTCTAGAGCTGTATCGAAGCGAAGGTAAAGCACAGATAAGTGAATTAATCTGTATCCATCCTCTTCGTTTAGTAGCGTATCGTTCGATTCGCTTTAGATGGAGCAATTCACCTTTCACATGTAAGCCATTAGTAGAAAGATAGGCTCGATATTGTAGCACGTTCCCCCCTCCTCGTTGAGATAAGCTTGGAACGTTAAATATGTGCCTCTCGCGGCTTGCGGCCCGACGATAGCCTACTAAACGTGAATACACCAACACTGTTCATAATCTTTTTTATGCTTTAATCGTAATCCCCGTTTTAAGTAGGTTGTTTGATGTGCCAATGATGTAAAATTGCTTTGTCTTTTTCAGGTACGCTATAATTAACTTCGTGTTTATGGAATAAGGATTTTTTTTACAACTGCGGTATGTATGTCTATGTATCGCGTTGTGTGTGTGTGATATCAGACTGCTGAGCTATACATGCGTAGCGACCTACCCACGGCTTTGTCTACGCGGAAGCTGAAATTTTTCCATATTAACTTTAATATCCTTTTTGACCACTTAGAGTGTTTTAAAGAAAAATACTTTCTTATAGCACCTAGACACTACCACAAAGAATACTACCCTTAAAATTATTTTTATATACTTTACAAGTACAAAGGTGATTTACCTCTAACCGCCATGTTTAAACAAAAACCTATCTCAGATAATGTTGCATCAGACGAACGATTCAAACCAAGAGTTTCCAGCTATTTGTAACCTAACCACTCAGAGATGGACAATATCAAATGTATTCAAACCACCCTTGTCACCAGAATACCTACTCGGAGAAATGTCAACCGCCTTGACACTCTGAATTCCACGTTTCACCGAGTTTAGACACTTTGAATGTTGAGACAAATACGCCAGTTTAGCCGAATAGCTTTGAATCAAATACTAGTTTAATGTCGATTTATGTGACCATTCAACGTTGATCTGTTTATAGTTTGCACTAGTTCTTGACCGCATGGGACCCCACTTCTAATAATATACTCGTAAATAGTAAATACATAAATTATTTGGCTGTAACTTCGCCCGCCATGTATATACTAGCTTGTTGTATAGGTACATTGGGTCTTGTATCTATATAACCCACAAATTGCCGTAACTATAGCAACTTAGAAAACGTAATAGTAGTAACCTCGTAACCTTCCCAGAAATCAATTCCTATTCACAAAGGTTGGGTACCCGCGGCCCTTTGTTTATCAAGGATGTGGTACAAATAGGTTTCTAATTAGGTAGCCCTCTGAAATCCTCATTGTGATTCTACGCTTCATACAAAATAAGTTCCTTAATTTATTTTCATCATTTATTAACTTTAAAGCCTCCATTCAAAATGATTCACAACGAAACGGTCGTTATTTACTTACAATTAAGGATAAAAGTGAAATAACGAGCGCCGCCGTTATTTTATTCCAATGCTTAAAATTTAGACGTCATCTAAATAAATATTTGAAATGAATCCTTCGAAGGTTTAAATTTCAGTAGGTTTTAGGAGCCTGAATTGGATCTTTCCCGTTCATAATTTAAGGCTGTTTTAATGCCAACAATTTTTTCCCATCTACTCTGGTAGGAGCCTCTTTTTTCCGAGTTCGTTTGTTCAACGTCAAATAACATCCTCGTCAAGTTCATGTTAGACAGGTAATTTGGAGATGTGTGTCTTGGTCTTGTTAGACTTAATTGAAACAGGAAAGACTTCTAATAGGATTTTCACTTTACGTAATATACTGAGATGGTCATTATCTTGATTGAATATAGTACCTACCTAATCACACTGAGGTCTTAATGTACGTATGGTTTACGTGGTTTGGTTTGCATTGTATTACAGAGCGTGCATGGTTTGACAGGAGTGTAGACGAGGACAGTGCGGAGCGAGCACGATATCGGTATTGTTCGAGGCCTAACGTTGTCGGAAGGCCTATGATCTATTAGAGCACGCCCGGCCTCAGCGCTACTTTATCTTATTACACGTGTCGCCGCCGCTTTAACGAAGCTGCCCGCCGCAATTGTTCCACCTCCCCGATATAATAACCCCCGAGCCTTCAACTATTTCGTATGTGTTACTATTAGCTTTTACCCAAAATATTGCGTCCGATCTTTATTCCCGGCGAGACCGCAGCAATTTCCACGGTATGCCTACCGTTTTAATTAACCCGATTTCATCTTTACGACTTAATCAGGGTATGGAAAATTACGTGTCTATTTACTCAACGTCAGCCGAGACTTCGGCACCGGGTTATAAATGTAGAGATAAAATTACAAAAGAGAGAGTGGAAAACAGTCGAGGTGTTAATTGAACACATAAAACACACTTGGCTTGTGCAATATTTATACATCCAGATCTCGGGTAGAACGAAGCTATAATTGTGCGGTGTCTATTTATCACTGCCACAGGTAACTAGATATATTTATTAGACCGAAAATACGTGCGTAACAAAGAATATTTGTCTTATTTAAGCTGGGATAAAGAAAACATGGATGCCGTAATCATCTCAGATGTTCTTTTTATACCGGCCATTTTTTTGCAACAATATTGTGTGGTGACTGGTGACACTTTATTTTGTGCATTTGTGCCGTTTGGTTTACTTTGAAAAGTATTCGTCTCTTATGGGGCAAAAGGATTTGAGTTTTCTTTGTATTGTAACTTTCGTCGTTTACGATCGGTTTCGTATCCGTGCTAGATCGGCTTGGCTTGCGTCTGCAGATACATGGATAGGTGCCATTGGGAGCATAAAGCGTGGGTGGTTTCGTTGTTTTTCATGTTCGCGGCATAGCGGCAATATTGCGGTGGTGGCAGGCGGCCACAAACGGTGGCAGCTGGTAAATTACCTTTCGTTAAGACTTGGATTGCGGCAGTTAGCAGAGCCTCGGTGCGAATACGGCTCGTTAATGAGTTGGTGCCATATGCGTCCATAGCGCTATGTCCGGGTATTATTTTCACAGATAATGTACACAGTTTGCCGCTATGTTTTCATTTCGCAATGCAGCTTTTATTTTACTGTAGGGTTTTTGCGTCATTGTAACATAACAGTGTTGGAATTTAACATTCCTGAACATAAAATGCATTTTGCTACTCTAAAAGGTGTATATAAAGTTGGGAATACAATTTTAACTAGCTATACCCCGTGATTTCATTCGCGTAATACAGTTTATGGTAATAAAGAGTATGCCATGTCCTTGTCCAAAATTTAAACTATCTCTATATCAAGTTTCATAAAGATCTGTTTAGTGATTTAGGCGTGAAATGGTAACAGACAGACAGACAAATAGTTACTTTCGCATTTATAACAGCATATTATTAGGATTTAAGGGATGGTAATACCCATTCTAAGAATTCAAATTGCCACTGAAGTGAATTTACGAATATTTAATATTACTCTACTTTTACGATAATTTGATTCTTACGTTTATGATCATTCGGTCGCGACCTTAGATATAAATAATGCCAACCGACACGACAACTCTCGGCTTATACCTACCCATGCATCGTCCATAACTACACCAATAGGTACTTGAATAAATACACTTATTTTATGCACCTGTGTGTTTAATGAATTAACTTTCTGAACTAGTCCCTTCTTTGAATATAATATAATTATTTTTACAGTATCTCCACCCACTCTCTACTTTACTTGGAATACTCGTTAAAATTTCCAACTTCATAATACATACCCTGCCTGCTTCGAAATTATAATTATCTTATTTTCTCGAAACAAGTTAAGCTCAAGACTTGTTCTCGCTTTTTCCCGGAATAACACGAGTACCTATCAATATAATTAAAGGTAACCTTAAAAGTGTTTTTTATATGTATACTGAAAACACTCAACAGAGCGTGTGTCTAAGTTGATTGTAATTTAAAGTGACAAGGGATCGGGGTGGCTTATACTTATTGATTTTTTTGTGTGTGATACTGAAAAAATGGGACTCGTAAACCTATGTATATAAATATACCCAGTAACAAAGCTAGATGTACCTATAGATCTAAGTTTAGCAATCCTATCCTACTTTATGGATGTTTGTTACTCTTTCACGCAAAAACTACTGAACACATATGAGTGAAATTTGGAATGGAGATAGCTTATACCCTGGATTAACATATAGGCTACTTTTTATCCCGGAAAAAGGTTCCTGCGCCATAATGAGAGGACGCGGATGAAACCGCAGGACGCAGCTAGTATAAGATAAAAGTTATAAGGCAATGCCCTTTCATGTAAGCATAGGTATCAGAAAGGAATCTAGGTTGTGGTAAAATAGGCAAGCTTGATATTGTTTGATGTTCCGAAATCACACTTGACAGTTTTAGTCTTACACTTTGATAGGTTAAGCTTTTCGTGGGCTTTGAAAGCTTAGCTGCTTGTTACAATGGCTTATTTACAAGAGGTCAGTTGTATTAAAAAATATACATAGAAAAAGCAAAGCGAAAGCGGCCTATACATATAAGGCAAGGTGACCTGCTTTTCTTTGAGCGGGAAAGTCATCGGGTGTCAGAACACGCGTTTACGAAAGCTATTTAACTCTTTTGACGTTAATTTCTTCTTCTCCAAACGTGTGTCTTTGCTACCAAGATCACGAGATCTTTCTACAAACAGATTCACCCGATCCGAGCAAAATGCTTTGCTTCTACGTTTATAATGCGAACGGTGGAAGAGTGGAACACCTTGCCTGCGTCTTTGTTTCTCGATAAGTTTAATTTGGAAGTCAAGAATGAATAGATGTCTTCTACTAGGCCAGCATGCTCCATCATAGGCCTCGTCATTACTTACCATCGAAAGAGACTGCGGTCAAATATGCTTACTTTTTACAAATAGTAAAAATGATTTGAATCCTCAATTCAAAGGAAATAACGTGCAGTTCTGCTAGTGGCTTTGCCAGAGCCCCTCAGACCGGATCACAGAAATGCTTGAACTACTGATTCACGGCAAAAGGAAAAAGAAAACGATACTCACACATATGGCCCTAGAAAGAGCTCCACCATCTAAGAAAATATTATATCAGTTTATGGTCTGATTTCCCGATGGCACCGATTAGTTAAATTTATTTTAGATTTTTCATTCATTACATACAAGGACCTGAAGAATAAAAATCTCTTAACATTACTTTACTAATTGCAGTCAGAAAATTTACGATAAATTACACTGAAATGTAAAACGCAAATTTCCACTTGTTAAATTAGTAATTTATTTATATTTCTCTGTTTAGGTCATTATTTACAGAAGCATTGTTCAAAGACTTAAGTGTTACTCCTGAAATTTAGAATCTACTTCGTTTGTGAGCAGTTCACAATGGAAGTTAAGTCGAAGGTTTCAATCGTCTAATTAAGTACAGATCTCATTTCAACCCCTATTGTGACTTCTACTTCGTATTAGTATTTCTTAATTGCATTAAAAGCTGGCAATTTCGTGTTGGCTATGATGACACCGTGAGAGATTTTTTTATCTAGTATTTACTAGATTTTCTTTTAGGTTTATAGAATATACATTTTTTTTGTAAAATTCTGGCCTGAATTAATTTTACTATCATTTTGACATTTGCTAATATTTTTTTTGTAATGACACCTCTAGATCTCTTCTATTCGAAGGTCAAACGAAATCAACTTCATTTTGTCTGTTCTCTTTGTTGTGTTTTCGTGGTTGAAGTAAAACGCCCGGGGAAAAATTAATCTAGTGTCCCGTACCAACAAATATTGTTGTTTGGCCGTCGGCTCCGGAGGCTATAAGTAATCTCGGCACGTTATCCACTCCGTCGGTCGGTTTATTGGAAAAGTGGATGCCCGGAACAACAACTAATGCTCTGGAAATATTTTGTTGATATACTGCTGACGGAACTTCAGTTTACGTATTGCAGAATTCTCAATGCATTTTGGCGTTCTGAGCATGAACGAATGTGTTGTGCAAAGAATATTTTATAGGTTTAAACTTATATCCGTGATATAGTTTAGGTACACCATTGCTAACATTTTTACCCGTGCATGTTTTATGGTCGTCAGTCCCTATTATAAAGCAACTCATCCTATTCCGAGGAAATTAAAAAGTTAACTCCACCTAGTTCTTAAAACAGCAACAGTTTGAACCAGTTAAACGCTTCATCGTTATCTCGTTATTTTATTACCATTATTGAATCCATGTTTTACGTAACAGATTCAGCCCGCTCAATATTCAAGTCGTTTCGTTCGTTTTGGTTCAATTAATTTATTTAATAAATTCTTAGAGAGCCCGCGTGCCGTCTGTCTCCTCTTCGAGCTTCGTTCCAAAGTTATGAATTTATATAGCCGGACGTGTTCGGAATTTATGCGCAGATGTTTTCTTAGTTTGTGCTACTGCAGCTCTGGTATTCGAACTTACCCCACCGACAGATGCGCAGCTACGCAAATTACGCGATGTTATGTTTCCTATTTAATATTAACTTACCCATCTAGTTCATTTAGTTCGGGGCATATCTGCTACTGTATTTGGTATGCAAATTGTTTGTTGTAATGAGCTATCGGAAACTTCTGGCACAAATTAAAAAAAGTTAGGCACAATGAATTGATCGCCTTTTTCTGTGTATTTCATCTTTGAATAGAGATTATTGATACATTTGTGTTAGGCTGTTCAATAGTATAAGCTTCCTTGAAACATGTCTGGTCGAAGTTCCGTGTAAGTTCATATATATCCCCGAGCGTCCATCCTTCAATTATGCAAGCTAAGTCGGCTAGTGCTAAACTCGTCGGGGAGTAATCTTAGATCGTACTTAGCGGTTGTAGTAGACAGCAGCTCCGACGGCCCATCGCTTTGTGTCCCCCGCAGCCATTGTCTCTCGGGGCTGCCGTTTAGTTTTAATTAACATCGCTCTCAATGCTCATATCCGATTGTGCTATTCTAGTGGTGCGAACTCTTTCTACGTCTCGGCTGCTGGAAACTAGGTCTAGACTCTATTCACTTATATACGCTGTTAAAAATTCCCGGAAAAAGTACTTCATCGATATTCCACCACAGATAGCTATTGCTCCACGTTCTCTCTCATTCATTTTCTAATTTCCATTTAATACTCTTGTCGTTTTTTTCTTTGCTCGTCCCCGTTGGCACTCGACCTTTATGGAAGCGCTGCGTTAAATAACAGCTCAAACTATTTAAAGTGTAATTATTATATAATTGCAGATGTTAAATTAAATCGAGATATTGACACGGAAAGCGGTAGAGACATTTAACTCGGTCTTTGAAGGAACCGAGATGTAATTAAAATAAATATTTGGCACGAAATCCGGGTCGCGGCGGTTAAGCAGAGACATTTCCACCCTTTGAACAAGTTCTTGTTTATGTTTGCTCATTAAACAAATAAAAGTGGAAATTCTGTCTTAATCTGTGGAAACTTTTACGCTGCTCGCTGTTTCTGAGTTGAAATTGTTTGTGCGCCTCATAATTTCCAGAGTTAGTTGATGTTTTAGCAACTTATTACCTAGTTGCGTATTTGGCTTGAAATTAACTTGTGATACTTATCGAGGCTTTGAGAAATGGAGAGGCTCTAGTCACAATTTGAGTGCCGCTGCTAAAGCAACGAGTATTCCAAGAGATAAATAATGTATGCCAGTTGTTCAGTTTATCATGTTCCCTTTTCGTAGTAGACGTTACGGCTACTCTCCTTTAGACAAATTCCTAATCAGGGATATCCATCAATCCAATTAGATGTAAGAAAGAAGATAACGAAGATATTTAACACAAAGGGCAAGTCAATTACTCGGTCGATTTGAATTCATAGAGCGTGCGACGCATAATTAACCCGCAGTCAGAGGCGCTATTCGAATGCACATTAGCGCGCTAACTCGATGCCGAGTTACGCCTAATAGCACAACAACACTCCCATTTAATGATACCTGCAAATTACAGGCCACGCTTCCTAAGTACTGACCTATCGGAATACAGATGCGAGTTCCGGGCAAGACAATTACCTAATAGGCACAAATAAATACGAGTGCGATGCCCCTTGCACCACCCTGTTGATCAATAAAGCTTCTAAAGCGATAACTATTTTTTTATCATGGAAAAAGGTTCCTGCCGGATAACGGGAATACGCAGGTGAAACCGCGGGGCGCAGCTAGTATCTTTTTATAAGTGTTATTTTATATGATAACAGAACCAACATTCCCGCATATAAGCAGTTTATGTAACAGTATATCTAACCAGAAATTTATAAGCCCGAAATTTCACAAGGCGTTAAATCAATCGAGAACCTTAGATTTTAAATTCAATTTTTAGTTAGCTGTAAATATTCTACACGAAATTAATTTTAATTGCATTAATGAAGATGTTCTTCAGTAATGTGAAAATGAGTGATAAAAGGCTTTGACATTTTTATGTAACTTCCTTGCCTCGCTGTTTACGATTACGTCATAAATTATGACATATTATGACTCGTAATATGTCACATATTTTCATACATTACATTTTTATCTTACTTTTATTACTTATTAGCCAACAGTAGAGAAGTATTTTAGATACTCGCCGCATCTGTAATTCACACCCGTTGAAATAAATGCAGTGATGTGCCCCATCAAAATATTATTCCATTCGTCTGGTTGCATTACCTCATCGCTTTTCCAAGAATATATTTATAAGCCAGGAAATGTATTTCCTAAACTCGGTCGACGGCCTGATGTGCCTGCTTGGATAACTTGTCAGCTCGTAAATGTAAAATGCAAAATCTTTCCTCTTATTTCGCCTCTAAAATCTAAACCAAATACTCGTACACAAAGGACAATCGCTTTTATTACATTCATGTCAAACGAAAACTAATGAATTTTGCTCTCGTCTCAGTGCAAAATCTATTGATCACGCAAATAATGTTTTGACAAAGAAGCTCAGCGATGAATGCGAATAGACGTCTTTGAGATCTAGTGATTGGATTTTATTCTCCTTATTTTGATCGTCAACCTCCTCAAAGGTTGCGCTGTCATTAATCGCTTTATAAGAGCGGAAGTGCAAAGTGGAGCGTACGAGCACGCCCAAGGACCCCCTTCTCCACTGGATAAGCACAGAATACTTATTATCTGCACAGTATCTCAAATCAAAGAATCCTGAACGTCGCGTGATTGGAGCGAAATTGTTTTCTACATTTTTAATAAAAGTTTTAAAGATTATCGTAATGCTTATTTTAAAGCTTATGAATTAAGTAACTTGCTAAGTAAGTTTTGGTAAATAGGATATCACTAATCGCAAAAAGGAACCGCGTTTCAATCTCTGCGAGGTTATCGATTTATATTTATTATTGGAACAGAAACTAATCTAAACTAATATTATTAATATTTGGTAAAGTCCGACCACATTCACTGCAGAAGAACCGTACAGCGTTCATGAGTCGACCCTCGAGCTGGCGCACTGTCATTCCACTGTGACGGTACTCTACAGGCCAGAATTCATTATTGTCCCTCAATCCGAAGATGCGCTTCAAAGAAACTGCTGGCTTCAGTTCCACTCCGACCTCTTCGGTGCTTCAACGTTTTATTGCACTTTCGGAAACTTAGTTTATTGATATTTTAGGTCCTTGGGCCGATTGGATTCCGGGTGCATACATACTTGAATGAATTTCCTTATTGGGGCAACGTTTCTAATATATGCCCTTTCAACATCGTTTGTGGTTTTGCTTTACAAACTTGTACTGGGGCTGATTTTCGAAAAATCCTTTCTTAGTGCACCTCTACACTATCTAAGGAAACTACCCTGAAAATTTCACTCAACTGTTAGTGACACGACGGTTTAATTTATATATATTTGATAAAACATTTTCATAGTATTCTGTACTAACCACCAATTTGTCTCTACCTAAATGAGACGATAGTTTGTTACGCGAAATTTTAAAATCATAACTATAAAATGCAGTGTGTAGAATAGTTTAGTTTAAATAAATTTACTCGTTCAATTTATTAATTAATATAAAAAACAAGATTTGTACTATTAACCGTATAAAGTATATGACGAGATCGCTATAACATATTGCTGACTCTCCCCACTGAATTCCAAACAATTCCTTGGAATAATAAAAGAATAACTTCGCAGTCCGGTGGTAGTTTTTAATTTTGATAGGAGAGAATTCAGCTAATAAGGACCGGTACGAGTTTGTTGGAAAGACTTTAATTAAATTCGTTCATCCTGTAGTAAGACTTCGAAGGTATGTCTCATGGAATTTACGATGCAGTTACACTTGACGAAACCTGAGATGGTATAGTAAAATTATTCCGAGAGCCAGCTGCTACGCCGTGCTTTACTAAAAGAGGGTATTTACTTATAGAAAGCTTTTGGATTTCACGTTGAAACCATTTTACTTATATATATTTATACTTAAGCACAAGGAGAACTGTCATCAGTTACAGTCGGAAATCACCTAGTCAATCTGAAAATTGTGTAATTACAATCATTTTTCTCTGTCTCTGTCAAACAAGTCACAAAACAAAATAAGGCTGAAGGTATTTTTTTTAAATCATCTCAGTAAGCCTGCGGGGTAAGGCTACTGAGACCACAGGGTCTTTAATTATAGGACTACTTTAAAATGTATGCAACAGCTGATTGGATCTGAAAAGTGTTATGTAAACGACTTCATTGGTTATTGTGAGTGTCGTTTAGTGAAACGCTAGAACGCAAGAAGTCATCGTCGCGCACTGCCAGCCTTGGCACCGAGTGGACACTTGAGACGCTGGCTGCCGCCCAACGCGCTTTATCTTAATGCACTCGCCTGTCCTCTCCCTTCACTGTGTCCATTACTCACCTTTCCACTCTACAATTGTTTCGGTTTTACAACTTGTGGTTAGCGCGAAATTTAAGACCACTATCGCTCGCACCGCGCTTCCTAGCCCCATCGCCGCGAAATGCGCTCAATGAAACGCAACAATACAGCTAAATAATGTCCCTAATTTTGGAAATCTCTCTACAATTCTGTTAAACCTCTCATGAAATTTGTGTTTTGTGACTGTAGCTACCTACGCGGGGCTGGCGAACAGCAGGAATTTAATTCGGGTGTTGCTACTCCCAGGATGTGACGGCTTGTGACACGGCGCGACGTTCGTTCGACCCCGAAACGATTTTTCGCCACATTTTACGTACCCAAGAGATTTTATTATATTCTTTTAAATTCTCGTGAGTTTCATTGGTAATAAAAACAAAGTATTAAGAAATAGTAGTATTGAATGGTAAATTACATTTTTAAAATGTTAAAGATCAGAATGATTTGTCTTATACCGTAAGCTAGGTATGAATCTGCACGCATTCGTGGTTACGGCAAATGTGGTTGTTTCAGAATAGCATCCATTACAAAATCTTCGTAGCACGTACGTCGGATGGTTTAGCAAAACGAACGAACATACGAGTCGTGCGACTCGTGCAGGCAACTACCACCAGCCATGGCTACGGTTCAATTGATTTTTGAATGTTAGAAATTTTGTTTTCAGTATTTAATTACAGTATGTACTTACTTAGATTTTTTATAGTAAATTTTAAAACTTGGTTTGAGCAGACCGTGCTTTGGCGCTAGGCCAGTAAAGGCGTGCATCGTCCAAATCATATCGCGAGGAAGAATCATGCACCCTCATTGTCTAAATTAACTCCGTAAACTCTTTGAGGATTTCGCCGTTTTTACTGTGTGCTATCTTCTATTGATGTGTTTTGGCAAGCTGGAGCAATCTAAGAATGGAATATATTATGTACATACATTATACGTAATTGTAGCTCTCAGCCATGTTGTATTTGATATTTAATTTAGTAAAGTAACTTGCAATATAAATTTGTTTAAGAAGGTTACTAGATCAAGTTGAACATAATATAATATATCATGGTGAACGTAGTTACAAAAGCCTCTTTAGAAAATTGTAGGCAAATGTTTGTAATTTCGAAAAACATCCAATGTAACATTTTTTTCTTATTCCCTGATCGGCATGAGGTATTTATGTCGTGTTTCATTATTTCAGACTTTGTCATAAGTAACTAAAACTATCTATACTACACCACTTTATAATATATGTGTGATAGGCGCATAAGCCAAATGTATGCCAGTTAGTAATGAAGCTCATTATGCTACAGTTAATAGTTATTGCACCTTATATATTACCTAGGTCACAGTTTGAATACTGGACATAAACTAGTGTACCGCTGATGTGATTAATACTGTAGCATCAGCAAAGCTATTTGGCTAAGTGCGGATAATAATCTATTATATCTAATTAATGCAAGCCGCGTATCTATAAATCTACCGAATACAATTCGATTACACAAATTTGTGCCTATTGGAAATTGAACATTAAATTACTGGGTAGTTTTATTAATAGGTTTGTCAAGTATCGCCATTGTGTTTACCGAAAGCTCGTAAAGGTAGACTGTATAAATCATGAACCAAGTTGGAACACCGTCATATCTTGACTATAGATTACCGATGCCAAGGACTTTGCTTATCAATTAACTAGTCTAATTTACTAGTGTTACTGTTTGTAATTTATTTTACTTCCGTCTATTGCCCCGTCGATAAATAGCTTAAAGGCCGCTCATCATTGTTAAATTTCTTGTTATTTTTGTGTTGTAATTTTATAATGTGTGCCACAAAACGTTTATCTATCTTTTTAATCTAGAATTTTGTTTAGTCATGCGAGCAGTGGCCTAGTTTTCCTTGATAGTAGAAAATCTTTCTTCAAGTTTAATTACCGTCTTGAGATCTTTTCAGATTAACCGAAAAACCCGTGATACGTATTTGAGGAATTGCCTATTACACATTTTTGGTATATCACAAATCAGTCCACGGTATGATAGGGCTGGGTAGGGCCGTGTGATCACAAACAATATTGGCAGTGGAATCACGTTCCATTTCGCGGCGGATATAGGGTCCCGCGTTACGGGCCAATCCGACGACGCGATGATACTACGTCGGCGACTACGATTTCCGGCTCGTACGCGGTTATACGCCAGTTTATTCCGTGTTCATGCTTGAAGTAAACGCCATTTAGCCTCGAGAGAGACATCAACACAAGCACTTGACGTTTTTCGATCTTTCCTGAGCTCCCCTTTCTAGAATTATTGAACGGTGCGCGCGGCACGTCTTCCAACGCGGCGTGGCGTGTTGTTTAGGTCGATTCCACTAAAATGGCATCCAGTTCAAAATTCGATTTCAGTCTTGGATACTACGTGGGAATTGAACTGTCGGGTTCCGCTATAGTTTATTAAATTAGTCAAAACATTTATTCTCTCTCGCACAAATGATTACTTATGTGATGGATTGTTTTACTGTTTGTCGCGGAAGTGTTACCATTCTTTCAACGATATTTATACGAACGTTAGATGGTTTGAACGGGAATGGGAATTAAAACACGTGTGATCCGTGGTTGAGTGCAAAGTGCCCAACGGGTTAAGACAGCGGTGGAGTCGACAAAGCCTCTTATATAAACAAGAAGAAACGCTGAGTCAACATAGGCTTCCACACGCTAATGCACGGGAATCTCGGCATTGGAATCCCCCTGTCCGTTGAGCTGCCGCTCTTTTTGTTTCTCTTAGAAACAACTTACCTTAAGTATAAACTTGTTTTAACTGATTTTAGTTTAATAAAAAATCAATTGCCGTGCGCTAGTGTCGCATAAACTCGAAAACGGCTCGACTGATTTGAATTTTTTCAATACTGGGACGATTTATGAAAAACCCAACAAATCGAAAATATCTAATTGTGTAATTTTGCATGGTTAATATCACAGTTGGGTAAGAAGTTCACAGGTTCAGGATAAAAAAAGATTAAAAAGAAACCTGATCTTTTGTACCAAGTAGGTACTCGTCTCAGCAGGGTTATGAAAACATGATTAAATTTCCTGATAAATTCTCAGTAATTGTCATACGAGCCAAACGCTTTCGCAGACTTATCTACATACAGATGCTATTCACGAAAGCGGCGTGGGTAACTGAATATTCAACCGTTCACAACAATGAACTGATTTACTACTTTGCTATTCAGCGTGCGTCCGCGCTCTTCGGCCGAATCGCTCTTCCGCCATCAGCCAACGCGGTGGGTCACATTCATCTATACTGAAACCTATTCGAATGAAATAAAACGTGGAATTTTGTCTTTAACTACTGAAACAAATGTTCTACGTTGTTGACCTAATTTTTTAAAGGAGACAAAAGTTATGTTACGTTCATTAACGGGTAGTCATAATTTTAAGCCTGCCTTTTCCATTACTCTACCTTAGTTTAATCTTATAGCCATTTGGTATACAAATCAGGGTCGATAGACATTGTGGTGTCCACTTCTCTAACGGGGTGGTAAATAAATGAAACTACTATAAATAGTTGTGGATGCGCGCCTTGACACACCCGCTCGCCACAAAAACCGGGCAGGTGGTTCGCGATCGCTTTTACTTACAAATCATTTTAGGTTTATAATTCAATACAGACATATTCCAAAATTGTGGGATTTGCCATATTTCTTGCTGGATCTACATTTTTCATTCAAAACCTGTGAAATCCTTGCGTGAAACAAAACATGACGCATCAAACTTCAGGTAATGGTAAAACTATTTAATTAAAACGTGATTGGTTAATGTGTTTTCCATACAAAGTGCCAACTCATCCTTTGACGATAATGACAACGAACAGTTTGTCGAAGTTCAGAAAAAGCCCCGCTCTTCTAGCTCGTCATCGTGCTTGATAGATACCAAACACAACTTCAAATGTGACGACATTCTCGAATGTTGTCATAAATGTGGCGCTCATTTTACCGACTGTTAGGTTTAAATGGTAAGATTATAATTCACTAAAATAAACATCACGAAGGTCGCCCCCAAGACGAGGTCCCGTGAAATTTGCATGCGGAATGAGATTTGTCATCCCGCGTTTGGTTGCGGGCGAGAAAGGGAGATGGGAGGCTCTTTGAACGTGTTTTATTTACCGTACGCACGTGACGGCCTCCGCCCGAGCAAGACGCAGCCGCGGCCGGGACGCGCGTGACTCAGCCGCTCGTTTGTCACTTAAATTTAACTAAACGCAAAAACATTTACACTAATTATTTAATAAATTATTCACAAATTGGGACACCTTGCCTACATGTGACATTTCGCACTGTAGCTTTTTAGCGTAAATTTATAGTGACATTTCATAAGGCATGGTATTTAAATGCCTACAAAATTATTGCTTGGATGTTACAATTTAGCAAAATCGCCTTCGGTAAATACGTTCTCCGATTCTTTCGTGTAATTAGTATCCAATAAAAGATGTTTCCCCTCATTTTCGCTCAGCGTTGGATTAAGATTTACTCGTGTTTTCAAAGAAAATAACAGTACACCATACATAAACCATAATCAGAAAGCGTGTTTTTCTTAATTTATAAAATGAATAAGCAAAGCAAATTTATACCTAACGTAACATAATCCATTATTCTATTCCATGCGTAATATAAAAAATGCAGAGAGGAGACTACAGATTTAAGTGGGACACAAACACAATATCTATATGTTATTACACCCTTATACCATCCCCTAATCATCTCTATTATTGGATAGTCGATAGGTGTTAAATGACCTTTTTAGATCGAGTCCGAAATCTCATTACTGGAGAAGTAGTAGCTTCGGTGACACAAATTGGATTCACGAGGGACGGACGGTGTCCGAAATAATGCGACTTTAATATCAGCGCACAGGATAGAAACCAGCCAGTAGAGAAAGTAGCATGTCTGGCATGCAATCGTTCGTTGAACACGACAATTTGTTAATTTTATTGAAGATCAGAATCACAAAAGAATTGAGCATTTCAATCAATTTGGCTTTGATATCAATGTTAGCTTTCGTTAGGAGAAAACATTATTCGTGTTGAAATAACTTGATAGTAGAGCATTTTCTAAATTTTTTACTACAGTATAAAAGTTTTTTTTTTTGTATTTAGCGTCCTTTATTCGTCAAGTATCTTTTCATAATTGTCTCTTACCTTAAATTCAGCTCACAAGCATTAATTCATTGAATTGTCTCCATGTCAAATGAATAATCTGATATCTTCTCTCCCCCAGTCCCATACATCAAATTCATATAAAAGTCGTTTGCATTTAAGTAATTGTGATTGTTGTTATCTCAACTGAGCACCGTCGGCGTCGTCTCAAACTTGAGAGAGTTTCTCCGTTATTGAAACAGTCGCCTGCTTGAATGCTAATTCCTCGCTCGATAAACACATTAGAGACACTTGTATTAAAATATAACGTTTCCATTTGAAACGTTATGGTTATAGCTGAGTGTTGATACCTATGGTTATTTGAGGCAAATATTTGGTTAGCGCAATTTGTTGATTGGTATTGCAACTATTTCGGATATCGTGATTTCAATTACCACCAAAGCAATCAACAAATGAGAGACAACCGAAATCAAAATGACTGAAAATCTTCAACCAATGAGCAATAAGAATTTAAGATTTTGTAGCTTTTTACATAGGGTTCTGGACGTACGGGCAGTTGGGTCATGCTGTGATATTAATCCGATTGCAAAAGTGTCAGCAGAATAGGCAGCTCATTCTGTGCCTGTAATTAAGGAGTCACCTGCGTGAACAGCTCACACCGTGTAATTAAAGCTTTCAGCTCGGGTCGAGTTATGCCGACCCACCACCGCGGGCTGCGGCGCGAGGTTTGTGAGTCAAATTTCATGCAGATAATAATAATAGGACCTCTATAACTGCGCAACTTGTGAGCTAGCTAAGCTACGGTTTAATTGAAGCCATGAATAAGCCGTCGAGCTTTTTACAGTAGGTACATATACATTCGTTTTCAGATCCCACAATAACTCAATTTAATCAGATAAAAGAAAGTTAGCATGGGTTTCATATAATAATTTATTTGTTTTCATGGCGAAATGGCAAAGGAGAAAATATTTGCATAATCACATTATTAGTATCATTACGGTTTCATGAACACAGGACCTTTATTGTATAATTTTCATGACGATAAAGGTATAGAAATTTAAGACGAATAAAGGACTTGAACCCTCATTATCATGAAGTCACTGGTTGTAGGATTCGTTAATGGAAGACGAAAATGTCTAAATAATAGTTCCAAGTCGTTGTAAGTCGTAGCTTGAATGTAAATCAGCTGGTTAAAGGAATCAATGGTCTAATGCGGTTGATAAAGCCATAATAGCCTCGGCTTGGCCGTGCTGTGGAGTCGTGGCGCGCGCCAATGTCGCCGGTAGCGCCGGCGCCCAGCCCACTTGGACTGCGGCCAACGTCTCCTGTTTGTTTATATTTAAATGTTTAAATAGGTAATGATGCAGGAACTCTTTTAACATTCCCGGGTGTTTTCTCTAATTCGTCTCTAATTCGATAGTCAAAGAATTATACATTTAAAACGAGAATTGATAACTTATAAATACAGAGAAATGCTTGCTAAAACAAGTTATGTATGTATTGTATAAAATATGATGACGTATTATTATTTTGTGTTTATTGTAAAGTGTAGAGCTGATCATTGATTTCTGAGAGAGAGAAAAAAACGTTGCGCAGAAAGTCTGAAACCTATGCAGTACCAAACTGTGAGTGTTAAAATGTATGGAGTTTCGCAAACAAATATAATAGGAGCAATCATACGCACCGTGAAAACGTCCGTGTTTACATAGGGTTTGGAAACATCTGGTTTTGATGAACTGAATACTTCGCATTCAGGTTGGCGGCACTTGAAATCGTGCCAGCTTATTTTAAGTGGCGACGTCTGTTCGAGATTTGTGTCTAATATTCCGCGCTATTATATTTTATGGCTCTTATTGAAATCAACATTGTGGAACATATCAGCTCGTTCTTTTGTTTACAGAAAGCTGTTTACGACATGCAATACACGTGTTATTGTTACACTTTGTTATATATTGCAGTGATTGATTAGCGTAACATTTTTTTAAATTAATTTATTCACTTTCGCGACATTCACTCTCTCTTGCGCGGCTGCCGCGCCGTGCATCGTTGAGCACATCATAAATATCACAATGCTTTATATGTTTTATTCATCAGAGTCCCTCATGCAATTAAGTAATTCATTCGCATATGTTGCTACGCTGATGTCGATGACATTTAAATAAACAGCTTTGAACATTAAGGAGTGCATTTGAGCGGAAGCAATACTTTTAATTCATCGGAATTGGGCTACTCAGCGAACCGTTCACGAGACCGTTTAAGCGTGTATAAACTTTTAATGACTATTAAACTATTCATATCTTGAGCTGTGTTGCGCAATTGAGCGGTGATTCCGTGGCGAGTCGGGTTGGGTGGTAGCTCGAAGCCTGCAGCTATGGTAATGAACTGGAGTGGGCTATAGTTTGTTCCCAGTATTCCCCGTAACGACACCAACTAGACGCCGACTCTCCGACTCCCGCCGGAAACAAAGTTTGATTTAGTTTCGACACGACAATCCGTTTGTTGTAATACTAACGAATCCAATTATTATACACAGATACATTTATGTAATTCTGCTTCGGGCTTGCCTTGCGGGCTTTTGTTGTTTAATGTGAGAGATTTATTGAGTTCGCAACATTTCGCGTTCTAGTAACTTGTCGCATATCGTATTAAATTTCCATTTGAGTTACAAACAGTCCACAATACCGGACGACTCGACTGTTTTATTTTATAATGCTGTTAGGATCCTCAAAAAATAAATTAAAGTAATAGAAAAGACACATTGAAATCATGAATATTAAGTGTTGGCAAACAATGGGACTAAATAATAACCCAATAAAGTGTAGGTTTGAAACGTTCGTCCTATCCATAAAGACTAAAATTGTAAAAGACTGAAAATTGTAAAGAAAAATATTTGCTGAAAAATCTCTCCCTCAAATTCAAAATTTGTGCTTAACAAATGTTTAACTTTTCGTTCTAATTAAGGCTAAATGAGCACAGTAACTTTTTCAACTATAAAAATAACGAAGGCATAAAAATAATAAAAAGCTGCACGACTTTCATTGCCATTTTCTTTTGCAAATAGAGCTGAAACCATTTCCGATTTCATTTTAGGCTGAAACAACGGTTCTTTTATTTATATAGCCTTTGGCTAAGAAGCAAGGATAGAATTAACATTTCGCCGTTTTAACACATCTGCCAGAAAGTCCCAAACGATGCCCTCGTATCGCCGCGGGCCAGTTGTCAGCTGTTACTCACTCGGCTCTAGGATCTTAGCACATTTATGAAAAAACTTTTATACATCGCCATTTTTGGGATTGTATCGTCGACTTCCCGGCCTAATGACATCGTTCTTGTTAATAATTGTAAGTCGTTGAGATCCAATTACGAGCCGTACCCTGACCCTGAATAATAATGTTCATTTAACGTTTTAGGTAAAGTACTTGTTATACTTTTCACTCATCTATTACGTTACGAGTACCAAGATTGGTAAAGTTAAACGGCTATGTACAAGAAATGGGGTCCCTAATCGTTAATACAAAACAGTAAAGTTATTAAAGTTAATAAGTAACCCCGACAACTGTTCACTTGCTTGCGTTCTTTCTTCGCAGCCCACTGGCTCGTACTTTTATGAAAAAAGTTTTGCTCGTTGCACTCTACGACGGGTTTTGCCTTCAAAATTCTGGTTTGCTAAAACATTCGTACCTACTCACTATATTATTTTATAAGTTCTTAACTTTGCGTGCCACTAGAAAAAATGTATCATTAGCGGCAGTGGATAGACAAAGACTGACGCATAGCGTCCTTGCCCTTATAATCTCTTAAATTTTACTCATAGCTCTCTTAAGTTTGACGTTTCAAAGTGATCACAACCTATTGAATAAAAAACTATTGACTTTGACTCTTCTGATCGGTCATAATCGATTTTGCCATATATCTCTTATTCTCGTTCAAGTTGAAGTCAATGTTATTGCTTTTGAATTATATTCCTGCAGTGCAACATGTATTGTATTTCCCTTCAAGATCCCTCTTCTTTGAGCAGGTTAAGACAGCTCAGCTGCTGACTCAGATGTTGACAGCCAGCCAGGCTGTCACTACAAAGCGAAGGAACCTCAGACTGAGCTAGTTTAGCCTGGGACTAAAGGGTCGATTGAAATAAGCCATTTTCGGCCCGGATTCATAAATTGGAGTTTCCAATATTATGATGGTCACAAACAACGCAGACCGGTCGTGCATTCCTAGCCTTACGCACTAGAGACGGATCGCCATGCGCGGAAGTTCAGTGGCTTTGATGCCGAAATATCCATAGCTCATGAATATATTTGAAGTTCGAATTACGAGTATAATGTCACTAGCCATTATGACTTAATATAATGTATTTATAAGCGTTTTAACCATGCTCTCAAATCATCATCCTATTTTGAAGTTATAACTATGGATGTGTTTTTATAGCCGAGCAGCGTTATCTTATGCAATAAAAACTTGGAAGTTGTTTTAGTTTTATGCGCTTCCTCATAATACAGAGCAACATAAGCCTGCCATGTTCCTATCTCATAAATTTACAGAACGTAGCAGGTAGTACGTTGATATCAGTGCTTAGCTATACAATAGCGATGCCTTGTCATGTAAGGCCGTGGAACAAACCCGCACCTGCATAGATAACTAGATACAGTAGAGCTTTGTTCCTGAACAAATCTTTTGGAGCTGTAAAGAAAACAGCTTATTCAATACTTGATTTATGTAAAGGCTTGTCGAAAGGAAAGGCGATTTGAATAGAGCTTCCCGTTTACCGTGTCGAACCTGAAAGCTTTTCACAAATGAAGGTACAGAGAGCTCCACCTTAGTGCGAGATGCTAAAAGCCCTTTCGTTGTTGTACTCATACTTATAAGAAACTTAAGACTTCGATGCGATGAAGCAAGCTTAAAAACGAAACGTAGCGTCGAATGACACGTGACTTGATGTTGTTGGTTTCAACTTAAATGGCGTGAGTTTAACGTGTGTTGTTCATGTGTTAAAATATGTTTAAGAAGATTTCCCGATAAGATATTAATTTTTATCGATAGCGATAACTGTTTCCGTCGCCTTCGATGTGTGTATTATGTAGCCATTACATGTCAGACGTAGCTGTAACATAACAAGACAATAGTAATAGACTATCAAAGCTATAATCGTAGCAGTATACGTCATGCTCAGTCAGATTAAAACGGTTTCTATCTGTTGTAGGTAGGAGAAAATGTTGCTATTAAATTGCTTATCGAATCGACAGCCGTCTATTTATTGCCGTATCAAAGTGCAATACTGAGCTGAGAGACCAGGCTGTATAGCCTGGACTACCATCGGGAAATCTTTAATAATTCAGTGGCGTCAGTGCTGAAGTCAATCTTCAGTGTTAAATGAAGGTTTACTCCTTGTTGTTTACTTTTTCATTCGATGTTGGTGTATTATACAAAAACCTTTCTACGTATAAATATGACGTCTCCCACTGATCAACTGAGTTTAGCAGTTTTGTTGAGCCGTTTGGAAGTAGTGTTTTTTGTACATATTTTCAATATTGCTTATAGCTTATTATTATTATTTGTTTATTTATTTATATATTATATATTGTGTAACACTATAAATTAATATAATCACGGCCTTATCGCTTTTAGAGATAAGACTGCGGCCATTATGACACGAGTTAAGCTATTAATTTATTTATAGAGTAGTGTAGTTTTAAGTTTGACGTTTTAAAGTGATCACAATGTATCCTATTGAATAAATAAATAAATTGAAATTGAATTGAAATTGTAGAGTCATCTATCTGTCTAAAATTTTATGTACTAATTTAAATGATACCATATATACGAGATATTCACATGATTTATGTATTGTAATTGTTATTTGAATATATCGCCCTGCGTCTTACTGTCTGTATAAATAATTGTTTCGAAGCTGGAAGTGATCGCTCTTAGCGATAAAACCGCAATAGTGACACTTTAGTTGAGCTATTAATCGTCCTTGTACTAATTTTATTTTATTATGGTGTAATAAACATTATAAAGCATTCTCTAGTCAGCGTTCATGATTTAGTGATTATTGAACGTTTCTTTATAAATTGGTGGGTAAACACGGCCAGCCCAATCACTTTATGATAAGACTCAAAAACAATAGAAAATCAAGCACAAAAATAATAGGGGCTTATACAGCTTTAAGTAACAGCAATGTGCAGAAGTTCCATAATACTTTTTGTCTTGTACCCAATTCATGTGGACCGCTGCCGCTAAGTTTTGTAAAGCGTAAAATATATTCACCAGTTAAACACGAAGGGGAAAAGAAAAGTCAGGTCCTTAGGGAGACGACCCCTCCTAACACTTCAAAGCATCACTTTTTTTAGATTGTTTGAATTTATCTTAAGTGGAATAGAGAGTGAGAATGATCAACTTGCGCTACCGTCGAGGCACCTAATAGCGGACGTGAGTGTTTGCAATAAATATGTTCGTTTTTTTTTCAATGTAAAAGAGAGTAAAATCGATTTACAGCAGGAGTTCTCAAACTTTTTCAGTTCGCAGTGCCCTTACAGATTTAGTACACGTCAGATTTTATATGGCTAAGTAGCAACTTATATGATTAAGAATCACTTTATACAAAAGCGGAAGCAGAGGGATCCTGGCTCACAGACTGGTTTTATGACTATTGTATTGGTAAATATGTAATTATGTAGGATGAATTTTGAAACCTCAACAACCCCCTTGTAAAAAAATGAACCGAGCTCGAAATTTTTGAGCTATACGTAGCTTAGTAAAAGAAATGACAATTAATGTGTGTAATTTCTTCTTTATCGTTTTATAGAAACAGTATAACACTTTGTTTTAGGTATTTAGCAGATATAAAAGGAGCCCCTCTCCACGCTGTGGTGCCCACATTGCGAGCCCCTGATTTACGGATTCCGAAGTCAATAGGTGGAATCACTCCCGTCAGGTTGCGACCTGTTATATATCAATCCGTGAGGGTTAACAGTTTTTAAAATAATCTTCATATATTTTCTAATATCGTAAATTTTGTATCTCGGTTTAATATGGAAGAAGAACGACTGCTTACGCACTCAAATGCTTCTGCAAGGTATGTTGTTAATAACTCCCTCCAATACAGATTTCGAAGCGCTGAAAGCTCGTTGGCAGTGACGCTGGCTTGCGATTCGTAGGGGGGTTCTGCTATAGGTAGAATCTAACACTGTTATGGCCAACAACAACAAGAGAAAAGTCAGCTTTTAAGAAAGACAGGGGAATGAAACGTTTTATTATGACATAAAAGCAAGATGCGTGTTCAAAGAATGTGATAAATGTTTCGCGCGAGGCAAATGGGAACGTCTGCGGCGATCGTAAACCGTATCGGCGGCATGTTCATCGCATGTGCGGGCTCACGCTATCTGGTGCTATCGGATCGGCCCATGCTAATTGCTGCTCGCTTCTGTAATACGTACAGCAAATACCTACACTTGCACTTTCCATTCGAGTTAAAAGTAGATGACATTAAAGAAAGTGACAAATACCGTACCAAAACAATAAAGCTGTCGAGGTAATGGCGAGACAAAGCTGTTCCACTTTCAATAACTTAAAATAAGAGGATACGTTTTTCATAGTACAAGTAAAAATACTGGTATAAGTACCGCTTAGATAAATCTGTCTTAAAAAAATTAACAACCAATCAGTCTAATTTTACTGCCCTACGTCTAAAATTTCATAAAACCTTTCACGATTAGACAATAAATCGATTCCAATAAACTTTTATCATCCCCATTTTATTACGAAGCAGTCATTACATAGATAATTTGATGATTTATCGTTTTCTTAAAGGCCTTAAGGCCTTGTTGAGTTTAATAGCCTAATAAAAAAGGGTAGGTGGGTAAGCCTGCAAGCGAAATATTCTTACTAGGCTCATGTAAATTCCGCTAGACAGTCGTGAGCAGACAGTAAAAGAGCATGTATAATAAAACAACACTTCAACGTGTGTGTACGATGTGGCACATTTTTCGCGGTCGGCGAGTTGGCTGAAAGTTCAAGATGTGCATAGCGCTTGCTCCTAAACGGCACTTTGCGGCTCTACCGTCAATGTTACTGTAAAATAGACGTAGTTTCCGCTACATAAGACTCGATTATGATGATTTTAACAGCCAATTCCAAAAGGAGTTAATCTAGTCGTTTGTATGGTGACATATTATACGTATATATTATATTTTTATTGAAAAAGTTATTACCATAAATGTTACTGTCAGTATCTCTTAGTGGACCGGACCTCAATAAAACAAAGCACACTTATCGCGTTTCCTGAGTTTTTCATACTAAAAGTTTGCAAAAGCCATTCAAGTTGGAGAAAACGAATGTATTTTTCGAATTTTGTGAATAATTTTTCATTAATCATGTTATTTTATGAATCATAACATTCATAAGATAATAAAATTCATAGAAGTTATTATGAAACAAAAAACTAATTAGACGATGACAATTAGTTAAACAATTTGCCGTCAGCTCTTTTAAAAGCTTGGATTAGTTACTTTCCACGAAAAGCTTTCATATTAGTTTGTAAGGTAATGTTGACACGTGAAAAGCTTCACCGTCAGTAAACGTATCGGATTACATAGATATAGTGTTTGAACCCTTCGCTAAGGCTCTATTATAATATTAATTAGCGTGGATCAGTGTCAGTCCGTCACGTTTTCACAAGGGTGATCTATCGCCTCGGTCGGCTCCATTCACGTGATAGGTGTACACGCCTAAAGCTATGATACATAACATACTCACACATATATGTCTATCTATTGACTTATTAATCCTTTCACTTACAAACTATGTTCTAATCCCTGCCATTAGTAATGATCAGACATGCCCCCATCAGACCGGATCCTATTTAAAAATGTATCACGTGCGTTATTGTAACCTTTACATAAATGTTACTAACCCACATTAAATTCGTAGTCCCTAACGAATAGAACGTAAACTGGATATAGGTGGCGTTTATATCGAATATATGTAACACACCGACCCCGTGCAGGTATCTAATAAAATAAGTGGAAACAAAGGAATGTGATTCCGGGACGGCGTCGAAGCAGGTGAAGTACCTTTGCCATTTGTCAAGCAAACGCGAGCGTCCCATTAATAAGGCGAACGAATCTTCCGTGCAAAACAAAGAAGCTAGTATCAATATTTATTGGCGTGCTTAGTATTAATCGGGTCGGGTACTGACGCCGCCGCCGCTGTTCCCTTTTGAATCGGTTCGTAAGTTAACTTGCTTGTTGTTGTTGTTGCTTGTTCTGATCAACTGAAATGCTCAAGCAATGTCATGCAAGCGTAGCGTACATGACAATACAATATTCTCGCGTCGTTTGTCGAGAAGACGGCGGGCATTATCGTAATACTAATGTTACTATGTCAGACGTCAGTCTCACCTGCTGTAATACAAATGAGAACCTAAATACGGTGTAACTTCGGGAAAACTATCGGTGTGCCGGCAGCATCACTTCAGAGCCAGGTTTCAATCTATACAAGGAGGTCACATCGTCATTTAAACTGAAGCCAGCTGTATTTTAAAAACTAATACGCAAGAATCGTGTGCAAAACTTAGCCTTAGTAGAGACCAAGAAACATATTAGTGAATTTCACGAAGTCAGCGTAAGGAGCTTAAGAATTAAACTGTAAGTTAATAAAAATAATAATAGTTACATCTTCAAACCTCAATCACTGTTTTCCACTGCGCTGCCTCTGTATCGCGCTTAGGCGGTCGGAGGGGAATAGATGGACTGTCGTGGTTGAAGCGGGTCTAATTTTTCTCCACCGAATAATTTTTATCGTCCCGCAGATTATTATCCTTAATAGAAATTCGAGCGGAGAAAGCTGAATAAACGATTGCCTCTTAATGTCCCGCAATAAATTCAATCTGTGGCTAAGTTTGTCATATTTGAAATTAATATGCTAAAGTTTCCATCAGTGTTTAAAGCTGACTGGGGTTTATAGCTTTTATAATTACACCGTTTCAATTGTATGATAGGAATTGAGAACGTAATTGAATTTCTTACATCGTCATATGAATTCTCGTAAGCGGTTAAAACGCTGCTGAAAACTCACCATTACTGATGTATGAACGACCAAATTTCCCATTTAACCAGTTTTTCTCACCATTCGTAGCGCGTAGCGTTCGTAGCGCCCTACGGCGAACGCTCGCTCTGATATCGCTAGTCGCTACTAGTTGCCTTTGCAGTCACCGGTTCAGAACTTCAGACTATTTCAGACATCAGTATACTCCGAACCGCGCGGCAGGCAGGACGTATCGCGCGTCGCGTTCCCGCCCGCCACTCGCGACGAAATGTGTGACAATAAGTGTTGCTTCCTCTTTGTTATCTAAATTTTTAACTGTTTATAGACAATCTCCGCCGTTATTTGAATTATTAGACGACGTTATTTACAGTTGATGGTGTTTCTCAAGCGAATGTGAATGTTTCAACCTTAGAAGGGTGAGTTTCATTAAACTTTTATTTAATTATTGACGTGTAGTTTTTAGTTATTGAGCTTTCTGTCATAATATCTGCTTTTAGAAGCAAACAAAAGGGCCTTTAAACATTTTATGATATGCTCACAAATGGTTTATCTTTGATTTGTATCGGCGTTAGGCGAGCGGTCGACATTCACGGTGACTGCTATCGCACGCACGCGATATGATTTCATCGCACATTACTAGTGTGAGTGATTTTCCACGTCCCCACGTAGAATTAAATGGTGAATCACCGCTTCCTTTGTTATTGTTTTTGTTGCTACACAAACTTCAGTGTAAGTAGTATAATATGTGTTACTAATACATTATTGAAAGTAATATATTTATAATTCATAGCTATCAAATTATCTAACTTTTCCTTTTGTGTTGTGATGTACGAGTAGTTTGTGGCTTCTTATCATTATTTTGTATTATAATATGTTGAATATTGATTATTTGATTGAATGTTTGATGGAGGTAATGTGCATTCGCTTCTATTACATCAATCATTCCTATACTGTGAGTGTTTATCCAGGTCTGTCGGGATGACCTGGATAATACTACTCAGCCTATCGTACAGTCCGTATCAACCATGTGGGGTTTAGCCTCAAAGATACGAACAGTTAAAATAGAGATGATAGATGGATATTATATCTTGTTCCGGTCGATGTGATACTCATAAATATCTATCGATACTATGTACTTGCTAGTTTTTCATTAATTCATTATGCTCTATTTACGCCATGGATTTGTTTCAACGATAAAATTGAGGCTGTAAAACCTTTTCCTATATTATCCGTAACGCCTATACAACTTACTTAGCCGTAATCAGAAGTCGGGCGGGCGGATTTAGTTTAGTCCTTTTTTTGTGTGCCGCCTGCTAGCTGCCAGCTTGCAAGAGTAGGTCGCGTTATCGCTCCCACCAATTCCAAACACAAATCCACTCTCGATGAGAAATAACTCGGTGTGTAAAACAATTGGATCAAATGTTTTTCTTTGAAACTTTTGTTTTTTATCGCAGCGCTGCGGCATCATGAGCTTTTAAGCACCTCTGAGGTCGCAATTTCTCTGTCTTAACTACTCTTTAGCTTTACGGTACGTGCTTGCCGGACTCGTAAAACTGACTGGAGTTTGAACTTTTAAATACCATAATTAAGGAAATTTTAAAGAAAATTCCTCAAAATTGTGCTATGTTTGTATTTCGTCACGCATTTTGTTTGTTTACTTATAAACTTTATATAAAATTGAGTTTAGCAAATAGCGCCAGTTCTCCTTGGTGGATAACGATGATGATTAAATGACAACAGATGGGACTACGACTGAATAAGTTTAAATATTTGATTATAACAATAAGTAAGTTACTACATTTTAATCGATTATATTAGTATTAGTTAATAGGATATCATCATTCGATATCTAAAAAACATAAACAAAATCGTGATGAAACCATACCTCATTTTCTATTGCTCCACTTCTTCGCCTTGACTTGTGGTCAAAATATACCCTGTTTATAAGAAAAAAATATACCTTACATTTGTTTAATCACGGCTTAAGCTCCCTATTGTAAGATCCATACTCGCTAAAAAAATGTTTCGTTATATCAAGAATATTAAACAAAGCGGAAGAGAACCTTACGCTGATTACGTCCTTAAAAAAGAATATTTTAAGCGTAATCGCTCACCGTTTGCGGGCGTTCACACGCTTTGTCCCCACTTTGTGTCTCCCGGAGCTACGGAGCGGGAACTTTGTCGCAAGATAGAAAATTATGAAAAGACAGTGCAGCGGGCGCGTTGCTCTTGCCATTTAAGATGAGAAATGGGCAGCGTTGCAGTTGCGACAGCGTCGTCGTCGGAGCACTAAGATTGCGGGCGCATTATGCTTATGCACTGAATATTCATTCGCGCCGTGCTCACTCTTTAATCAACTCCTTGCGTCCGACAAACAATGCTTTTGCGTCTGCTCTGTGAGGCAAACAATGTACTGCTGCTATCGCAGTTGTCATGTTAGCGTCATTTACGTGTATGTAAGTTATGCGTTGAGGTGTCATATACTTTATTCTGGCCGCTTTCCTTAGTCTATATTTTCGCGTCAAAAAATATTCTGTTTTTTTTTTAAACCTACCCAATTATATTATGCATAAAAACTTAAAGACATTTCTGTAAGTTATGTCATCTTCTTCGGTTTTCTTGAAGTAACAATGATAATTATATACTTATATCTATATAGGTATAAGTATTTATTTCTCTATATAAGTATGTATATCGTTGTCTAGTACCCATAACGCAAGTTTCGAGCTTAATTTGGGTCTAGGTTAATTTGTGTGCAATTGTCCCCTATATTTATTTTTATATATTATTTATTTATTTATACAACTTTCATATTATCAATTCCCTAACCCTAACTTGGAATTTTTCGACATTTTAATACACGACAAATATTAATGTACGGTAAAAGAGTACATTGAGCTAATTTGTAAACGTTCACTCACTCAAAAAATGACATTCCGCTTCCGCAAAATAAAATTCATCATTTTATTGCTTCCTCAAAATGTATCAATACTCACCACTCAGTGAAATCCCATAGACACCCCCCATGCCTAAGAACATAATCACTCGAAAAATTGCCTCGGGAAGATTCCTGTGTCTGTGGTAGCGTTATTGAAAAAAGGTCGGCTTGATTGATATTCGAACTTTACACGTTGAAAATGTTGGAACGCGGGCGTTTCGGTTTTTCGTCTCTGGCAAAAAAAGATTGACTCAATTTGTTCTTGTCCGTTGCGCAATAAACTCAGCGAAGGGTATTTTTAACTACAGATTTATCTTTTGTAGAGTCGGTAATCGACCTAATTTCTTTAGGCGAAATTAGGATTTAGAATATTTAAATTTTAATGGGTTTTGTTAATGTTATGACAGAGGTCGTTTCTACTTATTTAGTCCATTCATGACCTTTAAATTTTGCTTACTGTCCTTGCTGTAAGATTTAATCTGTTTGTTTTATGTTTTTTATGCTGTAGTAATACCTGCTTGTTTTCTAAATAGCACATAGTACTAAAATAAGCTTTCCAACATTAGATTGTTCTTAAAATGTTACAGCGGCAATAAACGTTTGTCATGTAGTTTTCGTATACTAAGAAGACTTTAAATAAAAGAATTGTCCCACGCTCCGCAAAAATATTTTACGTGTTTTCTCCGAGCGGTGTCATTATATCCTAACAAAAATTTAATTACCTCAACTGCGGTGCTCTGGGGAGCTATTGTGCTTCGAATAAAACGTCGTACGCACTGCCGGCGACGGTCATGAGAGAGCTCACCGTGATAGATGATATTCGAGAACAATTAATCTTGGGCAAAATATGCGGACGATTTGCGAGCGAGTGGCCGGGCCTAATGGTCGGGAGATTATCGCGCGACCACGTCCCGCGCCGCGCCCTCATTAGCGGAAAACAACCATTGTGTTTACTCTAAGCGACTACACTTAGATCTGCCCCCGTAATGCCATTAAAAATATGATAATACATATAAAACATGTTCGGAGAGGCAATATCGTGTCGTCGCACGCCCATATATCACGGCGAGGGTTTTCATAAAGGCGCCGCGGCGAGGCTGTGCGCTCGGACACTGAAGGCGTTGTTATGCGACGCCGCTGTCCTCGGATAATGTCTTGCATAAATTTACTGTAATCTAGTAAAGCTAGTGCCACTTGCATAATTTAATGCAAGCAATGCAGTTTATATTAAAAATGTCACGAACAGATTGCATTTAAGAACGTTTCCCACTGTAGGCGGATCCGTTTCCGCTAAGTGAATCTTCTAATTATTCACGGCGGTACGTACACTCGTCAATAACAAGTATTTATTAGTTCAAAAGTCCCGTAATTGGAGATACCTGTTTTGGAGCTGGACGCATTGCTTTGCAAATGAGCTTCGGTTATTACTTGTCTGTGGGTAATTGAAATGGAAGCTCTGATTAATGGAAGCCTTTGATCAGTTCAAGACCACTACACGTGGTGGCCTAATGCTAGATTATGTACGTATGTCTTTGTGTTAGGAATTAGTACAGACCTTTCATCTCAAGGAGGCAGATGAGCTATCTATAGTTGTAAAGGTAATAATATGGTACTTACTACCATTGTCTACTTATATAACTCAGCACAATTTAGATTATGAAGTACCTATACTAATTACTAGTAACAATTTTAATTTTTTTTGAGAGATATATACATATACGATTTAAGACTGGATAATGGATTAAATATTGTTGGGCGTGATTTTCGTCATCGTATATTCTAAAAGGGGCAAAGTGTTTTATTCTCTGCAGGCGACGTTTACATCAACTAATTTTAGCGTCAGATTCAGATTTACGTTGCTGTAGTGCGAAAGCGCAATTTTAATCAGGTCCCGTGAAGTCCCGTCCGAGGAAGTGGAAATGGCATTTGCAATTCTATATTCCTTTTGTATACTTGTGCAGATGTAGTAAAGAGCAGTTAACTGTAGAGGCGCGGGCGTAGTACGAGCAAGTCGTCGGACGGCGCGCCAATGCAAATTAGTGGAATCACAATTAGTGCTCGATTGCTGCTCGACGGCAGCATGCATTTAGCAAGTGAAACAGCGAACAACCAGGTAGATGAGATTCAGCAAATAAATTATAGAGCGGCATGCTCTATTTTACCTCGGGACCATGCGTCTTCTTGCATCTTGTGAAAACGGCTCTGCAGCACTATCGGTAACGATCTAGGGTAGTTTATTTAACTTGTTTAAATGTGACTAGTGACTTTTCCTTTGTTCTCGTCGGAGGTATCGTATTAGAGCTGACAGATTTAGTTTCTTAAGAAATAATGCTTACACTTGGTTTTGTTTCGAATAAGTAATAGATCTCTAGAATCTTAGCGACCTCTCCATTCATTTCTTACTGACAACGAAAAAAATATCTTGAATCTTAGCGGACTCTCCATTCGTTTCTTCCTTCCAAGTGAAAAGGTCGGTCAGTAAGTGCACAATTAATAACGTGTTACAAGACGGATATGTAGAGCTATTTGTTCACCAGACAAAATGTCCACTGAATGTACCCAGGGTTGACAGATGATGTTAGGGGCAATTAATCTTGACCAAATATGCGGGCGAATTGTAGGTCCCGACTCCCGACTCGTAAGCTCGCAACCCTAATGGTGACGTCAATGTTGCAACCACTTCCCTTTAGATAGGAGCATTTGGTAGGACATCAAATGAAAATATAGTTCATATGTAAATGTGAGAGCTTATTTGTAAGAAAGTAATTTTTTTCTCTTTACCTATGGAAGGTGAAGAAGAAGATATAGTAGGAAAATACGGATTAGGAAAAAGAAATAAAAGAGGTGAGAGGCTGGTACAGTTTTGTAAAGAACACAATCTATGTGCATTAAACACGACCTTTAAACAGCATAAAAGAAGATTATATACATGGAAAATGCCAGGAGACATTGGAAGATACCAACTGGATTATATACTCGTTAGAAATAAATTTAGAAAATATGTGACAAACTGCAAAACATTACCAGGGGCAGACTTAAATACAGACCATAACCTACTCATAAGCACCCATAACTTGCAAACATCAAAAAGAAAAAGAAAAATAGTACCAAAGAAAATTGATCTCACTAGACTTAAGGACAAAGCAAGCAATTTATGTGTGCAATATAGTAATAAGTTAGGAGATAAATTAGAGTTATATAAGAGAAACTTAGATAAAAATTGTTGTTCAGAAAACGTGGAAAATAGATGGAGGAATATCAAAAACATTATAAAAACAAGCGCAGAAGAGTGCCTCAAAAAAGTTAAAATAAAACCTCGGAAAAAGTGGATTACAGATGAAATAATAGATTTAATGCTAGAAAGAAGGGAAATAAGAAACAAAAGTGATGATAGTAGTATCAAAGAATATAAACGTTTGACAAATAGAATCACTCTTAAATGCACACAAGCCATTGAAAAAGAAATAGAAAAGGAATGTGATCTGATAGAAAAATATATTAAAAAAGGGGAGATGGATAAAGCATATAATATCATAAAAAAACTAGATACCAATCGCAAATCTAAAAGCACAGCTATTTTAAGTGAAGACGGGAAAATTATATTAGATGAGAAAGATATCAGCTTACGTTGGAAAACATACATAGAGTCATTATACGCGGGAGAGGGACTTAAAGAAGAAGATTTGGAAGAAGAAATCTTTATAGATAAAGACGATCTAGGTCCACCAATAATGAGAGAAGAATTCGATAACGCATTAAAAAGTATTCAAAACGGCAAAGCAGCTGGAATAGATGACATAAACATAGAATTTATTAAGTATGCAGTATGTGATCCTATATTAGACGAAATATTTAATTTAACTCAGCAAATGTACATGACAGGCAATATCCCCAAGGACTTCCAAACCACAAAAACAGTTCTACTACCCAAAAAACTAAATACACTAAAATGCGAAGAACACCGAACACTAAGTTTAATATCACACACTTCGAAAATCCTAATAAAAATAATTCAAAACAGAATGAGACCAATAGCTGAAAGAAACATAGGAGCTGATCAATATGGATTCAGAAGGGGTAAGGGGACACGAGAAGCCATCCTTGCACTAAGACTTATTAGTAGCAGAAGAATAGACCTAGGACTAGAGACACACATAGCATTCATAGATTTAGAAAAAGCATTCGACAAAGTTAACTGGAAATTAATGATAAACACACTAAAAAGTATGGGATTAGACTACAGGGATAGAAGAATAATATATAGATTATATCAAAATCAAGAAACATTAATAAAAATAGGAGATGTAAGTGAAAAAGCAAAGATAAGACAAGGCGTGAGGCAAGGATGCCCCCTTTCACCGATAATTTTTAACATTTTTATAGAAAGCGCCATCAATAAAATAATAGAATCCGAAAATGAGGGAGTTCAATTTAATGGAGAAAAAATTTTATTCATACGTTTCGCAGACGACATAGCAGCAATAGCCAAAAACCAAAAACAACTGGAAAAACTGGTACAGGATATGGATGTAGCTTTTAAAGAAATAGGACTGAAAATTAATGTTAATAAAACAAAATCTATGACAATAGCAAGAAACACACTCACACAAAATCAAATTAAATTAAACAACAACACAATAGAAGAAGTTAACTCCTTTAGATACCTAGGCAGCTTAATAAGTAATGACTCCAAATGCACCGTAGATATCAAAACCAGAATATCAATGGCAAAAAGAGCATTCAACAATAAAAAACACCTCATGAAGTCAAAAATTTCAAGAAATATAAGGAAGAGATTAGTTAAAATTTATGTTTGGAGCATTGCACTGTACGGCTGCGAAACGTGGACAATAACCAAAAGGGACAGGGAGAGATTAGAGGCATTCGAGATGTGGTGTTGGCGACGTATGGAGAAAATCAGCTGGAAAGAAAGAAAAACCAACCAAGAAGTATTGGACTTAGTAGGAGAAAAAAGAGAGATATTAACAACAGTAGAGATAAGAAGAGGAAAGATGTTTGGCCACTTGGTACGGCATGACGAATATATAAAAACCATATTAGAAGGAAAAGTAGAAGGGAAGAGAGGGAGAGGTAGACCGAGAAGAACATATATAGATCAAGTTAAAGAAAGGATTGACGTCATGTCGTACCAAGAGGTCAAAAGGATGGCTGAAAACAGAACGGCATGGAAAATACTCCACCGACAAGAGCTTGGCTCTTAAATAGAAGAAGAAGAAGAAGAAGAGACCTATATATATAGTTTGTACGCCTATTTTCAGCTAAACGCCTCAGTCAAATACGTAAATTAAATTCATATCGAAAAGGTTTCCATTTAGAGAACTGTCTCAAATGTCAATGTTGTAGGACCGCAGAACGAATGTAATATCCAAACGTCCACTTTGATAAACATTAAATGGCATTCGACGGACCCCCGTCCTTGTCGGTGTCACTCCTCCGGTTCACACGGCCCAATATTTTAACGGCGTGATCCTCACATTATAGAAGTTTGATGTCGACGGCGACATTATTATGCGGGTTTCCTAAGGGGACCGTGACGACGAGGTGTGGTGAACGAGCAAAGTTATAATAAGTCGGTCCCTTCCTCTTTGCCGTGAGAGCATTGTCTTCTGATCCAATATAACGGTGCGATCCTATCACAACTGCGTGCCCGACCAACTTGTGAACAAGGATTACCTACGTGTTAGTCGAGCTTTCGTGAAATTAAATTACTTCATAGAGACTTTTCCCACTCAACAGTTACGGATAAAAATGAGAGATTTATAATTTTCTTGCAAAAACAATTACTTTGACTAGATACGTTTTCATTTTTCCCTTTTCGTGAGAGAATCCGATATAAAATGACAGTATTTCGCGTGTCTCCTGACCAAAGGTCAGATAGACCGGCTGGTATAACTTTGTTTAATAATGTTCTCTAGTACATAAGTATTCCAACCATGAACTTACTACTGAGCAATAGTAAGCTCTTTGTGAAACTTATTGTATAACTATTTACCACCATACTATTACTGCCGCTTAGCAGCAGTAATACTATGTTCCGGATGATTGGAGCTATTGGTGCCAGTGCAATTACAGGAACATGGGGCTTATCATCTTTACCTGAAGGTGGCAGACATGCAAAACAATGCCACGTTGGAAAATTAATTGTTAGTTGCACTGGATGTGATATATCTAAGAAATAGGTAACGAGTTGTTATTGCTTAAAATGCATTGGGCCTTTTGCCTTTTAAGGTTACATATAATTTTATTCTTGTACAGTTTCAGTGACATATGTAATTTGAGAACGAAAAAAATAATACGTTTCCTGAAACCTTAAAACAGACTGATTATAAACAACAGTTACTAAGAAACAACATTGTCGATGAACTAAATGTAAAACTATGTAGTCAAATTACTAAAAAGTTCCTTTTCCGCAAGTATAAAAAATACTGCTCTACTTTTTGTGTCGATATACCTACCAAATCAAAAATAAAATTCCCAGCCAATATCAATTTTCACGTACATCGTCAAAGGATTAAAGATTTATGTGGAAGCATCGCAAACGGGAAACTCCTATTCTAATCGTTGATAGGTCATTCCAATTACTATTTTATGCGAAAAG
The DNA here is from genome assembly GCA_931315375.2 of Opisthograptis luteolata. Lineage (NCBI taxonomy): Eukaryota > Metazoa > Arthropoda > Insecta > Lepidoptera > Geometridae > Opisthograptis > Opisthograptis luteolata. The sequence goes on along the minus strand of OV928038.1, from coordinate 4,756,601 downwards.
GTCCCAGGGTTACTCTATTAATTGTTTTCGGCCATTACGCGTTCCGGCACGGTGACCCCCGGACTTCGGTTCGTTTACGGTCGTTCCACGTAATGGGATTTATGCATCACTATCTTGCTAGTGTCCTTTTAGCAATGAAGTATTTGGAACGCGGCAGTATACTTTTTTTGCTAATCTACAACATTTTTAATGTACTACGAGAGTCTGCGGTTGGTTGGGTATTTGGAACACACAAAATTATCACTTGGACTAGCTTGTATCGTAGTCTCAGCGTTTGTCAATTTTTTCATCCCGAAGTACAGTCAACGACAAAAGTCGCTAAAAAACAAATTTTCCGATTCACTGTATGTTCTTAAACACTAACCTTCGACTGAATCATCACTTAACATCATGTGTATTGTGCTATGGTCAAACACAACCTTGTAAGTTGCAAGGAAAAAACAAACATTACTGATCTAATAAGCATTTGGAAAATTGAGTATGATCAGCTTCTTTTGTCGCTGACTGTACTTACTGCTAAAACGAAACCGTCTTGGCTTGAAAATAGGATAATTCACTATTCTGTAGCTATGTAAATACTTTTTAATTCCGACTCGTATTCCATTTCATCTGCAAACTATTCCTATAAAATTTTGCAGTTGCATTCAATTGCGGAAATCTAGAATTATTATTCGCGACTATGCATAAAAAACACAATTATCTGTTATTTATTTGCCCGGTCCAGTGTAACATTTAAAAACAATTTCCGTTCAAACGGAATTCTGTGATATTTTCGATTTATATGCTAAAGCAAATTTTACGAGTCCATTTGTGTTTTTACAAGCACGAGTGATGTTTTTGCCAAACTAATATAACAACTTTCAATTATTATTCGATCGAGTCATAAAATTGCGATTGCCACCTTCAGGTAAAGAAACAATTTTGTTTGTTGCAGTGTATTTTATATATTGAAGGGGAAAATGTAACTGAAACTGTATTTTGTACATTCTAAGCTTGTATACTCAGTAACCCATAATGATACTTCACGTTAAAAATATCAGTCGTAAAACAAACGTGTTGTGTCTATGCCAAGATAAAGCTCTGAAGGCAATAAAGTTGCTTCTTTTTTCAATTTTCCTTCCATCCCTACGATTTTATCTCGGGTGGAGGAATAAAGCACGTCTCGACAGTGAGCAGTTTGAATTAACCTTTCGAGTAGCCTTGTAGATTCGTGGCCCGGTTACGAGCGGGTCATCTACTAGTTAATATTCAAAGGGTCGCACAATCTCGGATTCCGTACGCGTTTGCGTTACACAGACTCTCCTTGCTGACTCCCTCACTAACTGACAAAAAAGAGTTTGCGAAACGTCTCTTTCATATATCTTTCTTTTGTTTTCATAATTATACTTTGTAAAAATACTGTCACGTTCTCTATGTCGCCTCTATCTTTGCGTCCTTTAACAATTTTATCAAAAATGCGAATGTTGAACCTACATGAATTTTCATTACGGCTTAAGCATTTTTTCGGACAATGGAACCCGCACTTTTGGCTCGGCTCGATTACGGTTTCGTTCTTTTTTCCTGTGGATAATGCTGGCATTCTTGAAATTATTCTACAAATACTTATTACACGCACGTTTTTATCGGTGCGGTCGGAATATCATAAAATAATGTTTTTCTTATCTGATATATCTTCTCCGATTGTTTTGCTTGTAATAGTATTATTTGTTGTCTAAACTTCCTGTTCTTTATCCCAGTGGTGATTTGCAGAAAATGTATACATCATTAGTCTGTTATGTTTCCCTGCTTGTACTCAGGTCGTCTTTCAAGCCGTCTACTACGTTGAGATCGTGATTGATATAATTGTTGCCTTGAATTTTGTGGTATTTGGACTTTCCAATGTCTTTATGATATTTTTATTCATCGTTATAATCAATGTCTAATTGTCTATGTTTGTTTCCTTTCTGTACCACGTCACGCTGACTATGTTACGTATAAAGTATCAAACGACGAATCTGGAGCTACACTGTACTGAACGTATTACTGACAAACGAGAATTTAATCAATTTTTGGCGGTGCACAGATCTGAAACGTTTCATTGAAGTCCAAATCGGATTTCGCGTTCATTACTTAACTTTCCGATCAAATTAAATTAAGAATTTTGAGGATTGTTCGTCCAATTTGACGGTTGAATGGATTCGTTCGGGCCGTTAAGAAGTATTCTGATGTAAGTCTACATTGAAATAACGTCAAGGGAAAATTTATAGGGCCAGCCGGCCGATGTGAAGAGTTCACGGGCCGACGAACTCGAATATCTCTGAGGCTGGAAATGTATTCCAATTCGGGTGGTTTTAAACTTTGTATAGAACCTATATACTCGTATGTCTACTCTTTGTTATTTATGTGGCATGTAGCTTTATCTATACATTTAGATGTGGTTCAGATGGTCTTATATATATATATCCTAATTTAATTTTATCTTTAAAAGATGTCCAATGTAGATTCGTAAACAGACACAGACGTGTCTTTAAGTATTTACCACATATACTTTAGACATATAATAACTAAAAACCTTTTATATGTTTTTTTTATTTCCATAGTTGACTTGAGTTCTTGATTTATGGCTTCTATGACTATCACACTAATTCTGCCAATGTCCGTTCATGCTACTTTCAGAAACCATATGGCGATTGAGACTAGGATAAGAAGAGCATACCACGATGATGTTTCCATACTTACTAACAAAAGAAAACGCGTTGTTGCAGATATTACCGATGACAGCGGAAGGCAGGCCCGCCACCGCCGCCCGGTGTCGCACGCGGATGCCGTGAGCTCTACACAGGGAGAGCACGCCGTCGCCGTGATGAGCACAACCCGCCAGCATGCGTCCGCGGCCTCTTTAACCCGGAAACGGACGCGATTGTCGGCTCGCGATGGCCGCCGGCACCCTCGCGTACCCGCCAGCGCACGCGCACACATGCACCCCACCGCACATGTATGAGATGTGGAAACACGGCAAGTGGCGACAGAAAACGTCATCGCCAAGGACTAACGCAGCCGTTAGAGTACCCAGATAGAGACTCCGCAATCCTTAGAGGCCTAAGTGTTTTTGTGTAAATATAGTGATAGATGTTTAAGATGTCGGGGGAGGGGTGGGGTGCGCGGGTGCCGCTGCTGGAGAATGGCGTGGGGGAGTTCGTGCACGCGCACAAGACGCCGGCGCAACGATGCTGCTATTGGCTGGCCGGCCGCGTCAATGTTAAGAAATGCGTTGCCGGCGTCATGGTGCTTACCGTCCTCACAATATTCTTCTATACTTATTACGTCACAGTACCTTTAGCTAGGTGAGTACCTAAATCATTTATTTCTCTAGAGCTATTCTCAAAGACGATAACTGGAGCTACATCAAAGAACATTAATTAACATAGTTTTTTCACTATAATTTATAGAATTTATTCCATAAGGTTGGTAACTTGGTACAAAATTATATAGGTAATACATGAATACTGCACCCGTACGAAGCCAGGGCGGAATGCTAGTTTTATATAATGCCACTCATCTTTCACCCTGTTCCCGTCATGACAGCAGCATGACACCAAAATTTAATTAATAACTAGTTGAAAATATGCGTCATTCGCACAAAATCCAATTTACTTCGTATCGGAAACTAAATAAAATTGTCGCTGTCGCGGGTATGAATTAATGATATGATTATCGTTTCTGAACAACTCGTGCCGAATGTACTAAGCTGTAATTTATTGGGATTAGTTGTGAATCGATGTTTTTATTTCCGCAAAGCACATTGTTTCCAAACAAAACAATATATTTCATATTAATACGTATTTATTGCCTCACGGTTTGCTTCGAATGTAAACTTTAGGAAAATATGTTTGCGGCGTGGAAATCGTGGGGCTCTTTATTGGGAGAAAATAATAATAAGAACGCTCTCATAATCACATACATAGTATCTTGTCTGGTCCCTAACCATAGAATTCCCTGTAGCTAGGGTATCAAACTATACAGTTCGAGGAACTAAAACATCCACACTAAACATAATATACTTGCTCTCTTATTTCTGCAATGCACAAATGATTTGTACCGTAGCAGGACAAATCATTTTTTAAGAACCCGCGACCTCACGCAAATCGATTAATCGTCTATTACGCCGCATCGGTAGTTTAGTTATTATTTCTTATATAAACCGGAACACAATTATTTAAAGCCAACGAAGATTAAGCACGCAGTTTTTTTTTACCTACAGGGTAGCGTGGTTGAAGTTGACGTCACGCTACACGCTTCAGCCGAGCATACACTCTCTAGAATTATTATTTTTTGGCACAATTGTATAACCTGGTTGCTGGCGTTTACCTTTAGAAACAATATATCTATCGCCACTTACTAAAGCCGGTACGCCCGCCCGTCTAGTGTTCAGAGATTGTTGTCGCGATGACAGGTCGTTGGGCGGTATGGCGGTATGTTCAAACGCTGACCGCTGCTTGCTCCGCGCGCGTTCAACTATCACGAGTCGCGATAAACTTTGCCGGTCATAGTCGTTCGCACTTCACAACTAGGCAACAGATGCCCGATGACTGTTGAGTGATGCTGATGACTGTTTAGACTAGGCATTGAGTGATCAAGTGTGATTACGTATAATGAACTTGCTTTAGTTTGTAGTGTGATATCAATCGCAGATAAATAATGTCATGGCAATGGTAAAGGTCAGCAAAGTCTCCAACGACTTTGTACTGACCTTATGTAAGGTTATCTTACGAATTGTTTTTTCTCAAGCGCATAATATGGTTCCTTGTTCAAGAAGATATATGCAGAGAAAATCTTTGCTGAACGAACATTTTATTCAACGTTTGTATCTTTGTATAACATATACGGCACGAGTAAATTGTTTGCATAAAGTCATTTTATTCTTATCTCCTTTTGTGAAAGTACACCTTTAGGGAACTCTCATTTTTTGGGTCCTTTCCGCTCATTCAACAAAAAGACGCGTGACATCACAGACGACTCGGAACTGTTGTTTACTTACATCTTTTTATTTTAATATCAAAGGATTCGTTATGAGCAGAATTGGCAGTTAATATCAGAAGGAAATTGCCTCGCAGAAGTATTAAAGGCGTTTGACTTTTCGCCGTCGCGTCGTCATCGCCCTTTGTTTCGCAGCTAAACAACGACACCGGCATGAATATTTTAGAGTAATTTATATTGTGATTTTATATAATTAGGGCAAACGTCGTGGGTCATAATATTTTATTTTATCGGCTTAAAATTACATCGCGCCGAGATGAGCGGCGGAGGCGGCAAGTTTCGCCGCCCCGTACGATTTATAGCAAAACTTATGTTCTGGCTAATTAATGGAAGCAACTTTGCTAACGCGCGAGAGCTCACTGATTTTCACGCATATTGTCTTATGGGCATTTATTTACTTACAACGCAAAAGTAGCTCAACTTTAAGTTTAGACAATCTTAAACTTAAACCCGGTAAAATATATTTAACGGTTGAGTTAATTGTTTATAACACTGAAATATAGTAGGTAGTGATACACGACACCCCACACTTTTAGTTTGCGAAATGACCAACGATCAGAAATGTTGCTTTCGGCACTGGGACAATTACAAATTCGTATTTAAGTACTTGGATCATTATAAAAGCATTCGTGGGCACTATTAGTGGGCTAGCGGGTGCCGTAAATAAGAGCCGTGTTGCCCCAATATGTCTTTTCAGCTGGCTGTTAGACTCCTGCTTATTTAGGCGTGGCTTTCATTAAAGCAAAGAGGCCGCAAGACTAACCACGGTTCGCGGGACCTCTACCGCCTACGGATAAAATATTTTCCACAAATTCTTGCCTTTATTTATTTTACGCTATTGAGATAAACCTTAATGGTTCTTTGATGTGGCTCCACGGAATGCGGCTTTAACTTTGGCAGCCTTTGATTGATTTTCTTCTAAATATTCTTATTAAGTTACTTAGTAGCCTGATGGCTGTACCAAATTTAATTGCTTACCTGATTTATTTGTTGAGGGATTCCAAATTGATGTCGTTCGGGAAAATGTTGACTGAGGGTTGGTTGCTTCATTATACTACATAGAATATAATATATCTTAGTATATATCCTCCTAAATATTAAATACTGGCGACGTTTCGCTTTCAATGTATGAGTTATAATAATATATTACATACTTTATTTCCCTCACATCAAACTAGAAATTTTGGGTGCTTAGAGTAGAGAAAGTGTTGGTGACATTTAACTGCCTTCGCTTTTAGCGGAAGTTCGATTTATACATTCGATGCAAGCTTGCCTAGAACATTACTTTCACCTGAAACTTTAAGACTTGTGGTGATTTTTTAAATTGATTCAAGACCTCGAAGTCGTAGTCTAAGTCCTTTTATCGGGTCGGTCGCAACTCGTTATGCGCAATTTCGCGAAACTCCGTTGCAATTCGTAACGTTTGAATAAAATCTAGACGAAACATAGACTGAAAAGTTTTTTTTTGGGTTAACGAGTATTTATTTCGCAGCCTGGTATGGCGCGACCGTGTCCCCCGGCCCCTGTCGCAGTGCTCGCTGCTGGTGTCGCAGCAGCAGGCGGCGCGCGACCACCGCTCGGACGCGAGACTACGCATCGACGCAAAGGTGTTGGTCATCGTCGAGTCGGCCTACTCGCGACTCGGACGTGACATAGCCGAGCTACTCGTCGCTAACCGGATACGGTGAGTCTGATGTGAAATCTTGTAGTTCTACTGTCGCAGCAGACAGCGGTTCGCCAACATGAATCGGAGAGGTGCATGTCGTCTTCGAGATAGCTTACTCGCGATGTCTTATCATCATCATCATCATCATCAGCCGGTAGAAGTCCACTGCTGAACATAGGCCCCCCACTTTGAACGCCACCATGAACGGTAATTAGCCATTTGCATCCATCGGCTCCCTGCGACTCTTACAAAGTCGTCGGTCCACCTAGTGGGGGGCCTACCTACAGACCGTCTTCCGGTTCGTGGTCGCCACTCGAGAACCTGTCTTCCCCATAGTTATACTATGTCTGTCTTTGTCTAAACTGTGTTTAAAAGACTGACTTTCCGTGGAATGATCTGTCAAAAATACCTTTCCCAATACAGTTTGACTAAAGATTAATCCAATCCTTTTTGTAAATGTGTCTAATATAATAATAACAGATCATTAGGTTCAGAACGCGTGGCGTGTGGAAATAAATGTTTCACACACCACCACAACGCTTAACAGTGACAGTCAATGATATACACATTCGTCCTTCGAAAACCACCCCACCAACAATTACATATAATTCAAAAAGGTGTCTCTTCACATTTCACACGCAAATATTTACCGAGTGCGCTCGCCTAATGCCTATTAAAGGGCAGTGTTTGCCTCTATTTGTTTATTTTCCCGTGTACGAGGGCGAGGCGATCGCCGGAGCCCGCTGACAGCCAATATGCGGACGAGGTGATGTACTGCGCTCGAGAACGGATGGAGTCGGGAAACTTATCTACCGCCGCGAGTGCGGGTAGACACTTTTTACGGCTACATATTTCTGCTTATGAAAGGGTTTTCAATGTTTTTCTTTACTTCTTACAGGTTAGTGTTTGACGACAAGTCATCTGATGTTAAGTTCAAGCGATGGTGGCAAAGTGGTAGGGACGTCGAATTGCAATCCGCAGGTTGCGGGTTCGAATCCTACAAGGAACTGTGATATCTAATAAGTTCATTACAAAAGTAATTATTTTATAGTTACTAGTAATTTTACCTAAAATATTTTTTGCCGTGATTTGTGGTATTTATTATAACATCTTGAAGTATAGATGAGATAGCCAATAATAAACTCACATTATACGATTAAACCCCTCATCATAAAACACAGAGCATTACGTTCTGATTCTTATAACGTTACTTAATTCGCGACCTTTCGTGTTATTTATCTACTATTAAAAAAATTGGTCAAGTGCAAGTCGGACTCGCGCAGAAAGGGTTCCGTACCGTTATCGATAAAAACGGAAAAACAATCACGTTTATTGTATGGGAGCATTAAACATTTATTTTATTCTGTTTTTTAGCATATGTTGTTATAGCGGCAGCAGAAATACATCATCTGTGAAAATTTCTTATCACTGTTCATGAGATACAGCCTGGTGACAGGCGGACATACGGACGGCCGGACAGCGGAGTCTTAGTAATAGGGTCCCGTCTTACCCTTTGGGTACGGAACCCTAAAAACATACTGTCGAGTGGTTTTATATTATTTTTAAAACAAGGTAAAGTGTCAGCCTGTATATCCCAGAGAGTACTGCCTCCCTAGTTCAGACATACGAGGTTTTTCTCTTGTTAAAATCGGTTTCGTACCGCGGCATAGCCCTGGGAACTATGCATGCTTATGAAATGTTTGACGGGTCAGGAATTAGTTTTCTCTCCGGTATTTTTTTCTGAAATATCACAAATCTTGCTCAAAGCCTCCCTGAAATAACTTTGTGAATAATATCTTTAGTTTGACTCCGTGGAACAAAAGCATGTAGTTTTCCGTAAAAAGACTTATGGAATCTCTTGATGTTTTATTAGAAAACGACCATGCCCGGCTTCTCGTTCCAAGAAGTTTTTCCTAGAAAACATTCATGATAAATATGAGTTTTGTAAAAATGAGAAAAGTTCTTGGATATTTTCCACTTAATGACTTTCTATAGCTTTTTCTTTGTAATCGCAATCTAATCAGAAGCTGTATGAGTTGTAGTTACTTCTCCTCGATCGATGATTAAACTCCACAGAGCAATGCCATAATGCAATTGTGGTAGAAACCAAGTAACCGAACACACCACAACCGCCGCACAGAAGATTAATCCATTTATTAAATGTAATATCTCCTGTACAATAAACCTATAATGTACATGATAAAAATAAGAGAATTTTATCGTTGACACGCTTTCATTGCGAATTTTAAAGTGTTACACTTATGCCTTTTAAAAAATAAATTGTTTTTTTTAAGGTTGCGTTCACCAGTGGCTTATGTGAAACGTGTTCATAGTCATAGTAGCCAAAAATAGTGATGAAAAAAATGAAGTTCACTGCGCGTTTTCCACAGTCACATTTCACGAGTTTACTATTTTTTCAGTCTTGATTCTAAATTTTCTAAATTTCTAAAATTCTTTCTAAATCTAAATTTTTTTGCCCTTTGATCGGTTGTGTCAGATTATTCCAACATTCGGTGAATGCATGACGAAAACAACATTTGAAAGCCAGTGCGCTGAGGTGCCGCGGGCGTGGGATCGAATGCTATGGGGAATATTACCTGTCGTCGGTGACGTATTTAATTTTGTGGTGCCAGTATGGAGTCTTGAAGATTGATGACGTCATAGAGCAGGCATGCAAGAAAATTTGAGATGAGATTTCGTTTTCAATGAGAAGTGATTTTGTAAGAAAAGTGTTACGTGGCTTTTCAGTGTTATTTGTCACCAGTTTATATTCAACAAGCTGTTCCCCGCGGTTTCATTTGTTTGATAAAAAGTATCCTATGTCCTTCCTCAGGGTTCATACTGGCTTCTTAGCAATTTGATCAAGGTCGGTTCATCTCTTTAGGCGTTATAGTTAACAGACAGACAGAGTTATTTTCGCATTTGTAATATTATTAGTGTCGATTATATGGTCCCCTCTAAAAGATCATTTGTTGTTTCGTTAGTTCACTTTATATCATCGGTAGAGCTTATTCTAATTAAAACATGAATAATTCTGCAGCTGTCACGACTAATTGACCCAAATGTTGTTAGAATTAGTTCCATTACATTTTAATCACACGTCTAAACATTCACTGATTCACTCGCTGCATTCGCGTTGTTTCGGGTTAGATTTCACGCACATTGCTGACTAAAATATCGGTGGGTACGTGTCGCGGTCGGCCGACTAATCCGCGTTTCTAACTTTATACATAAATGTAGAAGGTGACTGAGTGTAATGTTAATTTAATTCATAAAACTAACACTGATTGACAGAAATCGAACAGTCTAGAAATCTGAAATGTAGATTTATATTATAGGATTATTTAAAAATCAGCCCTTAATGGTTTCAATAGGGTGTTAGTTAAAGTTTGTACGAAATACAATATAACGCGGATGAAGCCGCGGAGCAGATCGCTAGTCCTACTAATATTATAAATGCGAAAGTTTGTGTGTGTGTGTGTGTGTGTGTGTGTGTGTGTGTGTGTGTGTGTGTGTGTGTGTGTGTGTGTGTGTGTGTGTGTGTGTGTGTGTGTGTGTGTGTGTGTGTGTGTGTGTGTGTGTGAATGTTTGTTACCAAGTATCACCGTAAGTACCTACTAAACCGATTTTGATGAAATTTGGAATTGAGATAGCTTATACCCATAACACATAGGCTTTTTTTTAAAGATTCCTGCGGGATAACTGAAAGACCGGGGTGAAACCGCTTGGCGCAACTAGTATTTCATAATTTGGTTTAATCTCAGGCTGGTTGGTATTCTAGAATGACGCTCAAGTAAAAATCAACACTTGAGTAGCGCTTGAGTGACATTTTTATGAAATGGCAAACTCAAACCTGTGCTTAAGTATAGATTACTGTTTAAGTGTTACTCTAGAATACAGGCGTTAGCCTCTTATGTTGTGCTCATTTCCATACTTCACTAGATCATCCGATTATCGCCCAATAGTTTAGTCTGCGGAGTCTGCTTCAGTGCGATGCCCAAGTTCGACGACCCAAATCGAATTACTATAGGTACTAATACGTTACCTCGATCCGGAAATGCGTTCTTATTAGCGGATAGAACGAAAACGAATATCAGTTTTCATACGGTCATACCTACTAAGCAGATGTTATCATAAACTTGAAAATTCAGTCATTTAACTAGTTTTTATTCTAATAATGGTATCCGCTTCTAATAAATTTGTCATTTTGATAATAATTAATACTTCCTTATAGTAATATTACGTTGCTGATAAAGCTGTTCCCAACACTTCACATAAGTCTGTCGTCATCTAGTCATAATACAGTCATAATATGTTTCCGCTGCTGGACACGCGCTTTCTCAGAAAGAGAATATACAACTCCAGCAAGTTTTGTCAAATAAGCTTTTAGAACGTTACTTTTTTTTTACTATTTACTGGGTAGCGTTTGACCACAAGTCACCTGATGTTAAGTGACGATGTGGTATATGATGGCGCCACGCTACACCTGGACTGGGAACTGGCTCTCAAGTGAGGCTGCCGGAACACCGATAGGTGCTTGGCGACAGATTCTTAACAAGAGGGTGGTAGCTAGCCAGGCGAGTACTATTAAATACCCTTCCACCAGGCTATGAAACACGTATAGAAATATTCAGAATTTAAATTAATGATGAGTAGTAATTGTTGTAATTTATTATGTTATTAGTTTTTTTAAATTATTTTATAACAGTAGATGTAATATTGACATAAAAATATTGGACGGAAAAAATTTAACCTTGACTTCCCAGCAATAATTTTGTTAAGGACTTTTGTGCTAGTATTTATTTGCTAAAAGGATAAATGGCCTAAGTACATATAAAACATTTTCATTTGCTTTATTTACGTGTATTTCAGCAAATGTATGGATTGATTGATGGATAGTTGAGCGGCATAATCAGCCATGGACCCATTGTTGATCAGTCTACGTTATTTCTATCTATTTTTCCCAGCAGTTACATGAAAAGAGAAAATAAAAGAATAGTCAGTCGCCCGTGGCTCGTTGTGGTGACAGTTAGTTAGTAGTGCCATTAGAGGGAGAACCCGTGGCACCCCCTATCTTCACCGCCCCGTTCTCCATTAATGCTCGTTTGAGTCGAAGTGACTTAATTACTTTATATTAAAACGTTTTGACACCCGCATTTAATTTCGTCGAAGACTTAAATGTATTTTTTCAAGATTTTCACAATACTCTATAGCTACTCATCGTCATTTTCTGAAAATTTGTTTCATGATTTTCTGTCCGACGTGAGATGATGATTTGTTGTGCAATATCGATTAGTATATAAAGGGAAACTTCGTAATTTGAATAGGTCAAAGACCCAACATAGCAATCGGCGAGTAATTCGTCATTATATTATGACTCTTTGTTTGTTTGTAGTTTGATTGTTAACGCCCACTTGACCCCTATGTAAACTTGGCGCCGCTTAATACTCGTAACCCCTCGTAAACTTTGCTTTATATTGCACAAGGGGCGAATCGAATTTTTAATACAACGATAATGTATTCTCTGAATGCGCCCAGTATCTCCAGAACCAAGATCAAATGCTGTAGTTTGAGTATTACACAATACTCTAAAGAAATAGTCCCAGAAGCAGGGAAACTTTTCTCCGAGTAGGCGGGTAAGAAGTCACTTAATGATTGGGTATCGATAAAAAGAACTTTTTGGATTTACGAAAAGCCTTTCTAATAAAACTGCGAGAGGGAAGTGAATTTCATGTTTATTGTCCAATTTAAAGAGTCGTATACCAAAAGTTCACAGTAACGACATCGTCTTACTGGCACTAGGGCTCTTACGTTTTCGTGATTATGATAACCCGCATTTATTTAAAACTTTACTGTTTTTTTTTTTTTTTTTTTTTTTTTCCACTATTGAAGTGTATTCTTGCTGTATATTCACAGGTTTCCATTAGATACATATAAAAACCCGTTAAAGTAATTCAACTTGGCAGAGTTACCTTTAATTTTGTAGTATACGGAGTTGGTTGGCAGTTGGTGATGTCGTTATTTCAGTTATTCGCGCTTTTAGCGTGCCGTTGCCTTCATTAGAAGTCGTATAGCACTTTATCATTGGATCTACGTTGCACTATATAGAGCTCTACTAAGTTAAGGCCCACATAATATGACGTAAAGCCTAAACTTAAATGTAATCAACGGTGTTAGACACATGAGTAAACGTGCTCTCTAACTCTCTTTGCGGTTAGCAAATACGTTTAGTTGGTTACACACAGCTCGTGTACATACTAGTTAGTACACACGAGGATGTTGTTGATGCGTTGATGATTAATTCATAACACTCACATAAAGTTGAAATCCTACGCACGGCTGTAACTGGTAAGTGCGGAGGTCTTTACGATAACTGGTTATCCTAAGGGGCGGCATGTCGGCTCGGTCGCGCCGTGACATTGCTCGCTTTTATTGAACTCACTCGCGCTTCCCTTATCACGAATTAGCCCTCGTCGCATTCGGTTCACGGACAAAGTAGGCTATTTCACGCGCCCTAATTTAAACCGAGCGCTCTTCTGTTTTAATGACAGGACACTAATTAAGGTAATTAGATACTTGTTAGCGCAAGTTAAACACGCTGTGCTCATGACGCAAATATGTACCTACGCAATATTCAGGGACAAATGTCGCATTAAACTATTAAAAATTCAAATCGAAATATAGCCATAATATCCGATATACAAAGTCGCCGAGCGCACCATACATTAGAGTTTAGAGGGTGAAGCGAACCGTTACAAGTAGGTAAATGCTATTTGCAAGTTGCCATTCGCCCTGGACCCGATCTCTAGTGCTCTCCGTCTGCCAAATTGAAACGGGCCTTAACTGGAGCAAAATGCACGGCTGAATCTATCGATACTCTCCGCTACCCCTGTTCGACGTATCGTTAGGTGCATTTTTCCGTTTCCGGTATCGAATATGCACTATTGAACTCAAAGACCTGCCAGATTTCAGTGGCTGATATAGTTAAAATGTACGCTTTTGATTCTAAATTGAATAGTATCCTAAAAGCGAGTGTTTGGCTGTTCAATTTTCAATATTGCCAATCAAGTGGTCCCGCTCGATTGGTTTTTGCCTAGGGGAGGTCGTCACCGGCTGCTATTTAAATTGAACAATTTTATGACAAGGGTCGACCTTCATTGCCTTGATTAGTATCTATCTCCGACTGAGGTTGTTACTCTGCATTTCAAATGTTGACATTTCAATAATAAACTTTTAATACGTACAAATATTTGCTTCGAGACTTATTATTTGTTCTTTTCATATTATTTTGTACAAACAAGGTGATTCTTGGTACGCCGATGTTACTAAAAGCTTTTCATAAAGTCTTATCAATATTGGCGTTGAATATTGAAAGCAATACGTAGTATATACCTACATAGGTACGATAATAACATTGATGTACGCAATACGTATACACAGTATCATTCACCCTCATAAGACTGCAGTGAATTCAAGATCGAAGCTCGTTTGTCTGCAACTGGAAGATTTGTGTGCATGCATGGCAGGTATATAGCCTTTTCAGTCTTATGTCCTTCAGGCTATTGATTTTACTATAGCCTTGCTCAAATCAAATGCTCGGTGGCCCGGTTTTTACCATTTGGTTCACTATTAGCTACATCATTCTCGTTCGTGATATATGTTTCAAACCGGTTAAGTGCAAGTCGCGCCTTGCGCTTCCAAAATTTTTTTGAACTTCAAAAGGTCACGATATTACAATAGTCTATCTAGTTCTATCTCATTGAGTTAAAATTTACAAGCCTTTGTAAACAAACATAAAAAATGTATGTATGCAGCATCCGTTTTTTTGTTTTTTTTTTTGTATGTATGTATTATAAATGCAAATTGTATCATCTTATTGCAATGTTACAATTAGATTAATAATTTTAGTGCAAATGTTGAAACCCTGCAGTCGTATTTCAATCTTTAAAGCACGATTTATTGTGCTGAGCGTGCCTTTCCATTTTCTTCGCACCTAATTCGCCGCAATTTATAATAACTTCCAGTTACCGTAATGGAATAAAATAACCCGGTTAGCGCCAAGAGAATCTCGGGACCATCCGACAATACTATAAACGAAGCGAAATGTTGTTTATTTATATATGAAATCTTGCACATTTTCTTCCAAAACAGTTTAAAAATTAAATTACTTTGGAACATGTATATTCCCAATTCAATTAAATGCGAATTCGCCGTATAAAGGTTAGAGTTTCCTGTTCAGTTACCATAGCATTATTCAAAACGAAATCATACCGGTTGGTCATTTATCTATTCCCTGAAGTAACTCTTTATATTTTTTTTTGATATCGCTCTCATATAAAAAGGAAAAGTTTGTTTTTTTCTCAAACAGAATTAAAGAAAAAGTCTAAAAGATTAAAATGAAATGTTATGTTTGACTTAGTTATTCGTTCGTTATTAAAATAAGTGGAAGATAAACAGATATAGATAAGAAATTTTTACAAAATGAAAAAAGTGTAGGTTCCTAGTAGGTTCCTACTCAACGACATAATTAATTTCCAAGTATTCTACAAGCTTATTTGTAAACAAAAAACTCAAAACAAAAATAAATCTAGATAACCGAAAGGGAAAGACTTACTTGGTGAGCGTGTATGCATATCTTCTTCCTTCTACTTTATAGTTTGGCGATTGACGTTTGTTTCAAGTTTTTGAGATGAATAGCATTACTATCTCCATTGCATTTCAGCCCTTGGGGGACACAAGTCCACAGAGTCCACACCAGTGCGCTTTCATGTTCATCTTGCGTGTTCCACTTCTAATAATTCGTCTATCGTTACCATAATCAGTTAATCACTAAACAAAATATTTTTTCCCACAGGTACAAGGTGGAAGTCGCGGGCAAGAGTCTGCCTGTACTTACCACTTTGGACAAGGGGCGATATGGCGTGATCGTGTTCGAGTCGTTATCGAAATATGCGAACATGGACAAGTGGAATCGGGAGCTTCTCGACAAGTACTGTCGCGAATACTCCGTCGGGGTAGTGGGGTTCGCGACACCCAGCGAGGAGACTTTGGTTGGTGCGCAGCTGAAGGGATTCCCGCTCTTCATGCATACCAACTTGAGACTAAAGGTAAGCTTTCAGAAGTATAATATATTATGTATGTATTTTTATTTTGTTTACTACTTACTACTACTACTTACTGGTGGTCAAACGCAGGGTAGCGTTGACCACTAGTCACCTGGATATTAAGTGACAATGTGGACGAAGATGGCACCACGCTCTGGTTTGGGAACTAGCTCTCAAGTACACATGTACATACATGACACATGTACATGTATGTATGACTTGTATATATGTGCGGTTAGGACTCTTAGGACACGCGCCATTTTCGGATGTTTTCCTGTTCTTGTACTGCGAAGCCTTGTTTCTTGCCAAATTTTATAATTCTAGATCAACTAGAAGTACCGTATAGGTATTGACGAGTGAGTTAGCGAGTAACAAACTATGCGACAGTTACAGGTTCATGAGACTTGTCTTAGGCCATAGTTTAACGCAATGCAGTACCAATAAACATTCATCCTCGCAGCGGCACGCCAGTTACTCATATAGATATAACACATTTACAGCGCAAATACGCTGACGCGACCAAATTGGTGTCATTACGTTTATGGAGTGTTTGCACCTATTGTTTCCCTTTTTGGAATTCATTGTAACACATGTTCTCCTTAATGACGTTTCGTGTTTGATATCGTAATGACAAGCAGACAGCTACTTTTATGTATATATTTTAACTAGCTGTTCCCTGCGGTTTCACCCGCGTGGGCTACAGTTTATCGCGATAAAAAGTATCCTATGTCCTTCCCCGGGGCTCAAATTATCTCTATACCAAATTTCATTTAAATCGGTTCAGTAGTTTAGGCGCGATAGCGTATATATTCCGTGTACTCCAAAATTATTCCCGCACTTCGGTGCCCCCTCACCACGTTACCTGCTGTAGGTACCCATTTTAATTCTAAGTTATTTTTTCTTGGACCGCACGTTTGAACCGCGCAGTTAAAGGTCTTCCTGGTCCGCGCACTTTACCTATTTCATAGATTCTCCCGGTGCCCCCCCCTCACCTCGCCGCGTTTCCCGCTGCGCTGGGGTGCGGCGGGTTTATTTTTGTACTACTACTTACATTTTTAAACTCGTGATATCTTTCGAATGGAATGTCCGAATTGAATGATTCAAAAAGTTTTA
The DNA here is from genome assembly GCA_931315375.2 of Opisthograptis luteolata. Lineage (NCBI taxonomy): Eukaryota > Metazoa > Arthropoda > Insecta > Lepidoptera > Geometridae > Opisthograptis > Opisthograptis luteolata. The sequence continues at coordinate 4,739,702 of OV928038.1, read as the reverse complement.
TAAAGGTATTGAAGCAGTTTTGAATAAGAAGTAATTTATTTTGATAAGGATTAATACCAAGATTCAAATAAAGAGCCTTTTCTAGAGGCGGCATTAAAAATTAAATTTTTCAAATAAAATATCACTTATTGCGGCATAACTATAATAGTTAGACATATGCTCTCGCGGACTTTTTTGTAGATCTTAATGAGACCTACAAACCCGTAATACATTATTTTGTTCTAGTGTCAATAGTTTTTGCAGCGCACGCAAATATAGGTTTTCGATTTCACACCTTGGGTTGCAAAATAGCAATTTTCTTACGGATCCCTGATTTGTTTGGAAATAAAATATAGCCTATAGCCTTCCTCGATAAATGGGCTATCTAACACTGAAAGAATTTTTCAAATCGGATCAGTAGTTCCTGAGATTAGCGCGTTCAAACAAACAAACAAACAAACAAACAAACAAACAAACAAACAAACTCTGCAGCTTTATAATATTAGTATAGATAGGTTCATAAAAGTGGCACCCCATGCCATGTTTTTATGTAAGTTTTGTTTGTTTGTCATTGTAATTGAATTACGTCTAAAATGCACATATTTAAGCCCGGCGCCAGTGTTATTAAACTGTTTCAATTAATTTAAACCACTAGACGTGAATTGTGACAAACTACATGAATCGACAAACCGGCAGCGACATAACTTGTTACTAGTTCTGACGTTGGTTGTATAAATATTTCACGTTTGCAAGCGAACACCACGGCAGGAACACAAATAACCAATCGTTTTAGGATGAAGCACGTAGAGAAATAAAAAAAAACCCTTAAAAGGTTCAACTTAATCCTCTTTTGACTATTTCCCTGATTGAAATCCACCTAAACCTATATATGGGTGGTATACAGATGTATTATTTTTGCATCTCTTTTTTTCATCAAAATCTTTTGAAAACGATGTTAAGCTGAGCCAAGGACGGCTTGTTTCGAACGGCCCCATGATGTGGTCTCAGGCTTACTCTATTTCTTTCTTACGGGTAAAGTGACCGGGAAGGTTCTTAGTAATCCTGCTATATACAGGGTGGCGCTCGATTAATGCCACCTTATATTCATACAGGCTCTTAAGAAACCAAGGCACGAGAATCCCAATAGTATTGGAAATTGGTTTCCTTAGATGAAGTCAAAATTTTCTATATAATATATGTTATATCAAAAGATAGTTAACCTATTCCTCCGCCATTTCGAGCCTGTTTGCAGCGCCTATAAAGTCTTATCTAATCTATTTAATAATGCATAATTTAATCAAGCACATTAGGATATAGCGGTACTCCATTTGATGTTTAAATCAATATCTTAAGAGTTTAAAAGCTACCAAACTATTAACTATTCATGATAAAACCTTCCTCTGAGAGTAGTGGAACAGATTGTTAATGAGTTCTTTACCAATAAATATTAATGTGTCTACGTTTTATAGTTTGTGAACTATTTTAGCGATTCGGAGCAAGTAAAGTTCTGTATAATTAGGTCTTCTTAATAATCAAGTAACTAACGGAATAACTAAAGTACTTTTAACAGAAAAGTTTAGTTTTAAACTTAAGTTTGGTGCTGTATTGAATAATTTCAAAAAACGCTGGGACTTTTGTACAGTTGTACCCAGTAATCTGGAATAAAAAAAAAACGTTTAAGGCACATTATTTGATGTTTTGCAGTGAGGCCCTCCCGTATTAGCGTGCGCCAGACTTAAAAGTACTATAAATTACGTATTATAGAATCATGTTCTGATCGTGATTAAAGAACTTTCTAAGGTACTTTGTCTAATTTCGATTTTGTTTATTCAGGATGTAACACTGAATCCCGCCTCTCCAGTGCTGAGATTAGCACGAGCTGGAGAGACCGCGTGGGGTGCGCTACCTGGTGAACACTGGACTGTGTTCCGAGCCAACAGCACTACATACGAACCGGTAGCGTGGGCGCTGCGACAGAATGAATATGGATCTGGTGGTCAGTAAACTTTGTACATGCTAATCGTACGTAGTTGGATGTGGCAATAGGCTGGAACTTTTAGCCAAAGAACCGATATCCATTGGAGCAAACGTGTTCTTGAGTGGATACTGTGACTCGCCCAAATGTAGTGTAGGACTTCCTCCGACTAGGTGGAGCAACGACATACGAAAAGTTGTTGTCAGGCAGCGGTTGGATGAGAGGAGCCGAACTTCGGGCTTAGTGGCGTACTTTGGGAGAAGCCTACCTCCAGCAGTGGATTGTTACAGACTGATTATGATGATGATGATGATGATAGAGAAAACATGACGATAATGTTGTACCCGGTGATAATTGAAATGTGTCCAGAACTAGATAGCAACAAATTAAAATGATCGATTTTATAAAAATAAACGATTGAAGTACTGACACCCACTTACAAAACTTAGCTGTGACTTTGTAATTCATTCCAGTCACCCGTCAGCATCTTTGATTTCCTTAGAATAAATAGGTGACGGTGGCTTCCTTGCTAACTAAACAAACACTAGTAAGATTGCTCGGGCCTGACAACCAGTGAACTGTGAAGCGTTGATATAAACACGCCAAACGGGTCTATCAATTCAGCTTACTGCAAAGCTTTAGATTGATTTTCAATTAACTTGAAGACGGCTTGAGACGCTAATATGTGATATGTCCAATCTATGTCTGTTTGATAGATACGTTTGCTTACTTTATTACGGGTAGTAAACTGCATGAGATAAAGCACGAAAGAATATTCAGCTTTAAAAATTCATGCAACGACGAAATTCCAATGAAATCAATTTTTATTGGAGGCATACTTTTTCGATAATGGAATGAAAAAATAAACTATCATTCACAAATAGACTGAAAATCCATACTTGAATATTATAAATGCGAAAATAGCTTACTCTCTCTGTCCCGCTGTCCGTTTGTCTGTAACAGATTTTGATAAAATTCGGGGTACTTTGCAAATTGGGAAACGTCACAGAATACTTTTTATCGCGATAAATCATAGTCCAGTCAGGTGTAGCGTGACGCCGCCTTCCACATCGTCATTTAACATCAAATGACATATGGTTTTAGTCCACACGGGTGAATCGCGGATCGCGGCGCTCTTCCAGTGCGTTATAGAGACGAAGGACATAGGAACTGCTCTGTATATAACATTAATTAATATTAATCACGGCCTGACATACCATGCTAATTAACGAAGGAATTCCATGACATACTGAAGGAAATTATTTTGCAGACGTACTCGGCTCACGATTCTTGTGATCCAACCTGATGGTGATATAATATAATCACATCGTCGCTTTGTGCAATACTTCTACGAATCAGAACGATATGTTAACATAATGTTATATACGCTCGAAGAATACATAAATAAACAATTAGTTTTAATACCTATGGCTCTAGATGAAGAACATCCGCCATTATTTTGAATCTACGAATCGAAATTAATTAATCTCTGCTTTTATGGCCCAATCAATCCTTCATTGCTCAAGAATTTATGCAAGATTTAATATCAAAGTTTTAATCGTAATATCTACTAAGTCGACCGCTTAGTCAAATAATTGAAAGCTGTAAATAGATTGTAGACTTGCACAGACACATTTGTTTGCATTTAATACTTGGAAACGACGTAGCTTTCATAGCTACGAGACATCGGAATATCATAAAACTGGCTTGCCTTCGACTGCAATAAAAATGCAAAGTTATTTTCTGTGGTGGTTTACAGACAGCCAATATGCAATGTAAACTGTAGTGTTTATTGTACGAGATGTGTATTTTCATATGTGTCAGCATACGAAAAAGTTAGTGATGGTTTATTTATTTATAGTTCGTTACCAGATACAAGTTTTGTAAGAGTAAATGAAATCATAAAACAAGTGCCCTAGATACAGGAAATCCTAGTTCAGAGTATGTGAGATATTATGATTTTGCGGACGTTGTTATTATAATTTCAAAAGACCACTCTTCAATGAACTGCAACAAATTCCTATGAATTTTTAGTAGTTTGAAAATGAAACTGCACTTTACTTTCCGACCGTACATAAGGGCATTTTACATTAGACAAGCCGAAATGTAGCGTACTCAGACTCGCCCATGTATGCGTTACACAAGCTAGAGCGTCCAACACAACCGCTTCACGAGTGTGTGGCTCCTTTGTGTACGTTTGCGGACTACTTCAGAACAAAGCACCTTAAATAATGCGTTGTTTACAGAGGAGCGGATGCCATTGGCGACGGTGATACAAGACCACGGCCGTTTGGACGGCGTCCAACGGGTCCTGTTTGGTTCGGGACTGCAGTTCTGGTTACATCGGCTGCTGTTCCTCGACGCGCTCAGCTACCTCAGCCACGGGCAGCTCAGCCTCAGCTTGGACAGGTGGATACTCGTCGATATCGATGATATATTTGTCGGCGAACGAGGTAAGGGTATATTCATTATGTGTGAATAGTCAATCGTTGTTGTAACCCCTTCTTTTTTACTCTGTGACTCTTTATTGGTTGAATAGTTTTCTTCCTTGTTCTTTAGGGTCCGCTCAAAGAAGCCATTGATTACAGTCTGAGACAGGTGGATAACCAAAACAAATATGTTAATCGTTGTTGTAACCCCTTCTTTTTTACTCTGTGACTCTTTATTGGTTGAATAGTTTTCTTCCTTGTTCTTTAGGGTCCGCTCAAAGAAGCCATTGATTACAGTCTGAGACAGGTGGATAACCAAAACAAATATTTTCCACGTATAAGTGAAGTCGTCGTAAATCGCAATTTCTTTAACTCGTACTATATGGAACATTTATCTGGTTTAATTCATCTGGATGATATCTATGTGGTCATTGCCTGGTCGATAGTTTCTGGAAGACATATTCCACTCATCAATATCGCTGACATGTTCGTGATCAAACGAGGTACGACAGTAATCAATCTTCCCTAAGATTTGCTGACGTGTTTGCACACTCGCTGCTTTGGGTAATTCGAACCCAACCTGTTGGATTACAATAATTAGTATTTTAGGTAGTTTTTTGTTTAAAATAAACATGATGTTCAAAAAAAAATTTCTGTAGCTCTGTAGATTTTAAATGTTCGCATAGTGTCAGTTCTGGGACCGATTGGTCAAGCTTCAAGCTTCACACAATGTTACGGATCGCATTTTTAGATGCGTAACAATGAACATAATGTTGCTAGTGTTACCCTTCACGCCTACAAATTAGTATGCAACGAATAACTGCATACTATTAGTGCCAGTACTCGCACGTTCAGAATGACAATGAGTGGCGCATAGATAATTGATTTTTAATGTGCATACAAGGTAAATACTCGGAGATATGCGCCTTGTAGGCATGTCACTATGTGTATGTTGTAAAGTATTTTGTTTAAAGAATTTGTCGCATTCCTAGTAGTGAAAAATGTAAGGGCATGCGTGACGCGGGATATCAACAAATTCACATGGGACCCGCACGGTGTCAGTCCATATTTTCTCACTGAAATGTGACTCAATATCTCATAGTATAGTATGGCCATGAATATGTTAGAGGACGATCTACATATCGTCGGCGACCAGTGAAAACCTCGTGTATGTTAAGAACAATATATTAAAGAAGAAAAAAAAATTTGTAAACGGCTTGTCTGTATTATTTAGGCAAGTAATCACAGGAGCAAATAGCGAAGTTTTTTCCCAATTATAAAAATAGAAAAATGTTCACTCAAAATGTTTTATCCAAAATTCTGACTTTCAAGCATTTCACATCAGGGCGCCGACGATATATACGTACCTAAGGGTAGGTGATGTATCTAAAAACTGCCGTAACTCATTGTAATGCATCCGACAAGAGACAATTTACGTACGAGATAACATTGCAACACGGCACATACGGCAATAAATCTGTTTACGTGTATACGTGATCGCTACATGCATTCACAGCGGGCGGAACCATCCGTCAATTTCTGGATTCGACAAAGGACCGTCTTGGTAACCTCTCGTAGCTGTAGGGTATAGCGATTGGCGAAGCTCTCGACCGCTTCACACATACGCAATATGGATGGATATATCACGAATTTGATGAAGTGTTTCGCAGCTGCTCTTATTGTTTACAAAGAAAGGGGTACATGTTGCAATCTAGAACAGTGGTCGGCAACCTTTTAGTAGGAAGGGGCTACGCAGTGCCAAAATAATGTTAAAGCGGGTTGCATTTATAATGATTAATGATTTATATGTTAGAGATGAATGTTTAACGCACAATTATTATGTAATTAATTAAGGTTTTATTAAATTATTTGTACTAATAATTTCGGATTAATTACAAATGAAGAAATTTTCAAGGATGCTAAAGTACTAAGTATATAATAACACTCTGATGTTTGGATCTTCTGGAAATTTGACATTTTTTTTTTATATGTCACAAATTTTAAGATTTCCACCTTACCTTTGGTTATTGATATAATATCGTAAACAGTCACTGTAGAGCCTGTTCCCAATCCAGGTGTAGCGTGGCACCACTTCGACCACATCGTTATTTAACATCAGGAGACGTAGATGTAAAAAAGTCACGGGCTACATGCAAGAAGTCTGCGGGCCGCATTCAGCCCGGGGTTAGCGCGGGTTGCCGGCCGCTGGTCTAGAATACGCGATAACACAATTCGGAGCAACAGTTGTTCGGTGAAAAACAAAATGCAATTTATGAGTCGATTTCACACGTCACTGGGTGCAGTTTGCGATATGCGGGTTATGCAGAAAAAAATGTATGAGCACCTAAGCCATTTTTAATTACTAACTGGCTTTTGACCGCGGCACCACTTCTACGGGATATTATTTCGGTGACGTAGTTGAGGAAGTTTTGTTTTTCAAAAATTTGTTGTGCTTGGTGTTACTGTATTTTTAATATTGACCTGACAAACCCTTATGTTAAGAAACTAAAAAGTGTCTTCTGGCAGTCTCACTTGAGAGCCAGTCTTGAGCTCAAACGTGGTGGCACCTTTGACTACATAAAAGACTATAAAAAAATCTCCAATGTACTACATGTACAATTGTGCATGCTAGCAATACTAATAAAGGCTCGCTACAATAAGGGCGGTTCGCACTGCAACGCAAAACTATATCCCTTTTAAACATGAAATGAACAACAGAGATGCTATCATGTTTTGCGGTGCGGCCCGCCCGTACTGTGCGCGAGGCTTTAAGCTTAAAGTTAATGGGTTAAAACGAATATTGCGGAAAAAATATTGGTTAGATATATCGCAGGTAGAAAGGTAAGGAAGTAAAAACATTTCCTTCAAATAGCGGTAATGAATGGGTAATGGGTATCGATGCGGAAACACCATCAATATCCATCAAATCAGGGTGGAAAGCTTTTATAATAAAACGTCGCATTGATTACGCGGTCCGCTCCCTGTCGGCTGTTAGACTGTTAACTTAAATTGGAATAAAAACTCATCCATCACGAAATGTATTGAAAAAAGTAAGCACAGTTTAGATGAATTACGCTTTACGATCACTTGTTAGCTTATTACTTATCTGTCCCAGCTCCCAACAGGGACACTATCTCACTCAAGACTATGTTCTCGTTGTAATTTTATGATTTGAGTACCGTAAAAAACAGACAACATGTCATTTTTCTTTTGTTCAGTTCGGATCGTGGTGTTCATGTGTTTCATTTAATCTGTAGAGCAATACTCTATTTGCAGTCAAATAAATAATGCTCTTTGAATTGAGAGCCAAATAATAATGTAGCGAATGTTGTATCGAATACATCCTTACTTTATTTCGCTGTGCAATGACAGTCATAACTCTGTTATTGTTGCTGTTATCGGTGTGTTCCGGCAGCCTCACTTGAGTGTCAGTTCCCAATCTAGGTATAGCGTAGCTTCCACCACATCGTAGCGTGGACCGTTATAAACCTTAAATAATTTCAATAACTATGTAGTCTACAATACCTGAAATACGGTATACGAATTCACGACGACTATTTATTGAGAGACACAATTTACTGTCGGAAAACGCGAAACAACCCCATGCGCGATATCGCGAGAACCGAGAACAATTAATCGAATACCGAGACGGTACTCTAGTTATCCTACATCCAGTCAAATGAGCAAACCGGTACATACATCGAAACCAGCTCTGTATCAGCAGTCGCAAATACATAGTTATAAAAATAAATAGTTTCAAAACTCGCTATCGGTATCCAAACCAATACGTAGTTTCGGTACAACGAATTCGCTACCACATCGTCACTTATTACGACTTCCATCAACTGTAGGTACTCGATATTGACTAACGTAATTTAATTGTATAAAAATATAGTTATTGCTAGTGGTGCTGTGCTGGATTTCATACAAATATTTTACAATACTCGATAGCGAGTGGGGAAGAAAGGTTCTTGAGTGGTGACCACGAACTGGATGACGTTCTGTAGGTAGCCCCCCCACTGGGTGGACCGACGACATTGTTAGAGTCGTAGGGAGCCGATGGATGCATATGGCTAATAGCTGTTCATGGTGGCGTTCAAAGGGCGAGGCCTATGTTCAGCAGTAGACTTCGTCCGGCTGATGATGATGATGATAGCGAAATAAAATAGAAATAACGAAAATCCTTTATGCAGGCACCCGTCTTCACGAAGAAGATGTAGCGGCGCTCATGGCATCACAAACAGCTCTACAACGCCTCGTGCCAGGGTTTCGATTCAACCTCGGCTACAGTGCGAAGTACTACCATCATGGCACTGCTTTAGAAAACAGGGGAGACGACGCCTTGCTTAAGAACAGGGAACATTTCACGTGGTAAGTTGTGTGCTCTTCTTTAGGTTAATGCTGGAGTCAGTACTATATAACAGTGAGATAGGCCCGTATTCGCCCAATGATTCGTTAACATTTCTATGTTCTTCTAGTTGTGCCCCACGGGTTCACGGGTGGACTTCAGTTTTTTATAAGAATAGTCCTTCTCCAGTGTTCATACCAAACTCTTTAGAAAAAGCGCTTTCAGTTTTCCCGAATTTTCAGATTTTAGCGGGCAAAGGTTTTAATTTCCTCACAACCTAAAAAAGGTGATGACATTTTCAGGATAGCTTACTTTGGTAATGTAGGGCGGGTGCACTAAGAAAGTTTTTTTGTTGATAATAACTCTAGTATAGAAACGCTAAAAAATCCTTACAGTTTGTAAGGAGAAATTTGAACTTTCATGTGGGTGAAGCCGCGGGGCAGGTAGTAACAATATACGTTGTCGACAGTAAACATCTTTTCCGTGTTTATTGCCAGTATAATATCGACCTGTACTACATTCTGCATACAAAAATAAAACAAAGCCATAAACCTCTCAGAGTTTAATTTCGCACCGCGGTTCGCATGTCATGCTATTTAATTTATGAACTGATAAGGAGGCCCAAGGCCGACTGTGATTTTAATAATAGCTTTTGTCATAAAAATGTAGGAACGTCGACGTCGCTTAATAACCGTGATAATGATAGGTTTCGCGTGTGTTACGGAACATTGTACGGAAATAGAGGCGAACGCTGATGGTAGATAGTAGTTTCAGAGCTTTTAAAAATGTTTTAGTAAGAAGGTACGTCATTATTTAATTTTGTTAAACATCGACTAACAATGTTTGTTACTTTGACTAAATATGTTTCGTAGATATGTGGGTGTAATTGAAATAAGTCGACTGATGATCCATATCCTACTAATATTATAAACGTGAAAGTTTGTGGGTATGGATGGATGGATGTCTCTCTGGATGTATGGATGTTTGTTACTCTTTCCCGCAAAAACTATTGAACGGATCTGAATCACATTTGAAGCTTATACCCTGGATTAACACATAGGCTACTTTTTATACCGAAAAAAGGTTCCAGCGGGTCACGGGAAGACGCGGGTGAACTTGCGGGGCGCAGCTAGTAATTGATAATTTTCTTTGTTACCAGGTTTTGTCACATGTGGAACCACCAACAGCCTCACTTGTACAACAACGTGTCGCACCTCGAGGCTGAGATGACGCTGAACAAACAGTTCGCCATCGAGCACGGAATACCCACCAACTCCTGTTACTCCGTGTCCCCGCACCATTCCGGAGTGTACCCAGTACACGAACCCTTGTATGAGGCCTGGAGGAAAGTGTGGGATGTCAAAGTGACGAGCACGGAGGAGTACCCACATTTGAGGCCTGCTCGGTAAGTCTGCTTTAGAAAAAGACGTTCACTTTTCAACATCATGACTCATCTTTAACTTTGATTTAAGAGGCACGAGATTAAGCTGGAAATTGGCGTTTTTTACAACCATTTGATCTGTAATCTGTAATCTGTAAAATAAATAAACTAATAACTGCCTATTAATCTACATGATATAAAGCAGGAGTTCCATTAAAAAACACCAATTGTACCAATTATACTGATGGGGCGTAAATAGGGAACAAAGCACACTTGTATATACCTATATGATACTAGTGTGATTGATTTTATCTATCAATGATTTCATAACTCAGTTCGCATACTCACCGCTATGCTACGTAATTATATGATAGATAAATCATACTGCATGTAAATAAATACAGTATGCATATCCAAGGCTATTTTAATACATAAATATTATATTAATTATCATATTTACATAAATTACGACAGCGGAGAGCAGGCGCGGACGAACAAGTTTTATCTTTAGTCTCTAGCCCATCTTGTCGATAGCTCGATAATCTGATCATAATAAAGTGGACCGTCGGGTGATTCGCCATAAAAATATCAGTTATCCCTTTATGCACGCCATCCTAAAACTTTTTCGTTGCAGAAGTATCGATAAAACGATTATTAACTAAAACTTTACCCTAAAGAATGTTCTACATAATTGGTTTTCTAATCTTAACTTTACTATGCTAACATTGACTTAGTATAACTAGATACTTATTACATGCACATTTGCCCTTTGATCTAACAAAAGCGATAATAATATAATTAATTATTATATAACACTTACTGTGTTCATTAAATAGATACTGTTTCACGCGAAGCTCATCTCGTATTTCGCAACATCGTGTCACATCGCTTTTGTGAGTTATAATTGATATTGTGTTGATTTGACAGGAATTAATAGTAACATACCGCATGTTACAGCTATTACTGTTACATATTGATAACAGTGTTCTCGAATATCCTGACATAATTCACTCGCAGGAAGAGGTAGTGAAGTGCGGTTTATATTGTACGTCGCTATAGGTACCTATATTAGGCGCTTTACGATCCACCAAAGTAGGAAATAAACGCAAGTCAACCCGAAACCACGCGGGGGCCGTAAAGCATACATGTTACCACCTTTATTGTGGCACAATAGTTACACGTAACAAAGCGAAACGCGACGTGCGGTATAAGTGTCCGAGTTCGCGGGATCGCGGGCAATGTTTGTGGCGGCGCCGGCGGTCAAACTCCTGCAAACCGCAAACGTTGCGTTGCGGCGACCAATATCCCTCCACGTGCCCTTTAGCCAACATCCGACAATGAAATTTCAATAATTATATTACCGACAGCGCTCGAATGCGAATGTTATCGGAGAGGGGTTGGCGCGATTTCGGAATGGTTTTTATTACAACACAAACCCATAATCGTTTATGGGAGATTCGCTGACTAAGTATCTTTTTTACCGTTAGATATATATAACAACCAACGTACAGCTTATAAATATAGCTATAAAAGCTAGGTAAAACTAATATGTACTTGATAAAGCAAAGAAGAAAGTAAAAATTGACTTTTATTCAAGTTAATATCGTTTCAAATTCAAAAATCATAAATTTAATTCGAAAGTTTAAATTTACGCTGGAAATAAAATTAATATCAGAATGACTAATAGTCATTAATGAAAACAACAATTAACCGACGGCGACGTCCCCAATTAGTCATTTGCGTTTTAATAAGCTCACACTCCGCAAACAACGATACAATTATAAACGAGTTTACTGTCTATCAATGGCGATGATAATCATTCGTTCTGTTTATTAATCCCGGGACGATAGTTTTATTTTTGGAACGTATTATTGCAGTGAAATGTTAATTTATCTACCGTCGAGCCTGGCGACGCGTCCGGCGGGACTCGTATACGTGCGCACAAGCGGGCTTGCCCACAGCGTGCGTGTGGAAACACGCCAAAACTTCCACTGGGAAAATACACCAATCCCTCCAATATCGATTATCCTACTAATATTATAAACGTGAAAGTTTGTGAGTATGGATGGATGGATGGATGTTTGTTACTCTTTTACGCAAAAACTACTGAACGGATTTGAATGAAATTTGAAATGGAGATTAACACATAGGGTACTTTTATCCCGAAAAAAAGTTCCTGCGGGATAACGAGAAGACGCGGGTGAAACCGTGGGGCGCAACTAGTTATATAATATCATCTGCTTCCGGGGTTTCACCCGCGTCTACTACAGTTTATCGTGATACAAAGCTGTTCGGTGGTTTAGGCGTGAAAAGGTTACAGACATACTGTTACTTTCCTATTTATAATATAACGTATGGATAATGAACCCGAGGGAAATAAATACCTAGTCCGGGCGACAACCGGTGTCCAGTGTGCAGTTCATTCTCCTCGTTCCAGCTATTTTTATACATTACAGTTCCGTCCAACGCTAAAAGTAACACACCTGCTGTCAAACAATTTTGCACACATCGCTAGTAACGTAGTTAGCGTAATTTAATTGGCTTCGTATCAATTTACTGCATGCTAACCGGTTTTAAAATCGGCAAACTCGCTACATCAGCGAAATGAGAGGTCATTAATAGACAACTGGATGGGGGAATATGTCTTTCTTTTTCAGCATTGCACTGAGAAAAAAAATCTGACTTTCCTTCTGAGTCTTTACCTTCCAAGACCGTTTCCTTCCTTATTTTGTATTAGATTTCCTTCTGAATCACAAGTCCTTCCCATTTGACTCAGAAGGACAACGGTATTTCGGAAGGTCTTTTTTCTCCGTGTGCTACGGATATAGTCGAATAGAACTGATCCGCGTAATTTTTCCGTGTCTGGTTGTTTTTGTATCGTGATCGATTATGAAACTTTACTACAATGTTTTATGAATAAGAATAATTTATTTGCAACAAATTATACAAAAATACTTAAAATAAGTGCATATTGTATTGCTGCAAACCGGCCTCAACTCAGCATTGTGCTAGTCGTTTGACCAGCACTGCTTACAATACTCAACAGCGAGTCAAGTTGATGAATCTAGTAGTACAGTGCCACGAGCATTACGTATGTAGAGCAGCCTTTTGTAGCTGTCATTATTGCTTTAAAGTCATTTCATCATTATTATGTTGTCCCATACAGGTTGCGGCGAGGCTTTCGTCACAGAGGTGTGATGGTGCTGCCCCGACAGACCTGCGGCCTCTTCACGCACACGCTGCTCCTAGAGCGATACCCGGGCGGGCGGCATCGGCTCGACCGGTCCATCCAGGGCGGCGAGCTCTTCCAGACTGTTATTAACAACCCTGTAAGTTTTACCCGTAATCTTTACACCTTAGAGTTTTAACATAGAGGAGTTCTACATCTTTACATGGTCCTCAGTCGTGATTTTCACTTGTAGTTCTTTATTTTTATACAAAGATACTAACTTGATATACTTAGTTCGCTTATATTTTTTCTGTGATCGCGCCAAAAAAGTTACCTGCCGGACGTTTCTTGCCTGTTCTTTTGCCGGCGTAGGGAGGTTGGAACAGGCGTAGCTAGTTTTAAGTTGACGTTTTAAAGTGATCACAATGTATCCTATTGAATAAAACAAATTTTGACTTTGACTTTCACTCTAACCTCGAAAATCAATGTAAGTAACTTTCGATGTTAATGTTTCTGTTGTTTATTAAAAATAAAACGTTTTCTTATGTAACTGGTGGCCGAAGGGCAACACTTGCGCCTTACAAAGCGCTGATACCGTGTTCAAATCCCTTCTCAGCTGCTCCCATGACCTCAATAGGTTATGTCCGGACTCAAAACAGTAAAGGAAAGCTTCGTGAGGACACCGACGAACACAACAACATTTAAGGGCAATAGACATCTAACAACTTGCACTGGGCCAGCGTGGTACATTGTTGCCCTTATTTTCTGAGTGAAGGGTTGTGTGGGAACGTGATAGTCTCACGGTGATAATGAAATTACATTTAAATGAAAGATAATAAATTATCCTTATCTCTTTAACTCAACAAAACAAACACAATTAACATACAAACACAAAAGTTATCATCATTTCTCACTAACTAAAAATAGTTCCAGTAAGTAAATGGAATTCCTTGCTACTGATTTCAAACTCAAAACTTCATACCACTTCTACATCAGCTTAATGTCGGGACAAACGGTTAAAGTTAAAATGACAAAACAATGCAGTATAACGCGGAGATTAAAACTCCCCCGCTATACCGTTACGGCTTTTACCCGCGAAGAGCACTTATCGGGGCACACGGCCACACTGACGGGGTAATGTCATTAAGCGACCAATTGAATGCAAATTGAATTAAATCAAGCACAGCGGGGAAGGAGCCGAGTCATCCAGTCATCGGATTTTTTTTTATTTAGTCACAGTGCGTTTTTCATACAAAGTAGTCTATAACATTCTCCACCCCATCCTACTAATATTAACGGATTTGAATGAAAATTGGAATGGAGATAGCTCACACCCTGGACTAACACATAGGCTACTTTTTATCCCGGAAAAGGGTTCCAACGGGAAGACGCGGGTGAAACCGCGGGGCGCAGCTAGTAAAATATAATAGTGAGTGAATGACGAAAGCAACAAGGCTCTCGCTCGCAATATTTCATAGAAGCTCTTACCTGTGCTTGGTGTAGCTGAAGTAGCAGGAATGGTGAAACGTGCTGTCTCACTTGAGACAGTACTCACAGCTTTTTCGCAGCAATTTTTGCTCTAGACTCTACAAAGAACTCAATACAAATTGTGTTAGGCCTATCCCACGCAGGTATTAATTTTATGTATTTTTATTATCACTTGTTGGCATATAAACTACTATACTAGATCCAGTTTGGTCCGTGGCGGACAGAGTATGAATAAATAAGAATATGGCATGTGTGTGATGATGATAACGATTGAGCTTTTTTACATGATACATAAAATTTCAATTCGGAAAGTGTTTTTTTTTCAAAACATACATCGTAATAATAAAATTATAATATCATAGACAGTTAAAGTCTGTGTGTGTGTATATTTGTTTTCATGAAATTTGCCATATAGTTATTTTAGATTTCGGAATAGGATACTTTAAATCCCGCTGGATAATGTGAAAACCGCGGGCAAAGCTTAGTAAATAATAATATTTTGCATACAGTTTAACGTTGACGTTGAAACCGCACATTGGCCACAGAGTGCACTTATCGAATGATGACGTCAAACATCATTACGCGACCGAATTGATTGCAAATTAAATTTAAGCAAGCACATGAGTGGAGAGTATAATCGGTTCATCACACACTAGCGACTCGCTCCGGTTTGACACAATAAAACATAGCTAGTGGCACTAACGGATACTTTAGCTTCCTAACAGTATATTAGTTCTACTCCCTCCAGTCGTAAGTTATTGATTCCATAATCGATTATCAGTATTAGTAATTAGTTTATATCGTGATTATGACAATCGGTCATGATCGCACACCGCTATCGTAGCACCATGTCGGAGGCCTTCGGGCGGCCATAACACTCCGACAGTAGTGTTTGTTACTAGCTCATACAAACTAACTAACTGTCTTGGCTTCCATTTCGGTCTGTCTTGCGCCACCTCCTGACAGTCCTCCACCTGGAGTTCGCGCGTGACTTCGTGAGCTCATACAAAACTAGAAGATATCATACTCGATATTCGAAATTTTTCTTTTAATAGTTTTGCCTCCTTAACAGATAAACGTGTTCATGACACATATGTCGAACTACGGCAACGATCGCCTGGCGCTCTACACGTTCGAGTCGGTGGTGAAGTTCCTGCGATGCTGGACGAACGTTCGACTCGCGTCCGCGCCGCCGCTCGCGCTCGCCGAGAAATATTTCCAGCTGAGGCCCGACGAGCTCAACCCTCTGTGGGGAGTAAGTGTCAATCTCTATAATAGAAAGATCGAAGTTTGCCCCGATTCTACACCTATCTAGCGCTGTACACGTACGAGTAGGTCGTACTGCGCTGCTGAATGTTTGCTCGGCTCGCGTCCGCTTGGAAATCGTTAGAAATGATTAGGTACGCTATTATTTTTTTAAACTGATTTGTCCAGCATTTGATTGCGTCAAAGTGTAGCACATTTGTGTAGCAAATAGATACCTAGTTACTCTTGACTTGAAACCCGGGGTTTTCGCTTCCCCACAAGATAGCAGTTTTTTTTTCTAATTAGGGAAACAAGGTTAGTTTCTGTCAATGTTTAGCTTACTTCTGCATCAAATGCCATCAAAACATAAGTAAATGTGTCTAGACAGCTTGAGATCAAAGCCTATTATGTCTAAATAAAGTTACTTGATGGTAAATTAACAAGTCAATGGTAAAGTTATCCCTTCAGGTAGAAAATTCGCGTTCACTCCTTTACTCAATTTGAAAACTCTCATAGTAAAGAAAGGCTAAGGGACGTAAATTGCGAAATCTTCTTTTCTCTATATTGCCGCACAAAGATTTTCCGCCATTTTATCCTGAGAAATATCCTAACAATATCTAGCCAGTTTTCTTTTCTTATAAAAATGTAGGTCCGAGACAAAGTCGTAATATCTTTTTTATAAAGCATTTCAAGCCGAACACAAAAAAGTGTGTTAAAAGATTGACGCTGTTATTACCACGTTTTTCTCTGTGACATTATCTCATGAGATGGATCTAAAACGTTTTTAAGTATTAATAAAATAGCTTGACGCTCGCTGTGCCGAAAATGGATCGTGTCTTAACTCTTGATATCTAATGCACTTTAAGTTTCATCGCCCTAATTGATGATGGCATACATTTTGTGTGACGTTTAATTGAATTTAATTCATTTTATGGACACAAACCGGGTCAGACCCGTATAAAAGGACATATTACTTGTCTAGTTAAGAAAGAAAACATGGTTTTGTATTCCTTAAATAAATATATTCCGGATACAACGGCAGTTTAACAACTCTCATTTACACTGTGATAAGAAAATTACGTAAAGCCTGTTTGAAAAGCAACGTGTACGTTATGCAATGCCTGTTTGTTTATTCCTGTTCTCTCACGTCGTATACAAACAAAAGGTGGATGGGGTCTTTGGTTGAAAATAGGACAGTGCGCGCGAATAATGCATTACCGTCGATCACAAGTCCTGAGTGGCCGTGTATTGTACGTACGAACACAAGCCCAGTCAAACGCAATAATTGACGAGCTTCTCCTAAATTGCGTTTATTAAACACATCAATTACTGTAATAACGAAGCATTTCGCCCGTAACAAATGTTTCTACTAAATATACCTTCGTTTAAAACATACATTTTATGCTTAAGCATAAAAACGAACAAAGAAAGGGAACATCCATAACGTTCAGCTTTACCTCCTTAAATCCATTTCAATCCCAGGCGAAAATTAACAGTAAGCCCGGAGAGCAGAGCCCAATTTATTCGACTAAAAAGTATGCACTACAGTTGTTCCTTTCGACTGCGCACAAAGTTAAATCTTTGCCGTTGACGTTTCCAGCTCCTGAAAGCTATTAATCAGTGATTTTATTTAACGAAGTTAGGAAACGGTCTTTTGACGCAAATAAAACGGAATGTTACCCTTTAGACACTCGGTCCGGGCGCTCTATTGTCGTCGCCGGATCAATTAACTTTTGTAACAGTTTGGCAGTGGCCCTTGTTCCTCGCCGATACGCCCCGACCGTAAAGTTGAACCAATTTTACTTATCTCGCATCCATATTTACATTGGCTAATTGGATAGGATTCAACAACGATGCGGGGACGTCTCCGCAAATTATGTATTTAGTTTGTGGTTCAAATTGAACAAAAACATGGAGATCTTAATCCTAATTCAGAAAAGTTGATGGTGCCGCTTCAAGGGAAATTATATTTTTTACTACTTTATCTTTTTAAATGATTATGCACGCCAGGGGTCTGTACAGCGGTAAAAGTCTCCGGTTAATTCGTCGTCTCCACCCCTCTGAACATTAAAATAAATAGCCCCCCTTCTTTCCCCTCGAATGAACACCTGTATTCTGCGTTGGCTTGGGCAGACTTAGATTCGAAATCACCGAGGCCTTTGACATTCCAGACACAGGATTGACGTACAACTACGAACGTACCTATAGCCCCATATATTTCGTCTCACACGAGGGCACAGGCTTGCCTCAGAAACAATATACATGCCACGAGTTTTAATACTTTATGGTTCGTTGAGACATGTACGATTCCATCGAAATATTAAAGGAATATTGAAAATATTATACCGCGTTGTGGAACGGGATGTAAGGGTGTTGTGTATTGGTTCAGTGGAACCGAATGTGGCTATTTATTGTGGTGTGGCTTATGTCAATCAACAATTAAATATATTAAATCGGCCGAAACGCTATCTGTACTTGTAATACGTATTATTCTATTATTGTGTGGGAATAACAATTTTCCGTGGAATATGAGTTGTTTTATAAATACTGTTTTGTACCAGTTGTGTTTTGTCTGTATCTAATTATACCCTGGAACTTTGTTTTAACAAGTAGGTGTACAGTAAATATTTCAATTCATTTGAAATATCACATATCAAAGCGAAATACGTACTCAGTGAAAGAGCTCTTTGTGTGTCTTTATTCTCCTTTGTCTTTGAAATACTTCACAAAAGTTTCATGCATTTAGTAATTTAGAATGTTGCTTGTATTTTGCATATTTATGTTATATGATACTTTACATAATATATTTATAATATCAGTTAAATTATAGGGCATAAAGCCAATTAACATAATCTCAAGATAACGAGCTCAGTGCTATGCCACGCAGGATTTTGTACTGTTGAGGTTCAAAATTCTGGGTGACACTGAACTGGACCTAATGGCCAAGCGTGACGCTTACCACCAAGCGAACGACTTGCTCGTCGCGTCATTCAACATGAAAAATGGAAAAACTAAACCTATAATTTCCGCCAATATGTATAAAATCAATCATCAATATTCAATACCAACCCGCACTGGGCCAGCGTAGTAGATTACACCCCATACTCTCTCTCTGAGAGAAGGCCAGAGTCCCAGCAGTCGAAACGTGAAAGGCTGATAATGATGATCTATAAAATCGTCTAAATTATTTATTTTTCTCTAGAATCCTTGCGATGACATCCGGCATCGTCGCATATGGTCGAAGAACAAATGGTGCGGCACTCTACCGAAAGTGCTGGTGATCGGCCCTCAAAAAACCGGCAGCACTGCGCTTTACACCTTCCTGGCAATGCACCCGGCGCTGATATCAAACCAACCGAGCCCCACCACCTACGAAGAGCTGCAGTTCTTTAACAACAACAACTACTTGAAGGGTCTAGATTGGTAAGTCACACCGTTACTCTGGATCCTACTGTCCTGAAATTGTGCTTGTCTTAAGATGTGTTTCCTTTAAAAAAAGGGAGGCTTCCTAAAGGCAGCATATTGAAAGCACTAACAGTAAATACAACTTTAGCTATTTCATAATATGTACTTACTAAACACTATAATTTTACGAAAAAGTTTGCTTGAGGCTACTTTTCATCTAGAAAAAAAGATTTTGCTACCGGGAAACGGGAATATTGCGGAGCTAGTATACCAAGATATAAATCGTTGGACGCAACTATTCAATCCATTGTAAAGAATAAAGTAGTAAACGTCTTCCGTGAGAAGGCAAGGCACCAACAATAAAATCCGTGAAGTATTTCAGTCAAGAGAAATCAATCGCAATAAATAAGTGTATAAAATCCTCAGCGCACATAACCTACGCTACGGCGCGTTTGTTGAACACATCTCGTTGTTTACATTTTCAACTAGAACTGTAAACAACTAAGTTGCGGGTGCCATTACATCGGGGCTGCTTACAATGCGGCAGTAGTAGTATCGAGATCGAACGCATCGTAAACCTGATAAACCGGTACACTGCAAACATAGACGACTAGCTGCTCCCCGCGGCTTCACCCGCTTTGAGACTCCCACAGGATATATGTCACAACTAGCTCTGTTACAATGCCTTTTTCGCCATGCCAGTTTTACTAAATTGACCCAACATTGTTGCAATTTCTTTTTACTGCTTACAGGGTAGCCTTTTACCACAAGTCACCTGATGTTAAGGTAACGATGTGCAATAAAACGTGCATTGCAATGGTTTTTCACGCCAAAACCGCTGAAGCGATCTTTATGAAATTTGGTATGGAGATAGTTTAACCCCGTGTTTTTAAACTGTAGTCCACGCGGGTGTAACCGCGGGAACAATTATTTTATGTATACATTTATGTAGTACAGTCAACGACAAAAGTCGCTAAGCAATAAAAAAAATTTCAATTTACTTTATCATCTTAAACCCCCCCCCCCCCCCCCCATTCGACCGAATCATCACTTAAAATCAGGCGTTTTTTATAGTCAAACGCTACCCTGTAAGTTGTAAGAAAAAAAAACAATTATTTCTGATATATTACGCGTTTGGTAAATCGAGTATGATCGGCTACTTTTGTCGCTGACTGTACCTATATAGGTCAACAAAAAGACACTCAGGGATAGTTTAGCTTTTTAAGAGCGCAATAATCTTCACAATCGGATCGTATATTAATAGAAATCTTGATCCAATCAACTAGCTCCAGCTTTACGGCAAATTCGGTTAGTTAGAGAACCGGGGTAGCCTTTGTCGGTGCGTCTATTCTTCCGCAGCTTAATTCGGACCGATCGAGCTGAAAAAACAATTTATCGGTTTCGTAGATTGACGCTCGTAACTCGTAGCTGTCTCTCTGTCGCACCGATAAATCTACGATAAAATGTACCCGCGAATTTCACTTATAAAAAGACACTGCCGAGTAATAAAGTGAAAATATACATTTTTCATTCTAAAACAGCAAGTGTTTTTCATTAAAGCCAATTATTATACGTTGCGCGGGAACGTTTTATAGCCGATAAATATGCGAGCAGATTTCATGACTTCATTCGCGTAAAATAATTTATTTTACATGCTTTTACATCGAAAATGTTCCGTTTTTTTGACATATTTTTCAATTATGAACACGAAATTAATACAGTAGGTGTGGATAAATTTTAAACATGACTTAATTAAGTAACCGTTATTACCGTGTACACAGCTGAGTTGCTGAACTATGCATCGTAACGTTCAAATATTAGTCAATGTGGGTAGTCTGAAGCTTATCGACATATTATCGTTTGTTCCGCTGGTAGCGCGAGACGTGGCACATTAGCTTCCGCATTCTCTCGTTCCGGAACCGCTCCAGGTAACTCCGCGCGCTCGTTCCTAAGATAAGCGACAATATGTATTTTCAAATCAGTACAGATAAGACGCGGCTGCGTTACTCCGCGTCTCTTCGCTTTGTTTTCAACGCAGACTAATAAAAATCGTTGTATGAATTTATTCGACTGAAAGGTTGTAGCTTTCTAGTTGGATTAAAGTTTCTATTTCAAACTAAATATTATATTCACTTAAACAAACTGCTGCTTACAAAGATCTTAATATCTAAACGGTTTCAAAGTTAATTAAATATTATTCGTTCTAAGCTTGAAATTTTCTAGAAGTCATATACATTCATAAATCAAACTTAAGAGCCCACCGTTTCAAAGATTTATCTACCTACGTACACAGTCTAGACCTCAATATAACCGGCGCGGCGACCTCAAACGTCTTTAGTCTCAAAAGGGTCGACTTCATTTACCGTGCCGTGCGGTCACACGGTACAAATTCATTAGTATTACATACCGTAAACATCAAAAGACAACGTAATATGTGTCTTACATCATTAAGATAAGGTTCGTTGTTCCCAGGTACCTGAATTTCTTCCCGCCAAGTTTGAGTAACACAACTCAGCTCACGTTCGAGAAGTCTGCGACTTACTTTGACGGCGACCTAGTGCCGCGGAGGGCGCACGCTCTCCTGCCCAATGCCAAGATCATTGCTATACTCATATCGCCTTCTAAGAGGTAAACTTTCGTCATATTCTTCTTCAGTTCTAAATGTTTCTGTATCAATTACTGCCTGCTACTACATCATAAAGTAGCCTCGACTGCGTCATCTGCTACCGACAACAGCCTCTTGGATAAATATTTAAATTTTAGTATGTACCTGGAAGGAAAATGTACTTTGTATGCTACAAATGTGCTCGCTTTGACTAAGTGCTACTACGTTAAGTGCTAAGGAAAGGTGAGCTGATCAAGATTTTTTCATAGTTATGATTGGCTTAATTTTTTTTATTTGTATTAAATTATCAATGAAGTATGAAAAAAATGTTGAAATGAAAACAAAGTACGCAGCACTTAACGCTGGGCTTTATGAAGCACCGCTAAAATATTTCAATTAAAATATTACAAAAGGGACTACTAAACTCTGCGTAAGGGTTCACCGCCCAATGAAGAAATATATTACGCCACATACGCCACTCGTACATACGCGTGTAACCCCATTATTTCTAGACGAAAACTTACGTAGCTTTTAATATTGTATAGTTCATAACATAAAATACAAGTCACCGAGCCGGCACCCGCCGTTCCCACGACGTGTAATCTACTTACGTCGAAATATTCAGTGTAATTATTTTAGCTACGTTGCATTGGTTGAGTGTATACGAGCATTAATTTCCGTGCTTATTCGTGGGGAGCAAGCTGTCACAATAGTGTTTCACTTAGTAATACAGGGAGTATTTCGCAAGAATATTACAAAACTAATTAAAATAATATTACGTTAGGTAAACAGTTTTAATTAGGTTCGTTTGGAGACTAAACTTGTTCAAAGATTCGCCGTATCGTAATCCTAATTAGAGAAAATTAAAGAGAAAACGTTGCGAACGTCTCGCTTGTCTGGCTTGAAAGTCATCTGTTATTTATAGTTTAATTTATGCCGTAAATGAAAGCAAAGACAAGATATAACGATGGAAGCTGAGTGGTAGTGACGTAGACTTGCGACCTGTAGGTCGTGGATTCGAATCCTTAAACTTTCCATTTAGGAAAACAACTCTAGCCTTAGGAAATCTTAGCTTATTATAGTGGGGTATTTTATAGTGATTGCCTGACTGGTACCACCTTAATGATAAGAATCTGTCGTCAAGCACCTATTGGTGAATTCCGGCAGCCTTATTTGAGAGCTAGATCCCAATCCAGGTGTAGCGTGGCACCACTGCACCAATATCGACCACATCGTCACTTAACATCACAAGACTTGCGGTCAAAGTCTACCCTGTGAGATGTAAGAAAAAGCTAGGCCAGTAACCGTAAATGTAATAAAATCTTCTTTACTCCACCATTAAATGATCAAGTCTGATAATAAAAATGGTGCACAATAACTTTCGCCTGTTATCAAGCTCGTTTTACTTTTATATTCCGCCATTTGTTACGTCCAGCTGTAATTAATAATTGGTACGAAACTCTAAATTAAACTGCCTCTTTCTAAAACACGCAATGTGAATAACATGAACATCTAAATTAAGAAGCAACGGAAGCGAAAAAGAACTGTTTTAAAAGGGTAAATAAAAGGGATGTTTGTTCTACAACCTCAGTTTTGGAAGAGAACCCGTGCAATTTGATATTTGAGTTAGTTAACGATTACCGCCCGGTTGTTTCAAAGTAAATGAGAATCGGGCTGCGTAAACTTGGCAGATAATAAACAATATAAAGCGGCACTGTGTTTAATTTCATTAACTCGACCACTAAGAGAAACGTAGCGAAATACGAATTCCTGTTTTCACTCTGTTGACTTTCATTTTACGGGTAACCATTCGCTTCTGTAATATGTACTTAAATATGCAATAAAAATTCCGCTTTTTTCATTTAACAAATTAGAATTGTAATTGCTACATAATTTTATTTATCATGTATCTTGATTCATCATACGTTAGCAGTTTTTTCGATGGCTCTATTTGTGGCTTATAAATAAATCATAGATTCAGGCACGACACAGTTCATTTTTAGTTTTAGTTATGAATCACTCGTTTCTGCGTTTGGCAAGTTGAAAACTCCTGATGAAGCCTCTTGTATGGGCATAACTTGGTTTTGTTGAGTTTTCACATTACAATAACGATATACCTGATAGTGTATGTACATAACATTCAGCCAACAATACTGCCGCGAAATATTCGTAAATATAATGTTACGTTGCGACCGCCATTTATTTAATATAATAACATAATTAATGAAATTACACGTTTTCGACTGCCGACTGCGTGGTGCTCGTATGTAGGTTAATATGGTTTCATGTTCCGTAATATTGAAGAGTAGTTTCAGACAGTCTCTCACCTATACACGTAAGGAAAATTTCATCTGATATGTAGGTTTTATAAAAATTTAGATAACTACCATGTATATTATCATCTGTTTTGAATGAACAATTTTATCAAAGTCCGTTAACTCTGTTCGCGGTACTCCAGCTATTAGCGTTGGGGAAACAAGTATATTATAAGAAAAAACGTTCTTCTGTGAGCAGTTCTCTCCCCATGCGTCCTCCTAACTCACTTGCAATGTACATCAAATGTATCATCAATGTACTCAACGTCTATAGTTCCCTAGTGATACTGACTAAAAAAAAACTATTTGAACCAGGGCGTACTCGTGGTACCAGCATATCCGATCGCACGGCGACCCTGTGGCGATCAACTACACTTTCCACACAGTTATATCGGCGAACGACTCTGCACCCAAGCCGCTTCGGGACCTCAGGTAACGTTTCCTTATCATCTTATGTGATTTTTAATTTTGAAGTAATCCGTTGTAACCGAATCCCGATCGAACCGATCAGAAATAAATACATGGTATTTGCTATATATAAATCTACGAGTAAATATCATTGCGAATTTGACGTCATCAAAACTTTTTCACGTCGCTAGTCAACTGTTTTATCTATAAACTTGTCCAAAAACTCGTAAAAATGTGTTCTATTTCTGTATTGACTGATCAAATCGTTAACCATACATAACCGTGTTATTGAAAAAGTCAGGCGTACAATCAAGTTCTATAGCGTAGTTAAAACCAATAGGTGCAATAGAATTTATTTTTTTAGTATTTTTCTCTATTCTATTTGTGAGCTCTTTGTGATTTGGTGATGTGAATGGAAATAAACAAGATTATATAAAACACAATTAATTATACAGAAAAATGCTAATAATGCATTCAAATGCAAAACTAATTGCAATTGCATAGCATTCCTCTGTTTAAATTCTAGTAAAGAAGTACAGAATCAGTTTGCGTTTTATTCCATTGATTTTTTCCAAAGGTTGAAATAATTTCTATAAAACATCACGAGTCGAACATCTAAAGAAGTATTTATTTGCCAAGACAAAAATGTTGACAT
Source organism: Opisthograptis luteolata (assembly GCA_931315375.2). NCBI lineage: Eukaryota > Metazoa > Arthropoda > Insecta > Lepidoptera > Geometridae > Opisthograptis > Opisthograptis luteolata. The sequence continues at coordinate 4,714,300 of OV928038.1, read as the reverse complement.
AATAAAGTCAGCTTATACCAGTTATACCATCAAGCCTTTAAATAAATTTGTATTCTCCATAAAGCTTAGCCTTTACTGTGGCGTGTTGTACCAAAAAATATGTCACAAATAAACGAGCTCTACGTTACGCGCGTAACTCTTACGTAATCCGGCTGGAAGGACCAATAAGCATGAAACCGATTTATCCGACCAACCTATCATAGCAGTAACGTAACCACAAGTGTTTATGTTTAGACTTTGTCGATACATCATAGTCTTATTACATACGACCCGTTTTTCTACTTGACGATGTTTATGTTTGCACAAAAGGATTGGAATATCGGTTACTTAGATTGTGGCTTATAGGCTGAGTTTGATGGATCTTATTGTGATCTACTTTGTAAGAGTATAGTTCAAGCTAAAAAAACAAAATAGCAAGCAACGTCTGGTTTTTATTATTTTGTATGAGCTAGTGGCCAACTAGTGTCGGAGTTATCAAGTCTCTCGAGGAGGCCTCCAACATGGCTTGTCAATTGATATAGCCGGGACCGACCGCTCAAAGCACGGAAGCGCTCAGTTGGAAATGCTAGTAAATGGTAACCCATCCAAATGATGACCGTGTTGAGAGACGCTTAACCTTTCTGTTACGATCGACCGGACCAACTATGCCACGAACGCAATTAAGTAGTAAAGTAAGTGGTGTTCGTCTGGCTAGCTACCACCAAGTTAAGAATCTGTCGCCAAGCACCTATCGGTGTGTTCCAGCAGCCTCACTTGAGAGCCAGTTCCCAGTCCAGGTGTAGCGTGATGCCACTTTAGACCACATCGTCGCTTAATTTGCCATGACCACCTAAGCACATAAGTAATGACGTCACACGTATCTTGATGGACATAGCGTAATTTGGGCCCTAGATGTAAAAATAAAATATTACTTTATAGGGAAAGTTTTTTTCATGTCTCTGCGTTACTCTCCATACAGGAACCGGTGCCTGAACCCGGGCAAGTACAGCCACTACCTGGAGCGGTGGCTGGCGGAGTACAGCACGCACCAGCTGCACATCATCGACGGCAGCGTGCTGCGCTCCGAGCCCGCTGCTGTGATGAGCACGCTGCAGAAGTTCCTCAAGATAACGCCGCACGTTGACTACAACAAGCTGCTCAAGTGAGTGCAAAATATTTGTTTATATGAAGAACTATGTATGTAGTTGAAGTGGCAATGGGCGGTTTGTCGAACGATGTGGCGTTCGACAAACCGATAACCAATGGGGATGAAAGGTACGAACTGGAAGACGCTCTGTATGTAGGCACTAGGCGGACCGACAACATTGTAAGAGTCGCAGGGAGCCGATGGATGCGAATGGCTCATAGCCGTTGATGGTCGCGTTCAAAGGGGGAGGCCTATGTTCAGCAGTGGACTTATTCCGGCTGATGATAAAGAATAGCTGCGCCCCGCGGTTTCATTTGCGTGAACTACACTCAGAGATAACTACATTGTTGTCCTACCTCATTGTTCATACTATCTCCTTGACGAATTTTATCAAGATCGGTTCAGCTGTATTATTAGTATGGATACACATTTATGTTAAGAATTTTCTTTCTAAAAACTTGCCATTATTTTTTCCCAAGTTATTGATAACTTTGTACTCTGTCACTCTGTTCCTATTGCTTGACTGTGTAATTTTCTGAGGACGGAGTTGACATCTGCGACACAGTTTAATACTTCTGCATATGTGTCATCGATTCCCATTTCTTACATAACATTATTACTATTATTTTTCACAACACAATTTTGTCTTAACTGAAAGCTCAACCTTTCCTCGCTATTTATTAGCAGTTCAGTGGCTTCTACGAAGAGTTAGAAAGCCGTTCCGCTAATGATGCTTACTTTCTTACTTTAACAACTTTGTTTTTTAATGCTATAGCTATAACTTTTCTGCTTCAGTACAGTTTACCTAGGTATCGTAAGAAGAGAAGTTTCAAGAAAACTTTTATTTTATCCCCCTACCTATCCCTAGCTCGATTTTACCGGTAGGTAGGTACTGCTGAAGGAAAATGTAATTTGAGTGGAAAACTGTCTAGTGCAAGCGACATGAGAGCTGCAAACAATTTTTGTAAAACTGAGTTATGTTTAATTAATTTTGCAGCATTCCATACTCTCAACTAAATTTCATAACGTTAACGAAGCTCTCTTCAGGTGATAACAACACGTTGAATGGGCTCCTCATTATCCGCTGGCTTAATAATCGTATATTTCAGTCTGGCCGTTCAACCCAGGTATCCCTGCAATTGTCCATAACTTAGGCACAATAGCCACTTAAACTCGAGCGCACAACTTTACAGAATGTAGTCGCTAGGACTAATAAAGGTTCGCAATACGCTATCTACATAAAGCAGGTAGTTGCAATCCAAAGCTCTCTTGAAACGTCGCCGTTTGTGTTCTAATACTTCTGAGGCGGTGCTCGCATCTCCGTTTAGTTGTAAGCCTTGGCTTGCTTCAGTTGCACTCGTGATTCAGTTGTTTCGAAGTCCAATAATCTGCGCCATTTCGTACTTTAGTTTTGTAAACAAACACACTCTGGTACAAATAATGGTACGTATACGTAATGCTGGTGCCTTGTTTTCGTTCGTTCCTCCATATAATTATTTTTCCAAAAATGAAATATTTTGTGTTCTTTTTTTCATAAATAACAAATTAGTGAAATAATAAAAACTCTGTATAAAAATATAAATGGGTTGGTAGCGGCTATACGGTGTCATTGAAATCCGTCCCACCATATCAAAATGACATGTTTAAAATTGCTCGTATTGTATAACATATAAGGCCAAGTCGAAGCGTGTAACCAGCCTAATAGGGGTACTGAATAATAAATATAGTTGGTACCTAGAATAGCAATACCGGGAGGACGGCTATATGTGCCCTCGGACGTTCAGCCAAATGGATGATGAAATTATTGAAAGACTCTCAGAATAATGTATGGACACGAGAAAGGGAATGTAAGACGAGGATCGGTCTGAATAATACAACTGATATCGAGCATCCACCTTTGTAAATAACAATCATCTTACAATCTTCCCTTTTGCGTGTTTTCGTTTGTTCGCGCTCCAATCTGTATCGGAATTATATTTTCTTTTTTTCATGTACCAATTTGGTAACCAGATTTTTAACAGCCCACATCTTTGCAGGTACGATGCGAAGAAAGGTTTCTTCTGCCAAGCTATCGGCGGTGATCGGACAAAGTGTTTGGGCAAGTCCAAGGGTAGGATATACCCGCCGATGGAGGAGCGCTCGGCCAAGGTGCTGAAGCGGTACTACACGGCGCACAACACAGCGCTGTCCAAGCTGCTGGTGCGGCTCGGCCGGCCCGTGCCGCAGTGGCTCAAGGACGACCTCTCCTCGAACGGATAGCATCACCCCCAACCTGTAAGGGTACAACTGAACAATACGCCGCGGGGTCTCATCAAAGTCTGCCTGCTTGCCGTTCCGTGACCGCATCACAGTGGCGTGTGTTGACAGTCCAAAGTTACAAACTCCTGGCGAAACGTTTTACAAGTGTTTCTATGTGAGAACCCTACCCTTGTTGAAATATCTTTGTATATCGATACTTGTAATATATTTTAAAGAGTGATATATTATCGAACGTTCATAAACTGTCTTTAATCGATACGGTGATGTTGTTGTTTTAGTTTAATTCACTCTCGAGTTGGAGTGTAATTTAGACTCTGTGTTCCCGGTCAAGTGATTACGGTTTGACATTGCTTGCCTTGATTTACGTTATATCTTAGCCATGTTCGAATGGTCGGTTTTCCGGCGCGATCTGTTGACCTGCCGGTTTAGGTGCTATTTGTTAATAGTTGCTAATGTAAACGGATTATGTATTTGAGTGAATATATTTTTGTTTAATGCCAATTGTTAAATATTATCGCTTTCAGTCGTAGAATGTTGTGTCATCGAATTTTTGCGCCAGTTTATAATTGGTGTATCTGAAACTATGTTTTATAATGTAATGATTGCATTTTTCATTCCATGCCATTTGTCGCAAGCCCTTGTTACACGCTTATTTTGATGTTCTGTTATATTACAATGTAAGTACCTGATTGATGCAACTTATAAAGTAGTTTGTTTTCGCTCCGTAACGGAGTGTTAGTACTAATGTTTTACCGTATACGTTTATTTCCCTGTGCCATAAGCAAAAATGCAAGCGGCACTGAGATGTGTGCCTTTTTTATGGCTTTCTGTAATATGACAATAGAACAAAGTACTAGTCTTTTTTTATTTTTAAGTGCTTTTGACATCACGTTTAGTTTTTAATATACATTTATAAGTACACAATCTCGTTTGCATCGTTGGGAAAGTACAGTGACCATACCCGATGATTTCATGGACATTTTCATTCAGTTAACGTGTTAGCAGTAAGAATTTACAATACATATTAAAAATATGGCTCTATATTTTAAATGAAGTAAAGTAATATCATTAACGACACAATAAATGTATTTGGTATATATTTTGATATGCATGAATTTATTGGCGAGGTTACTTGTAAGCAACTTCGTTGTTTTTTTATTTGTAAAGACGGAATGAGTTCTAGATTTGTAACACTTTGTTGTAATGTATGTCGGTACTTAAATCTTGTAAAAAATGTATTTGTCATAAAAATAGGAAAGTACATAAAAATATATCTATAACGAAATCGATATCTGAATACTTATAGTATTAAAATATATGAATGTTTTTATTGTAAATATTGACTATGAATCGTTTTTTATTTAACGATAGTTTAAAAGTGCTTTTCTAGATTGGGAACCTTCTAAAATTTCCGATATTCTTATGTGTAAAGATTTGTTACGTTAGTTAAGTAGAAGATGGCCTTATAAGTTTTATCTATATACTTAAAAATCAATAAATAAGAAAAAGTCTGCTGTCATTAGCAGATCAAAAAATCCTATGGTGTTTTAAATAGGCTACTGAACAAGAATATGAAAATGTTGTCTATGTCCAGTTGATTTTTGTCATCAAAAATTACTGAGCCGATTTTATTGCGGTATGCGGTGTTCAGGGGCGTAAGTTCCAATTGAAACTTTATGTCTCCGCGACATCGAGTGATGAGATATTTTAAGGGCGCGTATGAAGTTATTAGTATCAAAATATTATTTTGGCATAAGGGTCCATCCATAAATTACGTCACACCTTAAAGGGGAGAGAGGGGGTCGTGACGTTACATTTATAAACTTAAAGTAATAAAACCAATGAAAAACATTAATATATAAGCTATCTCCGTAGCAAATTTCTATAAAATCCGTTGAGGCGTTTCACCGTAAAGAAGTAACAAACATACACGACTCGTTTACATTTCGCATTTATAATATTGGTGTGATTTAATAATTTGTGATGTCTCACCTCTGACAAAGAAGGAGACGGGCTTCAAAAATCATGAAAATAGTGTACCATATTGATGGCCCCTAAAACAATGAAACATGCTTTTATGCTAAGTAAGCAACTGTGACAAAATAAAAAACTGGATTGGTTGTGTTTATAGGCAGTAGCCACCGTTGAATGTATATTTTGCCCATAGCACTAGCTCATTAACTTAAGTTTGGCGACAGATGTTATTTTAGCTACGTACTTTATTATGTAAATTTTAACATAAAATGGATGCTCTTAAAATGTGTTCTATCTACGAAACTAATACATCACTTATTTTAATTAAATGGTTTAAACTTAAATCTGTGTTTCTATTTAAACCTTTTAAGAATCACTCTCTGCTTCTATTTGCTCTTCTTTATAAGCGTCGATATAATTTGGATTTCGCCAAGGCAAGAGTGAACGCGCATCTTTTAGGTATGCATGCTATACTGTCGACCGAATTGATCACATCGTTGTTTAACCATCAGACGAGAAGCGGTCAAACGCAGGTCTATTCGCAATAAAAAAAAGTCGCGAATCATGCATGTATAGTCAAATAGGTATTAAGAAGATAATTCTAATTATATATTTTTAAACTAGGGCAAAGTAGGTAGTATATTCGTTAGTTTCACGAAATGAAACTTTAATGAACACAGCCATGAATATCTTTTAATTAATGGTGACTATCCTAAAAAGGCCAATTAAATATCAAACGTAATAATTGGATTAATTTTGCTGACTGCGTCCACCCGTACGAATTATATCCAGTTCCGCCATATTATTCATAAAATAAATATCCACGTAGGTATTAGAATTAGGTTTTGAAATTCACCATGCATTCCTAACCAAACGTTCGTTCTTGCGTTCCTTTCAAAACCTAATTCTGTTGTTAACGGCCAACATAGGTATGTATTGTATATAGTTTAAAATAGTATAATTGACTATTGAAACCACTGCACTACTACGTACCTATCTATTTTAAAGATAAGCGGCACTGTGCTTACGGAGGCCATGAATAATGAACGTTTAGACATATTCATCCTTCCTCTATATTCGCATTAATGTACGGTTCCCGGCAGCAGAGTAGAACGGTATGTAACCGGGGCGGTTAGCGAGCGTCTTGAAAAATATATCACTGCACCGTATTGTTCGATACGACCCGATGCTGAAAATATTTTACATACAGCCGTAATAACTTCCGATCACAATACGGGATTGCGAATAAACTGCGATCTCTTACCAACACGCCTGTAGCACTGTTTACAGCTAGGCCACTCATAACTGCCAAAATATGCTACACCTCCTATATATTACCTAGTACCTAATAATATCTACCTACTGCAAATATAAAGCGACGCTAGCTTAGGTTATCTGAGCGTAACACGTTAGCAATATTTGTCATCTAAGTATGATTGATATAATTAGGTAGTTAAATGGCGAATATGCTATTTGGCGCTTATTGCGGTTGCGGTTGAGCTGTAGTAGTGGAACGGTAACGCGTGCGCCTTCAAGGCACCAATAACAAGTACGTATCTCATCTTGGCCTGTAATTTGATAGGTTATGTTCTGAGGAACTGCTATAAGCTCAATGCGGTGATGGATCTCGTGAGAATGGTGGCATATACCAAGAACCACGTAATTCGAGAGCATGCGACATCTACCACCATGCACTGGGACTGCGTTATGTATGAGTTATATGTATGTGTGTGTATGTATGTATTGCCCAATCTATCTCCCAAAAGTCGAGTAGACATTGCCCATGCTGTAGGAGACAAATTACGTCAGACACGGAGATTCTTATAACGACGCAAATCGGAGCTTGGAATACTAAAAAAACCTCGTAAAAATTCCCATCGGAAAAGCGGTCCATCTTGGGTGCAATACATTTTATTTCAATTAATATTGTAATGGAATTGAATCGGCGACGTCCGATCACGTCAGATGAATGAAGGGGCGTCACGGAAGCGGCGACCGACTCGTATTTTAAATTTTACCCAAGTTTTTTGGGTGAAAAATTTGTTTGCAATATCTGCTAGCATCCGATAAAGTGAGCCATACGTTACCTGTCTGCGTCAGCCCACACAAGGAAGTGTGCTTCTAGATTACGATGCCTCGTGCCTTCTGGAAGATAAATTTTTAGGTAGGTAAGTAGGGTGGCACGGATACCTACTCACCTAGTTTAGTTAATTATTCTGGGATAGATAGTTGTTTTCATTGTACTAGAAGAAATTGTGTGAAAATATAGGTTCAATGACCTTCATAGGTGGAAAATATTAACGGAACGGTCCTAACACACACATTTCTATTACTTTAACCTATTTTTTTAGCGGCTCCGCCCACGCCCTTATGGTAAAGTTTCTAGCATAACATTTTCTTTGCGATTTTATGTTTTATGTGACAAGTGCAATGTTTTAATTTTGTTATTTAAGCTACGGAAGTCGGAAAACTGCATCAAAATCGGTCCAGCAGTTTTCAAGTCCACGAATGGATTTAGTGAAATCTAAATAAATGATAGGTAAATCGGTACTTTTTCAATCTAGTGTCTAGGCCCGTTTCTCGAGGTTTTCGATAACGGCCCAGCTTTTATAGTACAAGACGGAACGTAGAAGTGAACCTTTAAGCGTGACCGCGCGAAAAACAACTCTCCTCGTGGAGCTCGTGGCAGTAGGTTAAAAGCGCTCAACCTGGTCTCATAGCTATTATCTTTAAATTACCGACGTTGATAGATGGTGTCGGAACAGTAATTCATTTATCTACGGTTAAGGGTCGGCCGCGGGATGCGCGCCGCTTCATCAAACCCACTGGCGCGCTGCAAATTGACGTACGAAAATGCTGTTACACTAACGTCTTGGAGCATTTATTCACAAGTATGAGCATAACACTGTCTCAGCATGGATGAACTCACTAACGGATTGAACTGAAATGAGGATACATTGTTATTAGTACTACCATAGAATAAATAGGTATATATGGTATTACAAATTAAGCACGGCTAAAAATATATCGTAATGTCGACTTTTCTCATATTTTATATGCCAATTATTATATGCGATATTTATATTTATCTGTTTGTCTGTCTCTATACACTTTTCTCTAAGCTCTATTCACAGTCTATAAAGTATGTCACGTGATGACTCAGTCACCAGTCTGGTGATGGAGATAAGTGCATTAAATTTCAGATCCACTTAATAATGTGACTGAATGATAAAGTACTTTGAAAGCTAATAACAGCTACGTTACCAATGTTGTATTATGGCATTTATGTAAAGTTACCGACTTTGATGGATTGCAGGGTTTCATCGGATCAGTAATTCATTTATCTGCGATTAAGGTCCGACCGCTCGATATCTCTCGATACTCTACATTACGTTTATTAAATCTACATTATATTGACAGGCGGAAGCGCTCGCTAACGCCACGAATAAAAAACTGACGACAAAATCAGTGCTCGTGTATAGGGCTAATTACTTAATGATTAAACGAACTTACCTGTACGTGAAGTTCTATCATAATTGTACGAGCGCCGAGACCGAAGAGATTAGTACCTGTAGTTAATAGTTATATACACATGTAGTATCGCGTAGTTCTCACCACTCTTGCACTTAGTTGAGATTTTTTTTTTTTTTTTTTTTGTGGGTACCTATATTTTTCCCATTTCTACTTCGAGTTGGCCGTCGCTGGTCATTTAGTTTAGAGCTAGACCCAAATCCTTACCTCATTGATGTATTACCGGTGTAGAATTAGGGTACTTGGGGGGGTGGGATGTACTAATCTCTTCGGTCTCGGCGCTCGTACAATTATGATAGAACTTCACGTACAGGTAAGTTCGTTTAATCATTAATTGTACTTCGCGCCGAGACCTCGAGATTAGTACCTGTAGTTAATAGTTATATACACATGTAGACTTTGAGAGTATTATCGGGAATAGCAGCAATGATAAAATAACAATAATTTCAAAATTACAATTATTTATTTAAATAATTTAACTTGAAAATACAAATAAGCCAGATTATTCTTATTCGTAATGGTTAAAACATTTCGCTTAATTATTTTAATCAAGTCTAAACAAAAACTAAACGCTTAAGTAGGTATATAATTATGAAAATTAACATATTCTCAAAGAATTAATTAGTAATAGTTTAATCATTAGGTATAAGCTGATTTTGATTATGGTTTATGATTGAATTAGCTAAGGCAGAATCAATATTGTCGTTGATAATAGTTCTCTGATAGAATCTAGCAAAAACTGTAGAATTTCTACTCCATCCAGCAGTGTTACGTATTGTGTCCAAGCTGACACCGGCCGCATACGCTTTTGATACGGTCGCGTGCCTTGTACTATAAGCGCTAAATACATTCGTGTTGACACCGCACATGCCGAGCGTACGTTTTATCCAACGACTGAGCGTTTGTGCTCCAACCGGCTTATGGGGTTTTCTAATTCCAACGAATAAAGTGTCAGATTCTGATGTTCTTAATGACGAGGTGCGTTCTATATAGCTTAAAAGTGTAGTGGCTGGGCAAATTCGTGGTTTTTCAGTGAAAAATGGCAATTGCAAAACGGGCTGATTACTGCCTGGTTTAGAAGTTTTGATTAAATCTGGTATTTTAATGGTTATACGCTGTGAGTGACTATGAATATTTGAGACATTGATTTTCGACAGAGTTTGAATTCTATGCGCCGTCGAAAGAGCTAGTAGTGTAACAGTTTTGAGCGCAAGCTTTTCTAAAGACAACTCTTCGTTTGGCAACCATGTACTCAGTTGGTCTAGTACTAGGTTTGTATCCCAGGTGGCATTATATTTGGGCCGCGGTGGTCTCATTCTAAACACTCCTTTTAGAAACCTCTTCAGCCGATCATCATTAGTCAAGATTGGACCTAATATTAAACAAAGAGCCGATCTGCAAGAATTCAAGCTCCCATATTGATAACCGTTGGTGAATAATTGAGTTAAAAAGTAAATAACCGTAGGTACAGACGCACTGTAAACATCAACCGAATTGTTTTTGCAAAAATCCCACCATTTTTTCAGACAAACATCGTACTGTCTCATGGAGTTTGGCGATAATGATTCTAACATAATATCTAATGATGACATTGGGATGCTTCTCCTTGAAAATGCGTTCCTGATAATATGCCTGCCACCAGGGTAATCGAGTTGTGTATCCGCCGATTGCTGGAATGAGAGAGTAAGGCGTGATTTTTAGGGGGAAATGTTATCATTTCTGAGACTAAAAGTGACCTAAACACGGGGTACCATGGCTGTGATGGCCAAAAAGGCACAATCATGATACCTTGTGCTTTGTCAGTTATTATCTTTCTAAGAGTTTTCAATATGACCGAGAGGGGTGGAAATGCATAAAAGAAGTAACTGGACCATGAAACGGTAAAGGAATTTATAGCGAATGCATCTGGATCTCTGTGCCAGGATATATATATGTCACATTTTTTATTTACGCGTGTTGCAAATAAATCAATTTCTGGTGACCCGAAGGTGTGTTTTACGGTTTCAAAAGCCCAGTCCGATAGCTCCCATTCTATGTCAGGATGGTTTCTCCGGGATTCAAAATCTGCTATTTTATTATCACTAGATTTTATATAGGAAGCTACCACAAATAGTTTTCTACTTTCGCACCAATTCCAAATATCACGAGTTATTTGTGTCAGGTGAGGGTATTGTATACCTCCCATTCTGTTAATATAAGCCATTGCCGTTGTATTATCGACGCGTAATAATACCTGGCTATTGAAAAACTTATTTGCGAAAACTTTTAGAGCGAAAAAAGCAGCAAGAAGTTCTAGACAATTGATATGTTGGTCTTTTTCAGTAATCGACCATTGACCGCTAGCGGTTCGTCCATTGCAGGTAGCACCCCACCCCGTAGTTGAGGCGTCAGAATATATCTCAGCCTGAAATTCATCGGTTCTTATTTTATGAACAGAATGATCAACATTATCTAGCCACCAGTTAAAATCAGGTTGGAGTGATTCAGGTAAACTCATGAATCTGTTATAGTCATCATGATTTTTTAAGCTGAGATATTTACAACGTTCCATCTCTTTAGTGTGTAGCCACCCGTATTCAATAGCTGGACAACAAGACACTAATGACCCTAAAAGTTGTGCAAATGCCCTGATTTTACAACGTTTTAATTTTGAAAAGGATTCTAATTGTGTTTTGATACGTGATCTTTTCTCGATAGGTAAGCAGAGCTGTAGATTGCGAGAATCTATTATCATGCCTAAGAATTTGCATTTAGTTGTAGGTAACAAAACGCTTTTATCTTCATTTACTATAAAACCGAGTGACGTCAATAAACCTCTGGTCGTACTAATATTCTTGAGGCATTCCTGGTAGGAATTCCCTAGTAAAAACCAATCGTCTAAATAGACGGTAGACAGAAATCCCGCAAAACGTAGTAACTTCATTATAGGCTTGGTTATTTTTGTAAAAATATAAGGCGCAGTATTGAGGCCGAATGGTAGAACGGTGAATTCGTATAGTTTATCTTCGAAAAAGAATCGTAGGTACTTTCGAGATTCTTCGTGTATTTTAATTAAAAAATATGCATCCTTGAGATCAAGTGTAGCCATTTGACAATTATATGTAACGAGCTTTAGCGCCGTTCTCAGATCTTCTAATTTAAAATGATCGGTTTTAATAAATTTATTGAGATTTTTTAAATTCAAAATAAAACGCATGCTACCATTCGGTTTCGGTACTAAGAAAATACTTGATATAAATTGATTATCACATTGGCGACATTCTGATATGGCACCAATTTTAAGTAGGTTATTTATGGCCTCTGAGTAATTAGTCTTTTCATTGTTAGTATAAACCGGTTTTATAGGGAGCGAGAGTTGTACAGGAGGTGACGTAAACTGAATTTTATATCCATTTATCCAAGATAATATAGTGCGGTCATTCGTGATTAGCGACCACTGACGAATGAATTGAGATAAACGACCTGCGTACTTAACTGGATCTAGTAACGGCGACGTGGATACGCCGTCGTGGGTTGAGGCTGTGACATTCTCGATGGCTGCGCGTGCGGCGGCTGGTGAGGCGGGAGCGCTGGCGGGCGGTAGGGCGCGCGTGCTGCAGCAGGCTCGCGGCTCCGCGGCGCGGGGGGCGCCGTCCCCGCGGGCTGTCTGCGCGCCTGAGGGGGAGCCTTGCGGTTTAAAGATCTTGAAACCGGCCCTCTGAACTTCGTATTCGCCTTGGAGCTTGTTTCAGCCTTCAGGTCCGCTCCTGATCTATTAACAGCCTTCGCTGATTTCAAAGTCTCCGTCAAGTTTTCTCCGAATAAGTAGGTATCTACTTTAGTATTTTTGAGGTGCTCCTTTAAGTCGTTCTTCAGTGCGAAAAGGATAAAATTTCTTCTCGTGATGGAATCAGCATGTTGAATATCACACAAGATACGAATAATATCCATTAGTTTTTGTAACATATCGTTATTTTTATTTTTCGCAATTATTTGTGCGTTTATAATTTCGCATAAACATGCAATCGCACTGCTTAATTGCTTTTGCTTGTTTTCAATTCCCTTGTCGCGTTTAACGGCGGTGTCCACGATGGCCGCTTTAATTTCAGGGTTGATCTTAGGAGCATCAACTTGAACACAGTTTGCAGGTAGCACGTATTTTGAAATTAAATCCTTACGCGTATCTCTACTGAGCCCTTCTTTAGCTATGTGTAATAAGCGGTTCGCAAGTTCACTGCGTATTTCTGGTCCAAGTTTTTCCGTACAAGATGGGTCGTCACCCAGGATTTCTAGAATCTCGGTATCTAAGTCGGTGGTATCATTACTAGTAGTATGCTCTTCGGGAGGCACTTCTGCCGAGGTACTAGGGCCTGGTTGAGGCTCAGGTGAATTTTGCTTAGAACAATCATCAGCGACTTGACCCTCTGGCCATTCCAATAACCAGTCATCTGGTCGTAACGCAGGCGTATCTGTAAATTATCATAGATATGATAATTTAATATGATGTTGTGAATACAACAAAGATTGAGAGTTGTGGGTATGACAGTAGATTTAGATAGGCAAGCAATTGAATCAGTAATATTATTTTTTAGCCATATGGAATGAAAAGGTATCAAACAAGTTTATAAGTAAGTAATAAACATAAGTTGTTAAGGTTAGGTCATAATCCCCAGCGGAAGAGACGCCAACCATATTCAATGCGTTGGGACAGCCCCAGTGACTGTCCCGGTTGCGTAACATGGTGCTACGTAAATACGTAGGTACTCACTTTGAAACTTACAAGGGTTTGTAAAACGAATCATATATTTTAGGCAAATACCTGCGTCTAAGTTGTCCTCGGACAACACCACTTCAGCTGGATCAGATTCCTCACTTTGTCGTTCACGGCAAATTTTTTGTTGAAGCTTTTTAATTTTGTTTTTGTAACGTTCAATTTCTTCTTCGCGAGACCTCTTCCGTTTCGGCATATTTTATATATTGCGAGAAACTGAGTCTTTTACGTCTGGAGTGGTCGAGCACTTAAATGCGAATGACCAGCGACGGCCAACTCGAAGTAGAAATGGGAAAAATATAGGTACCCACAAAAAAAAAAAAAAAAAAAATCTCAACTAAGTGCAAGAGTGGTGAGAACTACGCGATACTACATGTGTATATAACTATTAACTACAGGTACTAATCTCGAGGTCTCGGCGCGAAGTACAATTTCACATTCACATCGCATCAAATCATCAAGAATGCATAATTTAATACTTGACATTTGTTAAATGCACAATCCGTGATAAGCCATAATTTGAAGGAATTAAAACAGGGATGATCATAAGTCACCTGATGATACGAACTTCGACCACATCGTCACACTACTCTTGGACTGAGAAACGCTGAGGCTGCCGGAACATACCAATAGGTATGTACTTGGCGACTGGTGGTAATGTTATCCAGGCCAGCACTACCACCTAGTTATGGTTTCATCACCATGTATTTTCATTGAAATTTTAGCCACTCTATCTTCTGTGACTATGTGTCGGGCCTAGTTCCTAACTCCTGCCTAACTCCTGTTACCCTGGTTACAGATTTTGGTACAGATAAAAACAAGGTTACAGGTGGTTACAGATAAGCGTGGTTTTTGGTTAAATGAAAGAGTGGTTTACAGAAATAATACTGTGTTGTATTCATTGAACTTACTAGCTAAATTACAATATTATTTAACACTTATTTGGACGGACATAGAGCGACATAAAAACAATAAACCAATAACGCGAGCACATGTGAAGGACGGCACGTCGCATGCCGTCTTTCTCCCACACTATAAAAGTGCGATCGGCCCCGGCGCGCTCAGTAGTCGCATGCGTGCGCCGCGCTGCGTGGACGCGCGCGTGCGCTGCGCAGTGCGCATGTGGCCACTACATTACTCCCCCCTTTCTCTGAGAGAGCGAAGCGAATCGGCGGTCTTGATACTCTCCCTGATCTCGTTACGTAGTCTGGTGTTTCTTGACGAGTTACTGAGTTGGTGTCCGCATCATTGATGAAATATGCCGGCTTCAATCTATCAACCGATACGTTGACGGTTCTATTCGGCAATTGCAGTTTGAAGTATTTTTCGCTGCGATCCAGCACCCGATAGGGCCCGTCGTAAGAAGGAGTTAGCGGCCGCCTTTGAGCATCGTTGCGTACGAAGACGTGCGAACTTTTTGGTAACTCATTATGGATGAAAGTCGCACGTGAGTCAATCGCTTTTCTTTGAGCTTGGGCCTTTTTTAATGCTTCGGTGAGGTGAGACATAAAATACGATTGTGAATTTTGCACTTTGACATGTTCTCCACAAAACTCCCCGGGAAGACGCAATGTTTGCCCGTAGAGTAATTCTGCCGGGCTTATTCCAAAATCTTCCTTGATAGCTGTCCGGAGACCCAGTAGCACAGTAGGTAATTCATAAGCCCACGTTGATGAACTGAGTCTGGCCGTAAGTGAAGCTTTTAATGTTCGATGCCAACGCTCGATCATGCCATTAGCCTGAGGATGATATGCAGTAGTGCGGCATCGTTCAATTCCCATCCGTTGCATTAGCTTGTTGAAAAGATCCGACTCGAACTGTCTCCCCTGGTCTGTAGTTATTTTCTGGGGTGGCCCAAACCTTGTGATCCACCCATTGTACAGCGTTTCAGCCACCTTTTCGGCAGTAATTTCTGACATAGGGTACGCTTCTGGCCATTTGGTAGCGCGATCTATCATAGTGAGAAGGTAACGGTGGCCATCTGGGGAAGTCGGCAAGGGTCCCACGATATCGATGTGCACGTGTGATAGCCGATCTGCTTCTTCGAACGACCCGAGTGGTGAGCTTGTGTGTCGTTGTACTTTTGTGCGTTGACACTGAATGCATGACCTTGTCCAATTATTTATGTCGCTATTCATTGAATTCCAGAAATAGCGTGACGTGACCAACTTCCTTGTCGCTCTTATGCCGGGGTGACTAAGGTCGTGAATGGCCTGATAAGCGGGTCTTCTGTATTCTTCAGTTAACCAAGGTCGGGCTGTTCCGGTAGACACATCGCACGTAATTCTTTCTGAACAGCCTGGCAGAGTTATATCCCTTAAGTCGTGCCTGCCCCTTCTCTTCATTTCTATCAACACTTGATCTTCTTTTTGGCTCCGGGCCAAAGCGTTGTAGTTTATAGGTGATGGACATGTTATTGCTTCTACGTATACTCTTGATAGCGCGTCCGCCACTGCGTTGCTTTCACCAGATATATGTTGAATATTCGAGGTAAATTGTCCGATGTACTCCAGGAATCGTGTTCTCATCGGGGTCTCGTTCTTGCTATTTGCAGTCAGCGCGTGAAGAAGCGGTTTATGGTCTGTGAAAATAATGAGTTCTCGCCCTTCGAACATCCGTCTAAAATGACGCACAGCCATATGGATAGACAATAATTCCCGGTCATACGTGCTATATTTCTGCTGCGCGTCGTTAAACTTCTTGGAGAAGAAACCAAGTGGCTTCCAGCGGTCTTTAACTCTCTGTTGAAGGACCGCCCCCGCGCAGTTATCTGATGCGTCTGTCATCAACGCGAAAGGCGCGTTGGCGGATGGGTGAGCAAGACGAGCTGCATTTGCGACGTCTTGTTTGCACTGTTCAAATGCTTTTTTAGTGTCCTCATTCCATAATATCTTCCTTTTGTCGTTTTTCTTTGCATTATGCAGATATTCGTTGAGTTTTCTTTGGTGTTCAGCTGCGTGTGGAATGCTTTCGCGGTAAAAATTTATCATTCCTAAAAACCGTCTGAGATCATTCATGGTCTCTGGTAACGGGAAAGAAGTGATTGCTGCGACTTTTTCCTCGGTTGGAGTGATTCCTTCCGCAGTTACGGTATAGCCCAAGAAATCTAATTTTGCTTGGCCAAATACGCACTTCGCTACGTTAATCTGTAGACCATTTTCGTGTAGTCGCTTGAACACTTCTTCGAGCTCTCGTTGGTGTTGAATCTCGTTTTCGGACGCTACCAGCAGGTCGTCCACGAAACAGAAAATAGGCAGGCCTCTCATAACGTTGTCAATGTGGCGTTGAAACGTTTGGCCCGCATTCCGCAGTCCAAAACACATCCTTGTGAATTCGAACAATCCGAATGGCGTTATAACAGCCGTCTTCTTAATATCTTCCTCCCGATTTCGGATCAAATAAAAAGCTTTCTTTAAATCGATTTTCGAAAATATCTTCTTGCCTTGCAGGTTGAAGGTGAAATCATGAAGGCGTGGAACAGGATAACGGTCTGGAACCGTAATGGCGTTGAGCCGCCGATAGTCCCCACACGTCCGGTATGAGCCATCCTTTTTCACCACCATGTGTAACGGGCTCGCCCAAGGGCTATTTGATGGTCTGCAGATGCCCTGGTCCATCATTTGTTGAAACTCCTCTTTTGCTACCTTATACTTATGTGGTGGTAGGGGCCGAGCTTTTGCGAATACAGGCGCTCCTGTTGTCTCTATGTGATGTTCGACTTCGCCATGAGCGTGCTTCTGAATTGTGGGCCGAGTGATGTCCGGGTACTTAGCAAGCAGGCTGTGGTACGGTACATCGTCGTCAATAGTGCGGATACTGCCTTCTGATAAGGGGGTCAGGTAACCCTGTACTGACATGTTTGTCTTTTTATCGATGATCTTACGACCGCGAAGATCGACCGTGAGTGCGTGATGATGCAAGAAATCAGCCCCTAAAATCGGTCGACTGACTGCTGCTATCACGAACTTCCATTGGTAAGGTCGTCGTAGTCCAATATTGAGCGAAACGGTGCGTTCTCCGTACGTTGGTATTGATGTCTTGTTGGCGGCGAACAAGAAGTTCTCGGACGTCCGGTTCTGTTTGTCGGGTCCGCGAGCTGGCAGGACGGACACATTGGCTCCTGTGTCAACAAGGAAGTGTAGACCAGACGAGATGTCCTTAATAAATAGGCGGTAATTTGATAATTCACCGACTTCGGCTCCCACCTCAGCTTCAGTCGGGGCTAGTTTCCCGATCGGACGTTATTTTCCGTTCTAGATTTGAAGCTGCATGGACTTCGACACCTGTAGGCCGCGCGCCCGAACTTACGGTGAAAGTAACATATGGGGTCGGTACGATTGGCTGGCGTCGAGGATGAACGGGAGCGAGAGTTGTCTCTACCGCGGTAAGCTTGTCGGCCATAACATGATCTCTCCATTTTTAGAGCGGCAACTTCTTTCGTCAAAGCTTCGATCATACCGATGATGTTATTATCTGAGGTTGCCGTTGGCTGTTGCTGCGAGGTAGATGGCTGAGCTTGACAGGAACACACGCTGTTTACTTCTCTTGTCTGTTCGTGCATCTTATCCGCCATAGCAGCTAATGAGTCGAGCTTAGGTTCCTCACTGACCGATAATACGGCCCTCGTTGATTTTGGTAAGTGGGCCATCCATAACATACGTAATGTAGCATCAGGAATCTTGTTACGTGCCAAATTCCTCATGCGCCGCAATAGCTGCGACGGTCGCTGATCACCGAGCTCGGTTTCTTTCAGAAGTTTCCGAAGCTGGTCCTCTTCTGACTCCTCATACACGGACAACAACCGTTGTTTAACCTCTTCATATCTTGCGGAGTTAGGTGGGGCCAGAATTATATCGCTTATCTGTTCTATGTCAACCTTTTCGAGTTGAGTGACGACCAGGCCGAATTTGTTCTCCTCGCCCAGTTTCTGACTTGCAATCATCGTCTCAAATTGGGCGAACCATAATCGGGGTTGGTCCCGCCAAAACTGAGGAATTCGGGACTTAATACCGATAGTCTCCACCCCTTGCTCGTGGGCCATGGTCGTTTTTCTTTCTTCCAACGCGTTCGCTGGTCGGGGTCACCAATTTAGCCACTCTATCTTCTGTGACTATGTGTCGGGCCTAGTTCCTAACTCCTGCCTAACTCCTGTTACCCTGGTTACAGATTTTGGTACAGATAAAAACAAGGTTACAGGTGGTTACAGATAAGCGTGGTTTTTGGTTAAATGAAAGAGTGGTTTACAGAAATAATACTGTGTTGTATTCATTGAACTTACTAGCTAAATTACAATATTATTTAACACTTATTTGGACGGACATAGAGCGACATAAAAACAATAAACCAATAACGCGAGCACATGTGAAGGACGGCACGTCGCATGCCGTCTTTCTCCCACACTATAAAAGTGCGATCGGCCCCGGCGCGCTCAGTAGTCGCATGCGTGCGCCGCGCTGCGTGGACGCGCGCGTGCGCTGCGCAGTGCGCATGTGGCCACTACAAAATCTTAATCCCATTGTATATAATACATACCTATAGGATTCGAACCCGTGATCTACGGGTCGGAAGCCGACGTCACTTCCACTGGGGCATCATCGCTTTTAATCTCCAAATAAAGTACCTACTAGTACATAACAAAAGGTAAGTACTTTTACAGCTAACACCCACTTGAATAAATGCTTCAGTAATTTTAATAAACTCCAACTGAAATGAAAATTAAAGCTCCCAGAACGTTTTACATAAAGGTATATCAACTCTTTTCCAGCTGCAATAAAAACGTCTAAGAAGGTGCGCTGGGGCGCCTTGGCATCGCATCATAATATCTACGTGAGTAGATGGGTATAGTAGTTGTACACGTTCTTAGACGAATCTGCACTTTTACAGCAGCACAGGTATTTTACTGTTTCTTGATGCGCCGCCGACAGAAGCTTTATTACGCAAAGATCGAGGCAATATTCAGTTGGCGTCCTTAATTTGAACTTTATGTTTGGGTAATAAAGGTTATTTGATATTCCGAAGCTCCTGATGCTGTAATAAGTCTTCGCTCCCGACTCCCTGATTTGCTAATGCAGAGCTGATAACGGGTGTTTGATGAGCTTGCGCAGCTCCCTCGCGATTTCCTATCATTTCTCCGATATTCGCCCGGGCTTAGTTCTAATAACGTCTTCGGATTTAAAAATGAAGCTTGCTTTCAGGTTTGCACTAATGGTGTAGAATATAAACTAGTACTAAGTATCGATAATGTACTGCTTTATTGGAATAATTATAGAGGGCTGATTCCTCAGTGATATTGACGTTGACTTGCGACCCGTTTGTCGTTTATTCGAATCCCGCAATGAGCTTGAGCTTTTGGCGAAGGAAAACATAATGAAGGAACCTCAGCTTGGTGGTATAGAATACTTTCTAATGCTCGCTTTGTAAGGCATTTTCAATTTATAAATATGTCACCAAGTATCAATAAGTGTGTTCCAGAAGCCTCACTTTAGAGCCTGTTCCCAATCTAGGTGAAGCCTTTAAATATGTGGTGAAACGCTCAACTGTAAAATTATTAACATAATGTATAAATATATAAAATGTACGAAGACAAGAGTGGTAATTGCCTGTCCTTAGTAAATTAATTCATTATCTATCTTCTGCAAAACATAATTCCTTTAGCGACATACTAAGTATTTGTTTAATTTGGGCAACATTACCTACATGGCCTACATTATTATAAACTGGTTTTACGTAACATCTTCTAAAAGAAACTTTATTAATTAACTTCCAAAACAAGAAGAAATAGAATATATCTACCTACACGAAGAGATAGGTTGCCATTAAAATTGAAACCAAGGAAGCGTTTACATTGGAAGCCATCAAGGTACTGGGTAATAAGTATGAAGGCGGCGCAAAGCGTCTTGCGGTACAATCTCCGTCAGAAGGATGTCCAACAAACAATATCCAAGTTTGTGTCGCTTTACCGTAATATTTGCCAAGACTCCGAAAGCCCGACGGAGTTTCAGCGACTTCTCGAGCTTATTACTATTTGTGTTGCCAAGATCCCGTCTATTTCACCTTCTGACGGATGTCTTAAACGAAAAACTATTCTGATCTACATTTCGGTATTAGTTTGAGTTTTGTCTGCGTTCAACCTGTTTTAACAGATATTTCGAGAAGGCTGCACCCTCACCCTTGTATGAAAAATCGTATCATTCTATGAAAAAATAATGTCTCGGCAGAAGATTTCGCGTGCCTCTTCATTTGGCGCGCGCCTTGTATGGCGGAGTCGCGCGCGGCATGTGTTTACGTCGCTTAAGTAAGAATAATGGTGGCACATAAATCAGTGGCATCTTCACGTCGTTTTGAATTCTCACAAAAGATGTCAGCTCCCCACTAAACAGACTCCATTCACTGGAGACAAACGCGCTTCGACTCGGAATTACCTACCCACCATTGTGTTCTCATCTTATTAAACAGAAAATCAAATAATGGGCCCTTCCTACTTTTCCTGAGAAAATCTACCTAACTACACTTCCAACTCTTATGAAAGAGGGGTACAAAAATGTTGTTGGTTGTGAAAAAATTGAAAGAATAGTCCTCGTTTTACTTTTCCCGTAGGTTTTAATCAGGAGAGGGTTTATTCAATGGGAACGGGATCACAGGATGCGAGAAGGCATGCTATGAAAGCCAAATGAAGCTTTCTGCCAAAAAGTTGCGATGAAAGTTGTTATTGTTACGTGGTACAGAGTGCGGAGCGGCCGAGCGAGGGCGAAACTTGTGCGAGTTGCAAGCGTTTATTGAGCGGAAAGCGAGCGCGCCGAGCGAGTTCCCGCTGCCACGTCCGCTCGCGCCGCTGCCGCCTGTCCAACTTTATTTTGTTTTGAAGTTTGTCTTTTATTTTTCTCAACGACAGGTAGTTTACGTATTCATGTTAACTCACATCCAAATTAAGCGCTGTTATTAGTGTCTTCAATTGCTGGCTTCGTTGGTTTTGGTTCACTATCCCTATACAAATGGATTTTCGACAAACATTTTGCAATTCAAATATTGTTAAGAAAAAGGAGCAATTTTGTGCGTCCCTTTCGAGGCGAGGACTCTTATAAACATCGGAGCCCTGGCAAGCGGCTGGTGCCGTAATCTGTCGAAAACATAAAAGCGTATGAAAACTTTAGTATCCAATAAATTTTTCCAATACAAGCGACGAAGGCACCAAAATATTTTTGCGTGTAACGTCGAATCACTCTATGTACCAAATTTACCTATTCCGCTGTTTTAGTCAGTTATAATTTAACATTTCTGAGGTAAATTCTAGTACAAATACGGTACTTCTTACCTGCTCGTCGTGAGAGTGGTTTCAACTTATTAAGCATCCAATCGACGCTTCCACAACCACATTCACGCAACTCTATTCAAAATTCGCCATAATTTCGGTTGCTGTGTTTGAGCGACGTGGGCGTGAGCGCTCGTCAAAGCCATCATTAAGCAAATATTTCCCTACATTCGGCCCGAGCAGACCGTCCGTGCGTCCGCCTGTCTGCCGGTCCGGACGGACCGTGCCAGTGCCTACTGCTACTCCATTAATTACGCCCGGATGTAATTAGCTGGTCGTACGATCAATTGGAGCAACGTACGGCATGCCGTAGATTTGCATTTTGTTTAAAGCGTCAACTACTCACTCGGATTTAGCCACCACTCGGAATGGACAGGCTGTATTAGAAAATAATTGATGGGAATTCAAACTGTCATCAATTTACATTTTATAAGAAAAATCTTGTTCACATGTGCAATCGTATGTAAGAAGAAGGTTTAGAACACCTAGGAAAATACTCTACATCAGTAAATAACATATAAATAACCTTATACCTTACACGCCGTGCAAGAAAAGCCAAGAAATAATATTTCAGCCATACGTACTACAAGAAATCGGATTTCCATTTTCCGCCCACGCCGCGGCGGAAACAGCCGACGTGTCAATAAGTAATAGATTTTCGATCTGCTAACGACCGACGTCGCCGCATCTGTAGATGGGAAGTTTTCGCTCCGAATGAGTTTCGTATCTGTATTAGCCGTGGGACAGGCACGTTCACAATTTGCGGCTGCGGATTGGCACGAATAGAGCGTGCAATATTAAAGTTGCGGCGGTGTATGGTGCCGAATATTGGACTCGATCGCCGGCGACGGACCACTGTTCCAAACCGCACCCGCGCCGTGCTGCCCGCCTCGCGCCTCTCGCCTCGTCTCCACTCCACTCTCGGCAACGTATGATTTGTAATTCAATTATGACTAGTGAAGACCGCAATTCTTGCTTGTACTATCCGTACGCTCCCGGCCTTCCGCAATAAAATTCATGAGACTATTGTTACATTCATGAGAGAAATTGGGAAAAAATATTGCGTAAACAAACCTAAACGAGAAGTGGAAGCAATTTTTTTATACGTAAAGAAGTATCATCTCATTTCTTTTGTGATAAATATTATTGTCAAATCATTACGACATAACTTGGACTTAACGTAAATGGGTCTGCGACGTAGAGAGGCTACGGGTTTTTATATTTACCTTGTTTATCGCATTGTAGGGTATCCGTTTTCAAAAGAAGTAGTGCTATTATTAAATCCCCTTGCCATCTTGCTATTGTTTCTCGACGAGGCAAGCATCTTGCAAACTTAATTTATCACTTTGTATCGTATTTTAATTATAAAAGATTTATGTTTTCACGGATTCACGGCGCTAGCAAGTTAAATGAGTTTTTAAAGCAATTTCAAATTAGATTTATGACATAAAGACAAAAAGATGGCATTTTTATTTCGCAAACAGTCATGTTATCGGAATAATTTGCATAAAAGCCTTAGGGAGCTCAGCTAACACGAAAATTGCTACGAGCTGCGAATAATATTTCGTAAGTATTTAATCTTCAATAATGTTTTATCTCAATACCGATCATTTCTGTAATGAAATTAGGAACGACTTAATAAGGATCTTCATATGAATTGTATAACTTTTATGAAACACATTTTAATCTATTCGGTATTTTTGATTAACATCTATTTCACTAAATAACTTGAAGTAGGTCCTACGACGAAAATGATTATCTTCTAAATCAGGATTTTCTGCCGCAAATTAAATACACATAGAAAACGAGCTCCTTCAGTTAACTTCGAAGCACTCTTTTCAAGGGTTTGTATAAGTAATATTTGTAGCTAAATGATGGTATATTTACTGACCATAACGGCGGAAACTTCGGTCGTTTATGGCATGAAAAATTAGATATTAAGAAATTTTCCTCATATGTTACGACACCGATACCGGACGGAAGCAAGAGTAACTTCATATTTTTATTATTACCATAATGTTTTACTTTATTATCTTGCTAGCTGTGTTCTGTGGGTATACCCGCAGATTTCTCACAGAAACCTTTTTCTGTGATAAAGAAGTAACCTAATATGTCAATCCAGGGCATAAGTTATCTCCGTACCCACTCAAATCCTTTGAAACAGAACTAACAAAACAAACATACACACACACTCACTAACAAACTTTCAAATTTATAATGTTATTGTGAATTAGTCGCTCCTGCTGACCCTCCCTTTTCGAAATTAGCTTTGAAGTTAATAACAGATACTCTTGTCAAAGTGACGCAGATTATGGTGAAATAATATTCACAATATTTACATATTCATTTGTACATGGCAATTTCCTGTTAATTATTTAAAATAAGCTCCATGAGCTAATACTAAATACTGTTTAAAGCCAGTGGGATTATTAATTTCCACTGGGATTCCGTATGAACATAGATAGCAATGTTTATGTGAAATGGTAGAATAAATAGTCAGATAATTTAGGTACTTAATTAGAATCAAAATTAATTAAAAGTATGTGTAACAATTCAAATTGCGGTCTTGGCTTGCACGAGGCTTGTGAGGTGACACTTTATTTTCCGAAGCAAAAAATTTGGTGGTTGAATTCAGGAACGGACATTACCCGAGGACACACTACGGCGCAACGCGACAGGAATGGCACTCATGTTATCCCTACGGCCTGTATCCTCTATTTAACTACATACAATAGTTTAAATTGTTGTTAGCTTAACACCTAATTAACCTACGCTTGTTACCTTATGAGCTTTAGTCAAATATTACGTAACGTTTTACGAGTAAATGTACCTAGCACAATGACCTTAGCGCAGCTGAAAATTTTGTCATTAACCAAATTAAATAAAATGGCTTACTTTTTTAGTAGAATTATATTATAAATTGGTTAACGATTAAACGTCAATTGAATATTTTAAACTAAGTTACCTGTACATACAGGTAATATATTACTTATCAACGGATAAAAAATAGGATAGCGTTTGACCACAAGTCACCTGATGTTAGGTGACGATGTGGTCGAAGGTGGCGTCACGCTACGCCTAGACTGAGAACTGGTTCTCAAGTGAGACTACCAGAATGCATCGGATTGGGATAGAGTACCTAAAACCTGACATAGACAGGTTTTTAAAAATTGGTTGAAATTTTGAGTTCCCTAGTCGAACTGGGAGGTTTGTTTGCCGGGCGGAAATCGCATCAGCGCACGTAGCGAACGGGGATTACCCCATGACACAGGGCGGAGTAGTAACGCTCTAGTTTACTCCGCTAGGTACCTCGGTCCATGTGTAGAGAGGATATTTCTATTTCATTTACATATATGCTCATTGCCCTATGGTTGTATACAAATGACAGATATTGAACTTAAACAAAACTCTTGTCCATCATACGCGCTTGTACTATAAATTTCATAAAAGTTTTCATAATCATGTAACATCAGGTGACTTATGGTCAAACACTAGTCTGTAAAAAGTAATAAAGAAAGGAGCTAGTGTATGCCATAATCTACCACGCTCTGAATAACAAAGCGAAAAGAAAGCTCTGTTAGGAATTATTCCTCCATTTCATTATTATTCGCCAATAACGAGCCTAGCCCTACAGAAATGGAACTCATGCACTCTAATTAGAAATAAATAAACGTTACTTCTACCTTTATACAGTTACTAATCTTAAAAGAGCCTAATTTGGAAGTGGCCTCGCAAATTACAAGCACCAGGGCTCCCGCATAAATTCAACCTTTTCAAGTTAATAAAAATGATTTAAGCACGCATTAAAAGGATCTTTCTCCCGTTGAAAACATGGAATTTATAATCGTAATAACTCTACCGATTGTCCCGTAATCACGACGTAGAAATATGGCTACACCACGATACGAAGAAAGAGGATTTTGTAAGAGTTGAAAGTAATTCAAAAGAAACGTAGCCATTAAATTCCTAGTGAAACCCCGATGCTTTTTAATTTCGTAGATTAATAACTAAGAGATAAAACTTCAGTTAGGCGCAAACAATAGTGGCTGGGTACCGCGGCCGGACGGCTGTAGTCGAGGAAACATTTGAGAGGATTGTGAGCGCGACTGAGGCTCCGTGCTCCGGCATTGCCCGCGCCGCCGCTTCCGCCCCGTTCGGATGTATCCTTCGCCATTCTTCCGCTTAAGAAATACTATTGCTCTTTCACTCGCTTTACAGTTATGATTGCACAGAAAACTCAACTTGTTAAACGAACTTATTAACTATGAGTTATTTGTCAAAAAATTAACACAACACTAGCCTGGTATTTAATTTTACTGAAGTTCAACGTTCTCTCTAGATCCATTTCGTCTGATAAGTATAAGGCATCTCATATTCATATTGCTACGTTTAGCATACGATCGGAATGCTATACAAATATGTTTCACCAAGATGGGTTAGTTGGGATCAGCTATATAGCTTATGGCTATTATTGAAATAAGTTCACACATAACCTAAAGCCCTTTTCGAAGCCAAGCTAGTCTAGTCTGGGTACAACTTGTTCTAGTCGCTCCCCGTAATAAATTATATCTCACATACAAACGCAGATCTAGCTAGATACATACATAGGTATATAAACATGTATAGATGAGACTAGCTTTGGTTATAAAAGTGATCGCGTGGCTTCAGGTAAATCTATTTTCCTTAGCAGATGAAGTACGCGCCATGCAAATGTTCCATCTGGTGTAAATACGCCCCAGCGGAGTACCTAACAGCTATTGGCAAAAGCTGCGATCTGAATCCATCCCGGTCCGGGACTTTATTGCGCATTTACCTTTCTAACGTCTTCCTTAACTACGGGGCTGGCGTAATACAGTAACTCGGAATTAGGCAATGTTAATTTCAAATTCGTACCTTCTTATGACGTGGGCCAGATTAAGATTTACAATAGTTAGAAATTAAACAACACATTTTATAACACGTGCGTAGATGAAGGACCTCAAAAGTTGGCAACAGACAATTGAAAATTGCTGAGGGATGCAATGTTCACAAATGATAGAGTCACCCTAACGTCACTATGTAACGCAAAACCAAATTTCACAAAATAATAATTAATATGGACTTTTATTATTATTCAAATGAGAGCACCGCCATGTCCATATATATATTTTTGTGTGCGCAAGAATAAAAATGTCATTTGTTATGTCTTATTCCGTTTCGGGGGTTTGTAGATCCCAATCCATACGTGCTTTCTGATATCCTTGATACAGAGTTAGTTGTTGTTTTCAGAAGTTTAAAACAACAGGTTCAGATTGTACAAGAACTTACACAACCTTTTTTACCTTCGCTTGAGTTAGAGGAAATGAACCGAGTCGCTGACAGGTACATTGTTATTTTTAACAACAGCTAAGTGGTCTGGACTTTACGGAGTCCGCAGCTATCGAGAGCAAACGTGCTCGCGAGCTAGCACCAATAGACTAACGAGAGCTCTACTCTAATCACCTGTTTCTGTTCTACTTATAATGTAGAACTGAAACTGTAATCTGTTCTTTGTGTACGTTTTTTCAACGTGGTAGATAGAAGCACTGCAATGAAAGCAGTCGGATTAAAATAAATATGTACCTAGGTACTGTTTGTTTCGTTCGCTCTGCCTGCGGGAAAGTTGTACATATTTTTTTCTTGAAAACCTTTCACCCCCTTGAACTTCATCATGAGATGATTTTTCAAAATCCGTTCTTAACGAGTGCTTAGTATTCAAGAAAAATGCGCATGCCAAATTTTAAGGTTCGTAGGTCTTGTAGTTTTTGAGATTTGTGATTAATTAGTGAGTGGTACAATATGCTGTTATGATTTTATATACATAAATAACTATGTCGGTAATATAAATAGTAATAAATATGAAAACGTTAAAGCTTATTATTTTATAGCGATGATGGCTCAGTGGTAGTGACGTCGGCTTGCGATCCGTAGGACGTGGGTTCGAATCCTACAATGAGCTTGAGCTTTCGGTGAAGGAAAACATCGGGATGAAACCATAGCTTGGTGGTAGGGTATTTTCTAGTACTCGCCTGGCTAGCTACCACCCTCTTGTTAAGAATCTGTCGCCAACCACCTATCGGTGTGTTCCGGCAGCCTCACTTGAGAGCCAGTTCCCAGTCCAGGTGTAGCGTGGCGCCATCTTCGACCACATCTTCACCTAACATCAGGTGACTTGTGGTCAAACGCTACCCTGTAAAGAGAAAAAAAAAATTATAAGAAAGTTTGTAACATCATTTCTGTGTTTTTTTTTTTGCTCTTAACAGTGCAAACTACACTAAATGAAATTAACTTTAATAATATATTATAGTAGGAAGTATGTTATAGGCCTACTTTTCACTTAAAGTCATTGATGGGCGAGATGCACAAAGCACATAGGAGCTTTTGGTCCAAATCAAAATAAAACATCGACGCTACTACACGTTACATATGGTAAAAGAAAAAAATACAATCTCTACCCCAAAATTTCACTTCTTTAGTTTTGAACTATGTTATCTGTTTCTTGTTACTGGACAAAGGTAAGAAGCGCCAGTAAAGGCTGGTTTTTCGACACACTCACTAGCCTCATTAGGAAGCTGTTCTAAAATCGTGTTGGGCCGCAGCCTAATAGGATTCATGTTTGACAAATCGGCTGTAGAACATTATAACTATATACTTATAGAGACAAGTAATGTTGGCTATTACTTTATTACTACCTGAGAAAATAGAGAATTCCTGCAGAGAAACCTGCGGGAAGCTGCGGACGTCTCCAGTCGAATATAACAGGAAGGGTAGGCCAACATTTTCCTCTTAATATCACCATACCTACTGGAATTATATACAGTTTATTTTTCGTACTTAGGCTCGTTAACTGGGTCGGCGCCCGCTTATAAATTTTATTATATTTCGCTTCGTAACGATCTGTTTACCAGTTTACTTCCGTATCATAATCGCCTGTAATTCCTCTCTGCGTAATTGCCAATAATATTTTAATTGGCTCATGGTAACAATTTCCGCAAATCTCCAATTTAGGCGAAGGAGGGAATTTCACCATGTAGATCTCACACATAATGTTATAAAAAAAAACGTTTGGAGTTGAAAAAAATACAGGCCATTTTAGAAACGTTGCCTTCTAGCTTATGCCAAAATTATATCTCTAGTAAGACAAACACAGGATGGTTAATAACTTCAGCCGAGACCGTTATTGGACAATGGATGGTTCATGCGATCTGACATAACTGTAGCTATATAGATACAAGTAAATAGATAGATAACACTTTATTGTTTCACCACAACAACAACAAACAAGTAAAAATCTTAGAACATTAAGTTTTCGGTAAAACTTGTATATGATATTATCTTTTTTTTACTACTTACAGGGTAGCGTTAGAGTACAAGTCATCTGATGTTAAGTAACGATGTGATCGAAGATGGCGCCACGCTACACCTGGATTGGGAACTGGCTCTCAAGTGACTCTCAAGTGGGGCTGCCGGAACACACCGATAGGTGCTTGGCGACAGATTCTTAACTTGCGGGTGGTATTTAGCCAGACACAGTTTTGTGTTGTACCAATGCTATTCATTTTACGACGATAAATAAAAAAAAAACACTTAAAAAGGCAATTTACCTACAAGTTCAAGTTTATGCACTAGAAAATAACCCCTCAGTTAGATATTAGATAGAGGCTCCATTACACTTACATTTTCATGAGAGTGATCGTTCAGAATTCTTTTCAGGTAATATGAATAAATTCTTAGAGGATGCTTATTAAATTGTGCATTGACGAAAGCTCGTTGCATATTAAGGAGGCCAATATGACGCCGAGACTCGAAGGTGACTTTGACATGTACTTTGCTGTTTACTAAACTTTCGATACGTGATTTTCCAAGTATTAGATGTTATGATGCGGTGTTACCGTTATTCTGCAGGAAACTTTTTTGAAATAAAAAGTAGCCTATGTTTTAATTGGTAACAATTAGGTGTCTCCATTTCACTAATATCCGTTCAGCATGAAGTAACCTCATTCGCTCTCTCACTCATAAACTTTTGCATTTAGTTATTTAATGTGATATTAGTGTGATTATTATAAGATTCTTATAAATAATAATACAAATAATGGTAGATTGTAGATATTACTAGGGAGCAAAATAATATTTGTATGGTGAGGGCGCCATCTTGAATCCAGACCAGAGCGAAGGATTCAATAAACGTCGCCCGAGGAATAGTAGATTGTATTACATTTATTGCTGACGACCGATGTGGCACAGTAAGCAAATAGCCGGCTGCGAAGTGTGCGATCACGAGTTTGATTCCCGCTATGGAAAAAATATTTGTGTATTGAAAAAGTGCGTTTTTTTAATTACTTTGAGTATTGTGGATTCACAATCCACGTAGTCTCTGATTCCCTAAATACAGTGAATCCTAGTTCGGAGCCAGAGCAATGTACGTGATAGTGTGGTAATTTGGTCCTATAATTATTAAGAAAAGTGTAGCTAAATAATAATTTTACGGCGTAGGCGCTATTTTTAATGCAGATCGAAGCAAAGGATTTTAGTACAATCCGGAGAGCAGTGAGCATCTCTAACGTAGAATAATATTTTTAAATAGAGTGATGTACCGTAGTAGTAGTATATCTATGATGTGGTAATACACACTACTTTTCGTTTGTCTTAGTGAAAAAATAAGTAAACCAGCCAGTAACTTTTTTCATACAATATTTTCGTTCGATAGCTATCTATACTTTTTCACGAAACACAGCAATATTCATGCTCCTAATTTTGAAGTTTAATCTCGTAACTTCTAATAAAGTCTCATGGAAAAAAATAGCACTTATTGAAGAACCAATCATCGATTTTCGGTTAAATGATATGAAGAAAATTTACTACGTCTCTGAAAAATCGTCAGCGTATCAAAAGTAGTAGCGCAAAACATTTTTGGCGAAAAAATACAAAATTTATACCATTACCTCAGTCTTGTGGTTAGTTAGAAAAAAAAATGACTAGTTTATTTATTGATCCCAGGAGAACGATAACATTTATTTTAAAGCGAATTTGCGTAACTTTTATTTATGTCAACGCCCTTTCCCCTATTCCACCTGAAGTAACTTTTCATCATGCCAGATTTTATACACAATTTTTCTTAACATCGTAAAAAAAGAACTCAGAAGCAGCGACTTGATTTTTTTTGCAGATTGACCCAGATTAGAGAATGAATAGGCAAACTGAATCAAAGGTTTCTCTGGCTAAGTCCAAGGATAAGTTAAGAATTACGAATTAGTCTCAAATTACTGAAATCCACCGCCTATAATTTATGGAGAGTAGATTTGCGGTTATAGGTTGTATAGGTTTGCTTTAAGTGTTTTTTTTATCTCTGATACAAGGAGATTAACCACCTATCTCTTATGCGTGAAGGGTACAATGTAATGCCACACCACAAGGCATGTCCTTGGTGAACATGACATAATAATGTGTTGTTTATAAAGAAAAGTGATCAGACCACCTATAGTAAATTTCCTATTCCTTTTAACCACATTCATATTTATTTTTCATATCCACTTACGAATGAATGCTTTTTCTTAACTTTTTCATAAACAAAACTGTTTGGTCTACCTTACGTAGCTATTTTTATAACCAGCTACGATAATATACTTTTTTTTTCCTTATCACTTTACCTCCTCTATCTATCTATCGACTAGAATAATTTCCTAGATAAACATTGTTTATAAAATCGAGCGAGCATCTATTGTTCTTCCGAGTCATCCGAAATACTGTTTGCCCCATAAATACTACCTGAACAATACAGTAACAGCACATTTATGTTAATGTAACACCTGTTCTAACATACTGTGCATAAAAGAGGTGCAGACTGAGAACTGAGTGCAAGTGTCAAATGCAATCAAGATTCAAGAGTCCCAAAGAGCGTCGCTAACTACTCTACTGAGGCGATAACACGCTTCATGCTCCACGGAAGGTGTTAAAACTTAAGTAAATATATAGAATGTCCTAGTCTTGAGATAGCTTGAGTATATGGTAATACGAAATTTCCTTTTACCAACTCTGGAAGTAAATTACTATATACATCAAATATTGCGTAGGTAAAGTATGATAACCAAAAACCATAACTAAGCGTGTTCTTTAATTTTTCTATATACCTAACATTAATTTAAGGATATATTTGCGTATACCCAAAAACCGCATATTAAAAAAACATTTGAAAGATTTCCACTATGAACTCCTTACATACTATTGTCATCAAATTTAATTGTTATGCTTCTACTTTTATATAAATAACTGATTTAAATTAGTTTAGGCGACAAGATCACCTCGCAGTAAATTCATTATATCAGATAACATTTTGACATGAACAATGCATACTTGGCACTGTAAGATATTATAAAAAAGATCAGTGGCGATTGAAAAAAAATCTATTGAATTATTTTGGTCTTGGTTTTGGTCTCTTGGATTTAAATAATAAAAAATTAAAAACATCTTCACAAGTACCAATCTAGTATTATATGCCCTTGGCCTAAGTTTGTAACCTATATTAAATGGGTACAATAAGCAAATAAAATGGAGTGCTCATCGATGTAACATGTTCCCTCGATCAAAATTTACACAGCATCCTCTCGAGCGCCCGACCTTATTGCGTTAACGGCTAATTTACCTCGCTAAAGCTTTCAACTTAGCTATAACTTAATTGCATTTGTCCCTTAATTTATACGAGAAATCTAATAATCGGAGTAGGTGACATATTTCTAAAGAGATGAATTATTAATGCCCATGTTACTATGGATATTATGAGCTTTAATTCATGAGGGTTGTATGTCTATCAGTCATGAAACTTGCATTGAATTTTGATTTGACATAGTTTATCAGAATTTCTTTTCTTAGAAATTAACGTTCACCTACTTATTTGTTAAAAAAATACATAGGAGAGAGGGGAAAGTGTTAAGAACTTCACTACACATCATCAAAATATTGACTAATCGAACCAAAGACGACACATTTCAGTTGAAAGTAATTTTTGTTAAAAAAAAAAGCATTGGCAGGTAAAAACAATAATTCTTAAACTAACTCCAAAGTAATGTAGTTACTTTTAGGCTCAACTTGATAAGCTTTTAAAAACGTAGATAATTCGATCATAATTTACTGTTATATTCCTGGACCCTCGTCCACTTTGGAGCATAAACTTCTACTTCGTAAAACTTCTACTTTTAGTTAGAACTTCATATCTGAAGCTAATTAAAACATGTCATGACTTGACTTAAGTACTTATGAGTTTTATGAAAAGAATATTGTTCAGAAAAATACTGCGTTTGCGTTTTTCCATGAAACGGTTGTATTTTTTCATTGGAGGCAGTAATTTATGGCTAGACTATGCTCCGTGGTTACCCCCGCGTTTTTCCCACCAGCCCACAGGAACCTGTTCCTAGGATAAGTAGTACCATTGCCAAAGCGCATCACACCTCAAATATTAAGAAAAAATGTATTTCCTATAACAAGCATTAGAAGTTTGTTTAGAAACTGGATATTTAAGTGTAATATACCTACCGTATAAGTATTTATTTTTGTTTGAGTTCTCGATATATTCGATACTCGTATATCGAATTATTTTTCATGTTCTTATTTTAAGAATAAAACACGCATGTTACAAAATATTTATCCTACCTATACTAGCGCATATTTTGTTTTCCTCCAAAATACTATTTTCTACATAAAGTAAAATCATCATCATTATTTATCAAATAGGTTTTTTTTTATTTCCTTAGTTATGTATTGTGAAATAAATAAAATTAAATACGCTTGCATACATTTTGGTTATTTATGTACGTTATTTATAATAACATAAAGTGGACATTTAGGAATAAACGACGCCGTGTTCAGTGTTGCCAGTAATCTGGGATAAGCTTCTAATTTTCTGGCGGTCGCGATTTACGCACCGACCCTCATACCAACTCCACGACTAATTCTATAAATGAGAAAACACATTATTGGACATGAAATGAATGTAAAGACCCTTTAAACCTTTAAACCTTTCCCTGACATAATGGTTTGCGCTTGTGGAATATGTTAATTGCATTTTACCACGGGAAAAAATGAAATTAATTCGGTGTGTTTTATTAAAGGTCACTATGATGCTTACTATGATCGTTGGGCGTTGTTTACTCATTTGTTAATTAAAATCACACTGTCCGTATGTGAGTTTATGATTTTAAATCTATTGTATTTTCAAAAATGATATTGTATTTAGACCAACAAAGGCCTTTTAGTTTTATTTACCCAGCACATAAGGATGCCAGTTTTGGCAAAGTACCTACTACTTATGTGAATGAGTTATTAAAATAACCATTGGCGTTGCCCGTTTTAGGGTTCACAAAATACATTATATAAAACGGAGAATGGCTGAGAAATTGAGTCAAAATTCTTTCATCGAGCGGAAAATGGACGAGCCATCCTCGAACTATTCTCATCTGAGGTTATATAACTACGTCGCTTGCTTGTAAATTGAGAAACTCTAAAGTCTAATCAAATAAAGCATAAACTTGAAAGCTTAGCTTAAAAGTTCATAACCGTTTAACGTAAAGCAATTACTTATTGTGCTTATAATCTAAAAGGATAGCTTCTAGAGAACAATTCTAAAATGAACGTTTGTTTTACAACTTTTTTTTTCTTTCTCAAATATTTTTTGCAAATAAAGATAGGTAATGAAAATTGTAACACTCACAGCAATAACAATGTAACAGTAACACAGTTTTGTAGATTTACCCGTTTCAAAACCAAATTTCAATTATACCTAATTGCCTAAATTGAAAGTGCAAAGTAAGAGACCAAATTATTATTTTAAATTAGTCATTCATATCTGATGACCTATATCTGCTTTGTGCCTGAGGGCTTAAAAAAAGTACTGAATATTCTTATTACTTTCCAGAACAAACTTTTCTTTGCAACTACTTTTTGCACAACGTTTGACCCATGCTCAAGTCACTTGCAGAAGATGGCGCCATACATCTTATAGTAATTTTTTTTTAAATCTTAGTTGCATCAAATCACAAAACTTAACCCTTACTTTATAAACCGAGTTACTAATAAACAATGGCAGGACGGCAACTTGCTACTATAGCAAAACTGCCACCGTCAGTTGTTTAATAATACAAGGCACACAAAAATAGCTAACGGCACCATGCCCCATATAAGTACGGCTGGTGAACTAAATCCCATATGGATGGGCGGGTGGACATTCGTCTGAACTGGGCGGCGAGGATCTGAAACTTATTTTCATCTACGTGACTAGACAACGGATGCAAAGCATTTGCCGTTTTTATTACCACATTTTTACTGACTCGCTTTCTTGTCGGCCTATTTGTTTATCCTTACTTCAATATTATATATGCGAAAGTCTGTCTGTCTGTCTCGCTTTCCCGCCTAAAATACTGAACGGATTCAAATGAAATTTGATACGGAGTTGGTTTGAAACCTGGGGAAGGACATAGGATACTTTTTATCGCGATAAACTGTAGCGCATGCAGGTGAAACCGCGGGAAACAGTCTGTAAATTATGGCATTGTTTCCTTATGTTTGACCACAAGTCATCCAATGTTAAGTGAAGGTGTGGTAAAAGGTGATGCAACGCTACACCTTGATTGAATTGAGAACTGGCTCTCAAGTGAGGCTGCGGAAACGCTCTGATAGAACCTATAACAAAAGAATCTGTTGCCAAGCACTAGGCTCAGGTGCTGGTAGATTGTTAACATAAGGGTTCACGGTGTTTTCCTTCACTGAAAGCTCATAGTAGGATTCGAACCCACGACTCGTAATTCTGTAGAGCGCAATTGATTTTGAACTGCTCGATGACCTACGATATTTAAAACTCAGAACTAAATGACAAGGCTAAAAAACAGAAAATTAATTATTATCTAATATATTAAGGTAAATCATAATTTCTTCTAGCCTAAGACTAAAAAACATTTAATACTTAATTTTCTTATTACAAACTACGTTTTGGTAAGTACATTCATTTTCCTTCTAATTAAATGCTTGGTTTGTGAAATAATAATTATAAAACTAGTAGCTTTATTTAAACAGAATAACTAGTAAGTTATTAAGTATTCACAAACAACGTGAAGCAAATTATGTATTGAAGGTCGGATTCTACAGGTAGAGTGTCCAAAAAGAATTATCCGTTGAATATCCAAACTAATTCATTCAGTAATGCGCCATTTTTTAAATCAACACTTCTTAAAATAATGATTACTAGTAGAACTGCGAAGATGCGTGACTGGTAACGATTTGAACCGGACATGTCGCAAATCATAAGTTTCTTCTTAATTAACCCATAGTTTTGCGCTAGTTTTCCGTTATGATGTTTTGGATGAGTACCTAGATAAAAAACTTATTTTAGGTTGATCCACGGAGTACCTACTATTTACCTATCAAACGAAACTCTTTTGCAATTTCAAAGGAGTAGGTATGTTAGTTAAAAACTTAATACTGCATATAAGTATGTAATTAGATAAAGAAAAGTTAATGTTAAGTTTGGATATTGGAATGATATAGAAGCGTGACCTTATTGCACACGAAGATATAAAGGATTAATTTGACTTTGAAAGGTTCAGAACCTGACTTTAAACGTGAAAATGATTTGTTCCTGATTCGTCATACTCCTAATTGGTCATATTCCTAATTCGTCACAATCCTGATTCGTCACATTCCTAACTCGACATTGTACAGTCAAAGAAATCGCGAACACGTGCACACCTAAGCTACAACTTGTTATAACTCAAATAAAAATAATTAAAATATAAAAAAAAATAACAGATATTATGTAATTTTATTTTTTATACTTATTTCTTGTAAAATGACCTACCTACTACCATCACGATCTTTTCCTTCACCGAAAACTCAAGCTCATAGTAGGAATAAGATGTTTACAATTACAATCTAGAGACGAATGTTAATGAGTACCTACGTTATTGCTTCAGCACGAGTTAACACACACCTATTTTCTATTTCAGCACAAGTGCTTACATGAAACTTACAGCGCTGCCAGCTGCGAGTTAGCCACCTACTTGTTATAAAACTCAACTTCTTACTTCGCAACGTCGATTTATAACTTGATATGTTTGTAACTTTCTAATGGTGAAGTTTTTTACGTCTTCTTCGAGATGAGTGCGGAACTAAGTATAGTTTTAATTTACGTGTAGAGAATCGGAGTGTACTTCGGTGTTTGTTCCTAAATAAGATTAGAAGATTTCTTTTCTGCCGACCACTTTGACATCTATCTGAAATCTCGCTATATTATATTATTATATTATTTCTTATCGGCCAGCTATTGTTATAATGACTTTTGTGAAAGTATCGTACATAAGAAAAACTTCCAGATCTTTTACGATTGCAGTATACTTTGTTAACTCAATTTTTCCTGTTACTATACACATAGAAATCACGCCTAACCGATTCTGCTTTCACAAAGACTGAAACCTTCAATCTTCAATCAACATATCGTCTCCAAGCCATCCGCTAAGGGCCGGCTTCATCGTATCTAGTCTCTGATTATGTTCTATACTAACTGTAAACCCGGTGAGCAAATCATCGTATATAAGCCTCTGCAGGGTTGCCACCAGGTCGTTATTTTTTCCCATGCACAATTGCACATGAAGGAGTGCGAGATTGTGTCGGGATGATGTGCTGCCGCGCTGGAGGCTGGCCAAATCTCAGGCGTCCGGGGAGCAAGCGCCGCTGCCAAAAGCTAACTGATCGATGGCCTTAGGAATTTACACCCGGATTTGGGACAATGTTTGTTTACATAGACCCCGTTATTATCACAAGCGGGCCAAACGGATGTGATAACAATGGAGTGTTGTCATATGTCTTTTTTATCTAATCAGCATCTGGATATGACGTAGATGACTTATTTTGCAAGTCAAACAGAGCTTTTGAGGTCCATAAGTAGTTTGGAAGTCAATGGTGTTGATTCTGTTTTGCATTCTCTAAAACTAAACAAAGTTGTACAGGTCTAATAATATTGCTGTCTTTTTCTAACCACTGAAGTAAAAAAAGGACAGCATTATTGTTAGACCTGTCAAACTTAGTTTGGTTTTAGAGAATGCAAAACCGAATCGATACCAATTTCGTTCAACTCGTGAAGAAACTGTCAGGTACAGAAATTACAAAACTCAAAAGCAATTTGACATCTACTAATCCATGTTGGACCAGCGTGTATTAGGCACTACAGCCCATGCATAGTGTACTAAAAAGGCCTTAGTCCCAGCAGTAGAAATGTATTTTGATTGAAATATAATTATATTCGTCCTTTTATAATTGAAGTCCAAATATAAAATAGATAAACAAAAATTATTGGTTATTTTGTAACAAACAGCAAATATTGCAAACGCGCAAAAGGGGGAAAACTGTTACTACATAAGCTAATTGATCGATGATGGAACGCAAAAATAAGCGTAAGCATAATATCAGAGATTGATAAGCTCTCGCAACTGATTCCGCGGGAATAATAAAGCATTGTCATAAATAATATCTTGTATAAAAAATATATAAAGGCGTCTCGATTGACTTTGGATATGAGATAGTAAATAGTGAATCATTTATTTGGGAAACAGGCAATCTAACATGGAGTAAATACGATAAGTGTATATAGGGGAGTATCTATAACTACTTATACTAGGTTCGCGATCCAAGAATATATACTAATAGGGATCGAAAGCTTGATTTTTTTAAATTCTTTCGTTCATATTTTTCAAATCATGTGTTGATTTCAAATGAGAATTATTACTAACTGCAACCCGCGTGGTTACCCACAGATGTCCAGCTATGTCGCAGGAACGTATTTCTGGGACAAAAGGTAGCCTATGCGTTATCCCATAGTATAATCTATCTACATGCCAAATTTTACTTAAGAAGTAACAAACATACACACACATAACTCAAAAAATATCAAATATAAAAAATAATCCTACTAATATTATAAACAAACAAAAAAACTGTTGAACGGATCTGAATGAAATTTGAAATGGAGGTAGCTTATACCTTGGATTAACACTTAGGCTACTTTTTATCGCGGAAAAAGGTTCCTGCGGGATAACGGGAAGAGGCGGGTGAAACCGCGGGGCGCAACTAGTATAATATCATTCAAAAATATCACACATAAAAAAAAGTTTTCGTCATTAAACAGGCCAATTAAAAATAAACAAAGACACGTTATTTCTAAGCATGTAAACGTGAAGCATTGACTCAAGTACACAAAAGGTCCTCATTAAGACCTACATAAGACTCGTAGAATATTAAAAAGAATTAAAACCTTCGCAGAGGCACGGTAAGTAAGCGAGAGATAAGGCAGTTGAAATATTCACGAGGCTCGGGTCCGATACGGTTATCTACGGAGTATCAAGACTAGACATTAGCAGTGATTGTCTGAGCTGTGGACTGTTTTAAAATAAGAACTACAGTTACACCTTGCTATTGCAATCAATAGTAAGTTCAGTAAATGCCTGGATAGCCTATATAACTGACAAGTATATAGCTGAATAGGTGTGAAAAGTGTTAAGGTTATTGTTTGATCTAATTATGTGATTCATTGTTCGATGACACCAACTAGGTATTGATTAAACTATTTTACGTTGGGACTTGACAGTAATTTATTGGCTGAGTCTATTCATACGGGTACTGTACGAACAATTTATAATTATTCGTACGGAAGTCGGACGAATAATTTTATTTTATTGATTGGAGTGCAAATTAAAAAAAAAATGCGTTTCTATTTGTTTTTAATTTAAACAAAAAAAAAATAAAAAAAAAAATTCGCCGCACCCTAACCTGCTGTGACACTATATTTTATTTACCTATTATTGTATTAATAAATATAACTTATTCGTCCAGTATCGCCGCACCCTACCCTACGATGACACTATATTTTATCTATTACTGTACGAATAAATATAATTTATTCGTCCAGTACCCGTACGAATAGTCACTCCCTAATTTATTGGTACAGTCAGCGATAAAAGTTGCTGATCACGATCTATTTTCCAAATGTGTCCCAGACTGGAAAGTAGAGTATGTTCAGCGACTTTTCTTGTTGGCCGTACCTTCTCCACAAATATCTCGTGACCGTTGACACGAAAAGAAAGCGAGCGTTATCTCAGCATGGAGACGGTTAAAAAACATTTTGTATATTTTTGTTTATCGGCTGTATTTTTGTACCTGAAAAATCGTAATTTTTTTTATAATACGAGTATTTTTTCACCTACTATGATGTTGGTATATTTAACTATACAAATTTACCTGAATTCATATAATATTACAAATAGTACGCATTGCAGTTTGGTTACACGTTTATATTACTTAATAATTGGTTTCACCCGCGTCTTCCCGTTATCCCGCAGGAACTTTTTTCTGGGATAAAAAGTAGCTATAGTAGTAGTAATAAAAAGTGTTAATGCAGGGTATAAGCTATCTCCATTTAATTTTCATCAAAATCGGTTTTGTAGTTACGGTGATACGTGGTAACAAACATTCACACACAAACACAAACTTTCGCATGTATAATATTATAGTAGGACTACAAAGCATAGGAAAGCGATATGAATCTCGACCATTTTTCCTTTTTCCTGTGAAATAGAGAAATATAATCCACAAAGCTAGAGTGAATAGCTACATTGGGTAGCTTGATAGAGAAAAGGGAATAGCCTTGTAGAAGCTTATTAATCTTCCGCCATATCGTCAGGCTAGTTAAAATAGGCTTAGATGATAAACTAAAAAATCTACAAACAGAGCAGGTAGATAAATCGTGAAAATACATAACTGAAAACAACTTTATCCAATTTCATAAACATCATCCGGTAAATCTATTCGAATCTAGTTAAAATAATATTATTCCTAAGGTAAATTGTTCGTATACAGCCTATACAGATCCGAGTCGATCCTTTATAACGTTGGCGAATGCTGACAATGCGAATTGGTAGCGAAATAATAGGGTATTTCCCAGATGATAGATGAAAGGATACTCTGGGATAACCTCCGAAAGAGATCAGCGTATGGATCAGTTTGCCCTGCGAGCTCGCATGCAGAGCGTAGTTAGGAGGTAGCCAGGAGGGGAAGTCATGTATTAGTTGGGGCAAATTATCTTAAAAGTACCGATACAAAACATTACAAAAAAAACTTTTAACAGGGTAGCGTTTGCCCACAAGACACACACACATGATTTGATTGATTTTGACTTGGCGACTAATTATTATCTTAAGGATGGATGGTAGCTGCCAGGCGGGCGGGCACTAGAAAATGCCTACCACCAAGCTATGGTTTCATCACGATGTTTTCCTTCACTAAAAGCTCAAACTCATTGTAGGTTTCAATCCCAGGACCATAGGCTCGCAAGCCTACATCGCTACTACATGAACCGTCATCGCTTCGAGATCCTAGAATATATATACCTACTTTAAGATAATCGCTCTCAGATCTTTCATTACAAGTGAAATTTTACTGACAGAACTTTTATACCATGACGTTGTAAACGTGGTTCATGGTCTGCAGTACACGATCCATTTGATGTAGTTACACGTCCACTATAGTATTTCCAAGAGGCATGTACTATGTCCCCCTTTCTACCTCACCTGACTACGTCCATACTCGCATTTGTATGCTTGAGGATTTATACAGTTTATCTGTCGCTCCCTTTGTGCGTTGTTTGGCTTTCTCACAAGCCGGTGGTACGCGGCAGATGGTACAAACTGACGGCCCTAGAGCCCGCTGATATGAAAGATCGCTCGGAAGGATTACGATGTAGCCTAGTTTTTCAGGATCAAAGAAAAACTTTACCTACCAAAACATTAACATTTGTATCTATGGAAAAATGGAGCAAGTTCGCTCTTATACTACAATCCCTGGCTATAAAAACGATGTTATTTCCATGTTTTATAAGGATGTGACGAATAACGCGCTAGCAATAAACTTTCTTCGTTTTAAAACAGTATAATGAGAAGGTACTCTACATAGAGTTGTAAAAAATGCCATACACAGGCGCAGATTAG
Organism: Opisthograptis luteolata; assembly: GCA_931315375.2. NCBI lineage: Eukaryota > Metazoa > Arthropoda > Insecta > Lepidoptera > Geometridae > Opisthograptis > Opisthograptis luteolata. The sequence goes on along the minus strand of OV928038.1, from coordinate 4,672,319 downwards.
CAATGATAAAGAGAAAATGGAAAAAGGGAAATTTCGTCCCCAGTAATGACGCTATGTATCCGCAAAGCAAATGAGCTTATAAGTTATGTACACGCTCGTTACGCAAGCTCATACTTATTATTTTCTTATTCACATGGGTGCTCATAAAAAACAGTGGGTCCATAAATCGAGGTGCTCCTAAGAGGCAAAAAAGGGACCGGCGTCGATATATCACTAGTAGTAATTTCAGCTTTGCTCTATGCGGGATCAGGCTATTGTGCTCTATCGGAGACAAAACAAAGCCTGTTTTGTCCCCGAGTGCTGCGACACATAAACTCCGTTACAGCGTCACCACTTTACTGAAGAGGCTCTCAAAGGAGATACACAAATAACAAAATGTTCACGTTCGATACGATTCAAAGACTCAGAAATACCGAAAAGGAAATCCCAACAAACAGTATAAAACTTCGGCAGAAACATTAAAATTCGTATGTGGATTTTTCGAATAAACATATAGTTATGGTCTGCTTTGAAAATAGCGTATAGATATGGAGTCAAGGGGATGTTTTTTAATTAAAGTTGCTTGATGTTGCACACAGAAGGCAACGGTGAAGTCAGAGCTGGAAAAATTCACTCCATGCACTCCGCGACTAAAATAGACGCTTTCAGCAAGCAAGTTTTTTAAACTTTTCAGTCGCTCGCTCGCTTTACCCAAATCGTGAGGGTTGGGTGATGATAGCTTAACAGTAATAACGCGGGTTTGTGACCTGCGGTCGTGGTTACAAACCCTACAATAAGCTGAGCATTTTCTAGTGCTCGTCTGGCCAGCTAACACCTTCAAGTCAAGTATCTGTCACCAAACAGCTGTCAGAGTGTACCGGCAGACATTATTGTGAGCTAGTTTCCAGTCCAGGCATAGCGTGGCGCCCAGCGTAGGACGTACGCACTCAACTGTCTATTAAACATTGTAAAAGTAAAATGTTACAAAACATTTTGGTTTACAAAATAAGAAAACTAGAAACAAAAAGCTATTTGCATTGATAAGTAGTAACTATGTTCTTTAGTTTGTAAACTGCTCGTCTTCTAAAGTTGTGCAACAAAATCGGAGAGTTCTGTATGAGGTCAGAATCTGGACGCGTTCACACTGACAAATATCTGTAAAGTTTCAAGGAACCGCCGGCTGGGGAAGTTTGCCCTACGTGCCAGGAATGGCCACCGGTTCCAATCTATAACCCAGCGGCGGGAGTCATCAGAAATCACAACATTTTCATATTGAGTGATTTATTCATACAACAAACCGCAAATGCTACACATTTCTTACTAAGCAGAAACGGTGAAATGGGGACGTTGTCGTTTATATGCTGAAGGTCCCGCATAAAAATGGGATACGTACTGCATACTTATCCCGCAAACTAAGGAAATAACTAGGGGTAGGTACCAACTAAGAAGGCTTCGCGTATATTCATTCCCTTTTGCTTCATTAAACAGATTTTGCTGGACAACATTAAAATTTCTGGATCCATATATGCAAGAAAAAACTGTAACTGTATTTAAAAAAAAACCTACTTCGATTTCCAGCTTTTAAATGTGAATGGAATGAAGTTTTTCATTGAATTAAATGTACCTGAAGTACGTACAGGGCGTTGTACGCTCGCAGCTTGTTCAATATATCGCAAATTAGCTTTTCATGAAAATTAATTATATGTTTGCGTGAAAAATTAATTTATTTGCAAAGTTAATCACGGTACATTTTATGACGTTTTATTTTTGCTTTGATCTCTTTGGTATGACCATATAAATAAATTACATCATGTCATATCACACTTATTTAAGTAAAATTTTATAAATGTAGAAGCTCAACTGTATTTGAGTGAATATTGGGATAGAGACAGCTTTTATATCCTAAAATAACCTATCCTACTTTTCATCCCGAAGGGTCCTTCAGAGTAACAGAAAGGAACTAGTAATATGTATACACTAAAGTGACACGTCACTTTGGAACATAAAACAGATAGATATCAAGAAAAAAATACAATTCACATTTATAAATTAACATAGACTGTAAAGTGTGAATTTAGCGCGTGTCCTGTATAACAACATTATAGTGCATTATTTTTTAAATAAATATGAAACAATGTAACAACAAAGACAAACCAAACAAATAAAATAAAGTAATCGACAGCCGAACGGATGCTATCACTTTAATCCGGGGATAAGTATTCGTGGAAATTCTCACAAATAACTTAAAGTAATTTCCCTTGTGACCTCACGGCGGCAGCACGCGACCTACTCGCAGCGCAAAGGGGACAGAAATTTCGTGTGAAGTGTGTCGCAAGGAGTTCCGCGCCGGTGCAGGAGGGATGACGCTGCCGCTAACTCCTGCCGGCGTCTCCGCCGATCCGCTGAAAGTTTGGTACTTCGCACGTGACCTGCCTCTACCGCCACTGTAACTCGCCCTGTGGTGGCCCACCCTGTTGTGATCGTCTATTAATGATAATTTGTGTATATCGAGTGAGTTTTAAACAGCTTCAGGAATTTTGTAGTAAAGAGCGGAGCATGAGTATTGTGCTTTGGCAAATTTAGCCTTATCATTAAGTAAGTTATGTCAATGCCTTATTCTGAATGACCAAGAGTAATCACCTTTCCATTCCACCCAAGCTTACTTTAGTTATGACAGTGCCTTAATTTTACCTTTTAGTTAGTCTAATAAATCATTGACCTTAGAATAAGACCATGTGATAATCATCGCTTGAATAAAAACAAGTGCGATGTATATTAATAATCTACAGGTTGCCATAGTAAGTGTTGAGCTGGCGTGGGTTAGTGAATTGCCTCTTGTGAGGACTATTTGGGCCCCCCACCGACGAATTCCTGACTCGGACCAATGCCAAGGGATCCCTACCGCGGGGCTCACCGCTCAGCGTAGCTGATTATAGGGGGTAAAGAACCATCCTTTATTTACCCTAACGCTGCGAAGCGTATGTAATGGTTTTTTTTATGACGCTTAAAGCGCCCTTCCCCATGTTCGGTACCATTTGTTGTATAAATTTCGAATGAGTCGTATATTAGCTTGGCCAAGCTATAAAGCAATGGATTGGTTCTGAGAGGACGTGTGTTATGACATTCAGAGTCACTGGAATTCCGACACAGATAGGCACTGACTTTAATATATATATATATGTATATATAACATATAGGAAACGAAATAATTCATTGTCCTATAGTTAACCTTATACTCAATTTAATAAGAATGTACTCATCTCATCAGTCACAACAAATCCTGATAGTTGTTTCTATCTAACTCTACTTCCTAAAATCCTATATTCTTATTTCTCATACACAAAACAGTCATAACCTCTGACTTTACTCACTCTCGTAAATCCCATTGTTCAATCGTGACGGGAACTCCATCTGTGAGCATCTTGTTCCCTATCTAAGTTCAGGTAGCTACAATGGTTTAGAAACTACTAATAATCTTTCCTCTCTCTCTCTCTCTTTATATAACCAAGATTCGATTCTATTATTCAATTGTTATTACTGGCTTGTTCCTTCCAAATCAAATGCTATAGCGTTGTTAATTGTAATTATCAACTGAGAATATCTACTTATTAAAGAATAGCGATTTATAGTTTTAGCTATCATCGAGTATCGAGTGTATTATTTCCAGACCAGTAGATATCCTTCGGAATTTTATAATTAATTTAATTAATTAAAATCAATTTAGGTTACTCTGGTAAAACTTTAGGCTTAGTTATCTCTGCTGTTCCTTTATCTAGTAAGGGACTTAAAATTAATGAAATGAAAATCGGCACATGGTAGATCATAATTATCGTATTTTATTTCTTTGATCCACATAATTTCAAAATTAAAATAATACGAAACTCTTTCATTATTTAGATCGATATCGATATCTTACGATATTCGACCAGCCATTCTGTTCCTGCGGCTTCAATTTATGAGGGAAAAACGAACGGCTAAATAAAAAACCTCATTCGCCGGCCTACTATGAAAATATGACCAGGAAATGGTTCAAATACATGTACATTATTATTAATCTAATAACATGCATAGTCTCGTGCGTTTATTTACAAATCCATCTTTTACTCTCTAAGTTTATGATATGATAACACGTATCACATCTTATTATGTACATTAGTAATAAAACCCGATCATTGTCGGTTCCTTATTTTATACACAAAATCAATCTCGTTCCTTTATATGAGCGGTCTGTCAATTTGGAATGGAATCGAACCTTCCTCATACAATTCCTCACTGAGAATCATAATGCACTGCAAGTACATAACATATAATATAACCCTTCAAATAATATGGTAGGACTCGAACCTCCTTTATATAATTCTCGCTAAACATCACAATTATAATGATTACATTCATTATGTGTACATATGCTGCTGGCTCTAGTCAAACGTAACATCGGTACATTTCCCATACACTTCCTTAACATCACGATTATAATGATTACATTCATTATATGTACATATGCTGCTGGCTCTAGTCAAACGTAACATCGGTACATTTCCCAAACATACACCTCCTTAACATCACGATTATAATGATTACATTCATTATAAGTACATATGCTGCTGGCTCTAGTCAAACATAACATCAGCATCTTTACCAAACATAACATCAGTATCTTTCCCAAACGTACACCTCCTTAACATCACATTTTATAATGATTACATTCATTATATACAAGTATATATGTATGCAAATGTATACAAACATGGTACATTACCAAACCTCGATCTCTCGCCCTCACCGTAATCAGCATTCGGTGTCACTTAACTGATCTTACTTTACTTTATAATATATTCTAAACTCAACACAGACTTTAATTTAATTACATAATATATTACTTTCTCTATGAGAGCTAATTATAACTAGGCAACTCGTCGCTTCGAAGGCTCTTCGCTGAGTGTCCCTCACCCCGTCTCACCCCGTCCGATTTCGAAGAAAAGTCCCCTCGCCCCTCTCTCGTCATCTGAAACTTTTAAAATGCGCGGGAGTATCTGATAGGTCAAAACTCTTTTGGTAGGGATAACTGCAGAAAAAACAAAAGGATCTGCCCACAATTTCCAAGAACAAGCTAGGCTAATTTCAAAAGTTCTCTCCGAAACATAGTTCGACATGTGGCACCTATAAAATTAGTTTATGGGATATTTATCTTTTGTTTATCTCGGAACTTTCTTAAGAGTTCGCTTTTTTGCGAGGTTCAAATGCAATCTGAAACGATTCATTCCAAATTTATGGCTTTACAGCACTTAAACAATACGTCTTAACCTTTTTGAATAGTGGCTCTTTTTTCTCATAGTTTTCTAACGTCTACCTATTTAACTAATGGAAACATTTTTTTTGACGGTCCGATTTGACAAAAAAACAAGTCACATGTGCTTACCACCTCACGCGCCCCCAAATAGATTTTGAAATGTCGATCTCTAAGCAATTACTTAACTAATCGTCGTTTTAAAATATATTTCAACGTTATACGTCAAAAAATTTTCTATCTCAGCTTCACTATATCTCTCACACTTTCCTAAATACTGCCATGGTATTTATGGTTGTTCGTACCTCAATACAATTCTAACTATTTTCCGTAATATGATACTGTTATTGTTCTTGGTTATACCTGATTTATATAATAAGCTTTGTGTTTACTTTGTTGTATCTGTTTATGCAATAACGGAAAAATAAGGATGGCATTATAGTTTTATTTATTAGTGCTAAGAACTCTCGTAATTGTTTTACGATTCATGGCACTGAAAAATCCCATTGTAACATTCTCTCCATCAGAGTCCATCTGTATCCCATTAACAATTACTATGTGTCTTAACGACTTTACAACTTTACCTCTACACACGTAATTCGACTCTTTTCTACTCTACCTGTCATTTCCGCATTCTTTAATTTACTTAACACCTGATCTAGATGTTCTTAATGCATCGGTAAGTCCCCAGTAGTAAAACAATGATGTCATCTAGATAATTCGTACAATAGCTCCCGTATGTACCTCATCTAATATAATGTCCATTGCTCTAGAAAACCCTTCAACAGACGTTTTCAGTCCTTGTGGCAATACATGATAGGTATAAGTTTTCCCATAAATGAGAACCTTGTATATTTCTTTGACTCCTCATGCAAGGCAATTTAAAATATGTATCGTTACAGTCAATCAAACTTATATAATTTACTCCATGAAATGATTGAACGTTAGACGATATTGATGGTGATGCGGCGTCACCTAACATTTTCTTATTGAGTTCCCGCGTTCTAACAAGAGTATTATCGACCCATCTCGTTTCTAATTGTGTAAGTAAGCGGACTGCAAGATGGTGTCGCTTCTTGTTGGACAACTCCCAATCTTTCTAATTCGTCTAATTTCGCTTAAACTTGTTCTCTATGTCCCATGGGTACTGGATAACTACGTTTTACAAACGGTTTTCCATCCATAAATTTTATAACGTGTTCGTATTTATCAGTCAACCCTAGCTTACTGGTGAACACCTTACAATGCTTTTCCAATACAGGCAATAACAACTCTTTCTGTTCGCAACTTAGGTTGATATTGTTAGAATCTATTTTCCAATTGGTTTTGTAGTTAGTCTCAGTATTCGAATTGGAATGGTCTATCTGTTTTGTGTCCCATTCTAATATAGAATTAATAATAGCGGCATCCGACGCGCCCCTAACTTTTCGATTTTACAATCTGAATTTATTCTAACGCTCGTTTTAATCTCCCAAATATTCTATTTGTCAATGCCTGTTCATTTCCACAATGTACCACACCTTTCACCTGTCCTAGCCAATCATACCCTAATATCAACGATCTAGGTAGTCTACGCATAATCAGCTCAGGTGCTTTGACTAAAATTTTACAGTACTCTGTCCCTTTTCGTATAAAACTCACATACAATACCGTCCTCTTCACATGTTACGCCAGGATCGAACTGACTTTCTAACAAGATCCCTGCACTATCTGCTAATGATCAATAATCACATTCATCGCACATGGTCTCGCCTAAAGGTAGTTTCAAACCGTTCCCGTTAAATTCTAATTTCTCTCCTGCCTTCCATCTCCGTTATATGGGAATCTTATAAGCTATATTTCTCTCAGAATCTTTTCGAATCTCTTTATTCCATCTAGCACAAATAACTAACCAATCTGAACTCGCTTGTGTAGGGCATTAGTTTTTTTGTTGTTTGTCCGCCCCCACAGGTTTCGACGAAGCAGCCGTCTCAATTTCCTTAACGAAGGTAATAGCGGGTATTTTCAACCTAGGTCTATCTCTCCTCTGTATGTATGGCGCGGTCCTATTATAATTTGACCTATAAGTAGCACGCCCTCGATGATGGCCTCTCCCTCTGAATGAATTTCGATTTCTCCTCCATGCATCTGCCGACATGGTAGCTGTGATCGGTCGTCTACCTCTTACTGATTGTTTCTATTTGAAACATTTATAGATGCTATTTGGTGCCTTACAACAATATTTTGCTCTTAACCCCGAAGGAAATTCGCGTCGTTTATAACAGTGCCCTCTTCGGTCCTTGTAACCTATAATTGTTGTATTTCTACATAATAATGTCGCATTATTGAATTTACGAGGTCTCTCTCACTAAATGCAATTGTTAAAGACTGCATAGGCTCTACTTCTTGAATAAAATGCTCGGACTTAGTTAGCTCCGAGTCACTGGAATATACCTCTTTAATTTATTTATACCTTACTGATTTTTTTAATCTGTTCTGTTCAGTAATTTCGACTAAAGTCAGTTTCGAAATCTGCAAACGTGGCCCAATCTTTCGGATATAATTCTATGACTTTACGTACATGGCCCGTGACACATTCCAAAGCTATATCGACCTCTCTATCGTGCGCGTTTACTGATTTGATGTATTTTTAGTCTTTTCAAAATGTGATTGGGTTAATCTGTGATTTCCCGTTAAAAATAGGCTTGGTTACAGTAGTTTGAACCACATATACTTATATTACGAGTAATTGAGGACACCGCACTATCTTCCTCTGATGCGAAACTAGCCCCAGCTCTAACGCCACTCGCATCTCCATTCATTTCGCGTGATGAATCGCTAGTTACCTCTACTCTACTTTCGTTACTGCCTGAACCTAACAATTCTAATTTCTCATGAAATTCATTCATCCTTTGTAATAGCAACTCTAATGTCGTATTTTCGTTTGTCTTATTACGTTCATTCAGTTCACTTTCATTCATCTTATTTAAACCCTGTTTTCTCAAAGTGCGTCTGCCTCTACCTTCAGCCATTATTAACAATAACTATCGTTACAACGTCTGTCCGATGAGTTATAACAATAGTAACAAACACCCAACAACCAAACAATGTATTTTAACACTAACCAATTTTACAACTCTTCGCAATGTGTTTTTATAAAAATAGCCCGTTTTTTAAACAATGTATTCTAAAGAATTTATTTTGCAATTACTATGAAGCCTTAATTTGTTTCCGAGATAAACAGAAGTAAAACTTTCTAATTTTGTTTATGTTTAATCAATTTAGTTGTATATATTTTTATATGCAAAATAAGGTAGAAGTGATGATGCTACGCTCTTCTTTCTCGTTGGTATCCTGTGAAATTGACATTTTATGAGTACACATAATTTAACACAGTATTACACATAATTACCAGTCATGCACAACACATAGTCATATTTCATGCACAATAAATCTCCTCTCTGCTCCTTTGGTATCCCTGAAAACACTTTTTTTTTATAAAACTCTCGATACACGTGATTTCTACGTTGTGTTTTTTTTTTATTTTTTTATTTAGGTTCTAATCCAATCGTATCTTATTTGATTACGTAGTTGGAATATTCTGGTCCGCGGCACCTTCTGTGGTGGCCCCCCCCGGTTTGTGATCGTCTATTAATGATAATTTGTGTATATCGAGTGAGTTTTAAACAGCTTCAGGAATTTTGTAGTAAAGAGCGGAGCATGAGTATTGTGCTTTGGCAAATTTAGCCTTATCATTAAGTAAGTTATGTCAATGCCTTATTCTGAATGACCAAGAGTAATCACCTTTCCATTCCACCCAAGCTTACTTTAGTTATGACAGTGCCTTAATTTTACCTTTTAGTTAGTCTAATAAATCATTGACCTTAGAATAAGACCATGTGATAATCATCGCTTGAATAAAAACAAGTGCGATGTATATTAATAATCTACAGGTTGCCATAGTAAGTGTTGAGCTGGCGTGGGTTAGTGAATTGCCTCTTGTGAGGACTATTTGGGCCCCCCACCGACGAATTCCTGACTCGGACCAATGCCAAGGGATCCCTACCGCGGGGCTCACCGCTCAGCGTAGCTGATTATAGGGGGTAAAGAACCATCCTTTATTTACCCTAACGCTGCGAAGCGTATGTAATGGTTTTTTTTATGACGCTTAAAGCGCCCTTCCCCATGTTCGGTACCATTTGTTGTATAAATTTCGAATGAGTCGTATATTAGCTTGGCCAAGCTATAAAGCAATGGATTGGTTCTGAGAGGACGTGTGTTATGACATTCAGAGTCACTGGAATTCCGACACAGATAGGCACTGACTTTAATATATATATATATGTATATATAACATATAGGAAACGAAATAATTCATTGTCCTATAGTTAACCTTATACTCAATTTAATAAGAATGTACTCATCTCATCAGTCACAACAAATCCTGATAGTTGTTTCTATCTAACTCTACTTCCTAAAATCCTATATTCTTATTTCTCATACACAAAACAGTCATAACCTCTGACTTTACTCACTCTCGTAAATCCCATTGTTCAATCGTGACGGGAACTCCATCTGTGAGCATCTTGTTCCCTATCTAAGTTCAGGTAGCTACAATGGTTTAGAAACTACTAATAATCTTTCCTCTCTCTCTCTCTCTTTATATAACCAAGATTCGATTCTATTATTCAATTGTTATTACTGGCTTGTTCCTTCCAAATCAAATGCTATAGCGTTGTTAATTGTAATTATCAACTGAGAATATCTACTTATTAAAGAATAGCGATTTATAGTTTTAGCTATCATCGAGTATCGAGTGTATTATTTCCAGACCAGTAGATATCCTTCGGAATTTTATAATTAATTTAATTAATTAAAATCAATTTAGGTTACTCTGGTAAAACTTTAGGCTTAGTTATCTCTGCTGTTCCTTTATCTAGTAAGGGACTTAAAATTAATGAAATGAAAATCGGCACATGGTAGATCATAATTATCGTATTTTATTTCTTTGATCCACATAATTTCAAAATTAAAATAATACGAAACTCTTTCATTATTTAGATCGATATCGATATCTTACGATATTCGACCAGCCATTCTGTTCCTGCGGCTTCAATTTATGAGGGAAAAACGAACGGCTAAATAAAAAACCTCATTCGCCGGCCTACTATGAAAATATGACCAGGAAATGGTTCAAATACATGTACATTATTATTAATCTAATAACATGCATAGTCTCGTGCGTTTATTTACAAATCCATCTTTTACTCTCTAAGTTTATGATATGATAACACGTATCACATCTTATTATGTACATTAGTAATAAAACCCGATCATTGTCGGTTCCTTATTTTATACACAAAATCAATCTCGTTCCTTTATATGAGCGGTCTGTCAATTTGGAATGGAATCGAACCTTCCTCATACAATTCCTCACTGAGAATCATAATGCACTGCAAGTACATAACATATAATATAACCCTTCAAATAATATGGTAGGACTCGAACCTCCTTTATATAATTCTCGCTAAACATCACAATTATAATGATTACATTCATTATGTGTACATATGCTGCTGGCTCTAGTCAAACGTAACATCGGTACATTTCCCATACACTTCCTTAACATCACGATTATAATGATTACATTCATTATATGTACATATGCTGCTGGCTCTAGTCAAACGTAACATCGGTACATTTCCCAAACATACACCTCCTTAACATCACGATTATAATGATTACATTCATTATAAGTACATATGCTGCTGGCTCTAGTCAAACATAACATCAGCATCTTTACCAAACATAACATCAGTATCTTTCCCAAACGTACACCTCCTTAACATCACATTTTATAATGATTACATTCATTATATACAAGTATATATGTATGCAAATGTATACAAACATGGTACATTACCAAACCTCGATCTCTCGCCCTCACCGTAATCAGCATTCGGTGTCACTTAACTGATCTTACTTTACTTTATAATATATTCTAAACTCAACACAGACTTTAATTTAATTACATAATATATTACTTTCTCTATGAGAGCTAATTATAACTAGGCAACTCGTCGCTTCGAAGGCTCTTCGCTGAGTGTCCCTCACCCCGTCTCACCCCGTCCGATTTCGAAGAAAAGTCCCCTCGCCCCTCTCTCGTCATCTGAAACTTTTAAAATGCGCGGGAGTATCTGATAGGTCAAAACTCTTTTGGTAGGGATAACTGCAGAAAAAACAAAAGGATCTGCCCACAATTTCCAAGAACAAGCTAGGCTAATTTCAAAAGTTCTCTCCGAAACATAGTTCGACATGTGGCACCTATAAAATTAGTTTATGGGATATTTATCTTTTGTTTATCTCGGAACTTTCTTAAGAGTTCGCTTTTTTGCGAGGTTCAAATGCAATCTGAAACGATTCATTCCAAATTTATGGCTTTACAGCACTTAAACAATACGTCTTAACCTTTTTGAATAGTGGCTCTTTTTTCTCATAGTTTTCTAACGTCTACCTATTTAACTAATGGAAACATTTTTTTTGACGGTCCGATTTGACAAAAAAACAAGTCACATGTGCTTACCACCTCAGCCCGCTCAGCGACGGTCGCGGATCATTCTCCCAGATTATTGAAATCCCTTTGTCACCACCACAATAGGCATGTCTACGTCGGGATTATGTAAATTAGAAGCATTGATGGAAAACTCAGTGCGGCCCGTAACGATGAAACGGGCTCTGTAAACGCTGACAAAGGTCACAGAAATATAAGTACGTATTTCAACGGAACACGTAATCGCATAATACCCTTGTTAACAAAAAATCCTGGCCCGGCAAGAGGGGCCGTATTGTCGACGTTGGCGTTTATAATGGCCATATTGCTTGTTATGTTAATAATATGGTAATATACATGTATACAGGCTATCCATGACTATTAATTCAAAACGGGCGGGGAAGAACTAATCTAGGATTAACAATACAAGTTAGTAAAGTTCTTCGATTATAAAATAGGTAACTTATGTACTAATTTTATAATCGATTATATATCTAGTAGAAATAATCTAGGATCAGTAATACAACATACTAACGTTATTTGATTATGAAAATTTGTAAATTACAAATGTGGTAATCGATTACCAGTATTAATAATTACTAAATGTCTCGATTACGAAAATTTGGCATGATCGCACACCATCAAGTTAGGTTTACTCCAATTAGAGCTCAGCTTAGGCTCAGCAATATTATCGGCTATGATCTAAGTTTGCAATGAAGTAGTTGCGTTACATCGGGCAGCGAGTGGAGAGCAGCTGTACATCTGGGAAGTTATCTAATTACCGCAAACAGAAAGTTTGCGCCGGTGCGGCGCGCCGTCCTGACTAGTGTTGTTCAAAGTTGCTTAAAGGCAATAACATGATTTCATGTTATTTTACGTGCTTTTTAATAGCATTCGTAAAAACGATGACGTGCGCGACCGATAACAATAGACAGCATGCGACGGCTTTTCATTGTGACTGAGTCTACGAGTGTTGCGACTTGCGAATCTTGCGATGCGTGACGGGTAGATAATAATGGGAGAGCGTGCGATAGCAATAGCAACATGTGAGAGCTAATAGCATTTGCTATTTGAAATGTATGAAGCATGGCGCTTTTTGTTGCTTAACGATATGTTAACCACCACTGGTCCTGAGGCCAAGTTCCCGCTTCCCTCTACTCCCGCTACGTAGATGTTATTACCCGATGCTCCGCTACTCCATTACTGGCCGCTATTGTGCCGTGTTATAAGACTGGCTCAAGCATTATCGATGAGGCTTTTCAGCTAAAACGCAGCTCGATTTAAAGTTATCTGGTTACGGACTACATTTTCCTTTAGTTAAAGTAATAAAGAAGACTCCAAAGCTGCTTTTAAAATCGTATTGTTTGTAATAAATTAAACAAAGAGTTTAATTCAACCCATATTTTACAAAAAAAACAAGAGATGTTTAAATTGTACGACCAAACTTAAATAGAGATAAAAGTAATTTAAAATGAAAATGCACAAACATGCATAAAACATGTCGAAATGTTCATTATGTGCGGCTGAAAAACATTACCTAGTTACGAAGAGGTAGGCTTGATGAGTCCGTAGCATGATATTACAGTTTTCACATTACACAGCTTCCTACCAACAACAATAAGTAGTTACGAGCTGCACAAATTACGAGCGGGTTTATTAAAACGACGTTCGAAAGTTTTAGTACGATATATGTGTACCTAGTCAGTGGCGACATAAATGTTTCACCGTGAAAACAAGCTCCTAGGTTTATTTTCAATTTAGTTGAAAGCCGCATTTGACCTGATTCCTTTAGTAACAGGATTGCGTTATGATATCATAGCATAAATATCCGGTGCGGCGTGCCGCAAAAACATTTTTAGGTATAAGCCGTAAACGTGAAGCCGCCTCTCACGGTGTATTACCAGATATCGTAATTTAACTTTCGTATTTCATTACGGCCTCTCTTATTGTTTTCATAATTGAAAGGGGAACAAGCACGGATTTATGGGCCGTCACATTCGCGGATCAGTGCCTATCAAAAGCTTGTGATTAATGACGTGGTGGCTGGTGGCACGCACACTACCTCACGTGGGGGCCGCGCGTGGCTGCGCGCCCCGTACTGTCCACCAAAACAGCTGCACCAGTTTACCACCGAGTACTTGTTCGTAAATCACGTTCGTTGAATCACCAACACGAGGACAAATCGAGAAAAAAATGTGCCCAATAAAGATATAGCGGAATACTGACGGGAATAAAATCAGTCCGCTTTTCCTTGTCATTCGAGCGTGAACGTTATTAAATATTCCCGATATTTATTTGAAAAGAAATGCCTTTTTGTGTGAATATAAGAGATCCATAATATATTTGTTTATATGAAGCAAATATTTAACGACGTATCAATATCAAGTACCTACTACTCAAACAACATTTAAAATTATAAAACTAAAAAAAAAATGCCAAATACCATATCAGGTAATGATATACTGTTTTAAACTACCATGGTCAAAAACATTAGAATTAGGTTTTATAACGGGATAATTACCATGTATTTGTTTTTGTTTGAGTTCTTGATATTTCGGCACTTTTGCAAGCGCCATGATCACGAGAATACTAAAAGTTTCTGCGGGTAGGATTGTTGATGTTATAACGGGCAGACGTATCTATCTACCCGCTTCCTCGCACGTTTTTTGCTTACGATGACATTACCGTAAGCAAATTTAATTTCGTAAGCAAAAAACGTGCGAGGAAGCGGGTAGTGTCTTCCTCTATCTGTCGTCTCTCGAGAATCTAAACATTGCTGGTCTATAAAAATATGACAATGAAAAAACTTACACTGAAATGAAACAACTTACAATAAATGTTTCAATGCAGTATTTCGTAAACAAACATTCTTCTTTTGGTGCGTAATCAACACAAAACGGGAGCCCATCAGTCCTGCCATCAAATAACCCCTGAGCAGGCACTCGTGCTGACAGCAAAATCATGCGACACACGTCACCACCCTTTGAAACCCGCTAACAATGGGCTGGTTCTCGAAAAGTCTGCAAAACGTGAAAAACGCGTCTCATCTGCGAGCGATGTCGTGACAGAGAAAGCCCTCTATCAATCTGCCAACACCTATTTCCAAATATAAAGAACAGTAAGGACAATTTGGTAAATCAACTTAAAAAAAAACAGTATTTATTTATTATTAAAACACTTTTATTAGCTTGACTTGTAACTAACAATGTAATCAAATCTTAGAAGCCAATTTTCACCCACTTCTAATTGTCGTATCGACTTGAAACTTTGTATGTGTATGTAATCTCGGTGACAATGCAATAATTTGGTATCATCGACCTCATCTGATGATGCAGCCGGAAGGTGGGTAGGGCATCTCTGCAGTGGCTGCTAGTAAACTCCTTGTTTGGGCTCATATGATTCGTCTTCATGAGCCCAATACATTGAACTTGGTGACGAGGGTCTGATGATGGAACTGAAAGGTGGGTAGAGGATCTCTGCAGTGGCTACTAGTAAACCCCTCGTGTTTGGGCTCATATGATTCGTCTTGATGAGTCTAAATTAAACTTGGTAACAAAAGACTAAAAAGTAAAAAAAATAAAAATATATAGTTTAAAAAAACTAAAAAAAAAACACTTTAAAAACGCACTGAAAAATATAAAATAATTAAATTTACTTGTATTAGTTACGATATAATGGATAATTAAAAAAGTGTGAAGCGCTTCTTTTACTAGGTAAATAAAAGTACACACAACCAAAAAGCGCTCCACACTTTTTGAATTAACCATTATATCGTAACTAATACAAGTAAATTTAATTATTTTATATTTTTCAGTGCGTTTTAAAGTGTTTTTTTTTAGTTTTTTTAAACTATGTATTTTTTTAGGATATATTACAACGTGATCACCTTATAACGTCAATCTTCAATCTAGCTATGCGCAGTTACCGTTCGGCCATCATCGCTCTTACTGTTTACATATTGTGCCAATTCTCTGACATTCCCGTCTATTCACATCATACCACGGCGAGACATTTCAGTGATTATAGCGAATATTGCGTAAGACTTCTCTCTATTTTTACTAGATTTGGTCACGTGTGTTAACAACGCATTTATTATTATCATGCCTACATTTCGAAAAACAAAACAATAATGATGTTCTTAGTTCAGGCATAACTTGGTATGAGCTCGGTAGACTTTTGGATCTTATGCTATGCTACTAACACCTGAAATTGAATCATCATCATTAGCCTTTATCAGCCCACTGCTGGACATAGGCCTCTCCCAAGGTACGCCACTGAGCCCGGTCTTCGGCTCCTCTCAGCTACTCAGCGCAAGTCGTCAAGAAATTTAATGCTGGCAAGCAAACTCTGTAAAGATAGTAAGTTTTTATTATAACTAGTGGTAGAAACTAAGGATATTTATAATAAACTAGTTGCCCCCGCGGTGCAAAGTCTCAGCCCAATCGGTTTAAAATTGACAAAGTTTCATACAAACTCGCTCGCTGTCCCTCTGTCTTTTTGCTTCTTTATTACGGCTCAATCGTTGAATAAATTTGGTATGGAGATAGTTTAGACTCTGAAGACGGACATAAGAGTTCTTAAAGGTCGGCAACGCATCAGCAACTCCCCTGGTGTTGCAGATGTCCATAGGCGACGGTGACCGCTTTCCATCAGGCGGGCCATCTGCTTGTTTAATAATCTATTATATAAAAAAAATTTACACTTTTTATTGCAATAAAACTGTGGTCCACGCGATTCAAGCCGCCGGGCACGACTAGTATCAAAAAATCAATCACATGCGTGTTTACTTCACAAGTACAGCTGGTGACATGTGTACTATACTCACTATACAGTGAAACTAAAAAACATCACCGTGTCGAACCTTCAAAGCCCTCAAATATTTACCGATGAAAAAATCGTGCCTAACCAGTGAACGGGCTGAAAAGCGTTCCAATTTGATTGATGTAGTCTGGTTTGTCGTTGACCTGTACGCCACACGCGGATATTTTGACATTTCTTATCACAAACGTATCATCAGTTCGATGTGATAATGATGGTTGCGAGAGCTTGATTTGTCTCAGGATCGAGCCGATCGAGATATTTTGCGAAAGTGACGTCATCCTGGATATTTTGACATTTCTTATCACAAATGTATCATCAGTGTGATGTGGTGACGATAGTTGCGAGTGCTCAATTTGTCTACGGATCGAGCCGATCGAGATATTTTGCGAAAGTGACGTCATCCGGGATATTTTGTCATTTCTTATCAGAAACGTATCATCAGTGTGATGTGGTGATGATGGTTGCGAGAACTTGATTTGTCTAAGGATCGACCAGATCGAGATATTTTGCGAAAGTGACGTCATCCGGGATACTTTGACATTTCTTATCACAAACGTATCATCAGTGTAATGTGGTGACGATAGTTGCGACAGCTCGATTTGTCTAAGGATCGAGCCGATCGAGATATTTTGAGAAAGTGACGTCATCCTGCTAGGTAGTAAGGAGAATATTATAATCACTACAAGCCTAGCGTTATTCTCGACGCTAAACATATTACACTAACTAACATAATCTCTGGGGCATAGATTTCTTTAAGAAGGATTTCCCCGAACTAAGATTTCCTGTATCTAAGGTAAGAGCTCTGAAACTAAGCGGGCAATCGCATTTCTCTAGGTACAGGGAAATGTGATTTAGTAGATACTACTCTTATTAGGTAGTGTGTTAATTGGAGATATAACTGATATCTGCGATATTTTTGGCAGCCTCACTTGAGTGCTAGTGCTCAGTCCAGCAGACTGGCATAGCAAGACGTAACCATCGGGACTAGAGTTTTGCCAAAAGCTAATAATGCATTCTACCTCGAGTGCGTAAATGCGTTTTTTGTATGAAGAATAGTACAGCGCCGCGAGTTCTTATTCTTCTTCAGAGCAGAATTTGTCGGTGGAGCGTTTTCCATTTCGGTCCTCAGCCATCTTTTTAACTTCTTGGTGAGAGAGCTAATGAACCAATAACTCTTCATACAAAAAGGAGGTTACATACATGCGGTAGAACGGAATAACTTGTAGCACGACTCACACAAGCCTACGGATGACTAGAAATAATAAATAAAACAAATAATAAGAAAAGGTTAAACATTTCAGTCGCAAAACGGAATGAAACGGAATTTAATACGAGTGTTTTATGTTGAATAATATCAGCACGTACCGGTAGTGCACCTGAGCAATTGTTTCACGCGGCACTACACGACACGACTAAAAAGTCTTTTGAACTGGATACAGGTGCGTAACTTCCATATGGTAACGAAACAATACCTAGTATTTTTACTATTATTCAGTACAGTAAACTATGTTACTCATGTTGCAATCTGACTAACGATTTGTTGTTACAATCTTTTTTTCACAACTTACAGGGTAGCGTTTGAACACAAAACATCTGGGGTCAAAGGTGGAGCGGGGCGGGACCTCTGAATTACGTGAGGCTGCCGAAATACAATTGGAAATGCTTGGGAACAGATTCTTAACTTCTGGTTTGTATCTGACCCTAGACAGTACGCTACCAGTAGCTATGGTTCCATCGCGGTGTTTTTCTTCATCGAAAGCTCTAGCTTAATACAGAATTCGAACCTAGAGAGAGTCGCAAGTCGCCGTCATCACCACTGCTCCATCTTCGCTTTCATCTGCTGTGAACCAAGTTATGTTGCAATTTATTGGTTCACAGCAGATTGTAACAACAAATTGTGTACAGATTGCGTAGTGACTAGGCTACTTTATTGATAAAATTTGAATTGTTCTCTTGCTCGTTTTACGAAGTTCTGACAAACGAGGAGTGTTTTTGAATATAACAGGTAAAAATTTTTGATGAAACTCAGTTGACATTTTTGTGCAATTTTTTTTCGACATTTTCTTACTTCGTAACGAGGAAAACGCGTGCTTTTTTAAGAACTTTGAAATTGAATATATTTTTTTCTAACAGGGTATTTTTGTGTGTGTATTGTTTTGTTGAGCGTTTGTCCACAGGTGTGAGTGATATTAACTAACGATGTCGTCGAAGGTAGCGCCACGCTACCTGGACTGGGAACGAGCTCTCAATTGAAGCTACGAGACCACACTAATGGTGCTTGGCGATAGCTCCAGGCAAAACAGGATAGCGTTTGACCACAAGTCACCTGATGTTAAGTGACGATGTGGTCAAAGATGGTGACACGCTACACCTGTACTGGGAACTGGCTCTTCAGTTGGTAGGTGCTTGGCGACAGATTCTTAACATGAGGGTGGTAGCTAGCCAGGCGACTACTAGAAAGTACCCTACAAAGATACATGCTATGGTTCCATCACGATGTTTTCCTTCACCGAAAGCGCAAGCTCATTGTAGGCTTCGAACCTACGTCCTACGAATCGCAAGTCGATGTCACTACCACTGAGCCATCATCGCTATACATTTAGACCCTAGAAATCTTTTGAGCTACAAACAGCGACACAGGTAAATACTGCGACACATATACTATACCCATGTTACGTCAATAGATAAAAATGATAAAATTGAAAATTCAATAATGTTTATTCAATAGGATATATTGTGATCACTTTAAAACGTCAACTTAAAACTAGCTACGCCTGTTCCAACCTCCTTACGCCGGCAAAAGAACAGGCAAGAAACGCCCGGCAGGTAATTTTTTTGGCGCGGTCACATTGACAATTTTATTCTTATTACTAATTGATTGATTTGGAGCAAGTTCACTAAAATCCCAAGCTTTTTTTTGTCATCTAATAGTCCGATATTTTTTAATTAGCTTTACTAATAAGATTTCTCTTGTTTGATTGTACACATTGGGATATGGGAACATGAATATTAACGAGTTGCGGGATCACAACCAAAGCAGGCCAGACCCCACAAGCAGCACCCGTTCACGAGTTGCCGCATGACAGATATAAACCTAACATAAAGTTTAATTGTTTTCTGCACTGTACTTTTTCAGCCTTAATCACGATGTCATGTCGCTACGGCGTAGCTCCGTAGCACCGTAGCAGCGTAGCATAGAGACATTCTTCACGCATGGTTACAGTCGTGGACGCGGTTCAAAGAGTAGGCCTCTACGCCTACTTCTGACTGTCCTTTGTCGTGACAACGTGAGATGGCTAATTACAAACGACGTACTCACTTTTGCGGCGAACATTATAATGTACCTAGCTTATTTGTTTATAACATTTTATGTTTTCTCAAAAATATTCTTACTAATATTTAAAATGCGAAAGTTTGTGTTTCAAAAAATCAAAAAGTCAATTTTTATTTATTCAATAGGATACATTGTGATCACTTTAAAACGTCAAACTTAAAACTAGCTACGCCTGTTCCAACCTCCTTACGCCGGCAAAAGAACAGGCAAGAAACGCCCGGCAGGTAATTTTTTTGGCGCGATCACATTGACAATTTTATTCTTATTACTAATGGATTGAATTGGAGCAAGTTTGTTATCGTATCACCGTAGCTAATAAACCGATTTTGATGAAATTTGGAATGGAGATAGCTTATGCCCTGGATTAACACATAGTTTTATCCCGGAAAAAGGTTCCTGCGGGATAATGGGAAGACGCGGGTCAAACTGTGGGGCGCAACTAGTTAGGTACTTATGTGTATTTGTATATAACTTTTTTCTCAAAAATAACATAGAATAAAACAATACACTAACAACGCCTGAGAACCTGCATAAATCTAAAATAAATATTTTTATACAAACCTCGTGAAATATCAAAACTTCCGCCACTACGACTTTACGCTTCAGTCTATCTACGAGTCGAGACAAAACAACATAAAACATCAATTTCGTCCCGGTAGCTCTTCAACTCAACTGTGAAACAAAAGAAAACAACATATTAAAATCTGTAATAAGGGCATTTGGTAGAAGAAAAACAAAGTTATTTACAAATTTTTCGTATCAAAATACCGGCAGCGCTGCTACCGTACTGCGTAAGATGAGGGCAACCAATTTGATTGCATATTTTACGAAAAACGGCTTACAATAACAATGTGAAGCTGCGCCGAACAAAAGGTCGCATCGAGTGCGAGGAAACGTAGCCGACTCGCTCAATGCTGGACTTGGCAAGGTTAGCGTCGCTTGCTCTAAACTATGCTAGCAACCCTTGCATCTCTATCTCAATGGAGCAAGCACTAGTTTCCCCTGACAACAAAGTTGGCGGAAAGTAAATAGCAATGCAGCGTGTTCTCAAAGTTCACACGCACACACCTCGCATTGTTGGCGGGATACGCGAGCCGAGAAGAATGATTTTTCTGCCCGAAGCCTTTCTCCACAATAATGAGTCACTTGATGTATTGTCCTGTGGGCGCCATTTCGTCCAAATTACGAAGCCATTGTTACTGAGATATTGTTCGTCGCTTCGTGAATATGTGCGAAAGGAAATGAAACTGTTCCCTCGTGCGTCACCGTTTGTTGGCTTCCCAGAGCCCGCCCCGACACACTTCGCTATATTTCCATTCCGCTTAAGGATGACCGATATTGGTGTCGATTCGATTTTGCATTCTCTAAAACTAAACTAAGTTTGACAGGTCTAATAGTAATGCCGTCCTTTTTTTACTTCAGTGGTTAGAATAAGACAGCAATACTAATTAGACCTGTCAAATTTAATTTAGTTTATGAGAATGTAAAACCGAATTGACACCATTGACAACGATATATTTTTTTCATGTAGGTAGCTGTTCTCGAGTGGCGACGACGAACCCGAAAACGCTCTGTAGGTAGGCCCCCCACTAGGTGGACCGACGACATTGTAGACACATGGTAGACTCGATGGATGGAAATGGCTAATAGCCGTTTATGGTGGCGTTCAAAGGAAGAAGCCTATGTTCAGCAGTGGACTTCTTCCGGCTAATGATGATGAATGTATCTGTTCCTCGAAGTTTCACCCACGCGGACTAGTTACAGTTTATTACAGTAATAATTATACTATGTCCTTTCGTATCGTTCACACTATCTACATACTAAATTTCATGAAAATAGGTTGAGCGATTTAGGCATGAAGAGGTAGGTAACAAACAAACAGAGTTACTCGACCACATCGTCACTTAACATCAGGTGACTTGTGGTCAAACGCTACCCTGTAAATAGTAAAAAAAAAAAAACTATTACATATGTAACATATATACAAAATATGTTAATTAATATCGATATACTTTAGACATGGATATCGATATTTCACTAATATCGATATAAAACGCTCATCCCTTATTTCGCTCAACATACTTCCTGTTAAATGAGTGCTCATGCATTGTTCGTTTTAATACATTCAAGTATTTAACTATACTGAACAAAAAGTATTTAAGCTTAGTAGTTCTTTCTTAAAAGGTAGCGACGATGTAATCGAAGATACCAGCACGCTACACCTGGATTGGCAATTGAATCTTAAGCGAAGCTACCGGAATACCTACACCACTAGGTGCTTGGTGACAGATTCTTGAGTATCCTTCACCAAAAAAGCTCAAACAAATTCAGGATCCGAACCCACAACCTAACCCTCGTTGGTTCGAATCCTACCATAAGCTTGAACTTTCGGTGAAGGAAAACATCGTGATGAAACCATAGCTTGGTGGTAGGGTATTTTCTAGTACTCGCCTGGCTAGCTACCACAGTCATGTTAAGAATCTGTCGCCAAGCCAATCGGTGTGTTCCGGCAGCCTCACTTGAGAGCCAGTTCCCGATCCCGGTGTAGCGTGACGCCACCACATCGCCACTTAACATCAGGTGACTTGTGGTCAAATGCTACCCTGTAAGTAATAAAAATAAATAAAAAAAACCTACATCGTACAAGTCATTGTCTCAACAACCGAGCTACCATCGCTTCAATGGGATCGGTCTGTTTCATTAAAAGCTTTGTGCTATTAAACAATCTGCAATAGACAATTGCAATCTTACTATATTGGCGGTGCTAAACCTCGCTATAATTGGATTGTCTTTTGAGCTGCAAACCTCGATACTGCACCGATGCCGGTACTCCGATAGCTTTATTTCCAGTTCAGTAGCAGCCTCTCGTTCTGGACCGTCACTCGAGAGAGATAAGATATCGGATCAGATATGAGATTGCATTATTACAGTTAATAGTCCGTAGTCGGCATGCCAGTCGAAGTACTGTCGCCTGCAATAATATGTATGCATTTCATACTCACCATGAACTCGCAAATGATGTAACCATCTACTCGTAGCGTAATCATTTATACATACAAGTATTCAATATAAAAAAGGTAAAAAAACAAAGCCAGAATATTATCTTAAATAACTGCACCCCGGTTATACCGAACACAAAAACCTTTACTGGTATATAAAGTATTCTATCTTCATTATAAATTTCATTCCAATCCGATGACCCATTTCAGCGTGATATAATAACAAACATACAAACTCACTTACAAATTTTTACATTATTATATTAGTAGGAAGTTCATAAATTTTATTGAATATATAATTTATAGATACCTAGTAGATAAAGCTACAAGTTAATGGTTACATGTTTTTTGAGTTTATGCTGAGAACATTTTCAGAGACATTAATTTGAAAATTATGATTTGTATACATATTCAAAAGTCAAAAGTCAAAGTCAATTGTTTTTTATTCAACACTTTAAAACGTCAAAATTAAAACTAGCTACGTCTGTTATTTTTGCAGGCGACAGTACTACAGAACGATCATCTTATTTTATAGTTCAGTTTTAGTCTTGTATCTATTTAAATTTGATTCAGTACCGGGAAATACTTTGCAAGATTAAAACCAAGCCACAGAAACAATATTGGCGGAAGTCTGCGCTTGCAGCCATTATGCGCATAGAGGTAACTGTTTCGGCACTTACGTTCAATGCATTGAATATGCACTGGATATTGCATTGCAGAGGCTATTACCGGCACGTCGCGCTGTTGTCCTGCGCCTTCGCTCTTATTGAACTGATATCAAATATTGTGAACGATATGAAAACTGAACTACACACTACACACGAGACAATATTCATTTTCGATAATAACATCACTGTGTTCCTCTATTTGTTTCGAACGTTCGCTATTTCTGTGAAAACAAACAAAATTGATTCGATATCCGCGTTCCTCCGAGATTACGTTGTTAAGAGCTTCGTTGAACATCACATAACTTGAATGTCCTCTCAAAGTGCCTTCTTTTTGGAATTCCATAAAATATTTACGACAAATAATGAAGACTCCGTAATATTTTTATTCCGTTCTTTGAGGCTATTATTATAGAATCTATAAATTCGTCACGAAGCCATCGCGGCCCCGTATAATAAATACGTGCCGATAATTCCTAATATTTTTTACGTAACAATGCCATAGAAAATTATGGCTAAGTAGACCAAAGGAAAATGAACGACTTGAATAACATTTTTATGTATTATCGGATAAATAAAATAACTTTTTTTTTTCCTATAGAATGTATTTCAAAGAGAGTCGCTAGTCGTTGTTACACTTTTATATTATTTTGTTTATTTACCGCCTTTGGATAATCGTATGTGGATATTTATTTACTTACACGATTATTCCATTTGCACTATCAAAGCACTCGAAGAAATGGCACGAACGTCTAGCAGCGAATATTAAGTAGGCCAATGCAACAAAACATTAGCGCTAAATCGCACATCCCCGCGAAATGCGACACATACATTAGCGGTGGGCGATTATATGACATATACTAATCGAATCGTTCGATTCAGATGTCTCGATTATAGCTATTAGTGATTACTAATTTAGTGACGGTTTGTTGTTCGCGTCTTTGAGACATAGTAACTTACGTTACACATTTGGCGGCGTGCGTGCACGACGGGAGTAGAACTAATCTAAAATTAGTAATACGAATTAGTAACGTTATTCGATTATGAACTTTAATAAGTTGCTTATTTCATAATCGATTATTACTATTAATAAATTAATTAGTATATGTCTCGATTATAACGGTACATCGCTAGCATACTCGTCGATGTTACCTAGTGATATGTAGTGAAGTAAAGCTCCACTGCATTTTGCAATTTTGTGATTGCGCAGATTCCTTCTAATATGAAACAATTAAAGCAACTAACGCTCAAATTCCAATTTATACCGATGCATGTACTAACTTAGATGAGGATGAATTTGTAGAACATAACATCGCGTAAATGTAGTAACTACTACACTTATAAGAAAGTTTGTGAGTGTGAATGTGTGAGTGACATACACACTCACACATTCACGTTACTTTTTCACGATGAAACAGATCAATTTATTTGAGTGGAATTTGGAATGAAGATAGCTTTAGGCTACTTTTTGTCCCAGAAAAAAGTTCTGGTGGGATAGCGGAAAAATTGCAGGGTAAAGTTAGTTGGTTATATTAAAAACTAGCTATTTCCCGCGGATTTCACCCGCGTGGGCTAAAACTTATCGCGATATCAAATAATAAACTATCTCCGTATCAAATATCATTTAAATCGGTTCAGTAGTTTGGCCGTGAAAGCGAGACCGACATACAGACAGATAGTTACTTTCACATTTATAATATGTAGGGAAGTAGGAATTAGCATTCCAAGTTTATATATACACTAAAAAGATTGCGCATATTTAATAAACATAGGAATGTTTTACTGCATTTTGAAATATATAAAGACAATGTGTCACCAGTTATTTATAAATGTATTGTGAAAAAGGTGATGTTTATATTGCTTTAAAATTAACCTTCTGGTTTTCGCCTGAAAAGTGTTCGCTAAATAACAGGAAGTTTTGAAGGCAAGGCCTCGAAAACCCAATACTGAAAACATACATGGTGCATATTTCATTTTAACGGGCATTCAATAACAAACAATCTGACAATCGTTTCCAAATCGACAAAGCATCGCACGAAATCCTAGCGTGTTTTGTACTGTCAACAGCATCACATATTTAAAGCTGGGTTCATATCGTGCTTGTGTGGCAATGGACAAAGCACTGTTAGGTATCGGGCATGCGGTGAGCAATGTGCAACTAGTCCTATGTTGGTACCAGTATTGCCAACACAGTGAATTTTCCACTAGATCTACTAGAGGAGTACTCCAGGGGTTGGCGAAAGGGACCTGATGGTTTACGGTCAGTTTCATTAATCTGGATAAATCTAAATATATTATTCCATATTCTTACTCAAAATAAAATTAATTTGAAATAAAATGATGTGCGATAGTCACACACACGACTGTAGAAGAATAGAATGAAAAAAACTATGTAAAAAAATACCTTGTAATCTAACTCAAAGGTGACTGACTGACTGGCAGTGATCTAGCAACGCACAGCCCAAACCACTGGACGGATCGGGCTGAAATTTGGCATGCAGGTAGATGTTATGACGTAGGCATCCGCTAAGAAAGGATTTTGATTAATTCTACCCCCAAGGGGATAAAATAGGGGATGAAAATTTGTATGAAACTTTGTCAATTTTAAACCGATCGGGCTGAGACTTTGCATGCATAAAGCTGTAGCCCACGCGGGTGAAACCGCGGGGAACAGCTAGTTGGTTAATAATTTGTCTTACTAGAGATAGAATATTGACGTAAGCTCCATAGAAGTAATGTCAAATTTCTATCTTTAGTAGATAGATTATTGAAACTATGGCCGTTAATGGGCAACAATTACGTCTTGTTGTTAGTGTTTTTTTTTTTTTTTTGGTGGCTAGTAAATATTTTTTTTTTAGGTTTTGCATGAAATTTTGTCACAAAAAGTCTGTCGTACCCATAACTATAATACCTATGTATACCTACAGGACACATGTCAGCATCTCTGAAATTGGTTCCAGCACTCCAGAATTAAATCTGATAGGCTCAAAATGCTCGATACAAGTTTATATTCCGGTATAAACTACATGTAGTTGTTATCTGGTGTATAAGTGTTTATTTTATATACATTAGAAAGTAGACATACAATTTAGTATGGTTATTGGTAGTGTCACCGGTTAGATTTGATGGGAAGCCACGTAAATTACTGGCAACACTGGTTGGTACAACACTATTATTTACAGCGCACAGCTCCTAGATTCAATCCCATTCTATCTAGCAGGGAATTTTAACAGAATACAGACACGGACGATGCGATGCCTGCGATGTGTGAAACTGCGAAACAATTTCGTATTTGTATGTAGTTCTACCTTAGCTGATATTCCCGTGAACACCATTTACTTTTCCATAGCAAATCCTACTAATATGTATTATAAACGTGAAAGTTTGTGAGTATGGATGCATGGATGGATGGATGTTTGTTGCTCTTTCACGCAAAAACCACTAAACGGATTTGAGTAAAATTTGGAATGGAGATAGCTTATACTCTGGATTAACACATAGGCTACTTTTATCCCGGAAAAAGGTTCCTTTAGGATAACGAGAAACCGCGGGGCGCAACTAGTCCATCTATACAAATATCTATGTCTGTTTATAATTTCAAATTAACAGCTTTTCACTAAATGCATATGAAAGTATATACATATACGTATGTGTGTACGTGTGTGTGTACGTATGTGTGTGTGTGTGTGTGTATGTGTATGTGTAGTACCTACGGTACTTACTTACATCAAAAAAACAATTTTAAACATTTTTGTCTCTCTGTCTGTCTGTTTGTTCGGCTAATCTCTGAAACGTCTTGTCCAATTCTGTCGAAAATTTTAACTCGCAGATAACTATGTTAAACATAGCTACTTTTATTATAGAATTTGAACCATGGGGAAGGTCACAAGATACTTTTTATCACGATAAACAGTAGTTCGCGCGGGACACCACGTAGCTAATAAATTATTATAAATGCTAAAGTACTTTTCTCTATGATAGAAAATGTATCATCATTTTATAGCGATGATGGCTCAGTGGTAGTGACGTCGGCTTGCGATCCGTAGGACGTGGGTTCGAATCCTACAATGAGCTTGAGCTTTCGGTGAAGGAAAACATCGTGATGAAACCATAGCTTGGTGGTAGGGTATTTTCTAGTACTCGCCTGGCTAGCTACCACCCTCTTGTTAAGAATCTGTCGCCAAGCACCTATCGGTGTGTTCCGGCAGCCTCACTTGAGAGCCAGTTCCCAGTCCAGGTGTAGCGTGGCGCCATCTTCGACCACATCGTCATTTAACATCAGGTGACTTGTGGTCAAACGCTACCCTGTAAATTAGTAAAAATCAAAAGTGTATTCCGGCAGCCCCAATTGAGAGCCAGTTCCCAATCCAGGCATAGCGCGATGCCACCTTCGACTTCATCGTCACCCCATATTCGCTAAGACCATCTTAACTCGTAACGCGGTCGCGTTACGTTATCTGCATGGAATGACCGGTAAAGCACGTAATGACGTCACACGACATTGGCAAGGAATCTTATGTTCCTATCAAATAAGGGAACAGGCGACTTGTGGTCAAACGCAACACTGCAAAATTAAAAAAAAATCTATAATAAACGTAGGTGAAACTGCGGGGCACGGGTATATATATTAATCTTTTAGTCCTCTTGTAATCTTGTCAAGCAATGTTTACCCGCCGTGAAAATTTACGGAGGGTTTTTTAATCGTATCCGGCGCGCGACTTCCATTATACCACTTGTAAGCTAATTGGCAAATATAGAGATATAGATACGTACTAACTTACAAAGAAGAGCATTATTTGATCTGAATCTTAGTAAGCCATGCTAGAAAAACACATTTTTTGTGACTTCAAATAAAAAAGTAGTACCTTTGGTCATTGATTACTATAATTACCCTGCGTCTCGAATGTCTCACAGCAATACCGCAATATTTAGCAATTTAAAGGTATTACCTACAGTCAGTAACAAAAATCGCTGATCACACCTAATCATCCAAAAGTATTCCAGAACAGCGATGTTTAGCGTAAATTATTTGGAAAATTAGGTATTTTCACCCAATTTTGTCGTGGACCGTACCCGTGGCGTCCCATGAAACTTACAAAGTCCGTAGTCTCTCGTCGATTCTAAAGACGGAAGTTCATTTATTAAGTGGCCTCGAATACTCCCCTGACTTGAGACAGGAATTTTAACTAAATTTCACACCGGCACCGTGGCAAACTTAAATGTTAACTTTAAAATTGCAGCTCGCTCGAGTAAATAGCCGCGTACCTACTTTGGTTTACAATTTTACTTTCATAATCAGCCCGCTGGGTTATCTTGTCACTTCCACTTTGCAGCTTAAGAACGAAGTTGAGGAAATGTTATTGAATAGCGTTGTTATTCCAACATCTTGCGATCTCTCTCTATCTCTAAATCATTTACTGATAGTACGATATGATGACCTCAATAGCTCTAAATACTCCTGAGTATTTACAAATGAAAAGAATGGGCACGTCTAAAACAAACTACAGTAAATAAATGATTTCGAAAATATTCCATACCAAAAAAAACATTCCACAGTTTATTTCAGAAGTATCACGGCATCAAAATAAAAAGGTGGATCCAAAAAGCTTTCAGTTCAAAATGTACATTTGCCATTATGTTTTGTTTGGTTTGCGGAGTCGAAAGTCCGCCGCCTGCTCTCGCCGAGCACTGAGTCGCACGACCAGGCGTCCCGCAGCTCATAGCCGCTTACAAAAAATACAAGTTTTCCGCACAAGGGCCGCAAAAACGCTATTTGTTCACGTTTCATGCAGACTACTACTTAACAAAGTGGGTTTAATGGGATACCATGTGGATGGGAATGGTTTAAGTGGGTGGACACGAGTTATAAATTGTAGACATGTAAATAGACTACATTTTTGGGACGACGTACGACACAAGTAGTTTTACTAAATGCGAAAGTACGGAAAGCGAATTAAATAGATAAGAAATGTAAACTGTGATGTGTAATATCGTCCAATTGCTTATGAACTTTTTTCAATCCAAAGCAGAGAGAACTTTGATACCTTAAATATTGTCAAACAGTACAGGAAAGGGTGAAGTCTTAGCGCCAAAGTACTGTCTTCTCTGACTTAGTATTTTACCACAGTTCTCCTTTCATTAAATCCCATCCTGACGCACTACCGCCTGCCGGACAAGAATGTTTATCAAACGTTTCCTCGAAAAAGAATGTTAAAATATATTCCAGATGCGACCAACTTGAACGCATTAGTAAGGTCAAAATAATTAATTCAATGCAGTGTTTTCCTTTCGTCCAGACACTTCAAGATTGTTTCTTCCACGTGTTCCGTAGACTTCCAAAAGGAGTTGCAAAAACACATTTTACGATTACCTTCATCATCTTTAGCACCAACCAAACTTATTTAAAACACATTGGGAAAATCGAGTATCATCAGCTACTTTTGTCGCTGACTGTACAGTTGCTTTCCTAAAACATAAATATATATTTACAGAGGGATCTTCGTCACAATGCCTGGTTTCACATCGCTTGAACTATAATTACTTCTCTACGTTTAATTCTGCATATATTTTATAGTTACTGCGATATTTAGTATAGAATTTTGGGTTCCTCGCAAACTCCGGCTGAATGACAGTGTAATGCGCTCGTGCACCGTCGCCGTCGGTGGAATTAATAGGTAATTAGTTCACCTTGTTCACGCCTCGCTCTCTAGAGCCCCGCGTTGAGCGACGGAATTTAGATCTTTTTAAGGTTCCGTACCTCAAAAGGAAAAACGGAACCCTTGTTGGATCATTTTGTTGTCCGTCTGTCCATCTGTAAAGACCCTTTTTCTCAAGAGCGCGTTGAGGTATCAAGTTGAAATTTATATCAAATACCTACTCGGGTCTACGGTCTCTTTCAGCTGTGAAAGAATCAAACTTGTAAGTCAACGCGGTCAAAAGATATGACCGTTTATGTTGCATATTTCGCGATTTCACAAGGGAATGGAAACCTATAAGGTACTTCCCATTGACTGGGAGTCATAAAATTTGGCTGTATGACTTTACGTTATACAGCACATAATTCAGTAAAAGTTTGAAAACCGTAAGTACGTAGTTTGCCTAATAATAAAGAAAAACAAATTTGTACGGAACCCTCGATGCGCGAGTCCAACTCACACTTGGTTGGTTTTTTATTTGTACCCGACTCTGAACTGGGCTGAAATTGCTGAGAGATAGGGGGTCCGGACCCCTCCCCTCTTGGTCCACGCAAAAACGTAAATTTTAATACACCGAATATCTGTATCTAAGTATATTATATCTGTGCCACATACAGTGAAAACAAAATTATTTTAAGTTTTTGTGTAGGTTATCTATAAACAAGTAGGTATTGAGAGGAACTATATCTGGCTCGCAGCTTTATTTAGGTTTGTTAAAGATAGTAAAAATAAATTTATATAATTCTAAATTGATTGATTTTGTATCGGTGTTTAAAATTGTTGAAGTCAAGGGCAATGACTAACTTACCTTTGTGCATTCTTGTATAATATTATGTGAGAGCTGCAGCTACACTCG
The DNA here is from genome assembly GCA_931315375.2 of Opisthograptis luteolata. Classification (NCBI taxonomy): domain Eukaryota; kingdom Metazoa; phylum Arthropoda; class Insecta; order Lepidoptera; family Geometridae; genus Opisthograptis; species Opisthograptis luteolata. Next base: position 4,641,154 of record OV928038.1, on the reverse strand, counting down.
TGAGTGTTTAAAATATGTAAATACATCCGAACAGATTCTACTGCTCCCTTATGTCTACTGTGCCAGAAGTTTTCATTGCGAAACTCAGCGCAGTACTATTAACTAGGTATATCTATATATCATACCTATGATAGACGTACCAAATAGTAAGTATTAAATTTTAAATTTAAGTACATGGTAGGTATATACTTACATGTAGTTTTCGCAGACGTTTAATGCTGTCACAAGTCACAACTATTACGTTCCCACTGCTGGGACACGGGCCTTCTCTCTAGAAGAGAGTGTGGGCCGTGATCTACCACGCTAGGCCATCAGTTAGTAGATGTCGCAAGTTCTGAATATGGTTGAGCCAGCGCTGGTTATAATAACCAGCATCATGCTGAGTTGGGGCCGGTTTGTGGCAAAAAACAGTCACGATTTGTATATATTAATTAGTTCATGTATTTATATTTTTAATTACTGTTCTGTTTGTGTAAGTTTATGCATTATTTTTTTATCACTTCTTTTTTCTACAAATAAAATTATTGTCTATTGTTGTTAATTTTATTTTATTGATTGTTTAACTTAATTGTGTATATTTTTTTGTGGGGCAGTTGCTTACGGCCGTCCAATTATTCTAAAAAACTGCGGTTCTTAGACATGTCACATACCGGATTCTTTACGATGTTTCCCTTCACTGTTTTAAACTATGGCAAATCCGCACATAATGAGAGGCCGATATTGGACAATCGTCGTCCCATCTGCCCTACCACACTACATTAAGCCCTACATCCTCTCCACATCCGCATCCCCGAGACAACAATTGACCTGCATGCCAGCAGATAGCATCGTTTAGTTTAAGTGGAAGCTCAAACGGTTTGTGTGGTGACACAAATTAAAGCTATCGGTTCACAGTTGTAAAGGCAAACAGAAAAAAAATGCAGTGGCTCTAGGATAGAAAATGACTGGGGCAGAAAATGACTAGGATAGAAAATGACTAGGTTAGAACGTGGCCAAAGCGGAACGTGACCAGTGAGGAACATGACTAAAGCGGAATGACTAAAGCCGAACATGACACCTACATAACAACTCAAAAATAGAGGCTGGTTTTTACATTCACGAATAAATAGCTTTTGTCTTTTTAGACCGGAAGATATAGGTAGACCGCTCTCTAGGCGGACCGACGACAATGTAGGAGTCACAGGGAGCCGATGAATACTAATACAAATGGGTTAGCTGTTCAGTGTTCGTGGTGGTGTTCAAAGGGGAAGACCTATGTTCATAAGTGGACTTCCCCCGGCTGATCACTTTTTTTATACCCATAAGGTGCTAAGGTAATGAAACTAAAAATGGTTTTCCAATTTTTTTTTATAGGATAAGGTAGTTGTCAAATAACTGGGACTAAAATGTGATGGTGATTAGGATAAACGATTTATACTTATAACAGTCTTTTCTTCATACAATTCGTCGTTATAAAAGTAAGCGTTCTGGAACTAAGTCACTGTCCAGTAACATTACATGGTAACAGTGGTAGACGGCCAGTAAATGATAGTATGGTATAATTGCACGAGCCTATTTCACGCCGCTAATTAAGTTGCGCTAATTACTCTGTCGCGTTAATCACAGCGCTGTGCAAATTTGTGAAACAGACAAATCAAGTACATTATTTTATGTTTTAAAAATACTTATTCAATATTTGTGTCAATAGAAGTAATTTATTTTCAACCGAGCTCTAGTTACGTTGTAGCTACCGTTGTAGCCAGGCACGGATCCAGAACTTCGTTCCGGGGGACCATTTTTTGTGAATTCTTTCAAGGCTGGAGATGTTTTTAAGATTTTGTTCAGATGAGGGCATTTTTTGTGTGATAACTATATCTTTCAGAACATTTGTTTTATGTTGGTCGTAGCTAGGATCCAACGAACTTACTCAAAATTAAAACATGAATTTATTCTTACTTGCACTTGACTTCATCTTTATCTTTAATCAAAAGTATTTAACAGATTTATGTACAAAAAATGAATGCTAAATGAAAACTGACGATGTGGCTATTGTTTCTATTGTCTCAATTTACTAATTAAGTTTGCGCAGGGGGGGGGGTGACCTCGCCCTGAGCGCTCATAACCTTAGCTACGACACTGGTTGTAGCAGCAGCAGTCATAGCGGAGCAAACCTCAATCTAATATTAGTGTAGTAATCACACTCTATTATTTCACAACGCTAATAAAGTTTCGCTAAATTACTCTCTCACGTGATCTACTACGTTGCGTTGTCAATTTTTTGAAAATTATTTCACTGTTAGAATGCTACACTATCCCTCAGTATCGGACTGTAGCAAACGTCAAAACTACATTACAAAACAGTAACCTGTGCAATTCGATGGAACACTGTGAATGTTTGAACTGTGAAATCTAGTAGCAAGTACATTATATAGGTCGCTGCTAATGATAATACTTTTTTGGTCCTGTTAAAGTTTGGAGAGTATGGCTGCGAAAAGATAAAACAAAAGGCAGTGCTGTGTAGCTACTATCGAAACATGAAAAAATCGAAAGGTGGAAAGACTTTTCCCGGATCTTACAACTTTGACCTCGATTATCTCAGTTCTGAGACGTTGTAGTAGTTTTTATAAGGCAACATTTTTCGTCTGTTTTCATCTCCTCTCTCGATTTATTATGACTTGGACAGTGGCCGCAAAACGACTAGGAAAAAAATGAAAAATTGTGGACAGAAATGTCCTATCCTTTGCCCTAATTACGGCCTGGAAAAGAACGAGTTTTATTTCAACAAAAGAACAAAACATCTCGAATTGAATGAGAAAAGTTGAAGTCCACTCTTTAGAGAGTTCGTGCAAGCCATTTAATGAATGAAGCACATTCCGGGTACTTTCGCAGTGAAGCGTTCAAATTGAATTACACGAGACTCCGCACTTATATGGTAAGGAAGTGCTTACAAGATTAGTGCAACAGACGAAGCGAGTGCCGCTGACGCGTTCCTTACCAGCGCGCCGTTCTCGCTTCGCTTGTTCTCACTTGTCTTTCATTAATTTTATTTTATTTCAAGTGCTATTTGAATAAGAATGTACCTAACTACTTAGCATCTTCATACTTATTATAGGCTTCCTTGCCATGATGTTAAATGACGATGCTGTTGACGGTGGCTATGCTACGCTTGGTTGGGGCAAAAATATCGAGTGACTTCGTCTTCCTAACACTAACGGCCGGTTTCAATAACATAATATCTATCAACGGTTTGCCTTACTAGAGATAGAAAGACACAAGTTCCATAGAAGTAATGTCAAATTTCTATCTCAAGTAGGGCAATCCGTGGATAGATAGGTTATTGACACTGGCCGTATGCAGATTATGATATAAGCATCATCAGCCTGTTACGTTATCAAATAGAACTGACTGGAATCAGCTATTCTCAAAAAGTATATTGTTAACCTTTCACACTAATATTTATTAATGCGAAAGTTTGTGAGTGTCTGTCTGTTTTTCTTCAGTCGTGCTTCACGTTGAAACGGCTTTATGGATATGAGAAAAATTTAGAATAGAGATATTATTATACTCGTAGCTTATATCTTGAAATAACACATATCTAGGCTACATTTTTATCTCGGTCCATAGATAACGGGAAAACTTTGGGTGTCACGGGGTGCAGCTTGTATAAAGTAAAAAAATAATTTTTAATCTATGATAGGTACGTTTGTTCAATCCTAGATGATTCATGGCACATACTTATTTTGTAATTCTTGAACATATTCATTTTGCCACGAGTACCTCACGAACTCACGGCGTCTTTTGCCACAACAATTCTGAACGATGAGAAATTCCCACATAATCTACGTGATATTAGGAAGTAGATACCTAAGTTGTTACCAAATACCTTCTAACTTTTATATGTTAAATTAAGCTGAAATTCTTATTTACTTTATATTTTAATATACACAAATTTACGCTACCAACCGTATGTCATCAATACTTCAGTCCATCCAAAGGTTGTCTCATAGAAATCAGTCTATGCTATAAGACCGCCCATCGTAGCACTAGTTCTAAGACATTTCCTTTTATGTTGTGGTGAAACAATGAAGCGTTATCTATCTATCTTATCACCTACTGTAGGTCGTAGCTAAATAAATGAACAGTAGGACAGCAGAACGTCTTGCAAGGAAGCCGAAAATATGGCGCATGAGCTAGAAGATTCCGGCAAGGAAACAAATATTTGTGAATAAATAAAGCTTTGTGCGGGGGTGGCGCCCTCTCGATACGACGACGAGATTTATACAACGACCATTACTTTGCGCCAAGCATGTGTTGTGGAAAAATATGGTAGATTATATGAACTTATGTATTATGAAAATGGATTGTCAAATTTTCCGTGCAAAAATTTTACAATAAGATCAAATTTACCGAAATTTGGTATGACATTTAAGTTACGGACGGAAAACTGGCCCTAAATAACTTCACCGAATCGTATGATTATCTATATTACACTGATCACATTATTGATGTGTGCTGCAGCCGCAGCAGTCACTGCTGTGTTTATAAACCTCGGCTTTTCAGAACTATTTATATATGTATATATAAATATATATTTGTTTATGACCACGAGTCACTTGATGCTAAGTAAAGATGTATAGCCAAAGGTAGCCACGCTACGCCTGATTGGGCACTAGAACTTTATTCACATTCCATATGCATGGTAATGAGTAAAATAATTACGGTTTTATGTACAGTTCCTCACCGTATTTTGTGACTGAAATCAGAAACTCCCGCAATTACGTACACTTACCTCTTTATTTGAACCTTATCCGAGCGAGCGGATGGAAAACTTCCCGCTCCTGCACTCATACCATTTGAGAGCGATACCTACTTGAATTTAGGTGTTTTAGTTGCTTACAGCGTAAGTACGACCTACTTGTCTCTTTACCAAAATAGACACATTTTCGGATAGAATTCTTTGAAGCCATCATTTTGTTCTAAATGGGTTTGTTCTTATTAGCCACTCGGATAGCTCCAGGAACCACGGATTCGATACCTACTTACCTATCCACGGCTGGTAATTTTCCACCAAGTTTTCAGAAGAATTGAGTTACTTAAATATAATGGCACAGATTTTTCGTCGGCACAAGTACTTAATAACAATAACGCCCACACAATAACATTTATAGCTCCGTATTCTGTGTCCATCTATAGTATATTTTTTGGTACGAAAAATCTATTTACTACTGGGGTCTAGAGGGCTGTTATAGTTTTCATACAAATAAAACTCACTACAGGGGTAGGTCATCATTATCAGCCTTCCACGTTCCCACTGCTGGGACTCTGGCCTTCTCTCAGAGAGAGAGTATGGGCTATAATCTACCACGCTGGCCCAGTGCGGGTTGGTAGATGTCACATGCCCTTGAAAATGTTACAGTTCTTGGGCATGCCGGTTTCCTCACGATGTTTTCCTTCACCGTTTTGAGCGATGGCAAATCCGTACATAACTTATTAAGTCATAGGTACGAGGCTGAGAGGATTCGAACTCGGTGTCGGCGTCTTGTAAGTCGCACGCCAAACCGTTCGGCCACCATCGCTCTCAGTGCCGTGCAGGGGTAGGTACTAGCTCTTAAATAAGATTTCCTGTATCAGAAGCTACATGAATCGGGGATCCACGACATCCAGACACAGGACAAATACTATCCTTTTTTTAAACACACATTTGTTTTGTAATAAGTAATACTTATCAAATAAACAGTAGATTGATGCCCGAAATGAATAATCGATCCGATCCGTTATCCGCGGTTTTGAATCGATATGTCATTTAAGTACTAGGGCTTGACAGATTACTACTAAAATGACATATTATGACATGACATATCGATCCAAAACCGCGGATAACGGATCAGGATCGATTATTAATTTCGGGCGATATTAGAGTCAGTTCCTAATATCAGCGTAGCGTAGGGACATCGTAATTAGCTGAAAACTGGTCGAACTCTAACCTGTAAGAAGAAAAAAAAATAAAAAAAAGAAGTACTTACCGTCACATTCAGCATCTATTTCTGACAGGCCAGTTCTTTCTGGGCCATCAGGCTTTCTGCAAACCCCATCCGAAGAGCGCCCAATCCCCATGGTGACACACACTTCACCCACGTAAGTAAATTGCGGGTAATTACCAACATCAAAGTCCTTCCCTCATTGATTTACGCAGCAGCGGCACCGTCGTAACACTCGGAAGCGCATTCCTCCCATTCTACGGAGCTTATTTCCGCCATTAAGCTGAAAAGCTGGAGCACATCAAACAACAAATGACGAGATTATGCGGCGTTCGTTATGACGTACCCGATTGTTCCAGATACTTGGGTACTGTTAAAAAGTTTGATGTAGTGAAAAAGGAGGCAGTTTTGTGTTGTTTTCGACGCTTACTTTCTGATTTCTATTTAAGCTGATTTAGCTTGAGAATAAGTGGTAATTAGCTAGCTGTTAGCACACTATTATATTATTACTAGTTGCGTCCCGCGGTTTCACCCGCGTCTTCCCGTTATCCCGCAGGAACCCTTTTCCGGGATGAAAAGTAGCCATGTGTTAATTCAGGTTATAAGCTATCTCCATTCCAAATTTCATCAAAATCGGTTCAGTAGTTACCTACGGTGATACGTGGTAAAAAACATTCACATACACACGTCACACACACACAAACTTTCGTTTTTATAATATTAATAGGATTTACTTTACAGTAAACACACATTAGCGAATTCGCACTCTATTATAATAGGTATGTACAGTCAGCGACAAAAGTAGCTGATTATACTCAATTTTCTAAAAGTGTTTTAGATCTTAAATAATTGCGGTTTATTTTGTAACTTACATGGTAGCGTTTGACCACAACATAACACCCCCGATGCTAAGTGATGGTTCGGTCGAAGGTTGATGTTAAAGATGATAAATACAATCGGAAAATTTATTTTTGGTTTGCTACTTTTGTCGTTGTACCTACTCGTATAATTTTAATATCATAAAAGTGAAGAGAGAAGCAACTCTCTTTTATCTCTCTCTCTCTCTTTATGTTCACGCCCACGTGCTGAATAGAATTTAATGAGTATGGAGATAGTTTAAATACCGGATAAGGACACGAAATACTTTTTATTACGATATATTGTTATAGTAAAGAGTAGTAGTTCAGCTCCATACAAATCGGCCGCCGCCGGTTTGAATGTGTGCGAGAGTAGCGGCGCCGTGTACGCACGCATTTTTCACGCACACAATCCAAACGAACGGGGCCGCGGTCATGCACTTGCACTCAGTACGGAACGCGCCGCCTATGCATCACCGCAAGAGTAAGCAATTAACTCATCGAGCGGCCTTTGCTAACCTACTGTTCTTACTTTACTGTGATATTGTAGTCTACATAGGTAAAACCGTGGGAACAGCTTAGAGATATATTACATGTATTTTATATACCTCCCTATCGCAATAACATACTCACTCGCGTCATGTCTGATAACTTTGAACCATAACCAAATACTACTTATTAAACGAAGCCGTTGTATACTGAGTAAAGCATATTATATTATATAACTAATTACCTACCTACGCAGTTCTAGTGTAGCCTCAGAATTTAAATTACTGCCTATAGAGTAATTATTAAGTTGGAAGTGTATGCGGTAAGCATAACTCCCACCGCCACCGCCACCGAAACGTTTCACACTCCAGTACTTGACAGTGTAAAATTAATATCAGTTTTGCTTTTACCAGGACAGAAGTGTGGATGAGCTCACTTGTAAATTATCACGTCGTTTAGGCGAGACGCGGCGGACTAATTTCATGGTAGAGTGACTCGGTCGTACGGCCACGGTCGCCTAAAGCTTGGAGTTCGCCCGCTTACTGAAGCTCGGGCTTTGCCTAGTGCTAACATAAGTACAGGGCCAGATTAACGCTGTCAGGGCCCCTAGGCCATTTAGTTCTCGGGGCCCCTTTCCGTTTCTCTTTTCTTACCTTTTAAATATATTTAGATACCAATTTTCAAATAAAGTTTTCGTTCGTTATAGGTTTCTGGGTGCGTGCCTGGGGCCCTAGCCGATGCGGGGCCCCTAGGCAGTTGCCTAATCTGCCTTATGGTTAATTCGGCCCTGCGTAAGTACTATGCAATACTTCAAACAGACTTCTACATGTAGGTTTGCTATGATCAGGAGTCGCAATAAGAAAAGTCCTTTAAGTACAGTCAGCGACAAAAGTAGCTGATCATATTTAACTATCTAAATGCGTATTAAAGGAATTTGTTTGTTTTTTCTTACAACTTACAAGGCAGCGTTTGACCATATCACCATAACACAGCACACCTAATGTTAAGTGAAGATTCGGTCGAAGGTTAGTGCTTGAGATGATACAGAAAATTGGAAAATTTGCTATTGTTCAGTGACTTTTGTCCGTACCCAAAACCGTACCCAAAAACGTCAAATTCACTAAAGCTACAGTGCCACAGACTGACAGACAGACACGTCAAACTTATAACACCCTTCTTTTTGCATAACATTCCCCTACACTCAAAGAAATCCTACTAATATTTTATATGTGAATGTTTGTGTGTGTGTGTGTGTGCTCGTATACAAAATCTTAATATGGATATGACTGTGTGGACAATGCCTAAGGAAATGATATTACTACGAGCATTGTTCTCGTAGCTACCTGCTACGCTGTAGATTATGTGCTACGGCTACGGCGAATTAGATCGTACGAGTAGTTCTTCGTTTTCCACGAAGAGGGTACAGGGAACAAAGGGCTTGATGTCGGGTCTAATGCAAACGTGACGTACCTGAGTAAATACTGAATTAACCAATAAACAAGGTTTGTATAAAATGAAAATTATATATAATGCTCAAACAATCACATACGCTGTGACCCCTAACTAGGATCCCCTGTATCTAGGGTATCAGACACTACGCGTATCGGGGATCCGCAACACAAGACACAGAACACTTGCGCATTTTTTTCAATGCACAATAATTTCTGTAGCAGGAATCGGACTCGCTACTTCACTTGACTCGTAAATGATTATAAACAAACTGAAACATTTTAATTTATGTCATATTATATCAATATTGTATTATATATTTTTTATTTATTGCCTGCACAATCACATACATAGCCTCTGACCCCTAACTAGGTTTCCCTGTATCTAGGGTATCAGATAACAAATACACAGAACAAATACTTGCGCTTTTTTTTCAATGCACAAATATTTGTCCTGTAGCGGGAATCGAACCCGCGACCTCACGTTTTACAGTCGGCTATCCGCCCATTGCGCCACATCGGTCGTCAAATAATACAACAACATAATTTTGTCTGTAAGAATTTGTCAGCTTCGACTGACCGTGTCACACACACGCGACCATACATCGACTGACGTGTGATTAGCCCTCTTTTGGTTTGGACGCTTTTGAACGAAGGACTCGACGTTCATCCCTTGGTATGTCAGTGAAGGAACATTGTAATTTAATCCGTACTTCGTCTCGATTTATTTATAATACACGTTTAAATAAGTTCCGAGAATTTGAAAGCAATAACATTGATGGGCTTTGTTCTAGCGAGGCGCTTCGTCTCTCATCTTCGCTTTGTCTACGAAAAACACAAGGAATAGTTTTCTACAATAGATTTTAATAACTTTAGAGTGGAAAGGCGTAACCAACGAATCTAACGACAAGTGCGCTGCTAACGCTTAAGCGATTATGATTTATATTTTTATGAAACATTTTAATACACAAATATCATATAATTAGACTGGCTGTGTTTCACCTGTGTGGAACACTATCATATGTCCCAGGGTCCAAACTTTAAATTTTTTTTTTTTTTTAAATATCGGGGACAATTGCACACAAATTGACCTATACCCAAATTAAGCTCGAAACTTGTGTTATGGGTACTAGACAACGATATACATACTTATATAGAGAAATATATACATATATAGATAGAAATATCCAAGACTCAGGAACAAATATTCGTGCTCATCACACCTGAGAACTATCTCCATACCAAATTGTATCAAGATCGGTTCAGCAGTTACGGCGTGAAAAGGTAACAAACAAACAACACAGAGAGTTACTGTGCATTTAATAAGTTAAAGTAGGTACAGTTATCTTTTTTATTAATCCCCGACGCAAAAAGAAGGGTGTTGTAAGTTTGACGTGTCTGTCTGTCTGTCTGTGGCACCGTAGCTCGCGAACGGATGAAGCAATTTTAATTTAGTTTCTTTTGACGTGACAACGTCTTATAATTCGATAGAGCCGGCTGCACGCACGAAAAAACATGACTCATGCGGCGTTACCTCGCTCTGCGGCGTTACCTCGCTCTGAGGCGTTCCATGTAAGGCTTGAAGTGCAAGCGAGAGCGCGGAACGAGCGACAAAGAAGCACAATCGGCCAATCGACGTTGTCACGTTCAACTGTCGTCAGTAAACCGACTTTACAGACAACCAATTTTTTGTATGAAAGTTGAGTTGCGGGTGAGTGTTTTGAACTATGTTTGATGAAAATCAGTCCAAGATGTCGGGGGTTATTAAAACTTTAAATTTATAGTTATTGGTATCGATTCGGTTTTGCTTTCTCCAAAACTAAACTAAGTTTGACAGGTCTAGAAGTAATGCTGTCCTTTTTTACTTCAGAGTAAAAGACAGCAATACTATTAGACCTGTCAAACTTACACGGAGAAAAAAGACCTTCCGAAATACCGGTTTCCTTCTGAGTTAAAAGGGAAGGAATTGTAATTCAGAAGGAAAACTAAGGTAAAATAAGAACGGAATCGGTCTTGGAAGGTAAGACTTAGAAGGAAAGTCAGAATTTTTTCTCAGTGTAGTTTAGTTTTAGACAATGCAAAACCGAATCGACACCATTAGCTAACATATTTACCTGCACATGTATAGGTAAATAATTTCTTATGTATCTAAAATGGGACTAAGGTAGGAATGGGTTAACGTTGTTGAACGTAATTTCTAGAGAGGGGTCATCAGGAAGATATAATGCCATTTCTGTACCCTTGATGTCTTTTTAAGTGCGGACCCACTTAACCCTAACTTGGGGCGGACTCCGCCTGGTGTCACCTTTCAAAGTAATGGAATCACGAGAAATGCATTTCTTTGTGGATTACTAATGTGATGTTAACACTTTGTATGAATTACAATTTCGTTCTTTTATAAAGTTCATTCCCGGTCAGTTTGGCATTCCTAATTCTTACCTAATAAAGTACTACTATAGACAACCGGACAAGTTTTCAAAAATTCTAAAAAATTCAAAATTCAGATTGTAGGTATTAGAAACTAGCTGCGCCCCGCGGTTTCACTCGCGTCTTCCCGTTACCCCTTTCCGGGATAAAAATTATCCTATGTCCCTGGTCCTAAGCTACTTCCCCACCAATTTTCAGCCAAATCGGTTCAGCCGTTTTTGAGTTATAAGTAGTGTAACTAACACGACTTTCTTTTATATATACCTACTATAGATTAATCATGGCTTTAATAAGTCGTAAAAATGACTTTTTGGGGGGAAACGGATTGTCAACGTGCAAGATTTTGTTTTTATTTCCAAAAGTTGTTTCTTCGAGTGATAATGTGTAATATTGGTGGATTATTAACCATTATGTGTTCGTTAATGTGTACGAGTGTGGGAAATTGAAATAAAGTTGTGCAAGTGACTTTTCTAGTTGTTACAAAAAGTCCATGTAAAGCGCCACTACTTTACTTAAACACTATCCTCATCCCTTCATCTCATCATCATCATCATCATCATATACTTGATTCAACTCTCGGAGTTTGAAATATTTTATATATACTTGACACTGGCAATGACATTATCCGTGTGAACAAAACAAAAAACAAGTCGTAAAAATGGATTTTGACACCAATAGTTTAATTTTGCCTAAGTAGGTAGGCCTACCTACTTGATAACTACCCATGTACCAGCGCTGCCACATTTTTTTTTTTGCCAAGTCGGGATTGTGTAACTTTTTGAGTGAAAAAAGGCAGATTCTGTCGTCGAAAGCTTGACATAGTAAAAAAACGTATCTGATCAGAAGTTTTGAATGAAATATTTGTCTATTTATTCGAGTTCAAAATCGGGACGTCCCGCCAAAATCGGGACATCTGGCAACGCTGCACTGTACCTACCTACACCTACAAGCCCACAAACTAACAAACTATACTTACTATTTTGATTGCATGATTAAAAAATGTTTTATCTAAGTACTAGGTACATCTATTTATCTAATTGATTTTGATACGCAGATACTTTTATTAACTCATTTTCTTACGTTTTCTACTAGGTATTAAATAATAACAATTTTAACATTATTGAACCTCGACCTATCTAGGTAGGTAGGTACCTATAATATGCTTAAGCCATGGGAATATATTAAAAAATATATTTATGTAGGTAAAAGGTATTTATTATACATGATAAAAATTATTACATTTCGCAATTATGAGTCTAATATAAACAATGGCCACAGTTGGTTAGGTCCGGGGTCCCAACTCCCAACTCGTAGTGTAATAATAATGATGAAACTTCTCCTTCTCGTGGCGTATATACAACTACAACATGAACTCAGCCTGCCACCAGAGAACCAATGACCCAACACAACCCAATCCCAATACCCAAATTACAATAGATGATCTATGCTCGCGCCAGACTACAAAATGTAACAATATAGTCGTTGCTTCTTAATGCCTACAGCTATAGACATGCAAAGTCGCAGCCCGATCGGTTTAAAATTGACAAAGTTTTATACAAACTTTCATCCCCTTTTTGATCCTCTTGGGGTAGAATTAATCAAAATCTTTTCTTAGCGGATGCCTACGTCATAACATCTACCTGCATGCAAAATTTCAGCCCGATCCGTCCAGTGGTTTGGGCTGTGCGTTGATTTATCACTGTCAGTCAGTCAGTCATCTTTGAGTTAGATTACAAGGTATTTGTTTTGTTTACATAGTTTTTTTCATTCTATTCTTCTACAGTCGTGTGTGTGACTATCGCACATCATTTTATTTCAAATTAATTTTATTTTGAGTAAGAAAGTAAGAATATGGAATTAAAAAACCATAGACAAATAATTACTTCAATAAAATGTATTTGTCTATGGAAAAAACCGTAAAAAAATTCCGTAACACCTTTATTACATTCTATGGGCGGAAACTAACAGTGTTGCCATATGTCCGTAACGCAGTCAGTTTTTGTTTAAATTTGACAGTTCACCGCCGCGCCGCGTCTCATTCACTCAACAGCTGTTTTGCGAATTGATTCGATTCAAATAGCTCAATTTAAAATCAGTTGAACTTGGTGCACGTGTTATCAAAGCTTTTCTAGAAGGTTTATGTGTGTTTATATTGGTAAGCTATGGATGAAGAATTGGGTGTAAAAGGTGAGCGATTTAAATCTTATCTCAAAATTCCAACCCCTTGGAATATTTGCCGAAGCATGGTACGCAAAAAATGAGACAGTCGTTTATACGCGTGCCATGCTTCTTGTGCTTTTATTTCGACGAAGCTAATAAGCTCCACGAGTTCGATGCGTAATTTCTCTACTTGGGGATGCAATAGATAAGCTTTCTTTGTCACTTATAGTAGACCGGTCGAGTATACCTAGAGACTGCTAACGGCGCATTTCATACTGAGCGCAATACAAGTAGTTAAATCTGGCCTTAAAACATCAAAATGGGCCACCGAAATAATAAGAGAATATATAAGACTTCCTTCCTCATGGCAGAAAATCTTATGCTATCCACCAATCCATTTTGAACAAAAAAAAACAAGTTTAGCATCTTTATTGCGCCACTAAACAACGTCGTAGTCGTATCATCTTTGAAGTTTGAAACTAATTTCATGAGATATGAAAATAAGTTTATATTGGATCTACTTACTAAAGTGATTAACATATTCCTACCTACATTTAGTCTATTTATCAAAAAATACCTGCATATTCAAAATATATGTATGTAGTAACTGAACTAATTTTATCAAATAAAATAGACACTTTAATCTTATTTTGATAAAGTTAGAAAGTATTTAAAATCAACAGCAAACAGGTTAAATTAAAATAATTATGTACTAATGAGACAAATTGTAAATCAACTTCTGATGATAGAGTGCCCAAAAAGCCAGAAAAACTTATACACACTAAATATCATATGTTAATTCATTAGGTATGCTAACACAGTTTCCTAGTCAAATTAAGATACATATGTAATAATTCTACATAGTATCAAGTATTGTCTAAACAGAACATAATTAGGTGGTTCTAATTTCAAATTAACTGATGTCTCAAGTCTTTTTTTTTGTCATCTAATACTAACATGACATGCATTTTGTTATTAAAATTAAGCTGAACAACTGGTTGCGAATGAACAATGCTTCCTTGCTACACAATTGACATTTCACTAAACTTTTGGACATAATTCACCACAGAATGATATAATAGGCACATTAGCCTCAAGCTGCTTGCCTGTTACTAAATAAATAAATAATAATGCCAAATAATTATTAAGTTACAGTCACCCGGCTACGTCGAAGGCTGTCTGTAGAAGCTGATGGGGCACAGTCTCCTGCCACGCCGTCTACACCAACTAAAAAAAGAGGCACAAGACTAGCAAAACCAGCTTTGGAATTGATTGATGAAAACGGTAAATGTTTAGGACTCTTTGATATAAAATAATGTTTAATGATGTGAAAATAGTGTGTGTGTGTGTGTGGAACGAACATCCTTTACAAGTCTTTTTGCAGTGCTACAAATTGCATTCTTTCAAGATGGGAGGGGGGTGTGAAAAGAGTTCTCAAATGTTCATAGGTGACAGTGACCGCTTTCCATCAGGCGGACCATCTACTTGTTTGCCCCTCGCGCCTTAGTTGTGATTGCGGCGCTTTTCAGAATACATTTACATAATATGGACCATAGGCTAGTTGGCTAGGCTCAGTTTTAGCACAGCAAAGTGGATAACTAGCTATATGACACTCTTATCTTACAGTGACTGAAAATGTGCCAAAAAGAACAGCAAGGAAGTCGATCGCCAGAGATGTTGAGCCTGTGGAAGAGAAGGCAGTTACGCCGTCTCGAAGGAGTGCTAGGATTCGGTCTAACACCAGCCTTATACTGGAAGCCACTCAGAATGTAGTAGACTCACCGAGGGCTAGAAGAGCCACTAGGAGAAACTCTCAACTTGGTAAGTTACACTTGTTTAGATTGTGTATGTTAAAGTAACTCGTAGGTATTGGTTTTTATTTTTACAATCTTCATAAACTGACTTATTTTAATGGTTTTTTTCCTCAGTACTTTCGACTAGGTGAAGCGAATTCGATAATCCTTTTTTTTTATTTGAAAGCTGGTGCTTCCCTTGTGCTCCCATTTCATTTTGGTCCAGTTCTGACCATGGCATCCACGAGAACACCTTTTAAGTCGGTTTTTTTGCTTGCAATGGTGCTTGTCCATAATACATCGTCCCTAAGCCTCTTTTGTCAGCGTTAGTCTGTAACTATAGTTGTGTTATTTTACTCAGGAAGTGATACAGAAACAACAACTACGCCAGCAAAACCGAACAGGAGGACCAGAAAAGACTCTACTTCCAGTGTCGAAAAGCTAGGTAATCAATTTTCTTTAATGCAACACTCAGTTAATGTAAGCCTTGTCCTTGAGACAAACATTTACTTATTAATATCAATAAAATAACAACTCAGATTTAAAAATGAATGCTGTTTATGAAATATGTTGCTCTATATTCCAGCTATCACCAACTCAAACGAGAAAGTTACAGCGCAGGTCGCTGAAGTAATCGCTGAGGAACCAGAGAAAGAAGTTATCAAAGACGATAAAAATGATAATCAATCTCCTACAGTCAGGAAGAGTCCCAGACTTAATAATAATAAGGGGAGAAAGAGTATTGATGAGGCAGTAAAAGATATTAAAAAAAAGCGGACACAAAGCGACGATAATTCATCACTGAATTCGTCGATAAATGGACCATCTACTACGGAAACGGCTTCCTCAACTTTTAGTGACCAAACCAACAGTAAACTTGAAACACAAGACATTAAAAAAAATCTTTCCCTCACAAGTATCAATCTCATTAATGAACTTGATACTAACCCTAAAATATCTAATCTTTTTAACAAAACTACCTCAGCCATTGAAGAATTAAATAATGACAAAAATAATAGAAAAAGAACAAAATCATGGACAACTATAACTGCTGTCGATCTGCCACCAGAGAATGACAATTTGAATAAAAAAGAGCCGAATGTTAATAACTTAGGTTCCGGAGATAGTCTCATAAAAAATAATGATACAATCAATACCAAAGTTCTAAACAGATCAATGAATAAATCTACTTTGGTTTTTAACTCTTCAATTCAAGACAATGAACATAATGTTGTGAAACCAGTAGATGTGATGGATGCTAGAGATACTATAAAGCTTCTTGAAAAGTCACCCGGTAAAAACATTCAGTCACTGGTGTTTATGGAAGATTCAGATTCAAATAGCGGTAGCTTTGGAAAGCTAACCATAGATCTAGGAAATGATGGTGAAGTTCAACGCAATGATGTTGAAGACCAATGTGTGCCAGTTGTTAAACAAGCTACGCCAAAAAGATCATCACCAAGCGAAAGTTTTACGGTCGAGCCAATGGATATTGATGAAACTATTCCGGAAAATGTGACTATAAATGACTTTTCTGATAAAACTAATTCCAGCAGAGAAGAAGAAAAAGCTTTTGACTCAAAAAGAAAATTATCGATTTCTAACCAAAACTCTATTGTCATGGATGTCAGTTCTAATAAATCTAAAAGAAATTCATCAATTTGTCTACAGCCGGAGTCAAATAACTCAAAGCGAAAGTCTTCCATTGGTTCTTCAGAAGAAAACAATAACAATTCTAAAATTGCTTTAAGTAAGTCTGATAGAGCATCCTTATCAGATAAATCTCAAAGGAAATCTTCAATATCAATCCAGGATGAAGTGGGTTTAAACCCTAAAGAAAATGCAAACAAATCCAAAAGAAATTCGTCTCTTTCCAACGTTGAATCTGATAATGATAAACGCAAGTCATCACTTAGTTCTCAAGTAGGAGACAATGACAATATCAATGGAAGCATGAATAAATCTAAAAGGAAATCATTGTCAGAAACCGAGACACAAAAACTAGAACAAACATCTAATGAAAACAAAAGCACACTGGTGCTCTCTCAACTTAAGGATGTGTCAGCAAATGATACAAACAATGTCACAAATAGTGAGCTTTCCAAGTCTTATAACGTTGCCACCAAAGACATTGATAAGAAAAACTTATACCTGACTAGCACTCCTCTCCAGCAAAAACCACTTCAAAAGTTAGCAATGCAAATCAACACTTCAATCATAAGTCCTAATGCTGAGAATAAGAACACAACGAAGGTTAATAAAATAAAACACAAGAAAAAAGTATCCAATATTAGTCGTACGTCTGATTCATCAGATGAAGATTCAAAAGAGAAAAGCAATATGATTGATGATGAGGCCGAAGAAGCGAGTGACAACTACGAATCGGGAGACAGTAGAAATGACGAAGAAAGACAATACGAAGAAGATCATGAAATTTTAGAAAAAGGGGAAACTTTAGGATCAGAGCAAGAAGTATCTACTGATTCTGACTACGAAAAAGATTCATTTATTGTAAGTTTCGATGAAGATGATAATGATTTGCTAAGTGGATCGGGTGATGATCTCTCACTTAGTGACAATGAACTGAAAATGACAGCAAAGTCTAAAAAAAAATACGATGAACGCAAGCGTAAAGAACAAAAGAAAGCATCAAGAGAAATGTTCGAAGCGCGGCATAATTTGAATAAGTCTGATAAGAGTGATAAGTCAAAAACTAAGAAATCTAAACGACAAAGGCTAGACTCTTCGGAAAAAGAAGATGAAGCTCAGCCTAAGAAGAAAAATCGCCTCCGAATTGATTCCAGTCATGATTTAAGTCTAAATAACACTAATTTAGATGAGTCTGTTTGTATTAAAAAGAAAAAAACCAAACGACTTTCTGTGTCTGTTTGTGAAGAAGATGTTGGTGCCAATGAGAAAGAAATGACTCTTTGCAATGAAAGTATCGCAAAGAAAACTGATCCTCTATTTATAGCAGTCAAACAAGAGCCTAAAACTCCACTAAAAGATTTAGACATGTCAACAATATTCATAACTGACAACATAGAAGAAGTGCAAGTTAATAACGTGAATGCTTCCATAAGTAAGCCAAATGAAATCTCAGATCCTTTGCAAGCCACTCTTGTCCATGAAGACAACAAATCTGATTCTGACATAAGTGAAAATATGGAAATAAAAGAAAACTACGATTCGGTTCTAGACAATTTAAACAAAAGCATTAGCAAACAAACAAAAATTAAGACAAGAGATGCTTCATTCAATTTGAATAAAAAGACAAGTGATGATAAAATAAAGGCGCCTATAATGGATCAGCTAAACCTCACTCAAACAAAAAAAATCAAGACTAAAAAGGTTAAAGAGAATGTAACAACTGAAGAATCAAAACTATCAAAGGAAAATAATGTTTCAGCTATGTCGGCCAAAAACGACGAGGGTGATATATCCGACTCTATTGATATGAGATTGCTGTTCCCTGAAGATAGCAACGATAGTGAATCAAATGCCAGTAAATTCAAACCAAACGATAAGCCAAGTTTCGAAACATCTGATGAGTTCATTCCATTGAAAAGAACAGATGCTAAGACTAATATTCGCGAAAGTATGGGTATGTATTTCTTTTGTTTACCTACGGTGGCCGAATGATGACGCGTCTGCCTCACAAGGCGATAATACCGAGTTAGAACCCCATCTGAGCCCTGCTGTGCCTATGATTTAAGTCATGTGCAGAGTGAAGGAAAACATAATGTTCGGTGATGATGTTATTTTACGATCAATACAATTTTATTGTTCTTTTAGTGAGTTCTAACAATGTTTGTATACAATCATTTGCTGCGATACTTTGTATGCGTTATCAAAGATATCTCAGCACTCTTGTAACAGCGTGATTAGATATAATCAATGTATATAATATAATAATACACAATGTATAAAAATAGAAAAGGTTTAGTTTGTTTGTGATAAACTTAAAAACTGGTAAACCTATCTTGATGAGATAGTTTGAACCCGGGGAAGGACATAGGATACTTTTTATCGCGATAAACTAACCATGTGGGTGAAACCGCGGTGAAATTAGTTACTTATGTAACAGTTTTTGTTAAAACCTAAGTTGAGCCACTTAGAATTAACATCCACCTTAAAAGTACCTGTAGTATGTGTTATATGTGAATATTACTTTGAGATAGAGGTGATAATTAAAGATTCACGTAACTTTAGTTTCATCAGTATCCTTAACATTTCGAATCTTAATGCTGAGGGAAGAATAGGTATAGCTGTATAGCACTAAAGTGCTTTTCGGAAGTATATGCTAATTATTAACAATACTAGAGATAAGAAGAGGAAAGATGTTTGGCCACTTGGTACGTTTTGACGAATACATGAAAACCATCTTAGAAGGAAAAGTAGAAGGGAAGAGAGGGAGAGGTAGACCGAGAAGAATATACATTGACCAAGTTAAAGAAAGGCTTGACGTCATGTCGAACCAAGAGCTCTAAAGGATGGCCGAGAACAGAACGTGATGGATAGTACTCCATCGACAAGAGCTCTTAAATAAAAGAAGATGCTCTTTCACAAGTAGCTCATCTTTAATACTAATTAAAATTTTAATATTTCAGACCTGAATGTATCTAAGAACGAATTGGAGCTAAATGTAAGCAAGAAGAAAAATAAGAATCGCAAATCAACTCAGTCTATTTCTGAATTTGCAAGTGAGTTTGTACTTTTCTACCTACTTTCTGCGAGTGACGAATATCGTTTTTGAAAAATCTATTTGTCATTCCGACTCTCACGAAAAAAGAAGTTTATGAGAATTTTCTTCCTTATAGATGAACCAGAAGATACAAAATTGGAGTTCTTCATTGATACAAAAGGAACATACGCAGACACTTCGACACAGAGCAGTGTTAAGAAAAACAAGAAAAAACATAAGAGCAGTCTTTCTGGAGACATTGTTCAGGGCGATGTTCAATGTAATTCAACTGGCGCAGAAATCACAGGTATGTTCATATAAAAAAAAGTTAGTACATTCGCTCCAAGATTCCTATAGCGCTCAGGAAACACAGACTCTTTAGTGGTATGGTAAATATTTATATGTAGGAAAGAGCAAGTATCTGTTCCGTGTCTGGGTGTTGTAATACCCCGATCAGTGTAGTTTATTCTATACCTATCCTAGGGACCCTAGCGGTCAGCTACATATGTGACTCTGTGAACTTTATTATTGTTATTAATATCGAGAAGATAATAATCTTTCTGATTGGTCAAAAAAATCGTTTTCAGTGTCTGAAGAAGCATCAGTAAATACTTCACTGAAGAGTGATAAGAAAAAGAAGAAGAAAAATAAGTCATTTGACGTATCTCAAATCGTCGACATCACAGGTAAGGGTCAAGTCATGGGATTTTACGCCGTTTGTTTTTTAATTTCTGTATTTCTGACAGCTGGAAAAACTTAGTTCCTAAACCATGGACAGATGGCGCTAGCTAATTATGTTTTTTCACATTAGTTAAATGTAAAAGCAAAGGTATTGGAGCCCATACAGGCAAACACGGTTGACCGGTGAATGACCAGAGATAAAAATATTTTGTCTGACAGCCACGGTATTTCCCACCAACCAACTGTCATTTCACTTCACTGCTCTGAGTCATAGCCTCATAACTTCCGTAAATAACTTTCATCATTGATGAACAGGCATGACAGAAACGCACTATATAGGTTATAACTATTTTATATAGGTACTTAAAGTTTTTCGTATGTACTTTCAGAAAACGAGGCACCTTGTATGGCTCCTGCGGATGTTTCATTCAAAAATGTGGAAAACAACACTTCAAATCCTACAACTGGTATGTGACTCTAGAAAAGCTTTCTTTCGTTTGCTTTACAGATGTTTTGTGACTGACCGCATTTCTTTTTGCAGTATCCGAAGAAACACAGGCCAATGTCTCGGTGAAAAGTGCCAAGAAAAAAAATAAGAAAAATAAATCTTTTGATGTTTCTTGTAATATTGTAGACAACTCAGGTAAATGAGTATATTCATTGCTTAATTTTCAAAGTTTACCCTCTATCACCTAATATTTTTCTTGGTTATTTGGGATTTTAGTTTTCAAGACGCTTAGCAAAATCTTTGTATTATGAATACTTGATGTGCTGCAGCGCTACCTTGTGTCGAGTTACAATAAAGCCGACAGGATAAAAATAAAAACCTCCATGAGAAAATACATAGATATTATAAAATGTGAAAACTTTTATGCTTATCGGTCAAACTCTGTGATCTACCAAAATCCATTTTGCCTAATGATTTTTTAACATAGTTTTTACATATAATTTTACTCTCGTTGTCCCTCAATCTGCCTTCTCACACCCAAAACAACTCTTAAAAGACCATTTTTCTGATTCCAGTACCTGAAGAAACACCAGCTAATGTTATAATGAATAAGAAGAAAAAGAAAAATAAATCATTTGATATTTCTCAAGTTGTTGACAATACAGGTAACAAAAAATATGTTTATAAATTTTTTCATTCTTACCAGGTAGTGTTTGACCCACAAGTTCCCTGATGATAAGTGACGATGTGGTAGAAGGTGGTGCCGCGCTGCACTAGGATTGGGAACTGGTTGTCGAGTGGAGCTGCCGGAACACACCGATTGGTGCTTTGCGACAGACACTTGAGGGTGATAGACAGCGCGCTAGACAGGCGAGCACTAGAAAATGTCCTACTAGCAAGTTATATAAATAAACTGATAAACTATTTTCAGAATCTGAAGAAACGCCAGCAAATGTGTCACAAAAAAGTGAAAAGAAGAAGAAAAAAAACAAGTCACTTGATGTTTCTCAAACTGTCGCTAACACAGGTATTTGATTGAAGACTTTATTGAATAAAATAAAACAGAACTTACTGGGTTCAGTCACTACTGTTAATATATTTTTTCCAAAGGATTATAAATTTTGATATGTAGATTTTACTCTAATATTAATTTTATTTTCAGGCGAAGAACCCGATGTAGTTCCATTAGAAGTTAACACATTAGATTTCACTGGTATGTACTAACAAGAGTAGCTTTTATTTGTTTTTCTATGGCCCTTGTATTACTAACAAATTATCTTCTTCTTGCCCTGGTCCCATTTATTTGGGGTCGGCTAACAAATTATGTTTAAAAAAAATTTTTGTTTATATTTTCAGTATCTGCAGAAACACTTGATGACACGCTGAAGAGTAATAAAAAGCAGAAGAAAAAGAAAAATAAGTCACTTGATGTTTCCTCAACCATGCTAAGTAATTCATTTACAATTTTATTTATTTAGTTTATATACCACCGATGTAGTGCAATGAGTGCGAAGCGTAAGGTCGCGGGTTCAATTCCCGCTACGGGGCGGGTTGGTTACAAGTCAAGCTAATAAAAGTGTTTTAAAAATGGTCAAGTCTTTGTTCCGTGTTTCGGTGTTGTGGATCCTGGACCCACGCAGTTCTGATACCCTACATACAGGGAATCCTAATTGGGGTCGTAAAGTCAAATATCGGAGACCTTCGGGTGGCCTGAAAATCCGACAAGAGTTTGCCACTGCAGGAAACGGAACAAAATTTGTAATTTTAAATAATTTATACTATTACAACCTGTTGCTTTTATTAATATAAAAAAGAAGAAAAATAAGTCACTTGAAACTGTCTAAAACACGGGTATTAAATAATTATACCTAATACATACATGCAAGCATTTAAATTTAAAAATAAAACTGGCCAATTTAACAGCACATTATTTTTCTCTTTTTAGCATCTGAAGAAACACCAACAAATGTCTCAGGGACGAGTGATAAGAAAAAGAAGAAAAGTAAATCACTTGATGTTGTTGAAACTGTCGACAACACAGGTAAAATAATAATATCTAATATGTACATGAAAGCATTTAATAAAAAAAAAACTGGACAATTTAACAGCACATTATTTTTCTCGTTTCAGCATCTGAAGAAACACCAACAAATGTCTCAGGGACGAGTGATAAGAAAAAGAAGAAAAATAAATCATTCGATGTTGTTGAAACTATCGACAACACTGGTATTATATAATAATAGCTAATACTAAGAACTACACTACCTATATAAAACTAAACATCTAAAAAACATGATTTAGGTCGCTGCCTGCAGGTAGAGTGCCCAAGAAACTGGCTAGGTAGTTTAGTTCTTAGTATTTAGATGAATTTTTTATCCAATTGTATATATTTTGTTGTTTTGTCATTAAATATTGATTTTTGTATACCTAATATGTACATGAAAACATTGAATAATTTAAAAATAAGAAAAAGAAGAAAAATAAGTCACTTGATGTTGACGAAACTGTCGACAACACAGGTATTATGTAATAATATCTAATACATGAAAGCATTTAATAATTTTAAAAAAATGACTGCACATTATTTTTCTCTTCAGCATCTGAAGAAACGCCAGCGAATGTTTCAGGGAAGAGTGATAAGAAAAAGAAGAAAAATAAGTCACTTGATGTTGTTGAAACTGTCGACAACACAGGTATTATAAATAAATATCTAATACATACATGCATAAAAGGATTTCATATATACATAATCAAAAATCTGCCAACTTAACGGAACATTATTTTTCTCTTTTTAGCATCTGAAGAAACACCAGCGAATGTTTCAGGGAAGAGTGATAAGAAAAAGAAGAAAAATAAGTCACTTGATGTTGAAACTGTCAACAACCCAGGTATTTATTTAATACATGAAAGGTTTTATTTAAAAATTCTGCTATTTTAACAGAACATTAATTTTATTTCTTTTCAGAAGAAACGCCTGTGAATGTTCCAGTGAAGAGTGATAAAAAGAAGAAGAAGAGAAATAAATCACTTGACGTTGGTGTAGACAACACAGGTATTTAAAGTATTAATATAACTCAAAATCTTTCCTTACACATATTTTTTTTAGATAGACAGGAAGATCTGATATATTATTTTCATTATATTTTCAGGAGATGAATCCGATGATGCTCCTATGGAAGTGTCATATAAGAATGAAAGGAACAACATAGCTGATATTGCTGGTATGTAGTTATGTACTAACAAAACTAGTTTTATAAGTAGGCATTTTTTACATCTTACAGGGCAGCGGTTGACTGCAAGTCACCTGATTTGGAATGGCGATGTGTACACACATACAGAGCAAAAGCAATGGGCACAAAAACCAGATTTCGCATTTTTGGGATGTGTTTTGTTTTTTTAGCACTAGATAAAAGAAATTACACAAAAATTAACGAATTATAGAAAATTGTACCCATAAGGACTATACATTTTATGAAACGGCACGTGTACAAGCAATGTTTTGCACACCTGTGCAAACGGCACTTCCAACGAAAAGTATAGTACGTACAATTTATCTTGGCAGCTCTGAAGTTGGCGCTGATTCCTGCGCAGTAGCATATTTTAGGAACCAAATGGTGGCAAGAGGCGGGGTGCGCGGGGCGGTGGTATAGGCTAGAGACGCGCCTTACGTAAAACCAATTAATCCTATAGACGATCAAGTATCGTAATCGATTAGTTACATTTCGAGTTCATCCATTTTAATGTATAGGAGATATTTAACTAAGTAAATGAACTATGAAGTGAATTTTATCGTTAATAATTGAGTTTAAGTCGTTAATTATAAAAGAAATGTGCAGTAACATATTGTTTTTTCTGTTAAAAGTCGTTTACTTAAATTTTAGATATCTAATAAAGATTTCCAGAGTAACGACTGTTTGAGAACATTTATTATAAAATCGAATGAAAATGTCTTTTTATTACTTAATTTTAATCGATTCGGATAATAATCGATTAAACAACACCCACAAGCACGCACATTGCACATCTCTTTTTGTTAACTTCGCAAACTTCGTGATTGTTCGGCAATACTCGGTACGAGGTATTATGTCTCACTCACACTTCAGCATTGTTTTGGTGTTCGTGTCGCTATCTCTGTCTTGACACACAGTCGGTTACAAAAAGGTTTGGTTGTGTTTATTTTTCGTTGTTATTAATTATTATTGTTGATAGTTATTATTGATATTAAGTTTTTTGTTTAAGTGTTAAGTTAATTTTAATTGCTTATTTTCAAGTGTTAGTGGGTACTTATTTCGCCAAATATGCCGCCAAAGCATAGTAGTGTTTTAAATTGCCAGACGAGAAAATATGTTTATTATTTAACTCAGTACATGAAAGACGAGAAAGGCAAAGGCGTAAAAGATGTAGATAACGTTTATAAGAGTTGCTAACGCAACTGGTGTGTCTCAACGCACAATACATCGGATCGCAAAGGAGAGCAATGTTTTGGGATTAATTTCAATATTCCGCACGCCTGGTAAAAAAAGGTCTAGTTCAAGACCTATTACTAATGTAGATAATTTTGACCAAGATGTAATATAATATATAAAGATGCATTCACAACTTCCACACCTCACATGGTATGGAAGAGGCCGACGAGTTTATATTTGGGATTTCCCCCATCAGCGACAGTGATTAGTTACAGTGTTATAAATTTTAAACTTTATGATACAGTTTAAAAACTATCTAATATATAAAATTCTCGTGTCACAGTTTTCGTTGCCATACTCCTCCGAAACGGCTTGACCGATTTTGATGAAATTTTGTGTGCATATCGGGAAGGTCTGAGAATCGGCCAACATCTATTTTTTATATCAATTTTTTATCGAGTTAAATGTAGTCATAGTCTACTTAATCTATGATGTAGTCCACGCGGGTGAAACCGCGGGGCGCAGCTAGTATTGTATAAATACGTAAATAATGCCTGCGTTTGAGTTATCAAATCTGTTATCGAAATGCGTTTTCTGATCGTATATTTGTTTATCTGGCAATATAACTTTTCTTCGCGAAAGTACATGCGCAAA
Organism: Opisthograptis luteolata; assembly: GCA_931315375.2. NCBI lineage: Eukaryota > Metazoa > Arthropoda > Insecta > Lepidoptera > Geometridae > Opisthograptis > Opisthograptis luteolata. The sequence goes on along the minus strand of OV928038.1, from coordinate 4,615,150 downwards.
AGTTAACAGAGCCTATGTTCAGAGCTGCCAAGATAAATTGTACGTACTATACTTGCATTTTTGTTCTCCAAAAGCTCTCAGTTTTGTGATAGTTACGATACGAGGTAACCATGCTAACAAACTGTATATAATTATTTTAGATCCGGTGGTGGATGACGGCAAGAAGAAACACAAGAAGAATAAGAAAAAGAACAAAAATGTGAACCAACCTCAAACAGGTATACTTGCGTTTTGTTACCCACGTTTCTCATTTGTTTGCAAATAATTATATGCCTTGCGTTATTTCCCGCTAGTTAAACATACTAATTTATTCCCATAATCATTTCAACGATGCTTGTGGCTTAGCTGGTCGGTCGTAACGTAATAGATCAATCAGATTAAGCAAAACTCGCTACCGCCATCACTTGCATGTTTGATCACTTGTTTGTTTGTTTGGTGGCATTTACAAATGAGCGCTGTCTCGCTTCTGAAGGCACGATAAGCTGTCGGTCCCGACTGTACCCCGTATCAGTCGCAAAGGCAAGTGCGAGGCTTTCGAGTGGCCTGATAACTCCGACAGTAGAGTTGGGCACTAGCTCATACGAAATGAGACTAACTTAATTAGTTTAATTTATTTTGTTTTCTTCACGTTGTACGATACATGTTGTAATTATTGTAATTCTAATATTGTTTGCTCACCACCGCCCACAATATCAATGATGAGTTGATGACCAATGTGGGTTCCATTCCCGCTACAAGACTTTAATATTTGTGCATTGAAAAAAGCCTAGTCAAGGGTCAGATAGCAATGTATAAATATATCATTAAAGTTAATAGTGTTCAAATTTATACAGGACATAATGTTAGATTTTAACTTCTGTTAATACTGTGGAAATTTCTCGTAGATACGAAAGCGAATGCTCAACAAGGCGAAGGAAGCTCAAAGAAACGAAAACGTGATATGGCCATTCCTTCCACTGATGCTGCTGATGGTAAGGCTTTTATTTATGTATAGTAAGTTGGGCTATTTGGTTAGCACTACACATAAATATGGCTTTAAGGTAAAATGAATATTTGATTTAGGGCCACATATGCGAAAAGTACCCTATACCTTTAAGATTGCAAAGTCCAATTTTGTAAAATTTTATCCCATGTGTTTTGCTCCATTACATTTTTGCAAATCTTTTTTGCAGGTGAAATCAAAATTTTAAACAATCAAAAAAATAAGAAACTTAAATTTTCTGAAACGGATGAAGTTGCAAATGCATCTACTGGAGGTAATTTATACATCAATCATTGACAACAGTTTTTACCTACTTGTTTTAATGTTACTTTTAATAATCAAATCGGACTATTTCTATAAAATGTATATAATATACATAGCAGTAAGAGTAAAGTATGGCCTTTTCTTGTGGATCCCAAATTCCCAGCTGATGATTGTTTTTCTTATTATTTGTCCAATTATATGCCATTGTTATGGAACACAAAGAATGTGTCACATAAGTTTAACCTTTGCAACTTATTTTCATGCATTTTTTATTATTTACAGAAGGTTCAAAAAATAAATCCAGAAAGAGGAAGGCCACAGCACTAGATGATGGTCAAAAGAATTCGAAGGTAATGTCCAGCTTAGATTGATAAAGGTGTCGTGCCGCTTAGCTTAATATCTTTACTATGGATTATTGCTACTATGTTACAGTCCCAATGCTGCGAATGTAGTCCTCATGAGAAAGTATGGTCCACAATCTAGGTACAGTCAACGACAAAAGTCGCTGAACAATCACACCTTTTTCTATTATCCTCATCATCTTAGACAATTATTCACCTCATCATCACCTAAATCAGGTGTGTTATGTTGTGTTCAAAATGATACCATGTAAAATGTAAAAAAAAACAATAATAATTACTGATTTGAAACACATTTGGTAAATCGAGAACGATCAGCTACTTTTGTCGCTGACTGTACCACGCTGGCAGTTTATAATATAGTAATATCTAGATAGAGATGTCTGGAAGGAAGTGGGGGAGACCTTTGCCCAGCAGTGGGACAGTATAGGTTAAAAAAAAAAAAAAAATCTAACCTTTCATCTTACATATTTAAAACGAGTTTTTAACGATTTTAAAAATTTCCGTTTTCAAACTCTTATACACGTGCAAAACCGGGGCGAGTCTACTAGTTGCTGGTTGTAAAATTAAGATGTCATTGTATTGTGTAGAGGTACCACATAAAATGTATTATTCTCACGCATATCCTTCTCGACTTCATCATTCTAATGTTTAATTAATTTGAAATTTCTGATTTTAGGTGTTTAAGGAGAACTCCTTCGATAAGATCCATGTTCCCCGATTAGCAGAATCCATAGTCAGCCAGTTAGATGATAAGCCGACAAACGAAACAAAGAAGCAAAAAATAGTGAAAGCAATAGCCACTGTACCGTTCGAAGTCGAGGAAGCCAAAAGAAGGAGGAATAAACCTTCATCCTATTTAGAACAAAGCATATATTTGAATGATGACGAGTCTCCAGTTAAGCAGAAACAAAAGAGTTCCATCAAGAATCCCAAAGTACTGCCCTTCATACCCACTGCGATAACTTCAGGCAAAGGATATACTAGTAACTTCAGAATAAACATGTTACCAGAAGAAACGCAATTCGTTGCACAAGCAAGCGACCTAACCAATTTCAGAAACGAATACCTATCTAAACAGAGAATAAAGAAGTTCAAAACTTTTGAAAACTACAAAAAGCTGAGAAACCATAAATTAACAAAGTTTTAGATGGCCTGTGACTTTTATTAAGTGAGAATAGTGAGAGCAATAGTGAGAAATCCGCCTTATCGTTGTTGGCAGTGCCTTTTTGTAAGAATCATTATTTTTGTTGCTGTTGTAATATTGACGTTATTCCATTTTACTATAAATAAAATTAAAATGTAGAGCTATGTATGTACTGCATCAAAAGTTATTATTATTGCAATCGGTACTAAGCGTCATATTTTAAACCGTATTGCATTTTCTAGGGTTTGTCATAAATCATCATTAAAATAGTTGATAGATTTTGTGATATAAGTGTTGAATAGGCAACAGTGGGTAAACTAAGCTGCCCATAGTAGCCATTATTTGTGACATTTGTTTTATTTATTTTTAAACCGATAATCCTGTACTAGTAAATTTTATGTGAAAGAAATGAAGCTTTGAAGCTTGCGTAAGGAACTGTGCGATTAGATAAAATTAAACTCTCAAACAGCATGAATGTAATGAAATGCGTATGTAGGCCTCGCGTTTATTCTTTTTGTGTTTAGTGAGGTCAAGGGTATTCAAGAGTTTAGGCAATACTTGTTTCTTTATCTCTAATGACTAGCTAGCACTCTTATTTATGTAGTATGTACTTAATTATATTATTTTTCTTTCATATTGTCCTACAAGCTTTTACTTCCGCATTGCATAAACTATGTAATGGTAGTATTAAAAATCGTAATGAATAAATAATAATAGGATATTCTTCTTTTTTCCGATGTCTTTTTTTGTTTTTTCATTTCTATATTATTTCAGTATGTTATTTTTTAGCTAAACAATGTTGTGACATTAATTTATCGTACCTAAACTTTTATGATTTAGTAATGATTGACATTGGAATTTGAATGTTACTTTAAATTTGTAAATTCCCGCCATTTTGTGAGGATAATTTTAATCTTCGCCGCTAGAGAGCGTTGGCGTCAATGAAAGTGGTATCGCCCATGTGCTCACTATTTTCAGTTATTTATTTAGATATCCTTATAATGTTACTATTTTGATCAATAAAAATATTCTTGCAAACTTAATAATGATTTTTGAACATTTATCTCCTAGTTTGGATTTGCATACACGACGGTAAAACTTCCCGCCTTATCATGCCGGTGTAAACAAACCGCCATGTTGTGAATGGAGAAGCAAACATGTAAAATAGGTAATGTTGAAATATTTAATACACGTGAATTTTTTTTATATTTTGATTTCAAAAATACTGACTTATTTTTCTCTTACCGTGGAATACTATGCGTTTGTAAAGAACTATTTTTAAAACATTAAAAGTGATAAAATGATCGTTGACGTCAATAGGAGTATTTTGTTCAACCAATAGGAGACTTTCAAAGGTAGTCACGTGGGTATATTCCGCCAATAGAAAAACACAACATTCTTTGTGTACTTTTCCTTCGTCACAGAATAATATTGTAGTAAAACATTGTGTTGTGGTTCTATGTGGAGTGAGTGGTGTTATCTGTCAATCTAATGACGATAAAAAACGTAAATGTGTGAAATTCAGGATTTTTCTGTCGAGCACAAGGATATTTATATCAATAAATATTCGGTAAGTGATAATTTAAGCATAAATGCTCGTGTTACGAACCCTTGTTACGAAAACAGAAACGACAATGGGAAAGTCCACCAAGTAGCACGTCCCGCTCTTTTTAGTGTCATTAGCTGTAATAATGAAATTTATAAGCTGCGTTTAGGTAATTCTGATCTATATTTAGTAATTGATAGTTCACGAAACCGTAATTCAGATATAATTAAGTTTGTTTGCTCTAATGGCGGGAAATAATTGTCACTCATTTTGGTTGGCAGTTTGGCAGTACTTATATACAATGATATTTTATGTTGATTTACCATGGATGTAGCAGCTTAGGTTAATTTAATTATGATATGTACAGTAAAGCAGGGTACTTGTGATATTTTTCAATGAATGTAACGGCAAATAAAAGTCAACATTACTGACATGACATTGACAGATCGTTATTATTGCTAAACCAGATTAATTAAATAATAAATACTTTACGGACATCAAGTCAAGACATTCGTTAATTTCGTTTGCGCTAATGGCTGTGTCCAACTTTTCCATAACTACATTTATGTTTAGCTCACGGTGATTTGTGGTCGCGCCAAATAACTAGAACCAAGATGGCGCCGACTGCGCATGTACTTCTACTTTGTACAATCGCGCACATAATATTTAGTACAAAATTATTTGATATATTGCTTCTGAGATTCCATGTAATATCAATACAACCGTGTTATTATACATTTTCACTAAAGAAATTCCAATATAAACAATTGGTTAAAAAATAAATCTACACTTCATATAAAATATGAAGTTTTATCTGGTACTCGTGGAAATAGGAGGTTTTCCTACAGTCAATAATACAAAAAAATAGTTCTAAAAAATCCGATAGATGGCGTTAGCTAGTCATGGATTCTATTTAAAAAAAAACCAGTTATCTAATGTGTGTCATGTTTGTTTTTGTTATTTAACAAACGCGTATGACTCAGTATCATTAAATCAGTAAATTGAAGTGATAGTTGGTTAGTGGCAAATGCTGTTAATGTTCAATTTATGGTTAGGTTAGGATAGAGGGCACTAGGCCCTCTATAGTCTCATAGTTTAGGAACTATGTTATTCAGCTGTCAAAGAAAAAGAACGTCCCATTAGAAGGTGATATATGTCGCCGTTTTGCCATTGTTTTGCGCGATTGACAGTCTCCTAGAATATAATGGCATAAAAAAAAGTTATTTTCATATGGCAATATTATTATTATTTTGTAGCTCATGGACTGTTGTGAAATTTTATCAAACAAAATAGATAAATTGAAATGCTGAAACAGCAGTGTATTGTATAGATTATGTTCACCAAACTCTTCATGTAATGAAAAACAAGAAATGCAGGGGTGGAGTTTCTGGAATCACATCCCAGATCAGAATAAAATAACTCTAAAGAGGAGTTTTTTTTCTATAAAAAAAAACTAAGCAATCTACTTGAACTATATAAGAAATAATGGTCAAACCTACCTACCAAATATGTAAAATATTGTAATAAAAGCATAATAAAAAAAATTATATAAATGAGGACTCTAAACCAGATTACATTTTTCCCATGATCAATTTTGTTATAGAATTATTATGCCTCTGGTTGTACCTGGATCTTAAAGCTTACTTATTAATGACATAAATTACATGCATGAGATGAAACTAGGGTGCCCTTTTTGGCAGATTATAAGATATTGCTAGTACCTAGTACCTACCTATCCATCTAGAATTCTAGATAAAGTAATTGGTATCTAAATGTAGCCACAAGTTCAAAATTTAATGCTTTATTAGAGCACATTCATTAACATAATGCATAGAATTAAGTAAATAATGCTAAATGTATACCATACTACATACTAGTGACGACTTCATGTGGGAAAGCAATTATTTTGACAGCTAATAATTATAAATGTAAAAACTACATGTAACTATTACCTAATGATTCAAGTTAAAACATTGCATTGACTATGCTTTAACTAAATTTATTACTTCAAACTAAAAATAACAAAGAAATAAAAACAAATAAATCTAAACTAATAACTAAAATACATTATTAAAAGAAGTCCCTTTAGGCAAGGTACCGAAGATTACCTACTTAATTACTTACTATTACCTAATTAACATTGCAGACTTTTATAGAACTACTCAAAACAATATCATTGCAAATGTCATGTACATTGTGTTCATTTAATTTCAGTTGATATGGCCAGTGCTAGCTGATAAAACAGCCAATCAGCTCTTTTTTTTCGACTATAATTTCATTATGAATATAATTATAATACATATTTTTTTGAAACAGTAAAACAAGATTTTTAGGATGTGTAGCTTTTACTCTACGAAAGAATTTTCAAAATAGAACTGCTGCTCCAGAGATTACCTCGTTGAAAAATACAAACCAACCAACTTTATCTCATATGAATATCACCAAACTAGGTAATTTATTGCAAAATGTTGATAACATTTTTTTAATACAGCCGTTAACATATGTAAAAATAAATATGAATACTCAATTGATAAAATTCACACTATATAAGTGCATGAATTTATATAATTAATTAGAAATAAAATACTGTAGCCTGTCTCATTTACTTATAGTGGAGAGAAAAATGCAAATATAGATAACTCCTTAGTGAAAACACCATATCCCATAATATCCAGGTGCGGCATGACGACACCTTCAACCACATCGTTATTTATCATCAGCACAACAGGTGACTTGTGTTGAAATGCTACCCTAAAAGAAACGTAAGCGTCATAAATAATGGTGGTCTTTTCGCTCAAAGCAATTTCTTCCAGGCAGTTTCCTTACAACCTAGATTTCCTCTATATGTAAAAATAGCACTATACCCGTAAACAGACTGACTTTTTGTTATTTTGAGTATGTTGTCAATTTTGACATCTACATAATTATATGTAGGACTAGGTACTTACTATTTATGAAATGTTGACATAGTAAAAGTACTGCAAATCAAACTTATTATTATTCGTCTGACTGATATTTAGAGCACGGCGTTCTGCTGTGTGTCTGTATCTGTAAATTAACTTCTTCAAGCAACTCCGAAAACTTGGCGTATCTAAATGTTTATTGTCTAAAACTGGCATATTAAAGAACATGGATTTCTATTATATCTTAAAAGAACTACCTGTGCCTTTGCTAAGTATTTTTTAAGCGCTTACCTGTTCCTATTCTAGTATCATTTAACATAATAGATATGTTAGGCGCCGAGGCAATGTTGTTCCCACGGCTAGTTTTGTATGAGCGAGAATTGATAACCGTTGAACAATGAGTGACCCGTTGCTTGTAGTTGTGAATGCAATATATAGGTAGGTAGGCGGTTGCAGTCGGTTGCACGTTGCAGTGCATGCCCTGTTTCTTTGTGTGTGTAAGTGAACTTAATGAAGAAGTAGAATGGGAAAGGGAACTCAATTAATGCCGATGGGTTTATTTTGTATCAAGGTTTCACATTGGTTTTTATATCGAAAATAATACCTAACAATGTTATAGCGGCAAAAAATATGATTATCTATTACCGGAAATACCTAAGTAATTAACACAAGTTTATCGACTGTTCAATCTTCAAACTTTTAGAAATAATTTAATGGGCTATGATTTTATGACGTTTTTTCCTCTATTAATATTGCCTCAGTTACTAAATCGGTCAGTCTAGCGTCAAGAGTCCAACGTGAAACGATAGTAGACTAAAGGAATATATAAATATCTACATCCATTTTAGGATCTCCGTTAAAACCAGGAAGTTAAAGGAAAACCTGAAGTGTAGTGTAGGGTGTAGGGGTGCTTTGCAATCAATACCGGACCCCACCTTAACAATGCGCGCGCATTGTAAAACAAGGGACGGAAATATTTTTCGCGCCATGTTAACTTTGGTACAAGTCCACATGATTCGCCATCATTTAGATTGTATAATAATAAAAATAAAATTTATTTATCTAGCTAAATAAATAGGTACAGGTAGTTTTCTTTATGATAAAAATTTTCCGATACGTCGAGTTTTCACGGAGCATCGACCAGCAGCGGCGGCGCGAGAGCTGACTACGATCACGAGCGACGAGTTCAAGGCGAACGCGCGCGGTCAGGTTCGAGGACACACGGGCCCCTCGCGGCGCCTCTGCGGTTCCTCTACCAGCCATCCAACCAACTGCACTGCTATTTCCTTAGCCATCTGATAATCAGCTTGATAAATTAGCTAAGAACTGAGTAGGTGTAGGTACTAATAGTAACTACCCGTCTATGTATACCTACCTACGTAAGCGAGATGAACTCTACAAATATTAAAGACTGAGTTCATGGCCCTCTATGACACGATGACTGTGTGTTACGTCGCTACGTGTTCACTTACGAGACGGATACATTTGATTCATAAAGTTTTAGCATCTAACTCGCTAAATAATGGTTTCGTGTCTTTAGTGCTAATTTATATTACGCCTACCTTTAATCTATTTTCTGCCTACCAAAATAATGTTTAGGAATATAAACTAGTTGTATAGAGCTATAGAGACGCGTCGCGCGTCAGAAGCAGGGCAGCAACGAGCAGCCCTGCGCGTTGCCAGTCATTAGGGGTTGGTTCACCCTATTTCGTTCTTGTATAGCTATCCTTTTCTGCCACCCTAATATAAGCTCTCTCTTTTCCTCAAAGGGCGAAGTCAAAAGCATAATTGGCGCGAAAATGTTGCTTAACTTCACTGATCAATAAAAGGACACTGGTAGCTTCATGCAAGCCCTTCAAGAGGATCATGGCTCTAACTGCTACAACGCTGAAATTTACATCAACAGAATAATGCTTTAAAAATATTGTTTTATAATGTGTAATTGGGTAACAAAATAAGGTCATCGGGCAAGTGTCGGGCCTGATAGTCCGTTCCTGGAACTTTACAACATACACAGTACACACGGGGTTTGCACGAACTTAAATAATCGTTTTTCACACGCATTTACAGAACATTTTTTTAGAAATAAAGTGCCTTATTCGCTACTTGATCATACATTAAATGAGTACATAATATGAGAACTATTAAATTCGATTAACTGTCTGCCATGCCAACCCTAAACTGATAAAAAATACATTTACGTTTTCTTATCTGTCAGTGCACTCCTGATATCAACGTCTTAAATATTGATTCAAATTAATAAATTAATTTAATGTTATAGCTATGTTTAAATTATTAATTATGAATGTTTTTTTGTAGACATAGGTATTATATCATGTATTTCTATACTAATATTTAAGTTGGTAAAGTTTGATTGTGAGTTTGTATGGAGGAGATAAAAATCTCCGGAACTATTGATCCTATTTTAAAATACATGTTATATAAATTAAATCTTGATAAAAATCCTGTAGAAATCTCAACGTGGGTGAAAACGCGTGTCACAGTTAGTTTGAAACATAATTTCTACATCCTTGAATTTCATACAGTATATGAATATTATTCTCGTACCTACTCGGAAAAGTTAAAACCATCCATACCACAACCGCTGCCCGACTCAACAAAAGATGAAAGTAAAGTTGATAACCGAGATTACGACCTAATGGATCACAGCACACCATACCAGAACAAGTTTATTTATAGAGACGAGTAAAGTAGTCCCGAATGTTGGAAGCCTTCCGATGCGATGTTCCGTTCGGTAACAGGTGCCCGTGTTTTTATACGCTATTTTTCCAACAGCGAACTTTCGGTTGGTGTAGGTCTTCGCAGGCAACAAAAAACTTCACGACGATGTGTTTCTATTTTGAATCTATAGAGGTTATAGAATATGGTTCACTGTTCTACTTGCGTATTACGTAGCAATAATAATGGGATCAGGTCAGGTCTGATGGTATCTTTGGAACGTCGTATTGTAAATGCGACTTCTGATGAATTTAAGTATTACTTAGTGAATAATACTTTAAAACAAATACTTTTGGGGTTAAAAGTAGAATAGTAAGAAGAGGGGACGGAACAGCAATACAAATAATCTCGCAAATCTGTATCTCATGCGCTTCCGCCGCGCCGCGCCGTCAGTTCTAGGATAATACTTATTACGTATAATTATCTTACACATCAAGTTCGTTACTCTCGTTCATCTATAATTTTCTATATTTAAATTTAGGAAATCTTCTACATATTACCACCGAAATTGATCGAAAATTTATAATGTCTTTTGCCAGTACTAAGCTTGTCCAAACCTCCAATACAAAATGTTCTTTCCGCAGTCTATTTCATTAAAGGGATTGTAAACAAGGTAGACTGTTTTACGTCTCTGGGGCAGCGCACTAGCGCATACCATACCATGACCGAAACAGGTTTTTGTACTACGTAGTGGTTTCATTGTACCGCCTCTCCCGTCCCACCCACCGTTCCACTTCAATGGCATGCCTGTTTGTAGAGTTTCAAGAATAAAATGGCGCGAAAATATAACTTATATGTAACTTCCAATATAGTAGTCTCTATTATCATCATCATCAATGGGTTATGTTAAGTCATTGCTGGACTTAGGCCTCCCCCAATGCGCACCGGTTACTGGTACTAGCTACTAATTCTCTATAACCTGCTATAAAGTGTGTATATAATATTGGGCGATCTTTGAAAGTTGTTGATATGGTGTTATTAGAACGGAATTATAATGCAGTTGCTCTACTTATCTCTATCATAGTAATTTATTTGTTACAGTGCTCAAACATGGATCTGTATATCACCGACTCACTCCAGGACATGCTTGACATGGACATCAAAAATGAAATAGCCACAGATCTAAGCAGTATAACAGATTATGTCAGTATTCTTTCTCTCCATCCACCAAGTTCAAACCAAAGTATGACCAATCAAAGTAATGAGAGTAATTATAAGTTTTCTATTTCAGGATTCCTTAGGATTAAATTTCTCCGAAATGCCGCCTTTACTAGACATGGAAACGGATAACTCAACGTGGATAACCCATTCTTCCAGTTTCGTACACAACTTAGATTTATACGGGTCCGAAGCCAATGCTGTTATGGTCAATCCAAATTCAGTCATGCCATCATCATTCGCCGAAACTCCGGTTAAAAGTGTCGTGAAAGAAGATGTTTCCGACGTGATGCTCACTTCTGCTGCCGCGGATAGTGATTTGAATAGCAGCACGACCCCCTTGAGTCCCAAGGAAGAAAAGAGTCACCTAACGTTCTCTCCGAGCACAATCAAAGTGTTAAAAGTAGAACCTGTAGAAGAACTGCCAGAGAAAAAGGAAACGAAAAAAGATAAATTAGAATTAGAAGAGGCGACGCAAATGGTGATCCTCGTAAGGAATAAAAATGAAAAGAACGTCGTTAAAGATTTGCTAACAGATCTGGAAAAAACGAAACCAACGCTTACACAGAATGTGCGAATAAAAGCGCAGCCTGAAATCATTAAAGTCAGCAATAAAAATTGTTCAATATTGAACACGAGCCACAAGCTCGGACCGCACCATAAAACCATTATATCCGGAAATATCCACATACTAGACCCTACGCAAATTAATACGAGGACTATTCTAACAAACGGCAATAAAACTCAAGCCACGATCTTAATTGATAACTCGTCGTTAAGTAATAGTAGACAAATAATTAAGACTTCTGTGAACGGTGCATTCACGGTGGATACTAGCCATACGAAGTTCATTACTACTACTGCCAATAACAATAATAAAGCAAGTACTGGAGAGTTTCCCAAGCCGGCATACTCATACTCGTGTTTAATAGCAATGGCTTTAAAAAACTCAAGGACAGGAAGTTTACCCGTATCCGAAATCTATAATTTTATGTGGTAAGCATACCTTCGAAATTGGTGCAAACGTATTTTTTTAAACTCATAGATAAAAGTTGTATCTGAAGACTAATATTGTTTCTCAATTTTCAGTCAACATTTTCCGTACTTTAAAACTGCACCTAATGGATGGAAGAATTCTGTAAGGCATAATCTTAGTTTAAATAAATGTTTTGAGAAAATCGAGAAACCCTCAACGAATGGAAGTCAACGAAAAGGTAAAAATACTATAAATAAAAATGTTAATGGTGTAATTTATTAGTTGTATAATGATAATGAAGTAATTTCTTAATGTGTTATTTCAGGTTGCTTATGGGCAATGAATCCTTCAAAAATAGGAAAAATGGATGAAGAAGTTCAAAAGTGGTCAAGAAAAGATCCACAAGCAATCAAAAAAGCTATGGTTTATCCAGGTTAGTTGTTATGACTTATTTGAAAGTGTAATTCTTCAAGTCGAGTTTCTCATTTTCCAGCCATTTTCGGTTCACTACTGCTCGATCCATGTCTCTCTTTCAATGCTTCTTTAAACTTCGTTTTCAGAGAATCTCGAAGCTCTCGAGCGCGGCGAGATGAAGTACAGCGGACTGAGCGGCGACACAGACGCCGACGACGAAGGGGATGCGGACGCCGACGTAGAAATGGATGCCGACGTTGAAATAGATCCTGAAGTAAAGGAAGAAACCGAAGACGAAACTATTGTTGAACAGGTATGCGTCTTTATGTTGGCGTATCGTATCAATATATCATTACCATAGCGAATCAAATGATGTGACTTTACGTTGTATCTTGCGCCAAAATATTTATGTCCAAGGTAAGGGAACCCAAAGACCAAGTTGTTCCCTATAATGTCAAATGCTATTCAAATTCGAACACTGTGATGTGTCTACAAAAAGCTATTCTTGTAATCAAATTGTATGTACGGTCAGCGACAAAAGACGTTGAACACTGAGAATACTTGAGAAATAGAGTGTGATCAACCACTTTTGACGCTGATTGTACTAGCGACATCATAAATAACATTAAGTTTAACGCGGCCTGCGTATCTGAAACTTGGTGAAATAGATGGAAATCAAACATTTCGCATCTAACATAACGTCTTATATTACAGGATTTCTCAGACCAAGAGCTAGAGGTTGAAGAGGTAGTGGAAGGTACTGGTATGGTTGGCGGCACGTACAGATTGCTAGCTACGGGGCCCTCTTCCCTCACGTCTTATATCACTGATATTGAATCTGGGGAAGAAGTTAGCGATGTTGAGGTAATTATTTAACGTTTTGCTTGTAGGATGTCTGTTATAAAATACTGCCCGCTAAGTACACAAATAGGCGCTAAGCTTAGTTGATTAGGTAGTTAAGTTTACGATTCATCTCGGGTTTTAGATGTTTGTGATGTGTTGAAGTAGGTATGTCCATTGTCCATGCCACCCACAACTCGTTTATGATACAAAATAATATAATAATATGAGCTCCGTAGCAGTTTATGGTAGATTGAAATGTCGACGCAGGTACCAAATGAAACCCTGCCGTCTCCTTTTTTCATTTTTGTTTAACGTCAGTTTTTATTTTCAGATATTAGAGCATTCGTATGAAGAAATCGACATGGATGTCAGGAAACCCGTCAATATAAATCTATCGATGACCGAAAAATACACAAGTAAGTTTCTATACAGCGGATTAAGTCTCTTGTTTTGTATGAATAATACAACTTTAAACAAACTTAATTATTCATCAAAATATTTCGCTTTCCAGTTCATCCAGCGAAACGAGCAAAAACTAGCTTCGTGTATCAACCAGTGTCCTCTCAATCCCATACGAGCCGGCGAAAAACGCCACTCGTCAACAGAGTTGCACTAATCTGAGTCGCTATTATTCCTAAATCAACTCTACACGCTGAAGAAACATTGTGATCGTTTTAATTATGGGGTTAGGTATCGTAGTACGAAGCAGAGTCGCCGTTTTACTTGAAATCGGATGTTCGAATTATAAAGTAATTAGTTGTGTTTAGAGTGCTGAATTATTTTAATGTATTTGTTACGATTGCTAACGTGATAGTCTGTACCAGATAAGTGTATTTACATTACTTTTACACGAATCGGACACTTGTTACATATCTTACACTGTAAAAATAGTTTCCCCTAATGTGGAATATGCCAGGTTTATTTAGTAGAAAGTTTTATATTATAAGATTTGTCATTATCTGAGCTATGTGTAAGGTAAGATTCGGTTTGTCGAATATTAGTAAATTAATGGTTGCTTTTCAACCGTAATGTTAGTACAAAGAGTGCCGATGCATTGACACATGATAAATAATACTTAATACGTTAATTATGTAAGTAGAAAGTAATATAGGTTTTATCTCGTGACTTACGACCTTTCTGGGTCTAATAACAGTCTGATAGTGTAGTGTTCAACTTCTCTCATCGTTCATATTATGCACTTAGGTATTCACAGTGGCGATAAGAATAGCGGGTATATGTTTAAATTTCTCCCACCGCTGGTAAAATATGTAAATATCTGGCGTCACGTATTTTAATTTTATTGACACTGGCAGCTCTTGCAAGTTTTTTTTTCCAATGATAAACATGTTACATGTTGTGCAGAATATTTTGTTAATCAACTTTAATAATTAAGTAGGTACTATCAATAGGTATATAGGTGCAATAGCTGAAAAATCTCTACATGTTGCGAATTGGATTACTTTTCGCAAGTTTACAGATTTTTCTCACTAATGCTCTTCTCTAGTTCGTATATAGTGTTAATTACCAGCGATAACTAGTATAAGATAGAGAAAGTTACTGTTCAGTGTTTACGAAAAACCATGTACTGTTTAAATAAATTAAGTAAAGTTATTTGATTTATTACCACAGTCGTGTAACTATCGCCAGCAGTGCCCGCGTGTGCGAGGTAGTCTGAAGGCGCATTAAACACTAACTTTCAAAATAAGACTCGTACATCATGAACATGAAGTCGAAGGATCCGTTGTTTAATGTATGGTCAAAGTTAACTATTAAAAATGTAAAGAAACACTACGTAACCATTAGTAATTTTTCTTCACTCATTTTTGCTTATACTTAACTTTTACCACGCATCAAAAAAACAGATCCATAACGTGCAATTCCACCTATGCATGGAAGCTAAGCTGTGCGCGAAGGAAAATTCACCAATAGGATTACTTCATTTTCCTCCAGTCGCATCTTATTGGTCGATTTCTTTCTCGCGCACAGCTTAGCTACCTCACAGCCCACAGCACTGGTGGAAACGCACCCGCACGTTTCTGGAACACAAATTGACGTTAAAATCACGCAACTGTCTAACCTAGAGGTCTAGAGGTTTATGACTAGTCCCCATTTTGGATTGCTGAAAGGTCCATGCAACTCCTGTGTTCATATAACAGTTTGTTATTGTAAATAAATATCAAATGTGGTCTTGCAATCAGTTGAAGCTGTTTTACCTATTTAATATTTTCTTCTAGTAGTTAGGTTCCACTACCTACTTATTTCTATCATAATTTTATCAGCATATTATTATAAATATGTGGTAAGTTACTTTATTTGCTTTTTAACGTTGTATTGTTGCTAATTAATTAGATAGAAATTGACACGAGTGTTCGAGTGACTAGAGAATGTTGCGTATAGGCATAAATGACGTTATGTGGTAAAAGAGAAGAACGCTATGAAAAATAACACTTAGGCCCGGTTTTTAAAGCCTTACTCAA
This sequence comes from Opisthograptis luteolata, assembly GCA_931315375.2. Taxonomy (NCBI): domain Eukaryota; kingdom Metazoa; phylum Arthropoda; class Insecta; order Lepidoptera; family Geometridae; genus Opisthograptis; species Opisthograptis luteolata. The sequence continues at coordinate 4,599,342 of OV928038.1, read as the reverse complement.
GTTTAAAAATAGTTAAAAACTCGTGAAATATTTAACCACCAGTCACTTTTTCCATACGTTTTTGACTTTAGTTAATTTTGACTACGGATCAAAAAACCGTGCCCAAGGAGTAAACTAAACCGGCTGTTAGTGTTCTTATTAATATTGATTAGAACGTATTGTTATAAGAAAAATTGATGTAAAAAAAAACACGAAAGGTATTTTGTAATCGACTGGTAACAAAATAGTCATGAAATATTACGACGAACAAAAAAATATGCTAGAAGGGAAGAAAAATCCGAGACGTTTTTGACGAAATAAAAACATCAAGTACACCTACATTACCTGATATATCTGTCTGGTGAAAAGTTTCAGTTATAAGCTGTGGTTTGTACAGGTGTCAAATATCCTATGCGTGAAGTAGGTTAAACAATCGTTACATAATTAAAATCAATATAATGCAGGAATAATAGCCTAATAAGGTGAACGGAGATAAACATTCATATTAAAAAAAAAAAAATCAGAATACGGCCGCACCTGCTGAATATGGACACGAGAAACGCGCGGCGCTTAAACTTCACAGTTTTTTAAAACCACAACTTTTAGTTTATTTCAATTAAATTTGTTTGTGTCGTAGTATTGAGATGTGTGGATTGGTTGGTTGTGTTACTGTAGATCTCGAATTATTGAATTTGTGTATTGAAATTATTATTGAGAGTGCTGTATTTGTCTTGTCACATAGGTTATTATCGTTGTAACGGTAGACGTTCCTATTGTTACAGATTGACGTGTTGTCATTGTTAGGAACGTCTTTAGTCTCCAAAATTGTCTAGAAGTGCATTTTTCTCAAGTGTGCTAATTTTCAGGGGGTTCTATAGGCTTAGTACTGCCTCTTGTAGCTATTTCTGAGGAGTTCCGTTCTACATTCGGAACCCCTATTCTAGCAGATTCGATTTATATTCACTGGTAGTCATGCAATAGCTCACCATGTGGTTGCATTTATTAGGACAAAAATTAATACTTTTTAACATAGTTGTATTAATAATGGTAAATGATGCATAAATTCACGCGTTACTTTCAACTTTATCTAATTAATGAAATGATCAGCGGCTAACGATTGAAAGTTGAAAAAGTCGACCGGTGTTCGTCCATGCAGTACGCGTGGCAGCGAGGGCACTGAATCGTGAGAACAAGCCGTTGATCATTTCCTTACCTTAATTTTTTTATAATACATAATTATGTATAGTTAGATTTTCCCAAGAGGCGACTAAGTTTTTTGGTGCTCTTTGTATACAGTGCAATTGTGTAAATAAGTTTTATTCAAACAAATAGGTAATTTCGTTTTTGTATGTGAATGGTTGTATGTCATAAGAATTTGATTAAATTTTGATCGTGTTTATGAATTTGTATTTGTAGTGAATTTGTAAAAGTACCTAGATGTTTGTAATGTGGAAAATTCAACACCAATAATAAAATGTGATTATATTATTAAACAGTTCAATGAAAAGCAATAAATAGCAATAGAATTATAGCGAAATTAACAATTTGTTTAAATGTTGTATGTAGCTGTAATTTTATACGATTAAATAACTTTAATGTATTTTTCCACTGCCAGTATTTCAACATCCAAGTTATAATAGTTCAATAATATTAGATTTAAAACATAGAAGTAATTTAGCAACATTTGCGTTAGAGAAACTAAGTTGAAAGATTTTTAATAACTTTTTGTAATAAAATAAAATTAATACTATTTTGTTTTATTTTACTCCACTGCCTTATGTTAGGGTTCCATACTCAATTCACTTTTGGCGTTCTTACTAAGTTATAACTAGCGGCACGAAACTCTAGCGCTCGACGTCATTGCGCAGATGTCAAAAATCAGATATCACGTTACCAGGAGGGGGTTAAAGAGACGAAGAGTGCGCGTGCGTAGCGCCGGTTGGCTAGCCGTCGTGTTCCGTCCCCCGCCCCGATACGACGACCCGCGGACTTCTGTCTACAGTCGCGTTTTAATTGATGTTGCCGTTAATTATTTTTTTATCGTTATGGCGTCACATGATTAATTAGTGTATTTTCCAAATGCCAGTGTCAAGTATAAAATATTTCAATCTAAGAGAGTTAAATCAAGTTTAAATGATGATGATGGGAAGAGGATAGTGTTGTAAACTGGTGGCGCTTTACTTGAGCTTTACACGGACTTTTTTGCAGCAACTAGAAACGTCACTTTCACAACTTTATTTAAATTTCCTACACTCGTACACTTTAACGAACACATAATGGTTAATAATCCACCAATATTACACATTATCACTCGCAGAAACACAAGTTTCGGAAATAAAAATAAAATTTTCACGTTGACAATTCGATTGCCGCCAAAAGTCCTTTTGTCAACTTTTGTGTGTTAATTTTGGGTTCCTTTGTTATTGGTTTTATTGTCATAAATAAGAATTGTCAAATTTGTATTTTTAACCCATATTAACTAAATTACTCTTTCACATGATCAACTTTGTATAGAAGTCGTTTTTTTTCATGCACTCATTTATATAGAAAAAAAGTTAATTTTGAGTAGTAAAACAACCTGTTACGAGCTAAAACTTTAACATTTACTATTAAATTCATGTTTGCGCGCGCGACAGTACCTAATATCCTCCACATTTCGCTCAGTGCTAAACTTACTACCTATTTATTTTAAATATGTTCTTAAAATTATTTGGTTAGATTATTTAAAGTTACTGTACCCATGCGCAGCTATCCCCTCCATATTTCACTCAGCGCTAAACTTCCGTCCCGCTACCTATAACTTATTTATATAACTACCTATAACTTATAACGATCCTCTTTTCAGGGAATGAATCCTACATATGGATCTGTCAAGGTTACTTTTTGGGCTATAAAACACCGGAAACATAGAGTTCTTATACTTCTATGACCGGAAAGTTATTGATGTACTAAAATATAGTATTTTCCGGCTAATTTTAAAATCACTAACTATTTATTAATCTAATCCCGTAAGTACATACTAATAAGTATATAACGATAATTATGTAATATTACTTCATAATCAAATGGAATGGACGATTGACTTAAGGTATCAACTTTTTTTTTCAGTTATCTAACGTCCACCTACACCTATTCTGTGCTTGTCGTATCCTTTCCACACAGCACAGAAGAGAAGCGAAGACTGAAGTTAAGAGAAGAAGTACTTGTCATCGAGTTTATTCCTCGTCTGGTTATCCTATTCAGAATTTCTACAATGATCGTAAATTCGTTAGTATTCGTTAGTTCTAATTTTGGTCAGATAAGTTTGTCATAGAAAGGAAAAATCTAAATCTATGAAGTTTGTGGCACTGTACCTACTGTAGCAATTTCACTGTTGCGTCAAGCTGTCAACGAGTCATTCCCGTAGACTATGTGTCATTCCATTCCATTGAGATACATTATAGGTCAAATACAGGGGTCTAGGCGCCGAATATGATTTTGTCCCATTCGGTGTCGAGACCCTTGGTCCGTGGGGTCCTAGCGCTTTAAGCCTTTTTAAGGAAATAACAAAAAGGTTAGTCGACATCACCGGAGACCGAAGATCTGGCAGCTACCTCGGACAAAGAATTAGTCTAGCCATTCAAAGGGGGAACGCTGCCAGTATCTTCGGTACCTTGCCTAAAGGGACTTCTTTTAATAATGTATTTTAGTTATTAGTTTAGATTTATTTGTTTTTATTTCTTTGTTATTTTTAGTTTGAAGTAATAAATCTAAGGAATTATAGGTCAATGTTCCATTCCAATACACATTTGTCACTGACTGACTGTCATAAACTGTCATTGTCAAATAAAATATTCTTGATTCTTGTTTGTTTGTGTTATTCCTCCTCGTTCCTCGTGTTCTTCTGATTCTATTTTTCTGTTCTTCCTTCTGATAGTGATTATTAGTGATAGATAATGTTACTTCTGTGAATGTGAACATTTGTCTGGTTTTTGATTTGGATTACAACCAAAGGAAAAAGAGTACCTACATAAATGCAGTTTCAATAAAGTTGCGTTTGCATTGCATTGAAATCATCGGTCCAAAATGACTACTCGCGAGATTGTAACATTACAGTTTGGTCACTATTCAAACTTTGTTGGTGCACATTTTTGGAACCTCCAAGAATTAAGTTTTGATTACACCGGCACTGTAAACACTGAAGTAAATCATGATATTTTATACCGGGAAGGTAAAACTGCTAAAGGCGAGGTCACTTATACTCCTAGGCTACTCATAGCAGACCTGAAAGGTTCTTTGAGAACTTTGCCTGAAAGTGGTGGTCTACATGACGAAGAGATAGAAGACATTCCATGGGAAAATGTAGAGAAAATTGAGGAGCCTGCGGCTGATAAAAACGAATACCTGAATGATATTGATACACAAGGACCATCAACGGTACAAACAAAGGAATACAAACTTGATGACAGCGTAAATTCATGGACAGATTACTTTTACCCCAGACTTCATTCTAGAACTGTTAATATCATAAAAGAATATAGTCATGGGGATGAAAGTGTAAGTTTATTTTACTTTAATTAATTTGTAATGTAGTCACTGCACAGATAGACAGTAAATTAGCCTATTTGCAATAGCAAAATGTCACATTCCATAAAAAATATAATATAATGTACATGTTTTTGTTACAGCAAAACTTCGAAGTTTTCAACACTGGCAGATCTGTCTGGAAATCGGATTATGGAGATACCTTCAATGATAACATTCGAAAGTATGTTGAAGAATGTGATAGTATGCAAGGATTCCACATTAACTTTGACTGTACGGATGGTTTTGGAGGCCTTGCCTTGAGTTGCATAGAGCATCTAGCAGATGAATATACAAAACCAATACTTGCATATCCTATTATTGCATCTCACTTCCCTGATAACAATCCAACAACTCCTGAGGAGAGAGACAAAGCTACGGTGAGGGATTCCATAAGACTAGTGAACATAGCATTATCAATACAACAGTTATCCGAATATGCCACAATGTTTGTGCCTATATGTACTGGTGAGAAAGGATGGCGAAAACCCGGCAACCCTAGGTTATTTGATCACATCTCCTACAAGCCAGAAATGTACTACCATTCTTCAGCTTTATTAGCATCTGCTATAGATACATTGAGCCAAAAATACAGGCACAAGAACAATATCTATACTCTATCAGACATTTGTGCTGACATGACTGGATATGGTAGGAGAATGGCTGCAGCCTCATTGGGAATGCCATTTGCTTTTAATGAATCACAGTATTTGATTGAGTACCTAAATGAGACTACAAGACCTATCTTCTCATCTATTACACCTAGCTGCAAGCTGGCATCAGATAAAATTTTCCAGCTAATAACTGTGAGAGGTATTCCAGAAAACTATATGAAAGCGCCTCTCCAACAGGCAAAAGAACAGATGAATCTACCAGCCTATAGATGCAACAATCTCAAAGAGATGTTCGAATTGTATTTCCAGGCAAATAACTTCCTTTCCGCTACTAATTTGACAATATGTGAAAAACCACTAGAAGTTAAAACACCATTCCCGAAATTCTTCTCGAATAATCTGAATCAGTATGGCCTCATAAAGAATGATAATAATGAAGAGAAAATTCATAGCTGTGCTGCAATATCTGGTTATCACAACGGAAACTTCCTGACAGATATGATAGAAAAACTTCACAGAGAGGCGAGCAGAATAAAGTTTGGCAAAATGCACAAATTCCAAGAGGAAGGATTAGAATCTGCAGATTACAGCGAGAGCTTAGATAAGCTAGCAGAATTCAAAGATAACTATGAGGATAACTTTGAGCTTTAACACTACTGTGCCTAACCTAAGACTAATGCATTTATTTAAGGAAAAATAAAATATTGTAATTACTAATAATAATTTTTATTTTATGTTGATTTAGATAAAATAAATCACCCATTCACACATTCATATACACATTTACATGAGTCTTTTTTTTAACAGCGATCACGTTGAGCGCTCTAGAGCTCTCTCCTTCATTCTCGTTATAAATGCTGCACCTTTGTTCTTTCGGAAGTTTTCGTAAGGATCGTTTAGGTTCACACCAATTCCTGTAAAAAAAAAAACATTTAGTAAAATATTAACTCCTCACCATTTACCTTCATGGCATTGCTTTGGCATACATGTTTACGTGCCCTGCAGTGACCTATATCTTGGGTCTTGTATAACTGGTTGTTGGCTCGGGCAGTTTCCCTGGTCCCTGTAAAGCAGGGTTTCTTACTTTCTGCAGACATTTATAGATATTCTTTGTAATCGCACCATTTATCAGTTTTTGGGTTAAAATGTCCGGGAAACACGATATTTGCCACATTCGACGCCATTACGACACACAATTATATTTATTAATTTTCCGAAGTCGCCATTAAAGTAAACGCACAGCTAAGTCAGAACAAACTAAACTTTATTACCTGTAGGTACCCACATTACAAATATATTACATAAATCTTAAAGGTAGGTATTCTCTAAAACTAAATATACCACAGATAGATAAAGCCTTTTTGTTCTACTACTCAGGTAAACAAAACCAACATATGCCCGAAATTAATAATCGATCCTGATCCGTTATCCGCATTGGATCGATATGTCATTTAAGTACTAGGGCTTGACATACATACATGGCCTTAGACGTCTATGACAGACGATTCAAACAGTGTCAGTGGGGTTTGAAGAACACTTTTGTTGGTGGCTATACAGACCAATACGAGAACGGCAGGCTCGTCCATACTTAGTGCAGATGTGATTATCATTTGTTGGGTTGGAATCGCTGACGAGCCGCCTCACTCTCTCTTCAGCAAGCTTGTCAAACTAGACTCTATCATGGAGCCTCTGACCTTTCCTAATCTGACTCCTCCACTGAATCCCATCATCAGCAAGCTTCTCCCATATGGCTTCACATATGACATGACATATCGATCCATAACCGCGGATAACTGATCAGGATCGATTAATTATTAATTTCGGGCGATAGTAAACAAATTCTCAAAGAATCATAAGTAAAAAATTAGAGAAAGAAAACATATAATAAATGATAATAGTTATTAATTTGTTATGTAAGGCTGCAAAGTTGTATTTTGGCGCGAGTACTTGTATTGAAACTTGAGCAAGTAAAGAATAAATATAGAATCCTGAGCATAGCGAGGGTTTCAAAGGTACAAGATGCAGAATAAGTTTGCAGCCGAGTGAAACACACAACTTTTCACCTCACTACAGCGAGAAAAATGCTAGATGCAAGAAAAACCTATGAATAAATTATTTATTCGTAGAGAAAAACAAATAAAGTAAGTTTGTTTTTTTTTCATGCAATAGTCGTGCTGGGCAGTGCGATTATTCCAAAAAGAGGTTGGCACACTGACATGAAATTAGTATTGTTGCATTATAAGTGGACTGGCGGTATGAAAAATTATTGAATAGAAAGGTTCGAATTTTAAAAATACTTTCCACGCTATCGCGCAAAATGCGCTTTTGAACTCAGATTTCGAATGACAAACAGACTCTTTCCGAGCTTGTTTATGAAAAAGGTATTCAGCAGATCGAAGCTGGGGCAGGTAGCTAATAAATATAAACGCAACATTATTTTGGGAGAATGAATCAAGTCACAGAAAGAGATTACAGGGAACATCTATCTACCTTTGTACTGATCCTGTTTATCTCTAACAGAGCCTCCGCTGATGGGTTCTGCAATGCCTTGTCCTGATGCGCCCAGGCCACCTTGGCTCCACCCCATCTTCTGAAGGAGCTGATGTCCCTTGTTGCTGGGGTCTAAGCCACCCGATGTGCTCGGGAATGTACCTCCTCTGCAGAAATGTTACATTCATTAGGATATGAGTTGTAAGAGTTCAATAAAAGCATGTTTTTTTTTGCTGCAATTACTCTTGGATATATTTACAAGAATTTATTTTCATGCAAATGAGAATTTTTCGAAGTAATGGAGCTAAGCCATATCTTGAAGCAGTGCACCATACGGAGGAAACCTTGTGCGCCGTATATTAGTCACCTTACATCCCCCTGAGTTGGTATTGATACGATGCATCGCCGCACGACTAATATCGGAGGGTAAACTCACTGGAAGCTAGGCGGTGTGGGGGATCGGGATCGTTCGACGCGGCGCGACCGTGGCGAGTCGCGGTTGTGACGGTCGCGATCGCGGGATCGCGATCTTGACCGCGACCTCGACCTTCTGCGGCCTGGGGGTGCATTATAATATTAACGTCTTGACCACGGACCCAACTAAACAAAAGTAAAACAATATTGCGTTCTTGATGTTTTATACTGACTGTCCCTTTCTCGATCTCTTCTATTGTGTGTGGTTTTTCTTCTCGGTGACAGGGATCTTGACCGCGACCTCACAGGTGACTTCTTCTCAGGTGTTTTGCTCTTTGATCTGTAGAACGTGAATATGAATATTAAAAATCTGTGATATCATTGAGCTGACATAAGAAAACATTCATTCTACGATTACTATGAAGTTTCTGAAATGGTATTTATGGCTCTACATAGCGAATCGGCAAGTAACAAAGGTGATAGCTACCTATTAAGGTAAGTGCAATATCAAGCAAAATATTAAAAAACAACCTGTGCTGCAGTATTAAACTCTCAACTTCATGTTATCGTAAATACCTAAATATAAAACAGTTGTGTTATTGTAAATCAAAGCTCAGCCTAAATGATAAGTCCTAGAAACGTGAATTTTGGAATGTGCACAATGAAATAGTATTTTGAAAAGCATCCCCTAATCAAATAGGATGTTAAAGATTACATTAAAAAATTGAAGAAAAAACAACCACCACGCGAGCGAAGTCGCGAGGCAGACCGCTAGTTAGACAATTTATGAATCACGCCCTTCGGCTTCGCCTGCAATTTTTGCCCATGTGATTCCTTCCATTAATGTATGCTTAATTATTTTAGTTTACGATTGTGATAAAAGTATGAAATCAACAAAGAACAAATTCTTAATATTAAGCAATAACATGGTATTTAATAAGACCTACCTGTATCTTCTGCCGGGTGGGGTTGGTTGTTTCTGTAAGTCTTTAGGTATAGGACTAGGGGACCTCGACTTCTCTCTGAAGCCTTGAATCACCGCCTCTTCTTTCATTTTTCGAGCCATGTTCTTGGCTTTGTAATACTCGTATAGACCTAACTTTTCCCAGCCCTCACTGAAAATAAGAAAGATAACAAATAGATCAAACAGATGGCAAGCATGCTCATGTTCGATACAAGTAGAATGGTTTTCCTGGGAATCAATGGACGAGATTCATGCTGGTGCTAGACTCCTAGAATTCGTGCGGAGTCATTACCGAGTCCGCTTAGCATTCCATTGACGCGTCTGACAAGACTGAAAAAGAGCGTGCGATGGTGGTCTGCCTTACACCGAGTTCAAATCCTCTCCTTCAAATAAAAGTATAAGTTACCTAAAGTAAAAATATTACTAACTTGTCTCTAGGTCGCTCGTGGTTAGGTGACGCGTAGAAAGCAACAACAGCCGCAAGCAATCTCTCGTTTGGCGGCGCAGGCGGCGGTAATCTGATCATAGCTGGATCAAGTGGTTTGTATCTATCGTCTTCAAGCTAAAACCAAATAATTATATTTTTTCATAATAGCAATTTTATAGTTGCTTTTACGTATGAATATATTTTCAACTAGCTGGCTGGGTTGTAAAAAGGCTAATAGGCAGACATTATATCTAAAATCTGATCATTTTGTTATTCACAATATTACAAGTATTGTAAACTGACTAAAGCTTAATGAATGTACTCAGATTGTACAGTTAGCGACAAAAGTCGCTAAACAATAACACATTTTTCGATTCTCTTAACCATCATAAACACCAACCTTGTGTGTGTAATGTTATAAAAGTAAAACGCTACCTCTTAAGTCATAAGAAAAAAACAGACATTACTGACCCTATACGCATTTGCAAAATCGAGTATCATCAGCTACTTTTGTCGCTGACTGTACATATCAGGCAGTTCGTCAATACGTGAAACTGCACAAAACGCTTTGCTTTTACATTTATAATGCAAATGGCATAGAGTGGAACACCTTGCCAGCATCAATGAATGAATAAAAAATATAAATTATTCAGCCCCTTAATACAGCCAAACTAGACTGGTGAATATTTAAGCTTCCTCACCTGAACAAGTGGAACCATTAAGCCAGCAGGCAGCTCAAAGTAAGGTACAGAGGGCATCAAATCTTCATTGTTCATATCAAGAAAAGGAGGGAAACCTGGAGGTGGTTTAGTAAGATCTGGAAGACCATTCTGGAATGCTAAAAGCGTGTTCTCGTGAGGTATGAAACCGGGTGGGGGTTCTGAGAAGTTTATATTAGGAAGAATCGATAAGTCAGGCTCATCATTTGTCTCATTATTTTTCTGCATTATTTGATCGAAAGTTTGACTGTCAAAGCTGTTCTCATTTCCGCTTATACTGTTATTGGAAGGGTAGTTATCGCCACCCTCGCTGCCATACTGTTTGCCACTCTCGCTGCCATATTGTTTATCACCTTCACTACCATACTTATTGTTAGAACTAAAATTCTGTTCATAACCGCCCATTTGCTGAAATTTCTGCTCGTTAAAGTTCTTGCTCTGAAAATTGTTCACACAGTTGTTCTGTTGATGCATGTTGTTGTCATTGCCATGTTCTTGATTGTTTTGCATTTCAACAGTTTGCTTCTGCATTTCGATTTGCTGTATCTGTTGCATTGTATGTGCTACGAAAGCTTGATGCTGTGTTTGATAGCTGAAAATTGAAATTAAGGTATCAACCAGACTGTGTTAGGAAAGTTTCTACTATGTTTATTCAGAGTTACATACTTTTCGAAGGTTGCTTTTGTCTGTTGCGTCAAATGTGCTATTGCATTTGAGTGCTGAGCGATCAGATTGTTCTGATATTCCTGGTATGAACTGGTGGGGCTCTTCATTTTCTCAATGACAGCAGTCTCGAAATAATTCGACTTAGACTCCCAAAGTCGGAGCAGCTTGTTTAACTTAGCCTCCTGCTCTTCCGTAACAGCTGAAATAGCAAAACAATGAAACTGTTGTCGTACAAGCCATCAATCTCTAAGCAAGTTACTGGAACGGTGCAAACCACAGGTGATGTTGTAAGATGCTTTATATAGATGAGTATGCATAAAAAATAAAGACTCCTACATCTCGAGGGCATTATTATAAATATTTTACCTATACTGGCATTGCAAAACATTGGAACCACGACATTTTCCAAATTTTTCTTGAGATCTTCTGCATTTTTGCGTGCGCTGTAATTAGGAATAATTGCATAATAGACACCAAATCGAATTATGAATGACAGAAGGTGTAATACATCGAAATAGTACACAATAAATATGAGACACAATCAATAAAAAAATCTCCTTCAATTTATAGAAACGGGAAAAAAAGATAAATAGTATCATGTTATTTTACATTGTAACTTGTAACCAAATAAAAATCTGACTAGCAAATTACTAGCATAAAAGAAAGAAAACATTTAAAGCGTGTGACATATTTTTATAATAAACTTTACAAATTTTTTAATAAAATTGCCCATAAAATCCACCAACTTGTATATTATGAATGATCAATATGCCATCTCATACCAAGAAACATTTTAGATAAAGCTTTGTTCAAATCTAAACTAAAGATATAATATCATTCAGGGGCAAAAGGTCATGTCTGCAAAATGGCATATTCAAGTTTTTTTAAAATGTACATATTTAACATTCAGTATGTCCATGATTATATAAAAGAATATAAGTGCAGTATAAATTTGGTCTGTTTGTGAATTGAACTGATTGCAAATACATCATTATTTATGATATGTACATTTTGCAAATACATACAACCATTTGCACCTGAAACAGGTATATATATTGGTGAAATACGGTGCCAATGGTCTAAGACATAGGTTAATATCATATCAATGAATATATATATTTATATGTATGTACATAAATATTACAAAAAATATTTTTACTATTAATATTTTTTAATTTTTTTTTTTATTATTTGTTCACACTGAATGACTATTTTGCATAAACACAAAACAGGCATTATGTGTTGAGAAAACACAACAAGTGGTTTAGAAAAAAGGAGTTCTCAAAACACAACACAATGAATCTTCTACAGAACAAAAATGTATCAATGTAAATCTACTGTAGTTAGTGACAAATGGCTTAAAATTGTAATTTGATGTTAAATGAGGTACCTAGAATAGATAAAAAGCACTAACCAATGGTGGAGGACATCATTCACCAAATAAATGATGTGAAGCTTTTGTGAGAATGCAGCACCTGGTTGCGTCACTTTTTTCAGCAGATGCTGAGATATGACTTTGCCGGAGTCATGCGATGTCGCATGTTGGAGTATCCAGCCTTTACCTAAAACAAACAAGCAAACATGTCTATTAATTAAAGAGCACTTGTTCAAACATCTTTTTCAAATACACTAGAAAAGCAGTGAGATGGAAACATTCCAAATAACTTCAATTTTATCATCATAATCAGCCTTTTATGTTCCCACTGCTGGGAACCGGTCCTTGTCTCAGAGAGGAGTATGGGACGTAATCTACCATGCCCACCCAGTGCAGGTTGGTAGATGTTGCATATCCTTGAATGTTGTGATTCTTGGATATGCAAGTTTCTGCACTTTGAGCGATGGCAAGTCCACACATAACTTATTAAGTCATAGGTGCAGGGCCGTGAGGATTTGGACTTGGTACAGGCGCCTTGTAAAGCGCATGCATTACCGTTCTTTCACCATCTCCCTCAACTTTTGATGCCTTCTGCATTATTCCCATAGGTAGAGTTGTTGAGTACTGTTCAATGTATTTTGGCTACAATTACTGATTTGTTACCTGCAGAGATGCTATCTTTAGTGCATGTGTCAATGATTGGCTGCAGAATGCTGTCCAGATCAGCAAGACTAATATTGTTTTCTTCCGCCAACATCTGTATTTTCTCAACTTGAGCCTTGCTGACCAATTCGTTGATTTTGGCTTGCTGTTGCTGGATTAACACCTAAAAATTTAATTTATTTTAGTTTTATGGCCTTGGAGATGTGTAAATTTCATAAATTATTATATTTTAATTTAATATAATTTCATTAATCATAAATTGTTAAAGATATTATGTTTACTTAGACTTAAACTTATTTTCATCACAACTAAATTTAACAGATTTAAATAGAATCTAATATGACTATCACTTTTATCATCAATTTTATTATTTTGTCAATCTACTAAAACAATTTATGTAACAAAATAATCGCAACAACTTTTAGAAAGGTAGGTGAAGTTTGTTTCCTACATTTCAAAATGAGAGTATCAACCTGCCTGTAAACAAAATATTTACATTTGTAGTTAATCATTTTTAAGTCACTAACATCCAGACAAATATTAGCTAAACATAATCCCATTTTCATGTGACATTTAGCATGCAAGAGAAGCAATGTTGGTAAGCTAGAAAAGGTTTTATCATGCCTAAAGTGTAGCTAGCAAAAAATAACAGAAACAATAAAATGTTTCATGAGCTTACCGTATGCTGAGCATTGAGATTATTCTCAGATTGAGTAATTTGCTCTTTGAGCATGGTGATCTGTGCAATGAAGTTGTCCAGCTCATGTTGCTGCGGGTGTGGGGGGGCCGAGGCGGACGGCGCCGAGTTGGCCGCGAGCCACTGCTGCAGCGCCGGCGCCGCCGCCATCGACGCCGCGAGGCCGAGCTGCGCGGGAGTTGCGCCGGCCTGTTGGGGCATTACATATTGCCTGTTCTGTGCCATATAAGCCCCGGCGGGAGCCGCCGCCTGGCCACCGGCCGATTGCTTTAGAACTATAAACAGCGGAGGTTCACTTAAAAATCGGTTATCAGGTATCACATCCATCACAACACAATCATAGCACAAACTTATCATCTTCCATTTGACATGTTACTATGCTTACTTGCTTGCTCTGTCGTCACTTTGTACTGGTAGTAGTTGAAGTATTCGCCGCCGTAGAGAAAGCTAAACTTCGGGTTGTTCTTTTGTTTGGTCTTGGTCATTTTCTCAAATTCCGGGCCATTTCTTGCGACAAACTGGGCGAGTTTGTCGATTATGTTGCGTAGATCTTGATCTACAAACATCAACAAAATTAATATCATGAATGCGTATGATGCGATCACAACTCTATAGCATCCTGTATTGATTGCGGTAATACCTTGCGGTGGTTGAGGAAGCTCCATTTTTATTTGGTAGAAAAATTGAGGTTATTGAGATGCAAAATGGTTTTAGTACAGCTTTCCAAATTTTATGTTATCCATAATTTCAACACACAATACAACTATTTATCACACTATTTTAGAGTTTCCTATTACAGTCACACACTTTACTCATGAACTTTGACACAAAATCACAAATTGACATAGATCCAACGATTACGGCCATTTGTAAAATTTATGCAGGCCGAGCAAATGCGGGCAAAGGGGGAATGGGAAACGAACGGAAATACGAGGGAAGGGGTGTGGAAGGAAGAACGAATGAGTGAACGATATAAATTGCCCTAAACAAAAAATACACTCAACAGCCACTTTTACCATCGGAAAAGTACGGTTTTCACTCAAAAGAAGATATTATGTTTTTTTAGTACAAGTTTGAAAATGATTTGAGGATTTCTGTATTGATACAAAATAATAATTGAAACTGATAAAACATAAAAAAACAAATCAATATTTTCTTGGGTGAGGTATGGCAGCATTCACTGCACCACTGCTCAACTCAATGCTGCTAGTTTAGCGCTTGTAGCGCTAGATCTTACGCTTATTTTTCTATATAATACTTATTTTAGCGCCTAACACTAACCTTAGCTCTATAAGTGTATCAACTATCAAACAAATTAAAACTCAAAACATAATAATATGGTGAAAATTATAGTCATCTTTTTGTTTCAAGTTTCACAATAAAATCATTCCCACCCAATAATACTGTAAATGGACGAGTATTTTAAAACTATTGGGCACTACGCTACTAATATGTTGCGAAATTATTTATGCTTGGAAGCAAAATTATGTCTATAATATTATTTTTTTTTTGTTTTGTTATGGCGTCACACGATTAGTGTATTTGCCAGTGTCAAGTATAAAAGATTTCAAACTCAAAGAGTTGAATCAAGTTTAAATGATGATGGTGATGATGATGATGAGATGATGGGATGAGGATAGTGTTTAAGTAAAGTAGTGGTGCTTTACTTAAACTTTACACGGACTTTTTTGGAGCAACTTGAAAAGTCACTTTCACAACTTTATTTCAATTTCCCATACTCGTACACATTAACGAACACATAATGGTTAATAATCCACCAATATTACACATTATAACTCGAAGAAACACAAGTTTTGGAAATAAAAACAAAATTTTCACGTTGACAACTCAATTGCCGCCAAAAAAGTCGTCTATAATATTATATTTAAAGTAAATTGTGTGTTTGTGTTCAGTAATCAGTATTTAACTAATAGTTATGTACTAATATTAGCTTGTAAGGAAGTAAATACATAGGCGATTAAATTGAATTTGACTCAGCTAATATTTAGCGCTTAATGGCGCTCTTTATACATTTTTTTTTTAAGGTCTGGCAGCGCGTTTTCGCTAAACAGATAAAGGACTGGCCGCACTGGCTCAGTATTGATCGTGATTGTGATTCGTGCGTATTTGGTGAATAACTTTATCTCAATCAGCGAAAATAAAATCCATTGCAGTCACTCGTTTCGTTGATAAAGTGACGGCTTGATTGTGTGATGCTGATGTCAAATCAGTCGACGTGAACGTGAATCATTTGTCAAATTAGTGTTCATTGAACTATTGAAAACAAAGCTAAATAATAATATAAAATGTCTTCAATGGTATGTAAATAATAGGTTGTTCAATTAATGTATGCCTGCATTATGAGAGTAGAGTACATATTTAATTTTATTTTCATTTTAAGTATATTATCCTTATGTTAGAAAATAAAAATTCGCTCAATAATTTATAGCCTGCAGAGTTATCAAATTTAATCTTATTTATTAAATACATCAAATACTCTCTCTCTGAGAGAAGGCCAGAGTCCCAGCAGTGGGAATGTGAAAGGGTGATGGTGATTGATTAAAATACATAATTAATTTCACTCCTCCGTTTCATGCTTTAGTTTTGTATATAATTATATAATTATTCTTACATATTACTCATTAATAAAGTTATCCTCATGCAAGCTTGTGCCCATTCTAACTTTTACTATTATATTTATAGCGGATGAAGGCAGCAAAATGTCCTTCGGATGAGCTAGCCATCACAAATTGTGCCCTTATCAATTCCGATGACTTCCCTAGTGACACCAAGTGAGTATCTCTGCACCCCTGAACCTATTAAAAATAAGAGAATTGACTGCATAAAATAAATAGCATGCTACTTGAAAACCAGATGTACTCTTCCTTTTATCATCACTGATTAGAGTTAATGATAGTAGTAAAAATTCAAACATTGTGTCTGTTATTTTCAGGCACATTGAAATATCTACAAGCCCCTCGCAGACCTATGTGTTCAGCATTAGGTTCTACAGCGGCGTTGATCGTGGAACTGTTGGCTTCTCAGCTCCGCAGAGAAAATGGGCTACACTCTCTATAGGCCAGGTAATTATGCAATGTTTTTATGGTGACCTAGTAGTCTATTTTATTTCTATAATATATCAACCTAACTCTTGACTTCATACGATATTTTTTCTTTAAACATATCATTTTAAGAACAGAGTTCTTGTATGCTCTATGTCAGGGTTTCTAAAAGTGGGGTCCATGGACCCTTAGGGGTCCGAGACGTGTGTCAGGGATCCGCAGCAGCTTAGTTAACCATTAACATATTATCTGTTAGGAAATTAAGTATGTACTCTCACTCGTATTAATACATTTAAAATACCAATAAATCATGAAAATTTTGAAGTTTGGAATGCGGTCCATGACTGCAGAAAGTTTAAGAAACCCTGCTCTATATTAATTATTTTTCCTAGTTTATTTCTCTAAAATAATAATGAAAAGAACTAGAGGCTTCCTTTTACAGTAGGATGTTATATTAAATCATTTTTTGTTTTGTTTAGTATGACAAAGTACATAATAATATTGCCTTTGTTGCCCCACAGACTATCGATGTAAAGGTCTTCAAGCCACAAAGTGCAGAATGCCTTTGCAGTGTCTCCTTGGAAGCAGATTTCATGCTGAAGAAGACGTGAGTGAACAATCTAATTATACCTACCAGTGATGCAATAATCCTTATGATGTCATTGAGCAACTATGTATTTCTATAGACACCTAGTTTACCTTTTTTACTGAGACTATGTTAATTCGGCTGATGATGATGCCATAATAAGAGTAGCCCCACAAAAATAAACTGCTGCAGTGGTGACCGCACCAGTAACTGTGAATACGCCTGTTCCAGTTGAACAGTTTGTGCGAATACGTTGAAGCCTGCCATATTCTAAGGTTGTAGTAGCGACCAGAGCGAAACTTCACCTTGATCTTTTGAACGCCTCCACACCCACGGATGGGTCGGTTTGTTCGTAGCTTTATATACTTCCTGAACAAGAAATTAGCTAAACACCTTTTCAATGATTTGTGGAATTTTTTTTTTTATTATTGAGGTGATGTTTTGGGGACTGATGTGGTGGAATAGGCGAACAATAGCCGCCTGCGAAGCGTGAGGTATCGGGTTTGATATCCGTTAGTCCCCGATCCGCGTATGTTTTGGGGTCAGAGTTACATAATATGTGTGTGCGTGGGCGTACAAAATTGTTAGTCTTGTTCACAAGCTGTTTTTCTTCTCACAGAACTTCATTGAAAACGAATGATAATCATGATTTTACTCGCGTTGCAATGATGACGTAATTATGAAAAAACCTACACATTTTAGGATGAAAACAACGATCTCTATGTATGTACTTCGTACTAGATTTTGCGATCTGAACATTCACTATGTCATTAAATTGCACAGTAATCTGTGAAACTTTTTTAGTATGGATTTAACATTTGCTAGGTGCGGTAGATGCGGAGATTTGTCCCGTATGTCCCGTAACCTATGGGCTCCACATAAAACTGCGATGCGATGCGGCCTGATGCGAATCAGTTCTTGAGGTGCATTCGGGCGAGCTCGCAGATTTTTGCGATGCGAAGCGAATTAGCAGTTTTGTGTGTGAGCCCTGAGAAATAGCATTACTTTTAGACCTGTCAAACTTAGTTTAGTTTTATAGAATGCAAAACCGAATCGACACCAACATAAGTAATACTTATTACCATTGTAATAAAGGCTATTTTCTTTCTCTCAGAACATCGCTAGAACCGTACGATTCAGAATCCATGGCGCGAGACTTCCTCATCCAATTCGCAAACCAAATATTCACCGTTGGACAACAACTGGCCTTCTCGTTCCAAGACAAGAAGGTTCTATCACTCTTCGTCAAGAATTTGGAAGGTAAAACTAATTGGGGAAAACCATTTCTCCGTACCATATAATAAGTGATATAACCAGGAAACCTACAATCCTAGTAATATTATCAACGTGAAAGTTTGTGAGCATGGATGGATGGATGTTTGTTACTCTTTCACGCAAAAACTACTGAACGGATCCGAATGAAATTTGGAATGGAGATAGTTTATACCCTGGATTAACACATAGGCTACTTTTTATCCCGGAAAAAGTCCCTGCGGGGTAACGGGAAGATGCGGGTGAAACCGCGGGGCGCAACTACTATACCTATATTTGAAAAATTAAATTGTAAAATATATATTTAGAACTAGACGTCCAACGCGGCTGAAACCGCGATAGAAACTTCATCAAAATCTGTTCAGTAGTTTAACAAAAAAAAAATTTGCCCTGCACCTATGACGTGTGGATTTGCCGTCACTCCAAACTGGTGAAGGAAAACATTTTGAGGAAACCGGCATATCCAAGAACCACTTCATACATTCAAAAGCATGCGACATCTACCAATCCGCACCGGGCTACCGTGATTCTATTCTCTCTCTGAGAGACGGCCAAAGTCCCAGCAGTGGGAAAGTAATAGGCTGATGAGTGATGATGCTGCATACAAATGATATAAAAATACAAGCAACTTTATCTCTTTTTAAAAACTTTTATGCAACTACCGACGAGACTAGCAAAAGACGCTCGCTTGAAAGTGGGAGACATGCTTACTCATTACAGTTCAGTGCCCCCTGTCAGGGCCCCTAGGCAATACAATTCTCAGAGGCCTTTTCCATTACCCTTTTCGTACTTTTTTTTAAATGCATTTTTGCAATCACTTCAACAAGTGAAATGAAATTTTTAGATATATTTTTGTTTTATTAAATGTTATTTTCTTTTCTCTTTTTTCTTGGCACGGGGCCTCTAGTCGATGTGGGGCCCCTAGGCAGTTGCTTACTCTGCCTAATTGTTAATCCGGCCCTGACTGTGCCACCCCGAATTTTGAACTTGAAGAGCTCAAAATAGTGCAGGACAATGCAGCGCAATCATCACCCTATAAGATATCAGATGTTATAATATGTTCTTCAAAAGTTTCGAATTCTTTTCGTACAGGGGTAGATGTGCAAGCATTGGCAGCGGGCTCGAACGCAGTGCCGCGGCGCGTGCGCATGGGCCGCCTGCTGCCGGACGCTTGCATTCAGTTCGACAAGGCGGAGAACTCATCGCTAAACCTCGTCGGAAAGGCTAAAGGGTATGTTTAATTCGTTGATCATAATAATATCTATATCTATCTATATTTATAAAAGAAAGTCGTGTTAGTTACACTATATTTATAACTCAATGACGGCTCTACCGATTTGGCTGAAAATTGGTGGGGAGGTAGCTTAAAACCAGGAGACGGGCACTTTTTATCCCGGATAAGGTTCCCACGGGATAACGGGAAGACGCGGGTAAAACCGCGGGGCGCAGCTAGTGATTTATAAAAACATCGGCCATTTGTGAGTTGGACTTGCGCACCGAGGGTTCCGTAAAAAATAATATTTTGTTTGTTTTTAAACTACATATTTACAGTTTTCAGACTTTTTGCTTTACATGTGCTGTAAGGCTTTGCTTCATGCCATAATTCATAATTCTAGGTGAACAGGAAGTACCATATAGGTTTTGATTCGCTTGTGAAATCGCAAAATGTGCGAAAGTACGCGACATAAATGGTCATAAAGTAGGTATCTTCTGATCGCGTTTTACATCTTCTATTGTTTAATATAAAAATGAATCGCAAAATGTGTTGGTAAGCGCATAACTCAACAACGCCTGGACCAATTTTGCCAATTTATTAAATGTAGGTACCTATATGACTTAAATCCAAGAATGGTTTTAACGGCGAGAAAAACTCGAATAATTGCCGGGAAAGCCCTAAAAACAGCTCTTTTTACCCCATACAAACGTTTTCTAACTAAAATATAGAGTCAATTTGAACTTTAATACCATACCACAAAGTTCAAGTGTTAGTGGAGAGGTTCCGGGAAGGCAAAACAATTGAGTCACGTTAGTATCGTATAAATATTGATGACTGTTTACAATATAATTAGAGATCCTTACTAAAACTCCAATAATGTGTGTATTATAATTTTTAATGAATTTTTTGCTAAATACCCGTGCTAAGCCGGGGCGGCCCGCTCGTAATAGATATTAAAGGGTGAAGTTTGATCACAAGTGACTTGTGGTAAATTCTTATTACGTCTAAACTGAGACCTGAATCATAAGGGTAGACACACCGATGGATGTTTGGCGACAGACTCTTGACTTGAGTATCGTAGCTGGACAAGCGATCATTAGAAAATGTACTTCCAAGCTTCAAATTTAAAAATTAAAGGCTTTTACATGAAACCTGAGTTTTAATATAAATGTATTTTCATCATTCTTATGTATTGCTTAAGTAAATCATGACCCTTTGCAGCAAACAGCCACGTCAATCCATCATCAACCCAGACTGGGACTTCGGCAAGATGGGCATCGGTGGTCTGGACAGGGAGTTCAACGCCATCTTCCGGCGAGCGTTCGCTTCTCGAGTCTTCCCACCGGAAGTTGTTGAGCAATTAGGTATGTCAATCGATTTCTAGGAAGAAATCAGACTTTACATTACACAAGTTTCGAGGTCAATTTGTGTGCAATTGTCCCCGATATTTATTTATTATTTATTCATCATAATCTTTAATTCCGCAGGTTGCAAGCACGTAAAGGGCATCTTACTGTTCGGGCCGCCCGGCACCGGTAAGACGTTGATGGCTCGCCAGATCGGCAACATGCTCAACGCTCGCGAGCCGAAGATCGTGAACGGGCCGCAGATCCTGGACAAATACGTGGGCGAGAGCGAAGCTAATGTCAGGAGGCTCTTCGCTGACGCTGAGGAGGAGGAAAAGAGGGTAATTGTCCGCAATCCCTACTTCCTCCTAATATAATAAACGTGAAAGTTTGTGAGTACGGATGGATGGACGGATCTGAATGAAATTTGGAATGGAGATAGCTTATACCCTGGATTAACACAGAGGCTACATTTAATCCCGGAAAAAGGTTCCTGCGGGACAACGGAAGACGCGGATGAAACCGCGGGGCGCATCTAGTAATATTACAACTGCGAAAGTAATTCTGTCTGTCTGTCTTGTTTTCACGCCTAAACTACTAATCTAATTTAAATCAAATTGGGTAAGGAGATAGTTTGAACCCTGAGGAAGGACATAGGGTACTTTTTATCGCGATAAACTGTGGCCACGCGGGGAACAGCTAGGTTGGTAATACCGATCGGATACGGTGTCATCATAGTCAGAGATAGATAGTGGAAATTAACTAATTGATCTTCCTTTGTCATCATCATAGGTCTGTATCACTGACCCAGTGTCAGTCACCTGGACATATGCCTCTCCAAAAGCATCTAATATGGCTTAATCTTCGACTTTCTTCACCTAACTGCTGCTAGTATAATCATTGATTTTTACAAAAGCAAAAAAATATAGACTTCAATGTGGTTAAGTAGTCATATAAAATTCAATCTCCTGCAGTGTGGCCCTAACAGCGGTCTTCACATCATCATCTTCGATGAAATCGACGCCATCTGCAAAGCCAGAGGATCAGTCGGAGGGAACACGGGCGTTCACGATACTGTCGTCAACCAGCTGCTCTCCAAGATTGATGGTAAGTGGCATCTTACCTAGCCTTTGACCAAAAGTCAGAAGGTTGCCTAGGAGTTGGATCTCAAGTGAGGCTTTTCAGCACACACCGATATGTGCTCATCGACAGATTCTTGAGTGTGATAGCTAGTCAAGCGAGCACTAGATAGTAGGTCCGCTAGGGACTAGAATTTATTCCCTTCTCCTTTATTTCCTGATGGATACAATCGTCCAGAGTGTTTATAGGCACCTCATGGGGCAGCGTGATCCATCGACTACATCGTCACTTACCATCAGATGAGATGCGGTCAGACGCAGGCCCATTCGTTACTTTAAAAATGACCTATTACAAGGCTATGGTTTCCTTGTTGTATTTTCCTTCATAAAAAGTTCAACCTTATTGCAGGGTTCGCCTCTTCGATCTATAGAACGTATTAAAGTGACGTCATTATTACTAAGTTATCATCGCTTCCAGATCATTATGCAAGTGACTAAAAGAGCAAGACTTTAGTCAGATAGTTTTGCCACGTCACTATCACTAAAGTGGGGTATTCAAGTCAAGGGTGAATAGGTATTCACTGGGCAAGCGTCCTACACCTTGGACCACATTGTCGCTTTCCATCGGGTGAGATCGTGGTCAAACGCTAGCCTAGTTTGATGTAAACGATATATTGTAACTATGGTATCGTACCCCAGGTGTGGACCAACTAAACAACATCCTAGTCATCGGTATGACGAACAGACGGGACATGATCGACGAGGCGCTCATGCGACCGGGACGTTTGGAGGTGCAGATGGAAATAGGCCTTCCAGACGAGAAGGGTCGCGTGCAGATCTTGAACATCCACACCAAACGGATGAGGGAATATAAGAAGATATCTGACGATGTCGATTGCAAAGTAAGTTAGTGTTGGAGTCATCATCATTATCATTCTGTATCAATCATTCTACTCCTGTACATAGGCCTCTCCCAAGCTAGCCCGGTCTTCGGCTCTTCTCATCCAACTACTGCTAGCCACTTCACCTAGTCGCAGAGCGACCTACATTGCAAAGTAAGTACAAACTTATTACTTCCCATATTTTCGTCGGTGGTCAAAAAGGTCTAATCCTACTAGTATTATAAATGTGAAAATTGGTAAGGATGGATGTATGGATGTTTGTTGCTCTTTCATGCATTCATGCAACTACTGAACGGATCTGGATGAAATTTGGAATGGAGATAGACACATAGGCTACTTTTTATCTCGGAAGAACGTTCTTGCGGGATAACGGGAAGACGCCGGGCACCACTAGTGTGTATTTTCGAACCGATTTTTTGTTCTTAAAACTTAATACAAGCATCTACTATTTAAGCAACATTATAACCTATGTACCTACTCCTAAAGACTATTTTCGGGTAACAGGAACTGGCAGCGAAAACGAAGAACTTCTCTGGTGCTGAGTTGGAAGGTCTGGTCCGCGCCGCACAGTCCACCGCCATGAACCGACTCATCAAGGCGTCCAGCAAGGTGGAGGTTGACCCTGAAGCCATGGAGAAACTCATGGTCGAGAGAGGAGACTTCTTACATGCCCTGGAGAATGATATCAAACCGGTATGTACTTAGTACTGTAGTTCTCTATTATTAGAGTCTAAAAAGAAAACCAAAAAGTATTTACAAGTTGCCTTGATGCACTGATGGATCAAAGTAATTAATTCACTTATTTTTTGTCACGAGCTGTTTAACTTTACTTCTTACATGGTAGCGTTTGACCACAAGTCACCTGGGTCCTTACTCGCTATGACCATCAAGATGCCTTGCCAATAACGTGTGACGTCGTTACGTGCTTTACCGGTCATAGCGAATAACAGCCCAGATGTAAACGACCATGTGGTTGAAGGTGGCTACAACTTAATTGGGAACTGGCTCTCAAGTGTGACTGCAGGAAAACACCGATTGGTGCTTGGCGACAGATTCTTAACTTGAAGGAGCTAGCTTGGCGAGTACTAGAAAATACCCTACCACCAAGCTACGGATTCATCACGTTTATGGTAAACTAACAGGTTAAGAATTCCAGCGGGCTTACCGCGGATCACAAAACGACATAAACTTTATCGTAAACTCTTTTAATTTGACACAATTGGTACCGCCGAACTATCACGTGGTCCATCGACTAGCCATTTCCATTATGGCTACATTGAATGAACAAAAAGGTACGTAGTTTGAGCAAAAATAAACAATAGACGATAAATTTCGTACCGCGGAAACACTTTTACAGTTCAAAACGATGGTAAAAGTCAACGGTGAAAAAGGTAAGTCTCGGGCAACCTTTTACACTATATTTCCGCCAAATTTGCCTGTGTTAAAACACTTGCATTTTTAAACTCGTGATATCTTTCGAATTAAATGTCCGAATTGAATAAATCAAAAAGTCATAATAAGGTATTGAAACAGTCTTGAATATGAAGTAATTTATTTTGTTAGGGATTAACACCAAGATACAATAAATTTTTTTGAAAATATTATATAACCATTACACCAGGAGATAGTGTAGTTTTCCCAACAGTCAAAGAATTTCTCAAATCGGTCCACTAGTTTCGGAGCTTATTAATGAAAACAAACATACAAATAATCTGATTTTTCTTATAGATATAGAATTATTCTTGTTTTACGTCATTTGTTTTCTGTCTGTCTTATTACGAAAATAGTGTTGCCAAACTATCTATAGTAAAACTATCGATAGTTTTCATCTGAATAAGCCACACTATCGAAAGGCCTATAAATACTACCGATAGCTCAAAATGAGGCAATAGTACCTATCGAGTGAGTACAATACTATCGATAGTGTTGTTGCTCGCGAAGAATAAACTATGGATAGTATACCTACTGCTCGTAAATAAAAAAACTATCGATAGTATCGATTATTTTAGTCTATCGATACTATCGATAGTTTATACTTCGCGAGCAACAACAATATCGATACTATCGATAGTATTGTATTCACTTGTAGTATTGCTTCGTTTTGAGCTATTGATAGGATCAATAACATCGATTGTATCGATACTATCGACAGTGTTTCGATTGGTTGGCTATCGATAATTAATAAATAAATAAATAAATATCGGGGGACCATTGAACACAAATTGATTAATCATCGATAGTCTACTAGCGATCGGCAACACTAGTTGAAAACCATTTGACATTTCGTTGGTTCAATTAACCATTACAATACGATGTCTCATCCCGGTACCAATTTTTATACTGGCGTAAATGACAATTGTAAATGTAAACGAAAATAAAACCATTACGATCGGGCAACCGCGGTCGGCCTGCAGTTAAGCCAGCCTATTCCTGTTCATGGCTGAAAGGGGTGACTTTTTATAAAATTATGTCAAACCTGTTTTTAGTTAAGTTTAGTAGAGGTGGATCTTGTAGGTTGTATATGACGTTTGTTTATTTATTGATGAATTCTTTATTTTCCTCCAGGCGTTCGGTACCGCAGCCGAAGCTTTGGAGCATTTCCTCGCCCGAGGAGTCATCAACTGGGGCACCCCTGTCTCTTCTATTTTGGAAGATGGACAGCTGTACATTCAACAAGCGAGAGCAACTGAGGCTAGCGGTACGTGAGTGAAAGAGATAGCAGTTTCAGATTTTCTTTGCCGGACAGATAAGTTTGTGGCACTGTACCAACACATGGGCGACATTTGCGAAAAGTGTTCTTTTTTACTATTTGCATGGTAGCTATTGACCACAAGTCACCTGATGTTAAGTGACGATGTGGTCGAAGCTAGTGTCACGCTACACCTAGATTGGGGACTGGGTCTCAACTGAGGCTGCCGGAACACATCGCTCGACGAACCGATAACCGTTGAGGGAGAAAGGTTCTCGAGTGGCGACCACGAACCGGAAGACGCTCTGTAGGTAGGCCCCCCACTAGGTGGACCATCGATATTGTAAGATTTGCAGGGAGCCGATGGATGCAAATAGCTAATAGGCCTTCAAGGAGGGAGGCCTATGTTTAGCAGTGGACTTACCCCCACTAGGTGGACCGACGACATTGTAAGGGTCGCTGGGAGCCGATGGATGCAAATGGCTAATAGGCGTTCAAGGGGGGAGGTCTATGTTCAGCAGTGAAATTCCTCCGGCTGAAGATGATGATGATCATCGTTATAAACCAAATTGGTACCCATTTGTAACTCGCGCACTTGTATCATCAGGTCTGGTGTCAGTGCTTCTTGAAGGCCCACCGAACAGCGGTAAGACCGCCCTGGCGGCACAGCTGGCGAAGCTGTCGGACTTCCCGTTCGTGAAGGTGTGCTCGCCTGAAGACATGGTTGGGTTCACTGAGACTGCCAAGTGTTTGCAGATCAGAAAGGTATGTTTCAATAGTCTTGTTGTGTCATTGGCTTATTACGTTCCTACTGCTGGGACACAGATATGCTCTCACGAAGAGTATGGCCCCAAACTTCATAATATGTATATTTATATATTGGGGTACAATATTTGATCTATTTAAAACGTAAAAACTAGCCTGTTCCAACATCCCTGCACCGGCAAAAGAGCAGGTAAGGAACGCCCGGTAGGTCATTATTTTGGAAGTAAACCCTTTTTTTTTACCTATCAATTGGATTGGAGTAAGTTCAATACAATCCCAAGCTTATTTATCATCTAAATATT
The DNA here is from genome assembly GCA_931315375.2 of Opisthograptis luteolata. Taxonomy (NCBI): domain Eukaryota; kingdom Metazoa; phylum Arthropoda; class Insecta; order Lepidoptera; family Geometridae; genus Opisthograptis; species Opisthograptis luteolata. Next base: position 4,572,552 of record OV928038.1, on the reverse strand, counting down.
CTGATATCTAATAATAAGCTAACTTATTCGTGTTCGGAGCCATCTGTCCAGCCGTTCTCAAGTGATTCGTCACCATTTCGTTTTTATGTATATAGAAGACAATGTTGCAAGTGCTACATTATTTTCCAGTACTTCGACGACGCCTACCGCTCAACTCTCTCTTGTATCCTGGTCGACAACATCGAACGTCTCCTGGACTACGGTCCGATCGGGCCGCGGTACTCCAACCTGACGCTGCAGGCTCTGCTGGTGTTGTTGAAGAAACAGCCGCCCCAGGGACGGAAACTGCTCATTCTGTGCACCAGCAGCCGAAGGTAATAATATACATTCTAGCAGTCGGAGGTGATAATGTACATTCTAGTAGTCGGAGGTAATAATATACATTTTAGAAATCGGTGGCAATAATATACATTCTAGCAGTCAGAGGTAATCATATACATTCTTGCAGTCGGTGGTAATAATGTACATTATTGCAGTTGGTGGTAATAATGTACATTCTAGTAGTCGGAGGTAATAATGTACATTCTAGTAGTCAGGGGTAATCATATACATTGTAACAGTCATCATACATCATAACAGTCGGTGGTAATAATATACATTCTAGTGGACGTACATAATTAGATGTATTTTCTAAAGGACAACGTGCCTGTTATTTACAAATTTTAAATATTGTGGGTCAGTGTTTAATTTGTGTAGGTACTCGTTATAGCATCGCATACTAATGCACAGTGATTAAGTAGTTTTTATAGCCCGTGTCTAGTCTAAAAAATATAAAGTATTTAGCACAATCGGCTCAAAGGACCAATAAACCATTGCCAGTAGTACAGACTTATTTCACCTATCTCTTCGCAGACAAGTGCTAGATGACATGGAGATCCTCTCGGCCTTCACCGGCGTCCTGCACGTGCCCAACCTGTCTCAGCCGGAGCATGTCCTCTCTGTGCTGGAGGAGAGTGACGCCTTCTCGCCCCGTGACCTGCAGAAGATACAGAACGACATGCGCGGAGCCAAGTATGTATCCTTTAGGACAAGTTCTAGAAGATTCGGAGGTCTTCTCGGCCTTCACCGGCGTCCTGCACGTGCCCAACCTAGCTGTCTCAGCCGGAGCATGTCTTCTCTGTGTTGTATTTGGAATTGAACTGATATTTGTTTTTACTTCGCAGGGTCTTCATCGGCATCAAAAAGCTGCTAGCTCTCATCGATATGGTGAAGCAAACCGACGAAGAATCTCGAGTGTTCAAGTTCCTCACGAAAATGCAGGAGGAGGGCGCTCTCGATCTCGGCACCACCATACAATAAGATTCATTGCAACCTTAGGGATTACACGCGCATACCACACCGTCACCCTCACACGACATTAACGCACTTAGCCAAAGAAGTCACAGCCCTAAAGCGACGGAAAGCTCGCCTTGCACATCCGACTTGAGAAGCTACGAGATCGACTATGATGAAATCAGCGAGTGCACAGAGTCCCTGATCGACACCAGTCACAAGAGAGGCATGACGGCGAAAGGGAACGAGATATCACCCGCTAAAATGCCCCTGATGAGAATCAGAAGCGTCGAAATCGTGTTCGAAGATGAAATGTCCACTTGCACCGACACAGGCATTTTGGACAGGAGCATTGAACTGATCGTTTCCGATAGCAGCGACGATTCGACGAAATGCGTCGAGGATCTCGAACATTTGCACTTGGAGAAGGATGGCATTTACGATTCGGTAACGCTGAACGCCGACGGTGATCTGTCTGAAGACAATTCTGTGTCGTTGACGAAAGAAGACGTTCGGAAATCGCCGCCTGTACCAGAAATCGATGACAGCATTCATGTGCAAACGGAAAGTTTGACGCTCCCGCTCCATTCGTGCAACGTAGCTTTGTCTCCCAACGTGTCTGAGTTAGGCGACTCCGGTCGATTCACCGAGGACGCTAGCTCGTCTCACTTGGAAACCGTTGGAGTTGCATACGACGACGCTTTGCTTTCTCAATCGTGTGACGTCATCAACGTCGAGGCTTCCTCCGCTATAAGCGCGTGCGAGCTGACTGAAGCGTGCGCTTCGGACAAACCGAGGCTGTTGTTCGAATACATCGACAGTAATAGCGAAAGCTCGGACGATACGGCCCCTTGCGACGCTGACCTCACCATAAACGCCAGCATGGTCGCTTTAGCGGTAAACAACGTTGACGGCTTCGATCAATACGACTCCTTTATAGACATGGGAAAATTCTAAATCTTTACTCTATTTAATACATGTTTATTGATGTTATAAAGAAATATATTAAGCTTCTGTGTGCATATTATAAATGTTATATGAATTTGAATGTGTATCACAAAAGTGTATTTATTTTATATGGAAAATTATGTTACCGTCAATAGGGCGTGCAATACAGGAACCGAATCCAAGAATCCGGTATTGGTAGCTCGATCTTAAAATTCCGGTGTTGATACCGGTATATTCTATTTGTATGTATGAAAAAATTATATCTTACGTCACAGGTGCGGGTGCTGGCCACCCGTCTGGAAGTTTTGAGGTTATTATTTTAATTAGTTTTCGCCACTAAACTGTTCTATTTGACATAACAACAAGGCAAAACCGTTAGAAACGCGTTCTGCTGCGCAGGACATGCCTAAATTGTTAAATCGAGCTTTTAATTAATATTTTTTTTATTATTATTTATTTATTTTACCAATTAGTACCAATGTCGTAATTACCAAGATTGGATTATCTCCAAACCGGTATTGGAATATCGAAAACATTTTCCTAGATTCCGGGATTCCGGTACTCACGCCCTGGCCGTCACCTCTTGAACATTCCGCCGTAGTTAAGGTTGGTTTACACAGTTTATGTTGAGGAGTGTGATGAAATAGTAGTGAGCTATCCTGACACCTTTATACCTTCTTTACACAGCTCGTGCACAGAGGGGACTCGGTGGTATGCGGCTCTCGGTAACCATGTCATGTCCCTAGCTACCTAATTGTTAGAGCTTTTGTAAATATTGTGTACATTCATTTCCCCCTTGTGTGCAATTTAGTATTTAATCCCTTAACACGAACGATGACATGGTTACAGATATCCCTGGGTTGTAAGTCTAGGCAATAGCTCAATTTGTACTCTACTTTTGTATTATATTTTTTTACATAGGTGAAATTTTGTTAATTTATTACGATACATTATATCGAAATGTGACGCAGCTTCATGCTGTCTTTTTTGTTCATACTTAGAAATGTTTTGATCAATGTGTAATAGTAATAATAAATATCGTTAGTTTTAAGGTGATGTTGTCGACATTGTAAGAGTATAAAAGACATCTATAGTATTATATTCTCAAAAGGATACTGTTGTTATCGGTAGAATAGAATGCGAAGCTTTGAATAGCGTCGGCGCGTTAGTACAATTTAGCTTAGGTGATGTACTTACATGCACTTGTAGTGGGAAATCCGTCAATTATTCTAGCACGAAGATTACGAAATCAACTTCAAAAAATGTGTTGCCAATTTGCCAAACATTAAAAAATTATGTAGCTAAACCTTTTTTATAAATAAAAATGTGAATGTTCGTTTGTTGAAATTTTAAATCTCGGAAAGTTCTTCACCGATTTCTTTGAAAATTGGCGCGTAAATGTACTTTTTCATGGAGAAGGTACTTTGTTGTAACTCGCCACTAGAGGGCGCGAGTGACGTCGCAATGTGGGTCGCTAGTTTAAATAATATAGAAAACACGCTGAAATTTTAACTCGTATTTTTAATGGAACGCTATTGACGTTAATAATAACATTGTTGCTTGCTTTATATTCTAATAATATAAATAATATTACCAGTTGCTGTTTTTGAGGTAGTTATTAAGTACATTCCATTTCAATGTTTTATGACTTAGCCATATTTATACAGACCTACATATTGCAATAATATTGTTTATATCAGAAATAAAACTTTGTTACAAAATTTGACTAAGAATACTGTTTGGATATTATAATAATTATATATTTATTACGGCATTATAAGAAGACAAATAATAATGCTAAAATACATACGGTACGTCATTTCAGAGAAGACAAAAGTCTAAGTCAAAATTTGTTTAAAACAACTTAAAACTAGCTACTCCTTTTCCAACCTCCTTACGCCGGCAAAAAAACAGGCAAGAAACGCCCGGCAGGTGAAACAGGCCATTATAAAAAAAATTTGCATATATCAAGAATGCGATGTGATGATGCGACGTTTTTGTTTTTTTGGTCCGAGTTGTTTTGTTTCTGTGGACTGTAAATTAAGATATTCAAAAAATTAAGAAATGTTGAACTTTCTAAATAAATGCTAGTAATGTACCTATGACAATCTAATCTGTGTTCTTACGGGTACTATTTATTGCTGTATCCTAGCATGTTAATCATATTGTATCCATGTGTATTTTAGTGTTTGTTAATGATATGCATTTGGTTCTAAATGATAAAATCACTTCAATGGAATTTATTATGGACTATGACTATGATGCGTAGAATTTACTACAACAATGTTACATATTATAGCTGTATTATTATTGTTACATCTGTGTATTCTGTTATGTGATGCTGTGTAGTATGTAGTATGTATGTACAACCGTAAATGTTATAGAAATAAAGTGATTGATGACTTATTTTTCTGGTTTTGTTAAGGACATACCTAATTCTTCTCTGGTTTTCAGGGGCCATAGTTTTTCTCCTTCATTGAAGCGTTTGACTTCCAGTCAACTGATGTTAAATTAGGTCGTATGTGGCGCCACACAGCATCGTAGGTAGCAACTGACTCACAAGTGAGGCTGCCGCCGGAATACACTGGTGTTTGTGCTTGGTGATAGATTTCTGACTAAAGGGTGTAGAAAGCTGCTAGCCAGGCCAGGTCAGCACTTGGAAAATGCCTTAATTATCATTACCATCAAGCCAAGTTCATATGTCTCTACCACCCGGGATCTGACATAGGCTGAGCCCGAGCTGAGATCACAGCCCTGCTTACTTATTCCATACTCTAGCACCAAATAAGGGATAGTAATTCTGGTAGTTTGTAGTCTAAATACCTCAGACTTAACCTTAAATGAAGTCAACACATAGTCTAACAATTATCATAGAATAGATGTACTAACATTCCGTGCATATAAAATGAGGTGTTTGGCATCTGTTGCAGAAGTCTACATACATAAATATTCTCTGTATCCTTTTGTTAACATATATATCTATCGATAGGTACACAAGCGTTAATTAGGTCTACACTAATTTTACTTGGTTCTATTTTGGTTTGCATTTGTAACTAGGTACACTATCCCTATGTGACATAGACTGTTATAATGTGAATAAAATCATGTTAGTGTGACGACGCGGGAAACAACCAGTAAACATTAAAAACATATGATTATAGTGAGATTATTATGTATATATTAAAATAAAACTTATAAAACAAAATTATCTATAACTTAATTAGCGCTTTCACAGGCATCAACCCAGTCATTGTATACATCTATTGGCTCAGACAATACATTTGTAGTTGTTTGGAAGTCTTCTAGACACACCCGACACTGTATCCTGGCTGTATTTCGTGCTCGATCCCTGAAAAAAGTAACATGGCATGTTAAAAATAATTTTGGTGCCACCATTTGCAAGTTTCTTGCTTAGAACATACTTACATTTTTACCTCACAAGATTTTTCGTGGTTGCAGAAAGGGCAGTTAAACTGCTGATCTAGAGGCTCGATAGCCTTTCGCTTTGCCGGTGGCTTCCTTTTTGATTTACGACGACCCATTTATCCGGCTGAAATTTTAAAATACGTGTCCATGTCAATATTAGTAATGATACTTATTTTTTTCATAAATAAATGTGAGATTGATGATTGTAAAAATAATGCGTACCTGCTTACTGTTTCAACCAAGATAATAGTGTTACAAATTCTCAGTCTCCCACACTTGTTTCTTGTACTCTTCCTTCAGAAAAATCTGAAAACAGAAAACATCAAAAGTCAAAACACAAGTCGTCAAGCAAGCTGCAAGACGTCAATCAAGTTAAAGTCACTGTCACAATCGCAACCACAGAAATCTATTATTGATGTCATAATTTCACAAAAAATGAAAAAAGAACGGTATAAGACTGAACGAGTCGATCAAGTATTGACGGACTGACGGATCTTTGATGGCCTTTTGAATATTAGCTGTGGTGTTCAGTGTTGCCGTATGACACACTTGTCCCCAACAACTTGATACCTGGCAACACTAGTTATACGATCAAACTCATTCGGTCTAGGGAAGAGCTATATTGACATCAATGTCGAATGCAATATCATCATCATCATCAATTTCACAATATCGAATGCAATATATCGATGTTTAAAAATATTTACAATATTTGATATTTTATAACCGCAGTCCGTATGTCCTATGATTACAGATAATTCCTACGAACTACGCAAACACATAATATACAGTGCATAGCCACATACCTCAATCAGATGTCAAATCGCTTGAACTATGGACAGCTAAAGTAAATTATTATAGTGATATTATTTTTGATCACAATGTTGATATTACACTTAGATAAAATTAAATACAAACAATAACAATATCATATCAACATCCCTAATTCAGTTCAGCGCGTCACCGACCGACCGATCAACCGATGTTACCGTCAGCCGTCAAGTCCGTCAGTCAGTTAGTGATTTTTGAGGTGTGCTGTTAGCTGTTACTGCTTTTGAAAATTATCATAGAATCGATGTTTTAGATGTTAATAACCCTCTGAAAATGACTGACCCACCGATACCAATGCTACGAACGAACCTACTAATTATTATTTTCATCGGAAGTGAGTGCGACGGTGTTAGTTCTAGCTTTATTTCATATGCGGCTAACGCCCAGTGGGAGTAACGTATTTATTTTGTTTCAGTCACGTCTGTATATTCAGAATGTACAATCCCAGTAGTGCTGAGGAATACTTGGTTCTCGTTTGAAAATGGCAAGCAAACGCTTACAGATATTAATGCAAGCGACATGACGGGAAAGTAAGTAATATTTTTTATGAGTCACTCCCAAAACTTGCTCAGGAATCAATGTTTTTATTTTCATTGTTACACATAAAACTTTTGCTACCTAATTTAATTTATTTTTTAAGGTACAGAGCATGAGCATTAAGTTAATATTTTAGTCGTAGTTACCTCAGATAAGTTGTTTTTATTAACCTCAGCAGAGTAAGATACATTGATAACCTTTGACAAGGGAGGCCCAAATTAAACATTGCCTGTATGTTATATATTTGAGAGGCTGAGACAATGGTAATAAGATGTGTTGTACTAGTCTGTAGGTCAGTACCTACTGTATGTGTATGTCCAACATTCTTATCATAGCATTGTTGGGTCTTTTATAAAAAGAAATAATTATACAATCTAATTTGAATAACAATAAAGAGTAGAGTAGTTACTGAACCAAACAAGAGACAATCTTAATATATATAAATCTCGTGTCACAATGTTTGTCCTCAATGGACTCCTAAACCACTTAACCGATTATAATAAAATTCGCACACCATGTGCAGTTCGATCCAACTTGAGAGATAGGATAGTTTAAATCTCAAATTATAGTCGCAATTTTAATTTATTGCTAATTATTTGTCTGTTATTATTTGACAGTCACAATTATCTGTTAACTCCAAATGATTCTAACAGATGTCGATACCTTTCGACTGGGTTATATAACAAAAACTTTAGCCACAGCAACGCGTGGCCGGGTCAGCTAGTAATGATATAAAAATACAATACAATCATTAACTTTATTGCCAGAAAGCCCCAAATTAAGCAAGAGGTCTCTACCTATCTTAAGCTCAAAAAGGTTGTAATTAAGTAATTAAATTATGCAAAAACAATGAAACTCATTTGATACCATTCAGATGACATAAATACATAGTATCAATAATGTTAAGTGCAATTTTATTTCATCTTCAGTATCAATAATTTTGATTTGTTCTTTCCAGAGGTGTATGTGTTAACATTAAGGCTGATTTTCGCGTGAATTACACAATGGTATTCCAATATACAAACTGCTATTACTGTGTTAAACTCATCATTCGAACAGTTAATGTATTGGAGAAGACGGAAACACCATGTGTGGGCCTGGGACCCAATGAAGAGCCAACGGTTGAAAGGGTGTGTCGAGGTCTTAACCCTGATCAAAATCTTGTTACGTTGTTCTCTGAAAATTACGTACCAGTAAGTGGAAAGTTTATTTATAAAATGAAAGCTTGGGTCTGATGTACCTATCATGCTGTCCTCAACTTTAGCCTTTTCTATTAATTATCTTAACAAAATGCAGTGATTCTTCATCATCATCAGCCTTTTTACGTTCCCACTGCTGGGACTCTGGCCTTCTCTCAGAGAGAGTGAGGGCCATAATCTACCATGCTGGCCCAGTGCGGGTTCGTAGATGGTGTAACCATTACTATTATTTATTATGCCTGTACCTGTGCCTGTGTGTGTTCCCATAGTGTATATCACTCAATGGCCGTTCTATTTTAGGTCAATTGCCGTTCATCGCTTGAAGGAGTATGGCATTTTGCATATCAAAACACGTTCCGTTTTACGGGCGAATGCAACCATCCTGGCAATCAGATCAAGTCCTGTCAGACGGCCGGTACTCAGTTCCTGATCACAAATCAGAAGTTCAATATCACATATAGAAAGTGTCCCGGAATGTCTGAGACTTTTGATGGTGTTGTTGAGTACAGTTGTTTGGGTAAGTGGACTTAAATATCATGTTGATAATTTACTTATGTAATTTACACATTCTCCGCATAGTCAATGATATGTGCAAAATATATTATGATAAAAAGAATTCATTTTTCTTTTTATTAAAAAACTCAAATATGTTTCAAGTACAGAAAATAGTTTGCTGTATACCGGCTTCAACCTAGCATTCATGATGGTATTCCGTTGAAGGCGTTTTCCCACTGTAAATTAAAAAAATGAATTAATTTAGTCATAATATTATGTATAGTGTTTGGACACAACACATCTGATATTGAGTGATGTTTGCTTGTCGTAGACCGTACATGTCTAATCATAATATTGATTGCAGGCCATTGGTTTGTGGACAAAAATCACTTCTTTGCCGTTGCTAATACAAAGGAATCTCGTAAGGATGAACGGTACCGTTGCTTCCTCAAGAACAGAGACGATGATCTGTACATTGGTGCTTCAATCACACCGGAGTGCAATACTTTGAAAACTGTTGAGAAATCACCGGAAAGATACAGGGTTACACCTGTGAAGGTAATTTTAATTTTTCAGCTATCTATTGATGAGACAAGTATATATTTGTTTTAAGTTTACTATGAGCATTATGCCTGCTTATAAGAACTGCAGTGCTATAGTAAGTGGGAAGTGGTGGGTATACCTTTTAATTGCAAGGTCTGTCTGTCCGATTGGATATCAAGAACATTAAAATTACAAACTGTGGAAATTTTAAAGCCATGATTAGTAGTGTGCATTCCATTTTCTAAATATTGTACGGTTGGGGTCAGACATGCAGTAGCACTTCAAAGAGCAATAACGTGAATGAAAATCGCGCATATAACCTTCTATAAACCATTTCTCATGTATGTGTGTATGGATAACCAATTAGAAAGAGAGCGGTTACCGGTCGCACACATTCAAAGATACGGGGCATGCCTACCGTGCCGGCGCGACTGTGAACATTGACTACTACAGCTATTTTTGTCCTCGTAATGTACATTGTTATTATTTCAGGCTGAAGTTGTTGAACCAGGTTGTAGATTACCACAAAACTTCTCTGGTGATTGGATTAACACAGCTAACATAGATGCCGATGTATTTATCAACGAAACGCACATCATCGAGACCTACTATCCTGACGAAGGAAGATTTAGGAGAACAATTTATGTTTGCAGGTAAAATAAAAGAAAACTGAGCACTAACTATTCTTAATAAACTGTATGTATATTTGTTTAGCGAAATCTATTCCTCCTAACTCACTTCAGGTAATTGGTACCTTAATTAGAATGTATGGAAACGGAAACACAGTGGATCCCCAATTAAAGCTGCGGTTCTGCTTATGAAGAACAATACTTATACCTTTTTTTAATAGTTTTCAAAAGAAATCCAAACGAATAAAGGAAATTAAATGTTACTTCAACAATACCTGATTTGAATAGTATTGGTACAGAAAACCAGCTTTATTCATTTCTATTCTTTCAGGGAACAAAGAGATAGCAGGGTAATGATGGCTCGTCTCACGGTAGATGGGTGTCAGAAAGATTATGTTTGCTTCAATTTTGTACCTCAGCATCACAACATTATCAGGTAAAATAACATTTGTAAATGATAATAACTACCTAAGTCACCGAGTGAAAGAGTCAATGAAGGAAAAAGACTTGGAATAATTTCTTCATATAAAATCGAATCTTGAACCAATATGATGAACATACTCGCTCGTCAACGGAACTATTTGGGTTCACTGATTAAACTAATAACGTCTTACAGATAAAAGTCGACTTGATTGTTTAATCGATTGGGTTTAATTTTCAGTGTTAGGTATTGGACGTCTTTGGCACATACGTTAAGCTCCTCCCAGCGAGGCACAAACAGCCTATGGGCCAAGCGCTAGGGATGATTCCATGTCTTTTTCCATCCCTGCCTAAAATCTATAAGCTATAACACCCTACTTAATAAAAACTGCTTTGTTATTTTCAGATATCGGAAAGGCTTAGCCATGATCCAGAGTAACTTCCATACAGTATGCTCCTGGGTACAATTCCCGAACAAGCAGAAATGGCGCTACGATATCTTCCTCAAAAAGGACCCAGCTCCGATCCCATGCCCGGTAGCTGGAAAGTTTAAATTCACCCAAAAAGGAGACGTCAGGTTTGAGACTAGAATCCTGGGAGGTGTCACACTAAGTCCTAGACCAAACTTGTATTGTAAATTGAATATAAGCGACTTCTCCATATGCGATAAGGACCAAAAAGTCATACAAATCAAGGAGAACTATTGCCTATCAGTGGATTACTTAGGGCGACCTGTAGATATCTACAGCGACCCTGATTATAGGATGAAATGCATTGGATATTGGAAGGAGAATCTCAAGTCTTACCTGATTACTTATGATGAGCTGGATCCGTTTTCGAAATATAGGTGCTGGGTGTATCAGAGAGCTGATCTTAACAGGTAAATGTAAATTTTTAATTAATTGGCTTTTTATAGGCCAGTTGTAAACCAAATAGAGATTTTATTAATTCAGTATGTGAATAGCCTCAATGAGTATGGCTAGATACTTTTCTTATCACACACAAAAAATATAAATGCGAAAGTTAGTAAGTGTTTGCTTGTTACTTCTTCACGCTGAAATGGCTCAACGAATTTAAATGAAATCTAGAATGGAGATAGCTTATACACCGGGTTAACACATAGGCTACTTTTTATGCTAGACCGAAAAAGGTGTGACCGCGGTGTGCAGCTACTATATTTAACATTTTGTCCCACATCTTTGCTCAAAAACAAAACAATGCTACTTACAGGATCCTCATGTCCCAAGCTCTCGGTCCATACTGCGACTTGAACCAAGACGTGACGTCATGGAACTACACAGAAGGCGCCGCAGTCGCCGTCGAGATGGAAGAGTATGAAAGGGAACGGGACCAGTGTCCGATGAACTTCGACGACGGCAGCGACCCCTGGGCAGCGCGAAGCAACCAAGTCAAAGTACTCACCGTCTCATTCTGGAGAAGTAATCATGCATCTGTTCTTAGAATTAGCGTTTTGACAATTATAATGACTGCTTTTATCTCTCTATTGAAATAGTCATGGTTGTGCCTTATGTGTAAACAAGTAGACTGATATTAGAAATGATCTGAATAGTTATTGATTTCTACATAAGTAGGTAACAGATTTATAGGTTCTTTATGCAGCTATCGAGTGATTAATGAAAATGAATCCGTCCAGATTGCATTCCAGTTGTTTTGTTTTTCAATTGTATCAATAAGAACTACATTTAATAATTATGTAAGAGTATCCTTTATATTACATATTTAATATTTAACTAACTGAGATAGCGCAATGACTCAAAGTGAGTAGTGGCCTCCAATGACAAAAGACGCCACGTCGGTCTGCCCTGCGCCACCTCCTACCAGTCCATCTGGAGGTCGTGCAAGTCCTTTGTGACTATTATATCATATAATTAATATTTATATTTTAAACTAAATGTCTTTGACTTCTAATAAAGATATTCTATGGTTGGTACTTATTATGACTATTGTGTGTTAATGTTAGTTATGTACAAACAATTATTATACATATAAGTATAAATGATGTCTATGGTAACAACTTAACTAGTTTTGTTTGTGTGCTTTTAATTTTAAAACCTGTCCACTAAAGTAAATATAGGAAAGATTTAAATGATCATCATACCGTGTTTGGTATCTATGGATTTAGTATACACACAACACACTTTTGTTATAAGACTTATTTAAAAACAGTCATCACCATTTTTACACATTATTGCTAGTATATGTACTTCAAATTACTAGTAAAAGAAGGTAAATAAATAATAATTATTTTTGATCATAATAACTCGGTTATAAGTTATTTTATGATACAAAAGTATTTAGTATCATAAAATAATAGTGTAGTAGTAGATTTGGATGTTATAAGTTATAATCAATAATCATCAGCAGACTTAATGTTTGTTGTCATACAGCAAATTATTGTGTTAGTCTCAGTTTTTTTTTTAATACTTTCTACCATCTTTTAGGCTACAGTGAACCAGGATATTTTATGTCATAAATTCAATCTTGAATACTAAGTTAATGAAAATAGGTAATTACCCAATTGAATATATTTTTTTAATTTACACATTGTACTTCACTTTTTTATTGTTCAATTTTGATCAAAATGTGTTTTCATACCAGTTATATTCCAGTTGCATAATTTAACAACAAGAATTAAACTACATGTCACAAAATATTTGTTTCATTTAACACTATATTATGAAAAAAAGATGAAGTGATGTTGACTTGAGAAATGAGGTTTCAAATAATGAGCTACAAATGATAATAAAATTGCAAAAGGTTTGAGATTAATGAAAACGAATGAAGATTTTCTTCAATTTGGTTTAATTTTAAGCTCTTTTCGTCCTAGGGTATTCTGGATAAAATATGAAAGTTATGATATTGTTTGAAACTAACTCAAATACCTTGTTTTTCACAGAGATCGCAGTATATTTGCATCACATGGTTGTAGATGAATAAAAAATAGTAGTATTATGAAATGACAAGCTTTATTTACATGAGAAAAAAATAATATTTGAGATACAGAACAGTTTTATATTGATAAATATTTTATGTATCTATTCTTTAGTACATTTTTATAAACAAGATACAAAATAGAAGAATGTTATTTTGTCCAAGATACTTTAGGTATATCAAAGTGCTCCGTGAGGCTGTCCAAGTGTTGGTTGAACTTTTCAACTCTCTGTTTGTGTGTCATCTCAGCTTTTTGTTGGATTCGCTGTTTTTGCTGTAACAATACATGTACATTTTACAGTGATGACAGAGTTATATGGCCAATCTATCCATGGTTTGCCCTACTAGAGATAGAAAATTGACATTCATTCTAAGGAGCTTATGTTATTATGGAGCTTACTTATGTTAATGTACAAGTTAATGAACTTGTGAACGGGTGCTGCTTGTGGGGTCTGGTCTGCTTTGGTTGTGATCCCGCAACTCGTTAATATTCATGTTCCCATATCCCAATGTGTACAACCAAACAAGAGAAATCTTATTAGTAAAGCTAATTAAAAAATATCGGACTATTAGATGACAAAAAAAAGCTTGGGATTTTAGTGAACTTGCTCCAATTCAATCAATTAGTAATAAGAATAAAATCGTCAATGTGATCGCGCCAAAAAAATTACCTGCCGGGCGTTTCTTGCCTGTTCTTTTGCCGGCGTAAGGAGGTTGGAACAGGCGTAGCTAGTTTTAAGTTGACGTTTTAAAGTGATCACAATGTATCCTATTGAATAAATATATAAATAAATATATACATATATATATATATATTTTTTTAAGTTTAGATTACAAAGGTGTTTTAAAAGAAAACTCCTTTCAGAAAGGTTACAGGTTTCAATTTTCGTTATGTTTGTACATGAATGATAGGCAGTAGGCACTGTGACCAATGGTCACATAAAAGTACTTAGTACCTATCAAGAACAGAAAAAAGGGGGAGTGGCTGTTATGTTAATATTGTGAGTTAGGTTTATTATGGTGTTGATTCTGTTGTACATTTTCTACAACTAAACTAAATTTGACAGGTCTAAAACGAATGTTGTCCTTTTCTTACTTCCATGGAAAAGGACAGCAATATTTTTAGAGCTGTCAAACTTAGTTTCATCATCATCATCAGCCCGTGTCAGTCCACTGCTGGACATAGGCCTCTCCACTGAGCGCGGTCTTCGGCTCTTCTCATTCAACTACTACCAGCCACTCGGCGCAAGTCGTGGCTCCACCTTGTCGCAGGGCATCCTACACTATATTTGCAAAGTCGCAGTCCCAACTCAAGAACATGTCTAACCCAAGGGTTATCGATTCTGCGGCTTATATGACCAGCCCACTGCTACTCAGCTTGTTAATTCTGTGAGCTATGTAGGTGACCTTAGTTCTCTGTCGGATTACCTCATTTCTGATGCGATCCTTTAGAGAGAATCGAGACCTATGTCATGCAATTAATGTGAATCTAGTAAATTCTTATTGAATCCGACCTCTGCCCAGTATTTCGTAAGTGTCACCAAACGTGACTTCATGAGACTTGTTCATGAGTTTTTATGATGTTTTACCATTTTCTCCTGCATTTTCTGGAACGCTAACTCTGCCTTAGTTTTGTAGTCCGAATTTTGTTTGACGTGTTGCTTGACATCGTTCTCAATTAACTTCTCCGTTTCTTTGCTAGACTTCTTCTTTTTCTTCTTCTTGATCCCAGAATTATCCTTGATTTTAAGCTGACTCCTGTTTACACATGCGTACTCGTCTTCATCGCCCATTTTTAAGGACTTTCTATAGATATAGAATCAACTCACAATATGCAACTCCTTTTTGACTACTTTACAATAAAATCACACAAAGAAAAACTCAAAACTCAGAACTTCAGAAAATCAACAAAATCCATATCTCATTTCTTCATTAGACTGTCAAAAGTGACAATTAATCCACTGACTGACACTCCGCATCCGCCAATCACCAATCCGCAGAATAAAAATCATTATATGAACAAATGGACTTTTTTGGCGGCAATTGAGTTGTCAACGTGAAAATTTTGTTTTTATTTCCAAAACTTGTGTTTCTTCGAGTGATAATGTGTAATATTGGTGGATTATTAACCATTATGTGTTCGTTAATGTGTACGAGTGTGGGAAATTGAAATAAAGTTGTGAAAGTGACTTTTCAAGTTGCTCCAAAAAAGTCCGTGTAAAGTTTAAGTAAAGCACCACTACTTTACTTAAACACTATCCTTATCCTATCATCTCATCTTCATCATCACCATCATCATTTAAACTTGATTCAACTCTCTGAGTTTGAAATCTTTAATACTTGACACTGGCAAATACACTAATCGTGTGACGCCATAACAAAGAAAAAAAAATAAAAAATAAAAAAAAATGAACAAATGTCAAATTTGAGAGCAGATGAATGAACTAGTGAGTTATTGAACTTTGAACCACAGAAGAAAAACGTACAACAGTTGTCTAAATTATTCTTGGTTTTTATTTTTTTTAATTGTCTTTATTTTCGTCGCCCCGTCACCCCGCAGGAACTTTTTTCCGGGATGAAAAGTAGCATAGGTTCTTATGTGTTAATCCAGGCTAAAAGCCATCTTCACTCAAATCTGTTCAGTTGTTTTTGCATGAATGAGTAACAAACATTCATACTCACAAACTTTCACTATTAATAATAGGGTTTAAAACATTTCATGGGTACCGAGTTACCGACTACCGACACTGAGTGCCGTTTGAAAACAGATGTTAGGTGACGATGAAGGTGGCGCCAACCCGCGCCATGATATGCTTAAACTGGCTACTGGGCTGTTGGTGTAACTTCAAGAGTGACACTTAGGACATAGATATTACGCATGGAGTAAGAATAGTGAGTATTACGTGACAGATGGGTGGTAGCTAACAAGGCGAGCACTAGAAAATGGGCAACCGCCAAGCTGTGATTAGCTACTACAGGAACCGTGCGTTCCTCTCTGGCTGGTTATTAGGTACAAAATACAAATGTAACAAAACAAATCAGCTGATATTAAGAATGTTGTCTTGAAGTAAAAGAATTAACCGCTATGTATTTTAATTTACGTCTTCCCTCTACTTCAAATCAAAGCTAAAATAATAATATATCTAAAGCGCCCTCTTTAAGACACCCCCACCCGTTGCGAACCGCGGAGGTTTAGCCAAGTTAAGTGCGCATTAAGTCACGCGGGGGTGGCTGCAGGTTACTGGCAAATATCATAAATAAATAAGTGATTGTTCGCAACAAAAGAGCGCGAATGAATGGCGTTCCTTGGCCTTATCGGGGCGCGCACGCGCTAGGCCCGCGCTTGGCCGTACTTCACCCGCCGACGCGCACGGCGCGGAGATTAGTTCGATTTGACGCCACGTGGCGCCACGTGCGCAGACACTGCCGCCAAAATGAGATTATCGGATTTGCACACTACAGATTGCACACGAATGAGCAGGAAGTGTAAAGTGAAACTACGGTAATGAGACCGTTTGTGGGTGAAAAAAATGTGGGGTTGAAACCGATACCAATTTCCTTTGCTTCACCCCGTCACACACGGCAGTTCTATTACCTACTATATAATATTATACATAACTGCAAGCTAAATCTTCGCATAGCTCAATATATTTTTACTTTTGCCGTAAGAACCTACAGCGGCAGCGTAAGTTATGCCTACTTCCCTACAAATATTATAAATTTAATGCGAAAGTAATTCTTTCTGTCTGTCTGTCTGTCTCCGTTTCACGCCTAAACTACTGAACTTACGGAGATACTTTGAACCCTGAAGAAGGATACCTTTCATCGCGATAACCTGTAAGTACCTAGCCCATGCGGGTGAAACCGCGGGGAACAGCTAGTATTATCATATCTAGTATATGATAATTGCCGTCTGTGACACGGGGGTTAGGTAGGTACTGAACAATAAAGGCAGGTAGGTGCTGATAATGAATAAAACTAACATCTCGAAAACCCTACTTAGGTACTTACATCAATACTTTTAGACCATCAAAGAAGACTTCAAGGTATCACTAGAAAATAAAATATTCATTAATCTTTTCAATGCTTAAGGCGACTTAAGTATAAATAGTAGGAGAGACAAGTTTCTACGCATTTTTACTCTCAGTGCTATAAATGGCGTAAAGAAGGCGTCAGACTCAGGGTAAGGTAACCCGTAGGGGTGCAAAGGTAACCAGTAGATAGTAGACACTAGACACGCACTTCCCGATAAGATAAGGTGAGGTAAAGGGGAGCTTATCTTGAACTGCTAGATCGATCACTGGCAGTGGCCTTGTGGTAACCTTCTAGAAGCTTCAAAAAGTGTCCCTACATACGTAGTAGGTACCTACAGTCCTATATCCATACCTACTCATAATTATTATAAAAGCGAAAGTAATTGTGTTTGTTTGTTACCTGTTTGACAGTAGGTGTACTTATGATTGTGCATTAAAAAAAACGCAAGTATTTGTTCTGAGTTTGGATGTCGTGGATTCCCGACCCCCAACATCGTAGTTTCTGATACCTTAGATACAGGGAATCATAATAAAGGGCCCGAGCTATGTAGGTAGGTAGTCGCTAATGTTAAAAGTATACCTGCTCCCGTAAACTGCAGTTCATCGCGATAAAATTATCCTGCGTCCTTCCCTAGCGACCCTAGAGGGGATAGCTTGAACCCTAGCTTAGGGTTCAAACTATCCCCATGCCAAACATCGAGATCTGTTCTAAGACTTCTACGGTCACATGTTAAAAGGTAACAAACCGATAGAGGTATTTCGTATTTCTAATATTTATATAGTTTTATATAGTTTCTTCTCTTCTAGTTAGACTTAGCACATAACATCAAACAACAAACAAGAACCTAATCCGATAGAATCACAACAATTTGACAACTTCTCAATCCGCAAAGTATTTACAGTGCGAAAGTCAGCGGCTTAGCTACTTACGTCGTCGCATTAGCGGATAAAGTTGAATAGATTGCCTTCCAGTGCTAAAGCTAAATAAATCTTTGAACAGAACAAAGAGCTAGTAATAGACATTAATACAGCATTAGTTTAAGGGTGCCGGCACACGACGGCGACGCCTTGTTTGCCAAACTGCCCTAATCCGCTATTTGTACCGTGAGGGGGCCATGCGGTTCTATTTTGGTGGGATGATAGTCTCCTGTCCTAACAACACCTAACAAATGTTCTACGTGGCTTTCAGTATAAAACTTGCTCTTATCTAAAACTTAATCTTATTTAAAATAGAGATATAGGTGTCGATTCGGTTTTGCATTCTCTAAAACTAAACTAAGTTTGACAGGTCTAAAAGTAATGCTGTCCTTTTTTACCCCAGTGTTTAGAAAAAGACAGAATACAGACACCATTATTTCTCAATAAATTAGTTACATAAGTGAATGTCCGCAATTTTCGATTAGCACTAGAGCTATAAATGCCGTTCATGGTGGCGTTCAAAGGGAGAAGCAGTAAGTTTCTTCCGGCTGATGATGATAATAATAAATGCGGATGTATAATCGCTCAAAATGACGAAAGAAAATATCGCATTGCGAAGATATAAGTAGGTATGTCCAAGAACAAAATGGCATCTATCATCTTTGCTAGTGTATTTTTACTTGCATGTGTTTCTACCTTTCCGAGAAAAGGCAGCTGTCCCAACAGTGGCAACGTAGTGTATTTACCAAGATGATGTCTCAGCATTTCCAGTCTCCATAGTCACCGTATTTTATTGCAGCATCGCGTTGACTTTTGAGAGGAAATCCTATTCCCACGAGCTTTATTCAAACATATGTAAAGCGCATGATGGATGGCTCCAACCGCCCTTTAGCGGGGGTTGTGCCGTTTAAATCACAATCGTGTGGGCCCCTAATGCATTTTTTTCGCCGGTCACTGAACAACTTGAAATTTATAATGTCATTTATACTACTAGTCCGTTGAAAGAGTTGAAATGGCACACGTCGAAATGATTGCGCGTTTTATTGTCCCGTGCCCAGGGATATACTGTTACAACTTACAAACGACCGCCGCCTGGGAAACATAATTTAACTCCATTAAATTAAAATGAAACAATTTGAGCGCACGTAACGTGACTTGCAAACTGTAATGTCGTTACTCCGGTAAATATGTCAAGAAAACAATAGAAATTAACGTGTAAAAATTGTTCGGGTGTGTCGGTTAGAGCGCGCCGTGGGGAGCGGAGGCTTCAAAGTTTTCCCATTACGCAACTCGCAGACATTAGCAGCCCTCTTGGGTTCATTAAAATTTGTCAGCTTGTTGTATAGGAGCAACTTCTAAATGGATGTAGAAACTTCTCTAAGTGAAACTCGACTGACGTAAAAGTTTGTCGGATTTTGAGTCGGCGGTTTTTTCGACGCCATCAATTTCGCAGCCCGTCAAGAAGATTATTCGCACTCGTAATGCGGAAAAAAGAGTAATTTAAGTTTAGCAGAAGAGTCGTAGCGTGAGAGTTATGATCTTTGTTTGAAAGTTAGATTGATTTATGGAATCCTCGTTGTCTACTGGAGTGGTTAAAAGGATCGACGACGCCTACCTGTTCCAAAAGTTTTATATTATCTATGGATATATTTTTTATATAGAAAGTAAGATAGGACCTTTTTCATTTCACATTTATTTGTTTCAATTTCTACATTCACGATTTTAGTAGTCTGACTCTATTCGTGCCTGACATTTCTACACGAGCAATAGTGTATGACCGCGTTGCTACCAGTGAGCTATTTATTTATGGACCGCTTTACGACTAGGGGATCGGTTGAGCTTCGGACCCTACAGTATCACTCGCGAAGGGTGCCGGGGTGCAACAAAGTTAGCTTTAAATAACAGATGTAATTGTGTATGAATGCGAAACTTGACAGAGTGGAAAGAATGTGCGCACCCAATAACCAGTGTGAAGCCGGTTCATTAATTAATATGTTATCTGATTTTTTAGGCATTTTATTGAACTGTTAACGTTTTCTTGTAGCACAACAATTCCTTGGTAATGAGATGTGAATTGCTGCTATACTTAATTACATTACATATCAGATGTTGATGTTTCATTTGATTTATAAATGCGAAAGTTACTGTATCGGTCTATCTGTCTGTTTCTTACTTTTGCACTTTTTAAATTTGTTAAGGAGATAGTTTGAATCCTGAGGAAAGACATAAAATATATTTTTTATCGCGATAAACTGTATTCCATGCAGATGAAACCACGGGGAACAACTAGTACCTAGGTAATAAATGATAAAACGAGGGAGAAATGTAATTAAGGTAAGGTTACAAATAAATACTTATACTGCATCTGCAGTCAATTAAGACATTATTCTGGTATAAGTCATTACATTAGTTAAGTCAAAAAGCAAAAGAACACGATGATCAAAATAGATTAGACATCAAACATGACATCTGTGTTACAAAGCGCAACGGGCAATTAGCTTCTAAATTAAATTAATTTATTGGGATGATAAATGTATTTTTAGATATTTATGATATTTTTATTATTTTTTATACACTACTAGGGACTAGGTTAACTCGATGTGCCATGTCTCTTTTGATTGAGGGCAATCAAGGACGTTGTATGTGATTGGTGCAATACTGTATACGATAAGTAACGATAATCACTATTTCGTCTGTAATTTCATAAAAATATATCACAGAATCGTTTCTCGAGCGACACAAAGTCACAAATAATTTTATAGTAAAACTAGCTGTTCCCCGCGGTTTCACCCGCGTGGGCTTTATGCATGCAAAGTCTCGGCCCGATCGGTATAAAATTGACAAAGTTTCATACAAAGTTTCATCCCCTATTTTATCCTCTTGGGGGTAGAATTAATCAAAATCCTTTCTTAGCGGATGCCTACGTCATAACATCTACCTGCATGCCAAATTTCAGCCCGATTTGTCCAGTGGTTTGGGCTGTGCGTTGATAGATCACTATGTCAGTCAGACCTTTGAGTTAGGTATATATATTTAGATAGAAGATTGAAATAGACGTATTTATGTCTAAAAAATATTCCCATACCCGTCTCACCTTTTTTAATATAAACAATTGCCAATTTCCACTTTGGCACACCACAGACAAGGGTAAAGGGGAAGTGTCGTTACACAATGAAGCACGCGTCGCGGCGCCTGCGCATCAAGGGCGCTAATTCCACTTCCTTCCATAGACATCGGTGCATGGTCTGTATTGTCTTTGACTCGTCCACGGGGATACTGTGACGGGAGATAGCGCACGGATTCGTTTTAGGGCTTGTTCTTTTGTAGGGCTGTTGGGTTATCTGATTGGGTTAATACTTGAAGACTCGAAGCTATAGGAGCCTTCAGTCGCCCCTATTGTAAAAGTTATGCTAAGTAGCTTAAATGCTACACTGTATTATGTAAAAAAAAGAAGTTCCTTTTTTACATATCTGACGTAGGTAAGTATATGAAGAAGTAGGTAGGTACACTTAAATTAATATTTATCGGAGTGAAGACGAGCAAGTAGTTCTCCAGATCGTAAGCGTCCTGATTGCCAATTAGGTACTTTCAGTGCCATCCAGAATTTTTAACTTCTTTTAATTTTTTCATGTGATTGACCGCACGATTTTACCCGATGGAAAGCGACGATGTGGTCGATGGAGTAGCTCGCTTGCCCAGTAAATACCTATTCACTCTGGGCTTGGACACCCCTGGGTTGTGCTTTTCGCGAAACACTAACCAGGGCATTCTACTCTTTCGCAGTCTTTATTAGTTCAAAATCCTTTGCAATGATACACTGCACGCATCATCTTGAAATATCAGAAGGTCAATTTAGAAGTTTTAAATTAGAACACGTTTTTAGTTGATTAAATTAAACACAGTGAATAGTGATGTGACAAAATTACAAAACCACAGCAGTATGACCAGATGTCAAACTTCGTTTATCCAATAAACGACAATGTTGCCACTATTGACATCCATTACAGAAGGTGTATTGGATTTTAATTGTCCCTAGGGGTCTCATATTGAGAACATGGGGTCCACTGTTTTATTGCCAAAGACATTTGTTTGGAGTGTTCATGCGGCTTGTCCGCTATGTTACGACAGTGAGGGGTTTAGTTAAATATGAGGGACAATGTTCATCGCAGTTGGCATAGTTTTGACACGTTAAACTGCTGTCATTACAGATGTACTGGATATATTAAATACTAGCTAGAGTTACTTTCGCATTTATAATATTATTAGGATCTGTGATATCTCGACCAGTAAATAATAGAGTCATTAGACTTGACTGCTTATTTTTTAAACTAGGTAGAAATATATATAAAGTAGTTTAATTATTATATAACGTTATTATACAGGGTGATCAATCCAAATGGGATGGTAGGGAGAAGTCTCTGACTTCTTAGTTTAATTGCCATTAAATCTAAAATCGAAGCCATGGTTCATAAGAACGGATTTCGCTATCTCTCATAGTTTCTGACTTCCCCCTACTGACCCAGTTGGATTGATCACTCTGTATAACGACATAACAACAAAATATATACAGTTGGATATAAAATTAAACTAAATACTAAAAACTAAAGTACCTATATAAAACTAAACATCTACAAATAAAAACCTGATTTAGATCTCTGCCTGCAGGTAGAGTGCCCAAGAAACGGGCGACATTACCTCGTTGAATGGCTAGGCGTGACAAGAAAAAGGCATCGCAACGCATGCCGGGCACAGCTAGTATCTAATTATAATTAGTGTAATTAATAATTCTGTTTCTCTTTTTCCGGTGATTGGCCTTTATAGGTTAACCTCTTGTTGTGAAATGAAAAGTATGAATAAATAAGACTGTAGATTAGCCGCCTTCTCTGCATAAACTACCAGTTTTTCACACTAAATATTCACTTTTATCCATGTATCGTTTTGGTT
The DNA here is from genome assembly GCA_931315375.2 of Opisthograptis luteolata. NCBI lineage: Eukaryota > Metazoa > Arthropoda > Insecta > Lepidoptera > Geometridae > Opisthograptis > Opisthograptis luteolata. The sequence goes on along the minus strand of OV928038.1, from coordinate 4,549,404 downwards.
GGTCCATAAAATATTTTCAAATGAAATTCCAATAGATCGGTTATGCGTCACTTTTCCGAAGTCACTTATGAATACCGACACTTTTAATTAGAACCATAATGTGTATAGATTAGATAGTTAACCCTACTTCTTAATACGAGTACATATTAAAAATGTGAAAGTTACGCTTCCACGCCTAAACTACTGAACCGATTTAAATGAAATTTGGTACGGAGATAGTCTGAATCCTGGGGAAGGACATAGAATACTTTATATGGCAATAAACTGTAGCCACACGGGTGAAACCACGGGGAACTGCTAGTAATATTAAAAATGCGAAAGTAATTCTGTCTGTCAATCTGTTACGCTGTCGCGCCTAAACTACTAAACCGATTTAAATGAAATTTGGTACATATATAGTCTAGAGCCTGAGAAAGGACATAGGCTACTTTTTGTTGTGATAAACTGTAGCCTAAGCGGGTGAAACCACGGGGAACAGCTAGTACATATATATACTTTCCAATACGACAACACCAGACAAGAAATTGGTTTCCACTTTCCCTTAGTAATAATGGATTGCGTTGCGTAGCATCAATCTATATGAAGACGCGACGGTTTCCGCTGTCGATATCTAAACTATAGCCATGTAGGTAACGCTTGTAGGTGGCTAGTAATTAGGCGGCGCAGGGCGGGTGGGGGAGCGGGGCGGTGGCGCCGGAACCGGAAGCGCGCCGGAGATGAAGGCGCGATACAATATCCGGTTAGACGCCATTTCCGCCGCGAGACGCTTGTGTGGATGCCTTATGTTATTTTCATAGATGGATACTGGGTATTTTGTTGCCGATTTGGGATATGTTTTAATTCATTGTGTGAGTAAATTATAGTAGGAACGCATAATGAAAATAGTAATAGTTAGGTAGGTACTTATCTTACTTGTAAGGCAAGAGTGAATATACCTTCTAGCATTGCGTGCTTTATCGTCGACCGTCGTGGTCTATAGGCAATAAAAATAAACGTATCAATAATAATTTTAAGCTCGATTATTTTGCAATCTATCAAATAACTACATGCTTACTTTACCAGGTATATAAATAGTCTATTCGTAGTATAGTATTTTTAAACGCACCTAAAAGTTGCTCTCATAAAAGAAACCTTTTTCAAAGCAAATGTATGTGATATGTTTAAAAAAAAAATAAACACTCAAATCAGCAATTGGTTGATAAGATTTTTTTATATCATTGAACTATATTGGTAAAAACACTCGTAGATAGATAGGTATAGTAACCTGTGACAATAAATTGCATAAAACCACGTTGCTACTATTCCAAAAAAAAAACATAGTACGTAGTACCTAGACACATATCATCAGTCCTCTTCCACTGCCACCTGAAAATTTAAAAAGGTTCTCTAAACCTCTCGATCCACTCATTCTGCGAATCACATAAAAGGTTAACTCTCGTTGATCCTTGGAGAGCAATCCTGTTTCCCTCTCGAAGACAATGTCTTTGACCCTCAGCCGTCAGCCCTCAGAGGCGGTGGCGCGGTGGAGGTATGCCTTATCGAATTCATCTGGCGACGCGCAATCATTACGTGTACATTTTTGATAAACGACGCTACATTTAGCGGCCGAACGAAGGATTAAACTACTAGAAATGTGAAATGAAATATTGATTGGAAAAGTTTAAGCTGCTGTTTCAAAATGCATCTTATTTTTGTAACTGAGGACTTTTTTCGACTTTTTCGTTTACTGTAATGTTTTTAAGCGATTATAGCCAATTATGTGACTTTGGGTTCGATATTTCGAATCTTGCAACGAGCTTGAGATTTTGATAAAGGAAAACATCGCGGTAAAATCAAAGCTTGGTGGTAGGGGGTTTTCTAAAGCTTACCTGGCTAACTATTCCACCATATATTTAAAAATCTGTCGCCAAGCAAGTATAAGTTTAATGTACTATGTTAGCTGATAAAATACACAATGCTGTCCAAATCTGAAAATATTTACTCTGATGCTTTTAATGCTCTTCTATACTTATAAAAGAAAGTCGTGTTAACTCAAGAACGGCTGAACCGATTTAGCTGAAAATTGGTGGGGAGATAGCTTAGGACCAGGAAACGGACATAGAATACTTTTTATCCCGGAAAAGGTTCCAATGGGATAACGGGAAGACGTGGATGAAACCGCGGGGCGCAGCTAGTTACAAATATAACCAAGCATGCATATTTCCCCTCAAAATCTCCGAGTCAACATAGATGCCTATCTTTCAATCCCGCAATTCTGTTACAACTGATCTACTAGAAGTCTAGTAGATATATTTACGTACGTATAAAATAGTATATGTAATAATTACTCGGCGGCGGAGCGATAATACAGATTTAGATAGAGAGCCGAGAGGAGAGATAACCCCTTACATAGCTTACAGCACATAGCGCCTAACCACCCCTGAAATACGGTATGCAAAAACGGAGACAGCAATCTTGGAAACAAGATGAAAATCGGATGGATAGAATTGGGTTGAAGTTTATAGGGGCACAAAAGTATGACGTATTAAAGATGCGTATTGCATGTGCTCTCTCTCTCTCTCTCTCTCTGAGAGAAGGCCAGAGTCTCAGCAGTGGAAATTAATAAGGCTGGCGATGATGATTGCATGTACCTAGCTGATAAAACGATTGAAGTCGTATGAGATACTTATGAGGGTGGTCCTCCTACTGTAGCTTAATCTACAACGTGTTTGAGGTTCTATATAGGCAAGCGTTTTTTTCTTCTATTCATTTTAAAACTTATTTATTGTAACTTAATGTACTTACTTATATTGAGTAGAGACAAGACGAGCAAGTCGCTTGCTCGTCTCGTACACATAGCTGCCTAAAAAAAGTCTAGCTTTTGCTTTTGCTTAAGACTGTTAAGAGATTACTTTTTGTTCGTGATGTTACTACTTACAACGAAATAGTTTACAGTTTTGTAGTCTTCAAAGAAGGGACGTTTGATAAACAGCCTTTGAAACTGATCTACCTCAGCCTATTGTTTTTATTCTAGTTGTAGTAACGCATAATAAATATCGTTCCTACGTACCCCTTTCCCTTAAGTTTATTACAAATTTCTCCCACGTTGGCATAGTTAAAAGAAAATTTGAACTAAAACATTTTTTCAGGTTCATTTTCTTACTTTACCTGTTGACTGTACTCGGTGGATTTCAGAAAGGATCTGAGGAGGGTGGCGAGAGGCCTCGAGGATGCGCCGGGGGTGTAGCGGGGGTGAAACGCTGCGCTGTGACGTCATGTCCTATCTCGGCGGCCATCTTGGATTATCTCGTCGCACCTGGGGGAGGGGGTTCAGTATCGACCGATGCCGTCTCTGCATTTTTCAGGGTGCTGATAATGTCTTCTTAGTTGATTTTCTTGTTCTTTGTAGAGTTAGTTTTGTGTAGATGTTATCTTTTACTACGATATAGTTTCTTTGTAATTTCAGGAGGTGGATTTTCAAATGAGGTCAGCTGTTGATCTCTGCTTAGGGCTTGTTGTTTCAACTATAGTAAAAAAAAACATATAACCAATCAACCATATAACTATGGTAAAGTGTATAACTTTACCATAGTTATATGGTTAGTGTATAACTTTACCATAGTTATATGGTTTTAAATGTACGGGAAAAATGAACAGTGGCTATTTATTTTAAATATTTTTGTTAATTATGATTATAGAAGAACCAATACTACACGCCAGTTTGAAGCGAAGCTAGCTAAATAGTAGTAGTGGTAGTATATAGTATTGGCTTGGGACCTGTAAGCCGTGGTTTCGAATCTTGTAACTTGCTTGTAGTCAGTTGGTAGGGCATTTTCTAGCGCTCGCCTGGCTAGGTACCACTTTGTCGCCAGTCCTCGTTTGATCATTGTCTTACTTAATAGTAAGTTATTATTATGTGGTATCTAACTGTATTTAATAGATTTAAAAAAACTTTTTTAGTGCTGAAAAAGCAGACGGCCTTCTGATGGTGAGCGTTCTCGATCGCCTGTGAACATTTGCAACATTGGCGTAGGTAATCAAGTTTTAAAAAACAAAAATCCAATCAATTTTGTTAATTAACCAAAAGTTTTGGACTGTACCAATCTATAGACTAAAGTAGACAAAAGATAAAACAATATTCGGTTAACATCTCAAAAGGAAAATTAAGAAAATTTGAACCATCAAAAGTCAAACAAATACAAGCAAATATTCAATTAAGCGTTTAGCTAAACCGCATCGGTGTTAATAAAATAGAGGGCAAACACACGCACAGCCTTGTCTGTCTATGGCAGTTTGGTCATGCTGATATTATCTGTGCCATCCTCGCACCCCCCACTCCAACCGCCGCGCCCCCCCGCGGTCCCAAGGCGGCTTTGTTCCCGGGACTTCAAACGAGCCCTTGTACGTATTTACTCTATTTACAAAGCGAAATTTTATTTTTGCTTATCTAACAATAACGGTCCTGTTTTACTGTCATGTCACTTACAGTCTAATTTTGGACGTAATTGTGACGGTAAGAGGTTTGTTTAAACGAAAACTACGTTGGTTATCGGATTGTCGACGAGTTTGAGTTTGAGTTTGAGTTTGAGTTTACAATTCAGATGATCGCTGACCAATAAGGTGATCACGGGGAGCATAAATGTAGGTAGGGTCCAATCCAATCCAAATTGTAGAGTTTTGGATTGATTTACGCCCGAAATTAATAATCGATCCTGAACCGTTATCCGCGGTTTTGGATCGATATGTCATGTCAGAATATGTCATTTTAGTATTAATATGTCAAGCTTTACTAATAAAATGTCATATCAATCCAAAACCGTGGATAACGGATCAGGATCGATTAATTATTAATTTCGGGCGTTACTCCATCAAAGGGAAACTAAGGTTTAATTAATAGATTAATTTTTAAGTCTCTACTTCTAATGATTGCGATTGTTACGCGTAACATTAGACAATTGATAACGCAAGCGTGGACTACTTATTTTATAAACATTAACACACTAACACACACACACACACACACACACACAGTACACATACATACTAACACTTTATCACGCTAATCACATTTAATAAATGCGAAAGTTAGTGTGTGAATGAGTGTGTACGTTTGTTGCTTCTTCGCTATAAAGTGATGCGAAAGTTAGTGTGTGAATGAGTGTGTACGTTTGTTGCTTCTTCGCTATAAAGTGGCTCAATTAATTTGAGTGACATTTGGAATCAATCAATTAGTAGTAAGAATAAAATTGTCAATGTGATCGCGCCCAAAAAATTACCCACCGGGCGTTTCTTGCCTGTTATTTTGCCTTAAGGACATTGAAACAGGCGTAGCTAGTCTTAATTTTGACGTGTGAAAGTGATCGTGCCATGTATGTATATTATTAAATAAAGATTTTTTAATTTTGAAACTACGGACCACAGCTAGTTTTCTTCTCCTTACGAAGGACCACAGCTAGTATATTATAAAAACAAGCAATACTTTTATGTTACAAAACTAAAGAGTTATAATATCAACAACACCACACCGAGCCCACTTCTGATACAATTGTTTCGCTAACAGCGCCTAACAGGAAAGTCATTAAGGGGCAATCAACATGTTAATTCCGAGACCACCGGGACACAATAGTGAACAGGGTTGACACTTAGGTGAAAAAGAACGATGGAAAACGGGGGCACTTGGGTGAGCACAAACAAAGGTTCATTAAGAGCGCGTGCTATGCAGCTGCGCTTGCGCATACGCGAGTTGGAGCATAAAGTCAACAGAGAAATGTTTTGCCTTTTTCGTAGATTTGCCTTTAGCATAAAAAGTGTGAAATTTTTTTTTGTAGGTGTAGTGAGCCAATTTGTTTTTCCGGTTTGAAGGGAATTATAGGCAGTGAATGAATTGGTCAGGAAAAATATAAGTTAGCCACTGACGTCTCAGGGTGACATCGCAGAGCAGTGCTACTAGGGATAAAAAAAGAAGCAAATTATTGGTTTTGTAGGATAATCATCGAAAAAAAAGAAAAGATCGTCCTCGTCACATCAGCCACACAAGGTTTGTAAGATTTGTAGAGTTTTTAAGCTACAAGTGACCTCATTTTCTTCGGGCGTTATTTCGTAATTCAGCTTTGCGACAGAGCAGCGTTTGACCACAAGTCACCTGATGTTAAGTGACGATGTGGTCGAAGACGGCGCCACACTACACCTGGATTGGGAACTTGGTCTCTCTACAAATGTATCATCATCATCTTACTGTTTCACTATACCATTTTTTTTACGAATATTCATGAAAAATCAATAAACAATAGCAAATATGGACCACCAACGTAGCTTCAACGGTGGACACTATGTGGTGTAAAACAAAAGTTTATTAAGAGCGCGTGCTGCGCAGCTGCGTGTGCGCAAGCCGCAATTACCGAAGTCCATGTGAATGTATCGAACTAGAGGGCACTTGTTCAGGAAGTGTGGAGTGGGTAAACTTGGGCACGTGCTGTAGCAAGGTGGTCAGACCACCGCAGCTTGCCGTGGTGGGTGGCGGTGGTGACTGCTGATGACATTACCAGCAAAGGGCTAACTAACTAATTCCGATTGCTAAGCCACCCAAAGTGCGTCTTGGCCTCCGAAACGAGAGAGCACCACTCTGCTCTATCTTGAGCGATTTCAGCCCAGTTCAGTTCAGAGAGTTAGAGTTCGTGTAGCCGCATCCACCGAGTCCATCCAGCGGTATCTAGGGCGTCCGACCCACCTAAAGCTATACGGTCGCCCCAAATTAGAACGCTTTGCCCAATCCTTCCCCATGCGCCCTACGTGGCCAAGCCAACGCAGTCGGTGCGATTAAATGTCAGCGACCACTTTGGGCGCGCCCATTAGGTCTACAATCTAAAAAAAAAGGACTAAAATGACTTTATTGGAAAGCCCAGTTGCATAAAAAAGTCTGTGTTTTATGGCTTTCAAAAAGTTAGAGCTGCAGTGAATCCAATTTGACTCTGATCTAATAGGACTATTTCAAAACCAATTGAAATTTTAATGTGATTTTTAAGAGAATGTGAATGTATGCGACTATATGACGCTTTCCGTCTATAGGTGGAGCGACCACTTGCGTCGAGTGGCTGTGGTTGGATGAGAAAAACTGAAGACCGGGCTCAGTGGCGTATCATGAGAGAGGCTTATGTCCAGCACTGGACTGATACAGGCTATTCATGATAATTATGATGACGATGATTAGTGTATGTTAGGGTTTATAATTAGCTACTTCCTATGTTTTTAAGAACCTAGTATGATATTAGGTATGCTCGAATATTGCCACTATTCACGTCGCCACATTTTATACACAGTTTCAAGAAGTAACTAAACCTGCTACTACTACCTAAAGGAAGTCCCTACTAGTATTAAGAGACTATTGTAGTACTCACCGCGATAAGGTAAAACGCGAGGGTAAGTTTCAAAATCATTTAAACCATAACTCCGTCTGAGTGGGGATCTTGGACCGCTGCATCCATTGTCTAATAACTGCGCTGTGATCTGAACATAACAATGGCCTTATCTAAATAGACTTTAAAATCTTATTGGCATAGCTTGGAGATGAGGGACCTGCTTGAGGCACTGTATACATAAAAAGAAACAGATTTTTGTGAGTAAACGTTGTGGTTGGAGAATGGAATGGCCCAGTTATGTCTTTATTTTGATCTGGGGGGTAAATAAAAGATTTTGTTTTACAGAATGATTTCAATGAAACTTGGTAGAGAAGACTAAGTTCCTGTTGAAGTGCTAGAGGTCCATAATCCATAGTAATATTTTGGGAAAATAACTTGTAGGTTACCTAGTTTTAAGTTTGACGTTTTAAAGTGATCACAATGTATCCTATTGAATAAAAAACTATTGATTTCGATTTAGTTTGTCCGTTTCATGCCTTAGGTAACCTACAATTTTTTTGTGAACATTCGTTGATCCTGAGTTGTATTGTAATTTTACCACCCAACACTAGATCAGGAGGCAGTATAATTATTAAAATAGATCGTTACCTTTAAAATATGGCTGTAACTTGAAATGACATATAATAAAAAAAAACGCAACCACATTTTTTGGTGATGAAAAAATATGTTTTAAAAACAATAGAAATTATAATGTTGTTTTGCGAAAATAACAAGTGCATTTTTTTTACATTTAATTTATTTATTTATTTATTAAGAAACTCAACAGCGTAATACAATTATATTGCTTATAGAATACTTAACATTGTAAGGCCAATTAAAGAGTTTCACATTAATATTATTAGAACATGGCACAAAATGAAAAAAAAGAAAAACAGTATAATTAATGAATGATAATTACAATGGTTGCAAGTTTGGAGAGTAGTTTTGTGGTAGTGTGTGTGTGGTGCGTGTGTGTGTGTGTGTGTAAAAAAGGGGGGGGGGAGTTGGGTGAGGAAATACTGATGAAGATGCCTGAGTGAAATCTACAAGGGCCGCTATAGAATTTCCAGGTTTTGAATTATCTTGTGACGAAAACCGTGTTTATTACCGTTGAATTGTATTTTTAACACAATTTGCCTAAAATAGATGCAAAATGATACTTTTTCGGATAAAAAAACAAGTCTAACATTATTTTATTAGCCAACATTCCTTCTGCGTCCACTGCGCATCTTTGACAAATAAAGTGAACCGGTGGCAACGCACGAATCGTCCATTTGTTAAGCGCCACATGATATTATTATGTTATTTATCGACCTACACGACTTCCGACGCTGGCCGCGGCCAGCTTCTACCGTTTCTAGGTATTTCATTTCCAATGTAGCCCTTACTTCTTTTTTGTTTTATTTTACTTTTTTTCTATAGAGATTAATCGATGTGCGATGTGGTGCAATGGGCGAAAGGCTGACTGTGAACTGAGAGTGTTTCGTGTCCTCGACCCGTGTAGATTCCCTAGATTCAGGGAATCCCATTAGAAGAGCTATGTGGTCCTGAGGCCGTTTTTTATGTATTAAAAATACTTCAACTTCTACCTAGGCACACGATTTTTCGAGCATCCGGTATCTCTTCGATACGATAGGAATATTATTTGGGATGATGATATAGCCTTAGATTATGGGTCAGACTTGAGCAAGACTTGAGCAAGACTGACTCTGGATCGGGCGTACGCTAAAATAAGCCTAAATCTGATTTTGTCTATTTAATTATAAATCCAGTTTTGAATTTAAGGTTACGCCATACTACTGTTTCTCAAAATACACAGTTATTTAAAAAAAAACCTCACCTACCGACACGTTCTAAAGTCCTAGACACATTTGCATATCAAAATAATCCCATACAATTTTCCTTACGCAATACCTCGCAGGTGTTAAGAACATAATAACAACTCGTAGAGCCCGTTTTATCTTATTACATTCAATGGCGATGGCAAAAAACATGATTGTGGTCACATTACCTACCTGTTCCCTGCAACGAGATCTCCCCACACAAAGAGATAAACACAATCAACAAAGAATGAATTTACAAAAGCTGCGAAGGTGCGAAGACACTTGAACGAGGTAAACGCATCGTATTTCAAAACAACGAATTTGATATCTCAATTTTTCGCGAGTTTTATGATTGGGATTATTTCTTTTTCGGCGGTCTTTCTTCGTCTTGCCTCATGATTGTATGGTTGTAATAAAGATGAAGAATTTACACGTATTGCTATTGGTAACTGATCAGGACTTAATAACTATTTGAGTTGATATATGCCTGTATTTTCATCCTTTCTTCATTTATAGGCAACTAGTTGTTCCCCGTGGTTTCACCCACGTGGGCTACACAGTACAGATAAAAAGTAGCCTATGTCCTTTCTCAGGCTCTAGACTATCTCTGTACCAAATTTCATTTAAATCAGTTAAGTAGTTAAGACGTGAAAGCGTGAGACAGACAGACAGATAAACAGAGTTACTTTCGCATCTATAACATTACTGGCCACCCGACTCGGCTTCGAACGGGTGCAATGTAGATTTGTAGATACTAATATGGGACAGTATTTTACAAATCATTGAATTTTGTTTTTTTCTATACTATAATATGTATGTATTGTACATATAAATCTTTCTCTTGAATCACTCTATCTATTGCTGAGAATTGCATCAAAATCCGTTGCGTAGTTTTTAAGATTTAAGCATTTATAGGGGCATAGGGATATAGGGACAGAGAAAGCGACTTTGTTTTATACTATGTCGTGGAGTAAGGAAGTAGGGATAAGTAGTAGTGTGAGCCTATAGGAACTTTGGTGGCCGAACAATTAATATACGAGTGCTCTTCAAGTCACCGAAGCCGAGTTTGACCCATCTTGGCCACGCACTTTTGACTTATACAGTAGATACAACAGTTTCTTTTGGTTACAACAGTACTGACTTATAGGTTATTTGCGGATTTATTCTCCCCCAGAAACATCGTGGGATATCCAAGTAGCATTCAAGGGTATGCGACATCTACCAACCCCGCACTGGGCCAGCGTAGTTGATTATGGCCCAAACTCTCTTCCTGAATGAAGACTGTTCCAGCAGTGGGAACAGAACAGGCTGATGATGAGTAGTGTAGTTTCTAAACAAAATATGAGGAATTAATTCCATTATCAAATGAGTTAAGCCCACTCTTTCTTATTCTGAGGTGGTCGTTCATTTCACACATGATTGAAGCATTTCAAACGAACTCGCAACACACGCGTCGAAAAAATAAATCAAACGTTCTCCTTACGACGCCCACCATTAATAAAACTCTTTAAAATATATTTAATAATGTCTACAAAGGCTCTGAGCACAATACTCGACCCATAAAGGGGCAGCATTTATTATAGCGACAATATATCGAATACAAAAAGATATTGTGACAAAGACGCGTACTTTTTAATAATATTGTCATTTCTCAGCAGCAGTGGACTCTTTCAAAAAGCCATAACGTAATAATTTATCTCTTTATAAGAGTTTTTTATTTGTGGGAGTTGCGCGGGTGACGCCAGGTGAGCACGGGTTAACTTTGTCAAAGCCTTCTGTTGATCTCTATACAAATGTTAGCCTTGTGCAATAGGATACTGTCCTTTGAATTGAAATGAATCATATTTCTAAACAAATCGTTACTTATGAAGTTGTTTAAGTATATGATTATGTACTTACTAGCTGCACCCCGCGGTTTCACCCGCGTCTTCCCGGTATCCCATTCAAAATTTCATCAAAATCGGTTTAGTAGTTACGGTGATACGTGGTAACAAACATTCACACACTCACTATCATTCGCATTTATAATATTAATAGTATAGAAAGTTTATTACTCGGAATATCGGGTTAGCGAAAACAAAAGATGCTTTTTTCTCTGCGATTCTACGTCTATCGTAAATAACGCGGCATGAAACAAGCCTTGCACAAACATTATTGCACAAAAAAAATAACGACAGTCTTTATAGCTATCGTCGAGACGGGGTTGACATCGGAGCCACAGTAAAATCGATGAAATATTTAAGGGGCAGTCGCAATAACTCATAGCGGGCGAGTTAAGGGCCAGCGCCTATTGTGACACTGTTTGCACAGGTAGGCGCGCAGTGGGCAGTCACTTACTCCCATACAAATCGCGAGATTCACGACGTATCGGTGTACTTGTGAAATTTTGATCGATGTTTTGTTACTTAAATTAGTTTTTTTTTAATAAGCATATAGGTATTTACTGTGACAAAGGATTTCAAACTTTCACATTGGCATGTTTCATTTTATAAGTGCATTATGCCATTGTATGCCTTAAGGTACCTACTTGTCGTTATTTAATGGTTCTTTGATAAATGAGTAAGGTCCAGTTAATATTTGATCCGTAGTCAAGGTTAACTATAGCTGAAAACGTGAAAATTTAACATTTTTGACTATAACAAAACACTGTCACTGGTTGTGCACACTCATATATAGAATACTTACTAGTTGTTTCCCGTGGTTACCCTCACGTGGACGACTATTTATCTCAATAAATTTTACTATGTTCTTCTTCAGGGTTCAAACTATCTTCATACCAAATTTCATCAAGATCGGTTCAGCCGTATAATCGTGAAAAGGAAAACAAATCAACAGAGCTACTTTCGCTCCTTATAATATTAGTATGGATATGGAATATGGATAGTCGTAGAGCTTCATGTTTAATTTATCATATGTTTTTATCCTTTTTATCGGCTATAAGGTATACCTAATATATGTTTTCATAGTTACTCGTCTGATGGAAAGCAATATTGTAGCCTAAGACATCAATTCAGATTTGAAAATGATTTGGTTTTCATGAAACAGGGAATATATCCATACTTAATGATACGAGTATAAATACTATGTATGGAAAAGTAGCTCTCGTATGATACCTTTTATGCCTAAGCCACTCAACCGATTTTGATGAAATTTAGTATGAAGATGGCGTGAACGATGGGGAAGAACATTCTATACTTTTTATTGCAATAAACTATTGCCCACGTGGCTGAAACCACTGGGCTCAGCTAGTCTTGACTCAACGCACAGTCTTATAGAAACATGAGATTTTTAGGGTTATTTAACTTCCTTTTGTAGTAGGTATATATTGTGCACTATTTTTTGTAATGTCAAAATCGACTTAATTAATGTTAAAACTTATCAAAAATTGTAGAACAATAGTGGATAGCTGGACTTTATGTAACTATGAGATTTTAACTATAGTGTAGTCCAATCATCAAAGTTCGATGAGATGCTATGATGTTATTTGCAAAGTTAGCTATTATTTTTTTTTTAAAACGATTTTACTTATGAAATTGACGGAATTATGATATTGCTAAAACCCATCAAGAACTATAGAACTATGTTGGATCTTACTTTATTTGAAGTTTATTTGGGAGATATTAGCAATTGAGATGATGCTAACTTCACACTCGTCGGGGCAGGTCGCTAGTCACTTCCATATCTCACCCATGACTTTAGATTCCAAAGCCCACAATTCTTCGAACACAAATCTCGGCGCTGTACCGTTGACCTCTAGCTGCCGTGGCGTCACGTAAAGGTACTTATCAAGGGAAGTTCCAGGAAGCTGCATGAAGTCGTCACACGGGGCGCCCCGCCGGGACGGTAGCGCGCGGGCGGTCTCGCCCCCTTAATTAATTTTAATGTATTTACCTGTCCTGGCTGAGATGCAGGGTTTGGGGACATGTGCTTAAGGATCACTGGTTAGATGTATGGAATATTTTTGGGGTTTTGTAAACACAAGTGATAGTTGTTCAGTGACAAAGCTGATGCGTAAGAAAAGAGCTTTAGGTCCTTAAGACATATAGCAGATATGCAATAATGGATGAACTTTCGAAGTGATAGCTCAGCTCAGTGGTGTCAGTTTGTCACCTGTAGGTCGTGAGTTTAATCCTACAATGAACTTTCAGTGAAGGTGCATTTCCTAGTGCTTCCACCTCAAGTTTAGAATCTGTCGCCAAGGACCTATCGGTATGTTCCAGCAGCACTTGAGAGCCAGATTCCAACCCAGGTATAGCTTGGGACCCCAGGTATATCTTTGACCACATCATCACTTAACATTAGTGTCTTGTGGCTACCTTGTAACAATATTAAAAGAAAAACAAAAAGTAATTTCTTGTACTTCTTTTATTTCTTTTTAGTGCACAATTTGTGAGATTTCGAATAAAGAGTAAAATAGGTATCTTCTAGGCAAGCCTTATACTCAGCCTATGTTATTATTAGGTATATAGGTCCAAAAATGTCAATCACGTATTATGTATACTACGTGAAAATTGTCTAGACATACAAACATATCGGTCCTATGAAAATAATTCTTTGTGATGTGGTTAAGCTTCGGTGGCTTATTGCCAAAGACTACATATTTCTTTGGCCAACACAAGAGTGTTAGAGAAACTCATACATTGTGCATGTTTTGTTTTGACGAATTTGATGCCTATTCTATTTGCCAGATGGAAAAAGCAAGAGTAAACATGAGCTTTCAGTGCTACCTAATTTGATAAAAACGAAACCTTTTCAAGCAAAAAATTTTGAAACCAAAATGTTACTACTCATATTAGTAACAAAATTTAAATTACATTTAACAAAACATTTGCATGCCACTATTATCAGTTCTGACTAAATATTCTGGGACCATCGCGGTTTTATTTAAACGTCATGGTACCAATACTAAAGCAAATAAATAATTTCATTTCATCTTAAAAACTTTATTTCATAACAGACTAGGCCACTTGTAACTAGTTAAAGATATTAATTACAACTCTTATTAATAAAAATAGAGGCCGAATAACCGTAAGTCAAGTCAATTAATTACAACCACGATGTTGTAAATGACCTCTACCCCGATAAACAAATGATAATTTAAAATAATAATTACGTTTAATAGCTACCGAATCCTTGCTCTCATGATCACAAGACAAGCAGATTAAGCATCTTTATTTATTCCGTTTATTTATACACTTTATACTGATAATTATCTGATTATTTTATCGATCAAAAACGTTGGTAGCTGGGTAATTAAATAACGATATCATTGCTGCATTCCTTTTATTTCTCTTATGAATGGATTATGAGGCTTGTGTGTATTTAATGTGTTTAACTTGGCTTTTGGAATGAAGATGAAACTAAAACTTATACGAAATTTGTCACATATAAATATAGCAATACCTACGCGCGTTGAACTCTTTCTTTGGAATGGTTAAGGGACCCCTGGCCAAACAATAAAGTAAAAAAACGCAGACGACATACCTTCTATTAGAATAGGTATTATACATGGCAGTTTGTAAGCTACCTATCATTATAATCCGTTGCGCTATTTCAACGTGAAGGAGTAATAGATATACAATTCAGAAACTTACGCATTACTAATACTAGTGTATAATATCAGTGTAGATAGTAGATACCAATTGTAATGAAAATTCGTTTACATCTACGTTATCTGGTACTACATCGAGACACCCGTAACTTTCCGACGTCATCTCACCCTCCGTGGCTTAGTGGGCCGTTTCGTCCCAGATAGTCAATTTGCGTACAGCCCCCGAGTTTACCCGAAACGAATCAATAATAAGCCGTGCCTAATCAACGCCCCAAACAAAACTGTTGTGGTTTTATTGCTGTACGCGTGATTTGACAATTTTAGGGCTATTATAGTTGGGAATGTTTGGGATTTTGGTTGAATATTTAGTTTAGCACGTTAAATGATCAAGAATAGAATAATAGGAATACTTACTGTTGTGCTTAATAAGTAAAAATAAAAAAATTTAAACGTGATCATTTAAACTTAACCGAAATATGTTATGTATACAGGTAGCCCCCCGCTAGGTGGACCCACGACATCGTAAGAGTCATGCGGAGCCGATGGGTGCAAATGGCTAATAGCCGTTCCAGGTGGCGAAAGAGGAAACCTATTCAACGGTGGACGTTTTTCAGCTGATGGTGAAAATAAAAAAATCTTACTTATTTTCTTATTACTAACTGATTGAATTGGAGCAACTACACTAAATTTCCCAAGCTCTTTTGTCATTGTATTGAGTCTGATTTTTAAAACAAGCTTTTCTAATAAGATTTAATGCTATATGGACTTGAAATTTGTTTACTGCCAAGCCGCGGGTTTCATTTGGGATTTTATAAATTTTAACAACCTTAACCTTAACCTTTACAATGTAAAATGTAATTTCGGAGTAGATACAGTACAATGTAATTTTCGAAAATATTTACTTAAATTTAAACTATGGAAGTTTAAATTTGGCAGATTAAGTTAGTTAATTCTACAGACTAAAATTACTCACATGAACGTATCAAGAAATACCTATTTAGTTTCAGTACATATGCTATTTTCTGAGATAACCCGTTTCCTGTTAGAAACGTTTTACTTTGAACAAGATAAAGCTGTCAGCGTGAATAGGTGGATTTATTTATGTATTTCGCGAAAATATCTCGCAAATTTGGATTTTTGTTCGAATTTATGTCTTCATAGACTAAATAGAGAATGTTATCGGCAGGTAATCTCTTTTAAATTAAACTAGCTGCGCCCCGCGGTTTCACCCGCGTCTCTCCGGTATTCCGCAGGAACCTATTTGCGGGATAAAAAGGGTGTACCTACGTGTTAACCCAGGGTTTAGGCTATCTACATTCTAAATTTCATCAAAATCGGTTCAGTAGTTACGGTGATACGTGGTAACAAACATTTACACACACACACACACACACACACACACACACACACACACAAACTTTCGCATTTATAATATTATATTAGTGGGATAGTAGGAAGGATAAGATAGGATGATAACAATTTGATATGTTTTCAGTAATTGCCCGCCATTTTCTCACATTTAAACGTGTCATAAAATCGCAATTTCAATTATGGCATCACACCCGAACGATTAGAAAGTGTCGCCATCTTTGTCAACTTGTTAAACTCTGACCGAATAAAGGGAGTTTCTGGATGCGTTCACATCGTTAAATTAATCTAATATTGCAATAAATATGTCTGTTGTTGTGTGTTTGGAAACAGACAGAGCCGTGGCGAATGCTAATGGGAGTAATAGAGCATGGGATTGTGGGGTAGAGCGATGGGTAGAGCCATAATATAATTAATAATACTTTACTTAAGGACGGACAGGGTAAGACTGGTGCGCGTTGGGTGGTGCTATGCATCATTTTTTGCGTTGTCTGTCAGTTTTGGTTATACATACATTTATTGGCTTCTTTGAACATTGAAGTGTTCGAAAAGTTAATGTATTTTTTTTCAATAGTATGTACTGATCTTAGTTTCTCAATCAAGTGAACAAAACGCTTTAATGTATTTTTATTTAGTATCACAATAATATAATATAATACTTCTCATGGGTAGATAGATAGATTGATTAACTATATTTTTTACACCACAATATAGAGAATGTTAATGTTAACTAACTGAGATGGCGCAACGACCCAAAGTGAGTCTTGGCCTCCGATAACAAAAGACGCCACTTTGCCACTTTATATGCCATGTTATTCGCTGATAATAATTTAGCTTTCCGAAGTAATTTTCGAGTTTATCCAATAAATAATAAATAAATATCAGGGACAATTGCACACAAATTGATCTAGCCCCAAATTAAGCTCGAAACTTGTGTTATGGGTGGGTACTAGACAACGATATACATACTACAAACCAACATACAACAAATCAAGGCTTTTCACTTTATAACATTGGTTTAGATATCTAAATTAGTTTCCAGCTACCTACGGCTACTTCATAAACAAAAAAAAAAATACAGCTCCAACGAAAAAAACGAGGTGTCAAAAAACCAGTGAATGTTTGAGTAGTTTTGTAGTAAAGCGGAAAAATATTTTTGCGTAAACATAATTACAATTCCTTTGTTAAAAGAAACAAGAAGACGGATTAGAGTCTATTGTAAGAAGACAAAGGATACAACAATAAAATTCACAAAAGAAATGTGCAAGTAACACTGAGATTAATTTGTGTAAAAGTTTACATTTCATCAAACTTAGTAGCGAATAATAATAATAATAACCTCAAAACTCAAAAGTATAGATCTCTAAAGCCTTGATTCCTTCGGTGGATGCGGACCACCGCGAGCTCCAGACTCTCAACTGGGCTGAAATCGCTCAAGATAGAGAGGAGTGGCGCTCTCTCGTTTCCGGTGCCAAGAAACACTTTGGGTCACTGAGCCATCGGAGTTAGTTAGTTTGATTCCCTATATAGGGTGTGAGAAGTTACTGGATGTTCCCAGACACAAAACAAATACTTGCACTTTTTCCATGCATTCATTTTTGCTTCTTAGTAGGTACTGAATCAATCACCTCACGTTTCGCAATTGGCTATTTGCACATTCCACCATATTTGAGCCACAGGATATATATCTACTCTAATTTTCTGTCAAATACATTGAGTAGTTTCAGCGCGAAGAAGTAACAAATGTCACGCTCACTCACTCCAGAAACTTTTGCATATTATATTATTAGTGCGGTTTACAAATCAAAACAAAGCATTTTTACATCGAGATTTTTAAAATTATTTTCATAATATAAAGATACTAGCTGTTCCCCGTGGTTTCACCCTCGTGGCCTACAGTTTATCGCGATGAAAAGTATTCAATCTCCTTCCTCAGGGTTCAAACTATATCTCTACCAAATTTCGTTTAAATCGTTTCAGTAGTTTAGGCGTGAAAGCGAGACAGGCAGAGCTAATTTTGCATTTATTATATTAAGAAGGGATTGTATTCCCACTGTGTGGGTAAAGTGTTTGCGAAGCTATTGAAGTGGTTACAAAACACAACAATGTATCGGTTGCCATACAAATACTTCAGAGCTCACAAAATAAATAATAGCGCTATTATTGCCCACTGTGCAGTTAACTACGGCCCAGTGTTGCCACGTTGGTGACAAAAGAAAAGAATAAATCCTAATACAATGCTGTGTCACCGCATTTGTTATGCAATTTATGGAAAATAGAATAATAGTTAGTCAGAATAGGCGTGATGTTGGCGATTTATTTTTAAATATACGGAATATCGTAGTCTACGGTATTTCTAATAGTTTATTTATTCCATAACACATACAAATATTTTTTTAAAGGCGAACACTACGTTTGCCTGGTGGTAAGCGTCATGCTTTTTTAATGCGAAATTCTTTAATTGGCCTTACATTGTTATAATATTTTATAAGCAATATAATTGTGTTACGCTGTTGAGTTTCATAATAAATAAATAAATAAATGCTTGCCCATTAAAGTTCAAAGCCATCTAGATACGTATTTGAACTTTCAAATCCATTCAATCCAAATTAGATCTTACATCTTTTTAAGCCCTGTTATTTCACTGGCAACACTACTGCTTGGTGGTTGAATAACTAGCAAAGCTGTGATACTTCTCCAGGCGGACTCCAGACTCTGAACTGGGCTGAAATGCCTCAGGATATAGAGGAGTGGCGCTATCTCGTTTCGGAGGCCAACACAATACTTTGGGTCGCTGAGCCATCGGAGCTAGTTAGTTTTTTTTATTGTCAGTAAGTGCTAATATATGAATTGGCACATTGATGGTGAAATGTTTCTAGAAAAATAAAACTTTATACGTGCCTTTTTTAGTCAGTCATGAGTGACATCGTATATATAATGCAGAAGCTTTACAAAGTTGCAGTAGATATAATCTGCCACAAATAGAGCCAAATTATAGTTTACAAAATGCAGTGAGGGGAAGTAAAGTTGATTGTCTGTACATATATAATTACAAAGCATACATACACATGCATGATCTACTTGTATTAGCTACAAGTTGTATACCATTCAGGAAAAAGTAAACACATGTATATCAATGCGAAAGTGTATTGCTTAATTTGGTGGTTTGTATATTTTCAAGCCGGATCAACGCGAAGTTTTCCATAAAGATAGTTTATGGACCTAAGATTGTAATTTTTTTTTTTCTACTTACAGGTTAGCGTTTGACCACAAGACACCTGATGTTAAGTGACGATGTGGTCTAAGAGGCGCCACGCTACACCTGAACTGGGAACTGGCGCTCAAGTGAGGCTGCCGGAACACATGGGTGTTTGGCGACAGATTTTTAACAAGAGGTGGTAGCTAGCCAGGCGAGCACTAGAAAATACCCTACCACCAAGCTATGGTTTCATCACGATGTTTTCCTTCACCGAAAGCTCAAGCTCGTTGTAGGATTTGAACCCACGTCCTACGGATTGTAAGCTGACGTTGCCACTTAGCCATCATCGCTATAAAACATAGGCATATACATAGGTTACTTTTTATTCCAGAAACATGTACGGTTCTTGAGGGAATCTCTACGCGAGTGAGGCCGCGGAGCGTTGCTAGTCTTCTGATAATCCGTATCCAGTAAAAGTGAAAACATCTCCAGAGAGAAGAATCTGTGCAAAAAAATAGTATAGTCACTCTTGTTCCCTTTCATATACGATTATAGGATCATTAGCCCCTCGCCCACAGTACCTGCGGCCAGCCCATGCATTACCCTGTCAAAATATTTCGTTGAAACACATTCGAAAGATTTTTTCTACTAATATTTTTGTGAAATTGTTCGATTGCCTACAAAGGACGCCGTGACATCTCAATATTGGACAAAGGGAATCATTTGTCATTGTCCATTACAAGATATTGTTGTAAAACATTGTAAAATATTGTTATAGTATATTGTAGTGTTCAATACACGCGTGTGTAGTACTTATCTGTGATTTGTTGAAGATAGTAATAGAAGCTGCACAGTCTTCACGCTATTTCCAATGCAATATGAATTTCTATTTTTATTTAAATTTTCATACGTATTGACGCAAGATCTATCACGTCAAAGACTACAATCTACGTAGGCAGTCAATGTACGTAGGTAACTACGTAGGTACAACGCAACGTACACCACGGGGCCTACGTTGGGTAGAGTAGAATTTACGTACAGTTAAATTTTTACAAAGAAGGTATAACCTAAGAGTATTTTAGAAGGTATTTTAAAAGGGGTACCTAAAAGTCCCATGTGCCGTTCACGTAACCCTTGATCTCCTATCACACTCACATTCCCTCGAATATATAACCGGTAAGTAAAGTAGGAAGCAGCGAACATAGCATGAAATAAAATCGCATTGTAATCCGGTATTGGCTATAGATAAGGAGGGCTTGTGACAAGGCAAGAATTATGTGCTCCAGAGGGCAATTTTTCTTTCCCGGGATTTATTCCCGTAATTTATAGAGGATCCGCCTGTATCTGAGCTAACCCGGCCGAGACTAGAAACGCCCAATTAAGACCAACCTCCTTTGCTAATTAAGATGCTGAGATCTGTGCTGTAATTATTGTGGCCATTGTGCTTTGCATCATTTTGACTGAGTTTGACTGTGTAAGACAGAAAGTCTTAAATCACCCATAAAATTGATTCATCAAACCATGGTGAGGTTAACCTACAAGTCACTAGATTATAGTGTCAGGTGATGTAAATGAGTAGATATAATCTTAGATTTTTTACTGACTTTGGCCTCAGTCAAACGTTGTTTTCCGCTAAGATTTGTATCAACTGATGATAGTCTTGTTTCACACAATTTAAGGTGTCTTTCGTGTTCAACATTATTCAACAATCGTGTAAGTACATAGCTAGCGGTAATAAAAATAAAACGTTCCACAATAACACTCGATTTCCCGTAATCGCGACATCAATCGAACCTCGAGTAGGCAGTCATTTGACACGCAAAATTTTTGCCGAACGTGCTTCGCCATGAATTGTTGGTGACAAAAGTGTCTGTCGCAGCGAAGCGTCGAGAGTCGGCTTAATACCATCCCCCACCCTCAACCGCAGTCGTAAATTTAGGGTTTCATAAAACCAGATCCGAGATAAGACACAGTGTGGAGTGAGTGTCCCGGATCAAATGCGAGCCTCCGTACCGGGCTGCCCGCAGACAATAAAAGTAACGCAGCCGCATCTGCCTACACGCTTCCAATGGCGAAATTTGTCGTGTTTACATAAAATATGCCCTACAGATACAGATCAGGGATTCGCCAGAATCGTCACAAATCACAAATACGTCACTTTCGCGAGACACGCTCGCGGCTACTCGAAACCACCGATGTCTAGAAAAAAGTGGAGTGAGCTGTCAAAGGGCCAACAAAAGCGCATTATAATTTTAACAGATCTTCAATTGCTACACTATTATGAGGCGTGTATTATTCTTTTCAGTAAGCATAAAGGTATTTGGGCGCCTTTGTGGCTCGGTATTGACAAATAAGTAAGATTTACTCTTAAAGCAAAAATAATGGAGGATTAGGATGGCGGAGTAATTTTTTTTCGTTATTCTTTCGGTTTCGATGGCGCCTGGCACTGCATTGCATTATTCTAAAGCCGACTCGATTCTTATGCAGTGTTGTAGCAATATTCCAAATAGATCAAGTGGAAACTTCAACGAGCAAAGGAAAGTTGAGTTTGCGTAACTATCCACTACAATAAACAAGTGCTTACAAAGAGAAATAATACTTTTAATTCGAATGGATGGATCAGTAATGCATCTAAATACCAATTGTGTTCTTTGTGCTGTTTCGAACAAAGGCTTTTTAAGCTTTTCTTCACTTTCAATTCAACAAAGCATAGGTAACACTTATACCTACCCGTTTATTGTTAGTGATAGAGCCTTAAAAATTACGGCACGTCTCATATTGAAAGTAGGAGCGGGTTGTAGGCATAACTACGTGTCGGGGACATATATTTAAACCTTCAGTAGATAGGGGTGCAATAATTTTGACAATGACTAGCAGCCTTACCCGGGTGAGGCGTAGGCGCGGGGAGCGGGCGCGGCGCGGGGGGCAATCTGCGCACTAAATCACGCTACGAATAAAATTTATGGCGCCGAGATAAAAACTCGCAGCTTTTCTCTTTTACGTTCCTTTCCCCCGCCCCGCGCCCCGCAACTGCCCGCGCCCTCGCGCCCCGCGCGGAAAATCCATAGGGATTTTTCCAAGTGTTCGGGCGACGCGTGTGTGGGGTCGAAACGATTTTGTTTTATGCTTATTGCCGGTTGCGATGTTTTGTTTGCTAAGTTGCACAGATAAGGGATAGGTACGGAGATTGTCTGCTCAGCTGGACGCTCTATAGGCGGGAAATGTATTTGTTTTGTTTTTTTCTTTTCTTTTGATTTTCAGGTAGACACTCGTTACTTTGCTTTGATGTTTTCACATGAATACTTTTTATGGGCTATGCCGTTGTTAAGAAATGCGATTGAATCGAGATTTTAATTTGTTGTGGTATATATAGTTTGAGTGTCTTTTATTTGTCGAATTGAAAGGATAATCATTATATGAAATAAATAATTAGCTTTCTCAATATTTACCTACTTTTAGAATGTAATGTAGTACCTTTGCAATTAAACTTTTTTGGTACCATATGATTATTTAGATAAGTATTTGAACACACTAACCTGATGGTAAGTGATGTCAATGATTGAATGTTGAGCGCTAATTAGCCAGGCGTGCAAAGCCTAACCACAAAACTATGGTTTCACCACGATGTTTTCCCGACCTACATGTCGTAAGTCAATGTCACCATCGCTTCAAACCTATTTACGTAAGAAGACAAGGCTTGAAGGCTCCCAAATTATAATTATCGGGAATGAAAAGCTTTTGCAATGAATTTCACTTCTCCACTGCAGCTCGTGAAAAGTGTAAAGCATGGTAACACTTCGCAACCAAATGTATTTATATATGAATAGTTAACGAATCATAAAAAATACATCATGCCCAAAGCTTTTTCTTTTTTTTCATCTTACAGGTTAGTGTTTGACCACAAGTCACGTGATGTTAAGTGACGATGTGGTCGAAGGTAGGATTAGGAAAGTCGTCATCACGTAAGTGTTTCGTATCACGTTATTATAACACTAACGTTTGTTACAGTACAACTGTTTTATCTGAGCTGAGCTTAGCTTACATTTAGTTTTGTTTTGATTTTGTTACTAACATAAATTACTAACAACATCGCCTAGTGTCTGAAAAAAACTAAGTTATTATTAAGTCTCCCTACAGCACAATGCAACGATCATGAAGGAAAAGATTATAAAAAACACACATAAATAAATGACCTACACACCTTTTTTCAACTTTTTACAGAGTGTGTTTGACCACAAGTCACCTGATGCTAAGTGACGATGTGGTCGAAGGTGGCATTAATTACGCTACAACTGTATTGGGAACTGGTTCTCCAGAACACACCAATAGTCGTTTGGCGATAGATTCTTGACTTGAGAGTAGCAAGCTCGCTGCTTAAAAAATGCTCTACCATACCGAGCTATGGTTTCATCACGACGTTTCCCTTCACTGAAAACTCAAGCTCATTGTAGAAAATATTGGCTCGGTATATGCAATCAGATTGCTCCTGACAGATTGAAAAATGAAAATGAAAATTATTTATTTGCTGCATAAAAACAATTTTAGGCTTAACTAAAAATACATAATAAATTATTTCTAGGAATTTATGCAGAGAGATTGAAACACACATATGACTAGTAATCCCCACACTAGGCTCAGCCTGTATCGTGGAGACCTGTATCCAGTTCTCTTAAGTTGTATTTCATTTTCAATTGCCACCGCGGTCTGCCTAGCTTAAGTAGTCAGACTGTACAATGGAATGGACCTTCGTAATACAGCGGTTATCACGCTTTCACTTGGCAATAGCTCCGTGCAACGTTTCAGTTTCTACTAAATATTACTTTATTAACCATACATACTTATGAAAATTTATATGAGGTGCATTTTAGGTGAAAAATTATTTTCATTACGAGCATGAATATTAATGTGAGAAGGTATAAATAAAGAAAGTTTCAGTACGAAAAGAAAACTCAAAGATTTGGTTACTTAGTGCTGTCAAAGACGTGCTTGTCCCTGCATATGGTGACCATGATCAAAAAAATAATATCTCACATACTCACCTATCTTCATACTCACACAAAAAAGTACATACCTACGTTGTATGTCTGGGAATGAAACTCCGATCCACGTAGTTTCCGATACCTCAGAAAACCTAGGTAGGAGGCAGAGCTACGAGTGTAGGTATGTGATTGCGTAGGCTCTGTGGCGTGGGCGTTATTATTATTATTTTTCGCTTGGTGGTAGGGTATTTTCTAGTACTCGCCTGGCTAGCTACCACCCTCTTGTTAAGAATCTGTCGCCAAGCACCTATCGGTGTGTTCCGGCAGCCTCACTTGAGAGCCAGTTCCCAGTCCAGGTGTAGCGTGGCGCCATCCTCGACCACATCGTCACTTAACATCAGGTGACTTGTGGTCAAACGCTACCCTGTAATTAGTAAAAAAAAAAATATTACAAACATTTCACTTAGAGACGAGTTCTATCTCATACAATTTTGCTAGATTATAATTTTACATAGTATGTACCTACATATCCTACTAATATTATAAACGTGAAAGTTTGTGAATATGGATGTATGGATGTTTGTTACTCTTTCACGCAAAAACTACTGAACGGATTGGAGTGGAATTTAGAATGGAGATAGCTTATACCCTGGATTAATACTTTTATCCCGGAAAAAGGTTCCTGAAGACGTGGGTGAAACCGCGGGGTGCAGCTAGTTTTACATATTGGTTGAAACAACCGAAGGTTTCAACGAACAGCTTTAAAAACAGCCTTATTAAAAATTTATAAACGAGTCTTATACCACATCACATTTAAACCTTTCCAAGCTTCACACGAAATGCATTTATTTCAAAAATTATGAATGCAAAGACAGATAAATTACTCGACGATGATTAGGTAAAAATGTTCCGAACGAGTTAACGAACTTCGACGTGAAAACCGAGTATTATCAGATTGGTCATACACGGGGGATTTATGAACACGGCTGGTTTAAATAAGCCCTTGAAAAAGGTGTATATGAAGGTATGTATGTTATTGTGTAGTTGAAATAAGAGCTGTTTATGAGAGCTTAGAAATTAAATAGTTTTTTAACTCGGATTGAAGAACACAACACGTTAATTTCTTTGTAGGAGTACCTACTGTATATTTTTTAGATTTCTATCTGAAACATTTAGGTACACAATTTAATTTCTCGCTAAGACTAGCGTGAATATAGGCATCTCATGTGCTAGTGTGTTTCATCTTCAACTGTGTCTTCATATATATCATCATCTCATCTGTATCATCATGTGAGATATTAGGTATAATCAAGGCTGGCCTATTTTTTCATTTAAAAAGCCTAAGTTTTTTCCTCATTCTCTAGAAATACATCGCTTGTTCTGTAGTTGTAAACGAAGATATATGTTTCAATGAAAAATGTTGCTCATTTCGTTGAAAAAATAACCTGTTTCTGTTAAACTAAATATAAACGTCAAAAAATTCTGCCATACTGGTTCTGCCTGCCCAATAAGAAACCAAAAAAATTTCAGCTATGCCTATATATAGTTAATATTAAAAGCGTTGTAAGTTTGTTTCAGGTTAAATATTGGAAAGTTCTTCCACTTCCTTCCAAAACATTGAAATCAATTATATGGTCAAAAAACCACAGTAAACATACTCTGGAAAAACAACAGTAACGGTGTGAAAAGTGAAAAGTTTTTTTGATTTTGAGTTTGAGATATTTGTTTCGTTAAACATATCACATTCAATCGGTTAATGTTAGCCATTTCTTAAAATAATATTCCAACAACATTATCATAGCTCAGCCTCGAATGATTTTGGAACAAGATAGCTGCGATATTTAATAAGCAAAGTAAATCTTCGTCTTTATAGCACTATGGTCTAACTCAAGTGTGTCGTAGTTAATTCTAAATGAAATGCGATCGTGTCGGTTATCTACGAATACCTAAGTTACTACACATCGTGCGGTGGCGTGATCGGGCCACCGTAACTTCTAGTGTTGCCTCGAAGGAGCCGCTCTTTACTGCTTCATTTAAACAAACTATACTGGCAACCCGACACTATTTGGTGAGCAGAACGTAAATAGGTAAATTGGACGTCACCAACCTACATGTAAATATCAAGAGACAACCTCTTTCACGAGACTTTGTTTAGATGGGTAATCTTTTTTCGTTGTCTTTTTGGCCAGGTTCACTTTTGTTGACACTTATTTTACTTTAGTTTGTATTGATTTTGATTCAATTGTATTGTGTTCTAATTTTAAGGGCAATGTAGTGCGAGATATGGGACTCAAAATTTGAATTAAAGACTCTTGTAAAGACTTTGTAAGCAGTAAAGGTTAGGACAAAAATGTGTCACGCCACGTTTAGTATTTATACAAATTGAAACATTATAATAATTTCACATATTGTAAAGGCAAAATATACCCTAACTGCTAACACAGTGCTGTAGTTAATTTATTAATTACTGCTACAGTAGCCTAGGTACCTAATGCTTAATGCTACCGTTAATTAGCGCGAGGCATTATGTTCTATGGACTCTACCAATCAATTTAATTAGCACCCGATGCTATAGATTCTACAACACCTATAGTATAGAAGGTTTTGCCGACGACCATCGAAGGACATGACACCGATATGTGTTTCTACGTATGTGTTACCTTCGGAGGCTAAGCAGTACCAGTAGTAAAGCCATGTCGAAAGCCTTCGGGCAGCCTGAAACCTCTGACAATAGAGTTGGTTCTGTGTCCTGGCTAATATGAAACAAGTAGCGCTGATAAAAGTGTTTTAAAAAGATGAAGCGTAAGTATCTATTTTTATGAAAATACCCAATGTCCTACCGACTATCGAAGGGAAAGTAATTACGAAGCGTTGAAATCACTGGCTATAAACAAGTGACAGTTCTTTTTAAAACACTTTTTTTACAACATACAGGGTAGTGTTTGCACATGTCACGTGACGCTAAGTGACGGCGTGGTGGAAGGTGGCATATCTAAAGTACTAAACCAATAACATCGTCATATTATGTGTATCACGAATACATACATATATAGATATAGATACAGCTGCCAAAGCCTTCTCGGTACGTCCCCATACGAGGCTTAAATTCGCACCACAAAAACATCCTATCCGAGGACAAAACTCTGATTGTCTTACTTATCTACGATAAATCAGTGTTTACAATATTACGGCGGCGTACTCCACGTCAAAATAATGTCCCTATTAGAGCACAAAGCGAGATTTTCAAAGAATCACCAGCAAAAAATGTCAAAAATATCCACGTTGTGAGCAGAGATTACTTGAGAGCAAGGCCATCTATGGATATTGAGACCGTCTCACACAAGATAACTTATCGGCCGATCTCGACTCAGATTCTGTGAAGAAAAAGCGAGAGAAAAGGCTCCTATTTTATAGATGGAGAGGCCATAGAGCTGGAGCGATCGCGCCACAATCGCATTAGCCGCCGCGGCCTGTCCAATGCAACGATGATTTGAATTTTCATTGTTTATGGTGGCAGACATGTGTCAAAGTTCGATTGGAATTTAAATTCGGCTCCTTTGTTATTATTTCTTTTTGTCGAGTTGTAAACACAGCACGGTGATGTTCCAATTTGGTTACCGGACTCTACTGATGTGCGGTGGTATCTGTGACTGCTCGTACACCGCATCATGCTTTTGACGTTGGTATGTGGTATGAATAATTACGAATCATGTTCTAAAAAGCTCAAAAAGCGCCGAACGGATACCGTTGCCTAACATGCAAGCCTACAAAATAAAGAATGGTGAAGTTTCTACATACTTCTACCTACATAAGCATTACAGTCTGAAATTCAAAGGCGCATTTGGAGAGACGTTAGTGGAGGAGCCGACATCAAAGGTAGAGACCATCTGCTAAATTACCAAACTCGAGGCAGTCAGGAGCGACGGGCGCGAGGGCACGACACAAAGCGACTACCATTTTGTTCCGACACTTTTCAAAATTGGAACGTGACGGTTGCAAGCGCTCTCCGACCAGAGACAATGACATGAAAAGGAAAAATATAAACGGACCTATTTTAAATAGAAGCACCGTGCCAGATAATATTTTAAATCACTTTTCGTTCGCATGCAAATTTCGAATGCTTTACGGCGTTGGGAGAATTCATTAAGGGTGAGAATAGCGCGCAGTTTGGAGCGCGCTTGTGCTATTTGGGAGTTTACAATGGTTAATTTAAAAGTGCGTTCTTGAACCCTTTCAGAGGCATTGTATCTTTATGCTCTTTGTACGAGAGATGGTTTATCTGAGTCGCGGGGTACATAAGTGCTGTTTTTTCATTCCGTAATGCTTTTACATTTGAAAGGGGTTAAATGTTATTCAGACTGGCTGCCCGCTTAGAAAATGTGTGGGTGGGTGTTGTGGGGACCGGGAAATAACTCGTACGTAGGTATACCTACTCTTGGTATGTAGGTAAGCTACAGCCTGTAGCTGTCTGTACCTTTGAAATCTTTCTGGTTCCTGAAATGAAGTACGTACTAACTTATTATATAGGTTGTTGTGTAGACATTGTACCTTCAACTTTATTGAAGGTTTACATAAATAAGTGCAACAATGTGTGGTCTTATTACATAAAGCAATTTCTTCCAGACAACTTTTGCATGGAGGAATAACGTCATAGTTTGCTTTATCGTAATAATTTTCCGTAAAATAATGTTTTTGAAATAATAAATAATATATCAGGTATCTGATAAGTAATTAAGTTTATATCAATTCATTACAAAAATAAAAGTAGAATTTCGAGGAAAGATAACAAATCTATCGATTTTTAAATGATTACTTATCGTCGTGCAGTAAGTAGATGGTAAGTTAAATGCTTAATAAAAATCTAATTAATCAATGTCAAAGTCATTAAGCTTAAGTTATTTTTTAGTGTAAGTACCTACCTACCCATATTATAATTTCTTTATGTATGTATCGTCTAAAACAAAACATTAAATCTCTCTTATTAATTTACTATAATAAGTTGTGTGATTTGTGTGACAATTTGGTGTGATATATTAACATAATGCAATAAATAAATATGTAATTAAAACTTAGGTCTTGATACTCAGAGATAATGTAGCAATTAGTGAAATAATTGTCGGAATTGGATAAGTAGTTTGGGAGATTACCCCTTTATCCAAAAAAAATATGTATATTTACTTACCTAATTTTTATTTCTTACAGGGTAACTTTTGACCACAAGTCACCCGATGAATTAATAATTAATGATGTAGCTGAAACTTGGATTGGGAACTGGCTCTCAAGTCCTCCTTATAATATTAGTAGATAAAGAAAGTAAAGTAGATAAGCATTAAAGTATAGAAAAGGCGCAAAACATAGACGATGCCCAAAATACTTCCAAAGTATGTATAGAAGACATGTTTCCAGGTTTCAAGACAACCCTCCACATCGTGATTTATCTCCACCCCCGGCTCCCGCTATAAATCCGTCGGGGACAACACTATCGCTAGTGTTGCGTTGCGCCTTAATGGCTAATGACGTAACACTTGTCCGCACGACACACTGGGCTAAATGCTTATTTTACAGCGTATGAACTATACCTAGCTATAACCTATAGCTTATAACCTATAGCAAAGAATAATCAAGTTGTATGTTGTTGGGCGATGGTGGCCGAATGGTAACTTCGAATCCTCTTGGCCCCGCACCTATGACAAAGTCATGTGCGGATTTGCCATCGCTCAAAAAACAGTGAATGAAAGCATCGTGAGGAAACCGACATGTCCAAGAACCACATTCAAGGGCATGTGACATTTACCACTCGCACTGGCCCAGCGTGGTAGATAACGGCCCATACTCTCTCTGAGAGAAGGCCAGAGTTCCAGCAGTTGGAACGTAAAGGCTGATGATGATGTTGTTGGTGAAAGCGGACCTACGTGAACTCCAGACTCTGAACTGGGCTGAAATCGCTCAGGATAGGGAGGGATGGCGCTCTCTCGTTTAGACTCGGACCAAAGTAATAAGGAAAACAGGTTCAAAAAGGTATTCATCGTCTAAAAACAGAACACGTGACTGTACTTATTAATACATGAATGGATAATATATACCAATAAGTTTTAAAGTATTCATTCATGGAGCTCAATTTGTATTAGGGGTCACAAAGGGCAAAGTATTGACGTATTTAGTTCTTTGATTAGCACTCAGATAGTGTACAAAGAATCACTAGATACTAGGTATCAGTACTAAGATTAACAGCTCTATAACCTTTTTGAAGTTGAAGTGGCAATGGGCAGGCCATATCGCTCGACGAACCGATAACCAATGGGGAAGAAAGGTTCTCGAGTGGCGACCACGAACCGGAAGACGTTCTGTAGGTAGGCCGCCCACTAGGTGGACCGACGACATTGTAAGAGTCGCAGGGAGCCGATGGATGCAAATGGCTAATAGCCGTTCATGGTGGCGTTCAAGGGGGGAGACCTATGTTCAGCAGTGGACTTCTTCCGGCTGATGATGACGATGATGATGAAGCTTTTTGTCGTAAATAGTCAAAATAGTGTTAGCAGATATTTAAGGAAAACGGTCCAGTATTAAAGTAGTTAAAATTTAAACAACTTACGAGATATGAAGAGTGTAAACTATCTCCATACCAAATTTCATCAAGATTGGTTCCGCGGTTTAATCATAAAAGATAACAAACAACATTTGTAGGCAACTAGCTCTTCCCCGCGATTTCAATCGCGTAGGCTACATTTAATCGCGCCAAAAAGTATTCCATGTCCTTCGTTAGGGTTCAAAGTATCTCCATACCAAGTTTCATTTAAAACGGTTCAGTAGTTTAGGCGTGAAAGCGAGACAGACAGACAGAGTTACTTTCGCATTTATATTATTAAGTATGGATATTAGTATGAATTTCTGCAAGTTTATTCCAGATACTAATAATAATAATGCCCCCACAACCACATACCTAAGCTCTACCCTCTAACAAAATAGAACTCCCCAAGGGTATGTATATCAGAAATACAAGGATCGGAAATCCACACCACCCAGATGAATTTGGATACCTACTGAATTTTAGTTTGTTTGTTGCAATATTACCAGAGTTTGCAAAAATGGCTAGAAGTCACAAGTCTACGAAATGTAAAAATTACTACATCATTTATTACATTTT
This sequence comes from Opisthograptis luteolata, assembly GCA_931315375.2. NCBI lineage: Eukaryota > Metazoa > Arthropoda > Insecta > Lepidoptera > Geometridae > Opisthograptis > Opisthograptis luteolata. Next base: position 4,517,967 of record OV928038.1, on the reverse strand, counting down.
TATAATTTATTACATTTTACGGTAATTGAAACTGTTTATTTTGCAAACAATACGACACATCGTATTTGCACCAATCAATGCAATACTTTGCCAGATTTGATCTTTATCGCAACACACGCCATTAGTGCAATGATACCTACAGGACTTAATTAATATCATGTATTTACCGTTCGCGGCAAAAGTGAATGAGTATTCACTTTTTTTGAATAGTTAGAGCCATAGGCTAAAGGTATTTCATTACTTTTTACGTTACTACATTATTCCATTATCGCCAATCTACATTTACACCGACGGGCTCTAAAAAAGAAGACAATTGTGGTGTTGAAATTTTGGAAGAATCCCTACTATTTACAGAACAGCGAAGTACCTACAGTTTGGTGGCTGTAACATGTTTATATCAGGCACATATTTCAGAAAAATACATTCAACAGATTTCAACAATTTAATAATAAATTTTCCTAACTCCTATCCTACCATAAAGAATCCGATAAAAAATAGTGTCCAATTCGAAAATCATTTATTAAACAAGATACATCATAAAAGTCTCATGTCATAAGACTATTACGATCAGCAAGTGAATTAATCTTACAGCCAGTAGCAACTGCCAGCCTAGCATCATCCAGCAAAGAACAAGACGCTTCCAGCGCGTCTCCCGCCATCCATCACACGCGACGCGCGCGCGGCAACTGAACGCACACCACCGCACATCCCGCCCAAAAAGAGAAAAAGAAAATTTGAAAAGAGAACACTCCCATCGGCGAACGAAGTCCCGCCTTCGCCGGCCGCCCGGCGGGTTCCAGCCAATGGCGGCGCAGAGAGCGTCGACGGCGGCTAGCGGCGCGAGCGCGACCGAGGGCGGCCGATCCCGCGCTCACAACAAAAAGTCACACGACTGGTTTAGTGTCGGGTTGCGTCCCATCGACGCCGCATCACGTGCCGCACACCTCGACGTTCACGCACTTGCTTGCGCTTGCGCTCTTTACATCAACCGCTTTTGTAATCTTATCAAACCCAGTGCAATCTACCAATAACAATCGGTTATACGACCTGTGATAATTATATATTTTTCCGAATATTCGATTAAAAATGAACATGCGGAGGAATGGAGCTCATGATTACAGTGTGTTTTTATCTCTGGCCAGTATTTACAGTGATATATAGTGATAGTGAACCGCATTGTGATACCCATCACTCGAGGACATTTGAGGTATTTGGTTGAATTTATGTTAATATTTAAAATATTTTTAGCTCGACGAAATAGAAACTTTAAACTACCTAATCTCAAATCTAAAAAAAAAATAAGTTAAATACCGCGATATAAAAAAATACATATGCTAATTATGTAAAAGTCGCGAGAAATCTATTAAAATGAATATCGATCAAACGCGATAAGATCTATTTAGATAAGATTTGATTTTGAAAAATAATTTAATTATAAAACATACTAATTAGATCTGCATTGTTGTTGTCTTCTTGCAGTTTTGATCATGAAGATGATATGATAATGTAATGTTTTTAATTGCGTACTCTTTAAATTTATTGCAGTGAAGTTTTGCGGTCGCGCATCCGTCGGCAATGTAACTAAGTCCGGACTTTATAAATAACTTTCAATTATAAGTTCTTACAGTAAACTCTACTTTTTTAATAACAAAATATCGATATTTTAGATCATTATACAATTCTAACACTAAATCATATTCAGATGCAAACAAAATCGATAAAAAATTCCATCCTAAGTCTATTCTTAAAAAATCTTATCAGTAGATTTGAATATTGTTTTGATTACTGCGAAGCAATTTGAGCATTAAAATGTTAATAATATGTCTTAAATATAATCATAATCGATTTCTTATCTCTAGATTCCATTTAAGGAGATAACGTTATCTCTCCAATACGGCTCTACCCTCCAAGCTAAATGTCACGCATATTATGAATTAGCAAAAGTTGTTTTGGGACATAATTTTAATCTAATACTAGTTTTTAAAGATATCTAATTTAATTAATGCCGTAGCGGCTACGGATGCGTAGCGCTGTTTCATCCCATACAAAAGACATAAACGCGAGTCTCTACCAAATATGGTTTTGTGTGACAAAAATTACAATCAACAATTGCTTTGTATTGCTAGGACTATTTTACACTAGTTGCACCCCGCGGTTTCACTCACATCTTCCTGTTACCCCGCAGGAACCTTTTCCCGGGATAAAACCTCATCATTATCAGCCTTTCACGTTCCCACTGCTGGGACTCTGGCCTTCTCTCAGAGAGAGAGTATGGGCTGTAATCTACCACGCTGGCCCAGTGCGGGTTGGTAGATGTCGCATGCCCTTGAATGTTGCAGTTCTTGCGCATGCCGGTTTCCTTACGATGTTTTCCTTCACCGTTTTGAGCGATGGCAAATCCGCACATAACTTATTATATTAAGTCATAGGTCCGGGGCCGAGAGGATTCGAACTCGGTGTCGGCGTCTTGTAAGGTGTAAGTCACACGCCTAACCGTTCGCGATAAAACCTACCTATTTGTTAATCCAGGGTATAAGCTATCTCCATTCCAAATTTCGTCAAAGTCGGTTTACGGTGATACGTGGTAACAAACATTCACACACACACACAAACTTTCGCATTTATAATATTAATTATTAGGATTTCAAAAAATATATAAATCGCGTGGCTCTTTATTTACTTTACTTTTTAATTTTATATCTATATTGTAAGTGCGATGATTTTCAAGCAATCATTCAGTCAGCCACAGTACCTACTCTGTTTTATAGGTATAGATTTAACCGTTCATATGGACACCTAAATTATGATTTGATAACGTTTTGATCTCTATTAAGGGTCAAGATTATTTAATTGATCTTCTGTTATTCATTTTTTATTGCACGGAATAATGGTTTGCCGTCCCTTAAATCAATTAAATTACAATAAATGCCACTTTTCCTTGTTTTTGTTTTATTTTATATGATAATATTTTGTTTAAATTTGTAAATTAATATTGTGATATTTTAAGTAAAATATGATGTTACTTTTTGCAAAAAGTTTCTTACACATAGCTGCTCGTTTTTTTATGTAATATTTAAAATATAAATGGATTTAATGTGCAAAGCCAAAGTTTCAAACAGCTTTTGTATGTAAATCCTATTCTTACACGCAGCTATGTTTGCTAATGAAACACAGTTTATACAATATTTATATACATAAATGTATGTAATACTGCCAATTCCATGTTTTAAATTTCAAACGAGTCCAAGAATACCAACCAATCAATGTCAAAGTCACCTCACTTTGTTTTCATATCGGTCGTTCAGTTGTTTTTGGGCGTTCGTTTGGCCGCCATGACAGTTCGCGTTCGAAATTTGAATGCGGGCCGAGATGCGCAAGCGCTCCTATCGATTAACCTTCGATAAGTTATCTATGTGTGTGTGTTTGTGTGTCAAGTGTCCGTTTCCGCCGGAGATTTAGGAATGTCGTAACCCACGTCCTGTCCACTTGTCAAATTTATTAAAAAATAATTGCAATCAAACAAAATATTAGCATAAAATTATCATAATCTGTCATTATTCACAGCTAGGTGAAGTATTTTAAACATGTTTGTGGGAAGGCACACGATCCAGATAGACCGTGAGAAAAGAAGCTCTAAATCTAGATTTTTGACATTAATGAGTCAGTTGGCTATAAAACAATCTTTATAGTAAAAAGGAAGAGAAATGTCATATTGTTTTTTTAGTTCATCGCCTATCTTTTTAGTGCTAAATTAACATTAAAATTATAATATAAATCGTCACATGTCGATTAATATTAATGTTGGGCGATCGAATTGTAAAGACAAAACTGGCTTTGTATCCTGAGCCTTTCCTATTATTTTAGAAGTTGGAAATTAATAAGATATGTTTACGACATTGACACTTTTATTAGGTTCTAATTCCATTAGTAGAACATTTTTTATTCAAAATACAAATGCCTTTATTAAAAACTACAACATAAATTCACCATCTTTATGTGTCATTAACTAATTTAAACAGTACCTAAATATATAACACGATATATTATGCAAGTACAATATGATCTGGTGTTATTTATTCAATTTGACACATGCATAATATCAATTATTAAAAGTGCTGTTTACATAAAATGTAAGTATTACGCTGCATAAATAATGATTAACTTTACTTCAAACTACAAATATTTCCCTCGAAACAAATTAATCGATCCCATATTATTAGTCTATCACAGCGTTAACTATCGACAAATAGTTAATGAATATTCAAATCTTAAAATAAACACCAATCAGTCGAATTAAAAGGTTTTCAATAAAAAAGGTAGATTTTAAAAAGAGCTTCGATAAATTATTCAATCCCATGTTCATTTTAAAAGGCATCGATCATGAGCAGCTATCGGGAGCATGTCTTCTAAAAAAAAGAAACAAAAATAGCGCTTGAGTTTGTTACTCCCGTTAGAGATTGTTCGTTTATCTTTATGTGTTCATGCTTTTTGTTTTTCTATATTGTAAGCTGTTTATGAAGTATTGAAGCTGTAATCCTTCTTTGTTTCGATCTGTTGTGGTCTGTTATTTGTGAAAAACACACTTATAGTCCTTCTAGCAGAAGCCCGAGTTATCTTTTCAACTCGGAGTTAATTGATCACGAGATGTTTAATCGATAGACTGTCTAGCGACGGCAAGAGTGTCTTTTGAGTTAGACTTATAAATATTTAACCCGCCAATATTGGATGCCTCGCTAACTCCGGTTCAGTGATGGTATTCTTTATTTCTTACAGGGTAGCGTTTGACAATTCACCTGATGTTGTGACGATGAGGTTGAAGGTGGAGCCACGCTCAAGTCGGGTTGCCGGTACACACAGATAGGTGCTTGGCTTGTGATGTCAATTATCTATCAAACAGGTCATAAACACTAAAATTGCCAGTATAATGTATAGAGTATTGGGTTAGTTAACTCGGGGTTAACTTTGAAAGACACAAGACATTGTTTGTGTTAGAAAAACAACATTTTAACCTCGAGTTATTAAACTCTGTGTTTACTAATTTAACCCGTGATTTTTTGCAAGTGGGCCTTATCATGTAAGAAGTTAGTTTTTCCACTGCAACTTTACCAATTCAAATTTGTGTGTGTTTTTTAGAGTGTTATTTCGGTGTATTCGTAATATATATCCCAATTAATATACACACCGCTTATAGTAACTTTCTGTTGCGTGGGCTCTGCATAATATAGCCAACGACAGCGCTCGGTGCAATCTTTGCTACTTACTGAATAAAAAAGTTACAACAATATCATCTTATAGCGGAAGTACAAAAATTTCAGGTCTCTAACTTTCGGTTACAAAAACACTTATAAACCTGCTCAAAATAATGTGGGAGATACCGGTTCAAACGGGCAAAACAATAGTTTTTAATAGACCAGATATATGACATTGAATAAACCAATTACACAATTTTAGATAAAAATGTCAGGAACATACTTTTTAGGATCCTATTCTTATATATAAAAATCAATTGCTGTTCGTTAGTCTCGCTAAAACACGAGAATGGCTGGATCGATTTGGATAATTTTGATCTTGAAATATTTGTGAAAGTTCAGGGAAGGTTTATAAGGTGACTTTAATGGCGATACAAAGTTCGCCGGATCAGCTAGCTATCTTATATACCGTCAAAATTAAAATCACACAGTTCCGGACCAAACATAATGTCAATAACTTAATAACGTTTTTAATCGTTAAATGCTACTACAGCATAAATGAATTCCTCAACGACAACTTCTCGAAATGATTAGAATGGATCGGTCCACTCCTACATTGCTATACCCTATTCGGGTCCATATGTTCGCTAATCTTAACCACTAAGATCTCATGTATACTAACATATGAATGCTATAAATGATTGAATATGAATATGTAAAAATCAATAATTATTGCTGTTCGTTAGTCTCGCTAAAACTCGAGAACGGCTGGACCGATTTGGATAATTTTGAACTTGAAATGTTTGTGGACGTTCAGGGAAGGTTTTAAAGGTGACTTTTATTGGCGATACGAAGTTCGCCAGGTCAGCTAGTATTAAATAAAAGTGACAGTCTTGACTGACTGAGTGAAACAAATGTAAACGCAGAGCCGAAACCACAGTTCTAAAAACAAGAAAGGAGAATGTATTTTGTTACATAGGGGCGCGTATTTCGAAAGGATTTTACTCCTAAATATTGTGCAAATGTTCGTATGGAAAATTTTAAACATGTATCCGGACGAAGCAGCGGGCTGCAGCTAGTCTAGTGTATGTTTTAAGCGTTTTGTAAACAAATAAAAACCCTTATACGATTAAAAAGCTAGGTTTATGTAAAAAGTGCTTTTAAACCTGCCATGTGTCTATGCCCATCCCAGTGTAGGTATTACCAGTTGCTTAGATAATGTTTTCATACATTTCATCAGTAACTAGCCGCTTTTTTTGCTTCTGACCATACCTATATAACAAAAAACATATGTAGCAGTTGTCGAAATTAACCTAAACTGCTTTTGAAATAAACTTTATATAGCTAAGATCTTTAAAGTACAGAACCCTGAATGTTCCAGGTCCAGCTCGCATATAGGACCATTTTTAGAGTAGAGATTTTGCAGACAAGATAAAGATCTACTTGGATTCAATTTGCATCCAAGTAATCTTTGATGAATTTTAACTGTCGAATTTGAATGCTTAATTTTTGCCATTTGTTATAAAAAATGTGATTTCCATTAAACAGGAAATTTATCGATAGATATTCGTTAAATAAAAGATTAAGGTATTTTTCTTTCTCTTCTTTTGTGTATTTAAAGAGCAAAGTAGCCACATTAGCCACATTTTTTGTAATTTCGATGATTATCGTATAAATAAGTCACTGGTCCATTCTGCCAGCAATAAAAAATACATGAAGTTTTTATTGCTACTGTGAGGAGTCGAGCAAGTCGGCACTGACGATAAGCTTCTTGCTTGCTATTTACAGTTCAGTGCCATTAAGAATTTTGAACTTCAATAGTTCAAAATCTTGCGCGGCAACGCACTACGCTCGACACTCTGACATACGCCCTGTAACTACATTGGAAACACAACAACACGAAGTCTTTAGGAACACTGTCCTACATCATTATCCAACATGTCCCTAAATAATCCTATTACAAAAACATGTTAAAACAAATACATAATCCACCAAATACACGTCCTACATATTCTTCTAATCAGGTGATTCGATTCAATACATCGAAAACTTCGATAAAATCTTCCGTGTTGTTCGTTTTTTGAGATACCTCGGGAGGTCCGAAGGGAATCAATTTTCTTAATTGGTTCTAATCTTAATAGCTCGAAGCTTGATACCAGAGTGTACTCTCACGCGTTCGTATCTTTAAGATGGGCTCGAATTAATTTGTTTATCTTCAGATATAGATAATATGATCGTAAAATCTTGCATTCGTGTTTAACGAGTTTTTTACTGAGGGTCTGAGACAATATTGTAATACTTCTACTTCTGTTTACATTTTGTATGGTATATCTAGTAAGTACCTATGTATGATTATGAGGGTAAAATAGAATAAAGAAAGAGAAGAGAGCGAGATAATTTGCACCTTGCCGAATATAATACAACAACCTACTTGCAAAATGAAAACCAAAATGTAAGAGATATAATAATATGTAAAAGAATCTCTAGAAATGTCCCAAAATGTTTATTAGCAGAGATGTAGTATTGTTTTTCAAAAATACTGTTATATAGACAAATTTAACACACTCAATTTCAATATATGTACATATTTAATGTTAATGAAGTTATAAATAAAATTTGTAACTATGTGTATTTATTCAACTTTGGGCATTAACGAGTTTTTTTTATTATGGTACTGGGACAACATTATAATGCCTCCAGTCCTACTTCTGTTACATTAGAATAGTATGTGTAGTATTAGATGTATATGCAACTATCCATGAGTAGTAATATGATTTAGAATAATTGTAGCAGTGCTGAAAACAATGCAAAATAAAATCAAAATGTCAAATATAAAAAATGCCCTATAAATGTATGTCCAGAAAATAATTAGAGAACAGAGCTTTCACTACCTCAATATATGTACATATTCAAAATTAATAAAGCTATAAATAAAACGTGTAGTTAAGCGTATTAATTAATCGATTTTAGGACTCAATGTCCCGACGCAAGAAGCAATTTTACTAAACTACATTCAACTGTTTCTTGTAAGTTATTATCATAGAGTTTTACTTACGAATATAACTCAGTCGTATGACGGGTGTAAAATCAGAATGTTTATCAACATAGCGAGTTATAGGCAATAACCGATGACTTATGACTTATATGCGCTACCGGTGCCGGTGCCCGATCATGTACGATTGGGGAGAGATAGGCCTATTTTTAGTGCAATATTTCTGCGTGGAATATGATCTTGAACATCTATCATTCGAATGATTTATCAAAAGTGGATATTGTAAAGGTGGACTTAATAGTGGCCATAAATAAAAAAATATCTTTGGTTAGGTAAGGTTGGTCTTTTAGTTATTTATTTTTATGCAATGATAAACAAACACGCACTGCTAGATTTGCTCAATTGGAAAACCAAAATGTACGAGAACAAGGTTATAGTATACTAGATGTTTCACCCAGTTTTACCCAAGTAGACTGTAGTTTATCGCGATAAAAAGTGTTCTATGTCCTTCATTAGAGTCTAAACTATCTCCAGTATTAAATGTTATCAAGATTTGTTCGGCGGTTTAAGCGTGAGAAGTTAACAAACAAACAGAGGGACAGAGAGAGTTCTTTCGTATTTATCACATTGATAAAAATATAAAGTAAGTATGTATATGATACTTGTTTCTAAAATGACAATCGCTTCTTCTGTCAAATATTAATGTTATGTGGGTAGTAGTGAACAAATATTAAATTAGGTAAATAAATGTGTTACTTTGCAAAAGGATTCATAATCATATTTTGTTCCTTCTAGTAATATAGTTAATTAATTATATTTTGAAGTTAATTAATTGTCTAGGTTGAAAGTCTATATTACTGAGACAAGATTAATATTTGATAAATTATGGTACGAATTTCATGCATTATGGACCCAAAAACTAATTTGTAATGTGAGCAGTAGGTTGGTGCCCGTTTGTCTGGCCTTTTAGAAGGTAATCTGGCAATAAAATAATTTAAAACTTAATATGATAACGAATAAATATCAATTTAAATTAAATGATTCGGCTGCGATACGATCAGTTCTAACCTAATGCTTTATTTTAAAAGGGAGTTTCCAAAGTTGATAACGCTTTATATCAAATCGATTGCAGATCACGTTGTTCATAGCTTGAAATGCGTATTTGGGCAACTTCACGAGCTGATAGCCTTGGTAACGTGAAATAGTTTAAAATTATTGTTCTTTTTTTGTGCCACCGCTACCTATCTTTGCGTTTATCGAACTTTACTCGGAATCGTCCAAAATCAGTGTAATTTACGATAAAATATTTGATTTTTTTCCATTATCAGTAAATCCGTTTTGTCAGTCGATGGTCAGATAGCGGCGCCGCTGGTTGTATTAATCTTTGATACTTTTTAGTAGATCCTTGTATATTATCAAAACTGTGGAGATTCTTATCGGCGCCTCCAATATAGGTGAGATTTTGTTTGATCTTTGATTCATTGCATAAATGCTAAACAGGCTTTTTTTATCTACATTTTCTAAATATCTAATTTTATATCTCCAAGACTATTCTATCTATAGATTTATCTTGTAATATATCTTAATACATTACATAAATCACGATATTATTTTGGATATTAAGTAGTTATGTAAGTATAATATTGAAACCAAAATTTTCCGTAACTATTTCGATTAGAAATAATGCCATCTTAATTATTACTAATCATTCTATTTTTAGGTAGTGGTTTGATTTTATTTTTTAACGGCCGTTTATTTTTTAGGCGTAAAGGTTATATACAGGTTATTACATTCGTTTATATATAATGTTGATGTCAATACATTATATAAAATGACCAAATCGGCATAATGCTGATTAATCAAACAGCGCTGATCTTCTCTTGGAACCATTTGGTGACGTGACGTCACCAATAAGTATTAAAGGTATCTACTTATATATAAAAGTATCAATAAAATATAGTAAACCTAAAAATCTAATTAAACCAATTACAAACTAATACTAATAAATAATATTTTTATTTTTAGAGTAGTTAAATTGAAATTTCATATATATTTGTCACATGAGTTTTGTCCTGTGATTGGAGGATGAAATCAGGTTTAATTTTCCTAGTGTGCAACGGATTTAGTTCGTTGAAAGGACACAAGGTGGCGCTACATGTATGAGGTCACCACATTTACGCCCGAAATTAATAATCGAACCTGATCGGTTATCCGCGGTTTTGGATCGATATATCATGTCAAGCCCTAGTACTAAAATGACAGACTTCGGGCATTAGTCTCTTTATGCTGTGGATTTAGATAGTTCAAAGCGTCTCATCTTACTGTTATTTTTGTTTGTTGTTTATTAACCTAAAACCACGCCAACGAAATTTGTAGCTTTTGACCTATCTTACAGTCTACTAATCCGATTTTTATTTTGGGATCACGTCCAAGTTTAACATCTTGGAAATGTGACACTTAAGACAGTGTCGTTCAACATTTTTTGTTTGGATTGATGCTAGCTATCGATTGATATAGGTTTTATATGTGTCTGCCATTATAGAATCATGTTATTACTATTATTCTTTTCATAAACTATTTCCACATTTAAAATTTCATATTATTCGTTTAATATTTAGTTTTAATATTATCTTAATTCAATATTTTTAATTAGCAAGGTCACCAGAAAATTATTTTATCGTGTAACAATGCGGCGACTCGCGTCCGCGATATTAATATACAATGACGTCACTTAACTTATTATTTTTCTCATTTGTTATTTGTCAAGCAGTTAGAAGTTACAAATCCAAAGACAAACATACAACCACACAAGTAGGTACGTTTTATTAAAAATAACTTCACGTGATTATGTTTCATCAGCGATTATAAAATGAAAGAAAAATACTAACAACATGAAATAGTTGAATTAAAAAACGAACTTCTAACACCCATACAAAACTTTGAGCGATAAAATAGTAGACACCGTTACTATGACGTCACAACCCCGCAAGACCGTCCAGTGTGATATTAATGAAATAGTTAATTGACATTTTGTTTCCTGAGATAACGGTGACAATTACCTACATACACAATTTGAAAACTTCAAGGGTGCAGTGACGTCACGCATTACTCATACCTCATATCACGTCACAATGCAGATATTGTAAAAATGTTTTACAAAAATCAAATATTAATAATTTTCGTAATATGTTTTAAAACAACAAAAAAGCATTCTATAATCAATTAGTGGCCTATAAGTTACAATGCCAACACTTTTAAAACTGGTTTTAATACAATATCAAGTACCTAATGTAATTTTATTAAATAAACATAGTCAAGTAAGTGGATAAATATAGATACGTGTACATTTGGTACCTACCTAACAGATTAGCATGCAACAACTTTTTGACTGTCACATAAATTCCAATCCAGGCGTAGCAAAGCGCCACTTTAAACTGGTGAAAGAAATATCTAAAGACCAGTAAGCTCATTGACTCGCATAATTTCCGGGTTCTTAATTCACACTGACATAAAATGTTTGGCGTATAATAATTTCGCATAATGTTTATTTGCCATAGTTGTTTTCGTGCTACTAATGCGACGAAATTGTGTGCCTAATCATTTATGTTAAGTATATAAATGTTATCCATACCTAATGATGTGTAAGACAAGTAAAGGTAATGATTATGACTTTACATTTTTATGCGAGCCAATATGGACCCTAAATACCTAATAGGTATTTTAAACTGCAGTCATCATCTGTACCCATCGTGATTTTTATTATTGTCAATTCACGTTCGTCCTTGTAACGATAGTGTTGACGTCAAAATATACCTACGTCAATTCTTTATCTAATTGCGTCTAGTCCGGTGACTTCACCCACTTGAAAACAATGACTGAATTAAATTTACTTAACATTTACTTGTTGCTTCCTTTGATGGATCTTAGATCTGTCAGTTTTTTTGTTTGACTCGTACCTCGAATAGGTTGCATTCTAACCTACCTATACTACTTAAATAAATACCTAGTGTAGCTACTTACTATTATTCTTATATAAATGTTAAATGCCTCTATCTTAAACCTCAACTGTGAGTTTATTTATTTATTTCAATGATTTTTTTAATAGCCTTAAGTTTCAAGCTATCTGTTGCACTTAATTGTAACGATATTAATGTAATTGTACAATAACTAATATGGTATACAAATGTTTGATTCGTATCTTATATTTTTACAAAATAAGACCTTGTAATATATAATTTTTAAACATCTGGTATTGAATAAGGTTTAGATCTGAACCGAACTTTTTGCTGCATATGTGAGTAGTATAAATAAATAAAATGTGGAGTAGGTACCTATACTTGGCAACAATTCCACATTTATATTTAGTATTTTTTTACCATTGAGTGAGATACATAGAATACCTAAATGAATATTCCCATATCCCAATGTGTACAACCAAACAAGAGAAATCTTATTAGTAAAGCTAATTAAAAAATATCGGACCATTAGATGACAAAAAAAGCTTGGGATTTGAGTGAACTTGCTCCAATTCAATCAATTAGTAATAAGAATAAAATTGAAAATGTGATCGCGCCAAAAAAATTACCTGCCGGGCGTTTCTTGCCTGTTCTTTTGCCGGCGTAAGGAGGTTGGAACAGGCGTAGCTAGTTTTAAGTTTGACGTTTTAAAGTGATCACAATGTATCCTATTGAATAAATAAAAATTGACTATTGACTAATGATACATCTATTTCAAGTAACTGGGTATAAGTTATTTGACTTCATCGCTAATTATAACTAAACTTTATCCAAAAAATCTAGCAGCTACTTAAAACAAAACCAAAATGGGTATTTGAATAATTATGCACTTACCTAACAAACATTTTACAAGGTCTTGTAGATAATGAGAGAATAAAAATTTACCTACATTAATATTATGAAGACGTAGGCACATTTTAATGATTGTAAGAAAACTTCAGCCTGGCAAAATCTCTGACTACTAATGCAAAGCCGGGGAGGGTCGCTAGTATATACTCATTATTATATTCGAATCCATAATGTCGTTAATCGATATAATCTTAACTCGAATATCTGACGTATCGTATCTGAATGATAATAAAATTGATTGCCTAAAAAGAAACGCTCTAAAGTGCACGCACAATTAGTTTATACCAGTTGCTATGTTTAGTAATTATAATAAGATACAAGAACATACCTAATGTGATATAAATTTCAAATCATTATTTCAAATTTCAACTCAATAAAAAATAAAGTTAGAAACAAATAAGGATTATATATTGAACTTTTTAACTAGATACTTTCGACATTAAAAGTTGTGGAAATATACCACGACACTAATGAATTTAACTTTGCGTAATTTTTACGCCCATTAGCTTTATTTACTATCTTATGCCTGGTTCTAAAGTACTAGTGAATCCAATAAAATATGTCTTATTCGACAAAATTGCGTTTGCAATCTATTCTATGAACCCCAAACTTACTTTGTCAATTCGTCCAGTAGTGCCTAGTTATGCAAAAAGTAACCTGTGTACAACAGATAGATTTACCGAGTAGATTATCTTTAGCGAGTTTAGTGGTAATAAAAATCACGACTCGGTTGGCCAACAACGCTTAATGCGCGTTATCGCGGCGGTATCGAGTGTTGTCGCGCGTTATCAGCTAATCGAATTGGGAGCGTATCGGTATCGCGGTGTCTCCGATACCGCACCACTATTATCTTAATTGATTGTCTTTTTGGACAAAACACCGGCACTGATTCTTTGATGCAATCGAACCGAGGGTCCGATAATTTGGTAGCAGCCCGATAAACTACGGTTACCCAGAATTCTAAATTATCGTTTTAGTATCAATATTTTTAAGATTCAATTCATGTTTCTGTCTTCCGTCTTAATTGATCTATCGTAACAATTTGCGGATGTGATAAAAAACCCTTTCAACGGGACTTTATGTAATGGAAACCTTGTTTTTTTTTCAGATACGTGAAATATGAACTGGCCTGCAGATCAGAAAACAGCAACGTGATAGTTAGACTGCAAAATGCTAAGACTGGAGCTCGATCGCACTCGCCTAGTGATCGAGCGACGCGCTTATTAAGAACTGACTGTTGGAAATGCGGATAAGGGTGTGGACTTCCAGTGCGTGTTTATAAAAGAGATGCATGGTTTGTGAGATCGGTGCCGCGGTCATGGACATGAGTGGTGAGGGCGGCGGCTCGGGCGCGGGCGCGAGCGCGCTGCAGCAGCGCTGGTACGAGAGCCGCGTCAACGGCAGCCCGGCCGCCGGTGACGTCAATTCAGAGGTGAATGGAGACGGGTTCTTCCATTCCCCGCTGGAGGGCGGACACCACAGCCGCGCCCGCTACTACCATCAGCAGATGCACGCCCCCTACTCCGCAGCGGTCGGCTCGCACAGTAAGTTCTTTCAACTCTATTATTTACGACACACCTAATTAACTGCTAATTTATGCAATTTTTGTACCAAAACAGAAGGCTTTTCCAGAACTGGATGTCATAACGATTAAAAATGTATCCTCCACTGAATACCGCGACTGATCCGTCAGAAGTCAGAACGACGCAAATCGTTTCCACGGACGGTAGGCGCTCACCCATCCGACGTTATCGCACATCGCGCCATATTTCTCCCGAAGTCCACAATTAATTCGATGGCAGACCGGTCAAAATCGCCATTCTGTGAGGTGACAGCTTAGGTAAACACGATCTAAAATGGGCCTCGGTCGTTAAAGAAAAAAATGATTCCTTACTTTTTGTTTTCTCTTTTGAGGTATAAATTTTATAGCAGCAATAAAGTTTTTCGTGGAGACAGGTGGCTGTTCTTTATATTTTAACTACACGTATCGCCGCGTACGAAAGTTCATCTACAGTGAGCCGTTTAGGGACTAGTTTGGCGTGCGGTCAATGTGGGGCGATTAGAATTTATTTAGCGGTGGGATGGTAGTGACGTGACACTTAAGAAACTGTGTCACTTCTCGGAATCGGAACTGAGAATTGATTTCGTCGCGTTCACAGCAGTTATGTGCCGTAGTTTATGTGCGTCGGGTGCGAGGAGCGGGTCGGCTGGGCCGGCTCGGTATCGGCCCGTTTTGTAAACCCACTCCGTTATCGTGTACGTCCCTCGACGCGGCTTCTTGTCGCTCTGATTACATCTGAATCTGGTAAAATCGTCGTTCCAAGCGCGGCAGCTTCGATTAGGTTACTTACATATAAAATTAAGTGAAACATTGATCTCTTGACTTCAAAATAAGATAAGTAAATTAAAGAATATTAACAGAATGTCAGCTTGTTATTTGTTTATATTCTTGCTCTTTGTAAATAATGCAGTTAACGTGAGCGTTTTATTTTACAGTAAAGTTTAATAATAAACTTGCGCATAACTAGATGTGTCATGCGTGCGCGATTGCGAGTCTTTGTTGGGTTGGCGCGTTTGGTGCCGAGTGGCCCAAACATTGTCCTGTGAGTTATAAAAAGTAATTTTAATCGCACCGGATTGCACATAAACCTGCTACGATGACAACTCGGATCGTTTTCACTCTGGTCAGGAACTTTATTACTGGCTGACGCGGAGTTGCTACTATGCCGAGCACTATCGTATGCAATTTTATGCTCCAGCATAAAGTTACATTTTTGTTACTTACAGGGTAGCATTAAATCACAAGAACTTAAGTGACGATATGGTCGAAGGTGGCACCACGCTGTGCCTGAACTGGGAACTGGCTTTCAACTGAGAACACAGCAATAAGTGCTGTGCAATAGAATAGATATTAATCAAAATGAGGGTAGTCAACCGAGCAATAAAAAAAAACCTACCAACAACTAATGGTTTCTTCCGGTTTCAAACCCACGACCCGTAGGTCACAAGTCGACGTTACTACCACTGAGCTATCGACGCTATAAAAAATGTTCAGTACCATTAGGAATTCCTTAGAAAAATAAATGAATGTTGGAGCAAAAACAATGGAATGACAAGATGGTTACCATGGGAACAGGTTTGTCCCTGTAACTCGATAGGGCCTCCGATTTGACGCGCTCGCTCTTAATTTATTACTTACCGATGCGATTGATGACACGTTAGAAATTATTTTTTTGAAACAACATAAATTCATTTCATGGCTTTTTCTCCTCCAACTTCTGTAATATAACACCTCCAATTTGTTAATGGTCAGTGGGAGAATCGGGAGCGTCTGAAACCATATATAGTTAAAATTATAACCTCATATAAACCACTGACCTTCATGAAATTTTGTTTAGACATAGTTTTTAGTTTGATACTGATGCTGGGGCCATACCAAGGTCAATGTTAAGGGAAATGCCATTGCCTATCATCTCGATAAATATTGTGTTAATTAAAAATGCATAATAATGTGAATGGCTTCACTTGAACGGTCAACGTGAATGCACTTGAGTTATCGGCTAACGTCAAACGCCAATGTGAATGCCGTTGTCAAATGTCGTGGCCACACTTATGTCAAACGTCAATCATCGCGCTATTTAACGCCATTTCTCGTTAGTGTCTAGTAATAGTGGTCTGTGGTGTCGCCCCAGCATGAGGTAAGACACATTACACTTTTTATCGCGATAAACGTAGTACACGCGGATGAAACCACGGGACAAACATAGTATGAAAAGGACTGAATCATAAAGTATCCGTTTCTCTTCAAATAAGTGTTGCATCTTTTTGAACGAAGCAGCTTCATGGGTGCATGCAAAGACAAACAAACAAAGCGACTGCATTCATTATTCAATACAAAGTCCTGTAATCGGCTACTCATCGCCAATTTCACACCTATTGAGCAATCACAAACATCGAAGCACCTTGCCTTGGCTGAACGTGCATTAAAACCGACTCTGTCACAACCACATAAGATCTAAAATGCACTAAAAAAACCAATACGTACTCTTTGATCGATACAAGAAGTTATAGTAAGTTCTGATCGCGTTGTTTTAAATTATTGGTTGTTAGTCTTACGCAATATGTAGGTAAGTGGTCTAAATTGCTTCTATGTAAGTGTGGTAAAGTTTTTATGGAATAAAAAAAAGTTTTGCTTGTTAAACCATTCAATTAGTAATATTGAACTTGACGACATTGTGCAAGCATCGGGAACCCATTAGTAGAAATAAAAGTATATAACTACTTAGATGGAAAAATGTGAGCAGTGCGGTTTTAAATTGGACGTTCTTTTTCTTTGTTTTTATTACCTTTCGAACACAAGTTTACTTCACTAGACGGGAGAAAATGAGATTTTTCCAATTACCAGGTCCTGTGGCTAAAACAAATGAAAGTGACAGTAACGAACCAAAGTCTGGCGCATCTGTCTGGCTGCTTCGTCACCATAGAGGGTTCTATTAAATTGACTAAGCATTCGTTTTGTTAATTCTGCTTTACCACATTCATCTAAATCTACAAGAGAGAGGGGCACATTTTGTCACGTAAGTAGATACCTAGATACGTGTACAAAGATTCTACATGAACATTGATTTGAAACTTGGTTCTTTTTAGCAGCACATCCATTGTAATAATGCATTTCTTTAAGCTGCAGTAAAATTGAAATGAGCAACTAAAGATGTTATGTACATTGTACAGTCCTAAGCTGCCTGTTCCCACAATTCGGTATGTGTACGAGCTAATTATTTCACCGACCTGTAACGGCTGCGTTTTCATTTACATTGCTCATTTGCTGAATGCAACGTTTGTCATATCCATATTATTACCATCGGTGCGTGAGTGTTTGTGTGTGCGTGCGTGCGACGACGCAGATTGGCGCAATTAGCCAGGGGCGGGGCGTGCGCCGGCGCAGCGCGACATCTCCACCCAGACGCACACTACCGCAATCATGCCACAAAATAATGCTGCCATCAACCGTTAATTATTTCCCCCCAGCAGTTTGCAATAGGAGCCCTCGCCGGAGATATGGGTTGTTGAGCATCTGCATGAGTGAAATATTCACAAGAAAAAATGCAATTGAAGCCTCCATCCTCTACAGCAGGGGTGGCCAACTTGATTAGACTCAAGATCTACAGAACTGTTTATTGACAAAACCCTGTCCGATCTACCAATTACATACTTCTTGAAATTTTCAATGAAATAGTATCCCTATTTAATATTATAAATACGAAAGTAATTCTGTCTGTCTGTCTATCGAGCCTAAACTACTGAATCGAACCGATTTAAATGAAATTTGGTACAGAGATAGTCTAGAGCCTAAAAAAGAACAAAGGCTACTTTTCATCGCGATAAACTGTAGCCCATGCGCGTGAAACCTCGGGGAACAGCTTTAGTATAGGTATGTAGGTACCTACATTAAAATTGTGTAGTATTTTAGTGTGAGAATCTTCCGCTACATTAGCAAAATCAGGTTGTTCTGTATGCTTTATATATTTTTACACCTAAATATGATTAATAAACTTATATATGTTTTTGCCTTGCCACGATTGACTATATTATTAGCCAGTTGGCCACCCCTGCTAGGTAGGTGCCTATTCAGTATTCACCGTCACTGTTTATCTCTCTATTGTATCCCTATACTTAACTTCATTGCGTATCTCTATTACATTACAATTCACAAAAGTGTCGAAACAGCGTAAGCTTACAAAGTAATGAAAATATGTGAAATTAAATTGTCTTGCTCATACACACGATTGTTCCAACTTTTCGTAATTTTCTGTACAGTCGTGATAGAAAATGTGAGCAGACAATTTTCTAAACTGTAAAATTAAGTTTGTAGGTACTTACACTACTTATCGATCAAGGTTTTTTGACACAAAAGAAATAGTTGTAAGTAGGACTACCTTTTTATGTCACAGAGTAACGAGAGGAAAAAGTCGTTTATCTGATGGTTACCGTCACGGTTACAGTTTAGTGCCAGCTAGAATTTTGAACTAAAACAATAGCAAGCATTTGTTCTGTGTTTATATGTGGTGGACCACCGATCCGCATAACATCTGATAGTTAATACAGGGAATCCTTGTTACAGGTCAGAGCTATGTATGGGATTGTGTTGGCGTTCTCCTTTTGATTATTATGTAACATCGTGAAGAAACCATAGCTTTGTGGTAGGGTATTTTCTAGTAGTCGCCTGGCTAGCTACCATCCTGAAGTTAAGAGTCTGTCACCTATCGGTGTGTTCCGGCAGGCTCACTTGAGAGCCATTTTCTAATCTTGGTGTAGAGTGACGCCACCTTCGACCACATTGTCACTTAACATCAGGTGACTTGTGATCACACGCTATACCCTGTAAGAAGTGTTAACAGTTTTGTCTAGTTAACAGCCTTAGCAGTTAAATATTTAACACAAACTGATAAATCTGTGTACGCGAGTGTACATCGTCCACGTTTGCTATCCGAGGCGAATCGCAGATGCTCGTTCTTTCGGAAATCGAATATTGCCACTTAACTTTCCAGACTCGATTCAACTAACTTTCATGTGGTGTTGGTGCGAGTTGATGCTATTGATATGTACTACGATTCGGCGATCTATTTCGGATTTAACGTAATTTGCTTTGGGACTGCAATACCTACCTACTAAACGATTCCCAAAACAACAACAGTTTTTTTTGTAATCTTACGCTGATATGTACAATATTGATTTTATAAAGGTATTTCTTAACTTATTAGAACTAAGTAGTTTAGTAAGAATTATTATTTGTGACAAACAAATGTACCTACATACCAAATTCAATTTGGTTCAAAAAGGAATTTTCACCTTTTAAAAGATTTAGAACGCAATCGAAAATAATTCATTTTTTTTAAGGAAATATTTAGGAAGCTGTTAAATATATCCATCATAAAATACCTTAGATTTTTTTTTCATTCCCTGTGATGTCCGCGTCGGATAGCAGCGTCGAAACTGTGTTTAGAATTATTCAAAATCCACCATATCAGAACCCACGCCTTTTATTTTATAAAAAGCTCACCTCTCGAGTTTCAATCGAACACCACACTCGACCTGCCAGTAGGCAGTACCTTACGATTAATTAAGTGATGCCGTCCCGTTATTCAGAGCAGCGTTTATTAGCCGTCACAATACATTTAACAGCGGCCATGTTAAAGAACAAAAAGTACTCGTATTTTATATAAGCAATCGTAGCTTCTATGAACTTCGATGCTTATGACTCTTTCAATGAGAAATTAACTACAACCTTATATGTTACTAGCTGTTCTCCGCGCTTTCACCCGCGTGGGCTACAGCTTTATGCATGCAAAGTCTCAGCCCGATCGGTTTAAAATTGACAAAGTTTCATACAAACTTTCATCCCCTATTTTATCCTCTTGGAGGTAGAATTAATCAAACTTCTTTCTTAGCGGATGATTACGTCATAACATCTACCTACATGCCAAATTTCAGCCCGATCTGTCCAGTGGTTTGGGCTGTGCGTTGATAGATCACTATGTCAGTCAGTCGGTCACCGTTGAGTTATGTATATTTAGATGTACTTAGTTATTCTTTTATTATCATTTGACCTGTCGAATTTCGAGAGTACAGTATCAAGAAGTAGTACGAAGAGTGCGAGAGTATAGGTAGTACTTAGCTTACTAACTTACTGAAGTACTTTTAAGTCCTATAAGAATCACTAGAAACTCGAGTATTACGGTAAAAGCATCAAGAGCGAAAACTGAAACCACATTGCTCTACCAGTTGCCACCAATTTTACTCGTTGTTGTCCACGAACAATCAGCTACACAA
This sequence comes from Opisthograptis luteolata, assembly GCA_931315375.2. Taxonomy (NCBI): domain Eukaryota; kingdom Metazoa; phylum Arthropoda; class Insecta; order Lepidoptera; family Geometridae; genus Opisthograptis; species Opisthograptis luteolata. The sequence goes on along the minus strand of OV928038.1, from coordinate 4,497,091 downwards.
CACTAGTTGTAATGGAACAACACTAGCGCTTAGTTTTATTGACTTGAGCACCTACTGCTTGTTCTACGTAGTAACTGAACGTTACACTGTGGTGCGTAGTTAAAACTTTAGCCGGCAGTTCTCGATCGATATTGCTACGGAACCATTGACCCAATTAGTTAACATTTTAAATTGAACTGCGCATTGTTTTTTGTAAATTCATAGTTAGAAGACATTCTTAGAAACTACACAACTTTCTTCTTTGTAAAACACTTGGACACTTTAAATTGAAGACAGACTTACCTAATTGCTTCCACAAGCTATAAAGCGAGTTCTTTTAACCAATGTTGTGATGGAAAGCATGAAAACAAAGCATAGTTTTTCTCAAGTTATATTTCTCTTGTTTTGAGGTTAACTTTCAAAATGCTGCTGTGTTAATCCGGGTGTCCATTTCACGAGACCTCAAAATACCTTTTTATACATTCATTACATAAATCAACACGAAAACTGGTCAAAACTTCTTTTCTTTTTCTGTCTACAGCTAATTAATATTCAAAGATGCTTACGTCACCATAATGTACAGCACAATGGGCAAACCAAGTTCCCATACTTTTTTCTAATCGTTCATTATTAGGCTACGTACATAATAGTTCAGTCCGGTCCACTGCATCCAACGTTCGTTAATGTATTCATTTTACTTTAATATCTCTCGCGTGATTAACCATGATTGATTGCATCCAAATATTGATATTTGATATTATCCATGCGATCGTGCGCGACAAGGACAAAGATACATTATGGTGAAAGAAGGAAGAGGACGACTAATATTTGCCTTTGTCTTTTGCATGACAATGAATAATAAACGTGTATGTGACATGTTCTGAGGCGACAATTTGAAATATTCGAGCAAAAACGCTGCTATTATTGGCAAAAAGCTTGTAAAAAACCTTCGTCGTTAATCGCTATTGAATGTGTAGTGGCCTCACTATGGGACTTGGTGTGAGAGTTTGTGGATTAGTATATTAGCTAATATTTATTGATGAAATTTGATGCTATGTTTACCTTTTCTTTAGTCGAGCTCGGGGTATTGAAGGGACTAATTTAATAGGCATTATGTTTGGCATTTTATGACACAACATCAAGTATGAGTCATTTTAAAATACATGTCTCTCCTATATACTCTACATTTAGGGAAAACCTGACTTAATATTTGAAGTTTTATAATTCAGCCTATCAAAACGAAAAAATTGATTAATTCAATTGTCTGTTACAAGTTGACTGCACTATTAAAAGCTTCTGTTTATGTTACTGTGCATCATTTGAGATCAAAAGGACTTCCTCTTTCCCCATGAATTGCGCCTTCCTTTGTTTTTGTTAAGCATACCGTCATATAAAATTCTTATTTAATTAGGTCCCTAAACCGAGGTTAGGTAAGGGTCCGTGGTTTCCGGTCGATCGCCGAACTGAAGGTGATGCGCACCGATCTTGATGGATGAACCCGAGGACGGGGCGACCAGACCAGGCATGCGCCCGCGCCACATGAATTCATGCCCACCACACACCAACATAACTTTACCAATCAATAACCAAAAAGTAACATGCAAATGCCTCTTATTACAATGCCACAAAGTGCGTTATCAATTGGCAGAATGCTTAATAATTGATCAAAGATTAGACAGTGTAGATGAGTCGGTGGTTTTGTCACGATTTGTCATACATAGGTATGCGGTTAAGACTAGAACGTGGCCTAAGCAGAAGTTATGACAAAAATGCCATGGGAACGGTCCAATAAACTTTGTTCTATTTTTAATTGATGTTTGGCTGGACTGAACGTGCTGACTATTTAGTTATCTTTGGTCAAAGTAATGGCATCGTGCCCTGAACAAAATAACTTGTTAGCAGAAGTACAGATTAGTAATGAGTTCGTTAAGGCGGCTGAGCTAAAAGTTAATTATTGTATCGCGATTATGACAAAGCAGGTTGAAGCTGTAAGTAAATAATATCTAGTTTTATAATACTGATTGTATCCAGAACTTTCTCTGTTTACCCTCGTAACAATTACCTAATTACCTGTAATTTGTGATAGCTTATGTAATTATGCATACCTTGAACAATAAAAACAAAGTAACAATTGAGTTTCTTCTCTTATGTACAATACCTACATATAATTCCAGCTCAAAATATTGCAAATGAGGTAATTTAAAAATACATTATCCGTAATTGTAAAATTGACGTCAAGCTTATCCTTTTATTCGTAAAATGTTGTTTGTTTTGTGACCGTTAAAACTTAAAATTTGTGTTTTCATTACAACAAAAATACATTTAGGACAAAACATCGGTTCGTTCCAAGTGGAAGCCTATTTTCGCAGCACATTACAGAGGATGAATGATTTCCTGGCCAGCAATGATTTATACCGCTCTGTGTGGCTACTATTATAGTAGGAGAGCCCACTGCGTGGTATCTGCTCAGACTTCTTACGTTAACAAAATGCGGGGTTTGTATTACAACTTTGGGTTACACAAAAAAAAACTTTAGTATTTAAACGACTAGCCCCGTGGCTTCCTCTGCATGGAAGTTGATTTTTGTCCATACACTTTAATATCCTACTTGTCTCCAAAGGGAGTAATTTTCAAAAATTCCTATTTTACCTTTACACTATCAAAGGAAGCCCACCTGAAAATTATATGTCTCTAGGACTAGCGGTTGATATTTGTATTAGTAAATGAGTCAGAACTTAAAATTTAAGAATAGATTAATAAATTATAGGTAATATTTAAAAATATCATGCCAGGAAAAAGTTTATTTAGCAACATAGTGTGGAGAAAAGCCAATAAATTGACAATGTTTCGTCTGATAACTAGTAAGGGAACAAATAATGCAGTGGGATCTTGTACTAGTGGTCCCATTGGCTCTGGCTACATAGACTCATTACCGTACTCACGTGAAGAATGGACACTCCTTTGTGCGGAGAAAGTGTGGCATTTGTCTCTCTTTGTTACCTCCACACCAAGATACACATCGCTTCGGATACTTGAGCTTTATTAACTGATTCCAATCTGCTACTGAATCCTGTGACACCGTTCATTTTGTAAAATGGTTATTATATGGATTTCGATGTGAAAACAAATATGCATCAAAAAATTATCATCTACATAGTATTAGTAATTTGATATCAATGTTACTTGAAACATGTATTAAAAATATTAACACACAACTTTAACCATAGAATTATATAGCAGAAGGAATGTACTCACAAAGCGTAAAGTCGCCTCTGTACATTTTGAACGTTAATCTTTGATGGTAACGCGAGCGGAGTCCACGGTCGCTTGGTTTCGTTTTCTTTTTGCTGTTAGGGTTTTATATTCAAATAGAGTGAATTAAAAATACAATTTAAATGCGTCTTTAAGTACTAGCATAAATTGTCTACGGTAGTTATTAATTAGTTGGGTAATACGTTAGATGTTAAATTATGTAGTACAGAAGGAAGGTTTGGAATTCGTTCGTGATAAATGAATGTTTTAGTTGATGGAGTTATAAAAGTTTTCTTTATAATAAGAAAAAATGCACTAATTTGATCATTTTCGTGTGTTTGCGACAATTTTTACTCTGACGCTATTTATTTCTTTAACGCGTAGAAACCCTTCTGAATAGGCCTGCCAAGACGGACGCTAGCGGTTAAGCTACATGTACTTGCAGATTCACTTCTAAAGTGTGAGTTGAGTTAGGCCTGATAGTAGCTTTTTACCTGCAGAACCCGTACAGCAGAAACCTTCCTCTAAACAAGATTGTACATTACAAAAGGAACAAAAAACCCAACTGCGTCAAAATAAAGTACCCTATGTCACTCCCACAATAAAAACGAATCTAATGACACCTCACTTGTTAAAATCCGTCAAGCTACAGGCCGTGGCAAAGAAATATAAGTACACACATACACTCGTAAAACATAACCATCCTTATTTCGCTGTCGGGTAAATACATTGACCCCTCATCATATTGCACCTGCGAAGTTCCAGCAGCCTCGTAAGATCAATACTAACCTGGCCTAGGCTACCTAGAGTGCCTAGGTATGATCGATATACCTATACAGGTACGGGTAATGGGTGGTTTGCTACGCTCTCGCTCGATAACAGGCATCAGTCAGCCTTCGATAATTCGAGGTCCGGGTGCATTCTTTGTTCTTTGTAATTCTATAAGCTTTGATAGATTTAAGACATTGGTTTATGCTTGGAATATGGTTTGTAAGCCTGTCTTTACATATCAGTATTCAGTTCAATAAAACTTGTTGGTCTTGTAAGTTGGTAGTAAATAAGGCAAATAGAATAGGTATTCGCAAAGGTAATTCGTCTCATTTTTAATGGTTTGATATTAAAACAACATTTCACTATTTATTCAATTAAAGTAAAATACAAAAAATATACTCGTAGACTCGTCGATAAGGCAAATAGAATAGGTATTCGCAAAGGTATACGTATAATTTTCAATGGTTTGATATTAAAACAACATTGCACTATTTATTCAATTAAAATAAAATACAAAAAATACTCGTAGACTCGTGAACAAAGTCTCCTAATCCAAGGATTAGGTACGGTTTACTACCTACTCCTAAAAGAATATAACATTTTAAAGGTGCTAGTTATTTTACATACCTAGTCACCCACTGCCCAATATCGCAACACAACTTCCGTATCCTAGACGATGTCTGAATTGTTTAATAATACCTTATGACGGTTTTTAGATACCCATTTCAGTTACCTGTTAATTAATTTAGGCCTAAGTACATCATACAATTAATTTCGTATTCCGTACAGCAATGTAGTAAATTTTCAATCTCATTACGCAATTCCAAGAACTTTATTATATCCATGTAGAGAAGGGACGTAGTTTTCTTTATTTGTTTTTACGACTATTAACTCGTATTTGCTACTTTTGTAAAGTTAATGAAAATGTTTATAGAATAGTTCACTAACTTTAGATGAAATAGAAAAAAAAATTAAAAAAATATTGTAAAAAAACTTATATATAAGGAAGAAAATAAATGAAGTGAATAATAATGTATGTATTATATATAATACATATATAATTCAAAGGTGACTGGCTGATGACTGACTGACATAGTGATCTATCAACGCACAGCCCAAACCACTGGACGGATCGGGCTGAAATTTGACATGCAGGTAGATGTTATGACGTAGGTATCCGCTAAGAAAGAATTTCGCGATAAAATGTAGCCCATGCGGGTGCTAGTAAATAATATAAATATCCAAATGTCTGCATAAAACTTCAAACTGTAAATATGTAAGTAGCTGCGCCCCGTGGTTTTCACGCTATCCCGTAAGAAACTTTTTACGGGATGAAAAGTAGGTGTCGATCCAGGTTATACCTATACCCAAACCAATTTTTAGCCGTGGCTAACAAACAAACCCACAGACTTTCACTTACAAACTTTTGCATTTATGTACTTATAATATTAGTATAATAATAAATCATTCAGTTTCTCTACAGCAGTAAATTACCATTTCTGACTATATCGGCGCCATAGGAAATAAATACATGGAACAACTACAACAATATCGTGACTCTAATAGTGCTTATTACTACAACTAGTGACTTCCATCTGCCATTTTACTCGGGCAATATTAATTTACGTACCTTACCGGTTAAGTAATAACAATACGTGTAGACACCTAGCTATAATTTATCAAGTCGCAAGCGCCGCTCAGCGCGATCTGTCATCGGTCGTCGCAAACTGATTAAAATGTCTATGAAACCACAGATTATCGTAAAGGTAGTTCGCTAGTAAGTAGGTAGTAAATGTAGCGTTTGATTTATTATTATTACGTTGCAATGTTACGGCGGAGTTGTCAGTCATAGAGCAATTGACCGATGGTAATAAATGTGAGATTGAACGGGTGTGCTGCCGTCGGGTGGTATGGTAAGCTAACGAGGAGAAATTATTGAGAGCAGGGATGGGCAAAGTAGGGCCCGCAGGCTAATTTTTGAAGCAACGATGTCGGCTTCAGATCCGTAAATCATCAGATCAAATCCTAGAATGAGCTTGAGTTTTTGGTGAAGACAAACATTGTTATGAAATCAGAAAATGGTGGAACATTTTCTAGTAGGTACTCGCCTTAGTTAGGAATCAGTCGCTAAACACCTATCGGTGTGTCCTAACATTTGAGAAGTAGTTCCTAATCCAGGTACAGCGCCACCTTAGACCACAACGCCACTTAACATCAGTTAACTTGTGGTCAAACGTAACAATGCAAGAGGCAAATAATCCCGGCCGCTAATGTCTCTTCTAAATTAAGAGTAAATCCTCGGAGGCTCTCGGTATTTAGTAAATTTTGACAGCATCGTCGATGTAAATAGATGTAAAAATATAGATACAAACATCTTTAACATTCATAAAATGTATAAATATTTTTTGTTAGTCTTCTGGCCCATTTCTTACGTTTTTCTGGCTCTCACTGAAAAAAGTTTGTCAGCCTCTGATCTATTTAGGGCGTAGAGATGGTGTATTAGATTCGTTTCTCGATAAAATCAAACTAGGTACTCGATATATTCGTTTACTGATATTATTTCATCATACCTATTACCCGGTAATAGTCAAATATATAATATTATCTCGCTCGTTCCCGTGATACGGAATGAATTGCTAGACTCTAGATCGAAATCGACTACGAAACGAAGCTTAGATTACCTATTATTTGACTGATACCTTGGAAGCCTATTATACCATTTTCAAATTACCTAATATAATAACTAGGACTTTTATCATGTTACCTATACCAATTATATTAGACCTTTAGACCTATGTTTCTTTATTTTGTCAAACCTTTACATTCAAGATAAATCAAACAGGGTAATGAGCTAATCAGACAGCCTCTAGGAATGCATGCTACTCCGTCAACCGCATCATCGCTTGGCAACAGGCGAGTTAAAGCCAATCGCAGGCCAATTAAAAAATAAACATTTTTAAGGTACGTTTGACCACTATTTTGTCTCATGGTAAGAGAACATTTTCTAAATATTATATAGACGATAAACAGAAGAGTATGTTTGTATGAACTTTTTTTTACAACTATTTCACTTAAAAATAATACCTTGAAATTTCTAGGACGCTTCTATTTATTTTTTACATTTACAAACCATATATCAAATGACCCTCAGTAGAAGTACCTACGAACTACGAAGAGAACTCGTACCGTCAGCAACAAAAGTGCCTACCTGATCACAGCTAATTTTCCAATTGTTTAGTGAATGAGTAGGTACCTACCAGATTGACGATGTTTGGTGTTCAAGACGCTTAAGGCGGCAATTCAGCTAAAGGGCGTAGCGTATTTGTGTAGAGATATCACTGTTTTCTTCTACCCTAACCTTTATGACGAAGACAGCGATACTTGCACACGAATACGCCACGTCAACTAAGGTGACGTTTGTAAAAAATGACAAATAATTGGGCTTGCTCACCGACTTTTGTTGCTGACCGTACCATAGCGTTGAACCTCTTTGTGGGCAAGGGCACAGATTAAGTACTAGTCAAAGTACGAGCAAACTAGTTGGTTGTTATGAAACAGAGCTTATTTTGGTATTAAGTTATGTTGTTGGCCATCTGCAAACTAGTTAGGCACTACGCGTACAGGGGCGGACTCAGATACACAGGTAATTAAATTTTGTTTGAGCTTTACATCTATTTTTTCTATTTTCCTAGACGTGGTGTCTGTCATTTTTGGTTTCAGTTTTATCGATTTTTTTCTGGAGGCACTTTTTAAGTTAACTCTATTTAAAACGCAAAGCTACGGCGATTAACCGACTCCTAAACCAAACTCACAAAAGAACGTTACCTCATTATAATATTAGCATAGATAATTACAATTTAAATGTAATAATTATAAAGTTCCTGTCATTGCGTGACTGCAACCTTTTTCTTGGCTTTCCAATAAATCTTCTTTTTCTTATGATTTATGATCTTATATAATTATTAATACATTTTTATACGGTTGTACATATGTTTCTACTCATTCAATTTCCTTGACTTAACAACAAGTTTAATTTTAATAAAATCGTTACAGCTTTATGGTTTCCTAAAGATGTTTTTGTGCTAATTGTATTATTATTACCGCCATTAATTATTCAGTATGCATTTTAAATATTTTTTTCCAAAAGAAGGATAATTGCTGATGTCACATTCCTACTTTCTCAAGATTAGTTCTAAATAAATTGTTTTTCCGATTTGCTTACCTTGTAAGATTTAAAAAACTAGTGCATGATATTAAATACCTCCTCCCCTTTGTACCCCTCTCCCTCCCCCATAAATGTAAAAAATTGAACCCATTTGCGAACGTCACGTCATCACATAACATCAGGTGGCTTGCCAAAGGCTACCCTGTAAGACGTAAAAAAAACTATTGACTGAATTCATATCTATAGAGATCGAGAACAACCTTCAATACACTTGTTAAGCACCTAGAATCTAGATAGATATCACATATTCTGCACAAGTATAGAGGCAGCTGTTAGCAAATATTTTTTTGATTAAGTTTTTTTTACTACTTACTGGGTAGCGTTTGACCACAAGTCACCTGATGTTACATGACAATTAATGATTTTGTTTAAAGTTTGTATGATGTTCGCACGATGTTTACATATTTTTGCTACTTACCTTATCTATATTCATCAGCTGAGGACCTATAACTGTCCCACTTTTATGTAGATGTGATCATAAAACACTTGTGTTTAATTCAATACTTGACACTCGCTTAATGCACAAACCGTGCATTGCAATAAATAATTTAAAAAATGTAAATGCAGTTGGTCTTTCAAATAAATAAATATAGTGATGATAACTGATAACATAATGTAAATAGTACTCAGTTATCACACTGCGAAGTAAGAGGGTTACGTAATTAGTATTGTAAAAATAATAATATTATTGTTATCGCGTTGTTCTTTCCTAAAACCAGTAAGGGCATCAAAATAATGCATTTTATAAAACAAAAAAGATTTAAAAAATATATTATTTATACTTACCGCAAAAAATATTGAATTTTTAAAATAACCAGGGTTTTATCCATGACAAATTTTCTAAAATACAAATAAAAACATAGTGCAGTGTCGTTCTGTCATAGTTGTGTCGGACATTTCAAAGCCGCACCAAAATCCGTCCCTGTCCGTTATGGTACCCGTATTTTTCTCCGATACCGTAATGCGCAAGTCACGAGCGGTTATGTAAGCAGGCTCCCGTCATTATAGACATTACTGCAGGAACACTCGCTCCTCGGCCATTGTCAAGATTGTGGGGTCAGTCCGACGACCAGCTTGTAATTTCGCAATCCCTGTAACCCAATAAGTAACATCGTTAGAATCCTGGACCTAGATCACGTACGCGATGTTTTTACCACGTCTTTATTAACTAGCTTTCTTTGTTTTGGGGTTCCATACATCAAAAAGAGTAACGGAACCCTTGTAGGATCACTTTGTTGTCTGTCTGTCTGTCAAGACCCTTTTTCTCAAGAATTTATATCAAACTAGTTGCACCCTGCGGTTTCACCCGCGTCTTCCCGTTACCCGCAGGAACCTTTGATGTAAAGTAGCCTATTAATCCAGGGTACAAACTATCTCCCTTCCAAATTTCATCAAAATCGGTTTAGCATTTACGGTGATATGTAACAATCACACACACACAACACTTCGCATTTATAATATTAGTAGGATAATCGACGCTATGGTATCTTTCAGCTGTAAAAAAAAATCTAAACCTATTGATAGAATAAAACATATATAAAATTTTAGTTTTGTTTAGAAACATAAAACGAGTAATGGATTTTTGGGTTAAGTATAAATTACAAAACAGTTTAGGTATTTATGGTTTTCGTTTACAAGAATTCCATAACGAATTAATTTATTGGCAAACGTATAGTAATATCTCAGTTTAGAGATGAAGGTAATCTGATAGTAATATTATGCTAATTGAAAACATAATTTGATAAATTAAATTGCTCAAAGATAGTAAAAGTGCTGAAACTCAGCAACCTGATACGCCTAATAAACTATCTTTACACATGACATGTATAAATGCGAAATTTTGTTTGTTTGTTTGTCCTTTTTCCACACAGCAACGGAGAAACGGATTGACGTGACTTATTGTATATGTTCAAAGTTCAAAATTTTTTATTTAATAGGTTACATAAAGTGCTCACTTTAAAATGGAGAGTGATATAAGCTACTTTTCACCCCGGGAAAATGTAATGTACGGTACTTGTAGGCATTTCTACGCGGGCAAAACCACGAGGCAGAGCTAGTCTAGATTAATATTATATATGTGAAAATAGCCTGTCTGTTTGTTTGTTATCTTTTCACGACTAAATTACCGACCTTGATGAAATGTAGTATGGACGTAGATTAAACCCTGAAGAAGGATATAATATACTTTTTATCGCGATAAATTGTACGAGTGAAACTGCGGGGAACAGCTGTGACAATATATAAACCTACTTATCAAAATAAGATTTTTCTTAGATCATAGTTCGTGATCGGATCTTGGTCGTTAATTATGGAAATGATGACGGCGGAGTGTGCGTCGTGTTTAGTGCTAACTTTATGTTGCGTTATTATCACGGCTCATTTTATTGTGGTTTTATTCGATTCTTATGCTTATGTTGTCGTTTCGTGAGATCTACTATTTCTATTTATTGTATACTAAGTTCTTGGTGTCATTGGGTCAAGATATTAATAATCAATAGAGTTTACTTTATCCTGTTTTGCTGGGAAAACAAACAGCTGGTTTGAAAACGTTTGCTGTTGGTAATGTTACTCAAATTACGAGTATAGCTTGTGAAAAGTCATCACATTTATTAACTGTTTTTTATTCATTGTTGACATTATACTTACATGGCTGACGGAAACGTTAATAATTAAGAATATGGAAAGCAATAAAAAAAACTACTACTTACATTGTCATTGTTAAAAGACCAAAAAAAAATTGGTAGGTTCCTACTTTCGTCACCTAGAGTGATTTTAATTTCTTTCTGAAAAATTTAGTAAATAGTTCTACCAAAGTAGGACATGAGCTCGATCTTCGGCTCCTCTCATCAAACCACTCCATGAAATGTTGAACCCGTCTGAAATGTTCTAATCAGAACATTTGCCTACACAATCCGTTAGCAGTCTATTCAATTAGATCCGTCCATATACCGTTCACCGTAAAACAATTGCTATTGCAAATGCTGCCACAAGAGCACCGTCAATCGTATCGACTGACAGAAACAAAAAAGCTCCGACTACATCAAAGAGTACCGAGTTTACTGAACCAGTAGTGAACCGATCGCTATGACTACAAGAATGAGTGCAGATGACCGTAAGACGCGGCGGCAACTGCCTGTGACCGCATAGTAGGTACGCCACGGTCGTGATCAAGGGAACCGACTAGGCGACTGGAGGCTGTAGTGCGCAACTGGACTTGCTTCCACTACGCTGCACTTGACAGCTAAGTTTAGTTAATTGTCTACCATAAAGTCATTGACTTTGTAAGTCGACTCGTTGTTTTGTTATTTAAGACACCGGTGACCTGCTAGCTAACACGGAATAGAACAAAGAGATGACCTACAACAAAAATTTGAAAAACCCCCGAATCATTGGACCGATTTTCATCAAGCATAGCTAACTAAATATTGGAAAGCCAATGAAAAAAACCGCACCGAAATCGGTACATCCGTTTGAGAGCTACGATGGCACAGACAGACATCGACGTCAAACTTATAACACCCTCTTTTTGCGTCGGGGGTAAAAAATTGGCGGTATTAGGAAACTAATTGTTCACGCCCAAAAATGAACTAACGACCTTCTCTGCCTGGTCTATTACCGGTGTCCAACAAGCATAGTTAGTTTTAAGTTTAACGTTTTAAAGTGACATACGAGTATACCTATAGGTAAAGGTGTTTATTAAGTATTGAAAAGACTTTTGACTTTTGAAAATCTTCTCTATTACCTATCCCGTGGGAATTTTGAAAACAAACCTACACTTCCATAGGACGCTACCCTGAGCATTTTAGTCTCTATAACTTCGGATGTAAGCCATGTGTGCGTCGATTGTATGTCAGACAGCGACACTACGACTTTTTATATTTAGAAATATTGTATTATAATTTCTAACTAAAGTGACAAACAGCTCAATCCTCTTCTGAGAACTAATCTTATTCAATAAAGCGATCAATAAACATACTCATATACAAACCCTTCACTTCCTTCCTACATACTCGGAAACGCGCCGAGTGGTCCATTGACAACTCGTGGAACAATGAAAATTTATTAAAATGCAATAACAATAAAATTCGTGTCCGGACATTAGTGATGTTAAGTTATTCTCGAAACGCCACTTAATGAGAAGTGATGGGTTCGTAAGAAAATAAAAACAATGCGGGGGTACCAACGAGGTCCGCATCGCGTATGCGGGGCGCATGCGAGCGGCTCTTCATGCGCTGTATGCAAAGAAATGCCTTTCACGGTGTTGCGCGCATCGAGAGAAGTACTTGTATCCACGCGTTTCGAACAAGAAGATTACTAATCTGTACCCCTATTAGATACAAGTTTCACAAACCTACTTGCTATAGAGTATAGTGATTTCATTTTGTAAAAATTTAGCAATAACAACTGCTTGGTTTTCATTTAAATATTTTTAATACTGGAGAACAAAAATCTTGTAAAGATTAATAATATGATTAATAATATCAGCTTCCAAATCCCTACCAAATTCCAATCATATAGGTATTGATAATATTATAAATGCGAAAGTGAGTCTGTCTGTCTCACTCTCACGTCTAAACTACTGAGCCGATTTAAATGAAATTTAGTACAGAGATAATTTGAACCCTAAGGAAGGACATAAGATACTTTTTATCGCGATAAACTGTAGCCCACGCGGGTGAAACCGCAGGGAACAGCTAGTAGAGATAGAATTGCAAGACTTTCGTCCTTTACAAACATAAATATGAAACATTGAACTAAACTGAATTTTCCACAGATCTAAAGGGAAGATAAAACCGTTTACTTGGTATTACCGAAAGTCCACCCGATGGCATGGTATAAATCAGACACCCACGTTGACAGCCGTACCATTGGAACTCTAAGCCGACTAGGATTAGCCGTGGTGTCGAATCGAAAGCGAATTGACGTCAATAGACACAGCTGACGTTCGGAAGAAACTAAGTCTGTAAGAGAGTAGGAGCTCGAAAATAAATCTATGGGTCAACTATCATATCTATCTACTAGCGGCGTCCCGTGACCGATGACCCAGATTTTTCCGGGATAAAAAGTAGCCTATGTTATCATCATTCAGGGTATGAGTTATCTCCATTCCAAAGAACATTCCACTTTTCATACTGCCCTGGACCTGAACGCAATATATTTTGTATAAAAATTTTCGTTTCTGTCAATGTCACATGACAGTGACAGTCAATTTGCTAGAACATCGATTAAAAAGATTAGTTTTTGTTCATATATGGTAATAAATAATGTTGATTTTAATGACTTATTTTAAGTAGGGCCGACTTCCAAAGCGTGAAACGGAATGAAAAAGAAAATGCGGAGTGCGTTAAGTTAAAATATGTCATATGAAACTTCGAAGTTTCGTCATCGTTTGACCAATAACCATGAAAGTTGGCACACAAACAACGTTTTTATGTATTTTTTCATGGAGACGGTATGTGGTATGCAATCTATCCAGTTTTTTAAACTCGCCCTTAAAGGGCGCGGGTAAAACCGCAGGACGGGACGCTAAAACAAAAGTATTCAAAACTACACGGCCTACAAAGTTGAAATTTGGCACGTATGTTTGTTATAAGGTGTAAACATCAGTGACAAAAGGATTTTTGAAAATGTATCCCCTAACGAGGTCAAGTCGGTTAGTAAAGTTTGTATGGAAAATGTCAACTTTTGCGCTGGCGAAGTCAAAGCGCGGGTCACCAGTTTAAAATTTAAAAATATATAAAACAAAAGCACGCAAGAACACGAGCAACTTATCAAGCTTTCAAATTGAAATTTATTAAGTGCACTTAATTGCAAAACCTGACCTTGGCCCAAAACCTTAGGCTGTGACTAACCTCGGATCGAAATTGAAATAAAACAGATGCCACAAAATACACCTATTTGCATGTTATCTTTCTTCTTTCTTCTCTTTTTAGCGTATTATGTCTCTAAAGTAAACATTTTTCCAAAAGAAAATCTACGATTTGCAGAGCGTTTAGACACCCACGTGTGTTCAGTAAGTGAATAAAACATATTTGGCGATAGCTAGCCCGGATATTACCACCGCTTGCTCACCGTTCGGATCGATCGTCGTCACATCGCGTTCGAGTCAACTAGACTGCTTTTCCGTTCGTTCGACACTAGTTGTTATTCCCCACGTCGCCTGTCACACGCCGCTCGGTAGCACCCATCCGTAATAAGAATCGTAATATAAAAGCATTATAATCCAATCAGAAGGTAACATGATGTGTGACCGCCCGCGAGCTCGATTTTACATTCGGAACGCGACCGTGTCGATCGTTAAATATTTTTAATAGTAAAAAGAATTAGAAGTAGATGGGAGCGCAAGACACACGCAGCGTATGAGAACTTACATGTACACAGTTACACTCTCTCGCTTTCGTTCGACATTCCTGAATTTGCTATTCAAAGTTCATTGACGCTCTGAAGTCGATCACGAATCGGCGCTGTTTGATCGATAGCGAAACTGCATTTTTAATTCAGTTACAAGCACTAAATGCCGGTTTATAGCTTGCATGCGACGTGCGCTGGCTGATGGATGCTACCTACAGTCGCTTGAGTATCGATCGTGCCCTTGTTTTGTTCACTTCTAACATTGCTATAGAAATCTCAAGACCAAGCTCAAGCGGGGACCGTATTTCAAACGCTTAGTTAGGAAGCGGTAGAATAAATAATGCAGCTAATTAATTGAGCCAAAATATTATTTGCATAAACTTTCGTAATAAGGCTCCGTCACGGGAAATCCGGTTAATTAACAACCGAATATTTTCCGTCTGATGACCGCTATTTTACCACAACTGCCTCCAAATGAGAGTCGTTCACGATAAATGATTTTATTTTTTTACAGACAATAATAAAGTTAACTACCGTACTGAGACTTTTGTACCACTAGTCATAAAAAACATCGTAAAATGCGTTTAAATTATGACCAGTTTGAAATGCATTTCGAGTAAAATGATGAAAATTATAACTTACGCCGTCTAAATTTGAATTTGCTAGGGGGTAAGTTTGAGTACCATTGTAATGAAAAATAATAAAGAAGTGTAATAATGGTATTACTATTGATATTGGCATGCAAAAAAAAGTACATAACAACACATTTTTTTTTCGACACAATTTAATGATTGCAACGCACCGAACTAGTATAGTTGAAGCGCAGCGTAGGTAAAGTAGCGTGTACACTGTACATCTTGACTCCGCACGCATTGCAACAAATTGAATACGCACTGCGAGCAAACGCTCAAAACAAAACAGCAGTCAATATTTTATCCTGGAACAGGCGCGCGTTGTAAATAAACACTTTAAAAGCAAAGCAGCGTTGCGACGTTAGTAGGCACCTAAAATACTCGTCGTCGATACGACGATCAATAAATTAAAATTAATTCGGCGTGCGAACGGAGAGATCCGATACGCGATACCGACGCCTACATTTATCATTCGCTAACACATCGGACATTTCACAGAGGTCACCTGTAGTCGAATGTAGGCTCTATCACTCCGTACATAGAGGTCGCTCATGCGCCGATGATCGAGCCCGTAATGATCTGTCGTGAGAACAAAGGATAACTCGTCTAAATACAATAAGAGGAAGGGATAACTTGGCGTGCGTATTGCTCGTCGTAAAGGTATGTCCACACGCGCGGACACGTAGACCCTATGCAGATATGGCTGATGTCACGGCAAATAAACGCGGCAGACTGGACGACGCGGGCGTTGTGACCTTGGGCGATCGGGAAAGTTCTCACGATGTCTTATTGCTTTCTTGCTGCTTTCGATAGCCAATTTTACATATCACCATCGTAGTAACAAAAACTTATGTGCACTGTGGCGCTGAAAGGCTTGAGGGAGAATTTAAGGTGGTACTGAAAGACATCTCGTTTTCGGCCAAAGCTGAAAGTGTAACCTATGAATTTCATTGCCAGATGTGTTCTTGCAAAAAAAAGCAATCAACAAAAAGGGGTGGGAAAAACCGTTACAGAGAGTAAACAAGACCGATGCATCGTCAAACCAACACTTGCAGTATACCCTGTGGCGCGGTAGTGATAAGATCTCCAACTGCATCTGCCACGGGGCCAGGGGTCGGGGGTTCGATTCCGGTGTTTTGTCTCACCGGCTGTGGGAACCCGCCATGATTAGTTTATGATTTGATTTAATATTAAGATTTACTGTTAATTTTGTGTGTCCTCCCCCCAGTGGTGGAGTTAATTGTTATTACGCTTGTTAAGGGCAAATTTGTAGGCACTAAAAGGTGCAAAGTTATGATATTGATAACAAAAAGTGCGTTCCATTACTAGATCAAATAGTCTTTTTCAACTAGAACCACAGAAAGGTCTGTTTCATGAAAACCCCACTAACACAATCGACCCGTTCGCACACAAAAAAAGCAAAATCTTAACCTAATTCAATTTCCGCCTTACTTACTGCCATAAGTTTTTGTTTTCTATTAGCCCCGGTGCTTGTAAAACACGAAATCCCATAACAATCAAGGCTTAGTGGCACACAAACGGCATATCTAGTACAATGGCTGAAACTTGCAGCCCTATAATGAATAAAAAGCGCCGGTGGCCGGCCCGTACCACGTACCACGATCTTTATCGACCGAAGTTTGCGATGGATTTTGTACCATAGGGCGGCAATGTTCAGTTTGGTAGCGCTGTTTTAGGATGTAGTGGTAGGGGGCAGGTAGGGCATGTGGCGAGATGGTGCGATAACAGGAATTATTCATACGCACGTTATCGGGCCGCCATCGCTCGGCTATTGTGAACGCGGCCTAACGCGCGAGGGGTGGCTCCCGGTTGTCGCGGACGCTGTCAAAACGTTGTTGTATGTATTCGGCCCAATGTGATGCCGGTACTGATTCATTATTGTTTTATACCGTGTTGTTTGCTGTAATGACCCTACAGATCGATGCTCGATTATTATTAAAGGGCTTAAGACTTTTTAGTATAGAGCCCGTCCCCCCCACTTTTCTGCTATTGTAATTTTTTCCTTGATTTTGCGAACACTGTTCATAAAGGAGGCAAAATGAACAAGAAAGTATTTTAGCGCAAACTTCTAAAACATCCAAGAACGGAGATAATTGATGTCAAAGTTTGAGGATGTTTTAGAAGCCCTTTGCTTAGAACATTTTATGTATATTTTGATGTCTTCCATCATTATATTGATGATTAAACAGTGGCTGCAAAAATAAAAAAAGTAATAAAAATGGAGGTAAAATTAGGGAGGCACTGACGTCGTATTTCCTTTTACTGAGTATCCGAAAGAGTTCACAATATTAAGAGAAAATAATTATTTACGCTATACCTATATACGTGGTTTAAAACAGAGGCACAGTCATGTAACGAGTGACATGTATGCCCCACTTACAGTTGTTGATATAGCTGACCTTACAAATCTTTCGAAAACAAACATTATCTCGATTCTACGTCATCAGATTTCACTAATTAATTAATTACTTTCGACATTATGTGTCCGCAGAGTTCATTCCCCCTCTGTCTGCGACTAGTCGTGGCGTACGGGTGCCCTTGTGATATTGATCGCTGATAATCTCATGATCTACACCTGGCCTACGATGCGGGCCTTTATACGTATCTTCATCACTAAATCTACATTGTCTGCTTGTGACGAATCCATCTACAGATACAGCTGCATTGTTTTATAGTAAGAGCATTTTATATTCGGATTTATCGGTTATTTTGAAACAAAAGACTAGTGCTGATACGCATCGATATCGAATCGGTGGAATATTCTGATACCAAAAAGTTATCTCACGGTAATAATTATTTACTATTGCAACAAAATTTCGGTGTGATCCCAACATTTTTCTTCTCTCCATTTGGTGGGTTAGTTTTATGTAATTTCTGCGAATAGGGCAGGCATGTGTAGTTAACAATCGTACCCTCATTCGTGACATAAGTTTTACAGCAAGTTAAGTGTAAGTAACCAAGTATTAGCTACCCGCAGCGAGCCGCGGGGCTCCGGCAATCCGCACCCTGCTGGTGCCGCGGACCGCAGGGAGCAGCGTGAAGGGATGTTCCCTCAAATGAAATCCAACCAATCCACGATCGTTCCACGCAGATAATTATTACCCACCCTTCGTTCACAAATGTACCCGTACATATGTTTGCTTTCACTTATAAATAATAATTTTTCAAACATAGCAGTGGATGGGGAATTAAAAAGGGCTCGCATAACCATCTGCCTTCTATCAACAGAGCTGTGAAAATTTAGCAAGACTCATTACATTAAACATCGCCTAAAAGAGCAATTCAAAACACGCATTATGAACGTATGAAAACACATCAACAAAGAGTATAATCAAAACCTGACACTACTGTGTACATAATTAATGAAATTTCCAGCTGGCCTACAATTTTAATTGCTCAGTGTTGTGATACTCCGCTTTTGAAACTTTTCGGAAAAGTAAGGCCTTTTGTTCACGAAAGCAGCCATCGAGAACCGAGTTGCCTCTATTATTTGTTTATGAAACAGGCATTAACAACGAACAGTATTCATAGCCCCGATTACGACGTTTGTAGATGAAGATGTCGTGTGAAAGGCCGGTGGTTACGGACTAAATGATATTAATTTGAGGCGGCGCGGATGAGGAAGCAAAACATTTTGGAACTGCCCACTATAATGACGACTAATTTTAATGGTCTGGTGTAGCAATCGCGCTACTATCGCTAGATCACATGATCACGATAATAGTAATTTAAATGTGACTGATTCGAAGGGTTCTGAGTATCGCGTGGCGTGAATGTGACGTTGGTTGTTTGTTGCGCAGGTCGGTCGCTGAGCGGCGGCAGCGGGCAGGTGTGTCGGCCGCACTTCCACACGCCGCTGCACCCGTGGCTGGAGTCGAAGGCGCTCAGCAGCGGTGCGTGGGGCGGCGGTTTCCAGCAGGACGGCGCGCCCGAGGCCAAGCCGCTCTCCCCCGCCCAGCACCACCACCCACACCCGCTGTTCTCCTTCCCGCCGACGCCGCCCAAGGATTCGACGCCGGACTCGGTAGCGGCTGCGGCGCTGGGCCAGCAGGACTACCAGGCGGCCGTCGCGCACGCCACCGCCATGAGCGTCGCCTTCATGCAGCAGCAGCAGGAGCTGCCGCTCTGCGGGGACGTCAAGCCCATGATGGGGGCGCCACCGTCGAAACAGCGTGAAGGTGCGCAGCCGGACTCGTGCCCCCAGGAGTCGAGCCAGCCCTCCGGGGAATACAACGCGCAGTACAATGCCGCCGGTGGCGAGTACTACAACTACCAGGGCAAGGGGTATAGTGGGGCGCAGCAGCAGAGCAAGCCGCGTCCGAACAAGACGCGAACTAGCGCCGGTGAGTCCGCGGGACCGTCCGCTGCACCGCTCCGCCCGCACCGCGACACTCACAATATCGCTCCACGCTTGTCCGATCACACTCTCAGCACCACTGAGTCCGCTCTCCGTAGCCCGTACCATTGTTATTGGAATTTCAAAAAGCAGTAACGGGGAGCAATTAGTTAAGTCACAGCCGTAATGTAGCTTTCACTTTAAATTCTAAGCTAATCAGATTACAAATCAAATAAGCGAAGTGCCGTTCGAGGCTAATCGAAGCCTGGAATGGCAGTCGCGATATTCTTCGCGTAATTAGAATCTCAATAGAAATCGTCTCATCGACAATTGCGATTTATTAATTCGATAGCAACGTCGAGATTAATATTTCATTTGTTATTTCCAAACGGCACGGAAAGATACTCGGAGTAGTGATGTGGTCGGATAAGCGCGGTTCTCGCACAAGGGTTGTGGCACACGTTTTCATCCACACGGTGTCGGTTCGCCGCGAAGCTTGGGATTTCGATGTAACAGATACTAACTGCTTGTCTTATACACTAACTGCTGTTGTAACCGGTGAAGGTTTTACTAAATGAATTGGCTTTTGCAGCAGACGTGACGCCGGACTATGCTAACGGCTCCGCGCTGGTAACACTAGTATCGAATTATTGCGTTAATTTCAAATAGGTTCGGTTTGTAAGGAAGTTCTATTAGCTATTATATTTATTTCACAATTAGCCAGTCACTGTAACTGTGCAGTGCATTGTTCCTCCATGTGAACTGCCGGCCTCGACTGATGTTGACCAAACACGATGATTCTCATTAGGTACTTAATTGCGACCCACTATTGTGTTGCTTCGTGAGCAATTAAACAAATGTTTTAAGTAGATTTCTATTAATTTTAGAAATTAGTCTGTAGACGTAATCGCTGTTTTGATGTCGTTATGCATTTATGATCTAAATTGGGGATGTTAATCAATTATTTAAGTTTGATCATTTTAATGGGTCTAAAACAACCAAACCTTAGGAGTTTTGTAAAGGGTAAGATTACGAGACTAGGCTGAATATGGCGGTTAATTATAATAATTAAAAATTAAAATAATCTACATGCTGCAGAGATTCCTTAAAACAATAAATACATACCTATATCTAATATCTAAAAAAAATTTAATGTCCTCTCATTTTGAGGATTAAATCGTTTTCCTATAAGCAGCAATAACTTTTAACACAATCGGAAAATCTACTCCATCGAGTTAAATACTTGGATTTCGCAAATTTTGTTTTGATAATTTTTTAACGATATTTTCAACGTTTTTGTTTCTCTCATATCGTAGGTAGTCAGTTGCCTGCGGGACGAGACTAATGAGATCAAGGCCTAAATAACAGTTCTATGTAAAAGGTAGGTGGCATTGTTCAATTTATTGCAGTTGACAAATTGCTAAATGATATTATTGCTACAATCGCCACATCTAAACCTATAGCGGCTGGACAAGGTGAAATATCTACGAAAGATAAAATACCATTAAGTGTTAACAATGCTGCATTAAGCCGTATAACTACTGCGTATCCTACTAGATTTATTAATAGCGTGACCTTTATAATCTGTTACAATCGTAAATTGAATGCAAGTTTTCGCAATAGAAACATACCTAAATATTATTCCGCAACAGCCATAATATAACAATGAATTACTCAACAGTAATTGTATTAACACCACATAATGGCTCTTTATTTCATATTTTTGAAAATATAATTACCTTGCGCACTTGTTAAACTTTGACAATAGACGGGAACTGACTTGTCAGTCAGTGATTGTCTCTTAACTCTTATTAGAGTAATGAGTGCATAGAATTATGTAGATTTACTGTACCAACCCAAAAATAGAAGCACAGTATGACCACCTTCATAATTTAAAGAGCCATCTGCAATCTCGTTAATACATCACTGAATAGCTGAATATGTATGAATAATCATTTAGAGGTAAAGTTTGTTGTAAGTATGTTATGGGTAATCTTCGAAATTACTAATCCACTTTTGAAAATTCTTTCGCTATTAGAAAGTTACACTATTTATCAGTGATTATTGTGTGGTTTCACCTGCGTCAACAGCTATTTATCAATGTGTAATCAATGAATTTACAAATTACATATATGACGGGTGGCCAAGCCCAGTGCTGTTTTAGCAAGACTGACGTCAGCAATGATGACGTCACCATCATCGTCATCATCAGGTCGGGGCATGATAGGTGGTTACAGAAAAACGAAGTAGATAGTTTTCAAACTATTTATTCGGCAATAAGTAGTCTAGGTACTTGGCACAACAGAGTTCGGGAGGTCCGATCGCTACGACGGCTCAAGCCAGACTGACTAGAGCTCTGCCGAGCGGTCGTATTTATACCAAAACTGGCCTCGCACAAGCAATGTTTACAAACTTCGTAAAAATTGCCTGTGATCGTTCCAGCTGAGGTTTTAACCTCTAACAATCATTATAAAATTAGTTAACTCATTGACAATCGGTTATTATTATTATTATTAAAATCACAATAACGGCTTTGCGCCGATATATATGTAATCATTGAATTTACAAATTATTTAGAGCGAATTAAAAAACCTTTTAATTTCATACTCATAATGCCTTTCACATTGAAGATGTTGCCTTAAACATAGCCACAAATTTATAACAGACATAGTTTGTAACTAAACAAACAACGCAAATTATTCACCAGACAAAAATGATTAGGTACCTACGTAGCAAAAGATTACATAGAAACAACTTACCACGTTCAAACTGTATTGCCACAATTATGTTTATTCAATATTTTAGTGAAATTTAATGGATTAAAATGTAACAGTAACAAAGCGGCAAGGCGATCTAGATAAAACTCTATTCTCATGAGATAATTAGAAACGTATTGAAAAAACTCAGGAGCTGCGGTAATTGACTTGTCATATCGTTAAAGATAAAGACTTTTGATATCATTAGCGGTAAAAGAGTTGTCATATCGTTTGAGAGTTCCGTGTGATATAACGTTGCAAATAGAAAAGAGAAGCGTTAATTAGGACTTTGTTTTTTTTAAGTAAATCGTTACATTCACCGCTGTTACGTAAATGAGTCGGTTTTAGAAGGTACACATTGTCTTTTAATATTTTGACGTTTCTGTCATTAATTATCTTCTGAGATTGCGGAAACAGGTCTCTTAAGAATGTAGAGAAAGACGGAACCATTTAAAACGGCTAGCAACTGATTTATTTTTTTGCTATTTTACATATAGGTAAGTGGAATACTTTAGACGGACTTTGTTTTTATAAATATAGGAAAAAAGTAAACTTAGTGCAAATTTCCTTTTCTGTTCAATCATTAGAATCTAAAGATCGGTCGTATTCTGCCAACAACTCAATTTAAGTCGCTAGTAACATGTGGTATGCCTTTTTTGTCCAGTTTAACTAGTTTAAGGCTGCAACCCACTGCAAGCGAGTAACGAAAAGCGAGTTGCTCCACTATAATGAGAAAAATGGAGAGTTATTGTTCTACATCTAGATATGTATAATAATTATCAATATTATAGCTGCTAGTGGAAAAAACATGAACATAGCTCAGATGTCTTTTTGCATTAATGGAACAAAGCTTAGGTAATGCTTATTTTGAGATTAAATGTACAAGCAGACCTATGCCATCAAAGAAAAGTCTGTGTATTGTCTACATTGTAGACAGTAAATAAAAAAATATGTATTCATATTTGATATTGTAAAGTCTACAAATATAAATACATACAATAATGACAACTTTTGTATTGCCAAATCTGACAAACAAAAAATTATCGTTTTTGTTTTATCTAAAAGTACTTATTAAAATAAAAAGTTAATGAAATTACGACTCAAACAACATTTCAACATCCTTCTAGTTAAGCCGGTTATCGCATGATTATATTAATTATTATTGGTGAGAAAATAGTAAGTCGCTGAATAGTTATTCGCACGCAGTGTGAGCTGAGCTTAACCAGTCCGTTAATTGCAACAAAAACGTGGAACATACAACTCGTATACTTACCTAATTGGAAATTGACTACTAACGTACTAATTTAATTAATATTACTTAACCATGACAGTAGACTCATTTGAAGTGGGTAGAATTATTAATCTTTTTAACACTCACAGTATGTATCAAAGAGCATAGGCAAGTAATAAGCTATCTTTTTCGGCATTTCATTAGTGCATAAAGATTTTTTTTAAATGGATTTATTATTTTAAAAATATGATTATTGTAAGTATTAAATAAATAATATAAGTAAGTAAATTCCATGTTGATAGGGTTTAAAAAATATAACTTTGAGACAGTTCAAAGGATAGATCCATCATGTATATTGCCAAGCTCACACGTTATTATCTAATAACGAGCCTTTTTGGAAATAAAGTTTATAAATTGCAAAAGTGAAGCATTTCCAAGCCATGATTTTAATTATGCCACTTAAAGACTTATTAAAGAAAAAATGCCAGTTCATAAAATGCTATCGTATGAATGTTTTTGTATTTCTTATTTCCAGTATTATTATTGTAATAGTACATTTTTTGATATAAGATTGCCTACATTTAGGTAGAAGTAATGTTCGTACCTCTAGCGATACTTGGTGCGTCTTAAAATAATGAGCCACTCAATTTCACCACGTACATACACCTAACTGCGGTGAATCATCATCATCATCAGCCGAAAGAAGTCCACTGGTGAACATAGGCCTCCCCCTTGAACGCCACAATGAACACCCACATTTGCATCCATCGGCTCCCTGCGACTCTTACAATGTCATCGATCTACCTATCCAGGTTTCAAAATATTCTTGGTTCTGGTTTCATCTTGGTTTGTTCAGCAGCTTAGGCAAGAAAAGGTAGCAAACAGACAAAGAAAGTTACTTTTGCATTTTTGGTCAAGACTACTTCAAAGCGTACGACCTTATATAGCCTCTTTTACCAAACGTGAGAAAAGACAACTAGCCTAATCTCTACTCGTCAAACACTACAGAAGATAATAGGCATCATAGACTACCTACAGGCTTAACAGTGGGCATTATAGAAAGGCTTATAGATGCAAAGTTTCTCGGTGGAAGCAGCATTATGATAATGCGCGTCGACCGGACGCAGACCATTCCATTGTGCGCGAACGGCTGACCTCGAGCCATACTGTAACTCACACCGATGTTGGAACTAATTGTTATTGCCAGAAGCTGTACAGCCACAGTATACCTACACTTCTTGTAGTAGTGCCCACTAGTAGAACTAATTGTTTACCACCAGTCGATGTTATAGTTACCACTAGTGGTCTAGACAACTGAGAGCCAGTTCCCTATCATAGCGAGTAAGAGACCGCTTCCTTCGACCACTTCATCAGTTAATATCAGGTGACTTGTTGTGTGGTTGCAGCTTCAGGATAGTAGTTGTCAGACTACGTTGGAGGCCTTCGTGTGTTCTGAATATTCTCACAACAATCCGCACTGGGCCCGCGTGGTTGACTATGGATGGCCATACTACAGTGTCCCCGATGGGAACATAGGAAATAAATAAACTTCTTATAATGATAGTGCAGGCAGTTATATCACGTCTATGCAGCTCGGTGAAGTTGTACAGGCTAAAGGCCTTAGCAGGCGTCTGGCCGAAATAAAAATGTGGAAAATGTCAAAAGAAACACCAAGCACCTATAGGTGTTTTCCGGTAACATGAGGAACTCGTTCCCAAGCCAGGCGTAGCGTTGCGCACCTTCGACTACATCGTCAGTGAGTTGTGGTCAACCCCACCCTGTAAAATGTAAAAAAAGAAAGAGATAATGAAATCGCATCACAAAGTAAAATAAAACAAGATAAAGGATAACTTCAGCTGCCAAAGATAATCGTTCGATCATCAGCTCCCGTTAGACAACCTTAATAAAAGTAACTTTAATATAGGTAGAGTAGAAGAACCATGTTTGCTAACCATACTCTTTCATTCCTTGACCATGAAGCTTTTATTTCAGATCTAATCGATTAGTTTTATTCATTGCTGTAATCTAAAGGCACTAAAGGTTTTGTCACGTGGTACAGTCAACGACAAAAGTCGCTGAACAATTACAAATTTAGGCCTTAAACACCAACTCTTAGCCGCATCATCACTTAACATCATGTGTGTTGTGTTGTGGTGAAACGCTACCTCGTAAGTTGTTTAAAAAACCCAAACGTTTTTTATAGCAGTCGGGTAAATAGTACTTTTGTTGCTGACTGTACAAAATCTCGCGTCGCTCTACGACATTCAAGCCCTAACTGCAAGTATCGATCGAAAA
Organism: Opisthograptis luteolata; assembly: GCA_931315375.2. Taxonomy (NCBI): domain Eukaryota; kingdom Metazoa; phylum Arthropoda; class Insecta; order Lepidoptera; family Geometridae; genus Opisthograptis; species Opisthograptis luteolata. The sequence continues at coordinate 4,471,242 of OV928038.1, read as the reverse complement.
ATCGTGATCAACAGCATTGGCTGTAGTGTTGCCAAACTATCGATGGTAAAACTATCGATTGTTTTCATCTCAAAAAGCCGTACGTCGTCGTCGATCGTTTATACTTCGCAGGCAGCAATACTATTGATAGTATCGATAGTATTGCCTCGTTTTAAGGTCTCGATAGTTAATCGATAGGCCTATCGATAGTGATTTGATTGGTTGGCTATCGACAGACTATCGATTAATCGATAGTTGACTATCGATCGGCAATGCTATTTGGCTGTGTTTGAAGAATGTCAAGATGGAAAGGGCAACGCGAAATAACGAGCGGTCAGCTCGAATCGCAACCTGTTATTATATCGTGCCTATTTATTGAGCGGAACCATTCAACACTTTCTAAAACAATGTTACGTTCACTCGGTAAGTATTCAAATTCAATGATTTTGTGTAGAAACAACGTGAGTGTTCCTTTGTAATAGAGCCTTGAAATAAACAGGTGCAGTAAAAAAGAGGGAAGTTTTTTCTCGATTTTCAACGAAATCCATACTTGACTATTATAAAGGTGAAGGTAACTCTGTCTATATGTTACTTTCATGCCGACACCGCTAAACAGATCTTGATGGAATTTGCTATGGGGATAGTTTGGTCTCTAGGGAAGGACATAGATAAATTTTTATCGCGATAAACTGTAGTCAACTTGGGTGAAACTCTGGGACAGCTAGTAATATTATATACATGTATAAACTGTCGTCGTGTCACTGATAGATAAAACCAACGCAAAGCGTAAATTGTTAGTTTTAGAAATGTCCATCAATTGGGGTGTTACAGTTTTGTATAAAAAATAATACGAGTAAATCCATTTAAATACGCTTGATAAAAAATGTATGAGATACAATAACATATATCATCAAAACTGTTCCAATAATATCATCAACAGTTATTTGTATAGGATGTAAGAGATATCATTCAACTCACAAGTGGCGTGCCTGAGGTTGCGCAACCAATTAGCTACGTGATATGTCCTCCATGGACGGCGGAGCAAAGGAATGAACCACCCAATATCAAACCTTATTATTTCGCTAACCAATTAATCTCACAACAACGTATCCGCTATATTAAGACACATTACTAAATTACTAGAAAAATGATAAATGATACTTGTAACTCTTATTACATTACAGTAACTACGATTTAGGAATTAATTCCATCGAGTAAAAACACAAACCATTTCGAAACAAGCTGTTTATGTACATTTTTACTTTATAAACTTGGTTAGTGCGGTCGGTGTAGTAAATTCGTTCCGGTCTACCGATATTGTGGGATACAATTGCAACATACGAAATTTGCATATTTACGTTGGACATCCGCAGCAGACTGGTAATTAATTAAATTACTAAATTAAACGACAATCGATCCACAAGGAGTATGAATTAATATAGAATTAGACATATAAAGTTTCACCCGATCTGGTCATGCAAAGGAAGCATCTTCAAACTGTAATTAAATAGGGCTGGGCTTAGAAAAAATCTTAGCGGACCGGTCGCCGCGGCTGCTGAGTGCAGGCATGATGTGACCGGTATAATAATTATTACATCTGGTCGGGCTGCACTGGTTGAAGACGAGCGGCAATGCATAGCTCGTCACAAGTAATTATCTCGCAATATGCTAATAAAGAATGCAAATAAGAGCGTCCGACCGTTCGGCGTCCGCTCGTCCGGCCACATCGCTCCCTACCCAGCGCTCGGTGTGCGCGCCATGAAAAATGGCTTTATTCCTACATACCGATTGCTATATCATTATCTACTGCAATCACGGACGCTCACTAGACAACACACATTCGGAACAACTTTCCTAGCCAATAGCTCGTGAAATCTCTGTTTAGGCAAACTTAAAATGCTTCCTGGCAACACAATGCTCAATAAAAATAAACCTCTGGCAAGACCATCAGCTTCCATTATTTTTTTCTATTTGCATACGGGTATATAATTAAAGCGTAATAACAGCCTCTGTGGTGCTGGCGCAACAAAGAATAAGTTTTGAGCAATAATTTAATGGTTTGTATGCAAAATAGCCTCACCGTTACGTGTTGATGGGCCGATGCGCCGAGAGAGCGTCACGGTACACGGGAGCGAATTAGTCCTTAATTTAAATTACATTACCGGGGCGTACATTAGCGTTATACGTGACTATGCTAGCGTTTTTACTTTGTGCTTTCATTGAGTAAGAACCGTCTGGCTGAACGCATCGATAGCTCGGATTAGGGGTCAACATCACTCGAGGGAGTCGAGGGCGAGGCGCGCGGGTAGAGGCGCAGTGTTTGCACTCAGGCGCGGTACGAGTTTCCCCGTGTGACTAGGGCGTGTGAAAACTTCGCGGGTTCTCGAGCGGGCGAGTGCGCTCGCCTGGAGACTCTCGAATAATAAAAACCGCCCACTCAGCTACGTAAATATGGCAGATGAAAATCTTTTATCGCAGTCACGTAGCGCCGCCGCGTCACGACCGCACGTCACTGGCCAATAAAGAGACAGCCGCATTTGGAACTAATTCTGGAATTTTTTCGCTCTAACTTCATTCTCTTTACGGCACTTCAGAGCTGGAGCTGTCTATGGACGTGCATCGTATTTACGAATGACAGTAAATCATATCTTTATTTCACGTCAAAATCACGTCCCGAGAGAGAAACCGTGCCACGGTCTCAAGTGGAATAAAGAAATATTTTTTGTAGTGTGAACGTATTAAAATGTTACGATTGAATCGGAACGAACAATTAAATCGTATAGTAATTAATCAGAAACGGAGTGCTCTGTAATAATACGTGTAATATCGACGTGGTATGGGAGGCAGGCGGCTGTAAATCTTGAAAACGTCGCCGCCCGCGGCACACCGAACTTTCACAAACGTTTTTACGAATAGAGACGTTACTTACTATTTAACCAAATCACTATCAAACTCTTGAGACTCGGTAATAAAACTTTGCGGCACGAGTAATATCCTGTTATTTTTTTCCTAATAATCGTTATTGGTGTTTATTTATTACAAACTACGAAGCAAATTACAGGTTTATCGATCCAACAAAAAATATAAAGGGTTAGTCCAAAAAGTGAGTCGTCGGCCCGATTGCAATAAGTTTTCGATAAGGTCCGGGGATTTAATTGCCGGGTTTGATCTGGTTTTACATAAAAAAGATGAATGGCTGCATTACCTAAAGCTCGTAAAGCATTCTCGCTTCGTTTAACGTATTTTTTTTGTATTATGGTCGAGCACTTTCACCTCCCTTATTGCAGTGCAACATTTATTTATTCAATGCGTCGATCGTAGCGTCCGACTAGGGACCAGACTAATATAATCAGATCTAGATACATTTTGATTATGATACAGATACTCATCGGTACCTACGTATCGATCAAATCGATAGATGTAATCTGCAACTCAATAAACCTGATTCATAGAAATAAACAAGGTAAAGAATAATTTATTGGTAGGACGTTCGCAAGTCATGCGTGCTTCGATTTTCCCACGGCGATTGTAAATAGTTTCATATTCGATACAATATTTAAAGATAAGCTGCGAAGGTGTAACGAGATGCGCTTCTAAATTCGATCTCTGTAAATCATCGATCGTGTAATCGAGTTTAGAGAGAGATTGTGGGCGGCGCACGCGCATCCCATATGTGAAAACATCCTCTCACTAACCACGTGAACCACTTTGCTCAGATTGCTCATTCGAAACGAGAAAATATGTTCCTGGAGGGGGTGGCTCGTCCTGGGGTCAGATAACAAACAGTTGAAGCATGCAACGATTCTATTTTCATTAATCTTCTCCGCTTTATTAGTTTTAATTTATATTTGGTGTCAAATGTAGCTCGTCTTTTTAGCGATTTGCAATTCAATCCGGTTCATGGATGAGGTACCTTGGCTTGCGTTGAAGATTGTTTCAAACGTAGTACGTTACATATAGCGAAAATTAGCATGTGGGTAATACTTTATAGCTCTGGTTATGCTCTGTTTCGCGTCTAGCTCTCCACTATTTTTGCAACAGCCATTTATTTTCATAGCAACTCGCTGTTGTTGCTGCATTTTTTAGTAACAATCAAGCGTAGTTGTGAAACCTTTTTTAAATTAACACTTGAATAAATTAACGTGTTTTTGTACTTACCTGGTGTTTTGAATGAAGTTCACTTTTATAACTCTATTGTTGTTGTGAAAATAAACTGTGAGGGAGTGTTGCATGCGTCGAGTAACAGTAGGTCCATAGGCTCTAGCTCATACATTACTTTCTCCTAGATTTCCTTTGCGTGTAAAAAATCTTGATATTTTTTCCTCGAGTTTCACTCGTCGCGCTTTCCCTGGTTAATTGAATATTTTACTATTTTCGTTGTAATTGCAATTACGCTGATGTTGAGATAAACATATGTTGGAGAGATGATGTAGTTGTTTATGTAACGTAACCGCATTAGTGTGTGTAAGCATGCTTTGTTAGTTAGTTAAATTATATATGTAATGTTTCTGAATGTGACTTTTCTCTCGTCTTTCCCAGCCTGCCAGGAAACAGGTAATTCCTACCCTTTATACCAACAGCTTATTAACCTTTCTTTTCACTAACTTTTGTTTGACTTATTCTGTGTTTCGTTTATTTTTGCTTACTTACTCGTTTTGCTTTCAATGTTAAGATTATTGTTATGTTTAAGCACCTCAAGTATAAAATCACATGAACTTTTGATTAATCTGAAACATGCTTTGAGCCCAATAGTAAACTTGATGATCTAGTGGTCTTGATCACTTAAATACCTCTTTCGAATAAAAACCACTCATCTGAGGATGCGATGATTGAGTGGGAGATTGCAGAACGTCTTCCTTTACGTTCAATTGTTATTGCTGCCTTTAAAATACTTGTTGTTGTCTGCATCCATCAGTGAAGCATTAAATTATTTCGTACATTTTTCTTCCGCAACTAACACTTTTTTGTCCCCCAGAGGGTCGGGAGTGCGTGAACTGTGGAGCCACCAGCACACCTCTCTGGAGACGGGACGGCACCGGCCACTACCTCTGCAACGCCTGCGGACTCTACTACAAGATGAACGGACAGAACCGACCGCTGATCAAGCCTAAACGAAGATTGGTGAGTGTAAGAATCCGACCAATTTTGTATGTTGTGTATGTTAAGATGTGACGGTGTCAGGGGCTTCGTATTATTCTAGGAGGAAATTATTAATATTCAGAACATTTTCCAGTTGGTCAATTACACCTTATATACAAGATCTATTAAGGTTAATAAAAAATAAATAATATTTGACTATTAAAATAATGTGAAACAGATCAAAAAACATTTTCACCAATAAATAATGGCAAGGTTTTAAAAATCTAAATCTTAATCTAATATTATGGACCATTAAAAATTTAAAACTGATAATCAAAATGGCCGGTAAAATCTGATATTTTGGTGATTTGGCCAGTTTGCCAGTTCAGTCGATCTGATTATAAGGAGAAGTTTTTTTTTTATGTAAGTACTTTCTTAATATAGTTTCATGACCTTTTTACATAATAAACGAGTTTCGTAACCAGTAGTTCCCGGAAAGATTGTTAACAAAATAGATAAACAAGAATGATGAGACCACTTCTCTGATGGTGGACCTCACATTAAAATCTAGTTTTTTTATGAGCATTGGGCGCGTGGTTTCCTCCACCACGCAACATTTTTTATATGTTGCTCTCAAAGATAGCATACCATCATCTACAAATAGCATTCCGAGACAATCTCCCCGAGAATGGGTGTTGTTTACAGTTAAGGGGCAGTAATAAAAAGGCGGGGCATGCATGCTCGGGCACGACACAGCATTAAGGCTCCCACAAATTGGCCTCTTATACGAAAGTTGAACGTTTCGACGAAAGAACTCGACGTCCACTGCGACCGCTATAAATCTTGTTAACATTTGATCTAAGCTTGGGTACGCATAAAAGTAAAACAATGCCACGTTCGGTGTCACGTCAGGCCGGGCATGGCTCCGGCTAACGAGTCGTGGCCCGTGCGAGCAATACTACTCGTACCTACAATTTACTTAATACCCGTCTCACAGGCATAAACTAGCGGAATGGCCTGAAATATTTGCCTTTTGTTGGCCAAATTACGTAACTTCCGAGCGTTATGATTTCATTGCAGCGTTCCGGGCCGCGTTAGCGATAGCCCTGCATGCAAACGCTTTATTACCTCATTTGCGTACACAATATAACTGTCTCAATTTGTCAAAAATTGATCCAATCTACGAAATAATACCCTTCGTAAACAATATGAGCAATTTTGAAAAACAATTCAGCGTTGTAGCTACTTAGTCGAGTCATGGTTTTTAAACCCGGATGTTGTAATGTAACTGTCTAATATTTAGATTTGTTGTGTTGTAGAGAGTTACCGTTAATGCAGTCTGGGAGATTAAATGTTCACTTTTGTTTTCGCAGCTGAGTTTGAAACAAGGTTAAGCAGGTATTTTAATTTTAAATACATTTTCATGTTTCATGAACACTAAATTTATAATCTGTTTTAGTCATTAAATTAAACTAAGTAGAGTTTTTTCAGTTCTTACAGAGAACCTATGTCTGAACTAGGAACTGGCTCTCAAGTGAGGTTACCAGAATACACCCATAGCGCTGCTTCCAAACATTTAGCTACCATTTAGCCTTTTAGGTTTCATCACGATGTTTTCTTTCACCGAAAGTATAAGCTCATTGCAGGATTCGGATCCACGGCTTACAAGTCGTCTACGTCACTACCAAAATCATCATTTAGAATTAGTCTAGCCATCCAAAGGGGAAACGCTGCCAGTATCTTCGGAACCTTGCCTAAAGGGACTCCTTTTAATAATATATTGTAGTTTTTAGTTTAGGTTTTTTTTATGTATATTTTTGTTACATTTAAATACGAATAATATAGGAACTTTCATGAGATCATTATTTCATATAAATCTAAAGAAGAAACCAGCAATCTAAACTATATATGAACAGTTTAAGACTTCGTGACCTTCTCATACAAACAATCTATGCAAACATTAAATTAAGTTTCTATTCATAATTAATAAACTCCGTTTTTCACGTGCACTTGACACGAATTTATTAATTACTTAACTGGGAAAATTGTGACAATGCTAAACTGTTCACTTTACCCATAAAATATAGGTAGTTGAGCGTAATTTATATGGCATTGATATAATATTAAACAATAGAGTAAAATATAAACACAGTTTACCCAACATTAATAGATAAATACCACACACAGACAAAAATAATTTATTTATACGAATATTCAGAAAAAAAAACTTTTATTGACGTGACAACGTCTTATAATTCGATAGAGCCGGCTGCACGCACGAAAAAACATGACTCATGCGGCGTTACCTCGCTCTGCGGCGTTACCTCGCTCTGCGGCGTTGCCTCGCTCTGAGGCGTTCCATGTAAGGCTTGAAGTGCAAGCGAGAGCGCGGAACGAGCGACAAAGAAGCACAATCGGCCAATCGACGTTGTCACGTTCAACTATCGTCAGTAAACCGACTTTACAGACAACCAATTTTTTTTTGTAACTGAGTGGAGACGAGTAAGTCGCTCACCTGGTGGTAAGCGCCCCTTTTGCCCATTTACAGGTCAGTATTCGATTTTAAACCTCTATATGTCTTGTAATTTCACTGGAAACGTTGCCTTTCAATCCTGAACACAGTAACGCCTGCACACCACTGCTTGGCGGCAGAATAACTGCGTATAATAATATCCATCTATCTATCCTAATATCATTTTATGCGTAAATAATAATGTCTTTTTATTTAGGGGCCATTTTCTTATCCAACGACTTACGTTTTAAGAAGATAGAGATCAGCTAGACGGAAATAACAAAGCTTCACTAATAGCTCAATCTTAAGTTTAAAATGATGCAAATAATACACTCTTGCTTAATTTCGACACAGATGTGTTTATATTTCGGTCAGACCAGCGTATGAATGGTAATAAAGTCATAAATATACGGTTTACATTAAACTATTTTGCAATTTGGCTATCTACGTTGTATCGTAGATAGCAACTGAATAAAATTTTATGTGCATGTCGTTATTATTAAATAACAGATTAGATATATTAAGTTATCACTTTATATATCTGATCTGTAACACATTTCAAAGAAATGCAGTGATTCGTAGATGAAACTGGAAATTTCTTATTTTAGATATATCATAATTTGTATAATCTATAACGTTTTTTTTTTGTGTTTTAAATAACGATAGGTTACACGGTGCATTAATACTTAGTTATTTATGTATGTAAACTAGCTATGCTATGTGGTTATTTATACTCTTGGTTTTATAGTTTTTTCGGGATAAAAAAGCTTATGTGTTTATCTAAAGTATAAGTATGCCATCTTCATTCTAAATTTTCCTTATATCCGTACAGACGTTTCGATGTGACGAGGTAACAAATATATTAACTCACTTTTTTTTTTTTTTTACTATTTACAGGGTAGCGTTTGACCACAAGTCACCTGATGTTAAGTGACGATGTGGTCACTAAATGACAAATAACATTTTTAACATTAGTGTTAATAGGTAATTACAGATTCATAGTTCTGACCCCCAACTAGGATTCCCTGTAGGGTATCAGATACTACACTGATCGGGGATCCAGAATACCCAGACACAGAACAAATACTTGCGCTAGTTACCAACACCAATATTGTACCAATACCCAATATTGTAGGTAATAATTAATTCACTAAATGCTGGCCGCATTGCCGTTCAACGCGGCAATGCGGCCAGCATTTTGGGAACGTTGCCAACTGGTAGTGGTTTATTAGATTAAGTAGTTTGTTTAGTTTGATAAGTAGTTTTATTTTACATTTTAAGGTTTAGATAAGTGTTTTTACTTGTGTCATTTCTTTTTAAATTAAAATTCTATTCACTAAACTTTTTTTTATAAATTTACTATAAGTTTACTTATACTAAAAGTTTGATGAGAAAATTTACTTACCTACAATATTGTGTCAGCGAATTATTTTTATTCAGTAAATATGACATTTAAAAATATAATTCCATAAAAGCTTTTGAAGCAAAACATGTCTAATTTATATTATGTTTAGTTGACACAAGTATTTGTGATATATCTGCGTTTGCACATCGCTGAGGTCGTGTAATCTCCTTGGTCTTTTATAATATGTCGGCGCTCTTTGAGTTTGACTAAAGTGGACAGTAAATTGCGTAGATACATAAAAAATATGGAAATACAAAGTGCGCGCGTGCCCACCTGTTCTGTAGAAACGGAGTTACGTTAGTACATACCGCAACCAACATGAATTACAAGCGATATTTTAAAGGCAACAAGCTGTTCTCTGCGATTCCACTAGCATCAAGATTCCCACAGGATATCTGTCACAATAAAGAATATGACACATAGAGTTAGTGAAGACGAGCAACGGTGAAAGAATTTTAAAAATCGGTTCAGTAGTTTTGAAGATAAGCCACAAATGTATGTATATAAAATTGGTAGAGAATAATTCTCCGACATTTTCCTTTGTTTCTAAAAACTTTGTTGTATGGTTTTCATGATTTAGTTGATTTTTTTTACTATAATTTATAACTGAAGAAGGAAGATGGGTTTAAAAGGAGTTCTTAGGGTTCGGCAATGCCTCTAGTTTTGTAAATGTCTATAGACGACGGTGACCGTTTACTCTATCACATAAAAACAAAAGTAGATTAACGAACAACCTAACTGCTTCAATAAAAAAAGTGTTTTAAAAAGAGTTATAATCTAAAATGATGATCGGACTCTTTGTCTTCACATTCAATCCCTACTAATTCCCTATCCCCTACTAATATTATAAATGCGAAAGTAACTCTGTCTGTCTGTCTCCCTTTCACGCCTAAACTACTGAACCGATTTAATTGAAATTTGGTACAGCAATTTTTTTATAAATAAGGCATTAAGTATTTTATCACAACTCTTTTCTTGATTTCCACAAACAAAGCTAGAGATTTGTTAAGTAAGACATACACATTTCACTAGCACGTTTCTTTCATGTCACTTGCTTTATAAATTAAGTGGAGGCTAGCGTGACCACGTTTTCAGAGAAAGCGATAAAACTGCGCACGCGCAGGAGTGAACTATAAAGTTAGCGCGCGGCAGGCAGGGTCAAACGGGGGACGGTAAGGAATAAATACATTACACAGGTTGGATAGTAGCAAAAGGTATAGAAGTGCATACGGTGTCGTCAGAGTTTTATTTGACGGTGTTATGTTTCTGAAGATTTATTTGTAGTCCAATAGCTTCTTGGTAAAAAGGTTACTAAAACAAAGCTAAATAAAACACTGCGGTTGTGTTTCGTGTAGCTATATACAAGGTCACCTTTTTATTTCTTACTGGGTATCGTTTGACCACAATTCACCTGATGTTAAGTGACGATGTGGGCGAAAGTGGCGCCGCGCTACACCTGGGTTGGGAAGTAGCACTCAAGTGGGGCGGAACACATCGAATAGGCGCTTGTGTGGTGATGGATTCTTAAATTGATCTTGTGGGATAACAGGAAAATCACAAGTGTAACCGCGTAACGCAGGTAGTTTTTTTTACATTATTTAATAATGCCAAATACTAAATAACTTGTAGGTATAATACGAACCTATATGTATTATAAAAATAGCCACCAAATTATAGGCATTGTTAAACAAATCGTTAGAATGAATATATAATGCACTAAGTATGTCAAACACGTAACATACATACATAACATTGAAGCGATGATGGCTCAGTAGGTAGTGAAGTTGGCTTGAGAGGTCGTAGGATCAAATTCTACCGTGAGCTTAATTTTTGGGCGAAGGAAAACATTGTGTTGAAACCAGGGCTTAGGGCACCGACCCTAAACCTAAGCTATCAAAAAAGCGTTTTTGTTCCGTAACCAAATTTAAATATAGTAATATTATAAAATAAACCATTCTTTCTTTTATACATTTTAATTTGGATCAATAAACCGGCCTTTAGTACACGGAGAAAAAAGTCCTTCCGAAATACCGTTTTCCTTCTGAGTCAAAAGGGAAGGATTTGTGATTCAGAAGAAAAACTAAGGCAAAATAAGGAAGGAATCGGTCTTGATAGATAAGACTCAGAAGGAAAGTCAATTTTTTTTTCTCAGGGTAGTAGGGTATTTTGTAGTGCTTACCTACCTAACAAACTTACTTACCACCCTTAAAAATCTATCGCCGAGTACATCTCGGTTTGTACCGGTCAATTGAGAGCCACTTAACATCACGTAACTTGTGCTCAAACGCTCAATATATTGTGACGCGCAAAAACTTACATATTGTTAAAATTCAAACGGCCAAGCAGAAAATGGGCGGTCATAGAACTGTTCCTATTTGGCATTCAACAGCCGGACTAGTGCCAAATAAACTATTACAATGAGAATTCTTATGGCGCAGGAAGAGCCGGTTCCACACTGTCTGCTTGATCTACTATCGTGCCGTGTCGTAAATTAACTCGGAGTTACTACTAAACATCGAACAAGAAAATGGAATATTTATCAATGGAACTAGCTATGCCTGCTATGTTATTTGTATATACTAATTTTATCATTAGAATAAACTTGACGAGCCGATTTTGTTAAGGTACTACTTTATTATTTTTCTCTGGGACAGATGATAGTGGTTTTAAAACGAAAAAAGGAAGAGGTTCGCAACACAACTCAATATTAGTTAGTCACTTTCGCATCTGTATAAGAGCTTAGCTATATAAAGGGCTCATTTTTATTTTACGTATTTCAGTTTAATTTTTAGTTAAAAGTTTTTTCCATACTACTCCTACTACCGCAAACAGAGTATATAGACACTACTAGAATCGCCAAATAAATAATTGATGAGTATTTTTCAATAACATGTTATGTAACTCTACACTCGGTTGTAACTTCTTTCAAAACCATCGTTATCAAAATAAATATAGGACAATCTAGAAGTTTAACATGTTTGTATAGGTATGTATAATACATCAACAAACTAATAAGAGTTCAGCATACTTTAAAAATAAACATTTAACTTGGTAAGCAAACGCGACGGTCATTGAGAAGTGAAATGTGTGAACCAGATATGAAATTAATTTAATTTAAAACTTATTTATCTCTTGACTTGTTCTTTATTAGTTCAACTTGTTACAATTCTGCGTGTTGACGATGTAATTAAAGTTTAAATCTGGGCCGCGGTTGTTTTCGGCCGACGGCGACGGTCGGTAGTGCCCGTTGGTGCGGCCGTGGACACGGCAAGGGACAACTCTCGGCCATCGATCACCGCTGTGAATAAATCGTGGTTAACGACGTCCAAGTGGCCCAAGCGACGGCTTTTATGCGACTCAACAATTAAATGATCTTTAAAGGTTAAGTTTTTTTTGTGTTAAGTGTTTTTTTATTTGGTCGTATTTGATGTTTTAAGGCTAGCGTACGCATTAGAGCCGGCCGCACCGCAACGCATTATTACATTTCTTTCAAACATTAAATGAAGAGAGAGATGCATGATGTTTGCGGAGCGGCCCGCCCGTGAAGTGTGCGAGATGTCAAACAACATTGGCGGATAGGTGCTGCAATCCATCAAACTCCTCATGAAATTATAGTAAACCGTCCTATAAGAATGATTTAGTTCTACCTACGATTTGTAAGAAAGGACCTTTAAGAACAAAAAGTTAAATACTATGTAGTTATACACTTTTATTACAAGTTAGTTCATTTGAATGGAAGACGAAGTTTTCGATAGCTTTGACGTTATCGCTTACTTTTTGAATCGATTGCAGAATGGAATTCTAATTATTCGATTCTTATTAGCAAATAAAGTGAGTCATAGTTACCCATGCTAAATGTAGACCTCGTGGTCACTCGCCCCCTTCTACAAATAGACCACAACTCAATACATTGAGTATAGTAAAGTAAAGTTGATTCGTATTATTGTTCATGATGTAATTATAACGGTCTATTGAATTAATATGACAGTTTAAGATCACTATCGCGACACCACCGGACACTAAAGATCAGTCTGGTATCGACAGAAAACAAAACTTGAATGGAATAGTAGAACTAAATAAATGTGTGACTCTGTTTTTTTTATGAAACAGGTACTATTAAAGCTTTCTACAAGGCTTGCCAAATATTATAAGTTTAATGTCATAATTTATATTCTATCTATCCTAGATATATAAGTTTTTCAACTCAAATGTAATTAGGCTGTTTGTTTATTTGATAAATCAGAAGCTTACATCACGCTAACAAAACATTTTAATAACTGTAAATTATATGACACAAACTCTGTAAGTGATATTTTATCCTGTCACAATACGGTCCAAAATATGATAGAATGTGCTCATAATTCATCTTTAAAATGTCAATAATGACGTGTCAATATAAAACGCCCGCTATATAAGTCTTAATAGCGCAAAAAGCATGGTCAGCCTACTCCAGGGTGAGTGACAGAGGGCTCACAGCGGGGATCCAACTTCACCATCCTGACTCCAACCTACCTGCTCGTGAGTCACAAGCTCAGGTGTTGGGTAACTGAGATGGATTCATTTATATTAACACTGGAAGAAGTGGACAACTTGTACCGGTCGAACGAATCAATACTTAGCAGGTTTTCATAATCAAAACAAGGTGTCATATAAACATACCGACAATTGTAATGAGTACAATAAAATCATTAATAAACAACTAGTCTTTTTATTAGCTTTGACCTAAAAGATTACAGAGTGTTGACAGACTTGATTTAACGCTATTTGCTTAATTTATGATTATGATATCATAAATCTTGGATTATGCCGGTAGGTAATTCTGTAGAGTAGTAATCTCTGCGCCGCTTAGGGATCGCTTCATTTTTATTGCATTTCCATAAACACGAACCCTTGCCTCATCCCACGGTCTGGGACAAAAAAAAAACGCTTTTGTCAACGCCTTGATTGATATGGTAACCTTCCCTTGTTTTAGCAAAATCCCGAGTTTAGTATCTTTTTTTTCCTCGCCTCGTTTATATTTTTATTTGCCACGTCGAACAGGTTTGACATATCACTAAATTTCGTAAGAAAAATTACTTTTTCGGATTTTTACACCGGTGGCCCGGTGTTATAAATTATCGATTTTTTTTATACTTGTGCGTCTGTGCTCATTGTGTGGGGGAATTGTACGTTTTTGTGTATTTTTATAGTTTGTTGGTCTACCTGTTCTAGGCGCCAGTGGCTGTGACATTTATGGCCAGGATATTGGGACACAATTAATGTCCATGTTAATATTAAGGAAACAAGCGTTGCGGGAGGCCATAAATTCGTATGATGAAGTGCAATGAGCAAAACAAACCCCTATTCTTGTCAAAATACATTAGATATTTTTTGTTTCCTAGAAACTTCAGGTAATTGGCGTGTCTAAAAAAGTAAATGATGTTCCAATATTGGAGCGTAAGCTACCATTTAATAGAATAGGGCTGGCTAATCGATTCGGGCGGTCGGGCAAATAGTGATCGATTCTGAATAAGAGCGCACTCGATTTCACGCGATAGAGCGTATAAAATCGATTGCTCGGCTTTACGTGTCCCTTTTGTAACATGTTACGGAGCGTAACAGGGAGTTTCTGATCTTAGAAGTGATCAGATTAAAAGTAATTTAATTACACAACATATAAATCTTAAAAAAGTTTTGTTTTAATAGAAGTACTTAATACAGCGGAGAACCATAAAACCAAAACCAGAATGTTCCACATTCTACAGTCTACAACATTGCAATCACTGCCAACGTAATAGCTTTGTAAAACAGTGATTGTTACTTGAAATATGAGTGATTCTCTTGTTACACTAATCGTTTCGCGGTGCAGTTGTTATTTATCGGTAGCCGTTGACCATTCGAGACGTCTTTCTTCCTTGATTTAGGAGCACAAATTGCAAGCTTGGAATCCTGCAATCTTCTCGGCTTAGCTTTACTGCAATCAACACTTTGTAAGTTTAATGTTCGCTTAACCTACCCTAAGGCCTGCCTTGCTAACTCGGATATAAAGTCAGCGACAATGAGTCAACATTTTAGATCAATGTTACTTAGATGTAGATAGATTCTATACTTTATTAACATTGTTATACCACTAACATTTAAAAAAAATGCTTTTGGTGATTGTCCTGAGAAAAGAATTTTTGTATCCCTTGAATTAGGATGGTATCGCATCGATTTTGTTTGGTATTAAAATTTCATGTCCCGCGGCATATGTTCCCGATATCAATAACAGAAAGGCGTGCTTATTAAATATGCTTATAACACGTTGTTGGCATTGTCCGGGAGTGGCGTCATTAGTCAGCGGGCAGCAAGCGCCTACCCGACAATTTGAACGCTAGCACTACGCACCGGTAAATTGCACGCTGCCACCTCGCACCGCTACACTTTTATTTATTTCTGTTTATACACTCAAATCCTAATTACGTTCCGAGAGCGTAAACTGATTCGAATGCTTTTTGGAACATTTGGCGGTGCGAGCGCTGACGGGCTAATGACAGCCCGCGCTTCCTGCCATGTTAATTGTCGAGAGGAAGTCAATAGGCGCTTCGCATTATTTATTAGATCGAGTTTTGGTTTTGTTGCGCCACGGTAGCGGAGGCACTTACGCGTCTGTCAGTCCGGCCGGGGCTTAATTCTGATCATAACGTAATACGGTAGTTTGCTTGTGGTGCCATTCAAATTGATTGCTATGCTTCGATCGACAAAAACAAAGCGACGAATTTTTGACACACGGTCGAGGTACTTAATGACGGTTAATACTAACAGCTACCGGTTTGCTGGCGAGAATTTGCAAATCTTTTACTTTAAGTTGGGTACAAAAAGATAAATGTAAGATAAGATATTATAATTATCATATTCAATCGAGATAATTGTTGTTAAGTACCTACTTCTTAATACAAAAGTAACTCTTCACATTATTAAAAGTACCTTATTAGACAAAAATCACTAATCAACATACTCTAAGTAGCAGAAGCTGTATCTTAAATCTACAGTACTCAATAAACCGGTAGGTAACATTCAATCTGTGCGATGTTCCGATGGCGGTAAATTCACCATTTTGTCGATAGCGTACTCGTCCCACGCACGACGCAAACATGCCACTGGATTTAGTCCTGGTCACTTCCGTGTTTAGTTATCTTCAGTCCCCTGGCTTAGCACTAACACACAATCACTGTTTATGTCAGTCATTAGTATAAACGTATTTACATACATTTTCGTGCAGTTTTTCAACCTCACCAAAAATAACATAAGCGGACAGGTAAGTCAGTAAATCGTCGCTATTTTTCCTCAATATTACGACGACCGATCCAATTGTCAGCCTGGTAGGTGGTAGACCAGTTTTTTAATGACTTTATCGATCTGTTACGCAATTTACTATAATAATATTGGTCATCAGTTCACATATAGGTAGTCGACATTGACTCATAACAGGTGGTATTGGACCTTTATGAACTTCCATCGCGTTCAACATTGAGATGGATAATGACCGATAAGCTCTCATAATAAAACGTGTTTGTTATTAAAAGTGCTATTGGTTTAAATTTTATTTTCTTTTATTTGCGGTCAGAGTGTGTACAGTTTAGTTTTATTTTCATAGAGCCATTAAGTTCGAAATAAGACTTTTTATTTCGAAACTGTATGTAATGTTTTAATAAAAAATATTTTAAAATAATAAGGACTACAATCGTTAACAAAGAAAGCACCTAAAACACACTAACGCTACATAATAAAGGTCGTTGCACACAAAACATTTGTATGTATCGCACGATCGCAGAGGATCGCGTAATTGACGCAATCCGATATTATCCGAGATGTAAGATCACGCATCGCGTCCCGATAGCCTTATCGATTGTGACAGTATTTACCCATGTGAGATGTTTAATAAGCTTTGATTTAGCATAACGCAATTTATTTTAAACAGTGTTGCAAACATACATAGTTGCTTATCATTTCAATAAATTGTTTAGATTTTCACAGAACTTTCAACTTAAAAAAAAGCTTACCTACCTACATAAATTGAGTTTAGTTTATTCTAGCAAGGATACGAAATTAGAAAATGAATTTCAATTCTAATAAGAAAAGCAGTCACAAGATTATTATCATTTAATACGAATTATATATAAATTTAATCTAGGGTTGATTTTAATCTCAGGAATCTTAGAACATCCAAGAAAACCGTTTCCAACAACTAGCGTTATGTTCTCGCTCGCAAGATAAATGGGTACTATGTATAGAGTGATCGTTGTCCGAGCGAAAGACCGGTTGGACGTGAAGCCGTAACGAGCGTTTCGTATACAATAGACCTTTTAGCGTCATGCGGTTGCGCGTCAATCGCGCGGACCCGACAGCCATCGCCGGCAGTGAGCACTCGCCTTTACACACCGATGCTTAGACGCGTTTCACTAATCTAGGCCAAACGAGAGATTTGACCAATTAACTAGCTCTAATATTAGGTATTGCAGTTAGTCTATCGGCTAATAAGATGATCTGTTTAGCCTTCACTTTAATGAGATATTTTATATAAAATACTGTATAGTTTGAAAACTGCATTTTTTACACTGTTTCAAAAACATTGCAATAATCGCGCTTCACAAAAATTCAACCGAATAAATGTTTAAAATCGAATAAAATCGGAGCAGAACTCGCACGATAAACAATTATAAAATACGTGCTTTAGGTCCGAGGCTCGGTTACGACAACTATGATAACAAAAAACAAGGCGAGTCTGTCCCATTCGTATGAAAATAAAACATATCCAGGGGACTGACGTGCGTCCGGCGTCACTTAGCAGCGCAGGAATGATGTGACAGCCCTTGCCGAACCGAATACCTTTTTTATAACATAAAATTAAAAATAGAGTAAAAAATTACAAAGTTTCTGAATCTGTTCCATTGTGTTCACGTTTTGGAAAAATTTAAATGAGCGAACGGTGGTCGCTTTTTTGAGGGTCGGAATCTCGAATTCGGCGTTTAAATACATACGGTTTCGCGGTTTAGCGCCATGTTTTTTCGATTTTGCGCACATTTGGACGCGCTGAATGCGACGCGATGCGGTAGATTTTGCGCGATTAAACCCCGGAGGTCGATAGAGTAAGTTGTTAGTGTTAACGATCTAAAGTGATCGCATACACTTTCGTTGACGATATTATGCTGTCCAGCGAATGCTGTTTAAAGGTGAATTTCGAATTAACAAAGTGCATCTATCTTTATTAACACTGTACGTTACGTTGACGTTACACCGATGGTTAGTTTTATAAATCCATAGATAACATTACCCTGGGAATCTGATACTGCTTTCTAATCTTCCAATACAATTTCAATAAAACGGCTTATCGTTAATGAACTCTTGTACTTTATTTGCGTTTGTCGGCGGCATTTGGGGAGTACAGAGCATCGATCTCGGATATTTAGAGTGGCAATATGAATGTATTTATTCAGGCCGAGGGCGGCCTCTGCCTAACAATGCTACGCTTGTCGCTGCCGCCACGCTAAAGCTTCAGGGCTGTCCCGGACACGAGGAGAAGATGATAAAATCATTCAAACAATGTAATAATTCTTGATATAGAAAATTAGACTATACTGACACTTAACATCAGAGGACTTGTGGTTAAACGCTACCCTGTAAGAAGTAAATAAAGGCTTATATATACATTAAGAAGGCGAACCGATCAAACGGTTATGGTACCACTTTACTTTGAAATTGCACAATTTTTAAACTTCAAATCTATACCAAGTATTATGCGGACTGCTATAATGGAATGGCATCTTTTCTCTGCTTCCTTTTTCCCAAGTAATATGACCTCTTTAAGACTAGAGAGAACAGGGACATTATGGGCCACTGTGTTCCACTTTCGACTAAGTCATCGCTTACAATCAAGAGATGTAGGTATAGGTTAAAAAAAAAACCAAGGAGCTAAAAAAAAAATAGGACAAAAATTGCATGAAAATTGTAATTTACTTTATGGTACTCAAACCTGTAAGTAAAGTCATATTCAGGTTTTTACCAACAATGTTTATGACGCTCTATCTCGCAGGGATGTAGGCCAACCCTGGGTCGGATGTCCGTGAATCAGGGCTGACACTGCAGCCTGGTGGTCCGCGCGTCACAGCGAGCGCGTGCTCCGCGCTGTTCGCATGTATTTCAACCCTACAGATTTGCATATAAGTTCTCTCTGCTTTGCGTACGCCTCATATAAATACAAAAGGAATGCTTTGGAAAAGTCCATATTACAAGAATCCCACTTAAAATTGTGAGATGATTCGAGATAAAAATTTAAATAAATAACAGCTAACTGACCACTAATAAGAGTCACTAAGATTTCCTTGCATAACACTATCCAGTCGCGGATCATTGTTTCTTTAAATGCACTAATATTATATAATCGAATTGTTTCTCAACTGTCGCCCAGCAAACCAAGTCATCATAAAAACAATTGAATGTGAAACGACCAAGGAGATTTTGTGTTAATCAAATAAATTATGTTTCTAAAAATATGTATCTGGTGAGATACACTTCTATCGTTGTGTGTACGCGTGTAACTCCCGCCTCAGGCGCGCTCCTGTTTTGCTCATTTTGCGCCCGTTTGCCATTGTGTTTACCGCTTTTACCATTGTTCGAGGCCCATATAAATTGGTCCGCGACGGTCTACACCGGTGACAGGTATATTTGAGTCGTCGATTTCGGCCGATAATTAATCCGTATTGTTAACTGAAACGGCCCACCCTTGTTTGCACACCGAAACATCCTGAGTCAGTCCTCTGTGAATTTTAATTCGAGCATTGTTATTGGCGGTCGCAGTCCTCTGTCTTCGACATGAGTATAAAGTAATTATTGACTTTCCTCAGTATAATGCGGCTCGACAGTAACTCAGGTCGTAAAAGAAGCAATAACGAGTAAACTATGCAATTGCAATTATTTCTCAATTATAACTGATACATGCCGACATTCACACAGTATAAATGTTTATGAATAGGTGCGGTGCGCATGCACATGTGACTGTACAAAAAAGCAACGTCAATTGAATAACACTACTTCTTATTAATTCAACGTGTAAAGCGTTAAATCTAATATTTTCGTATTGTTAATAAAGTTTTTCTAGACAAAAATATATTCACGTGTTGTGACAAAAACTAATAAAATACATTTACCTAATTCAAGAAACCAAATAAAATGACTAAACTAAACCTTAAAATATGAAACAAAACTACCTATTAAAGTAAAAATTTTAACTCTACCAGGGTTTTGGTTACAAAATGCTAGTTGCATTGCCCCGTTAAAAGGCAATGCTTAGACTTTCTGCTGCATTTTGGTCACGGGTAGCGGTCGACCAGTCGCATCGATACATCTTTATAAATTGTTTTGCATAAAACTATTATATGTAAATTTCGAACAAAATAAACTGCTGCTGGGTCAGTTATGAAAATGTCATTTCACGGTCATTTAGAGCACAAAGAGGTTACGATAATTAATTAGCAGAACGTAAGTGCTTATTACCAAAACGAGCAAAGAGTCCTTTTTTAGATCTTATAGGGTATCATTTGACTGTTAGTCAATGTGGTCGAAAGTGACGCGACGTTACGCCTGGACTGGGAACTGGCTCTCAAGTGAGGCCACCGGAACAGACTGACAGTTCCTTGGCGACAAAATGACTCGCCAGGCGAGGTAGCAAAATCCGAGTGATGCCTTCAACAACATGGTCACTTTAAATCAGGTGTCTAAAAAAAAAATGAAAAAAAATGCCCTATGGTTTCATTACAATGATTTCCTTTACCGAAAGCTCAAGTGAATTCAAATCCAATACTTACAGGTCACAAGGTGACGTCACTACCACTGAGATATCTTGGTTCAATATCACATCGTTGTCGATTTACTCTTGGATTTATTATTCAATTAATTTCTTATATGTTAATGCGTAACTTTGTTCACGGGATCTAAATGCTAATTTAGGTGCTATATAATTAAAATTTATAATATTACTAATATCTAATCTAAGTGTCATATAATGATGAAACTAATCTACCTCATCAAAATTCCATCATTAGTGGCCGATTTAAGGGACACCATATTTTGAGACTGTTAGTTAAAATACCTTAGATGATGGTTATTAAGTCTATGGGTTACTTAGCGAATGCCAGAACGTATAGGCTTACTAAAATAAATAATAAGCAAGTATATACTTTAGTTTCAGAAGTCGGTGGTACTAATACAAAAACCAATTAAACAACGTGCAGTTTATCATTTTTTTTTATATATTTCACTTATTAATCAAAAATTGATTCTAAGGAGTTACTTTGTGTATCTTTGAAGTCTAAGATCTAAAAGTTACACTTTGGAGATATACCAACCTAATGTGAAAAAAATATTTAAATCGGTTCATTGATAAAGAAAGATGAAGAATGCAAGTACAAAGATGTAAAAAAACAAATAATAAATCTACAATCAAATTGCAAACTTTCTGTTTTACGAAGTCAGTTCATATTAACTGTAGCTCGGTGCAGATCATTGGTGTATTTGTTTTGAATAGCAAATATAGAAAAGCATTTAATAGCTCAGCGTCGGCGTTATTGTACTTTATTGGCAGTAAGTCGCTGTAAGTGGAAGCGATAAAACAAAATGTCATCCACCTTCCTCGACCTAATGGACACCTGCCTTTATTCTATTGCTATAGTAAACGACATTACAAATCAGCTAATACACATAACGTTTTAAAGCGATTATAGCTAACAGCTAACAACTCATAGGTTCTTCTTGAAATGAGTTTAAGTTATCAGTTTATTAGTGAAGAAAAAAAAAACAATGGATCCACAGCTTGGTGGTAGGGTATTTTATAAACCTTACCAGGCTAGCTGCTACCTTCATTATAGTGAATCTATTATTTATTTTACAACTGACTAGACAGACTTTTGACAACGATCTCACTCAATGGAAAACGGCGATGTGGTCGAAGGTAGCGTGGCCGATCGATAGTCGACTATCGATAGTCTATCGATATCCAACCAATCGAAACACTATCGATAGGCCTATTGGCCTATTGATAGTTGATACTATCGATAGCTTAAAACGAGGCTATACTATCGATAAAAAATGCGCTTGCGTAAATGGCTAGCGGAACATAATTTTTACCATTTTAATTAAATTTACAATGTATCAGAAGTATAAATTAATATTATAATCATTATTATTTTTGTTAACTGACTTGTAACAATGGAGTTATTAATAAATAATTTGTATTTGTATTTGATAGTATCGCACTTATTCGATAGTATTTTCTCGTTCTAAGCTGTCGATAGTATCGATACTGCCTATCGATAGTATGACTTTTTAGATGAAAACTATCGATATTTAAACTAGGCAACACTAGTCGAAGGTGTAGCATACATTTTCATTCTTGAGTTGAACTCTCCAAGCTATATGCTATCTGCATCATCTGCAGTCAAGGACCAACCTATATAACGATATGTTCCGGAATTCTCACTTCATAGCTAATTCCCAATCAAAGCGTAGTGTGGCGCCATCTTTGATCACGCATTGTCACTAAACATATTTGGTCAAACGCTTGCTTTTGATCGCTATTTCACCTGATGCGACGATGTGGTTGACGACGGACCAATCTTGCCTAGAAGATACCTGTTAACTATGGGGGACTCTAGATTATATTAATCGGAAAATAAAGATTCCGAGAGGGAATTACAATAAAATTATTGTTATTAGTAATTTAACTCCAAAAGTACAGGAGTCATTCGGTACTCGTCATTTTTCCTTACCTTCATACCGGCAGGCGGTCTTACAGAGGAATTATTAAAAATATACCAGTCAACATTATGTCCGAACTTATGAGGAGCTGTCAGTGCAGTGACGCGTGCGTGGCCGACTACCGACATACAGCAGGCCTTCTAGAGTCAACCTCACAAACTGATCACTCAAGAACCTTGCCACTATTAATGCTGTAATTTTCCTCATCACCGAATGTATCAAACTAAATTTTCACATTTAGACAAGGTATTAAAGTGTTTATGGTGTTGGCTGATCTTACCAGATGGAGATTCTTGACCTTCGAGGTTAATCTAGTGGAGATTGTGTAATTATAAATGGATAAAAAATAATCACGCATGTTGAGCGTAGAACAGATGTGGGTCGGTGACTTTAAGCTTTTGGCTAATCATTGTTGAAGAGCATAGCAGTAGCTGTCTATGAAGACGTAACGTCGAGTCTTTTTGAATTTTATATTAAAATTAAATGTGTAGCGACATTGCTGCCCAATTTATGGGTAAATGTCTTACCAGGAAGATGCAAGAGGCGTTACGCAAAATAATTGAACCGAGCAAGAACCTTAATTTTCCGTAACATCATGCGATTAATTTGCACGAGCGAGAGGGCCGTGTAATGATCTCGTCCCATCCTTCACCGTCGCTTATCATTTCTCGTTAAAAAAATGATCCAATTAAACGACCGGTCAGCTCAATACGTTACCGAAAGCGAGTTTAAAATCTCGCGCACACCCATTGTAATAACGCATGCGCCCTCAATATTAAATTTTAACAAGGTATTAATTAAAAAAACTAAAGCAAAATATGTTTAAAATTTCTCAGGGCGCGCTCGCCCCCTCTCTTTATTTTATTTTTAATTCATTTTATTCGGCGTTGGCCGGTGGAGTGGATCCGCCCACCGGTGATTTAAAAGTTTGATTTATCGGCGCGGGCGCAGCGCGGGATAGTGCGTGTGCGCCCGCCCGCGGTAATTATAAATATGACGCGGTGCTAAGCTGCGCCAACTGACCCCCGACCCCGTGCGACCATCGTTCACACTCCGTGCTGAACCCACACCCACCCATTGGCAACAATTCATAGATCACATCTAGGAAATCGAACGAACTCTTGGGCTATTTCAAACTGGCCAGAACAGTTCGACAACAAAAAAACGGACAAAAACGAAACTAGTTTGCATGGAACTTTGTCGCAAGAGACTATTTAGTTTCTTACTTGTATAGCCGTGTGAGAAAAGATTTCAAATGATAAGAATTTGCAAAATTATTTAAATATTTTAATAAAATTTTAATAAAAGGCTGTCACATATGGCATAAACATGACTTGATTTGAAGTATATATAGCCGATACTGAATAAACTGCGTTCGTGTCAATTTGCGTATGGCTCTCACGCATATAAGCTGTATGTTTAGTTTCCACACTACATACATTTGAATAAATAAGAATTTGAGCGCGAAGAAAGACGTCTTCTTTAAAGATATTGATAATGCTACAGTTATACGACAGGCGGATTGGCCCAAGCAATTAATCAAACAAACAGGTGCGTTGCAAGGCAAAGGTGCAGCTATGGAAGTCGTAAATACGGCAGCTGAACCAGAACACTAATGTATGGATAGCACTTCGCCTGATGATTTGACGTTTGTATTGAAATTACAATCGGCCGTTGGAAAGGCAGAATTAGCTTGCAAAATTACTGGCACTTTCATCGGTGAAGTTACTGCCTATTTGTAATAGACCTGTTTATCTCGGTTGGGTGCTATTTGTAGGAATTTAAAACCTGATAGGAGTCCATGTTATTCATGCACGACGTATAATTGAATATGCTTCTAAAAATTACTATTTCAATCTGAAATTGCTATCTGACTATCTAATCCTAACGTTTGACCTCAAGTGACCTAAAGTTAACAAGTGACAATTTGGTCGAAATAGGCGCCTTCCTACGCTTGGACTGGAAAATAGCTCCCAAGTGAGGCTGCCGGAACACACCGATACGTGCTTGGCAACAGATCGGTGAGCACCAGAAAATGTCCTTATTAAAATGATTTCCTTCACCAAAAAACTCAATTATTTTATTTATTTTACTATTTACAGGGTAGCGTTTGACCACAAATCACCTGATGTTAAGTGACGAATTATGTTAATTATTATTATGTTAATTACAGCGCAGGATTCAAACCTACGCCCTACAGGTTGCAAGTCGACATCACTTCCACGGAGCTATCATAGCTTTGTATTTTTTGTTAGATTTAATCAGACAAATCGTTATATACCTCGTCACAAAAAAAAAACGATATATTATTTAAGCATTTACGATTAACGTCACAATAAACTATTTTGTAAATGCAAATCACAGAAGTGACAAAAGTCGTAAAGCGAACCATTCATAAGAACTGGTTTCTCAGAAGCTTTGTCTTTTATCAACATAATACTCCTGTTATTCAATTATAACGACATCGTCATATCGACAAAGTTTTTGTTATCTTATAGTCGATCTTAACAGTTTTCGTTTCTAGACCTCTATAATATTGAGCTTTATACCTACATTTTTTGTCTGTGTGTTGTGGATTCCCAATCCGCGTAGTTTAGATTGAGTATGATCATCTACTTTTCTCGCTGACTGTACAGTGGTACGCGTCAGTGTCACATACACGGAGCGGTCGCCAGAGTCACAACAAACGCAGTGTCCTTCTCGTTCCCATTGAATGCAAATCCGAGCGTTATAAGAAGCGATACGATGCAAAATTACCAACGTTTAGTCGCCTCCGGTACATAATTCGGGCTTACTTTATAATTTAGCCTCGGTCACGCCTTGTTTGCGCAATTTAGTTTTGACTTATAGGATCCGTACAAATCTTATCCCTATAAAGTGTTTGTCTGTTTGTTTGCCTCTATTTTAATGCTAAAATGATTAGACTGATTTTTTTTTCTAAATTGTTCTTTTAGGTATTAACATAGTCCACAGAAACTAACGGCTAATAATGGGACATTTTGCGCTCTACTTAAACTTAACACGGACTTTTTCGAGTATCTAGAAAAGTCACTTTCAACAACCTTATTTAAATTTCTTACACTCGTGTACATTCAAAAACACATAATGGTTAATAAATTCACATTTCACAAGAAATACAAGTTTTGGAAATAAAAACAAAATTTTTATGTTGACAGTTCAATTGCCTCAAAAAAGTTCATAAGTAAAATTTTAATAGATGTATAGTAATAAATATGCCTTAGATGAATGATATTAAGATATCACTCAGCCCTTCACCTGAGGCCCTGCGATGATGCACAGTGACGCGTCGCCTGCGCGCGCGCATCGATCATACGCGTGCGTGCACGGTATCCTTGACGTGGTCACACGTAACGTACCTACAAATTTACTGTACCGATAATCATCTAAGGTATTTTTATATGGAATTGAATATAAGTAATTTATAACGAAAATTGATGTTTGAGGTGACAAAAGTTCTAGATCATATATTTATGTCGTTGACTGTACTGCAACTTTTTACCTGAATTGTTAATGTAAAGGACTAGCCGTTCTCCGCAGTTTCACCCGCGTGGGCTACAGTTTATCGCGATAAAAAGTATCCTATGTCCTTCCTCAGGGTACAAACCATCTTCGTACTTAATTTCATTTAAATCGGTTCAGTATTTTAGGCGTGAAAGCGAGACAGACAGACAGACAGAGTTACTGTCGCATTTATAATAATATCAAGTAGGGAAGTAGAGATTAGAGATGATAGTTTGTTTCCTTGCATAAGATCCTTTCTAAGTTAATCAAATTCAATATGTATGTATTAAAAAGAAGGAATTCAATCATAAATGCTCTACCCAATTTCTGGTATGAGTGCTGCCATCTGTTAGCGGTTCTAGTAACTATTTTTTAAGGTTTCATTTACCTCGCTGTAATTGTAAAAACTCCAATAGAAATCTAATTTGAAAAATGCTAGTTGACACCTTATTTATGACTTTGTACAATATGTTTATTTCTATAAAAAAGACATCAACGAAATCCTGTCTAGAGTACGTCCTATGAAAAGATCGATTAAATGATTTTGTATGAACGTCATTTTAACCTTAGCTTCAATGAGCGCGGCATTAGAAAGATGGGTGTCTGATCGTCTATTATCAAACAGAACGAGTCAAGAAAAGAAATTTGGCAGTGCAACGAGACGGCACAGTGACTTCGGCGTGTCGATTACGACTCCGTAGTACTATATCTATTCTGTGACTCCGATGTATTTCGATGGTAATCTCCCAGCGACTAAGGTTTGATGTGTCAATCCAAGCGCACGGCGATCGCTATCAATGCACGGCTCCTATTGCCTAACCGCCACGCTTTGTTATCCTAACGGACTTATAAAACTCGACGGTTCACGAACACCGAACGGACAATACCGCCCGCCTCTCCAATACGTTTCCGTAAGCCCCGATCTACATAGCGTTCCCACCGCCAATTTAAAGGTGGAAATGAATTTCACGCGAGTCCCATTTCTGCCTGTTACACGGTAATCAAAACAAGGCCGTCCACGTCGCGATCTGCACACAAATAAATCGTTCATGGAGCGAATTTCCCAATATGGCTTCCGTGGCTGGCGGGAGCCGCGCGGTGCGGGGTTGCACCGATTTTATTTCAATACGACGTTATTTTGAGTGTAGAATATAATAGAAACTCCTCAACTCAAACCTTCTGCATAGATATACCATTTATGAACACATAAACTACGCAATATTTTCAATAGACTACCCACAACATCAAAGTTCTGTTGACCCTCGCTCAATTCCTGGAACCCTTCCGTCTCTATATACATACATACCTACTCACCGCTCTACAGTACACCCACATGAAATACTCACACCACGAAACCACTACATAACTGAAACTAGCGTGGTGTGTGTGAACACGATGAAAATCTTTATTTTCACGCTATATCTCTCTCTATCTCTCTTTATCTAATCGCGCCGGTCAGATAAGGACGGAGCGCCGGAAAAACTGGCGCGGGCGAGGGGTAAAGGCTACATCGATTCCGCGCTTTCACTGCTAGGGGCCGTGTAAACCTTTAAAAACATCGTTTTTGCCGCGCGATTGTGATCTCTAGACCTATGAGTATAAGAGGAAAATTTGAGTGCGGAGACAGGTTCGGTAAATGGATTGCCTCCCCCTCGGGGACACTCATAGTGGGATCTAGATGGCGTAGATATGCTGATACGCGGCTCTGTGTGCGCGCTGTGCCCATGTGTGGGTTTGTGTTTTCCGGATACGAACCCGTGTAGTTATGTACGGTACGAGGGCTTCTTCCGGGTGGGATAAATTTTGCATGTGTTCGCAAATATATGAGGGGTCGTCGTAGGTATTCCTTTTTGTAATATAATTTCGCGTTGCAGCGTAGATAGGTAGATAGATTAGGGAAGGAGGCTGTGATTTGATTTGATTAGGAGGTGTTTGGGGGGTCGGGGAGATAAGGCTGATTGGATCGCGGCCGGGGCGTTATGGAAATATGTTTTTAATGCGGGTGGTGGCTTATTGAATTAGCAGTTCGTGTGAAGCGACGCGAGATTAAGCCGCTCGGTGTGTCAATGTTGATAATTTAATATTCATTGGTTTGATAAATTAAACATCGTTTCGGGTTTACGTTTGGTAGCACATATTCTTTGATTGAAACACGCGTAGTTCGTTCGTTTTATTATCACAAAGACGGGCGAGCTGAGAGTTTCTTTGGATTGAATATATTTGGTTTAATTGTCCACTTGATACGGTCAGCATATTCGGAACAATCGTTATATTTTCAAACAATGCAATACGAACGGGATGTTTTGTCCCGACACAATAGTACGAAGCCCTCTACGTTGTCACAGCGCATGCTTTGAGTTTACACTACACTGGGAATTAAAGTACCAACATAACAATAAATGTACTGGATTTAGTCTGTTTGTGATGGTTTTTTTATCTTTGTCGGCATGTTATCCGCTTGTTTGTGTTTTTTTGTTGGGAGTATGTAAGATATCGATCCGAATGGAATGTCGTTGACAGTGAAATGGGTTTCACAATTAATAAACCTCTTCGTGGTCCGGGACATGTGTCTACATGCTTGGAATTTTATTCGTCCAGCGTATATATTGAAGTAAAAGTATTGAACGAATAATGTGCTACTGACAGGTTGACTGGAATTAAAAATGTACCAGCGACATCGATGATGAATAGAAGGCTTAACGCAGTTGCTTGTTTAGATCCGTATAAGTTTAATTAATTATGCTTAATGTTACTATAATGGGCATAATAACAACATTCTATTAGAAATGAACTCTGCATGAGTTCAGGCTTAAAACTGGTGTTGTTTTCTAAGACTATTAAGTTGCTTGAATTTTGGAACAACCTTATACAAATGTTTTAACAGTTTATGTAAATGAGCCCAACTTATTGATAAATAAAAGCTGCCATCATTATAAACGCATATATTTCATTCAACGTTTCCACCGTAGCGGGTATAGAGCCTATAAAAAATGACCCAAATAAAATTAATACCGCTCATAAAATTTACGGCGTTTTCCAGCAATTTCAGCGTTTGAAGAGCGAAAGTAATTCGCCCATAAAATTACGAGTAAACAGCCGTTTTTCCACGGAAATAAAGCTACCCTTGGGTGGGTGGTGACTTCTGTAATCGGCTTAGCTGAGCCCTCCGGAGTCTGGAGTCCCCCGGGAGTTGGTCCCCGGGCATCATGCACCACCCTTTATAAGTTGATGGGAACCCTTATCGGCAGATTATAAAATCGGATTTGGGTAATTGAGTCGTAAACTCACCAGTAATATTTCCTCTTGCAGATTTTATGACCTAGTCGATCAGCATTCTGACATTAGTGAGATTCGGTATCTACTTAATTTAAACTAGCTATACGACTTTATCACATTGTTTAATTAATGCGTAATGTTTGACTACTCAAAAGTAAGTATAATAAAATGTATCGAGAAGGAATAATTAAGCTGTATAATATCAGGATTTCAACCACTTTATACATGCAGTAAAACTTTTTTTTTTACTATTTACAGGGTAGTGTTTGACCTCACGTCACCTGATGTTAAGTGACGATGTGGTCGATGATGGCGCCACGCTACACCTGGACTGGGAACTGTATCTCAAGTGAGGCTGTCGGAACACACCGATAGGCGTTTGACGACAGATTCTTAACATGAGGGTGGTAGCTAGCCAGGCGAGTACCTACTAGAAAATACCCTACCACCAAGCTATGGTTTCATCACGATGTTTTTCCTTCACCGAAAGCTCAAGCTCATTGTAGGATTCGAACCCACGTCCTACGGATCGCAAGCCGACGTCACTACCACTGAGCCATCATCGCTATAAAACTAGTTGCGTCCCACGGTTTCACCCGCGTGGACTACACTTTATTGCAATAAAAAGTATCCTATGCCCTTCTCCAGGGCTTAAACTATCTTCATACTGAATTTCATCAAGATAGCTTGTTCAGTTTAGTCGTGAAGAAGTACAGTCAGCGACAAAATTAGCTGATCGTACTCGACTTTCCCATTGTGTTTTAAATCAGTAACGTTTGGTTTTATTCACAATTTACAAAGTAACGTTTGACCACAACACAACACACCTAATGTTAAGTGTTGATGCGGCCAAAGGTTGGGGTTTAAGATGATGAACGAAATCGGAAAGTTTGACATTGTTCAACGACTTTTGTCGCTCACTGTAATACAAACAAATAGAGTTACTTTAGCATTCTTAGCAAAAATATGTTTATTAATCTCTTCTGAGATAATTATGTGTCCTTTAATCTTTAGATCTCAATCAATTAATTTAAAAAGACTGTGTTCTTTTCCATTTTTTCGTATCAATCCATCACTTGCTACTTACATAGTTACTTACGCGTAATCTTCCATCTATTTTCGTTGCGTATGTTAAGTGCGCGTCATTCCCACTCCCACCAGTGGACCCGTTTGTGGGCCGAGCTAATATGGCCCGCACTAATCCCGTTCTGGCACAAAGGCTGCCATGACTCGGCGAATATTGACGCGAACCATTTAATATTTAGGTATTCCGATGTACTGTCGATCACGGAGATCTTTAATATTTCAAACTTAAACAGAGTGCTCATAGTAAAACATTCCTTATGTCGAGAGTATAAACTCTACTTTGTCAAGTCTAAATCTAAAATAGTACGTTTTTAGTATCGCTACGAATCCCTAATTGCTCTCATTGCCTACAGTTTTTCCTTTATTGTTTGTCACACTCACGGTAAGATTATCTCCTATAAATGTACTCACTTTACTTATTTCCCGAAAGACTTCATATCTTCCCATATAGAAACGGGGTGTCAGAAAATTAGTTATGAAAATTCACTCGTCAAAATATATTTTGAGCTCGATAGTAGGTACTGTTGTTTGAGACCGACAGCCACTTACGATATTAAAACGGACAATACACCGCCATGGCAGTATTCGATACTATGTAGTTAATACCAGGAATCGAATGCTCAAACCAAAAGTCGTTTCGATCGACGCTCTATGAGCTTGTCGTTTCATTCGATAAATGACATGACAAATTAATGGATTTATTATGAGTCGGATTGCGCTGCATCTTTTTATTTCGGGTCGGTTTAGGACGAATGCATTCTTAATTGAGTGAGTGAGGACTGTATAAAACGGCCACCGCATGCCGTGGATATTTTTTATTTGATTGACGGGTAGTAATGGGCAGGTGCGTAAGAGGGACCGTCGATAGCTACCTCGCTTTTTCGATTCGAATACTCGCTTTTTGTCACGTCCTTTTGTTTTGTTTCGATATACTGTCGTATTTCACGTTCATTGTTTCGTCTTACATTAATGGGGCTGTAAATTTTTATAAGCCATATTTTTTGCTCGTCTACGTTACGTTAGCACTCGCCTAAATCTGTCACTTTTTGACTAAATATTCATGTTGCATCATTAAATCAGTGTTTAGGTTGTAGCTGCGAATTAATGCTAGAATATCAAATAGTTTATGGGTTAGATACACAGAAACTTAGATTTACTTGTATGGGTACATTTGGACAGAAGCGTCATAGATTTACGATAGAATATTAATATACTGATGTTATCTGCATCGCGATTGGGAATTGGTAGCGATTTACTTGTTTAAATACAGTGTAGAGTGGACTTAGTGTAGGAATAGAGGTCAGGTGTTTAGTAAGTGGTTTTTTTCGTATAAATTGATGATTTTATTTGTTGACAGTCGCTGCAGAGCGCGGCTCGGCGCGCGGGGACATCGTGTGCGAACTGCAAGACTACTACCACCACCCTGTGGCGACGCAACCAGAACGGCGAGCCGGTCTGCAACGCCTGCGGACTCTACTACAAGTTACATAATGTAAGTAATCCTACCTTGTTACTATAAAACACTGACGGGATCAACTCCGACGATATGTGCCCAAACGCTATCTAGAAAGATCTAGAAAAACAGATCAAAATGTCATTAAAAGTATAGACTGGCGCATTCTAAAAAAATTTTGGAGTTAAAAGTTGAAAAGAAGTACTGAAAACAAAAGGAAAAAATGTTAGTTACGTGCATTATTTTCTTTTTCGTTAAAAGGTGACGTGAAAAGTTCAAAAACTATTTACATAAAAGTGAAAAAGTGAAATATGTGTGATGAGACTGATGAGGACTAATAATACCTGAGTATTGAATGTTTTTATCTATATAAGTATTTAATTCTCTATATGAAAATGAAAATGAAAATGAAAATGAAAATATAACTATGTATATCGTTGTACCTACCCATAACACAAGTTTCGAGCTTAATTTGGGGCTAGGTCAATTTGTGTGCAATTGTCCCCGACATTTATTTATTTATTCAAAAACTACAAGAAAATAATATGAAATTGAAATTTTATATGCACGTTATTTCGTGTACTAGGTGCTTGCTAAGAAATGAGAAAAATCTTCTCCAACGAGTGTGTTAAAGTTTGTATGAGTGGGTCGCTTTTTTATTGAATAAACGTTAACATATTATTAACATTTGTGATATCGTACAGATATCAAATTAAATAATCCGTATTCTTTGTTAAATATTGACAAATGATTTATGCGTTGTGTGGCATCTGATATTAGTTCTATTTTGACTCTACTTATCTATATACCTAGTGTTGAAATATAGATGTTATCGCTTTGTTTTTTATTATCTCGATCAAAATCATGTTTAGGTAATTATGCAAATATCATAATTCATAATGTGTGTAATTTGAGACAATTCGTGATGAAGTGTAAAATAAAATGGCGTAAATTGGCGTTCATTAATCAAGACTCCTGATCAGGTATTGATTTTACACAAGATTGTGAGCGATAAGTTTAACAGATTTAAAATGTGGAAATCGTATTTTGCTAGTTTGATGGCTACTGTCATCGTTAGTTTAATACGAAACTTGTTTTAGTTGATTTGGTGTCGCTTCATTAATTCATTGTTTTATACGTCACACATCACCAAAAAGTATCAAATGTCCCTGGATAGTTACGTTACCTACTCATGCATATAATTATCGTTTAAAGACATAGATACCTGCGTTGTCACCAGTTTGTTCAGTTTTATTGTGCCAAATAACGTTAAAATTAACTGTGCTTTTGGTTACCTATTAGCAATAGTCTTTTTACTACTTCCTTTTGGGATGTTCATTCATTATACATGAATGCTAATTGGCTCACAATTTCTACACATTGTAGATCTAAAAAACGTATGTTAGATGTCATTTAATCGAAATATTGACGTATTGTTTTTATTTACTTACTTGATTCTTTGTCACTTTCAATATCACACTCGCTTTATATTCTTATGTTTTAAAGTAAAAATTCAAGTAAATCTAGTTTGTTTATGCGTCTCAGTGACGAAACGAACAAGTCGCTTGCATAATGGTAAGCATCGCGATTACCCACTACAGTTTAGTGCAACGCAGTTTTGAACATCAACAGTTCAATCCTGCGTGGCAATGCACTGCGCTCGTCACCCTGATAAGATGACAATGATGATGTCATCTGTAGGTAACATATTATGCTAGTCCAGTTTATAAATGTAGAAGACACAATTAAGTATGTGTAACTGATACTATACGCCACGCTGTGCTTATCGACAGATATATCCAAATTAAGAGCTTAGATATATGGCATTATGCGTGATTATTGACCACTTTGATTTACACTACTTTAAACATAAAACACATATACATATCATACTAATTATACAAATATTATTATATTAAATGCGATAGTTTGTAAGTGAGTGTGTATGTTCGTTACTCTTTCAGGCTGGAACGGCACAACGGATTTGACTGAAATTTTATATAGAGATAGGTATAGGTACTTTTGATTAAAACATGGGCTACTATTTATCCCGGAAAAACTTCCTACGGGAACAACGTATCCATATTTTTTCATATTTGTGATAGTTGTGGTTCACTCGCCTTAAGTTTCCAGTAGGTAGAGTTTTTTTTGATCACAAAAACACTCGAGTATACACTCATGAAGTCTTTTGAATAGTCAAGTATTGATAATAATTACGAATAGGTACAAATATTTCTAAGGCCGTAAATTAATCGATAAAATCACTTTTGATTCTCCCATGCGTTTACTTTGGTTCGTTTAGTTTTGAAAATAAACCAAGTTGCAAAAGTCAATCTCGTGCCACCCTCGGGATTTGGTCCCACAAGATCATTTGACAGTATCTTGGTGACAGATAACCGGGGGTCCGCGACCCCTTGCGCCCGGCTAATGTGTCATAAAACCCAAAGCGATTGTCTCAAAATGAATTACGATTGCGATAGCATCCATAAATGGTTAAATAAAATTGTACATCTGAATTCGGCTGCTGATAAAAAGATTAATTTTACACCACGGAATCTGGGATAGCTTTACTGCTTTAATTAATTGATACAATGCGCCACAGTGTTTAGCGATACACATGATGATAAATATTTTATTTTTTAAATAATTTTTCGCATTAATTTTACGACTTGAAGACGATAAGAGGGCATTAAAAATCAATCTAGCCACACCCCGCCGCGTATACCCGTGCTTTTCCACTATCCCACATTTTTCTCATTTTTTTGGACTAAAAGTAGCCTGTGTTAATCTAGAGTATGAACTATCTCTATTCCAAATTTCACTCAAATCCCTTGAGCCATTTTAACGCGATAAAGTAACAAAAATACACACTCACAAACTTTCGCATTTATGATATTAATATGGTGTGAAATGTGATAATGAGAGATAATGATTCCAAACTATAGTACCTACCTATATATTTACGATATATTTGATTTATTTAAGTAGGCATCATCTCGTAATGCCTCCCATAAACTTTTACAACGGCGACGGAATAAGAAAGTCGATTTGACAAGTCGGAGAGTTGAAACGTCAAGTGAGACGAAGAAACAATTCTCACGGCTCTCCCAACCCCCCGGCGAGAAAACAATAAACAAAAACACTAGTGCAATTTCAACCGTCGTCGGCGTCGATACATTAGTATACGAAAAAGGACAAAATGTGTATTGGGAGCGCAACAATGACAAAAATTAACTGTCAGCGAGTCCGTACCTTCGACGAGAGCTCTCGAGTTTTTTTTCCGGTGAAATGTATACTTTATTGTCGCTTGAAGTATCGGAGCAGCGGTGTTATGCGCCCTAATTATTCGGAAGCAGCGACAAAAGAGCGAATGGGAGTGCCTCTACTTCAGACGTTGAAGGTATAATGACGGGAACACAATACGGGAATGTGGCAGTAGCGTTTGTCAAACCCAGTATACGCCTCCTCATACATATTTATACAGTCGAGGTGGATACAGATTCCTTGCTTCAAATTGCGCAAGATAGAAACTCGGACAAAAATATCTATCTCATTTTCATAATACTGATAACATCTAACTTAGTCAACATTTGACGGCAATAATTTTGTGTTTGCTCTTAAACTTACAGGTGTTAATTCTAATTCATGCTAATATTCTAACACATGTTTACATGATCAATTCGGTGTTGTAATAAATAAATCTAATAAAATAAAAAATAATAAAAATTGACCCATTATTCAGAAGAAACAGAATGAGATTGTGGTGAAAAATGAAACATTACTCTCATATGCCATTAATTTTTTTTTTTTCAATTTTTTTATTATTAACTAATAACATATTTATCAAGCTATAATTTGCCACTCTTGTTAAAATTTTGCATATTTAGATAGCTAGCTGGTCCCTTGGTTTCACCCGCGTGGACTACAAAAGTATTATCCCGATAAAAATATGTATTCTATCTTCTTCCACGGAGTTGAAACTATCTCCAAACCAAATTTCATCAAGATCTGTTTTGCAGTTAGGCGTGAAAAGGTAACGAACAAACATACAGAGTTATTTTCGCATTTACAATAACTAGTATGGCCACTGAGACAAACTCATTATAATTTTATCTTCTAGAATAATTTAAAGTTTCTGTGGAAACTCGACAAATCTTCATGCTGTCAATTTTTTTCTCTATTTGTGCGAAGCGGGGGTGCTAGTAAGTAATAAAGGAGGTAGGCTACTTTGGGCCCCAAATGGATACAGCGTGATCGATTTCAGTGAAAAAACGCGATCCATACAACAAAGCACGAGTGCATTGTAATATACCCGTCGTCACCCTCCACACGCGACTTCAACATCTTGATACTATAAAATCAAAGCAAATATTTTTTTTTATTAACCATAAAACCTTAAAACAAATAATGAATTAATTATGACGCCCTCAATCAAAACAGTTTTTGA
The DNA here is from genome assembly GCA_931315375.2 of Opisthograptis luteolata. Classification (NCBI taxonomy): domain Eukaryota; kingdom Metazoa; phylum Arthropoda; class Insecta; order Lepidoptera; family Geometridae; genus Opisthograptis; species Opisthograptis luteolata. The sequence goes on along the minus strand of OV928038.1, from coordinate 4,434,713 downwards.
TTTTTACGACCTCTATGTAGATTTATTTTTATAATACCGAACTAATATTTCCTTAATCTATTATGCGCAGATTTAAATAGCGGCAATAAATTGTTATGTTGATGAACAAGTTTTTTTTTCAAATTTACTTTAATTAATTCAACTAGATAAGATCTGCTGATTCAATCTGACTATCTTATTATTTACATAAAATTGAAAGTTATCGTAAACAGATATGGAATTATATTATCGATAGTCAAATTACTCACAGGTTAACAGTGAAAGTGTGATTTCCTGTAGGTTTGTTTATCAGATTTATAAGTATACTAATCAATTAAAAACATGTTTGAAAACAATTACATGCTAAACTAATTATTGAGTAAGTAATTATGTATGTTTCATTCAAAAACATATTATCTAATTCTCGGAATTTTACATGAAAAATATTGAAAGTCATGAAAACGTGTTAATCTAAGTATATAGTACCTACAATTATATTACAGTGCTATCGATCAGTGTTTTATGAATTGAACTTGAATTAGATTTCTCAGATTATATACTCCTACAGAACAATGAATGATAATGATAAGGCACTCTGTGTGCGGTACACATATTTTAGTGTATGCACGTAGTTTACATACTCTCAAAACTAAAAAGCTGTTGCATTATTTGATTGATTGATGATTTGATTTTTACTAGCAATCCGCCTCGGCTTCACACGATTAGGCAAATATACATACATAGTTGATGTGTTCATACAACAATAAAAAAAAAAACATTTATATTACCTGATTTTTTCAACTTTTCTTTCTCTAAAAACACTAGTCAAAACATATGAAAACTATAACCAATCTGTCCAGCCGTTTTCAGGTGATATGCTTATTACCAACAAACACCGTTTCATTTTTCTTTATAATTTTATACATTTACATTTAAAATACCAAAACCGTTACAGCACGGTACATACTTAAGAAGCAATAGTTCTCAAGTGTGTTTACTCAAAATATCCTTTATAGCCTCTATACGACTGTTACAAATGTCCATAAGAACTCAAATTGGCCTTATGGGGTCTCGAGCCGAGTAAACTTGTTCCTTTGTGGTTTTACGATATTGTTTGTTTTAAATGAAAACAATTCTTATTATACGTGTTGTTGGTAATATGGTGATTGATGTGGGAACGAGTTAGAATTATACGAAGTTAAATGTTTTGACATTCTAAAGTGATATTGGTCGTTTTTTAGGGTTCCGTACTCAAAGGGTAAAACGGGACCCTATTACTAAGACTCCGCTGTCCGTCCGTCCGCCCGCCCGTTCGCCATGATAGTGAAATTTTCACAAATGATGATTTATGTTGCCGCTATAACAAGAAATACTAAAAAACAGAATAAAAAAAATATTTAAGTGAGCTCCCATACAACAAATGTGTTTTTTTTGCCGTTTTTATAAATAATGGTACGGCACCCTTCGTGCGCGAGTCCAACTCGCACTTGGTCGGTTTTTTTAATCTTGTGCACTTAGTGTAAAACAATATGAGTTAAAGACTAAATTAAGATAAGTTTTTAGTAACTCTCTCTGTTTGTTTGTTTTCTTTTCACACTATATAGATCTTGATGAAATTTGGTATGGAGCAAATCCTTGGCATAATAGGATAATTTTTATTGCGATAAACTGAAACCGCGGGGCACAGCTAGTAAATATTTGTTCTTTCATCGATAGCAAACGTTACAATTCGAATAAAGTTCTACCACCCTGGGAATTGCAATTTTAAAATTGAAAAGTACGATTTAATATGAACTAGCTATTCGGCTAATAACAAACCGTAATAGGATTAAACTGTGTGCGCGTGGGTTCCGTACCTGCAACCGAAACACCCAACAAAGCGATCTGTCCGTCTGTTCGTAGCCGTTTTTATAAATTTGTTTATTTAATTTATCACGCTCGTTTATACGCAACTTCCTCCATGTTATAGCCGATTAGGTTTTTGTGGTTGGTATTCAATTTTTTTTCGCTCGACCTCTGATGTTCCCAATGAATGGTAACTTTTTGTGGTCGACGTCGATTGGTTTCGATTTGTTACTTCAATATAAAATTATATAGAATGTATTTATGCTTAAAATTTAAAGTCGGGACCCATTTACTGACATGTCAACGTACAGCCTCATCCGTTTGTCCCAGGGACATGAAATTTTAGGGTAGCTTCCTTTGGTAGTAAGGGTGATTTTTATTCTAATCACCTTCTAAGTCCTTCAACCACATCGTCAATTAAAATCAGATAAGTTGTGGACAAACGTTACATCGTAAAAGTAAAAAGAAAAAAGGGGGGTGGGGCAATTACGCTATTACAATTTGTAAAGAAAAATAACAACATCCACACGAACAAAACCTGGGGCAGGTCGCTAGTTAATTATAATTTAACCTTCTTCTTGTTAAGAATCTGTCGCCAAGCACCTATCGGTGTGTTCCGGCAGCCACACTTGAGAGCCAGTTCCCAGTCCAGGTGTAGCGTGGCGCCATCTTCGACCACATCGTCACTTAACATCAGGTGACTTGTGGTCAAACGCTACCCTGTAAATAGTAAAAAAAAAAACCTAATGACAAGTTAAAATCATACGCCCAACAGAAAAGTAAACCAAATTTTCTAAATAAACAAAGCTTAACTTTTACTTCTAAAAGCGTATTCTAAAAGAAACTTTAACATCGATTTAAAAATCATGCAAATAATGTCCATAAACAACCTTGTGAAACAAGGTTCGAACATAAAATTGTAAGCAAATTAACTAAGTCACATGCGACATTTCGTACCTGAGCCGCGCGTTAAGTGCCTTTCATACAAAAGTATTGGATTACCAGTTGTATAGCGCTAGAGAGCGTACATAATAACAGCTCAAATGATACATTTGGAATACAATGGGGCGATCAATTCAATTTTTGAATCGAGAACGCTCTTCTAGTTTTCTTTTTATTTTGTTTTTTTTCGGCTGAAGTGCTGTTTTGTTCAGCCAACATCCGAGGGGATTTGAAAGTCACTGTTTTTTCTCTTGGTTATCTCTGGTATTACATTTTATGTTAGGCCCTTGATACATCTCTTTTTTAAGACGGCATTCAATATAAGGTAAAGTAGATCAAATTATTGAGACGTCGATAATATAATATATTGTGTGAAAATGACTAATGAAATGATATTATTTTAATTAGTTTCTTGATTATGTTTATTGAGAAATCGTGGTTAGACACCAGTTTGACAACTCCCGAACGAGTACGTAACTAACACGAAAGAACTGTCGCGACAAATAATATACATAAGTATCAATAATTTATTCTATTCAATATTCAGGTTATCTTTGACCTTTTAAAAAAAAAAACATAAATTCGTCTACTAATTAACAAAATATCCATTAAAAATCTATCTTGTTTTATCTATGAAATCGATTTTTATCTATCACCTATTAGCAACGAGATGTATATCCGTCATGGTCTTCATAAGGTCACCAAATAATGAAATAATAAACTTTATTACAATATGGTGCTTTGGATGCAGAAAACTGTACTCCTTGACACAGCTTACTCTGCAGCCCAAATCCTAGTAACTTGCTCCGCTGGATTATTCGCTTAGATTTTATAGTAATTTTGTTTTGTTCTTATACAATCATTACTCCCTAATGTGCAGACCAGCGTCATCGTACACCTAGGTCATATCCTAGGAAGATGTGACCTACGAGGCCAAACGTTGTTATAGGTCATGGTTACTACTTGACGTCAGACGTGTGAAATCAGCTTATTCTGTCATCTTGTTTTCCACATCCTTATACGAGTGTGACATTCTCTCATTTAAGTAGGTAGACGTCGTAGGTTATCCTCAATATTAAACAAAACAACTCTAACATTAGGAACTCTATGGTGTTAATTTCAAAAGTTACTTTTTAAGACCTAGGGTGACTTTTTTGGCGGAAATCGAATTGTCAACGTGAAAATTTTGTTTTTATTTCCAAAACTTGTGTTTCTTCGAGTGATAATGTGTAATATTGGTGGATTATTAACCATTATGTGTTCGTTAATGTGTACGAGTGTGGGAAATTGAAATACAGTAAAGTTGTGAAAGTGACTTTTCGAGTTGCTCCAAAAAAGTCCATGTAAAGTTTAAGTAAAGCGCCACTACTTTACTTAAACACTATCATCATCCCATCATCATTTAAACTTGATTCAACTCCCTGAGTTTGAAATATTTTATACATGAGACTGGCAAATACACTAATCGTGTGACGCCATAACAAAACAAAAAAGAAGACCTAGGATTTTTTATTGTACGTGTTAGTGGTCAACTCCTCTATCGGAGTTTCCAGGCCGCCTGAAGGTCTCCGACATCGCTTTACGACTGCCTATGGGACCAACCAACCTTGCTCTCTGAAGCACAGTAGCGCTTAGTTGAGAACGCCATTGTTTATCTGCCACCCATCCTTAACCTAGTCGGTCTTTGGTCAGTTACGATCGACCGGATCAGCTTTGCTTGAACGTTACAACCCAAGCAAACCCAAGTATTATTTGCTACGGAGATTCTCGAAGCTCACACATAATATACACGCTGTTAAATAACTCTTTTACACCTACTAAAGCAAGTGTAAATTTAGTTTCAAGTAATGTAACAGCATATAAAACCGAAATTGTTTAGATTCCCAACCGCCATCAAACATTTTAAATGGCCCCTGACTCGAGCCAAGCTTTTACTCGCGTGCGAGATAAAAAACGGAAGAAAACTTTAATTTACTCATTACATTACATATTCGCCCATGCTGGTAACTGGCTGGCGGCCAAACGGCCGGCCGAATGTTATAATGACATCAATTTGAATATTCAACATTGAACAGCTATCCCATTAACATAAGTTCAACCGTTGAATTTTGTGGCGATGCAAATGCTGTTCGCTACACTAATTTTAGGATTTTCAAAATCTTACCTACTTTCACACTAATATTATAAATGCGAAAGTTTTTGAATAAGTCTGTATGTTTATTACCTCGTCACGCTGGAACAGTACAACCGATTTGAGTGAAATTTCAATTGGAGATAGGATACCTTGGCTACTTTTTATCTCGGAAAAAGATTCCTGCATGATTAAGACTGTTGTGATCGTAGGGATAAAGTTAGTACTATAACATTTTCTTATCTCTAATATAGAATTAGTGTAGTACATAATTTTATTATGGTACTGTTTTATTATTATTTAGGTTACCATAACTCTCGATAAATCGACACGAAGCTCATTCGATTGATTTTATGTATCCAAATCAAATAAAAAGTATATAATATACTTTTTTATATTTCTTGAGACAATTTACAGTTCTTAAATAGTTTTAAATATTTTTGAAACGAAATAACAGTTAAAGAAATGATCATAATCTAACTAAACTGCTTTTGATATTTTGTGATGTGGAACTATAAAGCGTTAGAATTTATTTGTGTTCTACAAATAAACGAACCTAATTTTGCCAAAAAGCGATCAAAATAAAAGAAATAAAGCGGTCGTTCGCGCAGTAGGCCGGAAAGATTTTATCTGTTGGCAATACAGAAAAAATGGCACCCACCGGAAGTGTCCGAGCGGCGCGAAGCGCGTACTATTTTTCTCTTTTTTGTTTTAAATGGCTTTTTCCCGGCAGCGTTCGACCGGAAATGCGTTCGCGTAGAACTACCCTGCATTTACAAACGGGAGTATGCCCGATGAAGTTTATAAGCAATTTTGATTCTTCTCCTTGATAATTTAAAGTTAATTATTGCTTGGCTGCAGTGTACGTCTCTAGACCTGAAGACGTAGCGAGTGGAGCGCTAAATAGTATGTTTTTATTCATGAGATTAAAACTCCCATTTTGTTTATGGAGTGAACCCCAGCTGATTTACTTAGTAATAAATTTCGTGAAAATGTGAGAATTATTCACAAAACTGCGTAAATGTTTTGTATAATATGTTGCTCTAAAGTAGCGGAGTGGACGATGTTGTAGGCGGTGATTTTCTCACCTACAAATTAAGATATAATAAATTCCTGTTAACAAAACGTTACTTGTGTAAAATGCATTTTAATTCAAGCTTTTTTTAAATAGATTTATTGTTGACGTCTGTAAATTGTATACTAAAGCCCGAAATTGATAATCGATCCTGATCCGCGGTTTTGAATCGATATGTCATGTCATACGATGTAATTTATAGTACTAGGGCTTGACGTATTACTACTAAAACGATAAATTATGACGTGACATATCGATCCAAAACCGCAGATAATGGATCAGCATCGATTATTAGTTTCGGGTGTTAGACTTCTTCTTTCATATGAGCTAGTGGCCAGCTTCAGATATGGCTCTACGACAGATATATGTAGTCTCATTCTATTTCTTCACATGATGGTGGGGTCAGCTTTCCTTAATAGGTATTTATTTTTCCCCACTTCGTTCTATCCAAGACAACGTCTATCTACGGAGACATTGCTATGATTTTTCTTGCCTTGAGCTGGTTATTTCTATGTTTTTTTTTTCAAAGTTTTCGTCGCACCCATTTTTGCATGAGGCAGTAACGAAGTGAGACCACTGAGACTCGGGCCTTAAAAAAAGGAACTAAAATAGCAGCTGCACGTCAACGGGCGATCGGGCGCGCGATAACACTATGTCCTTCTACAAAACAATTATTAAGCTTAGGCGGGGAGGAGAGATTTGCGCAATTGCTATTGTCGCAAGCTTTTGTCGCAAACTTTTGTCGCATGCTTTTGTCGAGACGGCGATTTGTGTGTTATCGATATTCATGAATGCAAAGTTTTTATTTTCGGCACTTATTTCTTGTAAGTATTATTTCGATGTAGCGATATCGATCTGAATTGCACAACCGAAGTTTGATTAGCATATTGCTAATCATATTAGCTGTATTGCTTTGATTTTATTAAAGTTAAGTACTAATTTATACTATAACATTATCGTATTACAATTATAATTCGTGTCAAATAAACTAAATCGTTAATGGGGTATAAAAATTGTTTATTACTAATTTAGAGGAAATCTTAGATCGATGTTGCTGATAGTCCAGTGTGAGGATAGCAACGCTAAACGTTAATGTCGTAATTAGGCGATGAAACGCCGAGACCGAGATGATCGCAGATCTGGCGCTGCGCCACCCTATCAGCGCCATCTAGCGTGATCTACGAGCAACTCCACAAATAACACGCTCCCTTCCCCACCGCTACATTATTATTTTAAAAGAAGTTTATTTTAATCAATACTCAAAATAGCCCAGGATCCCTAGTACAAGTTTTGAAAACTATAAAAGTTTTCGTAAACGTCAAAGTTTACCTACTACCGCCAACTTGTCAAAGCAGTAAATCGTACTGCCTAAATTAAAAAAGTTACTCGAAAACTTTCTTGGAATACGATTATAATGATTTAAACTAACCCGTGTTACCGATTTTTGACGATCTAGTTTCGGTAAGTAAGGCACGCTGAAAAAAAAATGTTTGATAGGAAACGGGAAGTTTCATAGTTTTTGTAAACTATTAAAACCGGTACTTATAGAACTCACAAGCTTATTTACACGAATCGAGTACAAATTAAAAGGCAATAAAATCGTAGAGATGTTTGAGTGTTTGATATTTTGTTAAAGACCTTTCACCAAATTGATCCGTTTTTAAATATTGGTAGCTGACTGTCTGACATTTAAAACGTACAGGTAATTAACTAATAGTCCACCGTGCGTTAATACTGGCCGGTCGATCGCGTCGAGAGTGGTTTGGGCCGTTACCCCTCGAGTACATCTGTAAACATCTTCCAGATAACGATCTGACGTTTGACACGAAGCGCGGTTGCGGCGATACCATCTCGAAACTATCCGAGCCCCCCGCGCCCCAACTTCCTCTTTTCTCCTTCTAATTATTTATTTATGCCTCACTATCTGCCATCGATGCGCTTGAGCGAAATGCAAGGCAGTTTACACGAATTCAAATTTAGAATCTCAACCGTTCCGTTATCATGTAGGTGATCGCTTGACAGCGAACTGGATGACAAACTGGAATAGGTGCAAATTTGTTTTCTTTATTTTTCGGATTGTGACGTTACTGCCAGTAAGCACTAAGTTCGGTTTCGGTTTTCTCAAAGACAACCTTAAATATATTGTTCTGTATGCAACAGAGGATCATGAATCTCACAACCGTACTTTGCTTATCTTAATCTTTTTGCTAATTTTTTTTGCTTGCCTATTCAGTGCCACTCAGAATTTTGAACTTCAACAGTTTAAAATCCTGGGCGGTAATGCACTACCCTAAGATGGCGAAATCTCTTAATTCCCCTGTAATTACAATGTCACTACTTTTACCTAAAACAAACATCAAAATCGTCACATCAGATGACTTGTGGTCAAACGAAATAATATACACAAAAACGCAACAATAAAAATTATTCAACATAGATAAAGGTTCAACAAAAAATAATTGATAATATTCCGTTTTACACACCGTTGCCCCACACCCGTCGCTGGTAATAACTGGTTTAAAAAAAAGTTTATGACATCTCACTCGTACAAAGTGGCCGGCCAAGGTGTAATTTGATTGAAAGCACCAAAAAAGTCTTATAATCATAATAAGTAGTGGAATAATTACCGGGGCTTAGGGCAGGTGCATCGTGCGCACGCGCCGAGCCTTTGCGGTGTTCTTACGATATAAAATTGGCCGAAATGTAGCCCGGTGAATGTAAAGGCCGAAACATTGACGTTCTAACGCTAATGGGCCGAAAGCATAACAGCTACAGTCCACCCTAAAATAAAATTAAAGTAACTGGCCGAAAATACCAAATGACTGTTACTGTTATATCTTTTTAATTTTACTCGTATTATAGATAGCGTTTTAAAAATAAAATTAATATGCCTTATTTTAAGAGATTACTATTGCTGATAAATTTACTATACTATAGACGTTGGCAATTATATGAATGCTCGACCCTGACATAGCCTGACCGATAATCATGAAGATTGACACAAAAAAAAGTCTAATGGAGTTGTACCATCTTCACCATCTTCTATTAACTCGCCACTAGAGGGCGCGAGCGAAACCATGAAGCGAGTCACTAGCTTATATCTATTATATAAAATTATTATGAAATTATACATTTTTATGTAGCAACGGGCGAAAAATCACAAAAAATCGAGTTTTTTACTAATTTTGACTATACTAATAATTTATTAAAATATTTACCTAATCGGATTAAGTAAACATATGTGTGGTGTTTTTAACCTTGGAATTTCATACATAGGTTGTTAATAATAGTGATGGGAATTTCATCGATATCTTTAGACATCTGTCCGTCAAATTGACAAGTGAAATGCCCGTGGTCGATGCCACGATCACCCAAACCTGAAGCTCATTGCAGCATTCCAGCCCACGACTTATGATTCGCAAGCTGACGTCACTATCACTGAGCTATATAATCTAGCTTGAATTAATTAGCTTGGATCTTCGCGATACTGTACTGTTATCACAGAATACACTAAAGTCTAGTACATATTTGACCGACTATAACTTGTGGTGGACAGTGACGATGATCGAGCTCGTTGGGGGCTCGTATGAATTAGTGTAGCGTGGTAGCATCGAATGCCGTCGGAGATTTAGTGCGAAGCCGACCGGACTCTAATTGGACCAGCTCGACGCCACAGGCGCGAAACATTAATATTTATACGTTTCCAGAATTGTTTTTGAGATGTGCAGTTTGAGTAATGATGTCACGTATGCCATCTTTATTGTCAACGTATTGCATTTAAGGCGTCGTGATATAACAACTCAAAGTCAAGCGACTACTTGTGGCTTTAAACGGTGCGAAGATATAGATAAAAAGTGCTTTTTAATTTAAGTTTTTTTTTTGCAACACAATAAGTGCAACGTTAAATACACTTTTCACAAATATATTAAACAGTCATGACGCTGATTGACTGAGAATAAGCCAGAGGTGATAGAAACGTGAAATTTTCAGAAGAGCTTCTTTTCGTAGTGTAGTGTAGGTACTAAGAAATGTTTTTATATTTATTTATTTATTTATTTATTTATTTTATGCAAATTGTAAAATCACAACATGACCCTGTTAGGGTATAGCATATAGAAATGACATAAAAATCTAGTTACGGACAACACATACATAAAGAAATTATATACTTAAGTAGGTACACACAATATTATTTTAGAGGTAGTGAGATTGTGACGCTTTTATCGTCAACGAATTCTTGAATTGTATAATAACATTTATGAATTAATAAATTTTTAAGTTTTATCTGAAATATTTTTTCTTTTTTTTCATTTCTTAGTTCTACCGGTAGTTTATTAAACATTTTTATAAGCATGTAGTGCGGCCCCCTCTTAATTATTTCTAGTTTAGGCTCTGGTGCTATAAGCTGGTTTTGTCGTCGAGCGTTAGTATTAAATGTAAATAAATTCGGGTGTTTCCTTATGAACATTGCCGCTTCGAGAATGTATATGCACGGTAGTGTGAGCATTTTATTGTGTATAAAGTAAGGTTTGCAACTGTCTCGTGGTCTAATGTTTGCCAATATGCGTAGGCATTTTTTTTGTTTTATAAACAAATCATTCGCGTCAGTACTATTGCCCCATATGATTACACCGTATTTTAGCCAGGCATAGGCGTACGCGTAGTAGGCAGTCATTGCAGTTTTTAGGTTGGTATTTGCTTTTAGAACGGATAACGCATACACAAACCGCGATAGTTTTACTTTAATTTTTTCTATGTGGCCCTTCCAGTTAAGGTGCGTGTCTATGTCGATTCCTAGTAGTGAAAAATTTTGTACTTCGTCTATTTTCAAAGATTTTGACAAAGCCGTCAGGTTTAGTGGCTTTTTTTGGTATGGGTGAAATTGCATTATTTTAGATTTGTTTGTATTTATTTCGAGATTATGCGAATCTATCCATGCGTTTATTTTTATAAAAGAATCTTTTATTCCGTTCAATGAGTTTGAGTCTGAATCTGATGTGCACTTGAACAATAACGAAACATCATCAGCAAACAGTGCACACTTAGAGTCCAGCATCTTTGGCAGGTCGTTGATGTAAATTAAAAATAGGACGCAACCGAGAACACTACCTTGGGGAATGGAGCAGTTTAGGGTAAGTACATCTGACTGTATAGATCGATTAGTTCCTACTTCGTGACAATAATAATCAATTTGGACTAGTTGTTTTCTGTTTTCTAAGTATGATCGTAACCAGTTCAACGGCTTACCTCTTATGCCTATGTCATTTAATTTTGATAAAAGTATATTGTGCGATACCTTGTCATACGCTTTCGTCATATCTAGTAATATTCCAATAGGGTACTGTTTATTTTTTATGTAATTGTAAATATGTTGAGTATAATTATAAATTGCAAGAGTAGTTGAAGAATTTTTACGAAAACCGTACTGGTTTTCATCAAGGAGCCTGTATTTTTCTAGGAAATTATATATACGGTTTGAAAATACGCGTTCAAATATTTTAGACATAGCAGGTAGTAATGCAATTGGCCTGTATTGGCCAACATCCAAAGGTTTCCCGTTTTTTTTAAGGATGGGTCTCACCTTTGCAATTTTCAATTTGTCAGGGAAACATTCTTCCTTAATCGACTGATTTATTAACTTAGTTAGAGGCGGTGTTAGTTCTACGATGCAAGTTTTTATCAGTGATGGTGGTATGTCATCTATCCCGCAGCTATATTTGTTGTTGAATTTTTTAATAATTTTATAGACTTCGTACTCCGTAACAGGCCAAAGATACATCGAGTTAGCGGGTAGTACCCGGCGCGCGGTCTCCTCAGCGGTCGGGCTGCGCGTGCTACCCCCAGTATTCGATTCTCCGATCGACGCGAAGTATCTGTTGAACGTGTTTGCTATGGCGTAGGGCGCTTCCACAATGTTGTTGTTTACTTTGAGTTTTATGTTTTCATTATTTTTCCGCGGTCGTTTATTTATGGTATTGTTAATTATTTCCCACATTGTTTTGATTTTATTTTTTGAGTTATTCATTTTCTTTATGTTGTGTAGTTTTCTTGAAATTTTTACGCTCTTCTTTAAGATTTTTTGATACTTTTTGTAATAAACTTTTAATGTCTTATTGTTTGTGTGGTTAATCAAAGTTCTTAGTATTCTTTTATGTTGACATGATTTTTTTAAACCTGCGGTGATCCAATAGTTTTTAGTTTTTGTTTTAATAATAATTTTTTTATATGGTATGTATTTGTTTAATAAGTCACTAATTATTTCATTAAATTTATTATAGTTGTCGTTCACGCTATTATTTATTTTTAGTATATTATTCCAGTTTATTTTTGCAAGAGCATCTTTGAATTCATTTATATGATTCATTGAGAACAATCTTTTGTTAATGCTGGTGACTGGTGTCCTACAGTTGTCAATTTTTGAAGATGTCTCAAATTGGTAGAAAAGAGCTTTGTGGTCAGATATGCCGTAGTCTTTGACAGCGGTTATGCATTCATATTGATAATTTGTAAATAGTAAGTCTATACATGTTGCTGTTTTATTTGTTTCCCTGGTTGGATCTGTTATTTTCTGGTAAAAATTATATTCTAGCATAGTGTTTTGTAATTTTTGGTAATCTTTAGACATTTTATTTTTATCTAAATTAAAATCTCCTCCTATAACTATATGTTTTTTTATTCCTATTGGTTTTATTTTTGTCAATAATTTGTCTAAAAAATCGAAAAACGTCTCAATCTCACGATCAGCACGATATATATTAATCAACAATAGGTTCTCTTTTGGAATTTCTATAGCACATGATTCAATGACATATTCAACTGAAAGATCTGTTAACTCCAAGCGTTCTTTACAAATAATGTCTTCTTGTAATAGAATTGTTACTCCGCCACCTCTTCGGATTTTTCTATGATAGGATGCTGCAGATGTATATCCCTGTATGTGTAACACGTTTTTCTGTTCTTCAGTAATCCATGTCTCTGACAAGCAAACAGCTTGAATCGGATCATTATCTTCTAATGCGTTTTCTAAAATGTGGATTTTATTTTTTACGCTTTGTATGTTTTGAAATATAACTTTAAAATTATTAACGAAATGTCATGTTCTTTGGAGAATCAGGTTTAGTTGTTGCTCGCGCGGTAGCTATGTTAGTGACAATGGTTGAACTTATAGGTGTAGTTATGCTATGTTTATCGTAGCTCTGCGATGCCTGTTGTGGATGTTCTTGAGAGCTTGTAGTGTTCAGTTTCTCGTATTTATTTTTGTTACCCTTTTCTGCATATACTTGACCGTCCACGTACAGTTTACCGTTACGAATAACAGCATATTTTCCATTTCTTCTTTCAGTTATTAATATATCTCTTAATCTTTTCCTTTCCTGGATGTCGTTTTCGTTTAAATATTCCGATATAGCTAAGCCGGATCCTCTGAAGTAATGGCTGCTCCTTAGTAAGTACTGCGTCATTCTTTTACTGATAATTTCTACTAAGAGCGGTCTTTTGTAGCCTCGTCGACCAATCCGAGTTAGCTCTTCTATGTACCCCATAAGATCAACGTTCAGTATTTCACGGAAGATCCTTATTACACGGTCATGCAAGTCGTTTTCGTTTTCTTCGTATTCTTCCAGTCCGTATAGTACAAACCTTTTAGAATTTTCGTTGTTTGGTTTTATGTTTAGAGAAGTCTCGATATTTTTATTCTGACTTAGCTTCGATATTTGTCGCTTAAGGTCATCGTTTTCTTGTTGCAATTTCATTATATTCTTATTAATTATTTCTATTTCATGTTGCGTTTTCTTTTGTACTGTTTTCGTGTCTTGTTGATGTGCTGTAAATTCCATTTCTAGTCTGTTTACTGCAACATTTATTTCTTTCTGTATCGTTGATTTCATTTCCGTTATTTTATCTAGTATATGTTCGGTATTTCTTTGTAGTTTTTGATCTAACAAAGCACTTATTTGTTCCAGAGTTATATCTGTTGATTCTTTACAGGAGTTAAGTGTAGTCTCCGGGTGACGAGTATCGCCAAGAATGGAAAGGTCATTTTGGTAGTGCTCGTCTATGGACATGTCTGTATTTTCGAATAATTCTCTGTTCGAAGCACGTACAGGTGTATCATCATTTCTAACACGACGTGTGAGGGTACTGCACTCTGGGCAAGTCCATTTTCGCTCAAGATTCTGAATGTTTGCGGTATAAAAATCTTTTTTTAAGTTTACACAAGCATAGTGAAATTTACCCTGGCATTTAGTACAAGCTACGATTTCAGCAATACTGATATGCCTCGAGCAAGCTGCGCAATCTCTCATTATGAATGATGCTTATTTACCTATTTCATTTAATATTTAGTTCAAATTTGTGACGGCAGGCGACAGTCGAGTTAGCGTAATAGCGATCGTGCAGTTTGCAGGTAAGTAATTCTCACACAATATAATCGCTTGTGTGAAGCGAGCCTTACGTGAGAAAGCATAGGCAGGTAGCGGTGTCGGGCAGCGCGGTAGTCAAGTTTGTCTCTTTCTAGCGCTGGGCGTGTGTGTGTGCACGTACTTACGTAGAACGCGACGCGCCGGAGTGGGGCTTGCTTTTGAGGTTTTTCTTAATTAACTTACTGTTAATGTATTATTTCAGTATTTTGTATCCAGCACTTATCTCTGCGATTCCATAGTTGACAACTTTGTATAAATTCAACTGCTACGTCGCGATTTAACAACGAAATTATTTTATGACACAGGACAAAGAGTTACACACGTCCGCTCCGGTTGGCGCGCGCGTTTACTTTTTGATATATCTCCCACAAAGTTGGTCAAAAGGATATTTATGGAAAAATATTTACTTTTATGCATGTGAACGGGGAAGATCGCTAGTCTACATTAATTAATCTAATATAAAAACAGAATCACGAAATGTAAATAAAAAATCCATTTGGTAATGATTGCTTGGTTAAATAGAGATAATTCAAAGAGCTCTGAATATATAAAAATCAATTAGCAAGCTGGCTCAGCTTAGATATGTATCATTAGACTGTGACGAATATTTGGGTACATAATGATTCCGTAATAATTCAACATTTTAATTAATAACATGTTAATTAATCAATGCATGAACATAAAAATAGAACAAATATAGTAAAAAAATTAATAGCCAATCGTCAAAGATGAGTTGAGAGAACTCATGTTAATTTTTTTTAAACCAGTCATTACAGGATTTTTAATAACCTGCTGAATATATTAAATTTTCGAAAAGCTGTATTTTTATTTAAAAGATCCGATTTCACAAAACAACCTTGACTTGTTTAAAAAAAACATTAATATGAAAATATGTAGAAATGCATTTAGTATCTAGTCATTTTGCAATATTTAATTTTGTAATCAACCAAACTAACGGAATAAACCAACTACATAAATATATGTACGATTTTTTTCAACACAAAAAAGAACGAGAAAATATTATGTGAAATACATTGTGACCGCTCTGTAAATCGTCGATGTCGATAAATTTGGCGGGTGTATAAATCGTCGTTTCAATTATCTCCGAAGTAGCAGCTGTCGGCACCGACTGCACTACCGGACCGTATTTATTTTAATCATTTTAATCATTCTCACAACCGCGACTCATCGTTCATCGACAGCTACAACTCACAACTCACGCGAAGGCACATCCTTATTTGAATTAGCGATCTTCAATTTATTCGGTAACAAACAATTAATTATCATTAACTATAAAACTTAATGTTGCAATACCCGGATTTTTTCGTCTTAATCCCCTAGATGCTGACAAAAGAAGGTGATTTTAATTTTAAATTTATTGTTTTAATAAGATTTGGTACAGCCAAGTATACAAAACACGATTCTGCTTGTAGAGTATTATTTTCTTTGGTGTTATAAGGTACAATATTTATTGTTAATGTTTGCAAATCCCCTCTAAGCACCTCAAATGGGTTTATTATTTTACTCGCTATTCTAATGCTGTCAGGTATAACTTGAATGTGTTAAGTAGCTCTTGAACTTTATCATGTAGCTGTGTCACGCGGTGTTACCCGCTTGGAGATTTTTTTATCACCATAAACTAGTAACTCAGGGAAAGTGTAATTTTCAAAATTGCAGCGGTAGTTACAGAAATTTGTCTGTAACATACTTACAACAAACTTTACTTTCTTACATACAAGACGTTATTTATTAGCAATGAAAAAACTACGTTGCGTTGCAATCACAAGACTTTTTTTCCTCTTTTATTTTTTTTATCTTTTATTCTCTTTTTTCTTTTATTTTTTCTTATTTATCTTTTTTTTTTAAGTACAACCCACTAAAATATGTAGGTATACTATTTGATAATCTTCGTTTCAAATCAGATTAAAAACCGTTTTACCTGATTTGTTACGATATGGTAATTTGATTTAAATAGAAAACATAGAAATCAAAAAACTTTATTGACCAGATAATCTATTGCTTATTTACTTCTTAATATTTCTTTTTATATTTGGGGGACGGACTGATGCTTAGATATTGCCAAATTTTGAATTCAAGTTGCGAAAGATAAAACGTTTTGTTTAGCACTGTATTCATCTATGCTCCTTGTTTCATTACACTGGTACAAGGTTCATTACACTGGTCTAATACATTACGTTGTACTACGAGTACATATCCCTTACTCTAACTAATTTTTTTTAATCAAGTATTGGCAAAGAACAATGGCCAAAACGGACCGGAAGTCGTATGAAAACGATTTTTATACAATAAAAATTTTATTTTTTTGCCTATTAAGATTATACAAACGATATTTCAAAGAAAGTGTAGAAAAAAAAGATATTGATTTTTTAACTTCGGAGTTTCTTAGGACATTTTTTAACTTGTCTCTCTTTTTTAACGATGCTTGGATGTTTTGAACGCACTCCGCATTTTTTATTTCATTCCGTTTCACGCTTTGTAAGTCGGCCCTACTTAAATTAAGTCATTAAAATCAACATTATTCAGCAAATTGATTGTTACTGTCAAGTGACATTGACAGAAATGAAAATTTTATTCAAAATATATTGCGTTCAGGTCCAGGGCAGTATGAAAAGTGGCCAATGTTCTTTGAAAAGTCACGGGCTAAAATTTGCGCGGGCCGTAGGAAGTTAGATGTAAGTATATTATTTAGGTATTAAAAAAAGATTCAGTTTGGTCATATCATTCTACTAATCCAGTAATAGCAAAATACAACTCTCCTTATTTCGAACTACACACTACAGTTGTTAAACAAACAATTTGAAGGATTTAAATTGCTCCGCGGGCCGGAGCAAAAGCCACGGTAGGTCGCATCTGGTCTCCGGGCCGGGGTTTGCTCATATATGATTTAAACCTACCAAAAATGTCACTATTCATGCATTGATACATCTGAAATAAAACGTTACAGAGCCGTCTGCGCAGGAGTCGGTATGCACGATTTGAAAAACAACTTAACTAAGTGGAACTAATTCTCCAATGTACCATGGAATACCGCGTTTTTCAACACACCCGTTAGTAGAAGCCATTTTTTAAGTGTCGCGACAACTAGACGACAAAAATATAGAATTTTTAGGGTTAAATAATGGGGAGCTCCCATCTGTCAGCTCCTCGATATGCGCTCACAAGACCGTGACTTCTTACATCCAATTAAAAGTAACATAAATATTGTTCAATAATTAACCTATGAATTGCACAAGTAATAACGTTACCTAAGTTATTAATTTGCTGACTTTTATTGGCAAATTATACTCAATTATAACTATTCGTTGGTTTTGAAAACAGAATAGACGTTTAAGCCGTTACCAAATATTGTAGTAAATTTATAGGTAAGTAGAACAAGTTATTATGGTTCGTTAACATATTATATGTTTCAAAAAATTTAAGTTTGCATTGAATTATTATAATTTACCTATAAATCTGGCCACTGGTTGTCTCCCGCTGTGCACTTGATTGTGATTACATCCATATAGTCATATCCTATGAGAATCTTCTATTGAAACCTTCAAATGTCTAATATATTTGTATTTTATGGCCTATACATGTATTTATGCTAATACAATCTTTTTGTGTTATTGTTACTAATGTTTTTTTGATAAAAGCTTTAAATAACCAGCCATAAGATGAAGCTAATGAATTTGCGGACCTTGTTCGAAAAGTGTCATATTAAATTGTAGTATTTTCTACTGAACCCTAACTATGCTTCGGTGGTATTACAACAGGGTTTATTTCAATACCCCTTTTCGTAATAGTTGGTTGGTTTTCCTTGATGCAATAAGCACGAAATGTCTTAAAGAAACACCAATTAAAACTTACCTTATATTATTATTTTTGGAGACATGTGCTACCGTCAAATGAACGGCATTACAGTTTAAGCTCACGTGCTACGTACAGTTTACAATAACGTCATTTATCACATCATCACATTGCGAAAGTATGTGAGAGAGTGAGTGAGTGTGTGTGGGTAATTTTTTTTTCACATTGAAATGGATCATCGGTATTGAGTTAAATTTGGAATGGGAATAGGTAACATATCATCATCATTATCAGCCTTTCACGTTCCCACTGCTGGGACTCTGGCCTTCTCTCAGAGAGAGAGAGTATGGGCTGTAATCTACCACGCTGGCCCAGTGCGGGTTGGTAGGTAACATATACCCTGAATAAACACATAGGTTACTTGTTATCCCGGAAAAAAGTTTGAGTGGGATAGCGGAAAACTACCAAGAAATAGAATTAGTCTGAAGTGTGATGTGAGAAGCATTATCCATCATGCCTATAACTAACTTTAGTATCGTGACATTGTGATGATACCATAGCTTGGTGGTAGGGTATTTTCCTGTACTTGCCTGGCTAGCTACCACATGTTAAGAATTTGTCGCCAAGCACCTATCGGTGTGTTCCGGCAGCCTCACTTGAGAGCCAGTTCCCAGTCTAGGTGCATCGTGGCGCCATCTTTCACCACATCGTCACTTAACATCAGGTGACTTGTGGTTAAATACTACCCTGTAAGTAGCAAAAAAATATATGCCTGATAATATTATAAACTGGGTCATTTATTTTTATATACATCCATGACCAAGTTTCTCTGATTCTGGGTAGAGAGGGCTGTGTGTGGCCACCCCGGCGCCGCCGAGTCATGTCGATGCGCACAATTGAGATTCAAATTGTTTTTTTTTTTGAGTTGCGACTTGTTTGTATTCACAATGTCATATTTTGTAAAGAAAGGAAGCAAAAATAGCTACGAGTACTTTTAAGTTTGAAAACAAAAGAGTGTTCATATGAATACGTGTTTTTTTAATCTTTTCCGTATCTGATCCAATAAAATGTATCATACATATTTCATTAAAATCTGCACGACTTTAACCCATTAAAATTTGTCAGTACAAACAAAGAACCGGATTTTCTAGTATGTAGAGGTGTAGAGATAGTCATCAGATATTAACTTGCACATTTGCACATTTTTAATAACCACAGAAATCTAGTAACATAAGAATTCAATTAAAATACAAATGATAAAATCATTTAGTAGAAAAATCAGACTATCTGTCTGCACCACCATCAGGTGAGACTGGGGTCAAATGCTTGCCTATTGATAATAAAATAAAAAAACCACATAGTATTTTTTATAGTAATAGATAGTGGCAATGACAAAAAGGTTAGGAAATAAAATTCTATTTTTTTGTGCTGGCTTCGGTAGTATGAAGATGTTTTTTTTTTGTCTATTACATTAATAAATAATTGTAGTTTCATAATTGTTCAAAAAATTGCATTAATAACACCTAAAGATATTAGCGAGATAGATAGATATATTATTATAGATATTTCCTTCTTATTTTTTTTTTCTTCGATTTTTTTATTATAATTATTATTTTTATTGGTTTTATGTGTTATCGATCCCTAACTAATACCAAAATGCGCCTAACGAAATCGACATGACTTTCACTGTCTGATTGATTGATGAATTGAAATTTGTGTCAAATGACCGTGGGTGGTGAATAAACATTAGTATAAGTAGAGAAAATAAAGAAAAATATCAAGTTAACGTTTATAGTACTTTCTAATTATTTATAGATACATAGTATTATGTAATATGTTAAAAGGTTCCCACTAGAATACCAATAATAAAAATCACGCATTTTCAAAACCAAGCGCGGTGGCGTAAAGATAGCTCAAATAAATAAACACTAAACAAGACTAAAA
Source organism: Opisthograptis luteolata (assembly GCA_931315375.2). NCBI lineage: Eukaryota > Metazoa > Arthropoda > Insecta > Lepidoptera > Geometridae > Opisthograptis > Opisthograptis luteolata. Next base: position 4,414,567 of record OV928038.1, on the reverse strand, counting down.
ATAACTAAAGTTCGAAGTTGATACACACATTATGGAAATATGAATTTAATTATTAGCATAATTTTAATTAACATCCATCATTATTATATGTTTATTAATATAATTAACTAGTTGCAGTTATCAGTCACACCCGCTGTTTTTCCGTTTTTGCGCCTTTACCCTTTTCTAAAAAAAAAAGTAGCCTATTATGTGTTATTTCAAAGTACATATAAAGTTTGTATCTCCGTGTCAAATTTTACTCGAATTCGTGGAGACGTTTAAGGGCCGGTTTTATAAACGTCCGTAAGTTAAATATCATACCAAATTTCGGTGAGTTTGATCTTATTGTCAAATTTTAGTAGGAAAACTTGACAAAAAGTTTAAATTTACCGACAAGTCTAACTTCAACCCGGCCGGCGCTTAGTGTGAAGCAAACAAGCACACTTACCTACTCACAAAATTTTGCATTTATAATGTTACTAATATTAGTGAAGTGACTGTGTGATTATTATTTATTGACGGTTATTCAACCACCAAGCTGTATTTTTAAAAAATTTTATATAACGGAGTGACTTTTGTATGAAATGTTTATTTAAATATAAAAAAAAACCTCCACTAATAACTTCAAATACAATTTCAAATTTCTTCACTTTATTAAGAACGTCATGCCAATTCAACTTATTACGCAATATTAAAGGAGGCGCTAAAATTAAAAAAAAGTGGGCAGTAGACAAAATAAGTTGCTATAGAGTCTAGACTCATTTAGAAACGTCAAAATGCGCTGGTATGTTGTCAGTTGTCACAGGCTCCATCCTACACAAGCGGCGGTCTCTGACAAGCCCACGACTCCATAGAACCAATGTCAGTCAGGTTTCTTACCATTCGTGAGGTACCGTTCGGCTCTAAAATAGCCGGTTCGATGACAGTGGTAAGGGCCTGACCACCAGACGCGGACGTGGTATTACGAGACACTTCCTAAGTTCCTACACAACAGGATATATCGTTGTGACCAAAACGGTCTACTTCGCTTCCAAAGTGACAGTTAACAGTATATTCGACTTTTTTGGCGGCAATTGAACTGTCAACATGAAGATTTTGTTTTTATTTCCAAACTTGTGTTTCTTCGGGTGATAATGTGTGATATTGGTGGATTATTATTAATCATTATATGTTCGTTAAGGTGTGCGAGAGAGTGCTAAAATTTAATACTCATCTTAAAAATACTATTTAGATACCATCTCTTTTTTAATCTTTACTTTAATCTTTTTTACTTCATAATAACGAGGTGAAATTTATTAGTTGAATAGTATAAGAAGTTAATCTCCTGACCTACTGATCCGATATGAAAATTCTTTTACTCATATACAGTTACGCTATCACTGAATTAAAACGATTTAAAAACGGGTACTATATATTCTCAATTCGTCAGCACAGTCAACGACAAAAGTTGCTGATCATGGAAATTTTACCAATTTTCCAAGCATTTTGAATACCAAATTTGGCTGATCTGTCACACATAGATATACTCATATAAAATTTTATTATGACATAATCTTGTGGGAATTTACACGCGGGTGAAATTTCGAGGTTGAGCTAGTTTCTTTAAATAGCATGAGCTGTGACCATGACAAAAGCATTAATATTTTGTCAATATTACAGTCGTTGTATAAATAGTCTAATAATTAATTACTGCTACGTGAGCAATATTAAGCTCTCAAGGTCGAGTGATTAAGATAATACGGCCTTGAGACCAATAATATTGAAATTATATTAATTACTGATTCAAATATTTTACGACATTTACAATTTAAAATTAGCTAAATTATAGTAGGTAAATTAAAATTTACAGCGTCAAAGCAAACGAGACACGAAAATAAATGTTTATTTTTCTCTACGAAAATCCTCGTAAAATACAAGTAATTTTCTTACAAAATACCTAATGCAATTGTGTATTTATTTGCATAGGTTTTTGTTTTATTGCTTATCTAAGTATATTAGGTATGACAAAAATTGTTATAAAAAGCAGAATTTAAATGCTTATTTTTGCCTAAAATATGAATACAATTGTCAATTAATTTATGATTTTTTGTTACCTTATGAAATTAACTATAGTTTTTATTTGGTAGCTAATAAAAGTCTATCTTGGAAGTAAGCAAACGAATAGAAAGATTGCAATCAGTGACAATAACATGACACCTGTCTTGTCTTTATTAATTGCAACAACAACCTAATTCTAAGGAAGTCGAAAGTGTTCCAATCGAAATGAAGGTAGATAAGATTTTGATAAGATTCTATCCAACCCCTATAGTAAATTTGAAAGATTGATATTAGTTTGTTACTAACTACCGTACCCGATAACCAATCGATCTATCTATCTATCTAGAAATTTGACATTACTCCTATGAAGCTTATGTCAAATTTCTATCTCCAGTAGGGCAAACAGTGGATAGATCAGTTATTGAGAACGGCCGGAAATGACATCAAAACGACTGATGAAATTTAGTAGTTATAGTTAGAGCCATCTTTTTTGAGTTTGCCTTTGGGTTCGAATCCTGCAATGACTGTAAAGGAAAACATCGCGATAAAATAAAATAGCTTGGTGGTTAGCTAACCACCTCAAGATAAAAATCTATTGCCAAGCACCTAACGGTGTGTTTTGGCAGCCCCACAGAGGCATTTCTTAATCTAGGATTAACGTGGCGCCACTAACCAATTAATTCATCACTTAACATCATGTGGCTTGTGATCAAACGCCTTGAAAGATGTAGAACTGGTTACATGCTATTATACACGTGCCCATTCTTACTTCGCCTAAGTTAAAACAGAGTGGAATGGGTTACAATACTTACAATACAATCATAAATTAAAGTGCAGTTCTAAACTAACATCTTTTTGTACGTAATTAATAACTCCAGCTATGAAATACCTAATTGACCTAAAAATTAAGCCTGCAATTGTTCGTTAAACGGAAGACAAAAAACCTTAAACGCACTTAATGGTAGAGCGATCGATTTCAATAGAGCAATTTACAGTTTTTGCTCCCTAATGACTGTATAGTGTATAACTTGTAATTGGTTGCTAATTCGTTAACTTACTTCGTTATTAGCACCTTGTCTTAATCAGTAGATTATTATCAGTTGATTTATAAAGTGAAGTGACGCGTTTCTCTCATTTCTTTGAGTGCGGTAACTTCAAGCGCCGTACGTAAATGTTTGATAATAACAATCACATATATTAACCCTGACTGTATCGGAAACTATGCAGATCAGGGTTATATACTATTATATACAACACCTAGACACTGAAACATATTTGCCCATTTTTTCTTTGAACAAATATTTTTCCCGTAGCGGGAATCACTCGCAATTCGCAGACGGCTGTTTACCTATTGTGCCAAATCAGTCATCAAATTGTTTGTTAATTTGCATTTATACTCTCTTACTCTTATTCTTCTCATTCAGTTTAGAAGAGAGATCTTGCTAGATAAGCATATTCCAATTTATTAGGTGCTCGGCCATTATTTTGACCTCATAGTATATATGTCATGACGTCCATCCTTTCATTGACTGTATGTACAGTCTACCTCTGGATAGTTTTCATTTCTTCGTCATGATGTCGTCGCCAAGTGACCAAATATCTTTCTTCTTCTCTCTCGCTCTAAACATCAATATTTCTAAACTTACCATCAACCGCCAGGAGTGGAAAGACACATGAGCAACTGCATTTTTCTTACTACGGTTGTCAATCTGCCACATCTAACAGTTTTTTACGGCTTCTCCGGCAAACGAACCAATTTGCCGTGTTCCAACAATTAACGACACAACAAAGCTTTCTAGCTGTTGGAAAAATTGCAGTCGCAGGTCGTGCGCCGCATTTTCCATCGCATTGTACACTGAGCCTGTTATTTTCCCATTTGAGTGATTTTATGGCTGTATTTGTATGAAAGATGCGCAGATTGTGTTATAATTTGCGCACTCTCCGTCCTAGAAATAACATAATTATTTGCACGCACACGCGAACGCAATGTGAACGTTTCCATCCTGTTACAATTCCATTGCTTCTTTTTAACCGCTTCGTTGTGTATGAACCGATTTTGATGTTCCTACTTTTGTTGGAAAGGAGATATCCCAAGGGTGGATGATAAGGAAACCAGGATCTGATGATGAAATCTCAGAGAAATCGAGAAAAACTGGTCGGTTTTTATTTGTCGTTTTACGTGAAGTGACGTCAGAGTCACCTATAACAAGGATTTCCGTCCATATACTGTACTATGGTGGGTCACGCACGATGCCTAGCTAGACGCCGTGAATCTGTCAATGGGGTTATCATTGGTAAATGCCAGTGACCAAAGCTTCGGTTCCATCAGACGACAATAATGACTCCTACACCATCACATACCTACGTATGATAGCTGACCTGTAACTTTACTAGAACTCCCTGTATCTAGTCTCTCGATACAACCTGTATCTAAGACGTTCCCTGTATCACAGAGAATTAAAGTGGTTTCTGACACCCTAGATTCTATGTTATTAGTAACTACAAAATCCAGGTACGGCACAAAAACTTTCGCTTCTCTTCAAATGCTCAAATGTTAACCATTTATCTAGTTCTCCAGTTGCTCCATATAAACATCGTTCACGTTTTATTGAGTCACATTTTCATTCTGTTACCACTTCATTGCCGTTTTTTTTCTGTTTCCCATGAGCATTTTATAAGCAACAATCGATGTAATGAATTCTTATGAACAAATGCATGTAATACTAAATTCCCTAGCCTTATTGCTCTAAGTGGTACACGTGCAACTCGAATTTATTTGCGCATTTGCGTGTTTTTATGCGCTAAGACAAGCTCTGTTAAACCGAGGGTGTTCATTATTTTATAGTTCACATTCTCGGGAGCAATAATTGTTAATATAATTAACAAATTATTGTAATTGCATAATGGCCGTGTAAATTTAACGGTAACGCCAATTTGAGTCTTTCTTGAAATCTTTTTTAAAACACTTTTATTAGCTTGACTTGTAACTAACTAACTAATTACTTCTTAGCTTTTGAATTTACATCACCTGATGATGTAATTGAAGGTGGTGCCACGCTACACCTGGATTGAAAACTGACTCTCAAGCGGGGCTGCCGGGTCACACTGATATGGCGACAGGTTCTTAGCTTGAGGGTGGTACTACAGCCAACGACAAAAGTCGCTGAACAAAAATTAATTTTCGGATTCTCTTTATCATTTTCTTTATCCTTCGACCGAATCATCACTTAACATCATGTGTGATGTGTTATGTTCAAACACAATCATATAAGTTGTAAGGCCAAAACAAACAATAATGATCTAATACGCATTTCGAAAATCCAGTTTGATCAGCTACTTTTGTTGCTGACTGTACATAGCCAGACGTATACATTAGAAATTGTATAATAGAAATTGTATGCAATGATTTCATCACATTGTTTTTCTTCACTGAAATCTGATGTTATTTATAGGTTTAGAACCAACGTCTCTAAGACAGCCCTCACTGCTTCAATCCTGCTGTAAAGCAATAGTTTCTGGTTCTGCAGTACATAGATGCATGTCAACATGCATTTAAACTGCATTCAAATATAGATCAGTGCACGTTCAATGTTTATGGCGTACTTTGGCTGAAGGTCGTTGGAATTTACTTAGCTGGTAACTTATACTGGTAAAAGCTAAAGCGGCAAGCCTTGAAAGTGGAGCGACTATCTTTTAGTGCATTGTAGACAGTTATGTTGCTTTATAAAGCACTACCCCGCCCTACGACTTTAGCCGCGGAAATCTTGATGTTTTCCACTAAAACTTTGAGAACCCATTTAAAGGGACCCATTTTTAGCGAACACCTATTACGTAAGAAAAATGCGCATGACTAATTTTCTTAGGCCTAGTTTTAGAAATATCGTGAATAAGTGGTATTTCGTTTTTGTCTAAATAAATTTCGTTCCTAAAGATTTTTGGAAAATAATGCCAATGTCAATTAGTTTCAATGATTTCTGAAAACCTAAACCTTCGCTTAAAGCTTCCTTCTCGACTAAACATTAGATCTAACATCTAGATTCCATCAAAACATAGCGCTACCGTTTACGCCTCAGAGTAGTAAAACCGCTTGTAAACCCACTGGTTAAATTGCAGAGTATAAATTGAAGATTTCCTTTTCGTATACCCTGTGCGATTCATAAGGGCGGGTGCACAATGCAAATGCGGCGCTCGCACGCCACGCAACTTATTGCTAAGTTAAGGGTACATACATACGGCATGACACCTTGTTTTATAACTGCGTCTTCCTGAATAAATTAAAATGCCATATTCTTACTTTGTTGCCAGTAAAAGATATGGTTGCTTTGTCTAATCGCATAACTTCATAGTTGGCAATAACTTATGGTACTAAAATAAACCAAACGCTTACTTAAATCTAAGTAATTTGTACAATTATTACAATTGCTTGGTGATAGAGCATTTTCTAGCGATCGCCTGGGTTAAGAATTCGTTGCCAAGCACCTATCAATGTGTTCCAACCCAGGTGTAACGAAGTGCCACCTTCACAAATTGTTGATAAACACTATCCAGGAAGATGAAAAAAAATCTGGCATATGCAAAGACATTTATTTGTCTGCCTTTCTGTATCTTCAATAGATCAAAATTCATAAGTTGATAAAAAAGAGAATTCATTTGATAAAAAAATTAAACTAGCTCCTATTTAGACATACCATATTAAAAAAAACCTTGCCATTGAAAGTATAAATGTTGCCAGCACCCTCGGTACTAGACTATTTTTTCATTTCAGTTTTTACTGTACTTACAAACTGTACAAACTACAATCCTTCAAGATGGGTGTGAAAAGAGTCCTTAAGTCCTTAAGTCGGCAACGCATCGGTCCCCTGGTGTTGCAAATGTCCATCGGCGACGGTGACCGTTTTCCATCAGGCGGGCCGTCTGCCTGTTTGCCAATCTTTTACATTAAAAAAAAAAACTTTATTCAATTCCAATCTTTATTACTAAGTATTGTTACTACTATAGTACACGAATTAACCATTTAGCAGTTTTTGTAACAATAAAATTGTACCTTCGGAATGTTGCATGCAAAAGGCGTGTTCTACACAAAAGCGGAAAGCGTCTCGTTGCATGCCCGTTATATGTTATAGATGTACACATTATACGCTGTACCACATGTGGAACAGCGGAAAAACTGCCATGACGTGAGGTGAATGCCAACTCTGTAGGAAACCTACGAGAACTCTGACATGAGTCATGTTTGCAGAGATTTTTATATTAGCTTTGATACAATTCATATATTATGTACTTGTTGCCCCCGCGGTTTCACCGCATCTTCCTGTTAACCCGCAGGAATCTTTTTTCTGGATTAAAAGTAGCCTATGTGTTAATCGAGGGGATAAGCTATCTCCATTCCAAATTTCATTCAGATCTATTCAGAGAAAAAAATTCAGACTTTCCTTCTGAGTCTTACCCACCAAGACCGATTCCTTCCTTATTTTACTTTAGTTTTCCTTCTGAATCACAAGTCCTTCCCTTTTGACTCAGAAGGAAAACGGTATTTCGGAAGGTCTTTTTTCTCCGTGCACCTCTTAAATTAAAAACGATAGAAATCAATTGACTACCAATCGAATTATCCATTCATACTAATATTGTAAATGCAAAAGTATTTCCGTTTGTTTGTTACCTTCACACAGCTAAACCGCTGAACCGATGTTGATGAAATTTTGTATGGTTATAGTCTAATTTAGCCGGTATTAGAAGATATACTTACTTGTCTATGTATGTAAATTAAGTACATACTTACTTATCAGTTTAAGTTAAAGAAAATGGCCTAACCTGACGTATCCCATCATCCTAATTACGTATAGTATTGATCTACGCGATTGAATCCCATCAAATCAACTGTTATTGCCAACCACCTCATATAACATATATCTACGCATAAGTGAATAATATATAGCATGGGTATATCATAACGGGAATACGTAGCCGTAATTAACCTGACATAACACCTAGTTATTAAGCAATTTCAGCCGACATAGCAAACGTCTTGTCGTGTGGGTACAAACTTGGTACTCGGGCTTGGTAGCTGTGTTTATACCGTCTTCCGTATACCCTGATATGGCAGAGCTATATTCTATGCGGCGTGCTTTGCATAGCGAGTTCCGCGGTCGCTATTGTTTTAAAAAGGCTTTTTTTTAATGAAGTAACTACGTTCTTGAAGAGCTGGACGTTAATACAGCTAAGCGTTTAGTTACTTCAAGATGGGTACACCTTTACACCCCGTCATTGATCAAATAAGTGCACCATTTTTCTAATGAGGTAACAAATCCTTGTTAGAAACACTATAGAGTGGAGCAATAAGACAGTTGAGACTTTTTTAGCGAAATTAACGCGTTGCGTTTTGTAGCTAGTATATTCTACTGACCCAGTTTCTATCAAAATCGACTCCAGTCACAAGACTCCTTTAACCATTTTTCGCTATTTCTACTTAATGGATTTGCTCATCTACTTCTACTTTATAAACTCATCTGTCAATAGTCTTCAAAATTATAATGATACAAAGACAGTTTTGTTTTCTTTCAAAAACTGTTTTGCTCCGTGAACAAGCTAAAGGTTTATTTTTAAGTGAGTAATAAAAAACAATTTTATGACTGAAAAATACCAGTGTCCTTTTAACCTCAGCATATAATTACCGCTGCGCTCCACGAAGTCAGTTCGAGTACTTGTATTATTAAATTTATTAATAAATAGGTACCTATTCAGCATAATAAAAACTAGCAGACCGTTTCAGGCGTCGCGCTTGGCTAATTAAAAAACCTCGTTAAGGCTTTGCATTGACCTAATTCTGTTGGATCTACCCGGTGCCGACATGTGCAATAGTGATGTTAATGCATTTTATATTGGACCAATTGGGGTGGAGGCGCGTCGTCGTCGGCGCGGTATGCAGTCTCGATGTGTGGGCGATTCGCGGGAACACATTAGGCTCTGGAATTGGCACGCACCGCCGCGTCGCGCCGATGCTGCGCAGTTGCAACAGATTAATGAAGAACTTAACAATAATGGCTGGTGTTCTGGAGACTAGTCGCCAGGAATGTGGGCTAATTTTATAGTCTGTGTACCAGTCTGATCATTCATTAACCCACATAGCGATGCTATTTTTGAAACGTTCTAGGTTTCTTGTTATGTGGATGGATACTCACAAGTCTCATACAAAGGTTTACGGATAACTTGTTTGGAAGGTACACATCCTGCTGCATATCTGACACAAAAAATGTTTTGTATAAAAACAGTGGCTTATAATTAGGTATGTGCTTTGTCACTTCTGTTTTAATTCAAACAACACCAATTGCGTTGTCCAAAAACGACACAAACGAGGGCAGGTCATGCGCTGCAACGAGCGGCGCGGGCGCAATGCAATCGTGCGTTTAGGGCCCACATGCCGCCAAGTTCCCTGGAACGCGATGAATAACTCATTGTCCGTCCGTCCGTCCGTCTTCGTGACGCACGCTTCTTAGAAACACCACGATGCAAGACTGACCGAGATACTTGACCCGAGAATTTGGCAGAGAAATTGCCGACACCAAGTTTGTTTACCCGACTAAAACAAACTCACAAGCGCCTACCTTACCGTATTAAACAGCAAAAACGATTTAGATCTTAACAACATACCAATTTGTAAGCCTCAGTCTGGTATGTCAAGACTTTAAATACTAGACGCATCCTCATGAATATTTAACGGCGTTAGAGTATACGCGAACGTAATTAATTTCTGCTTAGTGAGTAAGAACAGCGTAAAATGTTTGCAATTACAATCAGTTGTCAGTAATGCAATGAGGATACTGGCTCTAACATGCCCACGTACTGCTGAGCGGGTCAATCCTGATTCAAAGTGTCCCATTGTCCCCAAAATCCTTAAAAATGACCCGCTTTGACAAAAAAGGCCATTTGTGACACTTAATTGCAAAAAGTTGAATCTTGAAAGTAAAAGACAGTAAGTATCTGAAGTATTTGAAAACTAGACAATATTTTAACGACAAGACACATGATGTTAAGATCGAAGGTGCCGTCACGCTACACCTGCATGAATCGGGAACTCGCTCTCAAGTGGGGCTGCCGGAACACACGACACCTAATACATATCCGTAAAGCAAATATACTCAATAGGGTAATAGAAAAAATGCATGGTTACGTTATGCATTATGTAACTATACTTAGTCGACATCACCGGAGACCGAAGAGCTGGTAGCTACCTCGGACAAAGAATTAGTCTAGCCATCCAAAGGGGGAACGCTGCCAGTATCTTCGGTACCTTGCCTAAAGGGACTTCTTTTAATAATGTATTTTAGTTATTAGTTTAGGTTTATTTGTTTTTATTTTATTGTTATAATTTTATACTTAGGTAGGTAGGTACTCCTGACGAGACGTAATAATGTGAGTTGTGACCCACTACCTGATTACGTATATAGCAAAGGGTTAGTCGCAGCTCAACACGCGCAATTTTCGAGTAAACAACAAAGTTGGTTGCACCTCCTGACTTTTTCAAAGGTTAACTTTTGTAGCATTTCGTGATCTCAATAGTTGTCTTCTCGTCATTTTCTTCGTAGAGAGCCTCGGGGCCTTCACCCGAAGGTGCGTAACCTTCGATTCCCACCATCGAAACGTTGCTGCGAAGTGCATCAGGTGATGCACTAATTAGGATGCACTGTGCGCTCCGCCTGCCGGTAACAGAACAGTTGGACATTCGCACAACACTATTGTGATACCGATTTATGGTTTCGGCGAGCCTTTATGCTCCCTAGTTAGCATTCAAAATTGGTGCCGCATACGTTTTTTCATACCGCTCAAAAGTCGTGTCAGAGCAATAAAATGGAATGAGCAAAAATTGTGTGTGATTCAACATGTACTATTACGATTTATTAACGTACGGCATATTATGATGTTTCAATTAGGTGTACGTGCTGCGTGCGTGTTCTCGGTGGCCAATTTTGCCGGAACGTGAATGTACTTACTGAAATTATAATATAATACCTAGCTAGTGCGGAATTATCACCTAATAATTATTATGCGCCAGCAACTATGCAATTGAGGGAGCGCAAAACATAATGACAATCCTACATACAAAATACAAACGCATCATTATTTCATACACATATTACAATTGTATATTCTTATTGTATCATTACATATAATAAAGAATTATTAACATTAATAACATGACATCCATTTCGACACCATTTTCATTCTCAAGAACATCAAATGACCATGAAATAGATGATGGTGGCTTAACGGTAACGCGTGCGCCTTAGAACTTAGAAGACACTGAGTTCGAATTCCTTCTCGGCCTCGCACCTATCTATCTAAATAATATATATAACTCAAAGGTGACTGACTGACTGATCGATCGGGCTGAGACTTTGCATGCATAAAGCTGTAGCCCACGCGGGTGAAACCGTGGGGAACAGCTAGTGTCTTTATAAGTACTATAGGATTTGCTATAACTCAAAACGGTAAAGGAAATCATCGGAAGGGAACCGGCACATCCATGAACAACATTCAACGGCATGCAACCCACACTAGGGGCTTTTTGATAGATTACGGCTGAATGTGTTCCAGCAGTGGGCATAAAGACGTTATAGGTTGATGATGCTTATCTATGATGTCTATGGATATTTGCAACACCAGGGGCGTTGCCGACCCTTGAGAACTCTTTTCACACCCATCTTGAAAAACTGCAATTAGTACCACTGCGGCAAGACTTGTGAAGGAAGCTCATTCCACATTTTACAAGTATGCGAGAGAATGGAGCGGATAAATCGAGTGCTGGGAGATTTCAATACTTAACTAAAGGCAACTTCTCATTGTACACAGGTAAACCGGCCGCTCACGATGAAGAAGGAAGGCATCCAGACAAGGAACCGCAAGCTCAGCAGCAAAAGTAAGAAGAAGAAAGGCGGCATGGGCATGGGCGGCGGCGGCGCGTGCGCCCTCGCACTGGGCGGTGTCATGGGCGACATGATCAAGCCTTTGGGAGACGCTTCTAAAGGCTTCGGCGGTTCAGCCTTCCCCTCGGCTATGGACTTCGGTGAGTTATCTCTTAGCTCCGTGTTTCTGTTGAAGCCGCTCATGCCTATGCCGAACTTTGAGCCGTAGTACACAAAGCTTATGATCATGTTTTTAGTACATTTATGTGTTTTTTTAGCTCTACAACCTCTACGGGGGATGACCTCACTCGAACATTCTCGTTCTTGTAATCTAATCTACTGATCCGATTTTGAAAATTCTTTCATTAATAGGAAGCTACATTATTACTGGGTATCATAAGCTATTTTTTATTTTGGTATATTAACACACCCAGACAAAGCTGTAAGAACACAAAAGTATAAAATCTCGGCTTATTTAACAATGCTACTCAGATATTGTCTGTGAACTAAGATCTTTCAAAAACTTTCATTGATGGTCACGCCAATCGTAAGAAAATCTGTTCAGGCTTTAGATTGATTGAGCATGGTTTAATTAGATAGATAGATGACGCTTTATTGTTTCACTACTACGACAGCAAAATTTAACAACATAATAGGAATTATCTTAGAGCTAATAAAACTAACGACTTCCCCATCACCAGCTTAGATAGGAGACGGATGATGACGTTGTGATTAAAATTATGCCTAACTCAAATTTTCTTGTTTCCCAGGTCAGCACCAAGTGGGTCTAGTGCACCCGGCAGCAGCGCACATGTCTCACTGGTACGGAGCGCCGCACCAGGGCTTCGCCCCGCCTCCGACCTCGCACAACCCCTACCACCACCACCATCTAGCGCAGCTTAACTCTATGGTATGTAATCTTCTAAATATATATAACTCAAAGGTGACTGACTGACTGACATAGTGATCTATTATAACAACGCACAGCCCAAACCACTGAACGGATCGGGCTGTAATTTGGCATGGAAGTGGATGTTATGCTGTAGGCATCCGCTAAGAAAGGATTTTGATTAATTCTACCCCCAAGAGGATAAAATAGGGGATGAAAGTTTGTCAATTTTAAACCGATCGGGCTGAGACTTTGTATGCATAAAGCTGTAGCCCACGCGGGTGAAACCGCGGGGAATTCTTTCTATATACACAGTCTACACGTGCCTTTATACTGCATGCCAAGACGCCAGTCTTGACCTAAGTTAGGCAAAGACGTGACTGAAAAGAATAATTCCAGCTTCTTTACCTTGTTTGGAAGGCTAGTCAAGTCGTCCACGCTAATTTTGTCGAAACCTTTGCCAGGAAATACAACGAAATTCAGAGAAATTTAAGAATTCGATTTGAAGTATAGATATTTACCAGATTTAAGTACATTACACTGACAGCTTTTAGAACCGAAGTTGTTGTAGTATCTACTTGTTTTAGTAAGTAGGTATATTACTTGGTGGTAGGACATTTTCTAGTGCTTGGTCGCCAAACACCTACTGGTGTGTACCGGCAGCCTCACTTGAGAGTCAGTTCCCAATCCAGGTGTAGCGTGGCGTCGCCTTCGACCACATCCTCGCCTGTGGTTTTGGATATTCTACCTTAAAAGATGTAAAAGACATTGCATTTTTAACAATTGTCATTTTCTTTACAGACTGGCTGGAGGAGTGAGTACACGTGATAAGTCAGCCGCATCCAAGAGTTCCCTTATTGGATAAGCATATTTAATTCGACGTGGCAATCCACGTCCCGTCCTGAGGGCGGACTGAACCTGGCTGCAATCACCCCCTACTGAGCAATCACGAACGCGAAAGAACGAGCAATCGACGCTGTGATCAACGAGTGTTTCCTCAAAATAACGAGTGCATACTCCAAATAACTTCTATAGCAGTTATAACAGTGATGTAGTTCGTTATAACGCAACCTCGATAACTTTAACGAGACTGTGCAACAGAATTAATGTTTGTACGCTTATACACAGACAAACAGTTTACATTGAACATATCTAATGAGGTGTCCCAGTGAAAGTTCCCAATGAAAGACTTTGATATGCCGCGGTCGTTTTCCTACAAGTATTAAATTTAAGAGTGTTTTACATAAATTAGCGAAGTTGTACAGTATTATAATGTTAGCTCATGACCGATTAAAACGGCTTAGTTATCAATAGTTCAAAAACAATTTTGTGTATTTTGTATATAATATTTCTTTTTGTTCCTGTATAAATTTGATTTTTTATTATGATAATATTTAATTTTCGATTTGTTTCGCTATAGGAATTGTGATGTGATGAGGCAAGACACAGTTTTTGTACATTTTATTTCTAGTTGTTAATGAGATGCAATAGTAATTTATGTACTAGGTAATATAAGGAACGATTGTAAATAACAGTTTATCTAGTGACGTTATTACAGAACTGACTTGTGGATATCAATGAATAGATAATTTACTTAAGAATGAGAGCAGGTCACAACAGCATTGGTTTAGTAAAAATTCGTGAACAATATTTTCAAACTATTGTAATATATAAATTAAATTGTATATCATTTTTATCTATACATTTGTAAAAGAATTAAGTTAATGAGTGGCCATAAATTAGCAAAGGGAGGATGCTTGTGGATATGTCAGTCGGAACGAAATAAATGTATTAAAAGTCTACTTATTAAAGAAGATTATATAGTTTCAAATATTTCTAGTATATATTTTGACCAGTGTGTTTTGTTATTGTCAACTTTTGTAGTAAAATAGATCATATATTTTTACTAATGGCACTATTGTAGACTCACTGTATTCACAAACGTCATCACCAAACCCCAAAATGTAAATAGAAATGTATATTCAATGGAACATAGTAGGGAGTTAATAAATTCATTTATAAGACTCAGGATTATATGTAAATTAGATTTCACTGCAAAACAGCCTGTAAACGATATCCCGTACCTAAATTTTAGTTTTTAAAACGAAACATTGTGAAGTTGTGTATTTTAAATGAAATTGTGAATAAATTATCATTATTGATATTATTTTTGACTCTTTTATTCTCTTTCATATACCTAAAACACACCAACAAATATTTCTATTAAGGTAAGTTGAATCAAAATCACTTAGAATGCAAACACTCAGATCCCTCTCATAAAAATTCATGCGTTTAGCCATAAAATACAAATCCAAGAGCATCCATCGCACTCCATTCTGGGTCTCTCCGTCGTGTCCGCCCGACAATGTCACCCGAATTGGGAAGCAAATCAATTGACCATCCAATTACTTCGTCTTACGCCGCGTCCGCCATAAGTCACGGGATCAATTCCGCCATTCCACAGAAAAAGTCGTCCAAAAGTCGCGCTTATCTCGCGGCAAATTGAAAATGCAGCCGCCCATGTGATTGTGACGCAAGTCGCAGCGGCCGCCGCGCAACCGACATATGGACCCATTCAATTTTAATCGCATTTCAGAAGAATGGACATCGGATAAAAGTACCTATAAAACGGCCCCCGGTCCGCGACGATAGGCCTCACTTAATAAGTTGGTTTTATTTGCGGTTGCTGTGACTGGATTTCAAGGGAGGCCCATTGTTGTTACATAATCATGTTTGAGTTTGGTCTTTTTAACTCATAGCTGCGAGTTTGTAAGAGTTTGCACATCGCTGGTTCCGGGTACGCGGTTCTTGATCTTGACAGATGGCAAACCAACATTTTGGCAACATGAATAGAAGTTTGTCATGAGATTTTTATAAGGCTTCTTAAGAATTGTTACTTTATTGGACTTGATAAAAACTTTCAAAACCTATAAGACCGTATTTGATTGTAGCCAGCGTACAGCTGCAAGCAGTTCTATTTATAGGC
Source organism: Opisthograptis luteolata (assembly GCA_931315375.2). Lineage (NCBI taxonomy): Eukaryota > Metazoa > Arthropoda > Insecta > Lepidoptera > Geometridae > Opisthograptis > Opisthograptis luteolata. Next base: position 4,398,777 of record OV928038.1, on the reverse strand, counting down.
AAGGTTTTATTCGTTGACCCACGTTTTCTAGGCATGTTTAGTGCTGCCTAAAACAAAAGTAAATTAACATTTTTTTAAAATGGAACACTGTTTTGACTTTAGAATGGACTGGCATAAGCTGCAAGCAGTTCTATTTATAGGCAAGGTTTTATTCGTTGACCCACGTTTTCTAGGCATGTTTAGTGCTGCCTAAAACAAAAGTAAATTAACATTTTTTTAAAATGGAACACTGTTTTGACTTTAGAATGGACTGGCATAAGTCACCGTGCACACGGCCAGCGCGGCCCGACTAGTGATAAATGCGCCGCTAGTGCGGGAAAAAATGTCGCCCAACGAGAACCGTGCCATCACTCTGCTGGATTTATTGCTCACGGCTACGCTGCGGAATATTCGAGAGGCAACACTCGAGGGCAAATATTCTTACACCTACAGCGGAATGTTACCTCTACCCCCCGATGTGATGGAACTTCGCACTTCGCTAAATTACGACCGTAAACGCTTTTGTACGGTTGTGAGGCGGAATGTGCAAGGAAGAGCGAATAAATAATTACTGAAGGTGCTTCGAAAGTACGTTCGAAATGGTCAGTTCGTCAGCTGTCGCGAATAAACTTTTTAGTTCAAAAGAGACGCCGCAATAATATTGGACACTGTTTTTTACTGCGGTGGTTTCCGTTTGTACTTAGTTCATATAACAAATACTACAACATGAATATTAATAATTCTAAATGTGTTGAACCCGTCGGACTATGTAAGTACATACCTAAAATAGGTATTCCACCTTTGTGCAGTAGATATGGTTTGCAAAAAAAAAAAACAAAATATACATAAATGAAGTCAGACTTATTGCTCAAAATAATCTAAGTATTTTAGAATTTTTTTGGATGGAGACAACTGGAAGTTAAATCAACACGGCCGGAGATTTTGTTTTCTTCCCTTTACATTTTTATGTTCTTACCGATCTGAACAATTCCATTCGCATCTTTATTTTTATATACATTCTGTTATCTGCAAACCCTATTATTAAGCATCCATAAAAGAAATACAAACAATTATGTAATGAGAATTCTGTATTCATTCACGAAGGAATAAGCTGAACCAAAGGAGTGCAGATCCCATTCATTTGAGACAAATTGCAAAAGCTTGGGAAAGATAAAATTGAAATTGCCCATTGTTCTATAGCAGTTTCTGGTTTCCACAGCACTAGGAAGACTGTGTTTATGTTTGTAAAGCTGGCCTGAAAAAGAGTTACCTACTTTCGAGAGCCAATTAAGCTACTAAAAGCAATTCTGTCATTAGATTTTGTTCTGAATCTTTAATCTATTTATTGTGATTTTGTAACAGACTCATGCCATTATCCAGTGAGCAACGCTTTAAGCTGATCTTACTGCGTTCCGAATTGAAGGGCAATGTTTCTAGTGAAATCACTGGAGGTTTAACATTAGCAGACGCCTCCGGCTTACACCGAGTGGCTAGCAGTAGTTTGGTAGAGGCCTCCAGTATTTGAATGCCACAGGCTGATGATGATGTTAACGAATGAGAAAAATTGGATATTCCTTTGTCGTTTTCTTTCAAACATTTAACTTTATGGTTTTATATAGTATAGCTTTTGCTGTAGATTTTGGACATTTTGAAACTACTCTGTACTTTATACTCTCGTTATGGTACTTACTAATTTTATCATTTTTAATTTAGCTCCAAAATGGTTCAAATCCTAACTGCATTGAGATTGGCGTAAGAATTTGTGTTCAACACTAATTAAAGCCAATATAGGAAACGTACAGTCAATATACACCACCTACCTAGATTGGCCACACAATATTCAACCTAAAACACTGATGACTTTTAAATAAACAAAGTACAAGACACAAATCCAATTTTCAACAAGACAAAATTTCAATAAAGCTTGACAAAAGTCCAAGGTCCTAAATCCTTTAAGGAGCAGTCATATTAGAGAGCACTGGCTCGTGAGTAAAGGATCGTATACACTTGAGCGCGCACCGAGCCGGGTGATCCGGGAATCAATCTCGGACTTAGGAGTCCGCTTATCTAGCTGACCCCGCGGCGCGAGACAAATGTCACGATGTAGGTGATCTGCCTTTGTTTTTCTTTGGCATTAGTTTAATGTTTAGAAGGTGCTGGATGAGAAGACATAATGATGCTGGCGCCACACTAAGGTCAACGTCAAGGGAAATGTCAATGCCTATCATCGCGATAAATATTGCGTTAATTATTAACGCAATTGTGTGAGTGGCTACACTTGAACGGTCAACGTGAACGCACTTGAGTTATCGGCTAATGTCAAACGCCATTAACGCCAATGTGAATGCCGTTGTCAAATGTCATGGCCACACTTATTTCAAACGTCAATCATCGCGCAATTTAACGGCATTTCCCGTTAGTGTGGCCTCAGCATGAAAAATACTCATTCAAAATCATCAACAGGACTTTTTATATCATAAACGCATAGTCAAATTGCTGGAGTAGGTTATTGTAATCCATGTAGGTATCTATATTGTTTATTTTTACGAGGTCCTTTTATATATATAAAGTAGCGACTTGCCCTGTGTTTCCATATAAACTTTAATATTCCTCCTTTAGAAGATGAATTTCAAAGAGTTTTACACTCCCAAAGGCACTTTCCCTGAAAATTTCACGTCTCTTTATAGGACCAGCAGTAGATGCTTGTTGATATGTCAGATGTTGGGGTGCCCACCTGCAAAGCCTGCTGCTCTGTGGATGGGTACTTTCATCGCATTCGTCTCAATATTCCTATACGTTCAGAATGTATGTAAAATGTTTATCTAAGAAAATGACTGTTATTCGTTTTGTTTTTTTTTTTGTATTCAAATAAAAAATTGAGTCAAAACTTTGAATTTTATATAAAGTAGATAGATAGATTACCTTAGATTATACGTGCTAAAAATATCATCCATTTCATTTTAATAAAGTTATCTTGCTACTTCAAAAGAAGCTGAACAACTTTATGAAAACCTATATTCTCGGATTAATATCAAAACAAACTAAAGTAGGTACACTAACATTCACGTAACGATTAAACGTTAAAATTTAAATATTGTACACCCGATCATTAAACAGCGTAATAAACGATGACGGAACCAGTTTCATCTGATGTTAGAAACAGGGAATTCTGTTCCGAGAACTACTCCTATTAGATAAGAATCGGAGATCATTTAAATTAAACAGGTACGATTAACTTCCAGACGAACGACTGAATCTCTGAGCATTTGAGCACCTCTGTGAGGGAGCTCTGATGTTGAAACGGCTTTGATAGTCTATAATAGATTTCTGACCTTAGAATTTCCCTACTTGGTTTCATAAACATTTACTAGCTGCGCCCCGCGTTTACACCAAAGGTTTTCCCGTTCCCTGTACTCCTTTCCGGGATAAAAAAGTAGCTTATTTGTTAATCTAGGATGTAAGCTTTATGTTGAATTTTACTTAAATCCATTTAGCCATTTCAGCGTGAAGAAGTAACAAACATACACCCTAAACATTTTTTGAAATTTTTCCAACCACTAGAAGTCATCTATTAGTGCTACCCATGCAAAGCCATGTCATGTTACTAGTAGATAATATATTTTGAAAGGAGTCTGAAGTGTTCGAAAGTATGTTTTTAGTGAAGAATATTACCAAACATATTATGCTGAAATAAATACGCGTCGAAACTGGGATGCATATAAAATTTCGTTCATAAACCTTCAAAGCATACGACAACCGGCCCCGTCGACGTCCAAATTCGACTGCTTGTTTCTTATAATTTGTAATTTACGAACGTGGCTAATCATAATAAACAAAGTGTGTGGGTACTCTGTCCGTCTGTAACTTAATAACGTTGAATACACCTGCGCCCGCGCCCTCCCTCGCACATTAATATTATAATATATACGAGGAAAACGACCCTTTAATACATTCGGCAGACGAACTGCTGTAATTATTATTTGGTGTAAACGTATTGAATATTAAGTCCAGTATTGGGGGCAGTAATAATCTTTTTGTGAGGCCAAAGTATGCTAATTACGTGGCCTGTAACGGACATCGTGTAACGAGGGTCGGGACAGGTGACATGATAAAAACTGACGGAATTTTGTGTTAGTGTATTTCTTAATCTTTCTTACCTTCAAGAGGTTTCTGAAAACATATCCGTTAAGTACTAATAACAACTCTCTATATAATATAGATCAAATTGTGAAAAACAGTCGCTGATATTGTTTACTTCTTGTCATGATTTCTTGTCTTCTTGTTTAGAAGAATGTATTTGTTTTTTATGCTGCTGGTGTCAGCTAAAACGGCTTTGATAGAAGACCAGCGCTGGTCAAACGACTAGCTCAACGCTAAATTGGGGCCGGTTTGCAACAATACATTTTTTTAGTAACTACATAACGCACTACTTTTAAGTATTTTTATAACATTTTTTGCATAAAAATGATACTTATTCTTATTTAGTTTCTGTCAATTAATTTTAGTAGTACTCGTAGTATTAATTACCCTTATATTGGTATCTGCTAAATGTAATCAAATTTATTTTCATGTGAAGTTTTGTTTCAATAAATTAGTGATTAATTTAAGTGGACCACTTCTAAAATCTTTATTAGACCCTTTGTCAAGCATGTTCGAGCAGAAAACATTTTGTGACTCAAACGTAACTTCAGCTGTCTCCTAATAAATGTACCCATGCGTGCCGTAGGCTGGGAGCAACCGGTTGTTTTGATTGCGTTACTTTTAAAAAAGCTGAAACTCAAGTAAGCTTCAATGTTATGTCCGAACATAATTTTGGTTAGACAAAAAACTCATTATAAATCGTATCTGCAATTTTCAGCAAGATTTTTTTCTTAATAATATGGTAACTAGCGATCTGCCTAACGGCTTCGCCCACGTTAATTTTGCATTTTTTCACAGAATTTAGACCTCTTAAAGAATCATTTTCAAAAATCGCCCCAACTACGCACAATTAATAAACATTCCAAGTTTCAAGTATTCATGAGATTTGTCGCTTAGAATGAACGTTGATTGTGAGTCATTTAGTCAATCAGCGACACAACCGTTTTATAGATAAGGATATTAGTGAAAAGATAGTACGGAAAGTGATCTTATGTCGTACTAAATAAATATAAATGCAGTTGACGGGCAGTTCTGGACCTTATTTTCTCTGGTATTTACTGTCATAGCCACGCGATTCAACCTCGTCTAAGCCTTGTTCAAGTCCCTTACTCGCTTTGACCGCCGTCTCTCGGCCTGCCAACTAAGGAAGGACTCAGTGACACAGAGTTACACGGCACCTTGTCTCCTTTGGCGTGCGTGTTTGTAGGGTTACCATATTGAACCATACAACAATACCATACCACCCTAACGTACCATACCACCACCACATTGATTTTATTGTTGGGATTTATCCTGAGATCTTAGGATTTTAGGCTTTTCTTAGGCTTGCAGCCGGATTTTTTAAATCTCAGGATATCTCAGGATTTTTACGATTTCAATAAACTAAATAAAGTATGTACCTATAACAGTTTTTTAATATTACAAATACAATTAAAAATCTTTTTATTGATTCTAATTTAAAAATCAACTTGTTCATGGGAATTGCACATATAAAATCCACCTATTCTAATCGGGCTACAGAGCTGTAAATTACGTTCGTGGGAGAATTCGAGACAACTCAGGATTATTCAATAGAAATCAGGCTTGTTCTAAATTACGTTTGCAAAAGAGAATTCTGGACGATCTCAGAATTTTTCACTAGAAATCACGTTTATTCTACGAACTTTTGAATTTTCTATCTGGTAACCCTGTGTGTTTGTGACTGTCCCCGCCACGCATTTCGTTTCCCTCTAATTACTTATTCCGTAAGCGGCCAGCGTTGTTTCCAATGTTGTCAGAATTACATTAGATTTATGCGGGCACGTTTCACTAAGCGTGTTCTAGAGTAGAACAGAGCTAAATGTTAAACGGTTACCGTATTTTGAGAATACGAACTGAAGAGATGGCAGCAGCATGAGGTTTAGTAAACAATATTATTTAATTCGAATCGTACAATTTATTCCTCCATCCCTATTCCATCATCGGAAATCTAGACAAAAGACGAGACGCCTACGGTATATGCTGGATCTTTCACTGGTTCGCGTGAAGCCTTTTTCTTCTACATTCATCATGCGTACCGCGAAGGTGTGGAAAGTATGGAACTCCTTGCTGGAGTATGTTTTTCTGATCGCTACAATTCAGGGATCTTCAAGGCAAGAGTGGATGAGTACCATCTAGGTATGCATGCTACACCGTCGACCGCATCATCGCTTGGCAACGGGTGGGATGGCGGTCAAATGCATGCCTATTATGCAATAAAAAACTAATTACGCACGTATATTAAGTAAAGAGTAAGCAGTCATAAAAATATAATGTTAAAAATATAAATATACAGTTGTTAGAATCCAACAAGAAGATTTGATTCAAAACCTATAAGATCTGCGCTAAATTGGTCGATGTTATTCAATAATGTGGCAAACTTAAACGCGACAAAATATTGATTTTCCAATGGGTTTTAACCCACAAAACAATGGCGCAAAACCAGGTCAAGAGCCTAATGTAGGCACTAAAAGGTGCGTGGCCAAACTTCCGTTGGAGTGGTCGGACGGAAGTAGTGTTGTATAGCTTGGTACGGAATCGGGACAGAATGAATGAAAGTGGGATCTTAGCCTTTGAATCACCATTATACCTAGTATGCCAACGGTAATAAAGTGCAGTTACTATTATTATTTGTATCCACATTTATTTTATTAACCACTCAGATCTATCAACAACCAACATTTTAAAAAAGCAATACCGGTACGCAAATTCAACAATCCTTTTGAATTTGTGTTTTTTTTGTGTCATGAAAATTTGACATGACGCGTTATAAAACTTTGCAGTAATGTTCTTAATCACTTGCATGGTTAATTTACAATAGCTCACACTTTTCACTACACAAGTATTACAGTACTTTTTTATTCTTTTACAAACGGGACGCACTATACAAACTGGGACACCTGCCAACAGCACTAGCAGTCGGAAGCGGCGGCACAATCACCCCAATAAACGACACCGTAAACTCACAGCTTTGCCTTACAGGTGCCTCAAAGCCTACGGTTAAAATCTTTTAAGGAACTTTAAATTAGTAAGTTTAGTTAATTCGCTTCAGAGAAATAAATAGTTTGAGTTTGGTCAAATTGCAAACAAAGAATATTGGAGAAATGTAGCAGTCTAAATAACGATGGGTTCAGTCAGCGACAAAAGTAGCTGAACGCTTTATTTTATATATTTTATATTTTATATTTGATTGCTTTATTTTATATCAAGTTAGATGGCAGTGTTTGACCACAAGTAACCTGATATTAAAGGAAGCCACGCTACTCCTGGCTTGGGGACTGGCTCTCAAGTGAGGTTGCCGGAACACACTGATAGGTGCATGGCTAGCGAGTACTAGAAAATACCCTACCACCAAGGTAAATAATTGTTTGTTAATGGTGAAACGCCTCAACCAATTTTTATCCCGGAAAAAGGTTCCAGCGGAAAAACCACAGAGCAGCTAGGCTGGGCTGTCTTTTAATCACGTGGGGTTCGAAAGGAGGGGAGGGAGGTGCGGCAAAAATCACGAAATATCACAAGGGGGGAGGGGGTATAGTAAGATATCACGTGTATTTATTGTTTTCCTTCCTTTCTGTCTATTTCCTTTCTGTTTCTGTACTTTATTTAAAAATACTATACAAAAATTTTAAGATTCTGTGTAGGTACTAAAATACACGTGATTTTTGGTGGGGGGTAGTCTTAAACCTCATCACGTATCACCAAGGGGGACGGAGGGGTTAAAAAATGTTAAAAAAACATCACGTGATTAATGGACAGCTAGTATTGCAAAATGAACTAACTTATATAGAAAAAGCGTAACAAGGTAAAACTGATGCAACTTCTTAGAAAATTCAGTGATTTGGATTATATTTTACCTTACGTGGATATTATTATGCAACCTGATACGAGCAGGTTGCGCGGTGTCTGAGATTGGTTGTCAACGCTCACCGCACGCGTGCCGAACGCGCACCTGATCTTACCAATTAGTGTACAGGCTGATTATAGTTTCAGAGAATTCTATAAGAAATACGGGATAAAAGATAACAGTATCAAGTGAAAATATGACTAAAGTAGGTATTACTTTGAATAGTTAACGCGTGTTTTTGTGACTATCTCTCAAACTAACGTTGCTCGCTAACGTCCGTAATCAATAATCGATCCTGATCCTTTATACGCGGTTTTGGATCGATATGTCATGTCATAATACGTCATTTTAGTACTAGGGCTTGACATATTAGGTACTGTAAGCTATAATGAGAGAAACAAATCTTAGATTGAAATGAAATTCAGTCTAGTTGGTCACGTGAATTTGAAGAAAAGAAAAAATATGTTAATCTATACTGAACTTAAAAAGCTTACTTTGTAAGAAACAAATTAGATAGGCAATAGCACAGAATATAGACATTGGTATTACTGCAATAGTTAATTTTGTAGAACGGTGATGGCTGAACGGTTACAGGTGTGTTTGTGAAGAAACTGGCATGTCCAAGAAGCAAGAACCAAAACATTTAAGGGTATTTGACATCACACTGACTAGCATTGGGCCAGCGTGGTAGATTATGGCACATTCTATTTCCCTCTCTCTCTGAGAGAAGACCTTTGTTCCAGCAGTGGAAATTTAATAGACTGATGACGATGACTATGATTAATAGGTTTTATACTCTACTATCTTGGCTAGAGATTAAAAAGCAGCAATTAAAGCGCTTAAGCAATTACTTGAGTCAAACGCTAATAAAACCGTTTTACAGCTAAACAATAACAGTTTTATCCAAAAAGTTATATATTTTTTAATTTGCCCTCAGACCTTGAGACTTGGAGCACCTTGTTTAAGCAAATACAATACACCTGATCGATCCTTGCACCTTGCTCCAAACGTGAACGGTTGAATACACCTGTCCCTTTTTATTATAGGTATAAACATGTTCTCCTCTCTGTCCCTCTAGGGTCCGCTAATGATAAAGGAATAGTCAATGCGAAAGTAGTTAAAAGCCCCAGGCGATTTATGTAGGCCTTTTTTGTATATGAAATGTCTAAAACTGGACGTATTTTCAATTAAATTGAATTTCCGTTGCATTTAACAGCTACTTTTGTATGATTACTAAATAATACTTCCTGCTTTTTTTTAAAGCATGTATGTTCTTTCAAGAAGACGACCTTTTTCTGTGACTTTGTTTGGAAATGTTATCAAAAAAGGCATTACTTTTTTAGAAAATTAAAATCTCATTTAATAAGACAGTAGTAAGTAGTTATTATTCATATAATGGACGTGCATACCAAGTTTGAATTTGATAAATAATATAAGGCGATGTTCATATATAAAGCTCTTGTACACTTTTGGAACTAAAACAGGGACAATTTTTAATACAACAGTCTATACTTACTCGACATCTATCCACTCGTGTTTTGAATTGTTTAACCTCATTACGCTCACGAATATCACCAACACTTCAGCAATTTTAAACATGTAGCAAACTTTTAAAATAAACTCTAGTTTATTGGGTTTAAGTCTAATGTTGAATGGCAAATATTTGAGTCGACTGGTTCTGATCGAACTCCTTAAGTAGACAAATTTAAACTCAATATGTTGCACTAGAAATTTCTAAATTGACTGATTTTATATCTACCTGATTAAATCCTGCTCACCAACCAAAATTAAACTCTAAGTTCTGAAAATAAAGACTTAAAACCGTTGGCTCCTATCGATAAATTCAGGTGTGAAAACATTTTCTCAGAGTATGTCGAAGTCTGCATTGGGAATGCGACAATTTTGCTCGTTGGAATACAAAACTGGGACTAATGGTCTGCTATTCTTTATGTATCCAATTAAAATTATTCTTATGCTGCATTGTGCCGTATGGATATTCGCATTCTTGTTTTTGCTCACTAAAGGGAAGTCAGATAATTTACTTCATAGAATTTATATAAATATTAACAACTTTTGGTCTGGGATGCGACGTGCACGGACACTCTGGCGCCCTCCCATCTGCAGTAAGCCAGCAGGGTACCGTGTGCAGTGGCAGAAACTGGCAAAACTTCGAGTTGAAGAGATACGCTTTCCCTTGGGGAGGTCTAGGTACATATTTGTTCCTTTTGGGGTTGTGACTTTTGGCCGCTCAAACTTTTTTAATACCTTGCCATACTCCACGATGACATCACTGATGACCGAATATATGAAGAGCTGGTGCTTACCTACCTATGTCAACAAATCGGCCGGCTATTAGAAGAGGTAATGTTACCAGACGTTTGGGCACGCCTTTCACACGATTTTTATTTTTGAGCTTATTAACTTTACTCTATATTCGTTTAGGAATCTTCTATATACATATATAACACAGCCTAAACCGCTCGTAATAGAAACTTGAAATTTGGAAGGTTTGTCTTGATGCATAGGGGTGTACTAAGAAAGGATTTTTTTGAACCCTTATGGGGGTTAAAATAGGAAACTGTAGCCCACGCGGGGGAAACCGCGGGGAACAGCTAGTGTTTATGTAAATAAGGTATTAATTTTGACATTATCAATGACATAGATCTCTGATCGTTTAGTTTTCGGATTTTGTTATTTGTTTCCAGATGAGATTAAGCTAAAACTTAGGCCTATCCCAAAATGTTGCTGGTTATCTTTACATAGAAGTCCCTTAAGCTTTTAATAATTAAGTACCTATTTTTTATTAATTTCAGTGGAACTCAGATATAATCATCGCCTGTCTATCTTTAATTAATTGAGAAGTTTCAGTAGATGCGTGTAAAATTTGCATAAACACAACGTTCACTATCTGGAAATAAGAACAAGATTCCAACTCGGGGCTCACATGAAATAAATCGAGTAAAAAAATCGATTTTAAACGTTCGATCTGAGCTGGAGTGTATGCAATTAAAGGGTTCTAAGAATCGAGGGACTGCACGGAGCCCGCACGAATATAGTTGCGTCGTTGGGGTGTGAGGAATAAAAATAATCAGGCCTGAGATATGTAGCTGGGACGTTTCAAGAAGTATTACTTACAGCGATCTTAAAACTTAATGTTTTTGACAGTGGGTCGAGTGTATCGAATGAATATTCGATTTGAATCGATGTTCTATCAAAATAATGTTATTTGAAACAAACATTACATAAATCACCAATGCTAAGATCACTGTTTTTTTTACATTTTAGTGTGTAGCGTTCTACCACAAGTAGGTAACCATTGTCACCATCAGTTGTGAATCCCTTAGCCGGTTTGATTAACCAACTCTGAGTGAAATATATATCCGGATGAAATTCTTTTATAAATTTAGGAGAAGAATACATTCATTTTTTTTTCATAATTATCAGGAATTCTAATCAACGCGTATGTATCTATATATTTTGTTCTGAGTATAAAATCCTCTTCCTGAAAATAACTGATCATCCATTTTATCTTGTATAATTATGTCTATGTATATTTTTCAAATAGATGCGGTGTTTCAGCAAACTACGCTTCCTACCAGATCAAAGAAAAATAAACCCTTATCTTAATATTTCCACAAGTCATATTAATAATTACATAATTTAATTCATAACCATAAAAGTTAGAGGTACGCTTCGATTATTATCGATATATCGCGCATAATCCCTGAGAAGGATCGCTTATCAAAGCTTCGGGGACGACTAAACAAGGTGTTTACGATCCAGATATTGATCGGAGAAAAACGTAGCACAAAACTAAATCCTTGGCGAATAAATTATAAGAGAGAGTCGATTCGTGTATCATCGGTCGTGTGTCCTCTCCTTAATTGGGCCATGTAGCTGGGACCTGAGAAAAAAATGTAACATTTGTTAGGTATTCCGAGAATTATACACTCGTTGCTTTACAACTGAGTGAACCAGTTTAATAGTTTTGAATCGATGATATAAATTGATTGCGAGTATGCATTTTAAGTTTAGGTACTATTGTAAAAGTGATCGCGCGCAAGAAAACCTACACAGTATTTCTTGCCTGTTCTTTTGCCGGTGTCAGGAGGTTGGAAACGGCATATCACACATTGAATCTTATTACCTTAATAATTTCAAGTAGAGTAGGTACCTACTCTGGAAAGGTTTTAACAGAAAGTTTTTGATTAGGTATGTTAGCATGACGTCATCTTGCGATGTAATGGTCGTGGGTTTGAATCCTGTAATCAGATTGAGCTTTTGGTAAAGGAAGGAATCGTGTTGAAACCATAGCACCATATTATACTTATGCCTCATTTTGAACACATGTTGCAAATCAAACATCCACTGATGGTCGGCTCACGGACACAGACTGACTATCTTTAAGAAAATAAAATCAATGATTATAAAATCAACCCTAAGTTTATAAGCATCGTTAACGCCGCAAGGTATTCTTGTTCAAGCTTATTTCTTCAAGCTGCTAAATCCTTTCCCACCTGCTAATCAGCTGTCATGGCAGGGGTTGTAATCCTAAATGGGAATAAGTAATAAAATGGCAATAGGTAAGTACTAGGTAGGAACCTTTCCGGTATAAAAAGTATCCTATGTCCGTTTCCTGGTCCTAAGCTACCTCCCCACCAATTTTCAGCCAAATCGGTTCAGCCGTTCTTGAGTTATAAGTAGTGTAACTAACACGTCTTTCTTTTATAAATATAGATAGGTATAGATAGTTTGATTTTGTATAAATATTGATGAATAAACCATACCATGTATTAATTAAAACCAAATGTTGTAACTAGTTTAATGTTAAAATTTCAACTCTTATTTTTATAAGAAACCCTAAATAGCCCTAAACCCCTCCAAACAAAAACTGTAGCGCTTAAGGTGTAATGAAGGAGTGCGCGCGTGTTGCCGAACGTAAATTGTTTATTATTTTTTATGAGATTTTCATGAGAACGATCGCTGGTCTCGTTAAGCACACCACGATAACCCCTACGTACCCCTTTTGAAGTGGTAATTTATTTTGACAGAGAAAACTCGACGCGTAAGGGTGAAAACAAACGAGCGTAATTTTGTGAGTCGTGAGTCGCAGAATTTCGGTAGCGTAAATTCTGCTGCATTTGGTTCCATACAAAAAGGCAGTTGGTGCCACACGACGACGTAAAATAAGTTGGAAATTCAGTTGAACGTAAAATGAGCGACCGAACATACGCGACTCACGACTCACAAAATTACGCTCGTTTGGTTTCACCCTTACTCGTTTGTAGTTTCGTGATAAGGGCGCATTCACACCAAACGCGCACCTATTGACCGCCGCGTTTAGGTTTACGCAGAAAGTTTTTTTTTAATTATGTGGTTTTTATTGGTGTTTCCAGCTGTTTAAGATTACATTGAGAGTAGATGAAATAAAATACTAAATCACAGTTTTTTTGTTTGAGTATTTTCATCATTACATTTTTTAACAATAGGTACATAAATGAGGTTAAGTGTGACGGTGATATGTTAAACCATAACCAATAATTATACTCGTAGTAAAAAAATATTTAAAAGTATAAAATACTGACACAAAAAACTGTGGTTTATTTTCAGTAAGTATTTCCTTTCATTAACTCACTGGGAACAGCACACAATTTTAAATACAATTAATTTATTACTTTCTGCGTGAATGCGATGAGGTAAAGTATCTAAATGCTGTAGAAATCCAAGAATAGTGTGGGTATTTTTTGGACAAAGCTATATAGTCGTGAATCTCTGTAAAACAAAAGCAATTGCGAGCTCTGATTAACTTAATTACAAATACAGCGATCATTTTCATAATACGACCTGGCATTTTCCTCTCTTAAGATTTTGCGAGGTAGAATCGCTAAGCGCCCTGATACTTGAGGATGAGAAATGAGCGGAAGGCGGGGGGGTGCAGGGGGTGTATTGTAAACACAATTACCACCTCCACCCCCAGGGGCAACAAATGGCGGCTAAACGACCCATTCGCCTGTGATTTGTTAGCAATATGCTTCAGATTTGGAGCAGAAATGCCTTTAAACTCGTTCACGGTTTCAAAGAATTCGCATTTTTGTTTGCGGTTACTGCCTAATGGCGTTATAGAGTTATTTTCAATGGTTCAGCCCTATTTGGAGACCAAGTTGGTTCCTTTTATTTTATTTTTATGATGTTTTCAGGTTTCTTTGTTGAACAGTAAAAATACAGGATCACGGTCCAGGACTATAGAATAATCATTTATTGAAGAATGTGGTATATCAACATGGTAAAAAAACAGTAATAAAAGCGCTTAACACATTCTACCACTACAGTGGTGTGCAATAATATAAGCATAAATCGATCATTAAATAATTTCATTAACAATTATTTAATGTCAAATATAGATTTAAAAAATAATAACAATAATATAGAAAAAAAATCAATTCAAAATTAGGTCAAATAATAAATTTCAGATATATTAAAAAAATTAAGTCCGAAAGTCATGGAAGCAAAATAAAGAACATTAATACAAATGATTACAATTTAATTCTCAATTATTAATCCTTATAGCACATTAAGGACTATAAGGTTTATAATCATATTCAGGCTTGGAAAAGTGACACCCGCGGTTTTTCTGGATGTTTTTCCGGGATAAAACGTAGCATTTGTGTTAATATAGAGTATAAGCTATCTCCATTTCAAATCTCACTCAAATCCGTTGAAACATTTCCGTGTGAAGAAGTAACAAACAAATACACACTCACAAACTTTCGCATTTATAATATTAAGTGTTATGTGTTTGTGTGATAAACGTGAAAATTTGCGCTGAAATGGCTTAATGAATTTGAATACAATTTAAAAAGATAACTTATATCCTGGATGAAGTAAACACTTTTCATATAACTATTTAGTAAATATCTATGGTACAGCATCCTTCATTTCACACCCATACACTCCTACATATAACATTCTGTACTTGGTACATGTAACTCGTTAATACCTTACGGTTATAACAAGCAGGGCGCTTGGAGGGCGGAGCGCCAGCGCCTCTCTCGGGCTCCGATAAACAACTCAAGTACAACATTTAATTATATCGGTGTTTATTAAACCAGACGCACCTACCTAACGAAGCGGCACGATACCAATCGGTGATAAACCAGTGTGTTGGAAGAATTGTCTTAACACCTCTTGACTAAACGTTATAATGGAAAAATGTGGGAGTACATCGTGTTTTATTATGGAACTAGCGACCCGCCCCAGCCTCGCTCGGGTGCAACGTAGAGTTAAGAAACCGTTGCCAAATAACTATCGGTGTGTTCCGTAGCCCTAACTTGAGAGCCAGTTTCCAATACAAGCGTAGCGTCACCACCACCAGTTACTTTGTCACTTAACATCGGGTGACTTGTAGTAAAACAATACGCAAAAAGATGTAAAAAAACCTAAAAATCTTGCAGCAGGCGATAGATACAATATGGCACTTTTTCTGTTTGTAAAAGATTTAGGCTAACAATATTTGAATTTTCTGACAAAAGTGGTTTCATTTATTTTAAGGCTTATATTACCACCTTTCATTCCAATACCATAGATCCAGCTGAGGTGACGCGAGAGAGAGTTTACCTAGTAGGTAATATCAGTTTAACTAGGTGGAACCTTATCTAAACGAGCAAAGCGTAGGCAATTCAAACCGTATTAACAAGTACCGAGATAATCGAACCAGCCATGTTTCTTCATGAAAAATATCTTGCGCATAATTATGAAATGCAATTTGACGGGGGTTTAGAAGTGCGCAAAACGGAGCAAAAGCCTAGGGCGCAGCTAGGCGCGTTTATCGACGCACGCGCTCGGCCGCACACGCCCCCGCCCGCGGTCTCACGACTACCACGCCCCGCCAGAGATGGAGCTAGGGGACAAAATGTGCAAGAGGCTAAACGACGTATACAATTACATATGTATACATTAGACAACAATCTAAGCTAAGAGCGATGGTGGCTGAACGGTTAGGCGTGCGACTTACAAGACGCCGACACCGAGTTCGAATCCTCTCGGCCCGCACCTATAACTTAATAAGTTATGTGCGGATTTGCCATCGCTCAAAACGGTGAAGAAAAACATCGTGAGGAAACCGGCATGCCCAAGAACTGCAACATTCGAGGGCATGCGGCATCTACAAACCCGCACTGGGCCAGCGTGGTAGATTACAGCCCATACAGCTACAGCTATTCAAAATAATACTAGCGATATCAACCATATTAACCCTTGCTACACCTCTGTGGCGACACATGGAGCGCGTGAAATACAACGCGATCTCATTGTCGGCCGCGAGGTGCCATTGTAATGAGATGTTATTTATTAAACAATCCTATAACTAATCACCGCGGACGGCAGATAAGCGCGCCTGCTCTGAAAAATGGTTACTAGTCAGCGCAGGCGCGGGAATGTTGCGAAAGGAGACCGAGGTTGGTAGAAAAATTGTGCTAGGTGGTAAATAAAGAGATAGAAGAGAGAAAAACCAACCTTTAAAGTAGGAATCTATCATATGTACATTACTGTTCTTTCATGGTAAGACTCATTTCTTTTTTATTCCATCTAGGTTTTTTGCAAACACCGATGCTCTTCCATATATCATACCAGCCACCAATCTTTAATCAATATTTTTTCTATCCCTTTCTTATAATTATAATTAAAAAGCACGAGTGCGTAATTCAGCTTGAATTATGAACCTAAATGGCCATAAAGTTCAACTTTACGATCAAATGTCTTGATAGTATTTATCAGAGACTACGCGGATCGGGATCCATGACATCCAAAAAAAAAAATTCAATGCTCTTGTTCCGTAGCGGGAATCTAACCCGCTACTTAACATTTCGCAGTCGGCTGTTCTGATATTGCACCACATAGGTCACCTAGACCAATAGTAAGTATAAGAACTTTGTATAGTCAGAGACCCAACAAGTGACATTTTGGAGTGCGTAGAGCAGTGCTGCGCGAAACGAGAAAAAAAATACACAAACTTCTCGACCAATTTACTCATATCGTCACAAAAGATGTTGCTATGTAAATTAGTAGGTTTATAAACCTTACTAAAGTCTAAAATAGCGCAAAATAAATCCGCGAGGCGCTACTTCTTGTAATAAAATGTTATTTATCGAACAGCTCCATAACTAATTGGTAATTATTGACTCTAGATAAGGCATAATCGCTCTAAAAATTGGTAACTATGTAGACGGTGCAATGTTGCAAAAGTAGACCATAAATGTCAAAGAGTTAGTTACTTTAAGCAGATTAGAAATATCTGAATAATGATACGACAGATACGACGATTTAGCTATAATATATCCTTTCCCAGGAGAACATTGTTAAATTATAGTAACATAAAAGTGTAATTTAACCGACTTTTAAAAACAGAGGTTACATTTTTGGCGAATAATTTTATCGTTTATGTACCGATTTCAATGTTTTTTTTTATTGGACATCCCAAGGGTGCTACCATCGTCAGAAAACCAAGATCGGATGATTACATCTCAGAGAAATTTTTAGACTGTTTGCAGTCGATTTTTTTTGTGTTAAAAATTATTTATTAGAAAAACTTATCTTCGTAGACGCCACATGAGCTAAAACATGTCTAAAACAGTTATAGGACTGGGATTGCCACAAAAATACTGAGAAAACAGCCAAAGGTTGCCTTAGAAGTGATTGCTAAACCAAAACAGACTAGACATTTTACTATTTCTGCTGTGGCGTCATAAATCGTACACATTTTTCTTTTTTATCTCTTCATACGGTTTGTGTATTTAGCCAGTGTCAAGTATTAAATTGTTATGTAAATGACGATGATGAAATGATATTGTGTGACCCATGGCGACAGGCTGGGCCAATCACGATAGTCCTCTCTGTGTTCAAGTAGTGGCACTTTACATGTTATACTTATATTTCATACGAACTTTTTGGAGTAACAAGGCAAGTCACTTTAAAATTTTTATTTTAATTTCCTACACTCGTACACATCAAAAAACATAATAGTTATTAATATTTCGATATCACACATTATCACTCAAAGAAAAAAAAAATAGAAATAGAAATAATAATTTCATGTTGATAAATCAATTATTGCCAAACAGCCTAAGGCCCACTTGCGTCAAGCAAGGTTAGCGTAGTTAACTCGGAGTTAAGTAGTAACTCAGAGTTAAATTGATAAATGGCCTTGCACCACCGAGAGTTAAGTGTTAACTCTGAGTTAGATGGGTAAATATTTAACTCTCCGATTTTGGTGGGTTAAATAATTAACTCTGGCTTTGACGTTTATTTGTTCATGTGGTCCTTTATTTTGTCTCTATATAAAAACACCACAAACACAAACGCAGTGAAAATAAAAACTACATTCAAGATTTTGAGCAGTGTCGCTATGAATAGTGATATTATGTTCGATGATTTATTCCCCGATGACGATGAAGAAATAGTGCAATACCTAGACACAGATTTTTTCAATAGAAGAGTTGAAACTCGGCAAGATCATTTTAACTCGATCAGAGAAAAGGATTTTCACAGAAGATTCAAGCTGCCATAATTATGCTCTCATTTATTTTATTCCACAAACCACAGCTATCTCACAAGAAACAAGAAAAATACCACGAAATACTTTGGTTGGAAATGCATCAAATTGACAAAAACAAAACCACTGCAATAAACACAAATTGACTTTGACAAAGACATTCATCAATCAGTGCACCGCATTTCATTCAGTATAGCCCTTTCAAAACTTATAGGGATCGTAGAATCCACCGACCGGGCGACAGCTAATGCACAAATGCTCCAGTGTAAGGGAGATGGGTATATTTGGTTCATTCATTATTGTTTCTTTTACATTTTGCTCGGTAATCTAAGAACAAACGATAGACATAAAAAAATACAATACATCTGTGGCACATTGCATTATGTTGGCGACCCCGGCAGGGTTACTTAACCCAGGGGTAGTTTAGGTAGACGCAAGACAAAGAATGAGTTAACGATATACAAATCTAACACAGAGTTACTTAACTCTTGCATTACATTTTTAACCCACTATTTGACGCAAGTGGGCCTAACTGGTTCCCATAAAGTTTAACTTTTCTAATTGGTTCAAACTGCTTTTCATGACCTTCGAGGTTTCTTGAAAATTTTAAACAGAAGCCTTCATCTGGTTTTGGAAATCCTCTGTTGTTTCTGTTATACAACCTCTATTATAAGGAAATTCAGCCTTCTTCAGAGATTTTCTAATGATACGCGAGTCAAATTCAATAAGACCTGCTAAGAAGTCCTTCTAATTGGGAGTTTATCGGTAGCGTCTCACTTTTACAATCAGTTATTTTCAGCATTAGAACTAGGAAATTACAACAGTTACTCTTCAACGCGTCCAGGCTGAATAAATCCCTATTTGAATGATATTAGAGTTGATATCAATGTAGCAGGAGATGTAAGACCAAGTCGCAAGTTCAAACGTTAACACGCCCCTAGCAGATAGTGCTAACGAGAGTCGCTATCCGATCTTCAGAGCATTAACTTAGGAACATTATGACTTATTAGTAGCCGCTATTGGTGGGAGCTACTTGACAGCTATCCGTTTGAATTGATGCCGCATGGGCTATGTGAAAAATGAAACGGTCACATTTCAATTATGACGGCGGTTTTGGTGAAAAATAGGTTCTGGGTTTGATATATTTTTTACTAGCTATGGCACCGAAAAATTCTCGAGTGGCGATCACGAACTGGAAGACGTTCTGTAGGTAGGCCCCCAGGTGGACCGACAACATTGTAAGAGTCGCAGGGAGCCTATGGATGCAAATGGCTAATAGCCGTTCATGGTGGCGTTCAAAGGGGGAGGCCTATGTTCAGCAGTGGACTTCTTCCGGCTGATGATGATGATGATGTTGGCACCCGCGTTTGCCGCAGCAAAAAGTATCCTATGTCTTCCCCAGGGTTCTATCTCCATACCAAGTTTTTGAAGCTTTGTTCAGCGGTTTAGGCTATGCGTGAAAATCGAACAAACGAAGAAACAGAGATGGATGGATAGTATGGATTATATGGTTTGTAAAAGGTTTCTATTTGTAGATGCGGCAGTGGGTGCTAAATAAAGAATGAAAAAATGTATTGAATGTAAATGTATTGTGTATTGTATTGTATTGTTTTTTGTATTGTACTGTTTTATTTGTATGAATTGCCACCGCCACCGCGCTCGCCACCGCAGTTTTCTGTATGAATCTTAAGTCGAATTATAAATAAAATTAACTAGGTGAAAGAGGAGGCTGAACGGACTTTCAAAGAAATTTGGCATATAGATGTAGTCTTGGTCTTAGTATAAAACATTTATGTTACAACTTATAAGTAGTTTTAATGACTTAGAAGAGTTAGAAGTATAGTATGTACTCCTAGGGCGGTTTTCAACAGCCTACATCTAGAATCTTGATTAATTATAAAAAAGTAGCGAGTCTATATAATAATTCCATAAAATTCATATTCATGATTATTTTATAAGGAAAATATCGTTAAGTAAGTTTCCTAAGCTTAACAATATTTACGACAATCACTTCCCGTCACAACACTACCTCTAAATAAGGCTGGTTACGGATGAACGCTCTTCTAGAAATGGTACAAGTCTTGTTGAGCGTACCCAATGGTCAACATTTTCGTGTCTTTTTTTGTTGTTTTGTTATGGCGTCACACGATTAGTGTATTTGCCAGTATAAAATATTTCAAACCCAGAGAGTTGAATCAAATTTAAATGATGATGATGATGATGAGATGAAGGGATGAGGATAGTGTTTAAGTGAAGTAGTGACGCTTTACTTAAACTTTACACGGACTTTTTTTTTTTTTTTTTTTTTTTTTGTTTTGTTATGGCGTCACACGATTAGTGTATTTGCCAGTGTCAAGTATAAAAGATTTCAAACTCAGAGAGTTGAATCAAGTTTAAATGATGATGGTGATGATGATGATGAGATGATGGTGATGATGAGATGATGGGATGAGGATAGTGTTTAAGTAAAGTAGTGGTGCTTTACTTAAACTTTACACGGACTTTTTTGGAGCAACTTGAAAAGTCACTTTCACAACTTTATTTCAATTTCCCACACTCGTACACATTAACGAACACATAATGGTTAATAATCCACCAATATTACACATTATCACTCGAAGAAACACAAGTTTTGGAAATAAAAACAAAATTTTCACGTTGACAACTCGATTGCCGCCAAAAAAGTACACGGACTTTTTTGGAGCAACTAGAAAAGTCACTTTCACAACTTTCAATTTCCCACACTCGTACACATTAACGAACACATAATGGAAACACAAGAAACACAAGTTTTGGCAATAAAAACAAAATCTTCATGTTGACAGTTCAATTGCCGCCAAAAAAGTCCATATCAAAGAGGTTATACGAAATAGGTTTTTAATGTGTCCTCTACAATTTTAGAGATCTTCATGCAGGTTCTATACTAATAAGAGGTGTCAAGTTTGCGAGTGTTTCTCTGAAATTTTCCGGTTCATAATTTCCTTTTTTTTTAGAAAGCTACATTTTCTTTGATTGTCATGGGCTTTTTTTATTGTTATTAATAATATTGTTGAGAGAAACTCTACGCGAGTGATATCTCATGGAAAAGTTAAAAATAAAAATAAATTACACGAAGGTTTTGCGTGAAAGATTTGTGATGATGCGGATGCGGTAAAAAACCCAAAGAGGGTGGTCCCTTCTCTGAAGCTCAGAGTCAGGATGCGGATGCGGGGAGAAAAAGAAGTAGAGAGAAGATGCCGTGTTCACACCACTAACGGAAACAGATGAAGGGCAAAAGCACTTACCGTTAAGCCAGCCAAGTCGTCCTCCTAGTGGTATGCACAGCAGCAGCAGGCGGTGATGATAAATGATGGTGATGGTGAAGGCGGATGAACGTCAAGAAGCGCGGTAAAAAGCGAAACACTATATCACTCCGTGACGTCGCGGCGCGGGGTGTCAGTTACAGTTCTGATGATGAAAAGCGATGTACGATGCTCCAAGACAGCGCGTCGGTTGGAGATCAGCGGTGGTTCAAGATTTGAACGGTAGACGCTAGATGTCGACTATACTGCGATGCGGTTGGTGCGGCGCGGGCGCCGCTGCATGACGTATGCAACCATTTCGGGTGACAGTTAGGCTAACGTCAAGCGGTTCGTGCTCTGTACCCTAGATGGCGCTTCCGTCAGTTTTCATGAACAACGGCATAACCATTTCCTCCCCGGCTTGAGAATCTTTGAGATTTTCAAGAGAAATGCGGGGGAGCAAAGGTTGAAGCGGGAAAATATAAATAAAAGAATGCGATAAATATTATTAAATGCGATAAGTATATGCGGGGAGTATTAATATAGCGAAAATTATGCAAATTCAAATAATACCTAAATATAAAAATACAAAATATATATGCGATTATAACTGTAATTAAATTATATTTGAAAACAAAAAAATTATGATATCAGTTATTGCGACGGAAGGGGACATAGTTTTACGACTGGGCGCTTGTAGGTCCCAGTAGGAGTACGCACTAGCGCGACGCGCGTGACTCCGTCCTTCCCAGGGAATACTTGTTCAACAATGCCTGTAGGCCAGCGCAGCGGCGGAGTATCATCTTGATGAATGAGAACAAGTGTTCCTGGTAGAAGTGTAACCTCTGGAGTGCTCCATTTATGTCGCGTTTGAAGCACGTGTAAGTAGTCCCTGTGCCATCGTTTCCAATAGCTCTGTACTAAGCTGTCTAAGAGTATATGGAGGCATACAGAATCATTGCTCTCGTACGTAAGTAACGATGGCAACGGAGTCGTATTTAAGAAATGCGCGGGTGACAGAGTAGTCTGAGGCTGATCGGTCAGCAAGCACAACGGACGCGAATTAACAAAAACTTGAATTGAAGGCGAGCGAGGTAGCTTGTTTACAAAGCGTCGAATGTAAACAGCAATGCGTAACAATATTTTCCAGGGTGAGACCCGGAAAGCGAGACTATGGAGCGGCGAAGAATCCACATTGGATGTAACGATAAGCGAAGCGGAGGATTTTATCACAGCTGTATCACCTTCGACGCGTGATGATTCAAAGTCATTGAAGCGGTTTAATGTTTCAAGGTAGTTGAGGGAGCGAGCATCAGGTACAACCCTCGTTTTAGCGGTCGACTTGTCAGGTCGAACAACAGCGTGATGCGGTATTAAGTAGCCGTCAGATATAGCGGCGGAAGAATAAAGTATTTCTGACAGGCAATTTTTCTCTATGCAGTCAGTGATGACGTCATTGTACGCTTGACGTAGTGCGGGAAGCGCGTTAAAATTGCGTTCTAATGCGGTCGGACGGTGTTGAGCGTGCGCGAAGGCGTTCCCTACCATTTTAGGGTTGCCTTTAAGAGGCAGCGAAACGGTATAGCGGCTACAGGGACGCCGTGGTACTGTCGATGCGTACAGTTGCTCACTCTCATGATTCGGACTAATTATAGTGGCGGAGGGCACGTCTTCACGTTCGCGGGATTTAACTAGGTTGTTATTTAGTTCAATCACTAAGGGACCGAAGGACCAGACTACACCTTCAGGGTTAACAGCAGGTATTTCACCCATGATAATGTAGCCAAGAGTTGTCTCAAGAGCGTGAGGTACGGAGTGAGCGGTGTCCGAAGAGCTAACAGGTTGAGCGAGAGGCGGCGGTACCACCTTATTACCGAGTATAATAAACGCGAACATCTGGGTACCAAGGATCACGTCTATTTCCCCAGGTAGGTACCAGCTATCGTCTGCGAGCGGTAAGTTTTTAAAGTGATCCATCACTGATGAGTGGATCACACGAGTAGGCAGTAGATCAGTGATATGATCTACCACTAAAAGCGTTAAAGTATATTGAGCGTCAGAAACGCGCGATTGTATCGTCAGCGTAACATAACCCTTAATAGGAGCCGAAGCTGACCCCACTGTTTTTAAAGACGAATTTACAAGCGGCTGAATGTCTAAGTTTAATTTATTGCAACAAGAAAACGTAATAATATTGTTTTGTGAAGCACTATCTACTAGACATCGTAAAACAACATGTTTCCCGTTATTAGGAACGAGAACTTGCGCAGTAGGCAAAACAATCGTCTTCTCTAAATGCCTACTACAAGCTGTTTTCTTGTGCGAGTGCATAGCGAGCGAGTTCATAGCGAGCGAGTCCGTGCAGTCATCAACAGCTGAGTTAGAAACTCGTGGAACGGTGAAGCGAGTCATATCTGCAGTGTGGGTATGCATACACAGCGTAGAACTCGTAGAAGCCGAGCCCGAGCAGTCGGCGGTGTCTGCGATAAGCGCAGACGCAGGGTGGCTATTCTCAAACCCTACCTGTTGAGACGACGGTTGTGGGTTACTATCGAAGTGTAATAGCGAGTGGTGTTTCCTATGACACTGTTTACATGTGTTGCGTGAACCACAATTAAGTGTAGTATGCCTTGTGCTAAAACAATTTATGCACAACTTATTGTCTTTAATGTAAGCGAAACGATCATTCACGGGCAACTTTTTAAATGCGGAACATTCATATAAATGAATATGATGCGAGGTTTTACAAAAAAGGCAGGTTTGTGTGTTCGTATCATTTTCTGTAATAGCGAAAGTATGCGAAACTTTCGGTGCGGATCGAGGCGATCGAACTTGAGAATCGGACCCCTGATTATTATTGTAGTTCGACGTAATTTGCCGAACCGAGCCAGTCCGTTCGAGAACTTTGACGTGATGCCGTATATAGCTTACGAGATCGGAACTAGACGGAATATCCTTATCGCGAACTGACAATTCAAAACTCTGAACTAACTTCGAGTCTAGTTTTTTAAGAGCGAGATGCGTTAGAATAAAATCTGTTGAGTCGTTAATGTCTAATTGTTTTAAAGCGGACATTGAAGAGTGAACTCTTTCGATGAAGCTATTTAGTTGAGCGGGTGAATCGGAGCTAGGTTTTATATCTAATATGTTATTTAGGTACATGGAGCCAAGTAACCTTTTGTCGTGGTATTTTGCCACTAAAGAGTCCCATATCGTAGCGTAGTTAGACTCGTTAGGTATGATACCTGCGAATATATTAAGGGCGCTTCCACTTAATTTACCTACTAAGTACTGTACGCGCTGAGCATCAGTTAACCTACTGTTATCATGTACATTTGTTTTGAAGCTCTGATAGAACAGCGGCCACGATTCTGGCTGTCCAGAAAAGCCGACGAGCTCCAAAGGCGGGAGACGACAGGAGTAGGTATCTGAGCTAGGCTTATCAGCAGTAACGGCACGACGAGCTTCTAGTAGACTCGCGCGTGCGTTCTGAACGTACGAGAACAATGTTTCGAATGCACTCCAATTACTAAAGTTAAGTTGATGATCAGGGTCATCTTCTAACAACAATACGTTATGTTGATCACATAGATCGTTAAAACTATTGTACAGTTTTTCTATATTCGAGGAAGCGGCTAGAAACTCTTGTTTACTTCTAGTACTATCGACATCTGACGAAGCTACTTTCTTCGCAGTGTGATATAAAGAATTCATATGCGCGAATATTGCCTCTTTCTTAGCAATAACAATTTTTAGTTTTGCGTCGTACGACATTTTGCAATTTATAAATGCGAAGTGCGTAAAATGAGGGTACGAAACGCACAATATTTACGAAAGAACAATGATTATAAATGCGACAATTAGACGTTATTGAACAAATATATTGGTGTTGAACAGTATAAGACAGTTTTAAACGATAGGTAACAAAAAAAGATTTAAATAAGCGAAAATATGAACGGAATGCGACAGGTCATGTATGTAGGTATGCGTAATAATAACCGTTTTTAATTTGATTGCAGTTATAAATGCGAGAATAGAATAGATATGAATATGAATAAATATGCGTTAAATGTACTATTATAATATATATAATAAGATACAAATAAATGTATAAAATAAATAAATAAGATCCAACGATAGCGGTGAGCGCTGGTTTTATCCGGTTCGTATGGGCCAAAATTATGATGATGCGGATGCGGTAAAAAACCCAAAGAGGGTGGTCCCTTCTCTGAAGCTCAGAGTCAGGATGCGGATGCGGGGAGAAAAAGAAGTAGAGAGAAGATGCCGTGTTCACACCACTAACGGAAACAGATGAAGGGCAAAAGCACTTACCGTTAAGCCAGCCAAGTCGTCCTCCTAGTGGTATGCACAGCAGCAGCAGGCGGTGATGATAAATGATGGTGATGGTGAAGGCGGATGAACGTCAAGAAGCGCGGTAAAAAGCGAAACACTATATCACTCCGTGACGTCGCGGCGCGGGGTGTCAGTTACAGTTCTGATGATGAAAAGCGATGTACGATGCTCCAAGACAGCGCGTCGGTTGGAGATCAGCGGTGGTTCAAGATTTGAACGGTAGACGCTAGATGTCGACTATACTGCGATGCGGTTGGTGCGGCGCGGGCGCCGCTGCATGACGTATGCAACCATTTCGGGTGACAGTTAGGCTAACGTCAAGCGGTTCGTGCTCTGTACCCTAGATGGCGCTTCCGTCAGTTTTCATGAACAACGGCATAACCAATTTGAGCCAAAAACATTGTTTTTATGTACTTAAGGAATTTTACACTCAGCAAAAACTCAGTATTACAGCAAGTTGAATTTCAAAATTCAAGAAAAGCAACATAATCAATCAGACGCTTCAAGCAACTTTACCACATCGACTCTACAAAACGGACGATTCATTGCGACCCACAAAAAGTAACAAGGATAATATAGAAATTAAATTGAGGCAATTAATAACGAACGAAAAAACGAACAGCAAGCTGTATTGTGTTAATATATAGGATGTTTCAAAAGCTTCCGGTTCGCTACATTTTGTGACGTGGCCGTTTATACAACTATACACCTTTGTGCCTTCTAAACTGAGAAAAAAAATCCTGACTTTCCTTCTGAGTTACCTTCCAAAACCGTTTCCTTCCAAAATGTAAAATTTCCTTCCTTACTTTACCTTAGTTTTCCTTCCGACTCAAAAATCCTTTCCTTTTGACTCAGAAGGAACCTTTCGGAAGGTATTTTTTCTCCGTGTACAAAATAGACAAATTATCCTATCCTACTTATATTATAAATGCGAAGTTTGTGTGTGTGTGAATGTTTGTTACCACGTATCACCGTAGCTACTAAACCGATTTTGATGAAATTTGGAATGGATACTTGGCTTGACATACTTTTGGAATGCTATTTATAAAACATAGGCTACTTTTTATCCCGGTAAAAGGTTCCTGCGGGATATAATTGTAATACTTACCTAACTTAGATTTAAACGTCCGTTCGCTGTTCCTTCGCGTAAATGCAGTCTAACTTCTATAGTTAGACATCGTTAGACCTCTTTTAAGCTATGCCTAACTTTGTAAAATTTACAAGTCCTTGTAAAAAGCACTTGTAAATTTAATAACCTACACTTGTAAAATATCGTTTTTGAATCCTTAAAAGGATCGTTCAGGATCACATGAAACTGTGTTTCACCATGGCTTAGAAGTGGACCATAGCTCAGCAATATGGTATGGAATAGTACCTACAGTATGATGTTGCGTGACACCCATAACAGTTTTAGTGATCCATCGTACTATCAATAAAAGAGGTCAGAATTCCACTGTAGAAAAATTTATACGTTCAAAGTTTCACGATGTAAAAAAAATGAGGTAGAAACATGGAAGCTAAAAAAGCAAAAAAAAAGCAAAGAAGTAAGCAGAGAAGGAGCTAATGTCCAAACTGGTTTTTTTAATATAGTATAGTTTATATGTTATGTCATACACAAAACCTCTTTATAGATGTCAGATACTGTACTGTAAGGCTTGCCCTCTGTCCCGGATTTTCTAGGGCGTTCCGCTTCTGGAAATAATCTAAGTTGCCCCACCAAGTGCCCTTGCAGGACGCTTACTATGATAGTAATACTATTCCGAAAATTATTGGAATTAAAAATGATTTTTTTTTTGCTTGAAAAGTCTGTCGCCAAGCGCCTATCGGTGTGTTCCGGCAGCCCAGCTTGAGAGCCAGTTCCCAATCTTGGTGGCGCCTCATTCGTCCACATTATCACACATTAGGTGACTTGTGGTCCAATGCTAACTTGTAGGAAGTAAAATAGAAGGGTTTTTTTTTTTTTTTTGTGCATTTTTTTATGAGAGCAATGAGATTGCCCTCCATACAAATTTACTTGTAGTTTCTTCGTAATTCTAATATTAAACTCAATTAATTTTACACACACACAATATAGAAATTATTGCTTACTCAATTTTTGTGTATAGTTTTAGTTCAGGCGTTGTTATTCTTTTTAAATATGAGGTAAATCACAAACTGACATTACAACGATCGCTGGAGAAACTGAGGGTAGTTTTGGCGGCTACTTACTTCGTTTTGACATAACTTTCAGTACACCTCGGACTTGAAGCGTGAACGAAAGTGACTGCGATTTCGGCGATACAAATGTAGTACTTTTTAGGACAATATTAAGTGTGCTTTTGTGCAAGATTTGGATTTTTCACCTGCACCCTGGTATTCAGGATTTTGGACGGTTTCGGCTGGTTATACAGTCCACTTGGCGGCTCAACGGTTTCAATGTAAGTGGCTTGTTTTTGGAGGAATAGCAACCCAAAACGAAAAGTACCTAACCAGTGAAGGTTTAGGATTAGGTGTCTCTCTACTCAATCGAAGGAACGGTAATTCTCGCGAACAGTTTTGTTGTTGTTTCCGATAAAGAGTTAATCTATCTGTAATTTGTGATTCTTCATATCAAACGAAGATAGTTTGAACCCTGAGGAAGGACTTCTAGGATACTTTTTATCGCTATAAACTGTAGTCCACTCTGGTGAAGCCGCGGAAAACAGCTATCTATACATGCAAATATATAAAATTGAAGTGTCTGTTTGTAATTTCAAATTTACAGTTTTTCACTAAATGCATATGAAAGTATATAGGTACGGCAGGCACATACATCAAATTATAAAAATTTTGTCTGTCTGTTTGTTCTGGCAAATCTCTGAAACGGCTGGACCGATTTTGAAGGGACTTTCACTCGCAGTTAGCTAATGTTATAAGGTATAACTTATGATACCTTTATTAAAAAAATGTATCACGATGGACTGTAGTTCACGCGGGTGATACCGCGCGGAAAGGCTATCTAAATATATATAACTCAAAGGTGACTGACTGACTGACATAGTGATCTATCAACGCACAGCCCAAACCACTGAACGGATCGGGCTGAAATTTGGCATGCAGATAGATGTTATGACGTAGGCATCCGCTAAGAAAGAATTTCGATTAATTCTACCCCCAAGGGGATAAAATAAGGGGATGAAAGTTTGTATGAAACTTTGTCAATTTTAAACCGATCGGGCTGAGACTTTGCATGCATAAAGCTGTAGCCCACGCGGGTGAAAACCGCGGTTATCAATATAAAAAGGCTTTTAACAGTTGGCAAGCTTAACTACAAGACTTGTAAGTTCCGTCTCGCGGCGTCGTCGTGCTCGTGAGATGATAGCAAGTATCTGCATGAGTCAGCTCGGTTCGTTCTCATGTCTGCCGCTACGGCGCACCTTACATACTAATTCTGTGTACCAGCGTCGGCCGTTCAACTCTTTGTTTTTACCGATGACATACTAAAATGAGTAGGCACTTACTGCGAACAAGCTGTGATGTATAACTTGGGAATAGCAATAAACTATTCTGATTTTCCTTAACAATTGACTTCATTTCATGTAATATAACCAGTGTAGTTCGATTAGTGCAACTTTAGTAGAATAATTTGAGATGTTTGAGATAAATAAATCTTTGATATGACTTAGTGGATTTTACATGCTATTGCTATCAGTGAAGACTTAGTTTATGTTTGGTTAGGAGTTACATTTATTTATTGTAAAAGTCGTTAGTCTTAAATTCCTAATAAGAATATGCATAATTAAATTAACTGCTTGTTCTAGAAAATTTTGATTTAATTAAGAAAACAATGTTATTCTAAAAAGGTTAGAAAATGAAACTATTGCCTCAAATACTTTATGTCCATAAACATTTCATAATGGCTTTAAAACAAACCATACATTTATTAGCCTTCGAGACAAGACTGAGAAATGCCAAGAGTATTTTTTCTATCATTAGAAAGTGATGCGCCATCCTAAATGAGTAAAATCAACTATTAACCAGTCTATTCACTGATGGGCAACAGGTTTCCGTGTTATTTTTTATAGTAAAACACAAGGTTCGTTAATAAACGAGTGGTCATATAAATGTAACATCAATGCACTTATCTTGTCCCTTGTAGGTACTACGAAACTAGATAACGAAAAGGTTAACTGGTGTTAAGACAAGAATGCTCATTCTAACACTTTACTCGAAGGCTTCTAACCAGATTGGAGAATTTTTATTCGTTTCAATAAGGCCGAGTTATTCGGATTTTACCAATCCGCACTGGGCCTGCGTGGTGGATTGCGGCCCATACTCTCTCTCTCTGAGAGAAGGCTTATGTCCCAGCAGTGGGAACGTGATAGGCTGATGATGATGATCCAGATTTTATGACACCTGCAAACTCACACTTTTCCCACAACAAACATAAAGGTTATATCCATTCACAAAACCTATTATGTTAATTTAAAACACATCAGAAAGTCGATAGCATCTCGACTCGTTCACACCACACCTACCGAAACAATAGTTAATAAGATGATTTATATCGATTCAAGATAGGTGCGTTCGACACGTCTCAACAACGATTTAGCATAATCTTGGGATCGGATCGGATATCGGTACAGATGTTACGGAATAGGCGCCCGGCCACGCTCCGATCTTGATCCTTGGAGGGCTGCTTGTTATAATGAGGTAGTGCGGAATAATCGTGTAAGTGTGCTGAAAGAAACACTTAATAAACTCATCGAGCTATTGAAAACTTCTCTAAGCGTTAACACTATTATATAGCAGAGCGGTGGAAGAAACTTCAATAATTAAGCTATCCGTATAAATCCCTACTCGTTAATAGTATAGATGCGAAAGTAACTCTGTTTGTCTGTTACGTTTTCACGCCTAAACTACCGAACCGATTGAAATGAAATTTGGTACAGAGATAGTCTAGAGCCTTAGAAAGGACCTAGGTTACTTTTTATTGCGATAAACTTCAGCTCACGCGGGTGAAACCGCTGGGAACAGCTAGTAATCTAATGTAAGTAAGGAAGTAAACCTGTGTTTAACCTTCAAATTATTTCACTTGATGGTACGTAGTGCATGAACCTACCCACAATCTCGAATCGATAAACAATTCGATTGGCTATGTCATAAAAAACTGATACTTCTCTCTGATGAACTCTAGAACTCTAGATGGATGTAGAAAAGAAGTATTATGGTATTGTATTTCATTTTGAATCTAAAACAGATGAGTGTATATTCTATGTTCTTCACCCACTTTTTGAATAATACTTACCACAAACTTAACAAGAAAAACCTCACAGGTTGCGGTTGCGGTTAAATGCGGTTCGAGCTGTAATTCCCCAACACTATTCGGCAAAAGTCTCGGAACAACGTAGAGTAGCGCGCAAGTCTCAAAATATTTGTACCGTTACCACCTACTTTAAAAAATATAGGTCAATTTTTTCAGCATCCCTAACCTTAGGCAAAATAATTTCTTACTTTTATATAGTAAAGTTATGATGACGTGACGTATGCTGTATGTGTTCTCAGTCTGTTCTGGAATGTAAAACACAGTAGCCTGTAAAAGAAGAAAAAAAATTAACATCATCACCATTAAGCCTGTTATCATCCCACTGCTTGGACACATGTCTTTAGCAGAGAAAGTGTGAATCTCACACGTTATTGCCCATTGCGGGTTGGTAAATAAATATAGCATGCACCAGAATGCTGTGGTTTTTAGGCATGCCGGTTTCCTCGCAATGTTTTGAGCGATGGCTAAGCGATGACGGAGCCGATATGGGATTAGAATTACCTGCCACCATCGCTCTATATTAACTGATAAATAATTCAATTAATTCCAAAGTGTAACCTCATTATGTGCTTTTCATTCTTAGAAAACTCTTAACTAAATAGAATTGCACGTTTTAATGGTAACTGAAATTTCAAGCAAAGAAGCTAGCCGAAAGCGTTCATTGTTGGTTCAGAAAGTTCGCGGACGCGCTCCGATTGATTCGAGCGACGTTACCGCCCAGAACGTAGCAATTAATTCGGTAAGAGTGGCCATTTGCCGGCCTCACCATGACACGGACTTTTCGGTCCCTCCATAGGTAGATACTAGTTATTATAAAATAATGAAAGCCGAACCACCCGCTGAGCGCCACAATTGCCCTGCTTAGCCGCCTCACCACCGCCCGTTTAGCTATTTTAATTTTTAGTTTGTCTACTAACGGTAAGACGTTTCGTAAGACGTATCGACGATCTGTGTTTGACTGTTTGAGCTTCAGAATCCGCCTGCGCTGGCTTACTATAACTTCCAAGTGCGGGGGCCCCTTGTAAATATTTTAATGGACCTTTTATAAATTTACACATCATCATAATCAGCTTGTTTCCACTGCTGCTCATAGGCCACTGAGCCCGATCTTCGGCTCCTCTCATACAACCGCAATTTACACATACAAAGTCTACAATTTTGTTATACATGTATTATCTTTTATCCTAACGCAGGAAGAAATAAAGGTACCTGATTGAATAAGGATATTAACAAAATAAAAATGACGAAAATTAATACAAAATACAAAATTGAATTTTGCGTTGTGTCATAACACGTTCTGACTCAGCAAGCTATAAACATCCTAGCACCTTAATAATTGATCCATTTGGCTACTTATCTTTATATGTAGTTGATGATTGAGGCCCGTGAAGTCCGGGGCCCCTGATATTTCGCTAGTCCTGTAACTCTTTTGACGCCTCTGTCTACAGTCGACAGATTATTGCACGTGTGCTATTAATTTGATTTGAGCCTTCGACACACCTCAGTTTGATTGCCCTCTTGTTCTGAGTTTCGTCACTAATGAACAATGGGACGGTACCTACTGCTGATATGTGAAATCGACAATTAGTGCCCACTGCCCATGCAACCTTGGCCGTAAGCCGGAACTTTCTGCAACTCGCCTTTTACGGCAATCTGTTTTAGTGCCGCTCTTACCCAACATAAGCTAACATAAGCCCTGCTTAGGCATTAAATGGAACAAATATATGTATTTTTTTACAAGCCATAGTATGGTTAAAATTTGATCTTGTCCTCACTTTATGATCAAGGAAAGCTCGTGATAATATGAAAACACTCAATTTATTTTCATCTAATTTATGTGTGTGGGTGTTTTCATTATATTACTGTATTTCGGATCGACGAGCAGAGTTTCTCTAACTGTAGCGAACCCCTGTACGCGAACCCCTAGGAGTTTGCTAGTTGATCGTAGGGTATGCATGCGCGACAATATTTCAACATAATATTGAAATTGACCAAAACATTTCGGATGAACTCAATTTGCATCAAAAAACAAGACCATTATTGGTGTGTTATCACAATGACAATAATTTATTTTATGACTGTATCATGTTGTATTGAAATAAAAAAAAACCTTAAACGTATTTTCATGAACAGCTAGTTTCTTTTCAAAAGTTCTCTTTCGTTAGACAAATTTAATAATGTTCCGTGAGGTACAAGTTTGAGGAACCCTGCACAAGACATATCAATTAATTTCAAACAAAAACTGCACGCAATAATGCGTTGCGTACACGCAGCGTGTCGTTGCGTGGCGCAGACGCGCGCCATGTGGCGGGCCGGTGGTAGGCAGCGGCGCTGGCGGTTGGCTATCGACGATCTTCACGCGTCGCCGCGTGCGCCCGCGCAACCCCTTGCCTGCGCCGCCACTGCAATCAACTGGACTCGATTGGTTATTGCGCTAAATAACGCCAATTAAGAGCACGACTCCGAGATTAACATGAAAGTTGGGGCTAGTTACAATCACACTCAGAAAAAAAATGACTTTCCTTCTGAGTCTCTTACCTTCCAGGATCGATTCTTTCTTTATAATACCTTAGTTTTCCTTCTGAATCAAAAGTCCTTCCCATTTGACTGGGAAGGAAAATGTATTTCAAAAAGTTTTTTCCTCCGTGCATTTTTATCTTTTATAATGATAGTGAAAATTCGCAAATTGCTGCGCCCCGCGTTTTTACATGTACTGTAGACTTTACCGAGATAAAAAAATCTATCACATGTCCTTCTCCAGGGCTTGAGCTATCTACACACCAAATTTCATCAAAATCGGTTTAGCGGTTTAGTCGTAAAAAGGTAACAAACAGAGTGACTTTACGACCTGGCTTCGCATGGGTAGGCGAGAAGGCGAGTCTTGAGTTCCTATAATACAAAATTTCCATAGGAAAAAGCTCTCTCAGTTTTCCCAAAACTTGACTTCTTGAACTTTTTGAATTTACCGAAAAAATATTTTATACAAATTTTGTCCTGGTGACTAAAAATAAAATAAAAAAGAATATCGAATTTGGTGCAGTCGTTTTGAAGTTATGCGCATACATTTAGGCGCTTCAAAGAGAAAATGTTATGTATTAACTATGTGCGCCCCGCGGTTTCACCCGCGTC
Source organism: Opisthograptis luteolata (assembly GCA_931315375.2). Taxonomy (NCBI): domain Eukaryota; kingdom Metazoa; phylum Arthropoda; class Insecta; order Lepidoptera; family Geometridae; genus Opisthograptis; species Opisthograptis luteolata. The sequence continues at coordinate 4,364,203 of OV928038.1, read as the reverse complement.
TTCCCGCAAGAACCCTTTTCCGGGATAAAAAGTAACTCCAGGGTATTAAGCTGTCTCCATTCCAAATTTCATTCAGATAAATTCAGTAGTTTTTGCGTGAAAGAGTAACAAACATCCATCCATACTCACAAACCAAATCTGTGATATACACAGGCATATGGATGGATGAAAAAAACATAATAACATATTGGAAAAAAATAAACGCTTTTTGCGTTGCGATTGTCCTGTTGGCTTCTCCCTCTAAGCCAACAGAAATTATTCTTAACAAGGAGCACATTTTCATGCCAAGAGCCGTCGCTCATTCGATGAACATGAACTTTAATCAATAAAGTTATTTCGGCATCTCTGCGGTCTAACTAACCGAACAAATTGACGAACTATGATTGGATGGAGAAGGTATTACGAGTTGAGAGCTTGTATATTTCTACTAGAGTTGAGTGAAGATAGTTTTAGATAAGATGAGAAGTACTTCTCCAAGGTTCAATCTAAGACCAAATTATATTAAGATCTGTTCAGCGCTTTAAGCGTGGTGACAAACAGCAAATTCACAGAGAAGGCTACTTTCCCATTTATAATCTAAAAAATATATAAGGCATAATCGGTTTAGTTACACCCGATTTTGGTTGTTGGATTTGTCTTCACCCCGAATGATAGAATAAGTACAGTCAGCGACAATAGTAGCTGATCTTATTCGATTTTCCAAATGTGTTTTAGATCAGTAATGTTTGGGTTTTTTACGACTTAAAATATAGCATTTGACCATAACACAACACACTTGATATTTTAAGTGATGATGCGATCAAAGGTTGGTACTTAGGGCGATGAAGGTAATCGGAAAATTAGTTTTCAATTGTTTAGCGACTTTTGTCGCTGACTGTACATATTAGTTCTATTATAATAATAATAATATATAAGAATAATAAATAATATTATATAAGAAAATTCATGAAGAAAATGTCTGTTAGTTTTTTTTGTTAGCTTTTAACGATTAAACCGCTAAACTGATTTTGATTTAAATTGGTATGTAGATAGTTTGAACCTTGTGAAAGGACATTAAATACATTTATATATTTTTAATGTGGTCAACGCGGATTAAACCGTAGGGAAAAGCTAGCTAGGTATTAATTACAGATAGTTTATCTACCTATGGTTTTCTTCAATAGGATGTGTAGATCAAAAATGTTTCTCTACTCCAGTTAAATTGTGTTCGAACCTCCGCGCCGCACGCGCTGCAAGCTAGTTACAAGCTTGTCTCTCAGCATTCTTGCTGACTCAGCGCCTCCTCTTTAACTGTTGCCTATGATTGTACTCATTGTCTGTCAATATTCCCCCCTCCCCACCACCCTTTACCTCGGCCAGTTAATTACTTTTCATTAGACAATGATTACGAGACGTTCAGTCAAATATTTTAGGCGCAACGTGTAATTTTCGAATCAAAATATAATAGCAGTTGAAAGCTTCGGTCTGATAGAGGCCTATTATTTTTGTATGAGCTTTGGCATGAATAAGATATACCTATAATATTGTTATATACCTATGTTTGAAATCTAGTAGAATCGGATCAAAAATCCCTGCTTTCCTACTTTATATTATAAATGCGAAAGTAACTCTGTCTGTCTGTCTGTCTGTTACGCTTTCACGCCTAAACTACGAAACGGATTTAAATGAAATTTGGTACAGAGATAGTTTGAACCCTGAGGAAGGACATAGGATACTTTTTATCGCGATAAACTGTAGCCCACGCGGGTGGGGCCGCGGGGAACAGATAGTGAGTTATGAAACAAGGCAGAGAAAACACAAAAGTTTGCTTTTTTAACGTATCTGAGTGACAGCATATGCTGTAAAGAAGATCCGTCACCTTACTGACGTTGATACAGCCAGACTAGTCTATTTCAGCTATTTTCACAGCATTATGTCCTATGGAATATTGCTGTGGGGAAACGCTGCTGATATTAACACCATATTTGTATTGCAGAAGAGAGCTGTTCGTGCGATTTATAACATGGGCCCCAGAGAATCTTTAAGAATTAAGTTTAAAGAAACCAAAATAATGACAGTTATTTGTCAATATATTTATGAAAATGTAATGTACATACGGAAAAATTTAAATAGCTTCAAAAAGAGAAGTGATTATCACAATTTTAATACTAGAAACAAAGATAAAATTGCTGTACCCACCACTAGGCTCCATAAAGTTAGCAACTCGTTCAAAGGTCAATGTGTACGCTTTTTCAACAAAATCCCAAGTGAAATTCAAGACTTGTCTATAACAAAATTTCAAATTCGTATAAAGAGAAATCTCATTAGTAAAGCTTATTATAAAATATCGGACTATCTAGATGACAAACAAGCTTGGGATTGTAGTTAATCTATCTATCTTTCTTTCTATCTATCTATTCTCCCTATTTCCCCTATTCTAACCATTTTCGGTAAACAGCCAAAACAGTCATGCTCACGAAAGTGACTTTGCTTGCAGCGGCGTCATGTGTCGGGTCGCCCTCTTCCCTCTCATATGGTCGAGGAGAGCGATGGCTGGCACATGCGTCAACTCGTGAACGGGTGCTGCTTGTGGGGTCTGGTCTGCTTTGGTTGTGATCCCGCAACTCGTTAATATTCATGTTCCCATATCCCAATGTGTACAACCAAACAAGAGAAATCTTCTTATTAGTAAAGCTAAATAAAAAATATCGGACTATTAGATGACAAAAAAAAAAGCTTGGGATTTTAGTGAACTTGCTCCAATTCAATCAATTAGTAATAAGAATAAAATTGTCAATGTGATCGCGCCAAAAAAATTACCTGCCGGGCGTTTCTTGCCTGTTCTTTTGCCGGCGTAAGGAGGTTGGAACAGGCGTAGCTAGTTTTAAGTTGACGTTTTAAAGTGATCACAATGTATCCTATTGAATAAACATATTTTTGATTTTGATTTTTTGATTTTGACAAAACGAGCAAGTATGTTTCACTAAATAATGAGCGTCACGCTTGCCCACAGTTTTGAATAATGATCTTCAACAGTTCAAAATTCTGTGTGGCAATGCACTGCGCTCTTCTTCCTGAGTTGTTAGATGTGAAACCTCTGTAAACCCTGTAATTTCACTGCAAATAGAAGCTTATTTTTTGATGAAGTAAACATAGTCAGCATTCTTCCTTTCCTGATATTAGCTATCAGCAATACCTTTACCTATGTCTACCAACAGCTCTCTTTAGCAAAATTAAGAATTATCTCGTTGCGCATAACGCCCAGATTCAAAATAAACCTATCTAACCTCGGTTTACCCTACTGGAAATAAAAAATTGATTTTACTTCTATGGAGCTTGTGTCAAATTCTATCTCCAGTGGGGCAAACCGTGGATACATTGGTTATTGAAAGGATGTAAGACGTTTTATTAAACAAGCGTTATGTATGTTCTGTTCAGGATCGAGCTTCATAGATTTCACCACCACATTGACCACATGGATTTGTTATTCATCACTGCAGTGTCAAAGGTTGACCGTAAAGGCACTAGTCATCAGTGAAAGGAAAACAACGATTGTTCTATGTTGTCCGTCTAGTTTTTTGGCATGTTGCTTGCGGCACACAGATCTAATGCGGTACTAATGGTTTGCACATTTATTGATTAGAGGGTACCTACATGAAACATTGCTTTATTCTATACTCTTCATTAATGACAGATGTTCTCGTATCTCAACGATCTTCATAAGCAACCTTTACGAAATTATGTCTTGCTTGAACTCCAGTCACTTTCGCTTAGCTTCTCGTGTCAATTAAATCAGCCTATAAGCATACCGCTACGGTAGTGGGTACAGTGGCGGTGGGAAGTGGTCTCTTCTCTGATGGTAAGATGATGGATTGTCATTAGTCGTATTTGATGTAACTGTCCATTAGTTTGCACTAATCTGTACAAAGCTATACCTGATAATTTAACTTCTGAATCCAACGAATCATACCATACCTACTATCCTACTAATATTATAAATGCGAAAGTTTGTGTGTGTGTGTGAACGTTTGTTACCAAATAACACCATAACTACTAAACCAATTTTGCTGAAATTTGGAATGGAGACAGTTTATTTCTTAGATAAATACTTAGGCTACTTTTTATCTCAGAAAAAGGTTCCTGCGGGATAACGGGAAGACGCGGATGAAACCACAGGGCACAACTAACTAAAACTAACTCCGATGGCTCAGCGACCTAAAGTGTGTCTTGGCCTCCGAAACGAGAGAGCGCCACTCTTCTCTATCTTGAGCTATTTCAGCCCAGACAGGGCACAACTAGTCTGTAATAATATTCTGCGATGTTGTTAATGTCGAGTAGGTATAGTGTTGGTGCATTTTCAATGTAGAGCTGCTACAAGGACCTGTAACCTAGTATTAGACGCACGATATCATATTTTAACATTTCAATGTGTAGCTTTCTCTTTGTAAATACATTTACAAAATCGAATCAGTTGTTTCAAAGATCGCCTTTTACAAAAATAATTTTCTCACAAAGAACTTTATTTCTCAATAAGTAGTATTTATGATATTATTTACCCTGTGTTAACTTCGGCGCTCATTATAAAATCATATCGAGTTAATTATGTGACTGGCGGTTGGCAAATATCATATCGCTACAGGCAACAATCGTTTTATCCAATTGCTATCGGATTTTAATATCTCAATCAATGAATACAATGTTTTACATATGAATTTATTAGACTTATTTACTACTAAATTTATGATATAGATAAGTAAGTGCCATTTGTTTTTTGCCTACACAGAGATTGTGCAATATTTGTAACTATTATGTAGTTGGTAATTATATATTTCGTAATATCATTACTAAATTATCCTAATTTATGCGTAGCATAGCACCACCTTGAACATCATCGTCTCTTGGCATCAGGTAGTTTGTGGTCAAACAATACCCTGTAAGATGTAAAATAAGCATTAAAATGTAAGTACTTATAGGTAATACACATAAGTGTACGTCATTTCTAGGTTATTCTACAAATTAGAACTCCAATAAAGCGATAGGTAATTTCTAACTGTTCAAAGATATTAGAATTCAAATGCCTGTCTGATTCATTGATATACTTGTTAATCTTTTTACCATGTTTAAAAAAAATAGAATAGAATAAGAATAATCATTTATTGAAGAATATGGTATATCAACATGGTAAAAAAACAGTAATAAAAGCGCTTAACACATTCTACCACTACAGTGGTGTGCAATAGCATAAGCATAAATAAATTACAAAATAATTTCAATAACAATTTTTTAAAATTTACATTCAATTTAATACAGGTTTATTAATTGATTGCATGCATAATAATAATTTTATTTAATGTCAAATATAGATTTAAAAAATAATAACAATAATATAGAATACACGTCCTCAACTGCTGGTCGTAGACATCAAATTTTAGGTTGCATTAAAAAAGTTTTTTTCTGAAAGTTACCCCATAAAGGGAATAGCTATAGTATATATCTACTTAAAATATTACGGTATGTCAAATCACTCTACCAATAATTTAGCTTAAGTGCAGCCCTCAAACTAACTTTCTAATAATACTCAGACCGCTGTTTATCTAGATCTCTTGTACCAATGGTAGGTATAGGTTAACCGAGCTATTTAATACTGTCATTTAAAGCTGAAAGTTAAGGGTTGTGGTCGTGTCCGGGCCGCATTTACCCACTATTTGCATAGTAATGGCGACGGACTCGGCTAGCTTTAATTATACTGGAGGTAGCAAGGTTTACAGTAGGTACTGGGGAAGTATACGACTGGTTTTAGTTATGATGGTTACAAAATTCGAGGGAGAATTGAAGGCGAACGTGTCTTATCGTTTTGTCGTGACTTTGGCATTAGTTGAAAAGAATTTCTCGGATGAAAAGTATGCTCGGTTTTAATTCAGCTTGTTAGTTATCTTCATTTCAAATTTCACTCAAATCCCTTGAGCTACTTCAGTGTGATTATGTAACAAACATACACACTTACCTACTCATTCACATACCTATTCTTATTTATCGGTATTAATGTGATACCCTTAGGGATGTCGTGTTGTTGTCTGTTAGGTATTTTGTTAGAGGAAACATACTGTAAATTGTTAAGTGGAAGTGGTTGAAAGGTGATTGCATTGATTGAAATACATACAACAACAAAAGAACCGTAGGAGCCAATGTCGTAAATCGCAAGCTTGTTTACTTTTTTGATATTTGATGATCAAAAAATTAGATATATCAATTATTTAGTAATGATCGGATTCCTTAGTCTTTGAGAGGTTAGTAAAATGAGTTTCTTTGAAATAATAAAATGTAGAAGTGAATGGTATTAAGTGTTTACTGGAAACGCATTTATATTAGACAAGCAAAAACAAGAAATGCCATAACTAAGTTTTAATTACCGCTCTTGAAAAGGTTGTTAGAACGTTCTTAGCTCTAACGATTAGGAAGTTTTAATACAACTTTAACCTTATTCATAAATCAGGTGATTCAAAAAACAATTAACAAAAGAAAACAAAAGCCCGCAAACCAATAAAACTCAAGCTTTACGCAGTTTCCCGTCAAATTTGAAGCAATTAAGTTAAATACAATCCAGTTTTATTCCTAACAATATGCGTGGTCAAGTTATAATATAGGACACACTTCAAGTTTCATGCTCGAGGCCCGTTTCAGTTCGCGCTGGCTATAACAATTAATTAAAATACAATGTATAGCTCCGTGTTCGGTCTAGTCTGGCGCGAAAGCCTCTCCAGTGTCACAGGGGTGAAGATATATTGGCCCCTGAATGAGTTTCTAGTCGCCGTTTTGGTGATTAGATTTAGAATTAGTGAAAAAGCAAAACAAAAACAAACCATTTACGAGATTGTCGCTGTGTCTGCGTAGTGGTTGATGACGTGCTTCTTTCATTGTTTCTAACATTGTTTCTAACAGCAGGATTTTTGAGACAAACATTAAAATCGGTTGGCAAGTTTTTGATTGTATTACGTTGTGATTCCCAGTCAAAAATTGTGGTTGGATACAACTTGCTAGACACTATATGGATTATTTAGAATGTTCCAGTGTTCTCGTACGTTGTGATTCCCAGTCAAAAATGGTGGTTGGATACAACTTGCTAGACACTATATGGATTATTTAGAATGTTCCAGTGTTCTCGTATGATAGAGATTTTTGCAGGAAAAGTATGATACAATCTAAGCGGACACGGTTTCAAAAGTTCAAACAGACCTTTTCCACCCAGAATTTTCATTTGCTTGTTATAATTCTGGATTCTTCCATATAATGATTTAATATTTATTAAAGATCTACACATTACACACACTAATACATGTATAACACACACACATTCACGCACACACGAGATTAATTATACAGTTTTAATTGAAACATCTATTGCGCCTTGTAACCGTCAATATAATGATCGATTACGTAATATTTACCCTCTTCTAGTACTCGGAATATAAGCCGGCATAATCTCATAAAAAATATCTTGTTTAATACAAATTATCAAATGATCTTTACACTTACAGTTCATAAGCTGTTATTAGTTACATAGCTGTATTGTAATTTTTAATCAATTTAAAAAGAAATAACACAAGTAAAAACACTTATCTAAACCTTAAAATGTAAAATAAAACTACCTATCAAACTAAACAAACTACTTAATCTAATAAACCACTACCAGTTGGCAACGTTCCCAAAATGCTGGCCGCATTGCCGCGTTGAACGGCAATGCTTATTCGTTGCGCAAAATAACGACCAGCATTTTGGTCACGGGTAGCATCGACCAGTCGCTTTGATATATCATTATATATCGTTACATAGCTTAATACGTGACCGTTATACTATACCGTATAAACTTTGATTAATCCTACTAATATTATAAACGTAAAAGTTTGTGAGTATGGATGGATGGATGGATGTTTGTTACTCTTTCACGCATGAAATTTATTGAATGAAATTTAAAATGGAGATAGCTTATACCCTGGATTAACACATACTTATAAAAGGATTCCTGCGGGATAGCGGGAAGACGTGGGAGAAACCGAGGGGCGCAACTAATTGTATATAATATACATATTTAGATTAACAATAAACAAAACAATATTTAAAGTAGATAAAAATACATAAAATCGTACAATACAATGCGATGTGTCCTGGTTGATATAATAATTATTTATCAATCAGAACTCGCAAGTACAAAAACACAAAGAGACAATTGTGGTGAGTTCACCCCATCGGAGTCAGCTTGTTGACGACAATAGTTACCTATTGTCAGGAACCATTACGGTGTGAACTGCTGATAAGTAAAAAACAATTCAAAAACGATGGTGGGTCAGTGGTAGTCTCGTCTTGCAGTCGTGGGTTCAAATCTTGCAATGAGCTTGAGCTTTTGGTGGAGGAAAACATCGTGAGAAAACGTTAATGGAAATTCTCTACTGCTCACCGCGAGGTCATACCACTGTCATGTTGTCGCCAAGCACCTATCAATGTGTTCCATCAGCAACCTTACTTGAGAGCCTTTTCTATCCAGGCTTAGCATGACGCCTCTACTATCTTCGATCACATCATTACTACAGCATGGTCCTCAATTGGGAACTGGCTTTTAAGTAAGACTGCCAGATATGATAGATGCTTGGGGATAAGTAGAAATTTAAAGAATTAATATGTTTTAATACCATGCCACTTTTTTATATACATGGAAGAGTTTGACCACAAATCACCTGATATTATGTGACTATGTGGTTGCAGATGGTGATGTGAGGTGTCTACGTAAATGTCTGTGACATTGAAGCACCTTGTCTTCTAAAGTATAAGGGGAACGTCTAAAATGGGAGAATATTAGGAAAATTTGTACTTATAAAAAGCATTAATATCTTTACACAGACAAAAATATCAGGCATTATAAACACTCTAAACTCGCATAAAACATATATATACATACTAGCTGCGCCCCGTGGTTTCACTCGCGTATTCCCATTATCCCGTAAGAACCTTTTTCTGGGATAATAAGTAGCTTATGTGTTAATCCAGAGTATACGCTATCTCCATTACTAATTTCATTCAAATCCGTTAAGTACTTTTTGCGTGAAAGAGCTCTCGCAAACTCATAACCTTTTGCGTTTATAATATTAGTAGGATTTATTTCATACGTCCTTCCACTGAAATCAGCCTATAGATTCAACAAAATTGGACCTCTAAAATAACCACGTAAAATCGCCATTGTAAGCGACGCCGGCTTTTCCGAGAGCGTCACTGAAAAATACGAATTACTTTTGAAGATGGCCAGCCAGTCAGAAACTCATTGTTGTGCCGATAACGATATTCGCCAGCGATGCCTCTTGCCGAAGCGAATTTGTGCAAGTGGAAAAGTGGGAAAATAAACAAGCTACGAGTATATAAGTACATGCCCTTTATTGTTATAATTTTCTATAGGTACCTATATTTTAGCAGAAGGTAAAATTTTTTCTAATGTTAGTGCAGAAAATTCCATTTAAAAACTTCTTACAGGTTAGCGTTTGACCACAATTTGACCGCCTCGCTATACTTAGAATAGGAACTGGCTTTCAAGTGGGGCTGCCGGATCACATCTGTCTGTTTAGTTGCTTAGTTGTCACCCATAATTCATTACACAAAATTACTTCTGAAGCGTTTTTCATGCAGTTTTTGAGGTCCTACACAGCCTTAGTTTGAAACTTAATAAATAAGAGATCCATTAATGCACTACAAGTATAACATTCAAGAGCTGTACTTACCTCAAACTCTATTGCAAAAACTCTCAAGAGTGTTAAACCTAAGCATAGCCGTTTGAACAAAAAAAAGCGATGGGGTTACATGGATACAAAATCAAAAAGTAAGTAATCGTTATTCAACTGCTTTCTATGACTTTGGCATAACGCAATGACCAAGCCGTGTTGAAGTAAAGCAAATGTGTTTATTTTATTTGCAGAAATGTCAAATTCTCATTCCAACACGAGAATTTAAGCATTTTGAGCATTTTGAGCGGAATTGCAGAAATTCGATGTTGAAATTGACAAGCGGATACTAGCACAGCTGGGAGCTCGCATCACTACCAAACTCTTACAGAACATGCAAATAAAATAGACATTGCAATGCAATATACTTAATAATTTTTTAATGCGTTAACGAAAAAATATTGTCAAGGGTATGAGTAAAGAAATCATGGTTTGGGCATTACACAATTGGTTCCATGACTTAAATTTTAAATTGTTTAATTAGATGTATAGTTCTCCACAGTTTGCGTGTACTGTGTACTGCGTTATCAATGCGTTCAGTTTGGTACAGTCAGCGACAAAAGTAGCTGATCATACTCGATTTTCCAAATGTGTTTTAGATCAGTAATATTTGTTTATTTTACAAATTACGAGGTAGCGTTTGACCACGATACAGCACACCCAGATTATAAGTGATAATGCGGTCCAAGGGATGATGAAGGTGATCGGAAAATTCGTAATTGCTAAGTGATTTTTGTCGTTGACTGTACCACGTGCCGGTGCGGGCGGTTTGTTAATTGACTTTCGGCTCCAAACGTTTCGGCCAGTCATCGTTCTAGTTTTATATTTTTGGCGCCTATTCCCTCTAACAGTCCTACATTTTTTTATACGCCAGATCAATTATGATTTCGGATTGGTTTGATGAATATGAATAAAATCCCATTGCTGTTGTTTAATTGCCTTGTTGGTTGTTTGAAAAATGGTTCAATCAATACCAAACGTTTTGGTCTAATAGAAGTGCTGTGCTTGTTCTATTGAGCCATATTTATGCTTGGTTCCTTTTGATGTTTTGTAGATAATTTGGTAATAAGCTTAGTTAGCTAACATAATTAATTTAAACGAGATGCATTATTATGGAAATAATTGAAAGCTAAATCCCTACTAATCCCTTCTAATATTATAAACTTATTGCGCCTCGCGGTTTCAACCGCATCTCACACAAACTTTCGCATTTATAATATTAGTAAGATGCAAAAGTAACTCTGTCTGTCTGTCTTTTACGCCTAAACTACTGAACCGATTTAAATGAAATTTGGTACAAAGATAGTCTAGAGCCTGAGCAAGGACATAGGCTACTTTTTATTGCGATAAACTGTAGCCCACGCGGTTGAAACCGCGGGGAACAGCTAGTAAGCACATATTTTTAATGATTTGGATACCTACTTCCCATTGCGTTTATAATTGGACATGCGCATTGAACATGCGTGTACGCGCATCGTGTGTGCAATCGTATAAAAAATTCAATTTCGATGCTAATAACGTACGAAAATTACGCGAAATGAGCGTCTTCGCTTTCGAGTGCGATGGCATCGGTTAATTTTCGCATATTATCTTTATACCTATATCTTCGGTGTGAAAAAGCTAGCGACGCATCCCGGTGGCTACAGGGCGATGCCGGCGCGATACGAGCTCCGGTGAATGTTGTGGCGGTAACAAATTGCGCGAAGAAAAGTGTGCGTTTTAAAGTAACGAAGTATGGGGACTTTTGTTTCATTTACTTCTTGAATCTCGCACTTTCGGGCTTTTGACGCTACTTGTAAGTTTTATTTAATAAAGCGGTAGTACCAACATGTTACATTAATTTATAACCATAGGTTCTTTATTGAAAAAGAGATGTTTAATTTAGTTTTGTGGTCAGTACATAGTTAAATATATTACAATTATTATATATATATAGGTACAATGTACATACTTACGCATGTGTTTAAATTTATTTGAAAAATTTTTCTATTTTTTTTTTAATTAGTTACGGGTAATGTTTGACCACAAGTCACCTGATGTTAAGTGACGATGTGCACGGAGAAAAAATACCTTCTGAAACACCGTTTTCCTTCTGAGTCAAAAGGGAAGGAATTGTGATTTAGAAGGAAAACTAAGGTAAAATAAGGAAAGAATCGGTCTTGGAAGGTAAGACTCAGAAGGGAAGTCATATTATTTTTCTCAGTGTGGTCGAAGATGGCGTCACGCTACGCCTGGATTTGGAACTATTTAGTGTGTGCGTGTTTACGCCTACTAATGGGACACTAACCAAGGGTCTTTCACTTTCCAGAAACCATACAGACAAGACAAGCCTTGACTAGAGCTGACTTTAGCGTAGGTACGCTAGCGAAGATAGATAGCGGAATACCGAGAAAAACGTGTTTAATAGTAATTGAAAAATAGACCTCCTTCGTAATCTATTTTTGTCTGGCTTTCATGCGTGACACCTTGAGTGAGAAGTTGACAGATCATTTTATATAAGTAGCATAGATTAGCTAGTCTATCGAGAATAAAAGGTAGGTATGCCTATACACTGAGAAAAAAATACTGATTTTCCTTCAATTTCAATTTCAATTTATTTATTTATTCAATAGGATACATTGTGATCACTTTAAAACGTCAAACTTAAAACTTCGACTTAAACTTCTGAGTCTTTACCTTCCAATACCGATTCCTTCCTTATTTTACCTTAGTTTTTCTTCTAAATCACAAGTCCTTCCCTTTTGACTCAGAAGGAAAATGGTATTTCGGAAGGTCTTTTTGCTCCGTGTACATTTGCTTATCCGTCTTTTGCTCTGGCGAAAAGTGTCCCTACTAATTCAATTCCATAGTTTCATAATTACAATCTTGGGAAAACTGTATCTGGTTAAGTAACGGCATTCCCAAGGTGTGTAAAGTTTTGAGTGCTTGCGGAGCTGTGAGACTTCGAGTGCGTCACATGAGGTGCAAGGCAGACGAATCCAGACGATGCAATCGCATCGTGTACCGTGTACACAAACAATCCTACTAATATTATAAACGTGAAAGTTTGTGAGTATGGATGGATGAATGTTTGTTACTCTTTCACGCAAAAACTACTGAATGCACGGAGAAAAACAGACCTTCCGGAATACCGTTTTCCTTCTGAGTCAAAAGGGAAGGATTTGTGATTCAGAAGGAAACTAAAGTAAAATAAGGAAGGAATCGGTCTTGGAAGGTAAAGACTCAGAAGGAAAGTCATATTTTTTTTCTCAGTGTGGATCTGAATGAAATTTGGAATGGAGATAGGTTATACCCTGGATTAACACATATGCTACTTTTTATCTCGGAAAAAGGTTTTTGCGGGATAACGGGAAGACGCGGTTGAAACCGCGAGGCGCAACTAGTAGGTAGGTACATAGTATTTAGTCTTATAACTATGATTCCTTGAAACTGGCGTAGGTTTAATCAGGAGTGACGTGAATCCGGATCCACAATTACCAGGAGTAGCGTGGGGCCACCTTCGACCACGTCACTTAACACCAGGTGACTTGTGGTCAAACCCTACCCTGAATGAAATAAAAATAAAAAACAAATATAAAAAAGGGTCTCTTCTGGGTAAGATTTTATGTCATAGTTACAAGCTAGATTTTAATCTCTATCTTTTAGCGGTGACGTCGCTTTTGGTAGAGGATGGTGTCTAAAAAAATTTGCAGCAGTTACTTATGAAATAACGTTATTTAAATTGGTCAATACCAACTTAATTAAAACATAAATGACGAATACGTTAAAATGTGGATGGAGTAAAAGAAATGAAAACTAAATATTCTGTTGATGAATAATTATAGGTACATCTAAGTATAGAGTCAAGCAGATCAAAATCGCCAATATGACACACCAGAGCTGCGAAGACAAACAGTAAAAGAAAAATTATCTGCGTCTAAAATCTTTTGAAAAAAGCTTCTGAGCTTTTGGCGGGAAACTTATAAAATATTTACATAGTTAAATGTATTTATTAATCGCCACGCTAAACTAAAATTCTGCTAACGCTACTGATACAAAAACGTTGGCAAGTTCCGATGATATCAACAATAACTATGATAATTTAAATACATTAACAATTTTAATTACCTTTCAACCTATCCAGCTACGTTATATTTCCATTCCTGATATCTTAATACTATTTATTTAGATCGAAAACAGTCTTTACATCTAAAATTAAGTTATGATAAACGCTAGCAAATTTGAACCTTTTATCATTACTTTAAGAGCTATTATGTTAATTTTAACATATATTTGTTAATGTATAGTAGGTAATTAGTAGGGTTGTCGAGGTCTAAGCCGGCAGGTGTTGTCTCCTTTATGAATGTTATCAAGATATTCGCGACTTATAATTGCGAATAGCACGTCAGTTGCAAGTAATTGATTAAATTTGTTCGAAGAGGCGTGAACAACTCATTTAATTCTAGTTTATTGAATAGGAAAATGCAAATTGTATATTAAAAACATATATAACACCTAATCGAAAATATCGTTAGTGTTTAATTGAATAAAAGACTGCGTTAAGTGTATAAAACACTAATGACGTTAATTAACATGAAATAAGAGATGTATTTCTCTGTTAATTCTTATTAATTAATTTTATAAATAAAATACTACTTATATTAAATTATGTTTACAATTATCAATTTTCATTTAATGACACAATTTATTAAACAACCACTTATTGACATAATTACACACATATCATTATAATTAACGCAATTCTAGAAAGTACACAGAAAGCTTAAAAATAAACCAAAACATCAACCCTAAAAATAGCATCCTAAATAAATACAGCATAAATATGTATCTATATTTAGTCAGAGTAAAAAAAATTGCAAAACCATTTCATAATGTAACGATACATCTATTATGTTAAGAGTTAGGATCATTGACACTGTAAGGTACCTACAAAAATAAAATTAGAAAAACACCAGGAGCAGATTACCGAAGCTACGAGTATATTGAAAACGCAAATCGTCGGCTAGCAAACAACACGGCACAAGTCAAAATTTTGTGGTATTGACATTTTAATGCCATTAGATGCAGTTTTGACGTGCGCTGAACCTGTCAGTTCCAAGCATTTTTACTAAATAGAAGCCGTTAGCTAAAAATTGTAACGCACACAAGTCAATCATTTACATAAAAACATACAGGTAAAACAGTTTTATGTCTCTCCTGAAAAGTTGCAAAATTTGACTTGCGCGGTATTGTAAGCTAGCCGTCGAAATAGGATTTAACTTAATAAGAAAACTAGCTCTAAAGGGTTTCTCTGCAACTTCAAAAAGTCCCCAGCCAGGTGTTTGAAGAAAGTCTAAACGAGAAATGTCTGAGATCACGTGAGATTAGAAGCGCCGCTGCCATGTTTTTTGCTCGAAGCTTGCCTTTACACGTACAAAATGCATACCGCGGGCATAAATTTAAATTTGCTGTTATCGAAATAGTTGCGAAATTTATGAGCGACGAGAAATGTTCGCTGATGAAATATGCTAGCGTTAGAAATGTTTCCCGGTATATACGCATGTAACTAACTCTAATTGCATGCCTTGATAATATTTACATTTTGAACACGAGTTCGTGAGTCTTCGCGATTTTTCCGGTATGCTTGCTAGTGCATAGTTGAGTGTAATAAATTTTGTTGGAATTAGAATTTACTTCACAATTCATTTTCAGTTGTTTTTGTGCATTGTTTCACCAGGTTAAGATTTTCAGTTCTATATTATTTTAGTTTAAACTAGCTGTTCCCCGTGGTTTTACCCTCGTGGGCTACAGATTTATCGCGATAAAAAGAAGCCTATGTCCTTCCTCAGGGTTCAAACTGACTGCTCTAGACTATCTTCTTAACAATTAAAATTTAAATCGGTTCAGTTCGTGGAAGCGTAACACACAGACAAACAGACATACTTTTGCATTTATCATATTGAAAAAATATTCAAAATGAGTATAGCGACTCGCCCAGGCTTCGCACGGGTTGAAATGCAGCAATTGTTTTTCTTTATATTATGGATTGTAACTATGTACCTCATATGGATCATATTCGAAATAACTTGGTAATAGTTTTATTTTAATTCAAGCAACAATCAGCATGGATGATCCACCAATATCACACATTATTGTCACTCGAAGAAACAAAAAAGAAAAATAACTTTTTTCCGTTGACAGTTCAATTGCCGCCAAAAACCCCATTTATTTTTTATTTTTTTTTTTGTTTTGTTATGGCGTCACACGATTAGTGTATTTGCCAGTGTCAAGTATAAAAGATTTCAAACTTAGAGAGTTGAATCAAGTTTTAATGATGATGGTGATGACGATGATGAGATGATGGGATGAGGATAGTGTTTAAGTAAAGTAGTGATGCTTTACTTAAACTTTACACGGACTTTTTTGGAGCAACTTGAAAAGTCACTTTCACAACTTTATTAAAATTTCCCACACTCGTACACATTAAGGAACACATAATGGTTAATAATCCACCAATATTACACATTATCACTCGAAGAAACACAAGTTTTGGAAATAAAAACAAAATTTTCACGTTGACAATTCGATTGCCGCCAAAAAAGTCAAACCCCCATTTTTTTTTTTTTTTTTTTTTTGTTTTGTTATGGCGTCACACGATTAGTGTATTTGCCAGTGTCAAGTATAAAAATATTTCAAACTCAGAGAGTTGAATCAAGTTTAAATGATGATGGTGTTGATGATGATGAGATGATGGGATGAGGATAGTGTTTAAGTAAAGTAGTGGCGCTTTACTTAAACTTTACACGGACTTTTTTGGAGCAACTAGAAAAGTCACTTTCACAACTTTATTTCAATTTCCCACACTCGTACACATTAACAAACACATAATGGTTAATAATCCACCAATATTACACATTATCACTCGAAGAAACACAAGTTTTGGAAATAAAAACAAAATTTTCACGTTGACAATTCGATTGCCGCCAAAAAAGTTCCAAACCCCCATTTATTATTATTGACACGAGTTCAAAATAAAGGCCCAGTTTTCAACACTCGCTAATCGACGGTTAAATTGAGTTAGACCGCGAGTCGCGGTCACGCGAGTCTGCGGAGACAACTGGCTCCAATCAACTTGTCTACGCCCTGATGGATCATTTCCTACTCATTTTGATAACATTGAAAACTTGGCTTCAACTACAAAGTTCAATTTTATTGTTTATTTTTTTGCAAATGTTTGAAATAAGGACTTGTACAAAATAAAAAATAAACTGTAAGTAGGTACCTATACCCAACATGTGTATATCAAACAGCATACTTACTTTATGATATTATAAATGAGCTCGCTGTGTCTCAGCAGTAGGAACTTATTAAGCAGATGATAATGACAAAATAAAAAAATCATTAACTGACTGGCTTCGTAGTAATTTTGTTTACATTGTTATGGAAGTTTATTAAATTTTGTAAACATATTAAATTTTTTACTTTTTATAGGGATCACAAGTCACCTGACGTTAATAGAAGATGTGGTAGAAGGTGGTATCACGCTATACCTGGATGAGGAACAGGCCCTCAAGGTTATTTTTAAATGACAGTTATATAGAATTATGGTTACAATCAACCCTGATTTCTGCTTTATCTTGACTTCTCCCCCATAACCTTCTTATTCCATGTCTACTATGGCCAATTACTTACTCTTTGAAAAAGTCTATTGTAAAACTCTACAATTCATGAGGACGTTTTTGCAAGACAGGTGAATTCGCTAATATATATAATGCACTCTGATATCGATACCATCAGTTCTGCTGGCGTAGTGATGACGAAACACTCGACAAATATGATGCATCGGTGAGATTCCTGATAGCCGAGGTGAATCGTTTAAACCAGTGGTTCTTAACCGGTGGTCCGCGGTCCACTGGACCCGCAGGAACCTTTATTTAAATATGTGTTAATGCAGATATCTGCATTCCAAATTTCACTCAAATTCGTTGATTTGTGTCAGAGTAAAGTAGTAATTGTTTTTCTTTATAAATATGCACATTCACTCATAAACTCCCGCATATTGCTGCGCCCGCGGTTTCACCCACGTCTTCCCGTTATCTCACAGAATTTTTTTCCGGAATCAAAAGTAGTCTATGTGTTAATCCAAGGTATAAGCTATCTCCATGCCAAATTTCACTCAAAACCGTTCAGTTGTAATATATATTTCATCATCATCATCATAATCAGCCCACTTCAATCCACTGCTGGACATAGGCCTCTCCCAAAGCATGCTACTGAGCCCGATCTTCGGTTCCTCTCATCCAACTGCTGCCAGCCATGTATATTTACTGAACATTATCTCCAAATAGTTAGTGATTTATGGCAAGACAGAAATTTTAGAAAATGTTCTCTTATTAGCAAAAGGTTAAGAACCACTGGCCTAAAGTAAACACCTTTTCTGTTACACTACTTCACTGAGGCTCAATTTGAACTCTCCCCTCATAGATATAGGGGAGAATTATCCTCACGGTTGAGAGATTAGGTGAACACATATTGTGGTATGGTTTTTATAAGGCAATTAGTGATAATGTAGAAAATCAATGAGAGCTCATTTTGTAGATTAAACGCCCACTCTACGTGAAATGAGTGATATGGTATATCAGACGATGCATCATGAGATAGCAATCTTTTTTCTACGCAAAAACATATAATGTTGCCGCAGTTTGTGAATAGGGTAACTGCTTTAATTAGTGCTGAAAAACATTCTGCAAGGGAAACAAAAACATTAAAAAACCTTTAACAAAATTAGTTTTACAAATTTTAACAAATTAATAAAAACTGACTTGGAAAACTGCAAAGTGAAAATAGCTAGAAATAGCTTTAGAAGACGAGATGATACGAGCAAGTCATTTGCCTATGGCAAGCGTCACTTTTTTTGTCTCAGTAAACAGAACTTTAAACTTCAACTGCTCCAAATCCTGTGCCGCAATGCACTGCGCTCATCGCCCTGCATCTATAAAAAGTTATATCTCTTTCGTCCGTTTATTTCACTAGTAAACATTCATCATCAACATCATCAGCCTTAATCAGTCCACTGCTGGACATAGGCCTCTCCCAAGGTACGCCACTGACCCCACTCTTTGGCTCTTCTCATCCAACTACTACTGCCAGCCACTCGCAAATCGACACTCCACCTTGTCGCAGGACGTCCTACACTACGTTTGTCAAGTCGCGGGCTCCACTCAAGAACACATCTACCCCAACGGTTCTGCGGCTTATATGACCAGCCCACTGCCACTTCAGCTTGCTATATCGGTGACCTTAGTTCTCTGACGGATTACCTCATTCCTGATTCGATCCCTCAGTGACACTCCAAGCATAGCCCTTTCCATAGCTCTCTGAGCAACTTTAAATTGGTGGACTAGTCGTGCCGTGAGTGTCCATGACTCGGCTCCGTATGTCATGACAGGTAGGACGCACTGGTTGAAGCTTTGTCTTCAGACATTGTGGTATTTGCGACGAGAAGACTCGACGAAGTTTTCGAAATGCAATGCAATGCTAGAAACATTGTCTTTACAGTAATGTATGCAAACTAGTGTTTGTTGGTTGAATAACTGACAAAATGTGAGGATCTCAACGTAAAATGCGCAATATCAGAATCATTATCATGTGCGAGTATACAATTATGTAATGGCCTCCCAGTGAGATTCAACAACTATCCACAAAGGAGTAGGTAATTAAACGAGAATGGGTAAAGCCTAGTGCAGACTGATGAAATATTCTAATCATTCACTAGGCGCATTGTAAAAACTGTGGTGGCGAGCGATGGGCGATAAGGCGGTGTCACACGGGCGCGGGGCACAAACGACCGATTGTGGCCCGCACACGGCGCCTCCGCGCTTTGCATAACAAAGGCCGCAATTTGGAGGAAAAATGGGCTCAATCTTGCGACATCTCGACTTTTGAGCTGATTCTGGGACGTTTTGGGCTCATCGCTGTGCTGCGCTCGCACCTGAGGACAACGGTGATGGATGCGCAGCTGTTAAAGCTATTATGGTGATGGATGAGAAGCGATTGATTCCATTACACTCATACTTATATATCACACTAATATTATATATGCGAAAGTTTGTGAGTTTGTAATGACAGAGAAAGATGGCATTCCTTGATGAAGATGGCTTTTAACCGAACGGGGTCCACGCATTAAATAGTTAGGAAGTTGATAGTTGTAGCAAATAATAAATTAAACTAATTACAAAATAGAATTTATAAATGTATTTGAATATGAATATTATAGATTAATAAGTTATCAATTGTTATCGTTTAATTTATGTACTATGCATAGAATTAAATAAAGATTTTATATTATTATTACAAGACAGCATTATTCTTAGATCTGTCAACAATTTTGTTTAGATTTAGAAAATGTGCATCAAAATCTCTATTGTCAATAAGAACTCTATGCATTTTCTAGATTATTTATATTCTTGTTGCATGCGACTAATGTTCTTTGCTGACCCATGGTCCCATAAACTTTTAAATTCGTAGCATGTTTGAACTGATACAGATTAAAATATGATATTCATCTGAATATTACTATTCTGAGCAAACGCAGCACGACCTGTAACCCACCTGGTGAATATTTTACCAACTTTGTATAAAATAAACGCCATTATAGTCAGGAAATTACCTATGCAATAAATTATTCATTTTCACGACATTTTTTTTTTGCTTCTCTGGATATAGTTTGCTATTTTAAATTAAATTGCTGCCGCTGCAAAAAAGAAATAAGAAGTTGGAAATTAAGGTTTTAAAGTAAGTAGGTGCCTACCTACCTACCTAGTCAGGAATTTATGGAAAGAGTTAAAATAAGGAGTTGAAATAAAGGATTGAAATAAATAATTGAAAAAAGAGTTGAAATAAAGAACTGAAATAAAAAATTGAAATAAGTAGTGGAAGTAAGGAGTTGAAACAGGATAATAAGTAAGAATTTGATGTACAAATCAAAGTATTCATTCCTTGATCATTATGCTATTTCATAATTAAGTTACTATAAAACATAAAGGTAAAACCTCTCCATGAAAAACCTCATTAGACAACCAACCACTTCTCACGTAACAATAGTAGGTATCCATCAGAACACAATAAATAACGCTGTATGAGATTTCGATAGCATCTACCTACGTAAGAGAATTCAAATGGTTATACATAAAAGCAGTGGTGGATTTACCAGCAGGCTGAGTAGGCTGGAGTCTAGGGCGGCACATACGAGTATTAGGGGCGGCAAATTTGTAGCCACAAACCATTCAACATGTAGGTACCTATCTTTCACCAAGGCATACGCTGCGTGGACTGCGTGGTGGCATTCAGTTTGAGAGAAATGATAATAAAGCAGCGGCCCAACAGATGAATTTTTATCCTATATTGTTTTGAAAAAGAAAAGTTGCGTCGATTAACTAAGATATCGAATTTCAGAGGTTGGTAGGGGCGGCACAATAATTTGAATAGCCTACGGGAGGCAAAATGTGTAAATCCGTCACTGCAAAAAAGCTCATTCCTATTGTCGCTGCACACTCAATGATATCTGACGATAATTAGCATTCCAGCGGCTCTCACTCGAACTTGCAACACCTAGTGCGTGTACGTTTTTCGTAACAATCAGTTGTTTTTACAAAATTTGCATCGAGAACAATGCGCAGAGCAGCCGCGCTGTTAATATCGCAGAATTAACCGGCAGCGGATTGTCGCCACAATAAACAATACAAAACGTCGCCGAGCAAAAACAAACTATAGAAACAGTGGCACAAGCACAACAAGAAGAATAGGAAAATTGCTTTTGTTTAAAAAAATCTATTTGTTCGCGTCTCGAGATGAAGCGAGCGCGCCTACGGTGCGTTGTTCCCTGGCCAATGGCGCGCGAGCTGCTGCCCGCCCCCGCGCGGCGGCCAATGGCGGCCGGCGACGCAGCCGCAAGAGCAGTTTCCTTTTTTAAAAGTTTCGCCTTCTACTTCCATCCGATTTCCCGCCTTGGCTCCTTAAGCTATGGATGGTGAAAAAGTCCGTTGATTTATTTATTAAGACACCACTTTTTGCGTTGTAGTTAAATTATGATGTTGCCTGAAGACGCTACCCTTGCGCAGCGTTTCAGTTTTTACGTGCCTTCAAAGTTGGCCAGTAATGCAGCTAATTGGTTTTTAACTAGCTGAGGTGTGAAATGCCTTCTCTTTTTTAATATTCTCACGAGCAGTTTTCTTTAGGGAAGCTTTGCATCGACTTCCAAAAACCGTCCCATCTCACGCCTGTCAATTATGTCAACTAATTAATTCAATCAAATTTCCTCCTAACAAAAAATTCGCTGGAAGACTTGTGAAAGTCTACTCATAACCAGAATGCTAGCCTGTATTTCCGACCTTGATTCAAAGGGGCAATAGATACTAGCATTTTGGCCACATTGCCGGACATCAAAGATAGTTTGGACTATCTCTAGATTGTCTTTAAATAGTGGATTGCAATTTATTGTGATACAAAGTTTTCTATGCCCTTCTTCAGGATTTAAACTATCTCCGCACCAAATTTCATCTAAATCTGTTGAGTGGTTTAGGCGTGAAAAGGTATATAACAAATAGGCAAGGGGCAGATAGAGTTATTTTGGCAATTACAATATTAAGGAATACTTGGATGTAAGTACTAATATAAAAAATTCCTAGTAGCCTATGTGTGAATCCAGAGTATAAGCTATCCGCTCAAAGCCGCTAAATCCGTTCAGTAGTTTTTGCGTGAAAGAGTAACAAACATCCATGCATCCATGCTTAGGTACAAACTTTCACGTTTATAATATTAGTAGGAAGTTGGATTTCCCTTAAAGTTTATTAGTATTGTTTTAATTATTTAGTTAAAGAACATCTATGAGTGGTTATTACTGCAGCTTGTAAATAAATTACAAAGAGCACCTATTACAAAAGTGGCTTCACTTGAGGACCAGTTCCCAATCCAGCTGTAGCATGGCGCTATCTTCGATCACATCGTTAACATTAGGTGACTTGCAGTCAAACGCTACCCGTTTATTAAAGAAATAATAAAGGTTATCTATCGTACTAATTTAGTAAGTAAATTAGAGATTTCTCAATATTTCTATATGTATCTAGGTATTAAAAAACACTGAGTAGGTATATCACCATAAAAGTGTTTAAGTTTGCATAATAATATAAGATAAGTTAGATAAGTTTTTAATACAAAAAGACGAGCTTTTTACTAAGTACGAGCATATAAAAGTGTATATCGTACTAAAATTTATTAATTTCTGCTAAATAATTAAAACCTTACATTATAATAATTATGCTCTGCGTTGTAATTGATATTGATTTTGCAAACATCTAATAAACATGATTAATGATTAAAATGCTTTAGGCAAGTAATATTAAACCGCCTACCTACGAGCTTACAATACATCTGTACTCGCTCAAAATAGCTTGTTCATCCAATAATTCTCGAAGCAATATTTATCTAACGTCATTATCTCACAAGTTCAATGCCCCAAGAGACATAGCTCACAGCACCCAATTATAAATCAATCAATAATAGCAAAGCTTCTATCTACCGTCCATCTTTACCCGAAAACACATATCATTTACCTAATTAGATTGGGCGTTAAATCGCCAAACAACCATTTATAAATAATCTGTTCATTTAAAAAATAACGCTGCGTAAAAAACCTCGTCAAAGATATTGTCAGGAGATACGGCCACGCTGTTCGCAGACATCGCTTGGTAAAAACTCGAAGGGAAAAAAACGTACTCGGGGCGATCCGTGACTCCTATTTTTTTGCTTTATTATTTTTAATTCATATTATCGTACGGCTATCCCCTTTAATTTTGTTTTTAAGTATGGCCCTCAGTATGCTGCCAGCTACGTTTATGGTTATTCAAAATTCCGTGGCGTATCGTCCACGGGGCGATTTCGTTTTATGTAAATTCGAGTTTGGTGTGCAGGTGCGTTGGTGTAATTGTGACATGTGTAATGTTGCCGGCTCATTTATTGTGCCACAATGGCTTGGTAAGCCCTGAGGCTATTGGGGATTTAAATCTACTTTATACACGCCGCTGTGTGCCAAACTTCCCATCGGCACTCGAAAATGCAATATACATTCCTAGGAACTTTTAATTTAGGTGAGCAAGGAATTTTTTCCTTTCACTTCACACCGATATATTATAGATGCCACCTCTCGATTTATATACTCCTTCTTCCCGCATACTTGCGAAATATGGAACGAGCTCCTTCCACAAGTCTTTCCGCTGTGCTGCGGAATACAGGTCTTGAAGATATAGGTGTAAGTAAGTGTAGGAAGAATTCTTCAGGGTCTGCAAAGCATCGGCAATGCCCCTATTGTTGCAAATATCCATAGGCGACGGTGACAACTCACAATAAAATTAATATCTTATAATCCACCTATGATATGTTCAATATACATTTTAATTGTGTAAAATGTGAATATCAAAATGAAAAAATAAGGTCAAACCTACATTAACATTTCCAGTAACAAATAATGTCATGTCAAATAGAATAAGATTGCCAAATTAATATCAGTACCAAAAATTCTAACTATATTAATAAACAATAATATTGGTATTGATATAGGTAGTAATAGATAACAAATTATTGCTTGTTACCGGGATTACATATCTACACTTTAATTTCGATACGACAATTAGAAGTACGTGAAAATTGACTTCTAAGATTTGATTACATTGTTAGTTTGTTACTACAAGTAAAGCTAATTAATATAAGTGACTTAAAAAGGTAAATCTTCAAATATTTTAAATTTCCCATCTCTTAGCGATTGAGGTTGTTAAGGTACACTTTTTATGTTAAAACAAGAGCCTGTCAATAACCCATACAGATTCCATTTCGATCGGTCCATCGCCAAACATGAGGGATCACGCGCACGATCGCGATCAGCCGCGCCCCGCCCTGTGCTCGCTTGGGCGGCGCAAATCGCGAAGCGAACCCTCGTTGAGATATGTGAAGAGTAAAATGATTATTACCGCTATACGTTCGATGTGAACCTGTTCTTGTATTAAAGCTTGCAGTAAATTAAAATATTGTAAAGAAATGGATAGTATGGAAAACATATTAAGGGAACAAAATCTGGCCAAATTGATCCTCCGAATTGAAATATTTTACATGCAGAATTTTTGCCGGTTTTCGCTGTTTTTTTTTGCTTCTTCAGAGTTACATTGAATCTCAAGCCACCAAGTAAAGATTTGGTCGAAAGTTGGCTCTCAGTGGGGTTATTACCGGAATACACCGATAGGTGCTCGGCGATTCTTAACTTGAGGGTGGTCTGTTAATGAATAAGTGTCTTCAAAACTCTTTTTAAATGATATCAAGCTGACGACTATTGCAGCTCAGAAAACGCAGCGCCACCTGCGAAGCGCGGAAACGTGAGTTTGATTTCCATTACGGGACAAATGTAGGTGAATTGAAATAAAAAAACGCAAGTTGTTGTTTCATGTCTGGATGATAACAGATCATGTAGTTTTTGGTACCTAAGATACAGAGAAGAAAAAATTAATGGCCAGAGATGTATGTAAAAGAATAACAGCTATTTAAAGGGAAAATGCACCACAGTGCTTTCGCAGACTTGAGAACATCAACAACCACGATTACACCTACTTATCTGAAGTAAAGCATCCCACACAAAGCACGAGCAGCAACGATCGCTTGTAAAATATCTGTAATGCAATGTTAACGAGATCTCAGTTATGTAAAGACGTAATATTTTGCATTTAATAAGGGCCGCGTATAGTATACATAGCATCCAGCCCTCGGGAGAGATGGATCGCGATACCGCGCCGGCTATCGAGCTCGTTCGTATGAAATTATTGGAAAACTCGACTCGTGCACGATGCATCTGCCACAAGCAGAGAGCACGCCGAACCCAACCCCGCTTAACGTTGCAAACGACCCGAGAAAGCAGAGTAGGTTTTAAAGATAAATCTACGAGATAGGACCTTTCTTCGTCCGTGCATATTCGAGTTTTAATCTAAACGGGTCGTTAACCTAACGAAGGGAATGCGAAATGAAGTACCCACCAACCGTCGGAAAGTACACGTTGTCCATAAATTAATGAAGGAGTGCTGGACATAAGTGTGGAGGCCCGAGGGAGGGGCGGCGCCCGGCACCTGTACCACTGTATGGATATTCCCAAATCGATAATTCATGTGATCGCGCTCGCCTGTAATTAAGTTCGGAAATATTCGTTTCTTTGATCACACCTAGGCGTTATGATCGAGAGATAATCGACGCAGCATGTGTGAATCGTTATCGGTGTTTGTTTTGTGCTTTTGATCTCCTATTTTGATACATTTATATCCGAGAGTTGTGATGTCATTGATTGCTTTGAAAACTTAACGTTCCCCGCTTTTTTAACGGAAACTGATTCAGAAATAAGAAAGAAAATAGCGCATGTTATAATATTTTTTATGATTTTTGAATCTAAAAATATTTTCAATGTATAATATAAACATCACATACTTATCGACGATCATCCAAACATCCAGCATTAAAGATCACGAAGTATACAATAAAAATGCTCATAAATAAATAAATAACGCCGAATTTAATAACAAGCCTGAACCTAAGTAATGACCGCCAGAAGGCAGTGTTACATATATTATAAAAGCCTCTTCATTTTATAACTTTTACGCACATTTCTTAGCGTTGTATTAAATTTTTAAACACTATAATTTGGAGACGATCGAAGGGTTATAGGAACTTTTTTGGTTGAGTTGAATACTCGAGTTTCGTGACTTACAGAAAAAAGTAGGTGACGTTGAAATACCCTTTATTGGATCCCAACAGCAATTTAAATGAATTTAATCTTAGTTTTTCTTAAAACAAATAAAATGCCCTAAAAACAATCGTTATTGAAATTGAATTTACTCCTTTTCCATATTTGTTTCTGTCGCAACCAACTAAGACACCAAAAATACATAAGGATGAGATGGATGACATCTGAAAAACACTGAAAGTGCATTTATGTACAAAGAAGTGATAAAATTTCAATACGTAATTCTTCCCATGGCTCCAAATACGGTGCAATGCCCACCACTCGATTTAATACTAAAATTATAAAAAGGAACGTCCCTTGTTGTTTGTTCAGGTATATGCCATTTTCGTCTCCAGTGACGAAACTCATCGCTTAAAAAGTTGTACAGCATTCCGATCAAAATAATTGAATTATAATTTCTTCCTTTACGAAATTTTTTCGAAAGTCTTCAATACTGAATTTGTATTAGGTATGCCCCGCGGTTTACCCACGTAGACTACAGTTTATCGCGATAAATAGTATCAAATATCCTTCTTTAAGGTTCAAACTATCTTCTTATCAAATATCATCTGGATCTGTTCGACTGTTTACGCGTGAAAAGGTAACAAAAAGATAGAAGAGAGCGTAACTTTCACATATAACCAACTAATCACTAATAGTGAGGACAAAGTTCTTGATGAATACAAACTGCATAATACAAGTATTGGGCATAAGGTTTTGTTTAGAAAATTGACATGCTCCTCAAGCTAGGTGAAATGACACAACGATGGTCTATTGCAAAATAGATGGCAAAAAATCAATGACACTAGAACTGTTACGATTAAGACATTAAAGTACTAAACGATTTGGCGAGAAACGACATTCTCGCTCAATCAGTGCATCTCCTGTCGGCAATTTACCTCCAATCCTTATTTACTTGCGCAAACTAGAAAAACAAAGTGAGACGTTGCTTGAATCGCATCGATCGCGCTAGGATTCCATCGCGTCCGGCGACGGAGAATGCTTTGCGCTGTGTTTTTCAAAGGCATACCTCGCGAAGGTGCCGCGATCCGGTGAGGACTTTATCCATCGAGTGCATGTCTTGTGTGCGCGGACGCCGCGATCTAGATCTGGCGGCGCCGGCGAGCGGCGAGATGGTATCGCAAAGCCGCGCGACAATTGCTAACACCACTGTGTCGTGGCAGCGCGGTGCTGCGACACTGCGCGGCGCCGCGCGACACCGCGAATTATGCAAAGGCCGATGAGCGGAGGAATCGCCCGCTGGTCGTTGCCGGCGACTGACCTCGCGCCTCCATTACTTGCATTCCTTGCCAATATGGTATTGTTGGTTTATTTTGGTTCAGACTCACATACTTGTCTACCATTTTAATTTATAAAGCTCTTCGTAGGTAGAGAATCTTTGAATTTTTTACACACATGGTTTTTACTATAAATAAAATAAAGATTTTTCAATTTCGTATCGAAAAGAAAATAAAAGTGTAATATAGCTGCACTCCGTGATGTTCCGTTATCTGCCAGAAACCTTATTCCTGTATAAAAAGTAGCCTATGTAACACATGGACTACCACACCTTAGATACAATGGATTACAAAGTATAAGCTATTTCTATTCCAGATTTCACTTAAACCCGTTGAGCCATTTTCAGCGTGAAATAGTAACAAACATACACAGAAAAACACACTCAGCAACAACAAACTTCTGCATATAATAATGTTAGTGTGATCAATGTTCACCTTTGCATACTTAACAAGTTTTCTATAATCATAGAAGACCATTAAACACATCTTTCATACATTTAACGACGATCTTTCATACATACAACATCAGTTTCCAAACGCAAACAGATACAAGTACTTCTCGGAACTAACATCTCAACTAAAGCCGTCTGCGTCAACTGTTCAAACAACTACCCACTTCATACAAGCTTACAGAAAAATGAAAAGGCGAATGCCTAACCTGCCTAGCACACGTAGCCAGCTATCAGGCCGCAAAGGCCCGATCTCCGAAATGGCTCACGCGCGGCCTATTCGGGCCTAGCCTGAGAAGTGGGGACACACGTCGAGATGGGACGGTTCTAGGAACTGGGACGGAGCGATAAAACTTAGCGGCACACAGATTCCTTCAAGTTATCTATTGTAGAAAGTATTTATAACACCTAATTATAACATTCTTTGATGTAAATGTAAAATTAGTGAATCCGAACCAGAAACACTGCAATACCGGAATCTATTCAAAAGTTTGATGTTCAGTGGCAATTTGTGGTCTCTACGCTACGCCTGCATTGGGAATTCATGTAGTTTTTTTGCTAATTTTCTCTCGTCCAAGTTGCATTGGGATATCTAGCCAGGTTTGAAGCGATGATGGCTCGATGGTAGTGACGTCGGCTTGCTGTTGTGGGTGTGAATAAATGAGTTTGAGCGTTCGGTGAAGGAAAACGATGTGATGAAACCATAGCTTGGAGGTAGGGCATTTTCTATTGGCTCAAGTTACGAATCTGTCCTGTCGTTGTGCACTTACCGGTGTGTTCCGGCAGCCTCACTTGACACACGTCGTCGCCTAACATCAGGTGACTCTCGTCAAAAGCTACTCTGTATAAGAAGTAAATAAATAGTATAAACAACGCTAACAAGTCAACACTACAACTAAAGTATGTACAAACAAAATGTAAAGCTTATTTTTTAGGCAGAGCTTGAAATAAGCAGTAGCTAATAAGAGACTAAATTGTATACTGGCTCAGGAATGGACCTTGTACTCCTCTTTAATATCTAAAGGTGAAGCAGCTTCGTCAACTACAACTCGATTAGGACCATTTATGCAGGTCTGTCAGTTGAATTCCGTCACGTGCGCTCGCGCATCTGATATGTACACGGGCGGAATGTCGCGCGACACGCAAACGAGCTTAGCAGCCAAAGAAGGCGTTCAGCAACGTGATGTTTGCTCTGAAGGTAGTTTGGAAAGACCACTTTATATCCAGCCGTTGCAAGATTGTAAGTACCACCAGTACTGAAACCGGTATACAAAATTAGCAACATTTTGATGTAGGTTTGTTAGGGTCATCATCATCAGCGTTCCCATTAATGGGAACCTGGATTTCTCTCAGAGAGAGAGTGAGTATGGGCCGTAATCTGCACGCGCTGGCCCAGTGCGGGTTCGTAGATGTCGAATGGCCTTAAATGTTGGGGTTCTTAGACATGCCGGTTTCCTCACGACGTTTTTCTTCATCGTTTTGGAGTGATGGCAAATTCACATTGGTGCGGGCCGAAATGATTCGAACTCGGACCTGTTACCAAAGTTGGTAGCGTCTTCTTTTATTTCTTACTCTGTAATGTTTGACTACAAAAATAATAAAGTGATGACGTGATCGAAAGGGCGCTAAGCTACGGCTGGATTCGGAACTGGCTCTCAAATTAGACTGCAAAAACACAGTGATAGATGCTTGGCGACAGATTCATAACTCGAAAAATGCCCAACCAAACTAAGCTACGGCTACGATTTTTCTCGCGTCTTAACTGCTAATGGTATTGTAACCAAAACTTTTACAGTTTTACACGTAAATTTCTATTGAAATTAGGTTGAAAATTGCAATTTTAAGAAATGTCAAGAGTTAAATCCAGCAGAGGGCCAGGAATATCTGTTTATACTTCCGTATTCTATTATTCTATATTTAGGTTAGGCACATTTTTTTGTTGCCAGTTAAATCCTGAAGAATTTTAAATATAGAAGCTGTTTACAATTCTTTGGGTAGCAATTTCAGATGCAAATTGCGATGCATTACAAAAAGTAACGGAAGAATGTCAACCTGCAATAAAATCTCAAAATAAAAATCAATAGTTATTAGTTAAAAAGAGGAAATGTCCAAAATATGAGTTTGTCGCAGAGACCGCCGGGCGCGTTCTCGCATTCCCATCTTTTTGCCTGTCACCAGACGTATTTATTGCAATACTGATGCGCAGATCCAGACACAGGGTCTACCACTAGTTTGCGGGTGGTACTTGGAAACTAAAGACATGGTTCAAGAGAGCTAAAAATCCTGAAGGAATATGAAAGCGATGAAAGACATAATCTAATCATGTTGAAAAACTGATATCATTGATATGGGTATATATAGGTTTAGAGTTTTGTTTTAATTCGGCTGTATAGTAATTCTCACAGGACGATAGTGTGATAATGTCCTTGACGAGAGAGCTCATGGATTGACAGTAGGCAAAAATAACGTGTGAAGTAATAAATAAATAAATGGGCCTACGCGGTTAGCCCTAAGAAAAGACAATTACGAACTTCAATGAAAATCCATATGATGTTAAGTGACAATGTGGTTGAAGTTGGCGCCACGCTACACCTGAAATGGGAACTGGCTCTCGAGTGGAACTGCCGAAACACATGGTAATTTATGTTCGTTGCTGTTTATTTTTCTAATCCTCTTATTGAAGCTTGATTTTTCAAAGGCAAATGGTAACCCCATGATGCGCTGATGCAGGTCCACCAGATACCAGCTCCGACAAGGATCCTGGCAGCGCCGATAGTGGGACCCTATTGTGTTGAACCGTTTTTGTTGATTGTCTTCGATATTCCTTCGCGCGAATTCATATGCGGTAGCTTCACTTTAGGGCTTAGAATTATATTGTAGATCGTGTTTTAAAAAATGCTTTACTTTGTTAGGAAAATTTAATCCACGCTTATGTCCAGGGAAATGTTAAAATAATAAATAAAGTTTAAATAATAACCACAAGCTTTCGATTTAAGTAGCCTACTGTAATTTTACTTATTTTTATTAATTTCCTTCGAAAAATTAACAAACAGTTAAAAATATAAATTATAGAGAACTAAGTAGTTACACATTAATAATATGTCAGAAGGTACCCAACTGAATCTTACTGGAAAAGAGCCTACCACTTTAGACATTGGAGAGAGCTAGGCACAAATAAGCACCCCGAGATGAAACGTGGAAATTGTAAAATTATTTCGTAACAAAGGTTTGTTATAATTTATGTTTCTTAAGTAGGTGTTAGTTTTCCAAAGATAATAAAATAAATTAATAAAAAATAAAATAAGTGAATTTGTATCTAATATTCTAGACAGTTGCAGAATCACACGCAGAACGCGTTCACGCGTTCTGCACGCATTCTCACGCGTGCAGAATTAAGAAAAATATTCTATCATAAAAACTATTTTAAGTTAACAAAAATGTAATAAGTAGTTAGGCACTTACTTTAGTTATGTTGCATTTTACATAAGTAAGTATAATATGTAAATGGCCGTCATTTACCAGCATTTAATTTTTAACATAATTTTGGGTATAGCGCTAAGTTTTACATATTACACTGGTGACCGACCTCGTCTATTTGTATAATAAACGAAATAATAGATGAAAACTAAGAAAAGAAGTATGAAGTTCGTGTTTAATAATATAACAAAATGATATTTCTAATTCATAAACTTGATTTGCACATAATGTAGCAGCTCAACAAACAACAAGTAAAGCAGTGGTCTGAGCTTAACTAATCTGAACCGGATAAAAATCGAACCCTCTGACGAAACTGTCGGCAACCTCCAGTATTCGGGGCACCGAAAGAAATATGAATAAATTGCATAAATATTTATCGGCACACATTATGCGCACCACCGCCATAGTCCAAAAAGACTTCTAAAATACAATACAACATTCTCAACGGACATAATTGTTTTTGCAGTTTGCTCTGGAATTTTATCAAGCTACAGCACACCGTTAGTGCCATTTTTAAGACGTATAGATTCATATCTGTACGAATAGCCGCGGGGGACGAATATCTCTTAAATCTTTCTTGATTTCACTCATCTTTTTATTACGTAAGACAGTATTTTATAAAAGTTGTCCACCACATAATTTGGACTTTTTGTTCCCCTCTGGTCGGAGTTAATGTGATAAGCGAGTGATGTTGGCTGAGGTTAATTGAGAGGGCTTTTAGTTCTCTTTTTTAAAGTACTTACTTGCTTAAATTATACCAACTTTGTAAGAGTAAGTCATGAGTGATCTAATCTAATCTGTTAGTATAGAACTTACAAACTGAATTGTGATTGATGAGCGTTTAATGTGACTTAGATTTTCCTAGCATATTTTTTCGTTTAGGTACTTTATGCGCTTGGCTTTCCTGGTATACCATAGGAATACAAGTAGTGTGTTAATCTTTAGGTACACGTTATTTTCATTCTCAATTTCATTAAATTCGTTGAAGAGTTTCAATGTGAGGAAGTAACAAACACACACACACACACACACTCACTCAACTTCTCGCCAATTTTCGCATTTATAATTTTAAGTGTGATTCAGTTATAGTAAAATAGTTAAACAAAAAGTTACAGGTAGTAACGCAAAGTTGACCTTATTGTATAGGTCAATTCCTACCCTCAAGTCCTGCAACGCTCTATCTAGAGTTTCTAGAGCTATCGTGACATTTCCTAAACAAATCTAATCGTTCAACGCTGCCTGAAACGTAGCCCGTCGTCTAACCAATACACGACGCGAACCAGGTGAGTCATGTCTTCCAAACTCGTACAATATAAATCAAAACACTGCTCTATCCGTCGTCGAGTCCTTCAGATTCAATACGGGCGTCCTGCTGTGCTACCACACAAATTTACGACGGCCCCCGAACACTACCTTCGACAATGCAACATGAGATGCCGATTGTTTTCTCCGAGTTATTCTCAACAAAATAACGTGATTTATACAAACTCTGAATCACGGTTGTTCGCATCGTTCATATAATATCTCGTGTGATGGAGGAAATGCCATAAAGGCTGGGGAAGTGAAAGGATGCTCGGTAAAGTTCATAAGCGTATACGTTCTAAACTTCTAAATAATTGTACGCTTCCTAATGATGAACAAATACCCGAAAAGTGTTAAATTTCGTGGAAAACGTTGAAAATTCTCTCACTTGTAGAAGCATCTACTAACTTACAGTAATGCAACACGCTCATAAGTCTTTCTCTTAGAACACAGGCATAGAACTTGCAAAGATAGCATCATTCCCAGAATTGTAGACACGTGCTTTCGTGTCTCTTGAATACGCGGAGATACTGAATATCCACCGCATCACAGGTTTCCTCGGTTCCCAACACGAATAAATATTCCTTTTATTCCAATTTGTCAGCTAAGCCACTCTCCGCTGCGACTTATCTCCGTATTCAGCGGTAAGCTCCCGCCAAAACAATACGGCAGTATCGTTAAAAAACGTGCTTGAATACTGCATTTATCATCGTTGATTAAATACCATTGTTTTGTATCGGCAGACTCGGGGTCCCCGGGATTCGTGTTCCTTTTTCGTCTCTCCGTGTCTCGCATTGTAGTCGCACGGAGACAATAAGTCTGTTAAATTGGCCTCTTATACTCGTTATATTATGTGCCGGTGCCCGGAGCTTGTATTTATGTCCGTGGAGGACGCGTGCTGCCCGTTGCTCGGCCCTCGCTCGCTTTCATGTTGTAAATTCTTGCGAGTCAAGAAAATTTGTTTTCGTCGCAATTCTGTTATGATTTGTTCTAATCGCTTTGCAGCTTTCATATTTGTTGTGGTTATATTTCTTCGTGTTTTAATTTTATCTGCACAAAGTTAAACTCAATTTAAAACTTCTGGTAATTTGAGAACGAAGGAAATCTTCCGTAGATTTAGTAGTTATGATGTCTTCAGCAGCTTAAACTTCCTTTTTTACTAGTCTCAAAGTCTGGATCTAAGTTTGATAAGCTAGAACTGCTGTGACTTATCTTTGCGTACGGTACTTTTGGAGCAGATAAGTCACTGTAAAAATCAGCCATATAGGAAGTGAATTCTCGGAAAGCAAACCGAGTAAAAATAGTCTACTACGCCTACACATTGTTGCTGTAGCACGTACTGCTGTTTCGAAATCTAGATTTAGTACAGAACGGGTTGTTTCGTGTTCTTGAAACTGAGTGCGTTTCCAAGTAAAAACGTTAGTTGAGTGTCCCATACGTGACGCCGTAGAGTACGCGTCGACACTTCAATGGACGCCGGCGCGTGCCAGCAATGCTCTTCCAGTTTTTCCACTGAGAACAAGTTAACTAACACTTGAATACCTACCAGTATTTATGTACGCTTTATCCACGTGCGTTTGTAAAAAACTCCAACTACCTACTCTTGGTATTAATATTAATGATACTACAAATTATTGTTAATATAAATCTATCATTGCATTATTAATTTATCATAACGAGCGGCGCAAAGCTCAAACCGCAAGACAAAAGCTCATTCATAACGCACTTCTTGTTAATTATTGCGGGAATATAAGAAATATGACATAAATTATAATTATACGCCGTCTCGATTCAATCATTATAACATGAATGGTTGTCATACATAACATAGTCCCAATTAGGATCGCGCGGTTCATGTCGATACTCGTAATTAATATCAATAAATTAATTTCGAAAAATGAACGCAGTTATGGCCTAAGTCCTGCCGTATCTGACATCTTACAAAAAGGGGAATGTTTCACTGCACACTAAAAAATATATAGTTGGGACGACCGTGGCTGAAGAAAAACCAGAGATGCTCAAGCGCAACATTAACATGGATAATTAATTTATTAATTAACATCAATTAATCGCAATGCGGAGCAGCAGCGGGTTTTCGATGCGCCACGGTGGTTTTTCCTGCTAAGGTTAGTTTTTAGACGACAATTAACTATGCTGACTTTGTAATACTAAACACGAATTCTCGAAGATGCCGTTGGGTTTGTTATGAAATGATAATGTGCTCGATGAAGCTGAGTCGCAAAAACTTAATGCGTCCGATAAGTAGTTACCAAAGAACTAGCGGGCGCTCTTTTGATTTTCTTGCAGTTATGTTACGTTCTATGAACACGCATTGCGTTGCGGTGCACATCGACATTTCAAGACTGAAGCCAGCTACCGAGTTCAATATTCGCAATGGACGACTGCTCAGTAGACATTGACAAATATACAGCTGTCAATAAGCTGTCTGGGCGGCGGCGAAATTCGAAAAATGGTATGCGTTCATTAATAACGGGCCGGAATGGATGCGAGGTTCGAGACGATTGTGATACGCTACCTGTAGTCATGGGTCAACATTAGAAGAAGCTTATTTGGCACGTCATCAGTGTTGCCAAATAAAGTAGCCAGGATTGTGTACAATTTACGAAATAAAAATAGCTTTAAAATCAAGCATCGGTAGATATTCCACCAGCGGTTTGCTTCTAGATTCATCATGCGTACCGCTAAGGAGTGGAACTCCTTGTCAGAGTTTATGTTTCCCGATCCGCTACAATTTGGGAATCTTCAAGGCAAGAGTGAGCAGGTACCTTCTAGGTATGCTTACTGCACCGTCAATCGCATTATACTTGGCAACGGGTGGGATGACAGTCAAATGAATGCCTAATATAAAATACAATATTTTCGAAAGCTCTGCTCTGCTACGATGCTTTTGACGACATTTTTGATTCATTAAGTAAATTGCAAAAACCTTACATTGCGGTTAATACCGACTCGTCGGACTGGGGCGGCCAGCAAGGTCACAGTTTTATTATATTTTTATCGGCTATTAGCATAAACCTTTGCGCGTCGACGCATTTCGTTTTATTGTGGTATTTTATGTTTAGCGTTATAAATATTGGCAGTTTCTTCCTCGTGGATATCGGTGCGGCTATTAGGGCTTCAGCGCCGGCATTTTGTGGACTCATTTATGGATCGTATACTTGGTTTACCGACGCCATTTTAGATAACGGCATATTGATGGGTTTTAGATTAGCCCTTCAGCAAAATGTATCGAGGCGTTCGGTGTGTCATAAAATTAACTCTGTTGTGGAGTGACAGCTCTTTGATTTGAGTCTCAGGTAGTTAACTAATGGAGCGAGATGACAATCTGATGCTTATTAGAATGGAATTCAATAAACTGAATAGCGTATAGTCGTATAAGTGACCGTTGTGTTGGCTACCGTTCGGTATCAGATTCGGTAGCCACGGCGTGTATCTCGGCTCTTACTTTATCATCTCTTATCGATACACCGACTGTGTTCCAGCTAGCCTCAGATATATCTGTCGATGCTTAACGTCGTAGACGGTTATGGTAGTTTGGTGGGTGCGGCCAAAAAAAAGGCCAAACATTGAACGGCTAATCTCCACGATCGGAGCTTGTAACTAGAAGGTTAGAATTTGAAAAATCCGAACAAAAAATAAGAGAGAACGCTTTGCATATTTCGTTTGAAATATGGACACCGTCCGGTGTTTGTACAAAGATCGTTTTGTGTATGTAGGTAGTGTTTGTGAAAATATGTAGTTTTATTCCATATATTTTAGTACAAACAGTACATAATATACAGAAAATTCTATACTGATTTTTATAAATGTGATTAAAGTCTGTCTCTGTCTGTCTGGTTTTTTATCACCTTTTCACGCCTGAACCGCGAATCAATCTTGGTGAAATTTAGTATGGAGATAATACATAGGTATACTTAAATCCTACGAAAGGACAAAAGCTATTTATATCGCGATAAACTATAGCTCACGTAGCTGAAACCGCAGCGGATAGCTAGTTTTATATTATATATAGAAAACGAGGTAAGGAACATGGATTTTGTTCTAAATTGGTCGCCAAGCACCTATAGGCTTGTTGCAGCTGCCCCACTTATGAACCATTTTCAATTCAGGTGTAGCATGGCGCCACTTCAATAAAATCGTCATTTAACATTAGCTAAACTGTGGTCAAACTCTACCCAGTAAGAAGTAAAAATAACATGTCCTCCTTCTAACTACTTTTTTTTTATATCATCATCTTTTTCTAACCAATCAATTACCATAATTGGGTATGTTTAAAACAACATCAATATTAAATTAAAACTGACGTTTTGAACGACATATCCGCGGGAGACTGCCCGCCCTACTGCCGACCCTGGTCCACAGATTACGCAGAAGTTATTACGTGACCTCAGAACTTGATAGTTGTTTGAGACATTCACCCCAGGAGACCTCAAGAGGCTCCCACGGCCTCCGCGTATTCCTTGAAGGAATGTTAGCATTTTTATAAATTGAACGGAAGTCAACTTTTTTTATTTACCCGAAAGAGATTTTTATCCTTATTAACTGACGAAAAAAGGGGGACGTTATCAAGTCGACATGTATATTTTTTTTGTATCTACATATATGCATTGAAAGCTTCTGGCTCTGAAAATTTCTTCATTATTTCAAATAAACATTGAGTACTTAAAACTAGCAACAAACCCCAGCTGCGTACGGGTAGGCACAATAAAACATAGCCTATGTCACTTACGGATAATTAACTTGTTCTAACAGTGAAAGAATTTTCAAAATCCGATCAGTAGTTCCAGAGATTCCTCCCTACAAACATTATTATTGTCTGTTTTTGTTTGCAGAAGCATTCACGCTTTAAACGGAAAAACCGACATTGATTAAATATTTTACTTTGACAAAAGATACTTGCATCATAAATTTATAACACTTAAATAGGCTAACTTTACCAAGGAAATGTACAAAAAACTGCCTCCAGTTGCACATTTAACTTTAAGCTTGAGTAATACAAGAATATGCTGTTAAATCTCTTAGCATTTTCCTAACATTGTAGTATTTTATTAATACCTAACAGTTATCGCGATCAACCCATCCAAATAACGAATGAGTAACGGAAAAACGATTTAGTATGAAAAGAAAATCGATTATTTACCATCAAAATGTAAACAATATCGCCCACAGATTTCCAGGAAGCACCTCAAGTAATAAGCCCGTAAGTTCGATCATCAGTCACTACTTTTCACTTATAATGATGTTAAAAATGTTACCTAACAGCCGTTCTTGTCCACCCATTGTACAGGCTGGATACACAAAAAAACGAGGCTCTTAAAAAATGACTCCCAATTTATTTGGAGTATAAAAAGTCACATTTCCCATGACACCAGCCTGGGCGTTCTGTCTTCTCTGGTTAGGGTTGCCATGGGCCTTACATTAATCAGTTAGTGGGATTTCACGCTTTCACGGCATCAGCTTAAAATAATTTTACAATGGTAAGTTACAGACGTCTGGATGCAATGGGAAAACAGTCGATTCGCGCTACGAAACATATATTTGGCCTTTGTAAAAAAATTGCGCCATTAAGTATTGGTTATCTGTCTGGTTGAAAAGTGTGAAAAAATCTAGTTACGGTATAGTATACACTTTGTTTAGTCAAGTGCTAAGTGTTTAGTACATTGTTTAGTGATTAAAAGCGATGTTCTACACTATTTTTTTAAGGGTCTTAGTTTCTTTTCATTATTTTCTTAAAATCAGAAAGATACCCGAGTCTTCGTTTGTTATAAATTAAACACTAAACACTTTGCAGTTATGGCCAGACGAGTTTACATTTTAAGTTAATTTAAGTGCATGTTTGGCTACTGGTGAAGGGTGAAGAGCTCTACTAAACACTGTACTTTGCTAAGCGCTAAACCAAACTTTCATAAATTTCCAAACACTTTCTTTACTAATCACTAAACAAGCCACTCACACTAAACACTAAACGGGGTGTAACTAGAGCACCGTAGTGTGTGATCACCCTAAAGGCTAACTATATAAAATGTCGGTAAGAGACTGAATGGTGACCACGACACGGAGCGCCAGCCCTGTTCGATATTTCATTGTCGTTTTTTATTTGAATCGCTTTGACATTTGGGAGTCGGGTCACTTATTAAATTAGTCTTTGTATTTAAATGTACAATTAATTTATACGTTTATGCACGCTCCTGTTTCGCGGAGTCAAAGACATTATTACATCTTTTATGTTCATTGGGTTCGAGAATTTCGAGATGTTTGTTTTTCATTCATAATATTTGAATACAAATTGATCACTGTCTGTTTTATTATTTTAAATCTGTGGCAAATCAGCACGAAAAATGTATGTAGACCAGGTTTAAAACAGGTATTGCTTTTCCTCTATTATTATCGGTCTTAAAATGTGTTTTTTTTTAAACATTAATTTTACAATCATGGATTAGTAACAGGGAAAATCTTCATAGTTCATTGCTAGTTATATAACAGTAACATACAACCGTATCACGTTGTCCATAATAGTTTAAAGGTCTTTAATAATAGTTCTAGCTAGGTACAAAACAACTCGGGGTAGGTGAGGAGTAGTGCTCTCTATATTGGACGGCCGAGACACACTTTGGGTCGCTGAGCCATCGGAGTTAGGTAGAAAATAAACAAGAAGCTACTTTACTTACTCCTTTAGCTACTTTATTAAAGTGTAAGATTTTAACAGGCTCATAAAAGATACTCGAATATCATTAAAATTGACATTAAGGAACTTTTTAAACATATCAGTGCCTACTACAATTTTATATTATTTTAATAGCCAATAGATGATATCCCGTACCGGCCGGTTTCGTAAGACAGGTAGGTTGGCATTTTATCCGTAGGTATATCGGCCATCAAAAAACAATTCCCTACGATGACACCCGTAATATCCGATTCCCACAATTCCTAGTAGAGAGAGGCCTTTACTGATGTTCGACATTAATCCTAATGTAGCGATCTCGGTTGCCGTCGTTTAATCTAAACGAAAATATTTCAATGCCCAATAAAACTATGGTGCGGAGAAAAAAGCGTCCGTTCGAGCAGTGCTCGTAAGGTATTCAGTGAGTATGACTTCTGGGAAGCTATGTGGACCACTGTCATATCACGATGGGTAAGGATGGCGGGCTGTGTCAGGAATTCATTATCGATAACACGATGCTAGTATCGATAAATGTTAGACTACAGCCTAGCATCAGAGTCAAATCAAAAGAAATTACTTAAAGTATTTTTTGAGGATTGTATAGCTAGCTGTTCCCGGCGGTTTCACCCGTATGTGCTACAGTTTATCGCGATAAAACGTATCCTATGCCCTTCTTCAGGGTTCAAACTATCTCCGCACCAAATTTAATTTAAATCGATTCAGTAGTTTAGGCGAGAAAGCGAGACAGACAGACAGAGTTACTTTCGCATTTATAATATTCAAGTAGGGATTAGAACTTTGTGCTGTGCTTTAACTAATTATTCCAGGGTGTAAAAGTAGAGAAAACATTTGAAGGGAGCAATTTCATCGATACAAATTCCGAGTAGCCCATCACTAGGCAGTCACCGGCGCAAGCGCAGGACAGATGATCAGTCATGCGCCAGATGCTGCGATAAGCACAGTAGCCGCTCATTAATCTGCCGCCCCACCACTGCCCACTTACCAATTAACTGCCATAGATGCTGCTTCTAGGAAACCGTGTGAAAGCTATATACAGAAGTGCATACAAATACTTTCAAGCTTTGACAAATCTTCGAATTTTTAAGACTATAGAGTCTGCACACTTCTCTGGAGCATTATGAGAGGCTTTTGTTTTGAATAGAACATTTCGAGAATCAGTCCTTCTTCAGAATGAAATGAAATTTGTAAGTAGGTACCTACATAGAAGGCAATATAATGATTTTATACTGCCATCGATTCACTGTAGTCAATGTTATAATTTCACCATCCGAGACGATTTCGTGCCCAGCTTGTAGCTGGCTCATTATCTTATCATTATTTAACAATTCAATTTTAACACACATTACAAAAGAAAAAACAATATATACCTCCAAAAAGAAATGTGGACCATCAATTTAAAAAACTTTGGATACAACGTTTTTTGAATATGACCATAAAGGTAGAGACTTCAGTTTGAGGAAATAAATAATTACTCAAAAAAAGGTCAAAATTAAAAAGCTACCGAGGAATGCCAATGTTTGTTTCTGCAAACGATGCAAGTCAAGCTGGTCAAGTATTTTGTATGGTCATTAAGAATCTTGACCATTACAGAATTGCAGTAGGTACTGACAATACTTGAGGTGGTGGTCGATTATTGGTTATTAAGAATTAAATTATGGTTTTTTTTAACATGGTAACACAGAAAAGCTTTTGAGAAAATGGTTATTGAGGTTGTTAGCAACGCAATTTTTTCGATATTTTAAAGCTTGTGTCATAATTATAATGTATGTACTTATTTAAATTTCAGAGCCTTGAATGATTCACTGATAATAAATACTCAGGAATCCTAAGGAAATGAAATTGCCAGGGTATAGTTTAATTTTTTGGTACAGTCAGCGACAACAGTAGCTGACCATCCTTGATTTTCCAAATACGTCTAAGATCAGTAATGTTTGTTTTTTATTTACAACTCACAAGGTAGCCTTTCACCACAACACAACACACATGATGTTAAGTGATAATTCGGCTGAAGGTTGATGTATAAGATAATCAACGTAATCGGAAAATTTGATATTGTTCAGCGACTTTTGTCGTTGACTGTACGTGGGGAAAAACGAAAAGATTTTTTGAAAATCATCTGGATTTGTGATTTGTGAGGATTTGTATGGAAAAATATCAAGCGGCCGGGTCGGGCAAAGCTACGAGTAGGTTACTAGTAAGATTTCTCGTGGGTTTTTAATAGTTGAAGTGGTCTACTTCATTTTGTAATAAAAAGAAACTGACTTGGTCTGGGACACAAACGCTTATTTTCTTCTGAAGAATGCTACTATACCTTTTCCTTTCAGAGCTGTCCTTGTGTTATTGCAAGACCTCCTTTCACATAAGTAACAACTTGTTATATTTGACTTTAGTCGCGTCGCGATTTTAATGCGCTCCCCGGCAATCATAACCCGGGCGTCGCTCCACTCGTTACAGCCAGAATTTATCAATCAAGTGGCGAGTTTACGAGTACTGTCGACTGCCGACTTAATGGCTCAGCACTAAAACCGCTGTGTAAGCCAGTTGTAAGCTACAAATAAGCGTTCAGATTTCGTTGTACACACAAGCGCGCTCTTTGCGTTGCGTTTGGGCGGGATAGCCATGCGCTTCGGCAGCATTGTTAGCAAACAGTTGAAAGCATTGCTTCTTTTAAATGTCTCCTTGTTTTTACCCACGACGGAATGGAGACGGTATAGGTATGCGATTGGGGTGAGAGTATATTTGTTTGTTTGTGCAAATCCATGTTGCCATTTTACTCCAAAACTACTTGCAAGTACAATTTTTTTTTGACTATTTGATTTTATTGCTAACCTTAATCTATCCAAACCACATTCAGGCATCTGATGGTTCTGGGACGATATTGCAGCGAATCGGGATTGTTTACTGAATTGCGAGTAAGTAGAATTTTTTTAACGTCATTCAATGAAAAATGATAGCGTCTTTTATATTCAGAGTTGGTAAATGTTTGAGCAATGATGTTTTAGGTACAGTTTGTGCCAATAACGTATTCCGTATTTGTATTTCTCTCTCTTTCAAATTAAAAAATACTATTTTCAAAAGTCTATATAGCGGAAAAACTGCTGCTGACTGCCACATAACTATATCAACTTTGTTTGGTACCTGTTTTGCCAATTAATTACACATTTCGCGTCTTTTTCTTTAGAGATAGCTTACCTAGTGGTCTGTTTTAAAAAAAAGAACGTGAACTCTTAGAAATCACAGGAGCTTCAGTACTGTAAATCGAAGGAACAGCAGTAAAACGGTGTTTGTTTAATATTCACTGCGGCCGTAATTGAGGGAGTAACCGCCCGGCAGGCGGCCGCTGCCGAATTCGAACCAGCAACTGTTTTATTAATTCTTCTTCTT
Source organism: Opisthograptis luteolata (assembly GCA_931315375.2). Classification (NCBI taxonomy): domain Eukaryota; kingdom Metazoa; phylum Arthropoda; class Insecta; order Lepidoptera; family Geometridae; genus Opisthograptis; species Opisthograptis luteolata. The sequence continues at coordinate 4,321,064 of OV928038.1, read as the reverse complement.
CTGGAAGATTGAAAACAGGTGCTTACAAAATTTGAAAAATCGTATAGCGCCTTTGTGGTGCTCGTGGCATAGCTGGTCCAGTGACGTAACAGATCAACCAGGCAATGTTCAGCGCGGCCATAATAGCACTTGGATGGGTAACCGTTTAGTGGCATTTTTAACTGAGCGCTACCGTGCTTCGGTGGTCGCCGTTCCGTCTGTCGTAGAGCCATGTCAGAGGACATCTGATGGCCTGAAAACTCCGATGATAGAGTTGGTCGCTAACTTATACTTACCAAATAAGAAGAAATAGAATTAATACCTATAGTAGACAGTAGTATATAAAACTAACTAAACTAAACTAATGACTTAGCAACCCCGTGAGTCTTGGCCACTGAAACGAACGAGCGCCACTCTCCTCTACCCTTAGTGATGTTAACTAGATTACTAGATGCTATTACCAGACTTTAGCTTAAATAACTTTAATATGACCATGTTAATATCAACAGCAATTACTTAACATTGTATTGTCTTTCGGATATAAAAAGAGAAGACAATACAATAAAATTATACAAACGATCAATAAAAACTTTACGGGCACCGACTAACTAATGGACGTTGAAATAGTTCTGTCTGAAAAGGCTTTTCTGCTTATCATCGCGAGTAATTTTTATCTACGTAGGTACTTAAAGTTAGGTATACCTCTTACTTATATACTTACTGTAGCTAAGAATACATATAAGATACCTTAAAGGTTCGATTTCCGTAAATAAACTCAACTGCGTTTCTGTAATTAAAGTTTTTATTATTTCACAAAAGATTGTTTATTAAGTAAGTACTTACTGTTCCACACAATATTACTTTACCTGTAATTAAAGAAACAACATTCAAAGCTTTTAATTTCACGAATATCGTCTACTTTATACTTTAATTTAGCCTTCACGTATTTTAATTATTTTATCTTCCGTTTTCTTCTTAGAACCTTCAAAATCAAAAAATGACGTGCGCAGAACTAACAGTGTCATTCTGCTAATCATTCATGTTCGAATGAGCGCGCGTAAATTCAAATTAAGGAAATTATAGTTATGTAAGTAGGTAATCATTTCCTTACATACATAAAAACACAGTAGAACCTAGATACAGGGAAACCTAGTTAGAGGTCAGATCTATATATTATATACATATTATAGGTAATTGTGTGGACGTTACTTAACTTTATTAGTAGATATCTAATATCTATGTATTTTCAGTAAATAGAATAGGTAAATCGTCATACAAATTGTCTATAACTGAGACTTCGAGAATCAGAACAATAAAACCCAAGTTGATTTAGTTTAACGCACCTAGCATGTCATTAAAAGTTTAAGCACCTCCTTCAGTGTAACCTTTGTAACACCAATCTACAAAAGACGTCCAAACAACAATAATAGGCTATATTCATTTAAATAAACGATGTCAGAAATCAATGGAGCCCCACCACAGCTTAACCCGAGTCTATTTCCATGTCATTATGGCGTACGAGAACAAGCAAGCAAGTACGAAGAACTAATACACGATCTGGGACACTATCTTCAAGCGATAAGGTTCAAATGTGTGAAGTTGTGTTAAGCTGCTACGGACAGCTTATTAATATCATATTGCGGTCAAAAGTTAATCGCGTTTAAGTCGCTCGCATCGCCCACGAAGATTCATCACAATCGTCATTATTCACACACAAATTATGTAATTTCAATAAATGAGGCTTATTGAATAGTGATGAACGTCAGTGGCTGCGAGGACCCCTGCAGAGGGCTAGGTTATTACTTACACTGTCATGCAACGGAGCGGCGTGCTGCACAATGCTGCTTTTGATACTTAAATACAGCCTGCTACAAGACTGTCTGTATGTCCTGACTTGATGCGATAGGTAGATAGGAAGCTGTGTTCCTGTTTAGATGTACAAGGCATCGAGTATTCGATATCTTCAACTGTTTCGAGTTAATTAGAAAAGCACACTATAGATAAGTTCATCCTATCCTTCCTACTAATATTATAAACTTGAAAGTTTGTGAGTATGGATGGATGGATGGATGTTTGTTACTCTTTCACGCAAAAACTACTGATCGGATCTTAGTGAAATTTGGAATGGAGATAGCTTATATCCTGGATTAACACAAAGGCTATTTTTTATAAAAAGGTTCCTGCGGGATAACGGGAAGACGCGGGTGAAACCGCGGGGCGCAAATAGTATTTTATAATCTACAGTGGACCAAAATGACGAATAGACTTTTAATTTCTTTAGCTTTGACTTTGGCCGTTCGCTTGGAATGAACATGTTATTATCAGATAGGTATATCTAATGTTATCAAAGACTGGAAGACCTGGCAATTCAGATGTGATGTTTCGTGACCAAATTCTGTTTTCTGTTCTCCGCTATTTCACCCGCGTGTGCTTCGTTTCATCGCAATAAAAAAATTCTATATCCTTTCCCAGGGTACAAAGTATATCTATACCAAATTTCATAGAATTCGGCCAAGCTGTTTAGGAGCAGAAGAATTACGAACACACGCACACCGGATTTATGTACAACTATAAAATTTACAGATCCGTGACATATCAACGCAGTCTTAACCATTGGTTCTAGAAACATGTAACGTGGAAGGTAGCTTCCCTTAGTGGCGGCAGGGGTAGAAAGATTTTTTTGAAAAGCATCTCCTTGATGGCGGGGGTCAAAGGGAATATTAAACTTTGTATCAACTTCCACGCGGGCGATGCCGCGGGACAGACCGCTATTTCTTTACATAAATGGGTACTACTTACTTTTTATACCTGCTCAGCAATGTACATCGAACAAGCTGATAATGTAACGTGGATTACAGGTTTAGTAGATTACACTGTGAATAACCACTTAAATCCTCATTGTGCGGAGTAAACGCATTTTTTGTTTGAATAATTTAACAGCTTGATCTCCTAGCTCGCCGTTCATTAGTAACACGACCATAACAAAAATAATTAAATAGTTTCTTACCGATACTTCTTGTGGTCGACAAAATAGTTAGTCACTAGACATTACTAGTTAAGTACCTGCTTAACTACTTACATATTGTAATAGGGTTATATAAAAGCTTTATTGAAATGAGGCAGTTCTATTTCGAGACTTAACTTTGAATTAGTGGAGGTATTTAAAACTAGCTGTTCCCCGCGGTTTCACCCGCGTGGGCTACAGTTTGTCGCGATAAAAATTATCCAATGTCCTTCCTCAAGGTTCAAAATATCTCCGTACCAAATTTCATTTATATCGGTTCCGTAGTTTAAGCGTGAAAGCTTAACAGAGAGACAGACCGAGTTCCATTCACATTAATGATATTATTAGGGATTAAATTGTGTGCAGCATTAGTCCGTTTCATCAGCTAATAAATATACCACCTATTATTTTTCGTCAGGTTGTTGTGGTTTTCTGATCCAAATGGAAGATCCATCCGTTGTCTTCAGAAAGTGGTTATTTTCTCCATCATCACTGTCAAGGAAATTTAAGTCCTCTTAAGATTCACGCACATATCTCACGTCTTACGCTTGTTGTTGTGGGAAAGGACCTCGCTCCGCAAAGCCCTTTTCCACCAAAGCTGCGCTGTAGCTAGGAAATTCAACATTATTGACTACTAGCTGTTCCCTGCCGTTCCTTTTGCGAGGGTTACAGTTTATCGCAATAAAAATTATCCTATGTCCTTCCCCAAGGTTCAAACTATCTCTGTACCGAATTTCATTTAAATCGGTTCAGTAGTTTAGGCGTGAAAGCGAGGCAGACAGACAGAGTTACTTTCGCATTTTTATCTAATATTAAGTAACTAGGGATTGGTGGTTTTTTTCTTCGCAAACCGCACAGCTATCTCGAACATAGCTTTGTTTGAAACGCACCCTCAATGTAAGCTAAAATCTGAACGACCAAGCATATTAAAATAACTTGCACGAGCCTTTACTTTACCGAGTAGATACCTACAGTACCTACTACAAAAACCTTAACAGTTAATTTATCATTGCAGCTTATGAAAGGAGTAAGTACAATAATAGAGCGTTAAGTGGTAAGACCCCCACAAGGCCATAATTGATTTATAGGTAAATATTAAATCTGTTCTCACCAGGCCGCTCGATGACTAATGACCGAGTCCAATGCTGGTTAACGTTTTGTTTTTCACCCGTTTAATCATCTGCACTTGTTTGATTGACGCATTCTTTCTTATGGTGGAATTGGTCTAGGGGATCTTGGTAGAGCATGGGAATAGCTATGGATTGTTTTAGAACAATCGTGTCTAGAAACTAGAAACTCCAATTCTATTTACAATTCCTCTAGTTCTTTTAAGACTTCAACTGTATTAAAGTACAGGTTAGGTGCCCACTAATGGTACACAGTAGTAGCTGTAAAATAAATTTACAGTAGGTATCTACAATTTATTTAACAATTAGGTACCATTGTGTAAAAACAATTATGAAGAAAACATTTACTCTTTTATCTGACTGCCACGTGATCAAACCACGGGCAGTGATGATTGAGCACTGCGTGACGTCACTGCACCCCTTAAATGCTTTGATTTGATGGCATATCTGTCAATGTCATATTAGCAAACAAAATGTCCGATTAGGGCATGGTATAATATACCATGATTAAACCAATGCAGTTTCATGAAGTCATGACATTACAGTCACTTATTTATACCTATTGGCACGAAATATGGACGATAGATCTTTTTCAGGAGATATAGTTTTTGTGTAATGTTTTGTATACATTTTCTGATTAAAATCAACGTTATTGTTATTAACCTAAACGTTTATAAATTCTTAAGAAGCCTATTGGATAAAGGGCAGGGTATTTGTAAAAGGAAAAAGTACAAAGGAATGTCTGAAAAGGATTTCATTATTAGCCAAAGTGCGCCCATATCAATCACCCTTGTATGCTTAATATAAAATGTCAACAAAACGTCCGAGCTCCGCAGCATCACACTTATCAAAACAATACAAAACGCGGGATGTTATCGATAATGATCGCGGCCACGACAACCCTCTAACTCTGTTTTTTGTGGGTTGACATCGCGCTAATAATACTCATGAGAAAAATGCGCCGGACCCCCGTCATTCTCCTTTTGTTTTTAATTTCTACCTCAGTGGCACCGATTTAATTGGCCTCAACTCGAACGAGCGCACCTTCGTATTTCACCTCGCCTCGCTTCATTTGAATATTTAAAGCATTTCGGGTCCCAAGCGCGTTATTTTCTTTATTTACACAATATTTATATATTTATTTCAGGTCCAGCTTCATTTATTTGGTGACGTGACTTACTGATGTCGCGTCCTTCCCAGTATCGACATAGTTAACGCGGTGAATTCTCTCGCGTTCCATTTAAAAGTTTGGAGTTCTTTCTTTAGTTTGTCTTTTTGTTTGGCCGCGACGGCGCTGCCGCGTGTGGCGAGCGCTACTCTTCGTTGTTTTCTCGCCAGCTCTTATCTTCGACAAGATTGCTCGTCTTTAAATGAAGTTATATCGCCCGATTGAACACCGGGCGAACGGAGGCGAGGCGAATTTTTAATTAGTTTCCGAAGATAGAGAATTTTTGGAGGAATGCAGGAGCCGTGTTGCGAGTGTGCACAGATATCTTAATTGAGACGTGGATGCGCCGTTTCGAACGCAGATTTGTTAAAGACGACGAGATTAATTATGAATTAAAGAGTTTAATCGAGCTCCGTGCAGCGACTGCGCGGTTGACTTTGCCGGTATTCGCTAATGAACGAAATTAATGGATGCCATTTTTCGTAGTGCCATATTGAAGGATCGCGTGACGCAACCGCTCAGCTCCTCACGTCATTGCTACGCGATTATTTCATTAGCCATGATACTTTACAAGAGAACGACTTTCATAAAAACTCCATGTGTAACTTAATTTTATGAGTTTATTATGGACTGGCCGAGAATGTTGGTAATCAACAGACATTTAACAAATAATAAAACATTTCTTGGCACGAATATGCTGTTACTGAGCCGGGACGAGCGCCACGACGTTGAAGCCGATGTTGTCTGGCTCGCGAGCAATGAATTCACGGCATATCTTCGCAGCGTCTTCCAGAAGTTTCTCTGGGGTAGTGGCTCCATGGTTTATCGGGAAAGCCTTGCGACCATCCAATTCAAACAGCACTCCACCTTTGTGTACAAAAGTCACGAAGTGGTTACTAACAGCTTCACTGCCATCTTCACCTATCTCCCCCCCAATTTTCGCAACGTCTTTGTAAGCTTCCAAAATTGCTGTAGAATTCTCTAGCAATGCTCCTTTGGCTGAAGCATCAAGACCTTCAGCTTCTTTTAGATATCTCTTCAGCAATCCATCGCTCAATTCAATATGATGGGTGTTGTTAGCTACGCTGTGAACTAAAGCTATGGTTCCACATACATTGCTGAGCACTTGTTTCAAATGGAAGACGTCTTTTGGAGGTTCCACGCCTTTGGTTTTGATGTCCATTTCCTGTTCGCGACGATGTGTCTCGTAGACATCCGATAGAGGGAACAGAAGGACAACGGCAAGGACTGGTCGAGGCACCCACTCCAAAGCCTCACCTTCCAGTCCAATGACGTCTACCATACGCCATTTGTCAGAGACGCCAAGTTTCTGCAGATACTTGTTCATAGTTTCCGGGTTGGACTCCATCGGTAGAGCCACAGCCATTGTAATTATGCGTTTAAACTTTTTTACAATAAAGAATATTTCTCGAAGTTTGGCACCAATAAATGCTAGCAATGACATTGACAAATTTTACTGCTTTGAATACAAATATAAAAAAAATTGGAATGTCAATTATGTTTGGAAGCAGTTTTTAACTTATTAAGAGAGTATGGAATCAAGTAGTTTAGTATTATTTAAGTAGTAGTAGCGCAAGTAGTAAAGCGTAAGTTAGTAAAGCGCATATTGATTCGTTCAAAATTAGCATTCACTTAGCTTGGCATCTTCACAAGAACACATTACCTACAAGGTTATTTCCTATATTAGGTATTGAGATTCAATATCCATTTGCATAGCTTAAAGAAGTATAATTGTTACAAAAACGCAGGTGCGCTTGGGCAGGGGAGCACATATGTAAAGTGAACACGACGCAAACTTGTACGAGTGAATTCCTTCACTGCTTTTAATACATTCCTAGAAAGCAAATAATAATGTCAGTATTGATTATTATTGATACGATTTAAATACCTACATAATATGTAACATGATAATACGTAGGTAAGTATAATGTACGATATTTTTCATAAACATGTAAAAAACATGTAGAAAGTAATATATTAGTAACTTAATTTGTATGTGCTAAACAATTTATGTATATTAATAAAAGAACAGTGTTTTATACAATATTTAATAAAAATGTAATCTATTTATGAAGTGAAATAAGTTACACACACAAGAAACAAAATAAGCAAATGGAACTTGATTTCAGAAACCGTTATTACAGTTAAGAAATTCAACACATTACAAAGTTTTTTTAATTAACGCAAACATTTATTGAGTCAAAGTGTAGTTTCTTGAGAAATGTAACAAGTACTTTTTTTTAAATTGTAGCTAAGTAACGAGACGATGATAGTAAGCGACACATTTGCCCATTACATTTTAGTCCCACCTAGAATTTTGTACATCAACAGCTCAAAATATCTGTTGGCGGCCAGCACCGCAATTCGTTACAACCTTTTTATACTTTTATGTTTTGAATTTATATTTTGTTTTGCTACATTCGAATTATTGTTTTGTTACGTAGTCTAGAGTTGAAATAAACGTCCTCAACAATATCAGATAAAAATCAATCTCTTTTGTAATTTCACTGGAAACATTCTCTTCAATCAAATTCTTCAATCCGGAACACAGTAATGTTTGTACACTACTGTTTGACGGTCAAATAAGTGACAAAAGTGTAAGTAGGTAGCTACTTCCTATTCCTTCCACTACAATAAAATCACCAAGCATTTGAAATAATACATTTATTTAGTTAATCACTTCAAAACATCAAACTTAAAACTAATTACGCCTGTTCCAACCTCCTTACGCCGGCAAAAGTACAGGCAAGAAACGCCAGGCAGGTAATTTTTTGGGCAGCTGTTATCGAGAGCACCTGGATTTAAAAACATCGAGGTGCTGCTTACAATGTTAATTGTTGGCATACCATTCCAGATCATTTCTCCAGAAGCATATTAAAAAAGCAAAGCAAAATCATTTCAAACCATTCGGAATATAAAAAGTCAATAATATTGCTTGTAATTACATGCAATATTTATTCCGAGAAGGCTTCCAGCGCATTGAATGCGTATAATGTGTGGGTCACCGTCGCTTCTCTCTCATTATGGTGTCAAATTTTGTCAAATATATTCACTGGCTCCATTAAGGGCAGTGGGCGGTGCTATTGAGAAGTTATCGGCTGGGTGCACAGGATAGCGTGGTCGGGAAGTAAATCTGAAGATAAAGTGAGAATATAACTTTTGTATATTGGTACTTATTGACAATTATTATAACGTTATGTAGTAATAAAATTAATTGGGATATTGTTGGGGTAGACGTGTTCTTGAGTGGAGACCGCGACTTGACAAATATAGTGTAGAACGCCCTGTGATAGAGCGACGTCTTGCGCCCAGTAGCTGACTATTCCATTTTTTTTTACTACTTAGGTACAGGGTAGCGTTTGACCACAAGTCACCTGATGTTAAGTGACGATGTGGTCGAAGATGGCGCCACGCTACACCTGGACTGGGAACTAATTACGATAGGCCATGTATGTATACCCCATTGTTGTGGTAGCACCCTTTGAGCCTATCATACAGATTACCGTCTCTAGGTAGGTACTGCAGTGTATTTTATTGAGAAAAAATATTTAAGTCGAAGTAGAAAAAAGTCTGCTTTCTAAGTTAAAAATAAATTCCGCATACGTACATACGTACGAAGTTACGGACCCAACTAGTGCCTATGTTATAATAAACTAAAAAAGCCCAAAAAATATTGGGTTCAATCAAGTGTCCTTAAAACATGCAGTTGCTAGAATTTGGAACAAATAGATATACCTAGAATATATAAATAAATATACCTATGTCTATTATAAAGATTTCGTTATGTTCGGACGTATCGTAAGACCACATAATGCCTTGTAACCCGCGTTCACTAATAAAGGCGTGTCGCCGTGTCTGGCTGACTACCTACAATTACGGCTAAGAGCGCTTATTATTTAGAAATTCTATCGGTAAATACGGTGAATGATTAGCATGGCAACACATTGTTAGACGCTTTGTGAAGAGCACTATTAGTTTCAGTATTGTGAAAATTAAATTGTTCAACCATCAAATCCTAGATAAAGTGTGGAGATAGCTTATCGTAGCTTCTTTTCTGGTCTTTCATTCATCTCTATTTCGTATTTTTTTACTATTATAGGGTAGCGTTTGACCACAAGTCACCTGATGTTAGGTGACGATGTGGTCGAAGATGGCGCCACGCTACACCTGGACCTGGAACTGGCTCTCAAGTGAGGCTGCCGGAACACACCGATAGGTGCTTGGCGACAGACGGCGACTTAACAAGAGGGTGGTAGCTAGCCAGGCGGGCCAGATTTTAACCTAAAATCAAACACAAATGAATGCTTCCAAATAAAATGTATTTCGTTCATTTACGTAGTTACACGATTAAATAGAGATAGCTACATCTCTAGTTAGCGTCAATTCTCTTACATTTAACACTACGCTTTGTACTGAATAATTTCATTTGGCGACCATCTAATCTCCTACAGATCTAAGCTTCACCCAACTCCAAAACCGATCGAACACAGTACAAATTCATACATACATCACATTAAAAATAAAACTTTTACAATAAATACCAATGCATTTGAGATAGTATCTTTTAATTATAAAAATAGCTGGCGAAATTTTTGGTACGATAAAAATTACACTAGGACCTATCGACTAAGTATATGAAAATAATTCAAACTACTACTGAGAAGTATGTAACATTAACATGGATTACAATGAGCACACGTCATAATACAACATAAAGGTACTACTGGAGCGTATCGTCTTAGTTAATAGTACTGCAAATCATCCGATTATTCGAATAATCAGCGAATGCTACTTTTTCTGTTAGAGTTGAATTTTAGTAATATTCAGAGTATAATATATTTCTTGACTTTTTGACTTGACCACTTGACAGTGGCCAGTCGCCGCTGCGCTGGCGCGGTAGCGAATGAATTCGAGCCTGGTTCAATCACAATAGAGCCGACACATACAAAAGTGGTGCAAAAAGTGTTTTCTGCCACATAATGAACAAAAAAAAACTACTTTGTTTTATGCAACTATCGCGCGTGTTGCTGCCGCAGAAGACATAATCGGGGAAACATTATTTGGAAGAGTTTATAAGTTCCACAAAGGTTTTCAAACTTTTAAGACTTAAAAATTATTTCACTCTGATACGCTCCATTTCGCACCACAATACAAAAATAACTAATCGAATAATATCAGTCAAAAATACATTCAGGCTTAGGTAACTCAATACTTCTTGTACATAAAGTACCTCACGTAATAACACACATTTTAAAAATTGACATAATATATTATAAGTGAGAGCCAGTTACCAATCCAGGTGTAGCGTGACACCACCTACGACCAGCAGTGCGATTCAAATTCACTCGGAAACATTTCCGACCACGGATTCGGAAAAGTTCCCGCAAGAATTTTGTAGACTCGATTCATTAATCTCAATTTGGAAACTGATATTTAATTTGACAAACCGGCTGTGCAATCACGGAAAAGTTTCCGCCACCTATTTGCTCTCGGAAACCGTTTCCGTGAAGCGAAAGTGACGTCAAATCCGACACGGAAACTTTCCGAGTGAATTAGAATCGCACTACTGATCGTCACTTAACATCAGGTGACTTGTGGTGAAACGCTTACATGTAGAATGCAAAAGAAACTGTGTTCTGTCTTAATCATGTCTTCAGCACTTGATACTATAAGGTCTTTTTGAGAATAAATGTTTACAACAGTTATGTATGTAGAATACAGATATGATTACTGGATTTGCCGCAAAACACGTGGTTTTATACTTATTGATGAGCATATTATTATTGTTGCTACTTCTGGACTGGGAACTGGCTCTCAAGTAAGCCCGCCAGAGATATGTACTCGGCGACAGCATTTACCGTAACTGTAGACTGATTATGAAAACTTTAGAATAACAATTTTTCATTAAAAACTTGTTCGTTGGAAATGTGACCGCTATTATTAACTTAACGCCTATGTATTAAAAAAGCTACTGTATGGTAAACCATGAAACATTGTTTCGATATCAGATATTTGTTTATAAAACTAGTATTTTGGAAGCGACGTTTCTTCATTTGGAACAATATTGTGAAGTCAGATTATGATTTATAATATAATCTATAGTAAGTATAAAAAACATGAAAATTGGATGCGTTTTCGCTGATGCCGAACACTGTAAAAAAAACTACGACTAACACATAAAAACCCTGAAAAATGCTACAAAATGCATACAAACGTACGTCGATCAAAATTCGTAGAAAAGAGTAAATTGAAACATTTGTGTATGTATGTTGCCGAAAGAGATCAAAATCGTAAAGTGATTTAAAAAAGATCATAGTAAACGTTATGCTTAGAAAACTGTAGTTATTACCCATTGACATACCAAAGGATGGACGTCAGGTCCTTCGCTCAAAAGCGTCTAAGCCAAAAGAGTACCATTTATTTTATTTTTACTCTTTACAGGGTAGCGTTTGACCACAAGTCACCTGATGTGAAGTGACGATGTGGTCGAAGATGGCGCCACGCTACACCTGGACTGGAACCAAAACCCGAAAAGAGTGTAATCACACGCCAATCTCCGTCTGTTCGCCTGATCATAAAGACACGCGTAGACAATTGTATAAGCTGATAAATTGTTGCAAGCAAAACTATGCTGTATGTTAATGATATAATATGACATAAAATGTTTTACATTATTAATCTTTTACATGAAACCTCATCTAAAAGTTAACCTCAACCACTATATTCTCATCGCGTTTGCTTTAGACCCGACGTCCATCCCTTTTACGTTAATGTTATTACCTAATTAATACACCGTATAGAAAGCAGTATATACGCAGTAAACAACTTCTAAAACAATAAAATAATATAGCATAGTTTCGAAAAATGTATAGTGTTTCAAAACAGCTCGTATAAAAATTGCACCGCTAAAAGAGGTTTTGCATTGGTCGTTATGAAGCATAGAAAATGACTTGTTTAATATGTTTTACAATATGCTCAAAATTGATTAACGGTCAATTTCAATAATCTATCTACGTTTTGTCGAAGTCACGAAGGATTTGCGCGAGCTCCAGGTGGAGGACTGGCAGGAGGTGGCGCAGGACAGACCGAAGTGGCGTCTTTTGTTATCGGAGGCCAAGACTCACTTTGGATCGTTGCGCCATCTCAGTTAGTTAGTTTTTAGTTATCTACGTTTTGTCTCACTAGAGATAGGAAATTTGACACAAGCTCCATAGAAGCAATATCAAGTTTCTATATCGAGTAAGACAAACCGTGGATAGGCATATAATGATAGGTTATTGAAACTGGCCATAAAGCGAAGTACAGACTACCACGTTAGTATCATTAAAATGATGATGACGATGACATATTATTGATATAAATTATGTTGTCATCAATTTCTGTACATCACTGTAAGTATGCAGAAGAAATGTTTAATCTTACAATTAAAGATGATTTACAGTAAATTGCACGTACGTTATTTCATAGTAATATGTATAAAACTTTATTAGATATTTATTGCATTTGGTTTTTGAGCAAAATAATTCATTCTACATTGTGATATATAAAAATAATCATCATAATAATATAATTCATACACAAAAACCAACTAAAATGATTATACAGTGGTGTATATTATAGAATATTAATCTTAACACTAAGATAATAATTACTTAATTGTTTTAATAATAATAATAATAAAAATTGCAAAATTGCATCGAAAATTAGGACATGTCAAATAATACTTTTTGGAATCATAATAATAAAATTTATCACAAATAACATTGTACGAAAATAATATTTTAACGAGTGTAGAGGTAAACATTGTTATGGCCATTTCGTTAATTGAATAACATGGGAAGCTGATAGATTTTCACAGTTACAACATATATTTAGTTTGTATTTAGCTGTAAAACTAATATATCTCGTTAATTGCTAAGCATCACCAGAGTTATGGCTTCGATATATCAAAATAATTACCCGAAACAAATTTAATTAATCTCGAAGAACTACACGAGATTAATACAAAAAGGTAGACCGTATTCTAGTCGAAACTATTATACACTGACCATAAAAAGAACAAACCAACTTTTTACTATTACTTACAGGTTAGCGTTTGACTACCAGTCACCTGATGTTAAGTGACGATGTGGTCTAAGGTGGCGGCACGCTACAACTGGGAACTGGCTCTCTAGTGGCACTGGCATAACACCGATAGGAGTTTGGGGACAGATTCCTGGGTAAAAAGTCAGGTGAGCATTAGAAAATGCAATAAGTACCACCTTTCGCCATTTACCTCACTGTTTCGTCAGAGATGATTCGATTTTTAACGTAAGTCGAAACGCTAACAATATTTTGTTTTAGTTTAATTTTTTGAGGTTTATAGACGGACTCTATTTGGACCACAAAGCAACCTTTTGTAGTTCTACCAAATTCTACTCTATAAATACGCGAATGAACGTTGCTGGCCTGACGCCTTAACACGTTCACTATAACTGTTATAAACTTCATAAGTTGCTTATCAAATATTGTTACTAATTAGCGCTGACTCTAAAACGAAAATCACGTTGACCGAATATATTATATAAGCTTATTTTTAGCCTTTTATAATATTTAGTTAACGTAACTTTTAAGTTCACGGAATGGTTATGCATGAATGCTATAAGCAAACGCACTCGCAAGAAATATGTATGTCTTGCCATGTACAATTTTTCAGGCGTTATTTTTTTAATCAAAAATATTAAACTAATATAACTTGCGTCATCTTGTTTTGAAAATATATCAAGACTTTTGAAAATATATTTATACCTGTTATATTTTATTAAAAACTTGCCATAATAATATACGGAAACGAACATAATATAATAAAAATATTATAATTTGGTCTAAACTAGCATTTACAGCATTCTTTCATTTCAAAATGGTAGTTAAAATAATAGCAACACCATATTTTTGGTGAATTTAAAGTTTACATCGACCTCTATAATTTTTGCTGAGTCTTACCGTCTTGTAAGGTTGCAATGTGTCTCATTTCATGTACCGAGCGTACTGAAATGTAAGCATACAAATTAACCTTTTTGGTTAATTTTCACAATGAACAGTGAAAAATATCTGCGAGATAAAACAGTCTGCGGAATAAAACGAGACAACGATATAGGCCGTTAAACATTTCACGAAGAAATGCAAGCACAGGTTGTTCCCACGAACTACAAAACCAAACAATTATAGTAGTTTTTTTGATACTATAATTGTTACAAAAAAAGTATCTAATTTAGTTAAGTGCCTATTTCCTGGTGGCCATAAAATATAGCCCATGTATAAAGAAAACATTGCAACCTTACTAAGGCCTTGACTCCAGACTTAATAGCACATTTCACACCAAAGCTGTATAAAAAATAATGATACTAAAATCTTCGAGAAATTGTAGCTTCAAAATTTTTGGCCGATTCTAATACTAACCACTATCTGTTTCAACAGTGGGACTCACTGTTCTCATGATGTCCAGAGTCAAAGCTGCTGAGGTGTCCCAGGCCTTTGGGAGGTATGGGAGGAGGTGTCTCACTTTCGTCCACACGGAGTGGTTCAGACATCATTGAAATGATCTCCTCGTAACGAAGCGACTCTACGGCCAGGTCGAGATCTACAACAGATAAAACAGAATGTGACATGTGAAAAGTTTTTGAGGAGAAAGCATTTATCCACGAACACATGCGAAGCTGAGCTCAAGCAGAGCTCTCAAGTGAGGCTGCCGGAACACACCGATAAGTGCTCTTGAACAGATGGCCCGTCCCGGCAGTAATAACCGTTTTACCAGCTCTATCCGTATGTCCGGCAAAGCAGTCTCAAAATTGCCACTTTCCACCACCATGAGTAGGTATACATAAATATATACTATTTACAAGTTGCGCTCGGCGGTTTCCCCCGCGTCTTTCCGTTATCCCGCTGGAACCTTTTCCCGGGATAATAAGTATTAATCCAGGATATAAGCTATCTCCATTCCAAATTTCATCAAAATCGGTTAAGTAGTTACGGTGATACGTGGTAACAAACATTTACACAGGCTACGAACATAGTAAATGAGTAGTAGTTCAGCTTCATATAAATCGGCCGTCGCCGGTTTGAATGTGTGCGTGAGTAGCGGCACCGTGTACGCACGCACTTTTCACGCACACAATCACATAAACGAGAGGAGGCGGCCGGGGCCGCGGCCATGCACTCAGTACGGAACGCGCCGCCTATGCGTCACCGCAAGAGTAGGCAATTAACTCGTCGAGCGGCGTTAGCTAACCAACTGTTCTTTATATACTGTGCTACGAACTCACCTTTGTAGTGTCTATGGTCATCAGCGTTAGTGTAGTCGTGCGCGTTGACGCAGACGCCTGAGTCGCGCGCGTCGTCTGCGGCGTCGGGTGCTCGCGCCCTCCGCGGGACCGCGGGCGGTGCTGAGCCCCACGACCGCTTGTCACCTGCCACAGGATACACACATTGAATATAAAAATATATAGTTTAAAAAACTAAACACGCGCTTTTTGGTTGTGTGTACTTTTATTTACCCAGTAAAAGAAGCGCTCCACACTTTTTGAATTAACCATTATATCGTAACTAATACAAGTCAATTTAATTATTTTATATTTTTGAGTGCGTTTTTAAAGTGTTTTTTTTAGTTTTTTAAACTATATATTTTTATTTTTTTACTTTTTAGTCATTTGTTACCAAGTTCAATCTATCGGACTCATCAAAAGGAATCATATGAGCCCAAACTCGAGGGGTTTACTAGTAGACACTGCAGAGACCCCCTACCCACCTTCTGGTTGCATCATCAGACCCTCGTCACCATGTTCAATCTATTGGACTCATCAAGACGAATCATATGAGCCCAAACACGAGGGGTTTACTAGTAGCCACTGCAGAGATCCCCAACCCACCTTCTGGCTGCATCATCAGACCCTCGTCACCAAGTTCAATCTATTGGACTCATCAAGACGAATCATATGAGCCCAAACACGAGGGGTTTACTAGTAGCCATTGCAGAGATCCACTACCCACCTTCCGGTTGCATCATCAGACCCTCGTCACCAAGTCCAATCTATTGTACTCATCAAGACGATTCATATGACCCCAAACACGAGGGGTTTACTAGTAGCCAGCGCAGAGATGCCCTACCCACCTTCCGGATGCATCATCAGATCAGGTCGATGGTACCAAATTATTGCATTGTCACCGAGATTACATACACATACAAAGTTTCAAGTCGATACGACAATTAGAAGTAGGTGAAAATTGACTTCTAAGATTTGATTACATTGTTAGTTAGTTAGTTAGTTAGTTAGTTAGTTACAAGTCAAGCTAATAAAAGTGTTTTAAAAACTAAACTAACTGAGACAGTAGAGCGATAGTGGCCGAACGGTAACGCGTGCGACTTACAAGGCGCCGACACCGAGTTCGAATCCTCTCGGACCCGCACCTAAGACTTTATAAGTTACTAGCTGGGCTACAGTTTATCGCGAAATCCTTTCTTAGCGGATGCCTACGTCAGAACATCTACCTGCATGCCAAATTTCAGCCCGATCCGTCCAGTGGTTTGGGCTGTGCGTTGATAGATCACTATGTCAGTCATTCATCAGTTAGTCACCTTTGAATTATATATACATAGAAGATGTGCGGATTTGTCATCGCTCAACGGTAAAGGAAAACATCGTGAAGAAACCGGCATGTCCAGGAACTGCAACATTCAAGGGCATGCGACATCATAGATTACGGCCCATACTCTCTCTCTGAGAGAAGGCCGGAATCCCAGCAGTGGGAACGTGATAGGCTGATGATGAACTGAGACGGCGCACCGACCCAAAGTGAGTCATGGCTAGAAAAGAGGCTTCTTCGGTCTGCCCTGCGCTACCTCCTGCCAGTCCTACGTGACTTCGTCTTTCCCGAGATACCTGGGACGGCCGACCGGGCGACAGCCACTCAGCCGAACGACCGACTTGGCAGACTCAGCTTTAACGTGAATTTTTTTGGGCCCCATCACATATCATCAAATATTATTGTCCATTATTGATTGAATTGGAAGCAGTTTACAATTATACGCTTTTTTGTCATCTAAATCTAATATGAGCTCGTTTTATATGAACTGGAAGGACAAGTCTTGAATTTCACTTGGGATTTTAATGAAAAAGCTTTATGGAGTCGGGTATAATAGTTTTTTCTTCGTTCCTAGTATTACATTTGTGATAATTACTTTTACACCTTTCTTTTAGGAAAGTAAAAGTCAACCATTAGAACATTTTGGTAGATAATTGATATTTGTAATTTGATCAATTACGTAAGACATTATAATATTGGAAGTAAAAAAAAATTTGTTAAATTCTAACCTGAAACTCTGGGCGGTAGAGGCGGCGCGTCGCCAGGCTCGCTCCACGAAGCGCGGCTGTGCCGTCGTGTTTCTATTATCTCTCCATCGATGGAGTCTCTGAAATCGAAGCAAGCAATTTTGATCGATCGCCGGAGTATCAGCAAAACTAAATGTGGGAGACCTGATGATAGCAAATTATTATAAATATACTGTAGATGGAATTACAGCCAGATTGAATTACAGCAGTATGACTTCTTCACATAAAATCTCGTTTATAGGTTATTCAGTACATACACAGCCACTTTCCTCGTTACGTTTGCTTTAGAACCGACCTCCATCTCTTTGTACGTTAATGGTCCTCGGACATCCTTTTGACCTCTTGGTATGGCTCTTGGCATGGCACTTATCATTTCTTTGACTTGGTATATGTATACCCTTCTCCCTCTCTTGTTTACCACTTTCAAGGTTGTTTTTATACTTATATCCGCCATGATGATGACGACCGATGTGGCGCAATGGGCGCATAGCCGACTGTGAAGCGTGAGGTCGCGGGTTCGATTCCCGCTACAGACAAATGTTTGTGCATTGAAAAAAAAAAGCGCAAGTATTTGTTCTGTGTCTGGGTGTTGTGGATCCCTGATCCGCGTAGTTTCTGATACCCTAGATACAGGGAAACCTAGTTAGGGGTCAGCAGGCCGACCGCGGTTGCCCGATCGTAATGGTTTTATTTTCGTTTACATTTACAATTGTCATTTACGCCAGTATAAAAATTGGTACCGGGATGAGACATCGTATTGTAATGGTTAATTGAACCAACGAAATGTCAAATGTTTTTCAACTAGTGTTGCCGATCGCTAGTAGACTATCGATGATTAATCAATTTGTGTTCAATGGTCGCCCGATATTTATTTATTTATTAATTAATTATCGATAGCCAACCAATCGAAACACTGTCGATAGTATCGATACAATCGATGTTATCGATCCTATCAATAGCTCAAAACGAAGCAATACTACAAGTGAGTACAATACTATCGATAGTATCGATATTGTTGTTGCTCGCGAAGTATGAACTATCTATAGTATCGATAGACTAAAATAATCGATACTATCGATAGTTTTTTTATATACGAGCAGTAGGTATACTATCCATAGTTTATTCTTCGCGAGCAACAACACTATCGATAGTATTGTACTTGTAGCTACGCTACTACAGTCCTTTCCCACGATATTTCGTTCCCATAACACCAGAAGATAAACAAATATAAAATGCAGTTTTAACAACAATACAATTTTACTACGCACAGCAATAAAAGGAATATTTCACCGTTGCATCGTCTACGTTTCCCACCATTGAAACAAAAGAATAAATACGCCGAAAAGAACAATTGCAGTTTACGACCCAATAGCTCAAAGACCAGCCGAACTTTCCCAGCGCAATAAACAAACAGGACTCTCCGATCCTAAACACCACGTGCGACGCGCCGCCTGCCGAAGCGACCCGAGTTCCTGCCGAAGTCCAACGAAGATTAGGCTAGTTGTGTATATATAACGGAACTTTGAGTAATAAACATCATTCACTGTGAACACGCAGTACGAATCACACCACCGGCGTTTCAATAATCACACAAAAATCTCCATAACCACCACAGTACGAAGGATCCCTAAAGTGGTGACCCCTACATAAGAACAGCAACAAGCGCAAAATGCAGAATCAAGCAGAGGAAAATACGACCACGAGAAAGTTTCAGCAAGAAGTCGCCGGTATCACCTTGCCATTGCGAATCCCATCTTTTTGGCGCGACAAGGTTCGACTATGGTTTCTCACCTTTGAAGCCGCAACAAGCGATTTAAACCGTAGCCAAGCCCAGCTAGCCCAGATGGTGATTGCTCAGCTCGACAAGATGGACATCGAACAGATTAGCGACCTCTTATACAGCCCTCCAGAAGCGGATATGTACACAGCATTAAAAGAACGACTCATCACCGTCTATGAAGAATCAGACAATCGTCAGTTGCAGAAGTTGCTGTCCGACACGGAACTCGGCGATCAGAAGCCGTCCCAGCTACTTCGACGCATGAAAAGTCTAGCACGCGATAAAGTTCCCGATTCCACGTTACGTCTCATGTGGTCTAACCATTTACCAGCGCATATCCGATCCGTTCTCACCATCAGTGAAACATTCAAAACTCAGACTGCACTCGATGAGCTTGCTCTACTTGCCGACAAGATGATCGAAGATACAATTACGCAAGTTTCGGCCGTATCGACATCATCAGCATCCACGTCTCGCGGCCAAATAGATATTCAGTTCCTGGCAGAAGAATTACGAAAATTGTCTCTTGAGTTTGCCGCTTTTAAGTCGTCACAAAGACAAAATCCGCAATACAACGAGCACTACAACCATCAACAACAATACCAGCACGTCCGTCGCAACCGTTCTACGAGTCGTGATAATAACAGATCACGCAGTCAATCACCGTCACCATACTGCTATTACCACAGTCGTTTTGGTGATGAAGCAAGACGTTGCACCATGCCGTGTTCATACAAACCACGAAACAATCAGTCGGAAAACTAGAGCCTGCGCTGGCTGAGGCGGAACCCAGCGTAGTATCTGAAAACTCATACCGCCTATTCGTTACCGATAAAACGTCAAAACTAACGTTTTTAATCGACACCGGCGCAAACGTATCCGTCCTACCTCGGAACAAAGGAGAATCGTCAAAACCACTCAAATTTCAACTCTACGCTGCAAACAATACTGTCATTCCAACATTCGGCGAAAAAACATTGACACTCGACTTAAATCTTCGCCGTCCGTTCAAGTGGAAGTTCGTCATTGCGGAAGTCAGCAAACCTATCATCGGGGCTGATTTTCTCAAACACCACCAACTCATCGTTGACATCAAAAACCGAAGACTGATCGACGGCATAACAAAATTATCAACAACTTCATACGTCCGAGCAAGCAACGTACCAACAATTCGTAGTATCGACGTACAGCAATCTTATCACGAAATACTAGCGGAATTTCCCGGAACTACACGTCTTACAGCAATGGAACTTAATACAAAGCACAGCGTCGAACACTACATTGAAACGACTGGACCGCCTATTCATTGCCGCGCTCGACCAGTCGCACCGCACCGTTACGAAGCCGTAAAAAAAGAATTCGAAAACATGATCGAACAAGGCCTTTGCCGTCCAAGCAAAAGTCCTTGGTCATCGCCTCTGCACATCGTACCGAAAAAGAACGGGGACCTTCGCGTTTGTGGAGATTATAGGAGATTGAACGCCGTCACAACGCCTGATCGCTATCCGATTCCAAGAATAAAAGATTTCACGTTCCAGTTGTCTAATAAGACAATATTCAGTACCATTGATCTCAACCGAGCCTATCAACAAATCAAGGTCAAAGAAGAAGACATAGAAAAGACTGCCATCATAACGCCAATGGGATTATTTGAATTTCCGAGAATGTGTCCCGGTTTAACAAATGCCGGACAGACTTTCCAACGATTTATCCACGAAGTACTCCATGGACTCGATTTCGTCTATGCATTCATTGACGATCTCATTATTGCGTCCTGTGATGAATCCAGCCATAAGGAGCATCTCCGGATAGTACTAAGAAAACTAGAAGAAAATGGCATCACAATCAATCCAGCCAAATGCATCTTCGGCCAACCGGAAGTGCAGTTTCTTGGTTTCTCTGTGAGCAAAGAAGGAATCAAACCACCTACTGAAAAGGTCACAGCAATCTGCAATTACGAAAAACCAAAAACGATTGAAGAATTAAGACGTTTCCTCGGCATGATCAATTTCTATCGCGATCACTTGCCGAAAGCCGCAGAAATGCAAGCACCGCTCCATGCCTACTTACACAACGTCAAGAAAAGAGACAAAACAAACATTGAATGGACCGACGAAGCGACAACAGCGTTTGGAGCTTGCAAAGTTGCAATCCAAAACGCCGCTTTGCTCGCTCACCCATCGCACAAGGCTGCCCTGGCAATTTTCAGCGACGCGTCTGATAAATGTGCAGGAGCTGTCCTACAACAACACATCGACGGAAAATGGCAACCGCTCGGCTATTTTTCAAAGAAATTTTCCGATGCACAATGTAACTACAGCACATTCGACCGCGAGCTACTTGCAATATACATGGCGGTCAAGCATTTCCGAAAAATGTTCGAAGGACGCGATCTCATCATATTCACCGACCACAAGCCGTTGACCTTCGTGCTCCAAAAGCCACCGTCAGCGTCTGAAACACCGCGTCGAGCCAGACAATTGATCTTCATTAGCGAGTTTACTACGGACATTCGACACATCAGCGGAGCAGAAAACACTGTCGCTGACTTTCTGAGTCGTCTACCTGTCGACAGCATCACTTGCCCATCACTAATTGACTATGAAAAAGTCGCCCATGCTCAAGAAAAAGACAGCGCTACAATCAAGAAACTCTCACAACAAGCCAACTTAACAATGAAACGAGTCACTATGCCCGAATCTCAATCACCTATTTACTGCGAAACATCAACGTCATACATTCGACCATACATGCCGGAAGAATTTCGACGACTTGCATTTGACACCGTACACAACATAAGCCACCCTGGCATTCGCACGACACGCAAACTTATGTCCCAGAAGTTTTTCTGGCCATCGATGATGGTAGAAATCGGAGTCTGGTGCAAAAATTGCTTACAATGTCAAAGATCCAAAATCCAGAGACACACATCGAGCAGCATTTCAAAGTTTCCAGTGACTACTGAGAGATTTCAACACATCCACGTAGATATCGTCGGACCGCTACCCACCTCACCGCAAGGCCATCGATACCTCGTTACAATGATCGACAGAGTAACGAAATGGCCAGAAGCAATTCCCACAGAAGATATATCTGCGGAATCCGTGGCGAAGATAATCTATGAGCACTGGATTACTCGCTACGGGCTTGCGTCAGTCATCACGAGCGACAGAGGAGGACAATTCACAGGTCACCTTTTCGCCAGGCTCATGAACGCAATGGGGATCAAAATAACACACACTACGCCCTACCATCCTCAGTCAAATGGAATGATAGAACGCTGGCATCGATCACTCAAAGCTGCACTAAAGACTCGCCTGTCTCAACATTCAACGTGGATAGACGAGCTTCCTACAGTCCTCATGGGATTACGTGCCGCCCCGCGCACAGACCACAGGCGTCAGCGCCGCTGAACTCACCTACGGACAAACGCTACGCCTACCTAGTGATTTCTTCGTCACACCACCATCAAACGAACAAGACATGAACTACGACTACGTAACTCGACTACGAGCTACCATAAACGCAATCAAGCCATCTCATCCGACCGAATCACATGGCAACAAGCGACCAATCTTCGTGCATCAAGATTTGCAAACATGTTCGCATGTGTTTGTAAGAAACGATGCAGTTAAGAAGCCGCTGCAACCACCCTACGACGGACCATTCAAAGTCATAGATCGAAACAGCAAAACATTCATATTACAGTTACCAGAGAGAAGCTCAACTATTTCAATCGACCGACTCAAGCCTGCTTACATTTTAAACGAAAACATTTCGGACCAGCCAACTCAAGACCACGTCATCATCATACCAACGAAACAAGATAGCGTACCCCCACCGCAATTATCATCGGAACCGGCCAATAATAACGTACTGATACCAGATCAAGATACACCAGCATCACCGCAACCAATAATACGAACAACACGACTCGGCCGCCAAATCAAACTGCCGGTACGCTTTCGCTAGGGAGGGAGTCATGTAGCTACGCTACTACAGTCCTTTCCCACGATATTTCGTTCCCATAACACCAGAAGATAAACAAATATAAAATGCAGTTTTAACAACAATACAATTTTACTACGCACAGCAATAAAAGGAATATTTCACCGTTGCATCGTCTACGTTTCCCACCATTGAAACAAAAGAATAAATACGCCGAAAAGAACAATTGCAGTTTACGACCCAATAGCTCAAAGACCAGCCGAACTTTCCCAGCGCAATAAACAAACAGGACTCTCCGATCCTAAACACCACGTGCGACGCGCCGCCTGCCGAAGCGACCCGAGTTCCTGCCGAAGTCCAACGAAGATTAGGCTAGTTGTGTATATATAACGGAACTTTGAGTAATAAACATCATTCACTGTGAACACGCAGTACGAATCACACCACCGGCGTTTCAATAATCACACAAAAATCTCCATAACCACCACAGTACGAAGGATCCCTAAATACTCACTCGATAGGTACTATTGCCTTATTTTGAGCTATCGGTAGTATTTATAGGCCTTTCGATAGTGTGGCTTATTCAGATGAAAACTATCGATAGTTTTACTATAGATAGTTTGGCAACACTATTTTCGTAATAAGACAGACAGAAAACAAATGACGTAAAACAAGAATAATTATATATCTATAAGAAAAATCAGATTATTTGTTTGTTTGTTTTCATTAATAGGCTCCGAAACTAGTGGACCGATTTGAGAAATTCTTTCACTGTTGGGAAAAGCTACACTATCTCCTGGTGTAATGGTTATATAATATTTTCAAAAAATAAATTGTATCTTGGTATTAAACCCTAACAAAATAAATTACTTCATATTCAAGACTGTTTCAATACCTTATTATGACTTTTTGATTTATTCAATTCGGACATTTAATTCGAAAGATACCACGAGTTTAAAAATGCACGTGTTGTAACACAAGCAAATTTGGCGGAAATATGGTGTAAAACGTTGCCCGAGACTTACCTTTTTCACCGTTGACTTTTACCATCCTTTTTGAAATGTAAAAGTAGTTCCGCGGTACGAAATTTATCGTCTATTGTTTATTTTTGCTCAAACTACGTACCTTTTTGTTCATTCAATGTAGCCATAATGGAAATGGCTAGTCGATGGACCACGTGATAGTTCGGCGGTACCAATTGTGTCAAATTAAAAGAGTTTACGATAAAGTTTATGTCGTTTAGTGATCCGCGGTAAGCCCGCAGAGCCTATGCATGTGATTGTGCGGGCATTAATATTATTTAAAAAAAAATGATGTACCAAGTGACCAAGCATTTTACCTCTTCATATAATATGTTTGTTATCAAAAAACCTTTACCTGTATTTCTCCAGCGGTGGTCTAGTGGGACTGCGCGGGTCACCAGACTTCGGTCTAGTTGGTAAAGGCGGTGCTGACTTCAACATGGCGTTCTCGTCGGGACAGTCGCGGTTGTCGCACACTGGTACACTGTTCGACATTATGCTCTGCTGCTCTATGGTGTCTTCTATCGACAGCTGAAAGGGACCATGACAATGAGGATTGAAAAAAGGAAAAAAAACTATGTTAATACTAACGAATGTTGATTCCCTTTCCGACAATAACGGTTGGTAATCTAGCCTCCTATATTCGTTGCTTAACTTTAACATGCGCACAAGAGTTTTGCTTTGCGCAGTTAATTACATATTTTATTTTCCTTATTACAGTGTAGCGTTTGAATACAAGTCACCTGATTTTAAGTGAAGATGCGGTCGCCGATGGCGCTACGCCTGGATTGGGAACTGACTCTCAAGTGAGGCTGCCGGAACGCACGATAGGTTCGACAGATTCTTAAGTAGGGCCTTCTGGATAAATACTAAGGTTTATAAGCTAGCTGGATAAAATATTCATAATGACAGTGAATACTAGTTATATCCTCAAAGACAGAGATTGTCGAGTAATAAGTTAGTATCTCACCGGTTTGTCATACAGATGTCCTTCTTCATAATAGTTATCACTTTGCTGAATGCTCTGAGATCTTTTGTCCAAAGCGGGAACAGGCGGAAGTGGAGTACTGGAAACATTAACACAACTTTCAAATATTTATTGATTAAAAGTAAAGTTTTTTTGAGGAAGGAACCAATTCATCAATTGCTTTAAGGAACCTCCTTCCAGGATAAAATGAAACATAAAATATGTGTTCATCCAGGGAAGGTATTTCTTGAAATAACGCACACATGACATAGATAGATAGATAGATAGATAACGCTTTATTGTTTCACCACAACAACAGAAAAATAGAACAACATAAAAGGAAAAAAACTTAGAGCTAGTTCTACAATGGGCGGTCTGGTCTTATCGCTTAGGACATTGGATACTTACTTTACGATACTCTCAGAAAGTTGTCGTCTCGCTCGCGCCAATCCCGGACCCAAATTCTGTCGCAGTTGGTTGAATCTTTCTACTAGCCGCCTATAACAAAAATGTTCATATCAGTCTATAATTTACTATTGGCAACTGCTGGGTTCCTTCAGTTCCATTAAGAGCAAAATCGATGCTAATTCGTTTGTGATTGATCCTTATATCATCAAGTGCTTGCTTACCTATGCAAAGGTTTCACGTCCTCAGGCGCCAAACGTCCGTGTAGCGTCAGCCCCGCGTCGACTACTGCTAGCTGTGACGACACCAACCGCCTCAACTTCGCCGCGGCCGCAGCTTCCCTAGGCGTCGCGATCCTTGCAAACTCCGATGTCAGGAAAGCCTAGTAACAAACAATTTATAAAACCTCCGAATGATTGGACCGATTTTCATCAAACATAAGCTAAGAATCACCGCAAGGTATCGAAATCGGTCGATCCTTCTGAGAGCTACGATGCCACAGACAGACAGACATCGATGTCAAACTTATAACACCCCTATTTTTGCGTCAGGAGTTAAAAATAAAAGCTCAAAATAGAGAACAAAAAGAGGTCTAAAATACGGCTTTTAGCCTAAAAACACACAATGAGGTCAATGGAAAAATATTTAACGCTAGGTGCGACCTGCGGTTAGACCTGCAAGAACTCTGTAACTTTTCTTGGTAGTGGGAATGTGGGCTGATGATGATGGTAATTAAAGTTTACAGCATTGCATTTTACACGTCTTATTCATTTATTCATAGGAAATGCAATATTGCTAACAGCATACGCCAAAACACAATACGTCAAAAAAAAGTTATATAAATAATAAAAATTCAATCAAATAATAAACACAAGCAATAATCATTAATAATAATATAAAATAAAATCTTCATTTTAAATCACAATATAACTCAGACAAACAAATTAATAATAATAATAAATAAATTCGATTCAATTATCACAATATGTCAAATTTACATAGGTACATCTTACACATGGTTTGATCACAAGTGGCAATGTCAACGCGTGGATTGGAAACTGGTTCTTCAGATGAAACAGCCAGGCAAGCTTTAGATAATCCTGCCAAAATATGATTTTATCTCGATGTTTTCCTTCACCAAAAGCTCAAACTTGGGAAATTCATACCAACAACGCATGGATCTAGGGTCTGATTTCGCGAGACCTATTAAACGAACTGAGAATCGTAATCCTAATCCTTACCTGTTCGTATTTGGTGATGCCGCCTTGAACGTTGGCGTCGATGGTGCCTTGGAGCCGCATGGAAAACGGGTTGATGTTCCGCGCCGGGTCCGCGGTGTACTGAGATATCAGGCTGCGGAGTTCGCGCTCAGTCGCTTCCATGGTTTCACACGCGAACTGAGAAGGGGGAATGTGAATAATCTATCAAAACCGAATATATATTGGGCCCAAGTCTTTTGACCTAAATCGAGACTGAGGATTTTTCTACACAACACCTTCATGCTAAATACTCGTATTATGTCTTTTAATCATTCAGATCGTCAGGCTGCCTTTCCGCTAGCGCAGAAGAAAAATCGACCAATAAGAGTAGGTACTTGATTTCCTAGGATCGCTCCTCCCCTTGCATCCTATTGGTGGAATTTTGCTTTGCTTCGTTTTAGGCTTTTTGGCGCTGAATACTTACTTCAACTGGAGGTATTTCTTCGACCGATCTAGATATGACTTCTGACCATCGCAATATACCGGGCAGTACATTTTCAGTCACTAGAGTAGTCCTTTCTATCCAAAGGCTCTGAAAGTGTAAAACATATAAATACAATGAAACTTTTTACAAAGTCTATTATTATAATTTTGTCACGGATAAAAAGTGTATATTCAATCATCAAGCAAGCGACTCAGAAATTTAAAGTGTTCAACACAGTTCAAAATCCAACGTACTGTGTCACCCTGAGATATTGGTTGTAAAATCTGTTTATGCCCTTTAATAGTTACCTTGAACTCGTTATCCTTGTCTATAGGCGGTTTCTGCAGCGGCCGATCGCAGAGAAATGTGTCGACCTCATTGCACGCGTAAAAGCGCTTCACTTGCTCGGGCGCGCCAGCCGGCCACGTGCGTCGGGACGCTACGGGCTTTACATTGCAGATTTGGATGTCTGGAAGTAAGACAGATAGTTCAATGATACCGATTTATTGTCGAGAGGAATACGCTAAAGTTAGAAAGTTTGTAAACCGATTGTCTATTTTTTATTTTCAAATCGCGGTCGAAGATGGCGCCATGTTACGCTTGTATCGGGAACTGGCGGCCTTAGAGCACAGTTAGGTGCTTCGCCACAGATTTTTAACTTATATTCTCAGTCTCACTCGAGAGCCAGTTTCCGGTCTAGGCTTAGCCTGGCGCCACCTTCGACTAGATCACTAAATATAAGCTTATAAAAAAAAAGTTCGGTATGTTTGTTACAGCAACAATTAACAGCTGACGAAATGTTTCAGTGAGAATTCAGTGACATGATTTCACGTACGTATTCAAAGGTAACCAGATACTGTATTGCACTTACACTGTCCGTCGTTAGCGATGATAGACTCGTCAGGAGGCGTGTTTCTCATCAATATATGTGCAGCGACGTATTCTGCTTGCAGACGCTGCGTAAACGCCCCGATCCTTTCGTAATCATGACCGCGGTAGACGAATTGCTTGTTCTGTTTTGGAGAAAATCAATATTAGCTTTACACAAATATGGCGAACATTATTTTTGGTCTATACTTTTTTGCTAGTGAGAGTTAGGCGTTCTTTCAAAGACAATATAGTCTATTTTCCAGTAGGTACAGCTACATTTTTTGGTTCAAATATATATGCCACTTTCCTCACAGCTTCAGTGCGCTTTTGTGTTTTGTTTGTATCAAAAACTTCAAAAAACTTCAAAACTTCAAAAACTTGTCAAAAATTTAGACCATTTTTACCACCTTTCCGCTTCATAGAAAATCAATAGGTAAAAATATATTTTAGGCCACATGAAATATTCATTTCATTCTTTATCCAACAACACTAATTTAATACTAAACTTACCCTAACAAACAGAGGACATCCTTTCCCATAGAATCCGACTCTAAAATACTCAGGTTCCGGCCTCAACTGCTCCATAACCGAGTCGAGGAAAGTAGCGTGCGTTCGTAAGCAATGCGCAAGTCGCGCGTAGTCGCTAAGCTTCACTTCGTAGAGGGTCGCTAGCTCCCGCAGTAATGGCAGACCTTTCTCCCAACACTGCAAGATAATCACACTAATATTATAAATGCGAAAGTAATAATAATAATTATTTTTTACGTGACAACGTCTTATAATTCGATAGAGCCGGCTGCACGCACGAAAAAACATGACTCATGCGGCGTTACCTCGCTCGGCGGCGTTACCTCGATCTGCGGCGTTACCTCGCTCTGAGGCGTTCCATGTAAGGCTTGAAGTGCAAGCGAGAGCGCGGAACGAGCGACAAAGAAGCACAATCGGCCAATCCATATTGTCACGTTCAACTATCGTCAGTAAACCAACTTTACAGACAACCAATTTTTTTTTTATAGTAATTTTGTTAAATATTATTTTATAAAATTAATGTAAAAAACGTTGCCTAAGAAAAGAAATAAATGAAGAAATGATAATAATAATAATAATAATGCCTACACAATCACATACATAGGCTCTGACCTCTCACTAGGTTTCCCTGTATCTAGGGTATCAGATATTACGAGGATCGGGGATCCACAACACCCAGAAACAGAACAAATACTTGCGCTTTTTTTTTCAATGCACAAAT
Organism: Opisthograptis luteolata; assembly: GCA_931315375.2. Classification (NCBI taxonomy): domain Eukaryota; kingdom Metazoa; phylum Arthropoda; class Insecta; order Lepidoptera; family Geometridae; genus Opisthograptis; species Opisthograptis luteolata. The sequence goes on along the minus strand of OV928038.1, from coordinate 4,291,476 downwards.
ATTTGTCCTGTAGCGGGAATCGAACCCGCGACCTCACGCTTCGCAGTCGGCTATCCACCCATTGCGCCACATCGGTCGTCAAAGGTTACTCAATGTACGTCTGTTACTTCTTCACGATGAAATTTATGTGGATTAACGCATAGGCTACTTTTTATCCTGGAAAATTGGCCCTTACTAGGAACTACTACCCTACTGGGTAGCGGGAAATTACGGGGCTGAGCTAGTAATAATATAATAAGGCCCACACTAGCACATAGCTATCTAACCCCTATAGGAGCCTCTATACACCAAAAACAGTCACAGGCAACTATTCACACATCGGTCATTTGTAGTTAGGACGCGAATTTCTGTGCCACTGCAACACCGAACATTAGTTAGAGGTTTTAAAGTGTCGTGACTACGATCTTCTTTGAGAGATGTGCTAAAATAAAGACTGACATGAGTTTTACATTTGACGGTAGATCTAAAGAAACGTCTCTGTATACCTTTCCACGATCGAAATACTGCAGAACTTGATTGTAGATAGCTTCCTTGCGTTTCCACTCGGGCATATCAGGATACTCAGAATCGACGCCGACTTGATCGCTGTCCCAGTTCAGTGTTTCTGCATACAACTGAAACAACAATGTTTGGTTAGCGTCTAAATAGTCTGCTTTTCTAACGGCCGGTTTCAATAACCGATCTATCCACGGTTTGACATAAATTTGACATTACTTCTATGGAGTTTATTTCAAATTTCCATCTCCAGTAGGGCAAATCGTGGATAGATCTGTTATTGAAACCGGGCGTTAATAGACCCTAAAGTCGGGGAGTAAAGAACTAATTTTGCATTTACCAAAAGAGTGCAGCCGGCTTCGACGAAGTTATCCGACGCGATATGCAAATCGTGCAGTTTGTAAACGTAGCGCAGGTACATCTCCTTGCGATCTATTTCGTTCTTATAGAAGTTCTGGAATGGAAAAGATTAGTAAGTAATTGCGTTATTTTGTGATCCTGTTAGTACCTATTAACGGATTTATATAAAACGGTGAAGGAAAACATCGTGAGGAAACCGACATGTCCAAGAACCGCAACATTCAAGGGCATGATGCGACATCTACCAACCCGCACTGGACCAGATTGGTAGATAACGGCCCATACTCTCTTTCTGAGAGCAGGCCACAGTTCTAGCAGTGGGAACGTAAAGGCTGATAATGATGATTAATGGGGTTGGATTTTAGGAGAGTATTTCACTTAATCATTGTGATAAAGTCTCATGGATGGATAAGGCAAAAAGGAAGTTGCAGTCACAGATCAAACGACCAGACTCAGATCAGGTGACTTGTAGTCAAACGCTACTCTGTAAGAAGTAAAAAACATACTCGAATATAGTTCGGAGCAGTCAGAGTTGGTGGTAGTACTCACGAGCAGGTTGACAGTGGCGGCCATCCTCTTGTCTCTATGCTCGGCGCCCTGCATGACGGCGCGGTAGTCCAACAGTCGTTCAAGCAGACGCGTCACGCAGCCCACGAAGGCGGCGCCGGCCTCGCGCCACCCCTCAGTCGATACTCGCTCCATTAGCCTGACAAGTTAAAGAAATAAATAATAACGCCCGCACAATCACATACATAGGCTCTGACCCCTAACTAGGATTCCCTGTATCTAGCGGATCATACTACGCAGATCAGTATTTGTTCTGTGGGTCTGGGTAGACACAGAACAAATACATACGCTTTTTTTAATGCACAAATATTTGTACAGTAGTGAGAATCGAACCCACGACCTCAGGCATCGCAAGTTAGTCGCTCATTAAGTTAGTTGGCGTTTTTAGCTTCGACAAATAGGTTTTATTTAAATCTAATATAATATGCTTGGGTATATCAAAGGGGCATACCATCACACTAATATTATAAACGCGACAGTTTGTGGGTTTAAGAATGGTGGTAATACTGGTAATGGATATCTATTCTGTGGTAATGGTCGAAGCCCAGTCTGAAGTTCAAATGTTAAAATAAACCGCAAGCCCATCCCCATCAGTCAAGTAAGATAATAAGCCCGCTGATTTAATAACAACTTTACCTTTCGACAGCAAAAGTATCTAATTTCTAAGTACTCGTATGTATATTAAATTTGTAAAATACTTTCGTGTCAAATCGACGATACAATTATAATACTTACACAGAACTTAAGTGCTCCCTGATTTGTTGCATGTACAGAAGAAAATACAATGAAAATCACATCACAATGAACGACGATGAATGAACATAAATACTATCTACCTATATCTACACTCTTACACTAATATATAATGGGAAAAGATTTGATTGTTTGTTTGTTCCAGATTAACTTAAAACCATCAAACCGATCTTGATGAAAGTTTACACACCCAGGACATAAATACGTTTTATATGGATAAACTGTAGCTCCCGCGTGTGAAACCGCGGGGAACAGCTACGCTACATCTACATACATTGAAATTATTCCACAAATATTATCAATCAATCAGTCTTAATCAAAGGTATATATTGACACAGTAAAGATTTAGACATAGTAAATCAGTTACTAACCAAAGAATTAATAGTTTTGCTACAGAGATCAACGAATCCAGTTTGTCTTGCTTCGACATGTCTTGCAGAGCCGCAGTTAGAGACAGAAAAGCGACTAGTCACTAAGCTCATACTTACACAGTATCAAACAGCCTCCTATAATGCTCATCAGCCTTGTTCTCAGCGACCAAAGAGTCCAGTTTGTCAACCAATGCTGCTTCGGTACGCCTTGCCGAGCCTGTGGCGGCTCTCTCGGCAGCCATTAGCGCTACTAGAGCAGCCAGCGCCGGACGTCGCAAGGAGCCGACGAGAGTGATCTCGAGTAAGGCGCCCACTGCGCCTGGCAGCATGTGGAGTTGAGCTGGACCTATATGAAGATGATAGGTAGAAGCGAGTGAGTTTTTTTACAGAAATATTCACTGTCCGCACGGGTTTCAATAGTTTTTTTTTATTTCAGTAATGGCAAAAAGCGAGACAACGATGCATCAGAATTGCAATCGTTTCCACCACCGTACTGAACCGAAGGTTTACCCCCTCCGATATCAACATCCTATCAGAAGCCCGTAAGGAGATGCCTTAGTTTGGACTTCTTTTATATTGCGGTGAAAGAGTGGAACACGCTGCATGCGTCTTTTTCCCGATAAGTATAATTGGGAAACCTTCAGGTTAAGACTGAATAAGTATCGTCGAGGCAAACATGCTCCATCATTAATACTTCGTCATCACTTACAAACAGGTGAGTCCGTGGTCGAATGCTTACCTAATGCTACTAAAAAAAACACTGAGCGATTAGCCGCCGATTGTAACCCAGCGCTCCGGCTGCAGCGCACCTGACGTCACCAGCGCCACGCCCAGCTCCATGTACCCGGACCACAGACTCACCGAGCATGTTCCAGGTGGCCAGCACCTGCAGGCCGGCGGCGGCGCGCATGCGCGGCCGGTCGGGCCTGCGCCCTGCCCAGCGCTCCGGCTGCAGCGCACCTGACGTCACCAGCGCCACGCCCAGCTCCATGTACCCGGACCACAGACTCACCGAGCATGTTCCAGGTGGCCAGCACCTGCAGGCCGGCGGCGGCGCGCATGCGCGGCCGGTCGGGCCCGCGCCCGGCCCAGCGCTCCGGCTGCAGCGCGCCTGACGTCACCAGCGCCACGCCCAGCTCCATGTACCCGGACCACAGCTGGGGCACGGAACGAACTCAGTACAAGCACACATTCATGTATATGGACGTAGGGTCGTGACATAGAAAGAGGCTGAGTGAGTAGTCACCAGCGCCACGCCCAGCTCCATGTACCCGGACCACAGCTGCAGCACGGAACGAACTCAGTACAACACCAGGCTGTATCTCATGAACCGTGATATTTAAGACAGTTGAAATTTAAAGCTTTTAATCTATAATAGTGTTACCACTACTAGTGATTTATTTGGGATGGTAACTGACCTGAGAATCAAACTGAGGAGGTTCATCGCCCAAAAACCTCTCCAACAGTGGTGCCGACAAATCTTGAAGAGCAGACAGCAGCACTTTACAGCTTTGTACTCTAAGAACCATCCAATCTGCGGGGAATACCTGCAAAATAATGAGCAATTTTAGTAACTGGGATACAAATAATTCATTTCACTATACTCCTTACAGCGATAGATTGATATTTACGAGTTGAAAGCCATCAATATTCTACTGATAACCGCAAATGGCTCATAGCCGTTCATGGTGGCGTTCAAAGGGGGAGGCCTATGTTCAGCAGTGTGCTTCTTCCGATGATGATGAATATACTAAGTGAAATGTTAAATGTTTACTCACATCTTGTTCTATCAAATGTCTGAACACAAGAAAAGCTCGCATCAGGAAGTCTTTGAGCGGTTTTCTATCGTGCGGGTGAGGCGCTAGATGGCTCCACAGTCTTTGGTAATGGACGGGCTTCAGTAACTCCATGGCTCCTAGTAGACCAGCTACCATAGACCCCTGGAAGAGAAGAAATGATCATTCTACTAATATTATAATTACGAAAGTTTGTGTGGTGTGTGTGTGTGAATGTTTGTTACCACGTATCACCGTTACTACTAAACCGATTTTGATAAAATTTGGAAAGAAGATAGCTTATACTCTGGTTTAACACATAGGCTCATTTTTATAACGGAAAAGGTTCCTGCGGGGGATAACGGGGAAACCGAAGACGCGGGTTAAACCGCGGGGCGCAACTAGTATATAATATGAACCACAAAAAAGAACAACTGATAAAGCCTTCATTTGAATAATTAACTCCCAATGAGATTCCTACGCGTTATATGAGCAGTGACCCAGAAACGGTATGGCATACAACAACATTTTCGAAGCACACTCACCAGAACAGGCGAATTGCCGCCAATCAAATGCAGCACCGTCTCCACCAGCACATCCAACGTGTTGAGACACAAAACGTCCACGTCCGGGTCTAGATCATCCGGGTCATTGGGTTGGTCCGGGTCTTCTTTCTTCCACAGCAACGCTACTAGCTCACCGAGCATCTCGGCGCATTGTGACAGTTCATCGCGACGCGCCAGGTGGACGCGGAGGTGATGGCATGCTGTGGTCAGGACTATGTTTCGGGCCTCTGTAGATAAATAACAGAGGCAAAATAACAACAAAAAGACAAACAATTTGGGAGCTTTCACGTCAAGAAAGAAAAGGTATCTTCAGGCAGGTATGCCTTATCACAGACCTCGTCATCAGTTACCATGAAGTGAGACTGGGGTCAAACACTTTGATACATATCTATGCTACACAGACAGAGAAAAGATTAAAAAAAAATTGTTTAGTCCGGATAAACTTAAAACTATTGAACCGATCTTGATAAAATTAGGTATGGAGATAGTTTGAACTCTGGAGAAGGACATAGGCTACTTTTTGTTGCGATAAACTATAGTCCACGGGGGTGAGACCGCGGGGAACATTACTAACAATAATAAAGCCCAACTTTCAAGTCAAGTCACCAGATTTCTAACTGGAACTAGTTCTCAAGTGAGGCTACAGTTTTTAACTGCATCTTACCAGGATCCTGTCCCAAAGGTCCCTTGAGCGTGTCCTGCGCAGCGGCTAGCCTCGCTTTAGCTAATGCAGGTGGCGCGTTTGCCGCGGGAGCGTCCAACATGGCTGCCGTTACTCGAGCGGCTTCCACTGGGCCGAGGGCCGACGATACTTCTTTGGCGACGCTTGCCCATGATGTCATTAGAGCTACCTGCACAACGGAATAGACTTATGAAGGAACCTGATCACTCAAAAATGATTAACATGTGATCACTTCAAAACGTCAAATTTAATAGTAGCTACGCCTGCTCCAACCTCCTTACGACGGCAAAATAACAGACAAGAAACGCCCAACATAACAATTCTATTGTCATTGGAGTCTATCTCTGTAACTAACTAGTTATCTGATGTCTCACAAACTTTCACAGAAAATAATAAAATAAAGCTAATGAAATAAAGGTGTGTATATGTAGTCGGGTATTAATATTTTATTGCGGTACTGGGCGAAAGTTTTTAATAGGCCTAAAGCTACAAGATAATAAGCCAGAATACGTTACCTAACGAGTGAAAAGGCACACATACAAGGTGCCTGCAACAATGCCGAAAAATTTAGAACACAAAAACAAATACATGGTAAATATCCCGTTTCCCGTTTAAGGTTAAGAGTCCCAGCAGTAGGAACGTAATAGGCTGACGATGATGATCCCGCGTGAAAAACTAATTCTAGATATATATAAGTTACGTACCTGAGCCGGCGCTAAATGTTCCCTATGCGGATGTTGAGCGAACGCCTTCAACGCATGCAATGCCGCTCTCACGTCTCTCCTAAAGCTATCTTCATACTGTCCGCCGGTGGCTCGCGAGAACAGGCGGCGCGACCGCACGGCGAGACGGAACACTGCTCCGAGCGATCGCAAACATTTGCGGATAGGCTCTTGCCCTTCGGCGCCTGCCGCCCATTCTGCGCAATGTTGCACGGACGATAGGAGGCCCCTGAAAGTGTTGGGTGTTGATTAATGTATGTATCGATTTTGAACGCTGTATTAGTAAGATATGTGCTCATTTGATAACCATGACTTTAGGACATGTAGGGAGCGTTTGTTTCAAAACAAGTACAATTTGGGAGTCATCGAGTCAAGAGTGAATAGGTATCTAGCTAGAACTGAGCTACAAAATGATTAAACTAAAATACACTTACTTATAAACGAGAGCCGCTGAGAAATGTTCTTCTATATACACGTCTAGAACAGGCCTGAAGTGCTGAAACCGGGTCTCGTCCAGAAGACTGCATATTGATATGAGCACCAGGAATACGGTGCCGGAATGTGGTGTGCTGGAAATTTGAAGGTTTTCATATGTATGTGTTCAGATAGGAAAATTCGAGGCTTCCTTTGAAACAAGCAAACGGCCCGCCTGATGGATAGCGGTCATCGTCGCTGTGGACATTTGCAACACCAGGGGAGTTACCGATGCGTTACCGACCCTACGTATATCATGCTGTTTTAGGATTTTTTCTTTTGTTCAGTCATCCCCAAAATGGGCTAACTTTTTGCTGAAGGAAAAATATCGTGCTGAAATCATAGCGTGGTGGTGGGACATTTTTCTAGTGTTCGTTTGGCTAGCCACCAACCTCAAGTTAAGAGGTGAGAGAGAGAATCGAGACATCATCACTTACTTGACTTGTGGTCGAAAGTTACCCTGTAGAAGGTTAAAAAAATAACACATCATTACTAACCTGTTCCCATCTTCAGTAGAGAACAAAGCAAACAGAGCATCCAACACGTCTCTAAGGAATTTGATGAGCTCTTCGCAGCTCAGTCCATCGCCGAGCCTCAGCACTCGAAGCAACGTCTCTTGGACCTTCTCTGGACGGGCGCGCCACTGCAAGAGCGCTAGCAGATCCTCTGTGAAACAAAAGGTGTGGATGAGTAACTAACCAAGGTATGAAATTTAAACAAAACAGTGAGAGTAGTAAACAGTATTCGCAAAAACGCTCGTCCGTTTAGGAACGATAGTGATGGTTACCGCTAAACTTAAGAAAATTTTGTTATTAATAACAATAGTTTTAAAACCTTACTATGATTTTTATATCGCTTCTGGTGAAAAAATACAAGAGTAATACAATTTTATTTTAATTTTTATTTCGCTTTTGGTGAAGGAATACATCGAGACGAAACCATAGCATGGTAGTAGGGTATTTTCTGGTGCTCATCTGGCCAGCTACCAAGTTAAAATCTGTCACCAAGCTCTTACATAAATGTAGAAACGGAATGCTTTGTGCGGTTTGGTCAACCGTCAGTCAACCATGTATCATGTTATCGTATTTCCAGGCGGCCTTTCAGACTTTTTGTACATTCTCTGTAGTTATGCACTTTTCCTAGGGCATCGAGGTGGTAGTACCTAATAGCTGCCATGTCTTAAACAGTTATGCTGTATACCAACCTACTTTAAGTACCAGTTCTAAATGTTAGTATAATGGGACAGGCGTACTTACCATTTTGAGTAAGCTTAGTAGAACACAGCAGCGTGCTTATACTACAGTTTTCTTTGGAGCTTCTTTGGAAAGTAGGTACGATGCCGTTAGCGGTCGGCAACCGAGCGGAGTCGCCTGCGCACGACGGTAGCGAGAGGTAGCTTGCTGTTGCCAATCTACGATTTAATAAAGTACAAGAATCATTATTTTGCAACATATTATGTAAATACACTTAAAAACATATGCATTGTGTAGTAACTACAAAAACTGTAACCTTAAATCAAGCGTTGTGCTTATGGTTTCTAGCAAGCGTGCTCCATAATCGACCTCGTCATCATATTCATATTCAATCATTTATTGCGTTCATATGTTTAGTATACATGAGATCTTAGCGGTTAAGATTAGCGAAAATATGGATCCGAATAAGGTATAGCAATGTAGGAGCGGATCGATCCATTCTAGTGGTCTACATCTTTAACTATAAGGTAAGACTGTGTTCAATCTTACTTTAGACCACCAGACACCGGATGTTAAGTGACTATAATATAGTCGAAGGCGGGAGTCACTGACTGGGAAACTGGCGCTCAAGAGAGCTGCCGGAACACAACGATAGGTGCTTGGGGACAGATCTTTTTTAGTATATGGTTCAAACTCTCTCTCTTTCTCTCTGAGACAAGGCCAGAGTCCCAGCAGTGAGAAAGTAATAGAAGACGAAGTAAATGAAGACGCTGAATATTACAACAACTTACTTAGAAGGATCATCACATTTGTACACATGTAGTTCGTGGGCACCATCTCTTAGCGTCGCCCCGCTCGCTTCCATAAGCCTTGCGAAGGCAAAGCCGAAAAGTTTCCTCTCGTTCTTGTCTCTTGCTGGAAAAAAAATGTCTCTTTTTACAAGTTCTTGGTTTAATTAAACATAGGAATATGCTGTCAATTAATTTGAGTCAACTCGTCCACAACGATGACAAAGTTTGGGCATATTTATTTTTATTATTTTGTGATGCGACAAAATTGTTGTTATGGAATTAATTCTGACAGCATCTCTCTAATTTTGCACGCCTATAAAGGCAAAAAAAATGATAAGACTATGGAAAACTAACATCAATTTACCTACATCACTTGTTTGTACAGTCAACGACAAAAGTCGCTCAACAATAACAAAATTTCCTATTACTGGCATCATCTTAAACAGCAACTTTTGACCACACCATCACTTAAAATCAGGTGTGTTATGTTGTGGTCAGAGCGCTACCTTGTAAAATGTAAAAAAAGCCCACGCCATACTAAAACACATTTAGGAAATCTAGTGTGAGCTACTTTTGTTGCTGACTGTGCAACATTTCATGTTTTTTTTAAATAAAATGTATCTTAACTTATCTTATCATTATTTCTATCTAAACCCATTGTTATTAGCGACTAAAGCGAAAAAGAACTTACTCGAACAGTGCCTAAACTCTATCCTCACATGTGCATGTGTAAACGTTTCCAACGGTACTGTAAGCCTGAGCTGTTCGCCCCAGGCCGGACTGTTGTTGTGGTACAACACTAGAGACTCGTACGACGTCGAGCCGGTACCACTTGCGCCCCACACGCAATCCTAGGAGAGAAAACAGGATTATACATTACAAAAGGAACAAAAAACCGACTACGCCAAAATAAAGTACCCTATGTCATTCCCACAATAAAATCTAATGACACCTCATATGTTAAAATAGTAGAGCGATGGTGGCCAATGGCATACGAAAAGCTCAAGCTTATTGTAGGACTCGGACCCACGAGTCCCACGACCTACAGGTCGCAAGCCGAAGTCACTACCTCTGAGCCATAATCGCTTCAAAGGTTACGCTTATCCTGTTAATATAATAAGCGTGAAAATTTGTAAGCATGAATGTATGTTACTCTTTCGCGCAAAAATTAATTAACGGGTCTGGATGAAATTTGGAATATAGATAGCTTACACCCTGGATTAAAACATAGGCTACTTTTCATCCCAGGAATAGGTTCCTGCGGGATAACGGGAAGACGCTTAGTATTTCCAAAATAACTGACAGCCTTCTTATTGGCATATTATTTCCAACCGCAATACTTACACTGATAACCTGACCCGTATTATCATGCACGTTGACAGTTGCAAGCACGTTCTTCGCCGTACTTTTCCCTCCTCGTTCAAACTCCGCCTTTTCCAACGTGAGGTACAGATCGTTTCTGACGTCACCGGGCATGATGACGTCAGGGAAGCCCCGTTTGGCGGTCACGGTCGCACCAGACGCGACCGCTTCTGTTATACTGCCCGAGTTGGTAAGAAGTCGGATGGCGACTACTATACCTGAAAATTTGGAAGGTTACTTAGATTAGAGGGAAGCAGTTGATCGGTGAAGAGATTAGTTTCTTTTTTACTTCTGGCAGAATACCGTTTGACTACAAGTAATCTGATGTTAAGTGACGGCGACATATTCTCAAATTTAAAGTGATAGATAGCCCGGCGAGCAATAGAAAATGTTTTACCACCATTTTCCTTAACCGAAAGGAGGAATGCAATGCTGGATTCGAAGAATTACAACAAATTTATATGGAACAAAAGTGTGATTTACCATAATTTGGTTGTCCAGGTAAAATATTACACTTGTTTGTTTGCTTTCGTATTAACATGTCGTGGAGTTGATGAAAGTCCTTTTCTTCGCATTGATAGACCTGAAAATATAAATTGCGGTTTTATTTTATTTGCAAGACAATGCGCGTTAACTACAAAAGGTATTCACACAACTGGATACAGTCTTTCTCCTTTACCTCCGCCTCCACTGCTCACCTTACTTACGCTTCCAGTCATTGACCTTATTAATTATGCTACAAATTACCTTACACATATACACCAGTCTCTTCTTATCTGTTGTCAGTGCTATCAGAACCATCAACCAACTGGTCATTTACATAAGTGTTGAATATTACTACACATTTGTATTTGTAAGTTAAATGCATACTGACTGCCATAAGGAAACAGTTAAGGCAAAAAACCTCTTGCCATAGAACCCCTTCTCTCTCCAGAACTGTTGACGCTGCCAACAACTAACACCACTCAATTTAGCCATGGGTTCCTACCTTAAGTTTACCTTTCTCCATGGTTGCCTCAAGAACTCCGCTCAAAGGGAAGAAGAACCTCGCGAAGAGACCTTTTTCTCCAGCGCAGCTGCAGCTGCTAACACCCTTCACGCTAATCCACGATCGTTTAAACGTATAATCTTTCTCAGCAATATGCTGCCCCTGTCGCAACAACTCTGCTATTAACAGCACAGCGACTCCTCAGGGTCTTCTCACGAATCCCTTTTGTCCAGCACTGATGCAGCTGCTGACATCCCTCACGCTAATCCGTGGCCTGTATTTATTACCTACAGATTACCTTAAAAGTATACTCTTTCTCAGCAGTATGCTGTCCCTGCCGCAAGAATTCCGCTAGCGACAGCACACCAGCTCCCAAGGGTCTTCTTGCAATGGGACCTCTTCTCTCTCCAGTACCACTGCCACTGCTGCCTGCGCCCGCCCACCGCCCCACTCGCACCACCCACGCCACCAGCCATAGCTCCCGCGTTAAATCTGTTGTTGATAGGTCCTGAGAAATGAGGGTGAAAAACGGTGAGATCGTCATTTCTCATTTGTTCAGGTTTGGGACAGTAGCCTATTCAGATGTCAAAATAACAAGTTAAAGGACTGATTAATAATAGAAAAAAATACTCGATGTCGGTAGGTAATCGTAAAGCGATTGCAATATGGATGCAAAAAGTCAATAAGATAAGGTCAAGAACCCATTTTATCGTGAGACAAAGTATTGAGCGATAATATGTTTGCTGTACAATTGTTTTCTCGAACCTCGATTTCGTAAAGTGCGGACCGGTTGATCTTCCAAGATGTTGTTGAAATAATTGACTTTACTGGTTCCGATGTCGAGGTTTATCTATACTGGGTAAGCCAGTCTGTGTCAGTTCTAAAGTCACACAAACACAATATGAGGGTATTAGCCGCATCATCCTCAATCAGGTATCACTGCTAACTATGTATCATAAATGCATTATCTATAACTGCAACTGGCTAATGAGTAAACTGCTCAAACTAAGTGCAACCACTCGTTCGACCCGGAGATAGCACACATACATAGTTTACTCGATCTTATATTTGCATAGAACATGATCTACAGCGATATACAGTGTACATATAGCGACGTCAGATAGTGGTAGTGACGTCAGCTTGTGACACCGTCGAGGTCGTGGATTAGAATCCTGCTGTGAGCTTCAGCTTTTGTTGAGGAATATCGTGTAAGCCATAGCTTAGTGAAAGGGCACTTTAAAATGTTCCACCATCAAGTTAACGACCTATCACCAAACACCAATTGGTGTGTTCCGGAAAACTCACTTGAGAGCCAACTCCCGATCGAGGATTCACGTAGTCACTCAACAATAACATCACGTGACTTGTGGTCAAATGCCACCCAGTAACATGTAAAAAAAAACTAAAGCCGGTTATTACGCATACAAAGCATTACATTTTACATTACATTACCCTCTAAACACTTACTATGCAAAGTTATAGTTTCCATAAAACGTTACGTAAGATGTGCTAGTATAAGCAGTTTTTGCGCGATACAAATAGACGTATATGGGTGATGCAGGAATCGCGAGGGTCCTAAACTGGTTTCGAGATGACTGCTAGCGTCTAGACGTGCATTCCTGCCGAGGTTCCGTGATAAACGCACGTTGGCTCTTTGCGGAATGTCTGGCATACACGTACATACCGAAACGATACACAATCAATCAATATAATATGTAACTTTATATTCAAAATTCCACTGAGCATGTACATTCTTAATTCATCTTCTTCTTGATGAATTTGGTATAAAAATAACAGCTCCCAAGGGCGTTACTTTTTATTGCGATAAACTAATAATAGTCCATACCGGTGAAACTCACATATTTAGAGGAACAAATTGACATGATAAATAGGTGGTATTTATACATATTGAGGCTTTAATAGGGATTTATTTTAATAATTATATTGTTGGACAAAACAAAGCGTAGGACTTATTGAAAAATAAACAAATTAGTCACAGTAAGTGCAAATTGAATAACGTTGAAACGGTTAATTTACATTAGTAATTTTTACAATGCAAAGATTATGAATCATATGCAAAAATTTTAATAACATATCTTTGAACATGGTTCCTCACAACTAGAAAATCTGAGAAGCAAAACGGAAAGATTTTATCTTGTCCCAAATATTTGTTCCCTTACAGGAATTGAATCCGCAACCTGTTCTACACCTGAAGCACGAGAGCTGTCAACCGCCCTCCCCACCCACATCACTATAGCTGTTGACTTATAGACTATTACCAATCAAACTGTCAATTAAAACAGCAAACAGGTAATTCGAGTCGCAGCAATAGCTCCATAGCAGTGTTTCCCAAGACGGAAGATATCAAAGTGCGACGAACCTTCACGTATCGTGAAAGCACGAAGGTGCAGGGTGCGCCACAGACTAATTGGTAGTTAGTACGTTCCGCTTAGCTAGCTCTGTCTAATAGTCAATTATCGCGTGTGCTTTTGTCGGTACTTAATTGTCGCGAATTGTGGTTCAGTTAGCAGCAAGGCATTGAAAGTTCTCTTGTGCTTCGTATGACATCTTTTACTATTACCCAAGGGTCGATCCACATTTTTTTTGTGGAGGGGCATAAGAGCCAGATAAGTGTATGTCCTTGGTATTCATTGTTTATCAATTGCATACAAGAACTATTAAAAAATACTTGCATACAAGAAACTAATGTTTTCAAAACAGAATAGTAGGTAGGTATTAATCTCTCAGTCTCAGCTCATCATGATTCTAGACGCTATTCCGTGCTATCCTTACCTATATTCCTTACAAGAATTGATCTCTCGCATCTGGTATCCAGCTACAGATTATATTATGGCAAGCACAGCCCTCGTGGTATATTATGGTTCTTTGAGCGAAGGCCCGTGTACCAGCAGTTGGAACGTAATAGACACATGATGCTGAAACTTAATACTCACAGCAAAAAGCGTACTATTCGCGTGCAGTCTGTCCACATAATTCGAGAACCCGTCGCGCGCTATCCTGACCCTGAATCGTTCCGACAAGGGTTGACCTCTTCTCGCGTCGTGCAACCACAGCAGCAACTCGGCCTCGTCGCCTCCCGCCGTGTGGCCGAAGTCTCGCATGCTGCACATGAGGTGGTGGGATTGGACGGTGGTCGTGCACGTGACATTTGTAGAACTGTTGGTGAGGGTACCGGAGTTGAAACTGCTGCCTGAGCCACCGGCGCGACGTAGTGTGCCTCGCCACTGTGGAGAAAAAAACAGATGAGTAAAGCGTTTTTTGTTTTGATTTGTTTGTAACTGATTGTACTGTTATTCGCCTGATAATCGTCAGTGCCTAAATCTTACGCGGCAATACACTGCGTTCTTCACAGGGTAGCGTTTGACCACAAGACACCAGATGTCTAGTGACGATGTGGTCAAAGGTGGCGCTACGTGGAGTAGAACCTCTAGCTCTCAAGTGAAGCTATTAGAACACACCTATACCTAGATATATGTAAGCACCAGCATCACCATTATGTCACTTTCGCGTCAGATATTTTACTTGAGCAGCTAGCAACGCGATCATTAAAAAAATCCTACCACAAGCTTTAAAGTCGCTAAAGTTAGGCTATAAAAGTAAAAAAGCGACTAAGCAAGTTGTGAAACATGACCTCATAAAACATCTGGCAATTTAAGAGTAACTAGCACAGCTATGTGTATCGGTAGACGGTTATGGGATAGCCATATATGAATGCAGTAGCCGCACCCCGCGGATACACCTGTAGTTTTTTTGCGAAGGAAACTTTTAAATGTAGGCTGTGGGTTTATCCGTGGTTGTCCGTGGTGGTATATATAAGCTACATCAAATCCAAGTTTTACTCAAATCCGTTGAGCCGTTAAAGCATGACGCTGTAACGAACATACACACTCATTCACTCACAAACTTTTCAAATATTAAGTGTAACTAGCTGTTTCTCGCGGCTTCACTTGTGTGGACTAAAATGTATCACTATAAAAATAATCCCATATCCTTTTCCAGTGTTCAAACCATCTCCATACCGAATTTCACTCCAACGAATCAACGGCCGTTTCAGCGTGAAGAAATAACAAACATATTTATTCACAAACTTTCGTATTCATAATTATGAAGTAGGATAAAGAGCTGCTGACTTTGTATGACTTTGTTATGGCTAAAAGTGTCTAGCCAAATGCATAAGTACGCTCATATGTCAACAATAGAGAGATTAGATGATTATGATTAGTTAATTTTAAACAATGAAATAAGGAAGTGGTATGATAAGAATGACAGTCCCAACAATATATCTTGAGAAAGTCACCACAAGGTAATAAAAACGGTACAAAACCAGTTTCGCCGAAACGCAACCTCAGTTCTGCAATCTATTCCTTTATGAAGCCGATCGGTCGGACATTCCTTTCGTCTTACTATGCGCGAATAAAAATCTGGTCAAGTATGCGAAATAAACCAAAAAAAAAACCTTATATATTTAAGCCTTTAATGCATGGTGATAAAGTTTACATTGTAATACAGAAGAGTGTAATATTCCATACACGGCAGGGACAGAGGTATACCAAGAGTCAGTCGGGGTGGTACTTTACCGTATTGCCAGGGTATTATTCTGCTGCCATCAGCTTATTCCAACTTCAAATTCTCTAACACAGCGTTTAGCAACAAATTTAGTTAAGCATCTGACGCCAAACACTTTTCGCTATGTTCCGGCAGACCCACTTGAGAGCCAGTTCCCAATCTAGAAGTAACGTGGCGCTACCTTCGACCACATCATCACTTAATATCAGGTAACTTAAGGTGCCAATGCTATCCTTTAAGTATCAAAATAATAATAAAACCTTACCGCGGCAGCCCTTTCAGCGCTTTCGACGTGTACTCTGTATAGCTCGACGAGGCTTATGTCTTCCGGGTCAACCGCTTCAGCGCCACGACGTGGCACCAATTCTAGTCCCAGTTTTCTGAGAAGCAAAAAGATAAATAGGTAATTTTAGATACTATACACAACCCGGAGGCCGGAGGATGTTCAAGTCAAGAGTGATTAGGTGTTTATTTAGTAGGCAAGCTACACCTTCAACCACACGACCACGTCGCTTTTCATCGGTTGAGATCGTGCTCAAACACTAACCTAGTCAGTAGTGAAAAAAGAGGTGCTATACATTGTGTAGCTACTTAGTTTTAGTCAAGCTAAAATAAGTTATTAATATAAGTTTGAAAAAAATTTAAATAATTTTGTACCAAGCGTGAGTTGTGGCGAGATTGCAAAACAATCAGTGCACAGTGAATATTGTTGGTGAGTTTGGTGACGCACTAAACCAAAATAAAAATGGCTTCAGTTTAAAGGTAGCAAAAAAGGCATCATCTATTGGGCCGAGACACATTTTGGCTTGATGCGCCTAGCAAGTTGTATCCAAGGTCACAGAGATTAGACATGTAAGAATGTACATTTGTTTGAATCTACAGGGTAGCACAAGTCACCTGATTTCAAGTGACGATATAGTCGGAGATGGATTTAAGCTACCCTGGACTGAGTACTGGCACTCATGTGAGGCTACCGGAGACCACCGATAGGTGCTGGGCGGTTCATCCTTAAGCATTACAAAATGCCCTATCATCAAGCAAACATTAATTTATATAGCAAACCACTAGGGCATACTGCATCGACTTTATTCAGAGCGTGCCTAAATAAAGATTACTTATTACTATATAAAAGCCATAAAGGTAAAGTCCGTTATCGCACCCTAGAAAATCACAGTAGGCAAAGAAGCTGTTTGAATATAACAATATTCAAGTCATCTCGTGGCTAAAATATTCAAACACAATCTCAGATCAGCGGATGCAAAGTTTTTAAAAACTTTACTCTAGTCTAGACTGAGGTTATGTAGACATTAATGTCCTTGGTTTCGTCATATCTTTACGAAGTAAATCTCTGGTCGAGACATCCTGTTGTGCTATTTGGAACAAACCATAGAATATAAAATTCATAGAATGGGATTCAGTCTCTTGTTGAATGCTAACAAGGTAATGATGGCATGCAAATAAGAAGCAATAATATTAGTTCGTTTAACGTAAAATGTTAGCAAAATTATAAGTAGTAGTTTTTCCTATAAAAAACCAGGTCAAGTGTAAGTCACATTTGCGTGGAGAGAGTTCCATACCATTCAGACTTCCGTGGCAACTTTAAAATTTAGAATTTTCGTTTAGGTTTTACTGTAGACTTTGATTGAGGCCTTAAATTTCTATTTTTTTTAAATTCAATATTTTATGCTCAATAGTTTAATGTTTGATTTATTTTCTCTAATACTAATATTGGAATAAGTTTATTTACACTATATATGTCTGTGATTGTGTAATCTAATTCAATATAATTATTATATTTATGCCAAATTTTAATTTCATCTAGTAGTTACGGAGAAGATATTATATAAGCTTGGCAGACGGATAGACAGACACGAAAGTGATCCTAAAAAGTATTATGGTTTTTCCATTAAATGTACAGAACCTTAAAAACAAAACGAACAATTAAGTAGTTAAGCGTGTACCTAACCTGCCTGTCCTTGTGAACATTATGAATCACTTAAAAAGGATGCTTGGTATTATTATCTATATAACCGGACAAAGTCCGCAGGTTGATAACAAAAAGGTTTTACCAGTTCAACGCAAAAAGGTTTGCGATAATGCACTGTATATATATAGGAATGCTTAAGAGATGTGAGAATCATAGCCACACCTGCCTATGAGGCTGCAGTAGATTCATCACTGCATTGCGGTCGTCACCCTGAGACAAAGAAATAAGTCTCATTTGTAGTAACTTCATACATACATGGGCCGGCCGTCCCAGGTGTCGCTGGAAGGACGAAGTCACGAAGGACTTGCGCGAGCTCCAGGTGGAGGACTGGCAGATAGCGCAGGACAGACCGACGTGGCGTCTTTTGTTATCGGAGGCCAAGGCTCACTTTGGGTCGTAGCGCCATCTCAGTTTTTATTTCGTTTTTGATACATATACAACATCTAATATCTGAGGGTAACGCGCCCATTGCATTGAGCGCGCAGAATTTTGAACTGTTGAAGTTAAAATTCTGATAGCAAGCGTCATGCGCGTCTCGTCACTAAGTAGCACAAAAAAAATTTACTATCAATTTTATTGATTTTGTCTTATTGGTATTATTTATAGTGGCAATGTCTGGTATGTAATATGGTACCTACGATAGAGAATGTTCAATCAAAGAGCCTGATGTATGACAGTCGGTTCATTGCGTTTGATTGGAATTGGTTACTGGCCTCTCCGACCTGAACAAACATTGTCTGCGACGTATCTTTAAACTCGCGCCCTCCTTGCGAGATATCCAACAAACAAGACCAAATGAATCTCTAAACGTTCGCAATTTGAATGTCGATCATTTTGCACTTAATTGGGGCGGCGAAGATAGCAAACATAGTAATGATACGTTTCAGAAAAACAAGTTATATTAAATGTTAAATTAGAGAGAAAATAAACGGTCACGTAACGGCCATCATAGTCTAAGCTTTCAATCGACTCGCACGCCCGTCATGTGTCCGCTATGCCAAATGTCAGATTTGCAATAAGAAACCTTAGAGTTAAGACTTTAAAGCCTACACTCAATTACATGAGTTGTAAAACAATGTTACATGCAAGAATTCATGTAGACAAAGCCCATGAGTCGGTCGTGCATATGATCAAGTACCTACACTGTATATGAAAAGTTAGGTTTCTGGATAGGTGCTTACTCAAGTTTAAAGAATAAACCGTAGGTATCCTCATTGTTTGTCATTTCGATGACTGGATTGTTAATAACAAAATGTTATTTAATGCTTATGAGAAAAAACCCACAGGTTTTCTTTTAAAAAACGATGCAATTCAAGTCAATATTATGTTGGAATAAATGAATGCAGTTAATGAATCTGTAGTATATAAGGTTTACCAATGTATTCAATAGGTAACAGGTATTTCTGTAACATCTGTAAGTATGTACATATATCAAAATGATATTTCATTACTTATGTTTAGTACTAGATTTTCCTGGAAATAATGATGATTTACTTTAAAATTTCATTTGTATTTTTTTTTTTTAAGTTTTGCGTGATAAGCTTTGCTGTTTAGAACCTACTCTTTATTTCTCATAAAAAGTAGTAAGTCATAGGGCGTAGTCTAGCGATCTCATTCCTTCTGACCCTTCATCAACAGCCACCTTATCTTTCAAAATAATTATACGATGCGATACATCAATCTATTCTAGTTATATCTGAATCTATCGGTTCAATTTTTGTACGACTTTTTCCTCCGCGTTAGTCGATAAATAAAAACCCATGATCCGATCGACGTGCACTTCAGAAAGGTCACCAAACCAGTTGCGGGAGCGACAACGGCTCACGTCTGGCGATATTACATTAGCATGAGCAAGAATTAGGGAGAAAAAAACGTGGCTACCACTACCAGCTTGGCTGTGCTTATTTTTTTTCGCTAAGGGACAAAAATTTCAACATAATTATTATTTATAGAATCTTTTGACGATGACGTGTCTCTATTTGACTAACTCGATGACTGGTTTACACCATCGAAGTGATTTAGTGCTCAAGTAGCTATTTAGTTGATCGGACAGAAGGATAGTGGGTTGTAATCTGATACACCAATCTCACAAGCCACGCGCTGGCAGCAGAGGTGCAGAAGGGTGCGTATACGGCGAGAATATGCGAAAAGTAAATCATCAGACTTGTTGTCAACAGCTATCATGAAAGATGTAAAAAATGCAATCCGAATCTACTTGCCGATGAAGTAAGTTAAGACTGTTTACACGGCCAAATTTAGTCTTTAGATACAAAATATGATCACTTTAAAACTCAACTTAAAACTAGTTCGCCTGTTTCAACCTCTTTACACCGGCATAATAATTTTCAAGAAGGCATGCACTAATTATTTCTTATAAGTAATTGATTGAATTAGAGCAAGTTTTTGAATAAATCATTTAGATGGTGTAAGTCAGTCATAATAAGACGAAGTGACGATATGAAACAAAAACAGCTTTTTTTTAAATGTTGGTGATCAGATCGTTCTCTTGTTCAGTCAATCGGCTGAGGCGAAGATGAAGGATTATGCGTTCATAGCCGATAAAGCTGTAACCACATCAAGCCTAGTCTATCATTTTAATCAAATACAAAAAAAAATTAGGACTAAGTCCATAACTATAAATTGTTTTACATAACCGAAATCCTTGCATTCCTCGTACATCTCTGGTCAATTGATCACCGGACACGGACGTTAAGTTAAATAATAACACCCACACAAGCGCACGTGGGTCGTTAACCTAACAAAATTATTCATGAGTCTAAAACTAGGTACCTTGAGACCTCTCGTCTAGATCCCATTAGACTTTACAACATGACAGAGCAAACTGGCAAAGCGAGTTTTGCAAAAAGTTTAGCGCATCGCATTTTAATTGGAGGTGACTTGTTCTTTTTGAAGTTCATATTTATTCTTATAGAACAGGACATTTAATTGTATTGTATAAATATCAAGCAGAGCGTAGTAGTATTTCAAATTTCAAAACTTTTTTATTTAATAGGATACATTGTGATCACTTTGAAACGTCAACTTAAAACTAGCTACGCCTGTTCCAACCTCCTTACGCCGGCAAAAGAACAGTCAAGAAACGCCCGGCAGGTAATTTTTTTGGCGCGATCACATTGACAATTTTATTCTTATTACTAATTGATTGAATTGGAGCAAGTTCACTAAAATCCCAAGCTTTTTTTTTTGTCATCTAATAGTCCGATATTTTTTAATTAGCTTTACTAATAAGATTTCTCTTGTTTGGTTGTACACATTGGGATATGGGAACATGAATATTAACGAGTTGCGGGATCACAACCAAAGCAGACCAGACCCCACAAGCAGCACCCGTTCACGAGTTGACGCATGTGCCAGCCATCGCTGATCGCTCTCCTCGACCATATGAGAGGGAAGAGGGCGACCCGACACATGACGCCGCTGCAAGCAAAGTCACTTTCGTGAGCATGACTATTAGCAACAATCTATAAGTACTCTGTAGTCTGTACTAGGTTTCACGATCGGAACACTCGCTGTGTTCCAATTGAATTGCACAGTAACCTGTGCAAATATTTTGATGCATCTTTGACATTGGCTAGCTTTAGTCTGTGCGGATCGTAACAACTATGAAAACCAGCTGCGCCACGCGGTTTCACCTCCGTTTACTAAACTTACAAACAACGACCTTTTCTCAGACCTACTAAATACATATACAAAATAAAAACGGAAAAATCGGTCAAGCCGTTTTGGAGGATTTCGATAACTGTGACACGAGATTTTTATATGTGGAGATTAAAAAATAAAACAATTGAAGTAGATACATTATTGTAAATTCAAAAATCAATATAGCTATTAGTTCATACTATATTGATGAATAAGTTGTACATGATTTGATGAGCGATTCTAATAAAATATAAAATTCGTTGATTATACCGGTTTCAATTTTGTATTGTCTGTCCGGAAGTTGGCTCAAAAACCGCAGTACAAAAGACATCAACGAAAGCTCCGATCACTACCCGATCAACAATATCGCTATGTAGTATCGCTCGATGTGTTTAGATTGCTACATTGTATATATATAAATAAAAAATAGTAAGTACATATTATTACGCTTTGTAAGGACCGTAAGAACATTTATTCTTTTACCTACGAATTTTATCGATCTCTATAATGTGTTACATGTGCGTTCTGATGTTAAAGATAAAAATAAAAATTCTTATCTGAACCTTAAAGCTAAAATATGTAATGACATAATAGATAATGACTCATCATTATCTTTGTCAGCCAATTCAGACTCTTAACACTTAGAAAAGATTTACATAACGGTGTCTGTTCCAATTATTCTGTACGCAAAACTATAAAACCCGAGCTGTGAAACGTTTAATGATTTTTTTTTATTTCCGTGCCATTTATCTTCAAAGATTACCACAGTCGCGAAACCATTGAACGTGAACAAAACCATCTATCAAACCTCATAAGTGCCTACACCTAGTTATTGGACAGTTATTTCGTCTAACCACTGCACCCGACAATGTGTTAATTAACTGCCGCAAGCGATCCTCGATCGTTAAAACCTGCGGTAATATACCTAGTCGGAAAAAATATCATGTAAAAAGTATCGGCCAAGAAGGAAAGGCGAGACCAAGTCAAGACCCTCGACAGAACTGGTTCACCGAAGATTCTCTCGGCTACTGACTACTGTGCGTTTCGAGGTGAGAGCGACAGATACGCTAGAGCGGCCGGGGTGCGCGAGTGTGAGTGAGACAACAAGACGTGCGCGCACGCAGAGATCTCTACGGTATAGAAATGCAGGCAGCGGTAGATCGGTCCTTTCCAGTCTGTGTTTTTGACCCGCAACCGGCTGGTGTGTCGCTCGCACCCGGAACCCACTTGCCACTCGTTTTACCCCAATCGCTTTATTGACACATCCCGAATCATATCATGACGTAAAACTATTGTGATAGCATAATCTTAGACATATCAGTGTGAGTGCCGTGCATAAAAAACGAAGCTTCGTTGTTGAAGCCTGTTGTTAGTTACTGTTAAGTTTATAAAGGTAAGTTCTGTCACAAGAGCTTTGTGGATCGAGAAGCGCTTAACTCATATCGACGAGGCAAGGAATGCCGTTTGACAGCATACATGTGCGGGAACAAAAGGCTTATGCATAGTCATCCCATTTCTTTTATTTCACCCGCTTTCTTGGGTTAGAAATGGCGGATGTGAGGAATTCGTTGAACTGATTTTTAAATAAACGCTTATGATGCTAATGAATCCGTTATGACTTTCTGTTACCGAGTTTCTCACAATCACAGGTAGTAGCTTTGTCCCCTTTTACCTGAGTGAACATAGGGGAAGGGACGGATCTTTATTGCCGAGAACTATTATTTGTACAGAATGGACACAGCGAAGGAACAAAGGTTTTTAAATTTTGATACTAGAGCAGATGTTTAGGGAATTTTAGTTCTAAACAAAACAATTTCATATCTCGGTATGGTTTGGTAGATTTGTAGTACACGCGTATTATTTTCCGGTCTACGAGTACGAGTCTCCATTGAAGATGTTTCACCAAGGACACGCGAAATAATGAAATAAAAACCATTTAACTACTAGCTACATTAACCAACGTAGGTATAAACAGCAAGTACATAAACGAGTATATATAAAGGCAGGTAAATGTACCAGTAACTGAATAAATACATTCCTGGAACAAGTTACACAAATCTAGACGTTATTTGTTAAGCATACATGACAGAATGCGATTAGTGTTTAACGCCAATAGGTATTTGCTAGTTCGTCAACAAAATCAAAACAATTCAGCATGGTAATTTCAAAGAACAATTATACAATCGCAACAATACTAATGAATTTAAAGTGATCGGTGTACACACTGTACAGAAGGTCGAATCGAAATTCTTTGCTTTCCAAAATGTTGTGCAGTGCCAGTGGCTGATTACCGTTCGACGCATTTGAATTTCGTGTCGTGTTCATGAAGTAGGAAACGATCGTGTTCCCTACAGGTGGCATGTGAATATTTGTTCGGTACGGTGTCACAAAAGGGGTCATCTCTAACTGGCTTTCGATATTCCAGTCACGGAGTCCTTGCGCCACCTGCATCGATGATGCTGCTGAGCGCCTGGCGATAACCTCTAATACTATGAACTTGCAAACACGTTTTTAGTATTCCGTTGGCGTTCTTATAATGTTTCTCGTTTCCCAGGCTTTTATAGCAAATCGACCCGAATTAACAATAAAGTCACGGTTTTGTTTTTATGCATTTTCTACTTTTATAGTTCCATTATTATCATTTTGTTTCGCATAATGTTTATAAGCTTTTCCGCTAAGATTTTTGTGTTCGATTAAAGAGTTCTCTCCAGTGTGTAATATCTATAGAGCGCGAAAGTTCTTAAGCTGAATACAGTAAAGTTGTTCATTACGTAAATACACTCGATGTCAATTAGCCCGCATCGGTTTTACAATATGCGTTTTTGTTTACAGACCGGTCGGTTATATCTTTGACCTCAAATGATGATAAATATTGTCCCTCACTATCGCAAATAGCTGTGGTACTACATAATACTGGAATTTTTTAGTTTAATCACAGCATGTTTTATTTAGGTAATGAGCATGTAAAATTAAGGAATTACTGCACGCAACCGCACCATAATAAAAACGCATATGAACCATGATGAAAGGCTGGCTGGTAAATAGTGGCAATTCGACGACGAGTATTCGATGTAAATCTCAACTCGCCTACTTATTGTTTATATCCGTTCACGTGGCGAAATTACCACGTGCTTTCAATTCACATAGTTACCCTACGAGGTAAACAATCATGGTGGAATGCCACTGACATGGCACTCACGCAGTCAATGGGATTTAATTATATTAGATGTGAGACGTCATTGGCCGACTGGAGCAACCGGGCAGAGGGTAGCCGCGAGCGAGCGTGCCAGGCCACACGAGTAAATTACAATGAAGGTGACAAACTGACCATTCACTTGCTCTCGGCAAATTACCAAATAGAGCGTTCCAAACCAATGGTCACGCTTTTTCTAACGATAAGAGGTCGAGGATCGACTGAAAACGATAGAAATCGAACCAAATAAAGCTATAACAATTAAACAATTTAATTCTCAAGTCAGTTCCTCCAAAATTTGTTTTATAGTCAAACATTAGTCACCACACAGCGTGGCTTAGGTAGAATATAGAATATAGAGTGAACATGCTCAGGCATGTGATGATTATACGGAGACAGCACTCATCAGCTACAATTAGTGTGCATTCATTTCCAACGCGTGCCGAGCTATTTAAGTTGATACGGCGACGACGACGCCTGAGCGGATTCGCCAGCTCGGTTATCATTTCATTAAGAATATAAAAGATGCCTCTTATTTGGTGAAGAACTGGCTGGAACAGACTGGTGATATAATAGTACTATTAAAAATTTTAAACCAGCAGCGAGTCCTGTTGATGATGAATGATCAAGAATTAGGAAACAAGGAGATGAGTATAATACAAGGGCATAAAGCTTAAGGTTCAGGGGCAGTGTCTGACGAGCATTGTGCGCTTGAGCTGTCGTAAGCTATAGAATTTTCCATAGTTCAAACGCGAGCTCTGGCCTCTGGTATCACTATCAGTTATTGTCGTCAAAAAGATTAGAGAAAATGGGTCAACTATTAGGGAAAGAAATGACGTTGTGAGTTATATAAATATGTAGTCACATTTATTTGGAAAGTTAGCGCTCCAACAGTGGCAAATATCTACAAAACAATAAACGATATTGTGGCGCTATATTAGGATAAAGATTCTACATAATATGTATATATAGTTATGGTGTTTAATATGTAAACAATCGAACATGCATGCAGTCCACGTAGAGTTCCACGGAATCAACACTCTTCAAATAAGCGTAAGACGTGCAAAGTTGGCAAAGATTTGTCGTCAGGCAAACTGGTTTCCTCGTAAAATTCGCGTTGCTAAGCAATGCATCTGCCCAGGGTCGGTTGAGGTAAACCATCCGGAGGAGAGGGGGGGTTCAAAACGCAGGAGGCGCAGGCGCACGAACAGCGCCGGTCGACGACCCGACACATGCCCTGCGCAGGCGCAACATTCGCTACAACCGCAGCCGATCCTAGCAGCTATTACAATAATGTTAGCAAATTCTTCGAAAAGGTACAAAAGAAAGTATCGGTTACCTGCATAACTCATGCAGCCTGAAATAAAATTAAAACAAACAAATCCAGCCCACAGTTAGAATCATTGAGCTTATAAGAAACAATACAACAAACTGATATCCATTCAACGAGCAATCTTTCAGCATTAATGTCCCCCAAGAGCGACCTAAATAACAAACGCTGGACACGTTATACCGCGTAGGAACGGGATCAAGAGTCGTCAAGGCTGGACCCATTTATCTTGAATTGTCCTTTATTACGTATGCTACCTAACTCGTCCACACGGCATAACGCTCGGCTAGGATTTTCGAATATACAAAGACAACTCGTACAATGTCAATAATGAAGACTCTATTCACATACGTGTGACTTTATTTGAACAGTCAAATCATGAAGAAAAAATATTAGTTTAAAAAACCGATGCAGCTAAGAGTCTCGCTGAACGTGGGCGAGAGGTAGCCGCATCGTTATATTATGTTTGAGGTCATTGATAGAGAGGACCGAGCAGACAGACCTGTACATTTACTTGATTCTCACTTAACGGTTCACGGAATTAACGAATTCAAGACGTTGGGAGATTGTGTAATGTCAACAGATGAGAATAATGACATCGGATCAGTTTGGATCGCACCACGACACAAAGTGCGCAGTGAAGACAGCTGTAGCACACATTGACACAAACAAGACACTAATAAAGTTTACCGTTTAAGTTCTAATTCGGTATGTGTAGCGTGCGTATACATATGGTACTTGTCACTAGGCTTAGTTAATGCGTAGTTTATTTATAGAGTTAGCTTGTAAGTTAAAAATGTTCCCGTTTCGTTTCAGATATTGTTGGTAAACAAAGCGACTCAAGATGGCGGTGTTTGGTTTGGCGTCTGCGGTAGCGGGGTTCGTCAAGGTCCGCTACCTGATCGACAAAGCTATCATCGACAACATGGTGTTCAGGTTGCACTACAGAATCACATCAGCCATACTGTTCCTCTGTTGCATACTCGTCACGGCCAATAATCTTATCGGTGAGTTACTTATATTTTTTGACTGTTCGAATTTCATGCGTGCACATTTCTGACGACAATTTTAACATTTATCAGTTTATCATTATTTGCTACTATACTATATTTTACAAGCTTAATGCTCAGTTGAAATACGGTAAACCGTTTTCGTCTTTGCGTGTAATGTAATTAATTAATCGAAAAGGCCTTGACTCAACACGCAGATTACGACGCATCAACAATGTGCATAATAAATTAATATGTAAGTAGTTATGACCGGAAATATCTTTACCCTTATGTTAAAATTGTGGAAACATTTGCAATATGCAACGAAACAACAATATATTATGACAAAAGTGAATGTACCAAATCAATACACAAAGTTATTGTAGTATTTTTGTCATCCCGCAGCAATATCTGCATTTACGTGGCAGACATTACTTCACCGCATAAAGAAAGCTAGTGAAAGTTCTTCATCATAATTCATAACACTGCGTTTAATTAAAACAGTGGTTGCTTTCATCGTGCGTTCTAGACTCTACTGAGTTACTGACCAAAATCGACTAACCTATAGACAAAAAAGAGGTGTGTAAGTAACAGTCCTTTCGCCAGACAGATATCTCATAACTGTGAAGTGTATGAATCACTTTTAGGTCGTTGTTCAGGAGCTCCGCATGTAACAGTTACCCAAATTGAGACGTCATGACAAATTGGTTTTACAAACAAACACGAGTGCGCGTAAACGTACGTGATAAGATTCAATTTATATGGGCAAATCGATCGCCGCCGATCGCAAACTTGCTGCTGTGCAAACCAAACAAGTGTTGTCCACATTTTTTCATAGAAACATTTCACAACACCTTCCCAACATGATTAGACGTTTCTATGTATGGAAAGGTTATACAAGTTCTCGGAAAAATAGAATTCTATTAGTCATTGACTTTGTCGTAAATGATGTATAAATAATATTATACCAACAGACTAACCAGAACTTTAATTTTACACGCCTGGGGCCCAAATCAAATACTTACGAAGTGATTTAAATTAAATATTTTTTTTTACTCCTTCATGTTTAATAACACAAACTAATTGCCTCCTCATCTCAGACTATAATATTACAATCACCATCACGTTCCCACTGCTGGAACGCTGGTCTTCTTTCAGAGAGAGTATGGGCCGTGATCTACCACGCTAGTTCAGTGCGGGTTGGTCGATATCACATGCGCTTTAAGGTTGTGGTTCTTGGAAATACCGGTTTCCTCACGATGTTTTCCTTAAACGTTTTGAGCGATATAAAATCCACACATATTTTTAAGTTATAGGCAGAGAGAGGATTCGATGTCAGCGTCTTTTATGGCCACACATTACCGTTCGGCCACCATCGCTCACTTCAATGTTACAATATTCAAATATTTTTGATGAGTTTCGAGACGAGCAATTGCTCACTACAGTTCGGTGTTACCCAATTTTTTTAACTTTAATTGTTTAAATTCGTGCGCGGCGACAAACCGCGCTTGTCACCCTGATATATTAAGTTTAAAATATCTTTATATGCCCAGTAACATAACATTATATAGGCACAACAGCCGCTGCTATTATTTATAAAAAATAATATCATCATTGTTATTAAGTTATTATACATACAGGAAACATTATCCTTTAACGTTCAAGTAACGTTTGCAGACCACTGCTTAGCGGTTGAATAATTTAACTGGCAAAAATTTGATGCAGGCGAACTCTGTCAAAGAAAATCACCTTTACAGTATCACCATTAAGAAAACTATATTAATTTTAGCAGTCATTATGCGTAAACACGTTTAACATGTAATTATTTGCTACTATATTGTACGGTAGACAGTCAGGTCACTAAGGCAGACCTCATTGTCTATAACTTTCCAATAAGCGACGCGACGTCAGCCCCAACGTATAATTTATCACAATACATCCAAGTTTTACACTACATACGAGTAAGTTAGCAGCGTTAAGTCACGTCTCGAGTCTCAACTTGGTATTGTATACTAAGAAAGCTTAGAAATGATTATTCAGGTTCGTTGTTCAACAGCAACGTTGCAGTTCATGATATCTCAGTTTATGAGACCTACATGTACGCTATAAACTTATAAACATTAGCAACAATCGCATTTGCGCACCAGGTGCAAGTAATCAAAGCGCAGTTGGAAACGATAACAATAGGACTTGTTACCATGCCACCTAGTTCATAGTCGGAGAAATGTATGGAAAGCAAATGTGGACCCAGGTAGGGGGCAGTCATCGACGGCTCAGGAGCTAAGACTCGTGAGAGATTAATAGCTACGTCTTGTCAGTTCCTAGCAATCCGACTTGCGAGCGATCCAATGTAGTGCTGAAGTATTTTTCACTAGTCGCGATCTGCGGTTTTACCTGCGTTTTCCCGTTACCCCGCGGGAACCTTATTCCGGGATAAAAAGCCTATGTGTTAATCTAAGATATAAGCTTTATAATATTAGTAGGATAGATATCAGTAATAAAGAATGAATCTCAAACACACACTAGGGCGGGCCACTCCTTCATCCTCTCCTCTAGCCCTTGTGCCCTTCAAAGAAATGTATTCTGAATCCACCTTCTTCAAGTAGTGTACGTGACTAAAATCATTTACGAGTGATTCGACAAGTGAGTAGATGACGTTTAGGTTTAGGACTGCATTAAAATGAATAATGTCGTGACTGTAAATAGCTGACTATTGTGCGCGGTTTCGTTCAAATCATGACCTGGATTACTGAAACGAGCGAATCAGTACCTAAAGTGCGGTTGCAACTTGCAAGAGTCGTAGGTATATGCATTTTATTCACATATTCAGGTTCACCATGACCCACTATAAGGCCTGGCGGCTGCAACTGGTATATCAGGCTCATGATAATTCACGGTGTAAAATTTCTAACATCTTTTAGTTGCCATTCTTCGTCAGCCGCAGAAAACAATTAGTAACACTTGACGGTTGTAGTACATCTAATTATGTAGGGTGTTTCCTCAACAACAAACTATAGGAAAAAAGGTACGGTCAACGATAAAAATCGGTAAACATGAATAATTTTCCGATTTTCTGATCTTTGGAAAATCAAGGATGATTGCCTCTGTCGCTGCCTGTACTATCTGGTTAACTACCATGATCACTGTTACAATGTGAGCGAGTACAATAATAGGTGCAATTATTATGCAATACATTTATGATTATTGTTGTTTTGTAGCGTTGGAAGTCAACTGGATGACCAAGACGACGATAAATAAAGCAAACGATGCTAACAGCTCGTTATGGAATAATTAGCAAGAATGCGACTGAGAATTTGATACCTCTCTACTTAAATGACTCACATCTGTGAAATTAATAACTGTGTTTAAGACACGTTATAAATAATTAATTACCAATTGTACCTATATATCTATATACATATATGTATATAGAACTAGTTACGCCCCACGGTTTCACCCGCTTCTTCCCGTTATCCCGCAGGAACTTTTTTCAAACATTCACACACACACGAACTTTCGCATTTATAATATTAGTAGGATGTAGATAAAATATGTATATACAAGTTAAATTTTTAACTAAACAAAAACCGACTTCATGTTCCCTTCGGTTTCTCTGGTCTGCCATCGTCATATCTTTTCTAATGATTTTAGTGAGAAATAAAATGTTAAATTTGAAGTGGTCTTTTCTATGAGATTTTTGTATAAATACTTGTCTACCCATGCAAATCCGGTATAAAATACTTTTAAGAATTCGCAATAACGCGACGTCTTAGAAGGAAAAATAACTACATACTTGCAAATTGTAACTCGAAGACATGGTTATAGGGAAAATGGTCAAACTAGTTCTATGATGTAAATTCACGATGGAACTTGTGAAAATGATCCATTATTAGTAGTAGTGAGAACTGCAAAACAGTGGAATGCCCTACCATGGTCGGTGTTTCCTGGAAGGTACAACCCGGGGGTGTTCAAGTCAGGAGTTAATAGGTATTTACCGTGCTGCACCTTCGACCACATCGTCGCTTTACATCGGTTGAGATCGTGGTCAAACGCTAGCCTAGTGAGTTGTAAAAAAGGGCTCATTATTTCTAGTGGCTCTTTTGGGGAGTCCGCTTAGAGAAGCACTACACCTACCTTTGCATATATATTATTGGATTGAAAGGCATTATTTCGAATTACAACGCATAAAGGGACTTATTATCTATCTCAGGGTGACAACGCAGCAGGTACATTAAGCAGGATTCTAAACTCTTGATGTTCAAAGTTCTGGGTGGCACTGAACTGTAAGTGACGCTTACCATAAGGCGAGCGATTTGCTCGTCACGTCACTCAGACACAAAAAATATATAAAAAAATACGTTAGCAGATCCGACGTAAACTATGTCAATAGGATTCTATACAAATGCCTACTACTTCCGTTAGTTTGAATTTCAAGTCGGTCACTCCCCACATTGTAATTTGTAATGCACACTGGACAGTTTTGTGGTATTACATTATGTGGTACAATGACACTTGATCCGAACCCAACTGGAGTGTACCAGCTGAGGTCTGTGACGTCATTGGAGTTTCTCAGTATATTGCACATTGAGGAAATTGAAAAAGGCGCTACAAAACAATCTCAGATGTAGAATACCTACAGACATGTATGGTTTTTGTAGTTAGTTTGCTTTTAAATGTTTTAGCTCGTTTTGATACGTGCATTTTTTCTCAATTTAATTGATTGCTGATACAGAAATCTAAAGTCAGAGAACATGTATAGATTCTACGTCTTTCAACGAGGGTAATAAATTTTAATAGAAACAAAGCCCTCGCAAGGGGCAAGGTGATTAGTGTCACGGTCGTCGCAATTGCAGCAGGTACGGGGGCAGACGTCGTTAAGGTCTATATTGGCATCTTCCGCAACGGCACCAGACAATGTCGAGGGCGTGTAGGATAAAACATACCGTTATGCAATCACAGCACTTGCGAACCAAGATGTAGTTAACAAAAACCTTAACAAATGATCTAGCTAACATAAGGATATAAATATGATAGGAAATGAGCTTTCACGACTCGCAGCTGTGAGTCATCAAAATTCACAAACAAAACCGCAGCTCATGGCCTACCAGTTTATGACTAACTACCTGAAGAAATACCTGTTTTTCCTTTTCGGCCATCATTACATTATTTACTACCTAGAAAAACCTACATTTTCGGTTCAACCAAGTTCACACGAGGTTCCTAATAGCAAGGAATAGAGTAGGAATAGTTACCAGGAGTTAACATAAGTAAAATTTGTTTTCCAGGCGAACCCATATCTTGTATAAGCGATGGAGCTATCCCTGGACACGTTCTAAACACGTACTGCTGGATCACTTACACCTTTACGCTTCCGAATGCTGAGCATAAGGGCATCTCACATCCTGGTTTAGGCAACGAAGTTGGAGAAGAAAAGCGTATCCATGCTTATTACCAGTGGGTACCGTTTATGCTGTTCTTCCAGGTAAGATTTCTTCTTAAGCTTATAATTATGTTATCTACTAGTACATAACCAGATCTGATGTTTTGCATAATTCGATACTTCATATTCAGTCAAATAGGCTGGCGGTTGAATGACCAAGGCTAGCTCCATATTTGGATAATGCTCTGCATTTCTTTTACACTTTTCACTTCATGCGTGCTTTAAGACGACTTTTTATTGAAGGGTGCGGCAGAGATTTTATGCTTAACACACCCTTTAACAGAAAGTGGTCCTTATTCACTAACAGGCTGTCTGAAAATCATGCATTGTATTGAATCTTGATCGACGATTGGAAATTATAGTTACACTTTATGATCAACTTCACGTAGCTGAGCAATGAATGTCTCAAAACTTGCACAAGGAGTGCCGTTGCAAACTTACGTAAATGGATGACGCAACTTTACGATGCTTACCGTTGTCTGCTTGATTAAAATTATTCAAAGGCTTTATGTTTTCCGCCAACTCAGCTGATAGACGAATATCATAAGCCCAACTAGACGAAAGAAAAACAATCGACTGTTTTTACGGGTCTCAAACAACAAGGTACTCTATAAACGTAGTCATAGATGCCTAATTTCTGTGGATTATAACCAGTGACTGTTTTATTTTCAGGGGATACTATTCTACATTCCTCACTGGGTATGGAAGAACTGGGAGGAGGGCAAGGTGCGCATGATCTCTGATGGTATGCGTGGGACCACCGCTTGTATCGCCGACGACAAGTCCAATCGTCAGGTAATAACTCGACAAATTTTTAATGCAGTCTGCATTGCAGACCGCTGCTGAATCTTACGATTTGTATAAGCGGTGTCAACAAGTATCGTGGACCCCTTGGTTACATTGCACCATTAGTTTGTTTCGTGTAAATGCAGTCTAATTTTCCCTAAAAAGATTGATTACTACGCAAAACTTTTTCAGATTCCTATTCTAAACAAAATTATTGTCATAAATGCCTAATACTTACCTATATTGTTTTAAATGAGCTAACAAGGAGTCAATTAGCGGGTTCAGACAGCATAATATCTAGTTTCTTGAGCCAATTGAGATAAGTCCATGCAGTTGTAATAAAACTTGATGAATGTCTTTAATTAATAAGACGAATAGTATTAGACCATGGCCTTCGTTGCGTAATCTTCAGATTTTCTATAGACCCGGTATATTTAGTACCTATTGGAAACGATCACATCATTTAAAATACCTACTACTTCTATAATTAAGCATGTGAATGTAACCTGTCCCCTCTGTCTGTTTGTTACCTTTTCACTCCTAAACGGCTGAGCAGATTCTCATAAAATTTGGTATGGAGATAGTTTGAACCCTGAGGAAGGATATAGGATACTTTTTATCACATAAAACTGTAGTCCACACACGTGATGCTGCGGGAAAAGCTCGTACCATTTAAAATCATATCTTTTACCTAAATGTTTTTAACAGGGATAGTCAACATTCATAGCGAACAATTTTATTTTATCAACATAGGGCTTCCACACAAAACTGCGATGCGATACGACGCCGCATCGCAGGAACTTGTGATGCGAATTGCTGCGACACGGTTTCGTGCGGCAAAGCGTTGGTTCAGGTGACTATACCACAAAACTGCGATGCGATGCGATTCAGATCACAAGTTCTTGTGGTGCGTTCGTGCAAGCTCGCAGATTTTGATATGCGATGCGAATTCGCAGTTTTGTGTGCCTTACTGTTACATCCCTTACTGTTACTTTTCAATTAATTAGTACATCGTTTTCAGAAGCGTCTAGTCCAATACCTGTTGGATACTCTGCACATGCACAATTCCTACTCGTTCGGGTATTTTTTCTGCGAAGTGCTCAACTTTATCAATGTTGTAAGTATCACAATTTTTTTATCTTGCACATGACATCAAAGCCCAAGCAACTATATTACGCGCTTTGCGCATCACAATCTAATAAACTATGTACTGTTAAACTTATACGCAAATTCCTATTCCAGGTTGGAAATATGTTTTTCCTGGACACATTCCTTGGAGGTGCTTTCTTGACTTACGGCAGCGAAGTGGTCAAATTTTCGAATATGAACCAGGAGCAACGAACTGATCCTATGGTAAGTGCCATAACAACACATACAGAAATGTATATTGTTTTCTTTTTACTTCAAGTCTATTTTTATCGTTAAACGTGATGCCACATCACCAGTTTGGAAATGTTTGTCTACTTACTATTTATTTTAGCATCAGTTAAAATGAGTTTTTACTGTAGTTTTTGACCAAAACGGACTCACTTTCAGGTTACAACACTTAATTCTTTATGAGTCAGTTCAGTAACCATCATTAATATCTTAATTATTTTCCCCCAGATTGAAGTATTCCCAAGACTAACAAAGTGTACATTCCACAAGTACGGTGCCTCTGGATCGATTCAGAAACACGATGCTCTCTGCGTTTTAGCCTTGAACATCCTCAATGAAAAAATTTTCATCTTCCTTTGGTTCTGGTAAGCTGATATTTTACTCATTAATATTGTAGACTGAGAAATATATCTCTTGATATGTTAAGGCTGGATAAGTCACTAGGACTGTGTTCTAAACTGGACGCTGTGGGTGTAATTAGCTGCCAATGATGATGATTATGAAATGAATAACAATTGCAGTGTCCTAGCACCATTCCTGAGCCATTTGTCCAATTTATTTAATTTGAGTCACAATTACGAGCTGACCTAACTAACGTGGTCATTTTCAATTGTCAATTTAGTCGTGATCATGACGTCATTCATTATTGGATTTGATTTCATAGCTGTTAGAGAAACTACCTTCTAAGCAATTTGATATCAAGCTATTACCTTTTACCGCTTTTAGCGATCACTCCGACTATTGCAATTTATCACAATCACAATATCACATGTTCCTTTTTCACGCCAAAATGTCAGAACGGATTTGAATGAAATTTGGAATGGTAATAGCTTATATGCCAATTTAACACTTGTGATACTTTTTATCCAGAAAATGGTTCCTGCGGAATAACAGGCGCAGCTAGTAAAAGAGAGTTTGTATATAATAGTGTCCTGTTAGTTGCGCCCCACGGTTTCACCCGCTTCTTCCCGTCATCCCGCAGAAACCCTTTTCCGAGATAAAAAGTCTATGTGTTAATACAGGGTATAAGCTATCTCCATTCCAAATTTCATTAAAATCGGTTTAGTAGCCACGGTGATACGTGGTAACAAACATTCATACACACACACAAACTTTCGCATTTATAATATTAGTAGGACAAAAATGTTAAAGACTGCCAAAGGGATTTGGAAGAGGGATCAATTTTAGATGTACCAAAAGTGGTTATTTTGCTTTCAGGTTCATCCTCCTAGCCGTAGTGTCGGGACTGGCAATCGTGTACTCCGCAGCCGTGATAATCTTGCCCAGCACTCGCGAGACGATTCTCAAGCGAAGGTTCAGATTCGGCAGCCCTAATGGCGTTGAAGCGCTGGTTAGGAAGACTCAGGTGTGTATTTCTTTGGAATTGTCAATGTCAACAAGGTCTTTACTGTTTTTAGTTTTTGTATAAAGAAGGTAGGTTATCTAAACCTGGCACGTACAACACATTCACGCATTTTTGTGTGAATGAGTGCACGGCATGACGTCACACTGTATACTGCATCAAGAGTCGTTTTGATGTTTCAGTCGCAAGCGGTCAAGTTTATGATGGTAATAAAGACTGTTATTCTACTGCATAGTGAAATTGCTCTGGTGTGAGTACTGTGAACGTGCCAGCTTCAGATAACCGAGCTGTACATTGACCATAAGACGCCAGTATAAAACAATCGTTTTGACACACAGAACTTTTCAGTACCTACCCCTAGTACAAGTTTTGAAAACGATAAAAGTTTTCGTAAACGTCGACGTTTACCACCGCCCACTTGTCAAAGTGGCAACTCGATCTGCTTAAATTCAAAAAGTAACTCAATAACATTGTTGGAACATGTTTATAACGATTTAAAATAACCCGTATTAACGATTTCAGTTCCTCCCAGTCTTGGTAAGATTCGCTGAAAAAAATACGTATGGATGGAAACGAAAACTTTTATAGTTTTTGTAAACTATCAAAACCTGTACTAGGGGTACTGTTCTGCGACACTGCACTGCTTTCATCATCCTGACACACACTTTTCAATCTCATCTCATGATCAAAACCGTAAGAACTCCCACACAAAACTGCGAATTCGCATCGCATAGCATATATCTGGGAGCTCGCACGAATGCACCGCAAGAACTTTCGATCTGATTCGCATCGCACCGAATCGTATCGCAGTTTTGTGTAGGAGCCCTTAAGTAACTGCCATTAAGTTTAAGCTCGGAACTATTGGCTATAAACAAAAATAGAAGAGCTTAAACTCTACTAAGCTGACTCTTCTCTCTGATATTATGCAAGTGCATTTAAAAATCTCGTCCAATCAATTTAAACGTCACCGCGCTTCCGCGTATTCATTCCCCTCGCCCTCAACTCATCCATTGAAGGTCAAGGACTCGGTGATTATTACCGTTGCAATCCAACGTGCAATACCATGACATTGATTTGGATCGTATTGACTATGCTTATATAGATTTTAAGAGGAATGTTTTCTTAATCTAAGCTGTTTTAATACTTTTTAATAAGATCTTATGTTTCTCTCTATAATAATCAGCACACTAATATTATTAATGCGAAAGTTTGAGCGAATAAGTGTCGTAAATTTGTTACTTCTCCACGCTGAAACGTCTCAACGGATTTGGATGGATTAGGATTAGCACATCACCTAGTTCGAATTTAGCATTATTTTCTTTACACATTTCTTCCAGGTGGGTGATTTCCTGCTGCTCCATCTACTCGGTCAGAACATGTCCCTGCGTGTATTCGGCGAGGTGTTAGACGAGCTGTGCCGAAAACTCCACCTTGGCTCCAACGCTCCATCCGCACCGTCTACCCTTGAGATGGCACCTATATACCCCACCATCGACAAATTCTCTAAGGAAACCGAGACATAAGTGATTGGTAAAGTATTCAAAGTTATCGTGCGTACTAAATCAGAACTCCTTTACTGCCTCTCAAAGCAAAGTATATTACAACGAAGCAATGAGGAAGGTTGCTTTGGCAGGCAGCATAACTGTTCCCTCCGTTGTCTGAGACAAGAATTAAAAAAAATATAGCTATACGAAACATAGTATATCTATAGAGATCGCTTTTGCAATATTTTTACAGAATATTTAGACAATGAATTCATTAAATTTATCAGTATTATTCGTGATACTGTCTTTTAAGTATGAAATTGTTTCAACTAAGAACTTTTGGCTTTCTTACCTTGGACAACGGATGGATTAGCGATTCAATTCGCTGTGCCTAGATTGTGGACGAGTACGATATATTAGCGAAGTAAGGATCTCTCGGCTCGAATTAACTTTAATGGTCGTCTCCATTTTCTTTAGCTCTCTTTTTATATAACGACTACCACCTGATTAGTAGCCCGTCATTTTATTGATGACAGATTGACTACGAATTCGATTTTACTGAATAAGTATGACATTAAATGCATTTTATATCTAAATAAAGACAGAAACGAACTAGTGTAGAGGATTTTAAGTAGATAATATCTTGAATTAGTAAATAGTATACAACCTTTTTTTGTAAGCTAACTAATGAAATCGGTACCTTGTGATTTACTTGCCATGCCATGATGTAATAGCGTTTAATTGAGGTACAAAATAAAGATCTGATTTTGAGGAACAACACTTTATGTTTATTGTTATCTATATATCTGAAAAGCCCTAACTATCTGAAAAGGTTCTCTATCAGGTGTGGATTTGTCTTTTGATGAAATATATTCATCCGATAATTTTTCACTTTTTACTAC
The DNA here is from genome assembly GCA_931315375.2 of Opisthograptis luteolata. Lineage (NCBI taxonomy): Eukaryota > Metazoa > Arthropoda > Insecta > Lepidoptera > Geometridae > Opisthograptis > Opisthograptis luteolata. The sequence goes on along the minus strand of OV928038.1, from coordinate 4,253,279 downwards.
AGCATTTTTTAACCTAGTTGTATCTTTTAATTTAATTTGCATGCGATCATGAAAAGACATCTTTGTGTAGTGTTATAAATAATTATACTGAATATATCCAATGTAAGTAATAGCATGCCATAGTTATATTCTAAGCAATAAGTGCCTTGGGACATTATAGGTAATGTAAGATTTAAACAGTGAGTTTAAGGAAATGAAATATTACGGAAATATATCCAGTTAGTATATCAAAACTATTGAGATTTGATAATAATTATGTCCTGAGAATAAGTTAGTTAGATAAAACATATTTGAAACTTGAAGGTCTCGTTTACCCATTATTTTATATTTTAAGTTAGTTTCATTCAATTTAGTCTTCGAAGATAAACATTTTAAGGTAGGTTTTAAAGAACATACATAATATTAGGGAAAAGCACTATTTTTGAGGAATAATGTTTCATTACATATTTGAAATTACTTTTGATTTTATTTTACGTACGAAAGCATTGATATATTTTAATTTTAAAATTTACTTACTTTAAGTACACACATAATAAACGATATCCTATATTTAACCCCAAGTAGTCAGTGGTAAGCAAACGATGAGAGATGGTATGACGAAATTAAGTAGTTTTATATTGTGATTACACACATGTTGTAGCTAAATATATATGTTTATATAATTTTTTATTTTAGAAAATACTTATATCCAACACTTAGTTCGTATCTTTCAATAAATGTTGTATTTTTATATAAAAGTTGCTACGTAAACTTGTAAACATCTGGAACTCAGCATGTATTTTTTGTGATCGTTCAAGACTCGGACAAAAAGTTTTAAGTTCAGTGACCTTTAAATTGACGTTTAGGACAAGTTACTTTTTATCAACATTCGCAGTATCTATTTATTTGCTGTGATTTTGTAACAGAATAAAATTACTACGAAAAAAATTCAATCTTAAGAGTATCGCCGACAACTAGGCAGGATCCAAACTACCGGTTAGGATTGCATAGTGATAAACTTTCTAAAATTACGTGCTGCCTTCTGCATCTGACCTTTGATCCAACTGCCAAGTGAGAGCATCTTTGGATGTTAGTCGAGACTCTGCTATATATAGGCCGATCGCAGAAACAACTATCGGGATAGTGGTCGTTGAGTCAACATCCCACATAGCGGTTACCTCAAGTCAAGTCTGTTGCTGCCTTCTCACGCGGTTCTCGTCATGTGAGATGGTGACGTCATTGAGCACTGCCCAGCGCTGTAACCGGTCTGTCACCACACGATATCAAGCTTATTAGCAACAACACTCCTATTATTTTAAGTACAGATGCTTGCAAACTACTGTTTACATTTTAAACATGTTTCTTGTGGCGGCAAGTTTATGTAAAAAAGCACTATTTTAAAGTATTTTTAGTTCGCTGCACTGTGACTTTCATTTAGTGCCAAAAGAAGTTGCGTTTTTGTAAGTGATGCATTGTTTTTAGTAAAATTGTAGTACTATTATGATATGGGTCAAGTTATAACAGCATTGTAAATGAGGCGTGTTAAGTGCCATTCTGGAATTCTCACTGACTATGCCATTGTTGGCACTTATTTTAAGAACGTTTGTGTTTTCTCAAAAGTATGTTGTAATTTGGTCTATTGACCGAGTTTCCTACACGTAAACGTATTTCTAAGCTTCAGAAATAGATAATCACCTAGATATAGTTTTGACAAAACATTCCTGAAACTGTATACAAACTGGAAGACTGCTGGTAAAATGACACAAAATGCTGTATTTAGATAGAGCTTTCAATTATACGAATAAAATTATTAAAATGTTGTTTTATTCATAATAACTAACAATTTTACATAAGAACTTACATAACTTCATTTCTCAACACGTCGAGTGTGGTTTATTATCATCATAATTTAATTAAGGATAATTTTACTAGGACAGAAATAATATATAATGAAATGAACATTTACTCTGGGCCGCTACGCTATTCCCTATCAAATACTTCACCATGTCCTATTAATATTTTCTGAGATGGAAAATGGCAATCTTCGAACTACAGTTTGCAGATAAGCAAAGTGACAGTGATGGAGCTTTTTTTTTATTAGCAAGCATTTGACCCAAGTCTCTCCTTTTTTAAAATTAGTTATTGGCAAGCATTCGACCCCAGTTTCACCAGATGGTAAGCGATGACGAGGTCGATGATGGAGCATGCTTACCTAGAACATACCTATTCACTCTTGAAGGCTCCCAAATTATACTTATCGGGAAACAAAAACGCTGGTAAAGTATTCCACTCCTTCGCCGTTCGCATTATAAATGTAGAAGCGAAACGTTTTGTGCGGTTTGGGGGAATTACAACCATGTCAGGATGGCGTGTTTCCGTGCGTCTTGTTGTCTGATGGTGGAATGGAGATGGTGGACCTTGCGAGAAACGTCGAAATTCCTAATTAATCGTACACAAGGACACTTACCTGTTCCCCCAGTCGAGCTTGGCGACGAGCTTCAGCCTGAGCGCTCTGGTCTGGTCCTGCGTCAAGGTTCCAGCTAGGAGGGCCCGTCGACCGCTGAGCAGCTCCCGCATGACCTTCGCTACTGCACTGAATCTGTAGGTCTCTCGCTCCTGTAGTGGAAAAAATATATCTATCGTTAAACAGGTAAACATATCGAAAATTGTACTTTGAATGAACAGGCAAATTGCTTTTTCTAAATTTCAGCAATACTTACTATAGGTATGTCAATCCTACTAATATTAACATTATGAACGCGAAAGTTTGTGAGTATGGATGGATGGATGTTTGTTACACTTTCACGCAAAAACTAAATTTTGAAATGGAGATAGCTTATACACTGGATTAACACATAGGCTACTATTTATCCTGGAAAAAGGTTCCTGCGGCATAACGGGAAGACGCGGGTGAAACCTCAGGACGCAGCTAGTAGTACCATAATATTAAGATTCATTATTTTATTAGGGTAGATACAAAATGCGGTATAGTCGAAAAGACAATCGCTGTTCCAGTTTCCTCTTTTTTATGTCATAAGTGGCAAGCAAGCAGAAAACCCTCATAAAAGCGGTCGCCTATGTATATTTGTGCAATACTAGGGGCATTGTGGACCTTGAAGAACTCCTTTTGCTCTCCATCTTGAAGGACTGGCTTTTGTAGCAATGCAGAAAAACTTGTGGGGAGGTCGTTCCACATTTTGCAAGTATGCGGGAGAAAGAAGTGGGTAAATGGAGTGGTGTGAGACTTCCATGGCTTAAAAAGGAGGGATTAAGGGATCGATCTATCGGCTCGATATTAAACTAAAAATCCACCAATAGGATTACTTCATTTTCTTAACTCCGTACCTTCTCTCGAATCCCATTGGTGGATACTTGCACCGTTTAGCTACCCCGCACAGCTCCCCTTACACTAATACTCTAAACTGAAGAATACTATACACGCAAGTCAAAATTGTTTATAAAATTCAACATTTCATGGGTATTCCAAAAACATGCAAAACATTCTAGACACGTTGTTTTGTAAACAAAGGAAGTTATCTCTCACAAAAACCAGATGAATCATAGTTTTTCCAGTAGCATACGCATAGGTACATTGTTAAAACATTATGGTAAGAGACTTATTTGAATATCCTTATTGCCTCATTAGTTTCACTAAACGAGATTGTGTAGATAGGTCTATATTTCCAAGAATGTCGGTATGTAACAATTCAAAAAGCCAAAGCGGAAATGAGAACATATGTTTTGTCTATGCTGATAAAATTTAACAAGACGCCTTCGTATCTTACTATCTTAACGTTCCAAAAGAAAAAAGGCTAAAATCTAAACGTTAATTAGCTTAAAAAGGTTTACTTTTAAGTAACATGACCTTTTTTTTCTCAGAGCGGGAGTCTATTGATTTATTTTAAGCTTTGCTTTAATAAAATCACATCAAGTCTAGTGTTGAATAAAAATAGTTGTTTGCATCTAAGATTGTAACACATGGCTTGGGATTTTGGGGACTGCGGGTGGGGATATATTGCAAAATGTGGTGGGTATATATGTTTTTATTTGGCAGTAATTAATTTGTAATTCTAGATAAAGGTAAACTTTCCATTAGATAGTTGTCACAGACTAGGTAGGTACTATGTTTAGAGCCTGGATTAACACATAGGCTACTTTTCATCCCGGAATAGGGTTCCTACGGGTAACGTGAATACCGCGGGTGTAACCGCGGCGCGTTCCTGGTATATAATATACGCATCTGCAGTTAAAAGGGCAGTTGATTACAACAATGCAGTGGTGACTAATGCGCATGATATAGTAAGTAGTACTTAGCAACCGGCGATCAACAGATTGCAGTCTCATTTGTCAATAAGTATTTCAGGCATTTGTAGCATATGTAATTATGTAAATAAATGCTGTGTAGGTATTTGATATATATCAATTTTTTGTTGAGGAATGAATTGACACATTCAAAGGCAGAAAAATCTTTTTTGTGACAAGCTATAAGTCGAAAAAGAAGAGCCGAGATAGAGAGAGAGAGATAGAGAGAGAGAAATAGAGACAGAGAAAGAGTGAGAGAAATAGAGGGAGAGAGAAATAGAGGGAGAGAGAAATAGAGGAAGAGAGAAAGGAGAGAAATAGAGAAAAGTATAGAGAGGGGGGGGGGGGGGGGGAGTGAGAGAGAAAGATAGAGGGGAGAGAGAGAGAAAGATAGAGTCTAACGCCAATGTGTATGTCTAATGTCTATGCGTAATCACAAACAAATCTTACCACATAGAGCTTTTTCCACAAGCGAGCCCATTCTCTTAGGACACAGGCTATCTCCCGCACCAGTGGATCGTCTTTCAGTTCCGCTATAGCATTGGCTCCAGAACCTTTCACGGTACATGGTCGTATGGAGACCACGCATGACGGAAATATACCCCATGTCGACCGGCTTTTTGAGCTGAAGCCTCGGTACCAGGCTGGAAATAAAAAGATTGGAAGTTTTTAAATACATTGCTTGTTCTACATTAAAGACTTTGTTATGATAATGATACAATTAATATAGGTAAGGTATTGGTCAGGATTCCAGTAGCAGTCTCAAAAAGCAAGAAAGAAAATCACCCATATGACTATCTTCTGTAAGTCGTTCTACACGGGTTGTTTGTACATGAACCAATCAGATTAAGTGCGGTTACCGGTCACATACACACATACATAACACACACAGAGATATGTGGTATGCCTACTGTGCATCTCTGTATATTGAAGAGGTGGTACAGTCAGCGACAAAAGTTGCTGAAAAAAAACAAATTTTCCGATTTTGTTTATCATCTTAAACACCAACCTTCCACCGAATCAAACATCATGTGTGTTGTGTTATGGTGAAACGCAACCTTATAAGTTGTAAGGAAAAAACACATTATACTGACTGTTTCGTACCATAGTTTGTGATTTCTCTTTTACTGTCGAAGCTGTTTATGCTTTTAAACAACCACGCACATTCCTGCTTATAATTCTTTAGTAGAAATGTGTGTACTTATTATACTTGAGATGACAACCTTTTATTACTGTACCTCAGTTAGTCCAATAGAGACCTTTAATTCTTACACATACCAAAATTGATAAATACCATGAAACAATCATGAAATTGTAATTTACTTGAAGGTATTCTTTTTTTCACCGAGTTTGAATCCTCTCAGCCCTGCACCTATGACCAAGTTATGTGCGGATTTGCCATCTCTCAAAACGGCAAAGGAAAACATCGTTAGGAAACCGGCATGTCCAAGAATGAAACATTCAAGGGCATGCGACATCTACCAACCCGCACTGGGCCAGCGTGGTAGATAACGGCCCATACTCTCTCTCTGAGAGAAGGCCAGAGTCCCAACAGTGGGAACGTAAAGGATGATGATGATGATTCTTTTACCCATTTCATAAAAGTACCTCTACCTCTCTAGTCTATCCTCTGTATTAACAATATTTACTCTGAAATTACACTGCAGTACACTCAAAGGCAAATAGGTCAGTAGCAAACCAACATAAACAACACTTGAGTGATGGCCATAAGTGTTTGCTAGAAAGGATGTTTATGTAAAGTAACTGGATAAATAATATTACGTAACTCATAGCAACCCATACTGTTGGTGTTGTCATAAATAAGTAAACATTGAAAATATATATTTCTACTAGCAAAGCCCTGCAGTGTCACCCGGGTGGACTACAGGTTATTGCGATGAAACATAATGTCCTCCGCCAGGATATATAATAACTGGAATAGACTACCGGAAGACATTGTGTCAGCTCCTTCAGTGAATTCCTTTAAAAACAGACTGGACAAGTGGTTGCGAACGAACAATGCTTCCTTGCTACAGAATTGACTTTTCTCTGCACTTTTGGACATTGCTATAATTCAACACAGCATGATATAGGCACATCAGCCTCTGGGCTGCTCGCCTATTACCGAAGTAAATAAAAAATAAATAAATATAAACCATCTCTGAGTTTAATCAAGATTGGTTCACGTGTTTAGGCATGAAAAGGTAACAAAAAAATATGCAGTTACTTTGGCACTTATAGTATTACAATGGATAATTATTAATAAGTTTTGGATAATGACTTTTTTGTTAAATTCAAATACCAGACAGAACTTGGCAAACAAAAACAAACCAATCACAGATCTGTCTGTGTGTGTGTAGTACTTCTGCATTTTTTGTTTGTTTGTCAATGAAATGGCTTGCCAATACAAACAGTGGGCATACCAAACTATGAGTCATATAATAGTAAACAAAACAATAAACAATATTCCATTCCAAAATACATTTAGTTTTGTAAAACCATCATTACCTCCATGTTCTTCCAGTATCTGTACAGTTTCCCCAATTTCAAGAGGCAAGCCGGATCGCACATCGCCTTTCCAGTTATAAACGGCTGGAATTATAAACATACTCTATATTATTTAATTGCAACTACATGATATATTACAAAAATATCAGGATAATATTAGCTAGTTTTAATTTCAAAAAATTCTTAGGTAAAAAGAACCTGTAAACTGTGTGTTGATGGTCTAATAAGTTTATCAACATAAACACTAGCAGGTATTTATAGGTATAATTTAGTTGATAAGTTATTATTATTTTTCTAGTATGCATTAAATTCTTTAGGTTCTTAGTACTAAATTGTATTCCATTACTCCCAGAATATCCCAAAATATCTGTGTGAAAATAAAATCAAGTAATAATAAGTGTTCACGAATCAATAACAAAGACAGCTATTGCCACAAAGAAAATTTTAGTTCAACCCTGCAGACCAAATCAAGAGACAATTTCCTGATTTGTGATGGTTAAAATTCATGGGATGATATTACGCTTCCGCTGTAATTGGCAGGATGTTGGGCAGCATAAATGCTGATGGAATAAAAAAAAACGTCAACTTACCGACTGCTAATTTCGTCGATTTACACGGAATCCACATTTCAAACACCACACAACCGACAGATTAACATGAAAACAATATATGTCCTAAACATTGAAAAACAATAGAAACTGAGACATTTTGGATCGATACAATTAAATCAATTCCTCAACAAAATCTACTTGCGATTAGCGATGAGAGTGAGATGAAACGAAATTTTGACTTTTAGTTTTGACATTGACATAGTTGACGTTAAATAAAACTAGGGAAGTAATATTGAAGGACGGCAGAAAACTTGAGAACTTGAGCAGGGTTGCCCGATTTCAATCTAAGTATAGGTTTTTGGTTGAATTGATACGTTCGTTATTAAACAACTGTGTCACTGGACTTTTTTGGCGGCAATCGAATTGTCAACGTGAAAATTTTGTATTTATTTCCAAAACTTGTGTTTCTTCGAGTTATAATGTGTAATATTGGTGGATTATTAACCATTATGTGTTCGTTAATGTGTACGAGTGTGGGAAATTGAAATAAAGTTGTGAAAGTGACTTTTCAAGTTGCTCCAAAAAAGTCCGTGTAAAGTTTAAGTAAAGCGCCACTACTTTACTTAAACACTATCCTCATCCCATCATCTCATCATCATCAACACCATCATCATTTAAACTTGATTCAACTCTCTGAGTTTGAAACATTTTATACTTGACACTGGCAAATACACTAATCGTGTGACGCCATAACAAAACAAAAAAAAAAAAAAACTGTGTCACTGTCATCGTACTTCGTTACGCTACAAAAGGAGAGTTCCTCTGTCATGCAAAAATGTGTAGGAGGGAAACACAAAAACAGGCGCATGAACGATCGGATCTAATAAATAATTACCTAGTTATCTATGATAATTATTTAGCGTTTTTTTAGTGACCTTGTATTGGATATTTGCTTGCTTCATGTTCACCGTCAAAGGTGTCGATTCAGTTTTGCATTCTCTGAAACAAAACTAAGTTTGACAGGTCAGTCTGATAGTATTGAAGTCTGTTTCTAACAACTGAAGTAAAAAAGGACAGCATTACTTTTAGACCTATCAAAATTAGTTTAGTTTTAGAGAATGCAAAACCGAAATTATACACATATTATTGTGTATAATGTTTATTATACCCTACTATGATATGTACATACTACTATATACATACATAAGCTTTAAACAATTGACTGTATTGACTACATTAACTAACAAACTGAATTATTTTACTACAAAAAATATTTTTATTGAAAGATAAAACTGAATTAGGTTCATCACTACGAATCTGGAAAATGGCAGCATTGTTTAAAATATGTCAAGTCAACTGTCGATGTCATAAATTGTCATAATGACAATAACATTTGCAATATTCGCATTTCATTATTATTTGAATGGTATTGATTTAATGATAATTAACTAAACAATTGATTAGTTGATTACATATGTATTGAAAGAAGAAAGAAAATAAATTCTTGGGAATATCTCTACAATAATCTACATAGTTTTTTCGTAAGAAATTAGTGTTCTTTGAGCAGTTTTTAAACCTTTCCTGGGTGAAATGTCGGACAACTTTATTCCACTAAACCAGAGCACTCCTCGTGGTAAAACGCATCAAAGTGGGAACCAGAATCACGTCGAATATCAAAACAGCAGATTTCAAGGGAAGAGGCGTCGCGGCGGATATAATAACAGATGGGGGAACAATTCTCGAAACAGTAGTCTAGGGGTATGTTGATTCTCTCACTCCACTCACTCACCTTTAATTAAATCTGTGCTGTTGCAATGATATCAGTATACCTTATCAGCAACTCAACACAAAGCTCCAATGTTGATTGTATGCACCTCTTATAGTATCATAAACTTGTTAACATCATTACAACAGCAGCAGCATCCTCTTGACATAAAATGAAACAAAAATTCTTATTTATAAGCCTAAGCCTATCAATTTAATCTAAGCCATTTAATTTAATTATTAACTTAGACCTATTGTGTTTCTCTGTAAGTGAATATTATTCTTTTGAGAAATAAAATTCTAAAACCGTAAGCTAAGCCTAAGCTTTTTATAGCTTTTTTTTTTTATTTTTTTCTTTTTTTTATTTTTTTTTTTGTCTGGAAACATTCTGTTCAAATGGTATTGCAGGGTGTTGAGCCCAGTGCATTACTGAATTGAATTTTGAACTGTAGCAAAATTCGGCGCTGATTTCTTATGGACAAGTGTTCAAATAAAAATATTGTCTATTGTTAAGTGTAATGCTTGCACATAAAATTTATTAAAAAAAAGTTAATTTACAATTTTTTTTTCATTTCAGAGTGATAGCAACAACAGCTTCAGCCAAAGTCAAGATAAAAACAGCATAGAAGCCTACTTACACCCTTCAATGTTAGAAGACCCATGGGCACGGCTGAGACAACATCAAAGCAGCTGAAATGTATACATTTTCCGTTTAATTTTTAAACCGTAGGAACCGTAACCTTATATCCTTGCAGTATGGTTGAATTTATTTTTTACTAGCTGTTCCCGCGGTTTCACTCGCGCGGGCTACAGTATATCACAATAAAAAGTAGCCTATGTCCTTTCTCAGGCTCTAGACTACCTCTGTACCAAATTTCATTTAAATCCGTTCTGTAGTTTAGGTGTGAAAGTGAGACAGACAGACAGAGTTACTTTTGCATTTATAATATTAGTAGGGATCATTTGTTGATGCTCTGTGGTCCTAGGAAAATATTTATCTGTACATTTTTTTTAATACTAATTTTATAAAGAGGTGAAGTTTGTGTTTAGATATATTCAAACTACAGGAAGTTATCTCCAGAACTGCTGCTCTGATTTCGAAATAGTTACTCTACTCCTTAGTACTTGGGTGTTTCTTGCCTGTTCGTTGCTGGCGTAAGGAGGTTGGAACAGGCGTAGCTAGTTTTAAGTTGACGTTTTAAAGTGATCACAATGTATCTGAATAAAAATTACTTGAATTTTAGTGTCATAGGGTATGTTTTACCAAGATAAAAATTCACACAGATTGAACTGTGAAGAACAGCTAGATTTCTATAAGATTATTTTATTTGATAGATAATTCACATGACAATGTAATTCTACATTTGAGGGTTGCCCTTAAGAGGTTAAAAACACCCAATATTAAAGAAATCTTGTACTGTAAGAGCAAAGATATATGGGCAAGTGATATTGGGACAAACAATAGTTTTTCTTTTAATTATATTATTCACATTGTTGTTTTGTCTGTTAAAGAATAAAATTTATTCATTTATAGACAAACCGTATTCGCGCTGATATGTCTATATTACGTAGAATTGTCACTTGATTGTTAATTTATGTAGCAAGGAAGTAATGTCCATTCGTAACCAGTTGTTAACTTGTCTAGTGTATCTTTGAAGGAATTTATTATGGTGCTCAATACATCTAATATCCTTTTTATGGTTCCTGACAAATTTAAAAATGATGTATATTGAGCAACATAGAAGAAAATCCGTGCTACACTTGATTTGTGGCCCTTCAGAAACTATTGGGTACATAATTATTATGATTTTATAATAATTGCCATTTTCATATATTAAATTATGTGTATTATTTATTTATAGGTATTGAATATGTTTTATTAAAACATAAAATAAAATAGGTAGTAGTTACATCTATGAGCGTTTATTTCTATGACTTCGTTCTAGAATATGTGATGATATCTTGCTATTGAGTGAGTTTTTTATGTAGAAAATATGTTGTTGTTATAACCTGTGTCAATATGACGTGATTTCTGATTGCATTGCTATAAAAAGCTAGGCAATAAAACACAAAAAGGTTTTTATTGCACTAAAAACAATAAATAATACTTAGGTAAACATAAGCACACTATGGCCAATGACAGTCACTTCCAATACTGTCTCTAAAATTGTTTTTTTATTAATATAGTAGATAATAATAACATTAAGAAAAAAATGATCAAGTGCGAGTCAAACTTGTGTGGAGAGGGTTTCGTACCATTCTGTTTTGGTATTTATTCTAATAAGTTCAACTAATTGTTCCAACACCAGTTTAACAGTTTGATTTTCGTACCTATTCGTCTCTTAAATTAAGCATTTATTTCGAAATGTAGCATTTGCCATCAATTATTGCTATTTCTATTTTTGTCAGCCTCGAAATTAAACCCCAAAATCGGAATTCTTTATAGTTTTACACCATACGTCCATGATTGGTTAACTAACTCAATAACATAAGGTACCGACCTACCTATGTACCAAATTACAATTTATTTTTTCGTGCAGTAGATTCGGAGAAAATTAGCTGTGTCAGACAAAGACACGACAGTGAACCTTTAAGGGTACCTACCGTTTTTCCATCACATGTACAGTACCCTAAAAATACACATTTTTCGATAATAAATACTCCGCTTTACGGAAAACCCGTTCTTTTATGGATTTTATAATTAGGTATTAAAAATTGTCTCTTATAAATGCAGATTTTTTAAAGATGATTGTATTCATCAGAAGGAACTCGCTAAGTAAACATGAAGGCTTGCTCTCTAGTTTTGTGTTTGCTGCTGGTAAATTTTGCGTATTCTTTGGGTAAGTTCCTAATAATTAATATAAATTGTCGTAATAGAAATTTGGCGCCCAAAAGTGACCATTTTATTATGTTAGGTATTTTATTGTATAAAGTGACCCTTGAATGTTGTGGTTCTTGGACATGCCAGTTTCCTCACGGTGTTTTCCTTCACCGATATGAGCGATGGCAAATCCACACATAACTAACAAGTTATAGGTGCGAGTCCGAGAAGATTCGAACTAGGTGTCGCCTGTTACCGTTTGGCCACCATCGCTCTATATAGCTCTACGGCTTATCACTCTGCGATATTAAATACTAAATGTCCTAAAACTCTTTATGCACTGTAGTTTCACTGGAAACATAGCCATTCAATCCGGAACTACATACATATTAATCTCCTAACCATACCTATTGAATTAAGTTTATTGCTTTTCCCAGCTGAATGTCCACCAGGAGAATACAACCCAGGGCCCGACTGTGGGCTGGAACCGTCATGCGCCGCTCGCAGTTCCCACGCTTATCCAAAACACTCGTGCGATTGTTGGTGCAACCCTGGAACTTACAGAATCCTGGACTCAAGCAACGCGTGCGTGGAACTCTCCGGCTGTCATTAGGGAAGGTTGTGTAGGTTATATCATGTTTGCAGTTTCAGTGCCACTCAGAATTTTGAACTTCAATCGTTGAAAATCCTGCGCGGCAATGCCCTGCGCTTGTCACCCTGATATGAGAAATGAAATCTTTAATTTCACTGGAAACATTTCCCTGCAATCCGGAATGACAAACGCCTAAATAATCACATACTTACGTAGTATCTGAGCCATAGCCATAGCTAGGATTCCCAGTGTCTAGGGTATCAGAAACTACGTTGATTGGGGGATCCACAGCACCCAGACATGGAACAGTTTTTTATTGCACAAATATTTATCTCGTAGCGAGATTCGAACCCGCAAACCCACGTTTTTCAGTCTGCTGTCATTGTTATTGTAGGTATATCGGCAGTGCCTATAAATAAGTTAATATATAGCGCAGATAAATGTGTAATTCTTAAAGAGGGTTTTCATTACTTACTTCCTTAACTCGTGTACAAATTAGTTTAATAGCACAAGAGCAAAGATAAAAAGAGTTGAAGCAAGGTCATATAAACATCGTCACTTTGAAGATAATTCATTACAAAAACATAATCCGTGGACGCTGGTCGGTTTCGCTTCAACATGAAGAGCTGGCTACTTATGTGTATCGTTTTTGTGTATTTTAATTACTCTGCAGGTGAGTAAAACACTTTGGTTACGTAATTTCTTTGAAGAAGCTACTCATTACAAATTTTAAAGCGGTTTTCCCACTTATTTGTTATTAATATCGAGTACCTACAGTAACTATTATAAACAGATACAGAATAATTACCTACAGATAGATAACATGTTTCTTGATTCACTACAAATTACGGTTTTTTCCCAACAACTCCCACTAAAACTGGCACCCCTGTTGGTGGTTAGGACAAATTAGTTATAATAATATTTTGTCATTATAATAAAGCTAAGTTTGAAAGTATGAAATTACAGGGTGTGTCAAAATGTAATAGGTAAATAGGCTAGGTAATAGTGCTACACCTTCAACAACATTATTGCTTTCCATCGGGTGTGATTGTGGTCCAACGCTAGTCTGATCAGCAGTAAAAGAAACCTGTCCTTACTTAGATCAGAAACGTAAGCTTCACAAAATCGGGTTGAAGTATCAGGCAACCAGAAATTATTGCCGTCAATATTACATCTATATTATATCAAACCACAATAATCATCTTTACCACCTTTGTAAAACACTTCTATTAGTTCATTATTTGGTTTAACTTATAAGGTTAATACCTATTTATCTGGTGTGTCTGCTAAAAAATACTGATTCCTATGTCACAGGATGACGCGATAGGTAAACATATACCTACAAAAATAAATATATAAAGAAATTTACTTATTACAATTTCGCATGCTACATTCTTCATTTTCTTGAGATAAGATTCAGCTTTTTACTTAGTTGAGCACCTACATAGAGATACGTAGAAGCGCCTTTTGTGCCAAAATCCCTAAGGCAGCGGCGAACAAAGCATCTTTCATTTCAATAGATAGGAAAATGTATAGGTTCGTATACCTATTGCTGCCTCAGCCTTTTTAGTTGATATTTCACAAGCACCAATTTCCAAGAAATAGATGCTTACACACTTACCTAAGCCTAGAGTTTCTCTATTTTTATAAATCTAGCTTGCCCGCGGTTCAGCCGCGTGGCGTGGGATACAATTTATCACGGTAAGAAGTAAGTAGGTATTTATGTCCTTCTACAGGTCATAGAATTCTTTTAAAGGTCGGTTCAGCGGTTTAGGCGTGAAAAGCTAAAAAAAGCTTTACTCTCGTATTTTGTAGGCACCTAAATATTTTTAATCTCACTATGTTTTTTTTACTTATACTGTCCCACTGCTGGGCAAAGGTCTCTCCCATTTTTTCCAGATATCTCGATCCCCCGCAACCTCAGGTATACCTACCTACCACAATATCAATTAAATGCTGTTCGTTTGTAAGCGCATACTGGTCTACTGAATTACTGGACTATACGGTTTTTAAGTTACCCTGAAAATTTGGAAGGAACTCCGTGCACAGGATACTGAGGATACTTTTTATTGCGAAAAACTGAAGTTCACGTTAGTGGAACCGCGGGGCAGAGCCAGTTGTGAACAATAATTACACCCATCGAGAGATCATTCCCAAGATATTAGACACGTTTTTGTAGCTCCATATCGAATTGAGCGTCCGTTTGCTACGGTTTTTTGTCTTCTATACTTACACGTGACGATGACCGGTCTGAGTACAATAGAGATGAGTAAATAATAAACCTACAGAGTAGCAGGTATACTTACCTACCTACTAACAAATAAAAATTACGAGTAACTTGGTACAGTTAGCGGCAAAAGTTGCTGAACATTCTAATTTTTCAATTGAACACAGATTGGCTACTTACCTACGCATTTGGAACCTTGACAGTGTTCAGCTAATTTTGTGACTGACTGTACATACCTGCTAAACAATTAGACACTGATCTGTACTCTGCCTTTGGCCATAGGTAATTAATTATTTGGTGATTGTGTAGGTACCTAAATTGTTTAGGTATTTTAATTAGTTTTGCACATTAAGTACCGTGCATGGAAGGACTCGAGCTAAATAGCATAAGGATGAAATGCTGTTCGTTGGAAATTGCATCATTTGGGAAAGACTGGAAAAATATTTTTTAAAAAGAAATTATTTTACGGAAAGAACACTATCGCGATAAAAAGCCCTATGTTTTTCTTCAGGGTTTGAACTAACTTCACACCGAATTTCATCAAAATACCTTACTCTATGTAATTTTTACGTGAACGAGTAATAAACATCCGTCTATTCTTTCTCGAAAACTCAATGATATATTAGTAGGATAACGTACCTAGGTACCCAATGCATTTTTTTTCAATTTCAGCCGAGTGCCCACCAGACCAGTACAACCCTGGTCCTGACTGCACATTCGAAGTGATCTGCGGACGCAGGAGCGCCCACTCCTCCCGGCAGCACTACTGCGACTGCTGGTGCAACCCTGGCCTGTTTAGAGATACCGAGACTTTTAAGTGCGTTAAGGAATGCCCTTGATGTTACTGGAACAGTGATGCCAGTCTGATTCTTAGTAGTTAGACAAATAAGCCAAATCAAATACCCCCTAGCCAAATTCGATGTGGAATCTTTGTAAACAAACCGTCCAAAATTTTTATCACAGTGGAATATTTGCAAAGGGGTAGGTAAATAAGTTAAAATTAGACTGGTAATAAAGTGCTAAGGCTGTGACTGTGGCAACTAATATATTTTCTAAATGACGAGTGCAGTAGGTACCTACATTGTCGCTCAGGATTTTCTGGGCGGTATGGATCTCTACTGGGAAAGCTTGAGGCTACCATCGAGGCGAGTGACTTGCTCGTCTTGCACTCAGCTTCATTATGAAAAAGTCAGTGAGTAATTTTATGTTAGGGAAAACCAATGTTCCAAGGCTTAAATTCAAAATCGTGGTCAAACGCACGAACAAAGGAAAAACAGTAGGAAGTTAAAAAAGTTAAATAAATGTTGCTAGGTAGTAAATACAATTATTTCATGACTAAGCTAATTATGTTTTAAATTATACAGTGTGCATGGAATATTTAAAGCAATTGTAATAAATGCGATTCGAATCGGTTTCGTCGAGTATCATTTACATTAGTTCTACGAACATTCTAAACTGTAGATTTTGAAGTAGTTCGGAATCAATTAGCACAAGTTTAATTGAAAACTAATAGAGTCAGGTGTGTCTGAGAAACACTATTATTTTGTGTGACAAAAACTGAGAAACGAATAATCACATGTAAAATGTGGAACGAGCTTCCTCAACAAGTCTTTCCGCTGTACTACAAAGTCCTTCAAGATGGGTGTGAAAAGATTCCTTCATGGTTCGGCAACCTCTTGTGTTGCTAATGTCCATAGGCGACGGTGACCGCTTACCTACTATCAGGCCGCCTTCTTGTTTGTCAAACGTTCATTAAAAAAAATAGTCGTAAATTTTGGTCTAAGTTTAAAAATTCCGTTGGAAGATATTAATATGTGTAAGGTACATATATACGTAACAATACCTGCATAATAATTACGAATCTTTAGTTAAACTTTGGTAACACTCTTAATGTTGCGAATTTCCACAGGTGACAATAACCTCTCAGGTGGTCCGATTCCTTGTTTGACAAGTCCATTCTACTTATAGAAAAAAATGTTTGATTTCTTCGAATCGAAGCATGGATCTATCTTTCTGTGAAGGAAAACGGAAAACATCGTGATGAAATCAGATTTTGGTGGAAAGGAATTTTCTAGTGCTCGCCTGGCTAAAATCTGGTACCACCTATCGGCGTATTTCGGCAGCTTCACTTTAGAGCCAGTTCCTAGTCCAGTTGCAGTGTGGCGACACTTTCGACCATATCGTTCCCTAACATCAGGTGACCTGGTAGTCAAACGCTGCTTTGCAAGACCTAAAACTAATAGGTACATACCTATATTAGGTACCTATAACAGCATAGGTGGGTATTACCACAGTAAAGTAAGAACAGTAGGATAGCTAAGGCCGCTCGAAGAGTTAATTGCCTACTCTTGCGGTGATGCATAGGCGGCGCGTTCCGTACTGTGTGTATGGCCGCCGCCCCGTCCGCGGCCCCGTTCGTTTGTGATTGTGTGCGTGAAAAGTGCGAGCGTACATGGCGCCGCTACTCTCGCACACATTCAGACCGGCGGTGGCTGAACTACTACTCTTTACTATGGTATTACCTATAGTTTGATGTTCTCAGAAGCTTCATCGCGTCTAGAAACCTGAGAGTCTGAAGTGAGTGAATATTGATCTTATTTTCCAGTTTGTTATCTCGAAGCGACCCACTTACACATTTAGGTATGACGTCAACCTATCTAGGTTTATCTTTGACGCAGGCGGCGATGCATTGAATCTGTAACTGGTTATTTTACGTTGTTCTATATGCTTTTGAAGGAAGGTGGTAGGGTATTTTCTAGTACTCGCCTGGCTAGCTACCACCCTCTTGTTAAGAATCTGTCGCCAAGCACCTATCGGTGTGTTCCGGCAGTCTCACTTGAGAGCCAGTTCCCAGCCCAGGTGTAGCGTGGCGCCACCTTCGACCACATTGACACTTAACATCAGGTGACTTGTTGTCAAACGCTACCCTGTAAATAGTAAAAAAAAAGGAAAAGAAACGCTATGAAGCGTTTTGCTTCCACATTCATCATACGTAACGCTAAAAAGTGAAACCCCTTGCCAGTCTAAAGAACTTTTCCGATCGCTATTTAATTTGTGTTGTGAATTTTCATGTCTTGAAATGCATAGATAAGCTGACTGTGCCGAAAAATTTACAGGAATATCAATAAAACTTACACCCACAAACGCCGGTCTTATTGCTCAAAGCAATTTCTACCAGACAACCCAATGGTAGGTATACGTCATCATAGTCTTTTATAGAGCTCCTGCAATCACAAACATTAAACATCGTACTCTAAATGTAAGTTACTAGGTATTAGGTACTCTAGTCATTCAGCCAAGCACAACCAACCAAGAGAAAACTTATTAGTAATGCTTATTAAAAAATATCGGACTGTAAGATGACAAAAAAGCTTGGGATTTAGTGAACTTGCTCCAATTCAATCAATTAGGAATAGGAATAAAATTAGCAATGTGATCGCGCCAAAAAAATTACCTGCCGCGCGTTTCTTGCCTGTTCTTTTGCCGGCGTAAGTAGGTTGGAACAGGCGTAGCTAGTTTTAAGTTTGTCATTTTAAAGTGATCCCAATGTATCCTATTAAATAAAAAAAAAATTGAATTTTAATTTGAATCATCATCACCATTTGATCGCCACCATGAACGGCTGGAAGACGCTCTGTAAGTAGGTAGGTAGGTACTCTAGTAAACTAATGTAAATAGAAAATAAACGTTATCGGACGAAATTGATAAAATATTCAGTCTCAAAACAGCCCCCTTATCTTAAATCGGATAAATCTAGCAAGCACTTAAAGTAAGCCCACTTACCTATTTATCCAGCGCTCGGGAGAGGTAAGCCTAGAGACATTACTCACCCAAGTCCGAATCTGTTTTTCTCAACAAACTTAGGCGGAGGCCACATAAACCCGACCAGTCTTCGATGCCTCTCAGAACCAGCAGGGCTTTTATTTTTATTTTATTTAGTTAGGAAATCCAACAGCGTTCCAATTATAAAACAGACTAAACATTTGTTATACAATAAGACCAAAATAGAATTACAATAAAATCTAAATTGGTTTGTTTCCTAAAATAATCGCAGTCTCTAAAAAGGTATTCCAGTGAACTCCAATTAGAGTAACTTAACTATTTTTTCCTTGTTTTAAACTGCCCACACCACCAATCCACACTGCTGGGTAAAGGTCTCCCCCAATTCCTTGCATACAAGTCGATCCCCGCAACCTCAGATAAATTGTAGGAAATATGAATAAGGCGACGCACCACCTCGCTAAGGTAGGTTCCGAAATTTTTACATTGACTCGCTCACTTTCATTCTTTCGGATAATTATCCTATTTAAAATCAATATTTGACGTGTTTTAAAATCCGAATATACAGTATTGTCAGGTTTTTTTCTCTTTCACTTCTTACAGTACAGACAGAATAGCTTTTGACTACTTATGTTACCTGCTGTTAAGTGACGGTGTGGATGAAGATGAAGCCACGCTATACCTGGACTGGAAACTGGCTATCACGTGAGGCTGCCAGAACTTACCTACTGTCGATAGTTTCTTAATCTCTCGATCGTTTCTTGTGTGGTAGCTAAACAGAAAAAAGTGTTTTAAAAATCGGGTAGCGTTTGACCATAAGTCACCTGATGTTAAGTGACGATGTGGTCGAAGACAGCGCCACGCTACACCGGGACTGGAAACTAGCTCTCAAGTGAGGCTGAATTCACTTTCTTTACAGTTTACGAAATGCACGACCGGTTTAATTGAATGGAACCGGCGACCAGAACAATAAACGTGTAGGTATGTAGTCCCAGCCTTACTGTGCGTAATAAAAAACGGCATGAGAAATAGTTAAATCTGCATACCGCAGCCCTTAATTTCGAAATTGCGTGGTGTCCCTACGCTTGTCAGAATTGATTATAGCAATTTAGTGGAATTTGTAAGTATTTATTTAGTTTCTGTCGCTGACGGCCGACGACTTGGCGAAAACCTCCGCTACGGAATTGAATAACATATTAAATGTTAAACTAAGTTTATTTATTTTTATTATAAATCTATGCACAGGTGGAGGAACTGGCCCAAGCTAGTCATATA
The DNA here is from genome assembly GCA_931315375.2 of Opisthograptis luteolata. Taxonomy (NCBI): domain Eukaryota; kingdom Metazoa; phylum Arthropoda; class Insecta; order Lepidoptera; family Geometridae; genus Opisthograptis; species Opisthograptis luteolata. Next base: position 4,233,480 of record OV928038.1, on the reverse strand, counting down.
AAAACAAAAAAAGGAATAAGACTGCACATTGGAGATGTAAAAAAGCCTCTACAGAACATTGAAAAAAATCTGTACATATGATCTGGTAATTTGATGAATTAGTTTAAGTTATCTATGACTTAATGATTGCTGATTAATACGGTTTCAGACGTTCCACAGCATGTAATATTTCAATTTAAAACGGATTTAAGTAAATTATCATACTCGTAATATCCACGCTACGAAAGTCTAGAAAAATGCTAGAGATTTTAAAGATAAAGAACTAATTATATCCCTTAGTTTCACCCACATGACGATTCATACATGAACCACACAAGAAAAAGTAGTCTATGTTACTCTCTAGCCCATATATACTATCTCTATCAAAAAAATCACGTCTATCTGTTGCTATGTGAAAGACCTACAAACCATCAAAAAAAAACAATTTCAAATTTATAATAATACCAACTATAATAAATGTGGTAGCAATTAGTACGTAAAAAACTCAACGTTATTGAAATTTCTAAAGAAAATAATGTACCTAAGTATACAATTTTTGTCTAAGTTTGCGTAGGTAATTTCTTTTCATTAGTAGAGAAAAGGTTAAAAGAAAAGTACATAAATTTGCAGGCTCCTGTAGGTCGTATTTAAGTGGGTGGTAGAGTGGGCGTCCTTTATTAAATGCTCGGCAGAAGACAATGTAGTGGGAGTAAGTATCTGTTATCAATGAATGTATGACCCATCTGATGACCGATGTGACGCAATCAGAGAATAGCCGACTAGGAATCATGATGTCACGGGTTCGATTCTCACTTTCTCGGGACATATTTTTATGCATTGAAAAATAAAATTTTATGTAGAACACGAAGATATTTGCATGAAAAAAAAGCGCAAGTATTAAAATTTGTTCTGTGTCTGGGTGTTGTGGATCCCCAATCCGCGTAGTATCTGATACCCTAGATACAGGAAATCCTAGTTAGGGGTCAGAGCTACGTATGTGATTGGTCGGGTATTATTGATATTAAACTAGCTGTTCGCCGCGGTTTTACCCGCGTGGGCTACAGTTTACCATTCAAAAATCCTGTCTTAGTATATAGGTACAGTCAGCAACAAAAGTAGCTTATCATACTTAATCTTTCAAATGCGTATTAGATCAGCAATGTTTGTTATTTTTTACAACTTACAAGTTTAGCGTTTTGTCACAACTCCATACACTTTATGTTAAGTGATGATTCGGTCAAAGGTTGGTGTTTAAGGTGCTAAAGTAAATCGGAAAATGTGTTATTGTTCAGTGACTTTTGTCGTTGACCGTACCTACATCCCTATGCACCAAGACAAACATACCCTCAAAATTTCAACATAAAGAATATTGACATAAAGAACATTGACAGGTTGTTGTGTATGAGAGATTTAAAAAAAGTTTGAATGCCATTATTATTAAATCCAAAATCGAAGCCATGGTTCATAAGAACGGATTTCGCTATCTCTCATAGTTTCTGACTTCCCCCTACTGACCCATTTGGATTGATCACCCTGTCTATAGAAGATGAAGATGCTATGCAAATAAACAGGCATAGCATAGCTACTCCAACCAAGTTCAAAACAGATTCTACACTCAATTTCATAGCTAATTTACCTTCAATAAGAAAATCACGTCAGGAATCGTACGTCCCCCTTCCAACAGAAATATCGTGGGTTACACGCGTCGGAGCCCTTTGGCAAGAGCCCTAGAACCTACCCGCATGTGGTTTGGGTACCTTTTGTGCGGCCGGACGCGACCCGGCGCCGGCTGTAGGCTTATTATCGCCCATAAGCAGTGATCCATTGGAAAGAAAGCTTGCGCGCTTGTTTGCTCGCCGCGCTGGTTAGGCTTGTCAAGGGGGAGTACGACTGCTGATAATTGGGGCTTATTATAAGCATTTTTCTCTGTAATTATGATAGCAAAAAAATCTAGTAAAAATATATGTTAATCTACGTGATTAGCAGAGAGAGAGGGCCTTGAGAATAAAATATACAAGAAATATATACATATTAACCAAATGTGTAAAATGCCCACGTATTGGAAGCTGCAACCATTTTTCGCTGGATCTGTAAATAACAAAGGCTTCTTATTACTACAACATATCAAAAAATATAGTACCCAGAGGGCTATCAAGCTATTTTTTGAAAATGTTGTCTTAATTATTTTTAGGGATCGTTTCAACGTTTTCGTTACTCCCAGACCGACGTCAGGTCTGTCGCCAGCAGGGCGAGGCTGTGGATACCAAAGCCTTAAGTCAGCTTGCTGACCTACTAAGCTTGTGCATGACTGGTAACCACGTTGTAACACAGAGATGAGGCCTATGTGTAATACCGTAAGCGAGCAATTCTTTCGGCAGCTTATTCGCCCATGGTTCGCAAACCTTTAAAGCGCTTGACTTTTAGCCCTTGTAATTATTATGACAGCCGTAATTGAGGGCTTTGTCAAATATGTATTAGCGAGCTGAGTGCCGGAGTACAGGTTTAATGTGGAAACTTGGTCCGCTTGGTTGGTTTATCAAAAGATGAGGTGTTACATTCCTTTTTTTAAATCTAACTTTTATTATGTCATACATTTATTTATATTGTTTTTCCAGTCTCGCATTTGATTTGAATGTATTAGAAAACGTAACGAATCTGTGACAGTAGGGGACGCATGTTCGAGCACACCTCATAATTCCTTTCAGAGGAGACAGTGACCTACATTAAGCCCCTGATAATGTTTGCCCCATATTCTATTGTGTGCGATCGGCCGCCACCTACATTAGGCACGCCACTCAGCCGTGCGATGTCAGAGTGCGATGATAGGTCGTCTCGTCTCGGGTGCACCACTGTCGGAAGCTCGAGCCGAATAATCGCATCGATCGCCAAAAAACTAACCCACATACGCACTGGCAGCGTAGCCGGAATTATTAATCGTGAGGAGTAAGGGGGCGTAGCGTAGGGCGCAGGCGCGGGCATCTAGCGGGCACTTCGCGATGTCAGCTCGCGCTCTCCGGCCGCGTCCCGCCGGCGGCGCGATGCGCGAGCTTTCGGCCCCGCGGCCGCAAGCGCCGCGCTAACCTGTACCCATGCAGTGGCGAAAACTTACCAGGTTGAAGTCTTCGCCGGGCGGACAGTCGCGCGCTCGGAGGATGCTCTGCTGCGGCCGCAGGAAGGTATGCGATCCGATCGATATCGCGCGCCGAAACCGTCGCCCCTCCCGGCCCGGACGCCGACGTTCGACGACCCCGCCGCTAACGTCTCACCACTAACACGGTGCTCTTTTATCTTTTAAGTCTCTTGTGATCACCTTAATCCCAAAATTGTAAATGATTCTCCGAAATCTGGTGCCTTTCAGTCATGAATTCTTTCAGCCCATCGGCTGGCTAAGAATAAAAATGTGATTGCGCGTATAAAATCCTTAAAATCCATCATGTTAGTCTAATTCTATATATTAAAAAAAGTCTTATAACGAGACAGCGTGTCAATGACCTAACCAATTCCGTAAACATAGTTAATCAAATCCATTAGTTAATTACCATTTAAAGCGGCTATTAAAGAGACGGTGATTAGTCCAGGCCGTAAGAATGTGGGACCATCTTTTCAAGTCTGTCGACTATTGTCCGACGAGTTTGATGGCGGGGTCGAGCCTATTTTAACCCCTTTACAATACATAAGGCTTGTACTATTTTGGAAACACTCCTTGTATATGATTTAAGTGTTGTGTCCCAGTTGGACGCCCGGGTCTCACTCAGTAAACTTACTCCGCAGCCACAGAGGGGCCAATCAGCGAGTAAAAAAATGTGTATTAAAATAGCTAGTACGCGAAGTATGTCTCAAAGTATTTCTGAGTACTGTATGTTTATTAATTTTACAGGTCTTATTAACAAGTTTTTTTTATTTTTAAAACAGAGGTTGCAACTACCTAGTAAAAAGGCTTTTGCATTTTTTCGACATACCTTGTACCTATGTTACCATACGCTTTTTTAGATTGCAGTTACAGGTAAATATAGTTGTCATTGACATTTTCAGCTTGATTTTGTAACCAGTATTTATAGTTTGCGGGTAGCCATAGATTAAACGTTCCCGCAGCATCTCGCCATCTTGGAGGTGCAAAGACGTTATGGAACCGTAATGGTCGAGTTTATGCATACATTATGCATTTTAAATGTTTGCTCTATTGGTTAGATTTATTTTATGATAATGCTATTTTAGTTGTTGAACGTTGAATTACTGTAGCTATTACAATGATTAATGATTAAACGAACTTACCTGTACGTGAAGTTCTATCATAATTGTACGAGCGCCGAGACCGAAGAGATTAGTACCTGTAGTTAATAGTTATATACACATGTAGTATCGCGTAGTTCTCACCACTCTTGCACTTAGTTGAGATTTTTTTTTTTTTTTTTTCTGTGGGTACCTATATTTTTCCCATTTCTACTTCGAGTTGGCCGTCGCTGGTCATTTAGTTTAGAGCTAGACCCAAATCCTTACCTCATTGATGTATTACCGGTGTAGAATTAGGGTACTTGGGGGGGTGGGATGTACTAATCTCTTCGGTCTCGGCGCTCGTACAATTATGATAGAACTTCACGTACAGGTAAGTTCGTTTAATCATTAATTGTACTTCGCGCCGAGACCTCGAGATTAGTACCTGTAGTTAATAGTTATATACACATGTAGACTTTGAGAGTATTATCGGGAATAGCAGCAATGATAAAATAACAATAATTTCAAAATTACAATTATTTATTTAAATAATTTAACTTGAAAATACAAATAAGCCAGATTATTCTTATTCGTAATGGTTAAAACATTTCGCTTAATTATTTTAATCAAGTCTAAACAAAAACTAAACGCTTAAGTAGGTATATAATTATGAAAATTAACATATTCTCAAAGAATTAATTAGTAATAGTTTAATCATTAGGTATAAGCTGATTTTGATTATGGTTTATGATTGAATTAGCTAAGGCAGAATCAATATTGTCGTTGATAATAGTTCTCTGATAGAATCTAGCAAAAACTGTAGAATTTCTACTCCATCCAGCAGTGTTACGTATTGTGTCCAAGCTGACACCGGCCGCATACGCTTTTGATACGGCCGCGTGCCTTGTACTATAAGCGCTAAATACATTCGTGTTGACACCGCACATGCCGAGCGTACGTTTTATCCAACGACTGAGCGTTTGTGCTCCAACCGGCTTATGGGGTTTTCTAATTCCAACGAATAAAGTGTCAGATTCTGATGTTCTTAATGACGAGGTGCGTTCTATATAGCTTAAAAGTGTAGTGGCTGGGCAAATTCGTGGTTTTTCAGTGAAAAATGGCAATTGCAAAACGGGCTGATTATTGCCTGGTTTAGAAGTTTTGATTAAATCTGGTATTTTAATGGTTATACGCTGTGAGTGACTATGAATATTTGAGACATTGATTTTCGACAGAGTTTGAATTCTATGCGCCGTCGAAAGAGCTAGTAGTGTAACAGTTTTGAGCGCAAGCTTTTCTAAAGATAACTCTTCGTTTGGCAACCATGTACTCAGTTGGTCTAGTACTAGGTTTGTATCCCAGGTGGCATTATATTTGGGCCGCGGTGGTCTCATTCTAAACACTCCTTTTAGAAACCTCTTCAGCCGATCATCGTTAGTCAAGATTGGACCTAATATTAAACAAAGAGCCGATCTGCAAGAATTCAAGCTCCCATATTGATAACCGTTGGTGAATAATTGAGTTAAAAAGTAAATAACCGTAGGTACAGACGCACTGTAAACATCAACCGAATTGTTTTTGCAAAAATCCCACCATTTTTTCAGACAAACATCGTACTGTCTCATGGAGTTTGGCGATAATGATTCTAACATAATATCTAATGATGACATTGGGATGCTTCTCCTTGAAAATGCGTTCCTGATAATATGCCTGCCACCAGGGTAATCGAGTTGTGTATCCGCCGATTGCTGGAATGAGAGAGTAAGGCGTGATTTTTAGGGGGAAATGTTATCATTTCTGAGACTAAAAGTGACCTAAACACGGGGTACCATGGCTGTGATGGCCAAAAAGGCACAATCATGATACCTTGTGCTTTGTCAGTTATTATCTTTCTAAGAGTTTTCAATATGACCGAGAGGGGTGGAAATGCATAAAAGAAGTAACTGGACCATGAAACGGTAAAGGCATTTATAGCGAATGCATCTGGATCTCTGTGCCAGGATATATATATGTCACATTTTTTATTTACGCGTGTTGCAAATAAATCAATTTCTGGTGACCCGAAGGTGTGTTTTACGGTTTCAAAAGCCCAGTCCGATAGCTCCCATTCTATGTCAGGATGGTTTCTCCGGGATTCAAAATCTGCTATTTTATTATCACTAGATTTTATATAGGAAGCTACCACAAATAGTTTTCTACTTTCGCACCAATTCCATATATCACGAGTTATTTGTGTCAGGTGAGGGTATTGTATACCTCCCATTCTGTTAATATAAGCCATTGCCGTTGTATTATCGACGCGTAATAATACCTGGCTATTGAAAAACTTATTTGCGAAAACTTTTAGAGCGAAAAAAGCAGCAAGAAGTTCTAGACAATTGATATGTTGGTCTTTCTCAGTAATCGACCATTGACCGCTAGCGGTTCGTCCATTGCAGGTAGCACCCCACCCCGTAGTTGAGGCGTCAGAATATATCTCAGCCTGAAATTCATCGGTTCTTATTTTATGAACAGAATGATCAACATTATCTAGCCACCAGTTAAAATCAGGTTGGAGTGATTCAGGTAAACTCATGAATCTGTTATAGTCATCATGATTTTTTAAGCTGAGATATTTACAACGTTCCATCTCTTTAGTGTGTAGCCACCCGTATTCAATAGCTGGACAACAAGACACTAATGACCCTAAAAGTTGTGCAAATGCCCTGATTTTACAACGTTTTAATTTTGAAAAGGATTCTAATTGTGTTTTGATACGTGATCTTTTCTCGATAGGTAAGCAGAGCTGTAGATTGCGAGAATCTATTATCATGCCTAAGAATTTGCATTTAGTTGTAGGTAACAAAACGCTTTTATCTTCATTTACTATAAAACCGAGTGACGTCAATAAACCTCTGGTCGTACTAATATTCTTGAGGCATTCCTGGTAGGAATTCCCTAGTAAAAGCCAATCGTCTAAATAGACGGTAGACAGAAATCCCGCAAAACGTAGTACCTTCATTATAGGCTTGGTTATTTTTGTAAAAATATAAGGCGCAGTATTGAGGCCGAATGGTAGAACGGTGAATTCGTATAGTTTATCTTCGAAAAAGAATCGTAGGTACTTTCGAGATTCTTCGTGTATTTTAATTAAAAAATATGCATCCTTGAGATCAAGTGTAGCCATTTGACAATTATATGTAACGAGCTTTAGCGCTGTTCTCAGATCTTCTAATTTAAAATGATCGGTTTTAATAAATTTATTGAGATTTTTTAAATTCAAAATAAAACGCATGCTACCATTCGGTTTCGGTACTAAGAAAATACTTGATATAAATTGATTATCACATTGGCGACATTCTGATATGGCACCAATTTTAAGTAGGTTATTTATGGCCTCTGAGTAATGAGTCTTTTCATTGTTAGTATAAACCGGTTTTATAGGGAGCGAGAGTTGTACAGGAGGTGACGTAAACTGAATTTTATATCCATTTATCCAAGATAATATAGTGCGGTCATTTGTGATGAGCGACCACTGACGAATGAATTGAGATAAACGACCTGCGTACTTAACTGGATCTAGTAACGGCGACGTGGATACGCCGTCGTGGGTTGAGGCTGTGACATTCTCGATGGCTGCGCGTGCGGCGGCTGGTGAGGCGGGAGCGCTGGCGGGCGGTAGGGCGCGCGTGCTGCAGCAGGCTCGCGGCTCCGCGGCGCGGGGGGCGCCGTCCCCGCGGGCTGTCTGCGCGCCTGAGGGGGAGCCTTGCGGTTTAAAGATCTTGAAACCGGCCCTCTGAACTTCGTATTCGCCTTGGAGCTTGTTTCAGCCTTCAGGTCCGCTCCTGATCTATTAACAGCTTTCGCTGATTTCAAAGTCTCCGTCAAGTTTTCTCCGAATAAGTAGGTATCTACTTTAGTATTTTTGAGGTGCTCTTTTAAGTCGTTCTTCAGTGCGAAAAGGATAAAATTTCTTCTCGTGATGGAATCAGCATGTTGAATATCACACAAGATACGAATAATATCCATTAGTTTTTGTAACATATCGTTATTTTTATTTTTCGCAATTATTTGTGCGTTTATAATTTCGCATAAACATGCAATCGCACTGCTTAATTGCTTTTGCTTGTTTTCAATTCCCTTGTCGCGTTTAACGGCGGTGTCCACGATGGCCGCTTTAATTTCAGGGTTGATCTTAGGAGCATCAACTTGAACACAGTTTGCAGGTAGCACGTATTTTAAAATTAAATCCTTACGCGTATCTCTACTGAGCCCTTCTTTAGCTATGTGTAATAAGCGGTTCGCAAGTTCACTGCGTATTTCTGGTCCAAGTTTTTCCGTACAAGATGGGTCGTCACCCAGGATTTCTAGAATCTCGGTATCTAAGTCGGTGGTATCATTACTAGTAGTATGCTCTTCGGGAGGCACTTCTGCCGAGGTACTAGGGCCTGGTTGAGGCTCAGGTGAATTTTGCTTAGAACAATCATCAGCGACTTGACCCTCTGGCCATTCCAATAACCAGTCATCTGGTCGTAACGCAGGCGTATCTGTAAATTATCATAGATATGATAATTTAATATGATGTTGTGAATACAACAAAGATTGAGAGTTGTGGTTATGACAGTAGATTTAGATAGGCAAGCAATTGAATCAGTAATATTATTTTTTAGCCATATGGAATGAAAAGGTATCAAACAAGTTTATAAGTAAGTAATAAACATAAGTTGTTAAGGTTAGGTCATAATCCCCAGCGGAAGAGACGCCAACCATATTCAATGCGTTGGGACAGCCCCAGTGACTGTCCCGGTTGCGTAACATGGTGCTACGTAAATACGTAGGTACTCACTTTGAAACTTACAAGGGTTTGTAAAACGAATCATATATTTTAGGCAAATACCTGCGTCTAAGTTGTCGTCGGACAACACCACTTCAGCTGGATCAGATTCCTCACTTTGTCGTTCACGGCAAATTTTTTGTTGAAGCTTTTTAATTTTGTTTTTGTAACGTTCAATTTCTTCTTCGCGAGACCTCTTCCGTTTCGGCATATTTTATATATTGCGAGAAACTGAGTCTTTTACGTCTGGAGTGGTCGAGCACTTAAATGCGAATGACCAGCGACGGCCAACTCGAAGTAGAAATGGGAAAAATATAGGTACCCACAGAAAAAAAAAAAAAAAAAATCTCAACTAAGTGCAAGAGTGGTGAGAACTACGCGATACTACATGTGTATATAACTATTAACTACAGGTACTAATCTCGAGGTCTCGGCGCGAAGTACAATGATGCATTTAAATATCAAATTTTGGTATTTTGTTATTTATATCCTACATACTCATTAAACGAATATATTGGTAAGTACAGTCGGCGACAAAAGTAGCTGATCAAACTCGATTTTCCGAATGCGTTTTAGATCAATAATGTTTGTTTTTTCTTACAACTTACAAGGTTGCGTTTCACTATAACACAACACACATGACGTTAAGTGATAATTCGGTCGAAGGTTGGTGTTTAAATGATAAAAGAGGATCAAAAAAATGGTTTTTGTTCAGCGACTTTTGTCGTTGACTGTACCTAATTGACTTTCAATTATCAAAAATTAAAATTAAAATGTAACTACCATTATTTCTTTCGGACACAATTTATAAACAGGAATTATATGATCATCAATTATTATCGAATAAAAATATTATTGTACGATGTGACATTTAGGCCCAGCGCAAATAGGCAGACTACATAATAATATATGGCAGCACTCGGTAATTACTCTACAAAACTTAAAGAAACCAAACATATTTATCAAATTAATCTAATAACGGTATACCATTTCCATTACCATTTTCTAGTACTCGCCTGGCTAGCTACCACCCTCTTGTTAAGAATCTGTCGCCAAGCACCTATCGGTGTGTTCCGGCAGCCTCACTTGAGAGCCAGTTCCCAGTCCAGGTGTAGCGTGACGCCATCTTCGACCATATCGTCACTTAACATCAGGTGACTTGTGGTCAAACGCTACCCTGTAAATAGTATTAAAAAAAACCATGATATGACAATCACTCGTTAATTTTAATTTAAATTAGATCATTATTTACCAATAGCAAGCAATGGGGTTCCGCCCGTCAAACTGGCCTTTTCAAACACAAATGCAATCAAATTTTGATTGAACTCGATATCAATCAATCATGCCAAAGGATCCCAATTAATTATAATTTGGGAGTTTGTAAGGGAAATTGAGGCATGACATAAAGAATGAAAACACGTTGATATCAACCTAACCATAGGTAGGTATATCACTTTTGAAAAGAAAAGCTTATTGCATTGAAAAAGTATGCAAAGACTTATGATTTGGTCATCAAACCCAGATGCCCAGATGTTACTGTCGTTAGGATTCATTCGTAACCCAAGGGCACCCTTTAATGTCTTACGTCTGACATTGAAAAGGAATCAAATAGCTGGTCATTAACTTTAAGTACTTGTAACTTAAACCTATGACTTTGTTCAGTATACTTTTTGCTTTATGGACTCATTCAGTTTAACTGAATTAAATAGACTTTCGTCACAGTTACAGTTACATGCATAGTTTATTTTAGAAGCCGTGTTTTAAAATGACCAACGAAAACAAAATGTCACAAAAACACAATCGCGTTGTAAACAAGTTATTTTATATACATTATGTCTAAATTTTAACTACCAAGTCTCAACCGTAGGTATATGACATAGAACTGTTACTTTGTTATATATGTGACAAAAAGGTTAGCTTTTTCTAATCAAAGTAGGTACGTTAGCAATTTAGACATGAACGTTTCTTCAATGAATTAAATTATTTAATTTGTAGGTATAATATACAGACCAAGTTACATCCAATCAGAGAGTAGTTAATAAACATCATAGCTGTAGCGCATTTTTTACAAAGAAGTCAATTAATTGCCGTTTACGTAATCTCTAGAGATTTTTTAAAATGTTTTCAATAAAAATTATATAAGCTATTTAAGTACGTAATTCGTGACCATAGTCATATTACTTGATCGACTGAATCATATTTTAGTTATACACAAATTGAAACTTCACATTACTAAAACGTTTTTGGAAAGTAGGTCGTTTCAATAACATTGTTTCAAAGTGGAGAATGAAGTTACAATTATATTGAATTTTTACTGAAGTTTATTGAGGGCATACAAAGTACTATTTAAATAGCTGCATGAAAAAAATCAGGAAAAATCGCAGGGAGTCGATAGATGCAAATGGCTAATAGCCGTTTATGGTGGCGTTCAAGGGGGAGGCCTATGTTCAGCAGTGGACTTCTTCCGGCTGATGATGATGATGATGATGATGATGAAAAAAATAGCGAAACTTTATTGGAATTATGTAAAACTGTCCTAAGGACGTTGGACCTCAAACATTCAGGGTTCCGTAATCAAGTTAGTCGGTAATATGACAATGAAAATTCTGATACATTACTTACAAGCTTTTAGGTTTTTTTTTGTGGAAATATATAGTAGGTACGTCAGATGACTTGTGGTCAAACTGTAAAAATACTTATAAAAATACCAAAATAAGGTATGCAATTCCTGAAATTTCTAAGAGCACAGTGGCGCCGCAAAGCTTGACGGCTGCAGCTTGTAAACAATTAAAATAAAATTGACAAGCCGTAACTAACATGTGTAAGGAACTAAATTGAGTAATACTCAAAAATTAACGCTTGTTACCGGCTTATGTCGCCTACCATTATGTAGGTCAGCCGGGGCGAAGGGGCGATCGAAGGCCACTTCGCTTATTTATAAACAAACTATAATGGCGTTTCACTGTACGATAGCGATTATTATAGTACGGTGTAGATAGGGTATTTATTCTAAAGTAAATAACTGGAACATGTATAATATTTTACAAAAAAATAACCGACTTCCCTTTCTCCTCGATTTCTCTGGGATACCATCATCAGATCCTGGTTTCCTTATCATGGTATCACCCTGGGAATATCTCTACATTTATAGCGATGATGGCTCAGTGGTAGTGACGTCGGCTTGCGATCCGTAGGACGTGGGTTCGAATTCTACAATGAGCTTGAGCTTCGGTGAAGGAAAACATCGTGATGAAACCATAGCCTGGTGGTAGGGTATTTTCTAGTACTCGCCTGGCTAGCTACCACCCTCTTGTTAAGAATCTGTCGCCAAGCACCTATCGGTGTGTTACGGCAGCCTCACTTGAGAGCCAGTTCCCAGTCCAGGTGTAGCGTGGCGCCATCTTCGACCACATCGTCACTTAACATCAGGTGACTTGTGGTCAAACGCTACCCTGTAAATAGTAAAAAAAAAAATCTCCTTTCCAACAAAAAAAAAATCATGAAAATCGGTTCATAAACGACGAAGTTATCCGCAAACAAACATAAAAAAGCATATATACGGTTGAATTGAGAAACCTCCTTTTTTGAAGTTGTTTAAAAAGAACTGATGCTTTATCTGTTTTTACTCATGAGAGATCAAGAAGGTATATGAGGCTTAACCTTGTCTGAGCGGGCGTGTGTGGGTTCCACATTTGGCTCGAGAGACTGGAAGGGTTTAATCAGTATCTAAATAATCAGTTTTAGGCTGGTAAGTAGTCTAAATGAGTCAGCAATGTCACCATGTCATTATGTCAATGTCATTATACGAGAATACTGATGTCATTTGCGATTAAAGACTATTTAGATGACAAAAAGCTTGGAATTGTGGGGAACTTACTACTGTTAAATTGTAAATGCGATCGCGCTTAAAAAGTTAACTGCCGTGCGTTATTTGCTAGTATAAGAAGGTGTACCAAGTTTTAAGTTTGACATTCGAAAGTAAACATATGTTATTTCCTATTAGTTAAACATATTTTGAACGAGTTGCGCCCCGCGGTTTCACCCGCGTCTTCCCGGTATCCCGCAGGAACCTTTTTCCAGGATAAAGTGTTAATCCAGAGTATAAGCTATCTCCATTCCAAATATCATCAAAATCGGTTTGTTAGTTACGGCGATACATGGTAACAAACATTCACACACACACACTCACAAACTTTCGCATTTATAATATTAGTAGGATTAATTTTTTTTTTTTTAATACACAAAACAAATTACAATCAATTTCTTAAACAAATATAAATTAGACAAAATCTGAACTGGATTGCAACTCAAAATATGTGTATACACAAAAACAAAGTAAAGGAGTATCGAAACGAGTGCGATGAAAGTACCCATACACTGAGCATAGAGCTTTGCACATGGGCAACCCAACACGGTACAATCAATTTTGCTTACTAACTAAATACTCATCTATGGGATGGATTGTTTGGACGATTTTGAAAGATTACTTCTGTTAATAGAGCCTATCATTTCAGCGCGAGTAACCTGGGTTCAAGCACTTCTATTTAACCTCACTCGCTTGTTTGCCATGCCACTCCATCCTACAATAAATACCGTACCCTACTCAATCATGCTATTTGTTCCGTTTGAAACAAGAAAATTACACGTCGCTAAGTATAGAGCGCGAGGTTAGAGGGACATTACTGTAATCAGAACTCTAGCTTTTGAATAATTTACTGAGTTGGTGTGCTTGAAGGACCACTGATTTTGTATTGACACTAACTTTCCACTGGGTCGACAAGGGTTCTTGTCGGTTTTATTTACCCTATGCTTTTGTGGTGTTAACTTGAAATAGTTTCGAGATGCATATTTAAATTCATGCCGAACTATTTTTTTTCTATCTAAACTGATTTATATGAGTCTTGGATATTTCTATCCATATAAGTATTTATTTCTCTATATAAGTATGTATTGTCTAGTACCCATAACACAAGTTTCGAGCTTAATTTGGGGATAGGTCAATTTGTGTGTTAATATTTATGTAACTATTAATAATTTTGTGAAATTTGAAATAACAAAAAACAAACGTATCTTTGCAATAAACTGAACCTTATTCCAGGGTAAATAAATGCTCATGTAATTATTATTATTTCATGAACATTTAAAATAGCAAACCTAGCAAACGTGCCTTTGCAACCTATACACTTGTCTTGAAGCTTATTTCACGAAGGCTAGGCTTATTTCTTTTACTCCGTATTTTTCACTTTTCAATCAACTTTACGTCATTTTCTAAGTGAACCATTCTAAAAGAATGATTATAATATATTTCAAAGTACTCCCTGTCTCTCTGTTTTTTAGCTTTTCATGCCTAAGCTGTTGAACAGATCATGATGATGCATAGAAAAAGTTTGAACACTGGAGAAGAACATAAAATACTTTTAACTGCGAAAGACTGTAGTCCACGTGGTTAAACCATAGGGTAACAGATAGTATATAGGTATACACACATACACAAACAAACACACAAACACAGGCATACACACACACACGCATATGCATTACTATAAAATACCAAATCACAAAAATCGTTACGAAAGTAGAATTACCTACTGGCGTTAAGTGTCGCAGGGTCGCTTTGATATATTTCACGTATCGTGGTACCTATTGAAATCCACTCCCTGGTACCAATTGTAAACTAAGCCAGGCAAAGGTTTCCATGAATTTCAAGGATCATTAGTGAAATCTGGCGTGTTCGATCACAGACATTGCGAATTCCAAATGATCAACTTCCAAAAAGCGTATTCTGTGAATTCAATTAGGTGCAGGTGACGAAAAACGATAGATACATTTTTATCTATAACCTTGATGGATAAGGCATTGTTAAAACGTTATCGATATATATCTTTACATAGTGTAAACTGAAGTCGCTCCCGCTGTCTGTTCACCTAGATCTTTTATACTATTTAACGGATTTTAATGCAGCTTTCAGCTATACATAGAGTGAGTGATTCAAGTGGAAGGTTTATATGTATAATTAAATTGTATAATACATTAGTTGCTCCCCGCGATTTCACCCACGTCATTATCCTGCAGGAACCTTTTTCCGGGATAAAAAAGTAAAAGCTTGTGATAATCTAGGGTATAAGCTAACTCATCAAATTTCATCAAAATCGATTCAGTAGTTACGGTGAGAGAGTATGGGCTGTAATCTACCACGCGGGCCCAGTGCGGGTTGGTTGATGTCGCATGCCCTTGAATGTTGCAGTTCTTGGCCATGCCGGTTTCCTCACGATGTTTTCCTTCGCCGTTTTGAGCGATGGCAAATCCGCACATAACTAATAGGCATTAATAATCAAGATTAATAGTCAGTGTTCTATGGAATAACAGAGTTCACAACATAGAGGTCATCACCTTGATGTGTGAAATACCCTCGATTCGTCCTAGGGTCATTACGTTAGACGTTGTATAATTTTGCTGTACAGTCAACAGCATTGGATACCGAAATACAGTAGAATACCGTTTTTAACAGCACGGTTGGCAACCCTAAGTATGGATTTTATTCAGTAGATATCTACTTTAGTTTATCAGCCTTTTTAACGACAACTGGCGTATCGTGTTTGGGTGGTGACAGGCGAGACACAAATAAACTACGATTTTATATTTGTAATGGTTTTCTGAGATACCTTCTTTCAAATCAATTAGAATGTAACTTTCAAACTTGCCTCACATTAGGAGCTACAATATAAAGAAGTGTCACTATCCATTATGCTGGGGCCATACTAACGGTAAATACCGTTAATAAGCGCGATGATTGACGTTTGACATAAGTGAGGCCACGGCATGTGACAATGGCATTCACATTTGCGTTTGACGTTTGCCAATAACTCAAGTGCATTCACGTTTACCGTTCAAGTGTAGCCACTCAAATAATAATAATTGCGATACTAATTAACGCAATATTTAACGCGATGATAGGCATTGACATTTCCCTTGACAGATTCGCGTTCAACCTCGGTCTCACTCTCTCACTTCATTCAACCTCGGTCTCACTCTCTCACTTCAACCACCCTCTGAGCTGAAGACTAGACCAACGACTTGCATTTGTATCTTCTGCTACCATTTAAAATGATCTTGCGTTGAAAAAAGCCATTTTGTGAAATTATGTCGTTTACCTTAAAATGCCAAATTTTCAAATATGTACGAAATTATCCCGCAAGAACCTTTTTCCGGGATAAAAAGTAGCCTATGTCTTAATCCAGGGTATAAGCTATCTCCATTCCAAATTTAATCAAAATCGGTTCAGTGGTTAGGATGATACGTGATAACAAACATTCACACACACACAAACTTTCCCATTTATAATATTCGTAGGATATTAGTAGGATTTATCCTCCATGAGTTGAATAGGATGTACCTAGTCTTTCGCGTTTGTAGTTAGTACATACCTACTCTTATTCATTGTGAATCTCGCGTACATACGATGACGTCATTGTATAGAACAGTGGGCGGGCGCCGGACTACGCTTGTCACGGATGTGACGGTTCATGAATGAAAACAAACCTATTAATGTTACCTATAGTTCATAGTTCAAGGTCGTATTGCATTTGTGACGTGACGATTTTCTATAGCTTGGGATTTTAGTGAGCTTGCTCCAACTCAATCCAATTCAATAAAATTGTAATAAGAATAAAATTGACATTGTGACCGCGCCAAAAAAATTACCTGCCGGGCGTTTCTTGCCTGTTCTTTTGCCGGCGTAAGGAGGTTGAAACAGGCGTAGCTAGTTTTAAGTTTGATAATGTAATGCTTGTAATTTGAAATAGATGCCAGTTACTAAAACTCATTTTGGCAAAATTTCCAATTAGTTCGTTAGCCCTTTGAACGGTACCTTGAACGGCTATCAGCCATTTGCATCTATCGGCTCCCTGCGACCTTTACAATGTCGTCGGTCCTAGTGGGGGTTTTACCTACAGAACGTCTTCCGGTTCGTGGTCGCCACTCGAGAACTTTTTCTACTCTTCTTTCTTACCTTTTTTACTAAAAGTGCTATATAAATACTGTATTTACTATTAAATAAAATTAAATATTTCCTTATTTAACTGTAGCTACGCCGTAGCATAATCTACGAGCTCCGTAACCGTAGCACCGTAGCACCGTCTGGCGTAGACGTGACGTAGCCATTAAAGTTATATTTTTACGGCCATTCCCTATTGTAATCCACTTCGATTCATATCTTATCTAGAAATTGGTTTGTAGCTCTGACTGTGGGTAGGGAAATTCAATGCAATTATAATACCATTAGCTTGTACCTATATAAATTGGTTTTTATGTGAAGTTAAACTGAGAATCTTTATTGGAAAGTGGTCGTTACTAAGCGCGGTACTACTTTTTTAAAAACAACTGCTGATTTATCATCTTTCAGTATTTAGTAAAAGAACGAAAAGTTTATTGAACGCTGAGCGCTATGACTGCCCAAAACCATTGCAGTGCCTGTCTGACATAGCAATGCTCTGCACTTGACACCCTGACTTATTCGTTTTGTTAGAAGTGTTTTTATCCTTTATCACATTTTATGTGCAGTAAATATAAAGCTTTTAAAAAACTAAGCCTGATTAACAATGGAAATTAATTACCTTCCTCACCACGGCACTACCATTTTAGATAGTAAAAATATATTGTATTTACAACAAGTCAAATACTCATATTTCTTAAAAGTATTCCTCCCGTTGAAAATTAGGGTTTTTATGCTCAAACCTACGCGTTTTTCAAACATGACCAATAACACTTTAAAATAATAAAATACAATCGAAGTCTCGTCCTAATTTAAATATCGGGTTACAGCTCACAGCGCCCATAAAAGTGTCTTTAAAATGTGACCGTAAAATTTCTATCAATGTAGCTATTTGGCACTCACGTCTGTTGGAAATATTTCCTACACTCACATCATAATATGTTATCGTATTACAAAGCAACAGGGTTCATTTTCATTTAAAAAAGTTTTAAGGCTATAAAAGGTAGACTCTGAGATTGAGCTGCACATTGAGTTTAATTTCAGACACTTTTTTGTGGTAAAAAAGGTAAGAAACAAAAGTTAAACTACGTGATTTATGTTAAGTACAGCTAAGAGTGTTTCATTCAAAAATAAACCCGAAAGAGAACGAAATGTTCACTTCCTTCGAATGATTCGACCATTTTTCTTCTATTGTATAAATAACAAAGACTTCTTAATACAATCATTAAATTAAAAACAACAATAGTCAAAGGGTCTTCGAGCAAACATTGGCATGATTATTTTAAGTGAATATTAAACCTTTCGTTAGTACCAGCGTGAGGTACGGTCAGCGACAAAAGTAGCTGAACATAACCAAGTCTCCAATTTTCCCTAGGTATAAAACAGGGTTGGCAACGCATCGGCAACTCCCCTGGTGTTGCAAATGTCCATACGCGACGGTGACCGCTTTTCATCAGACGGGCCGTCTGCTTGTTTGCCAATCTATTACATAAAACAAAGGTTTTTTTTTTAAATGAGTATGCGTTGACGTCCATCCCGCCTGATGCCAAGCACACCTAGAAGGTACCTGCTTTGAAGATCTCCAAATTGTCTTACATAGCTATCGGGGAAAACAAACTCTGGCAAGGAGTGCTACTCCTTAGCGGTATCTTGTACACCGTTCATAAACACGCTTTTTCAAAATTGAATTTGATTAGCAACTTTTGTAGCTAACTGTACCCCCTCAGTCGCCTGCGGGGTGAGTCAGCTGCAGCTTTAGTATTTCAGTGTCTAGTGCTCTTTAAAGTTCGAGTTGGCACCAAATTTTAGGTTTCAACGCTTCTCATTACGCGACGCTCAGAGGGGGTAGGGTGGTGAGCGAGGCGCGCGGGGGGAGGCAAGGCGTCAGACCGAGCGACTATTGTGATATAAGACGAAGCGTTTTGTTAAGCAGCTTCCTGCTCTATGTGTGATCTGTACGTACCGAGAGGGTCTGTGAAGTGGATACACGGATGCTTCATCTCACTTAGTCGTGTTAGCTTGTTGATGGTTCTACCGTTTTTCTATTCCAATGCCAATGAAATAGGAATAAATGAATGTGATGGAAAATAAATTGATGTTCTTATATTTAAAAATGTTTTGTTTTGGCTTTTTATGGCTTCACACGGTTTGTGTATTAAGCAAGTGTCAAGTATTAAATCTCCTTCTAATAAATAAATGAATAAATATAAAGCTTTCGTGTCGCCGTGT
The DNA here is from genome assembly GCA_931315375.2 of Opisthograptis luteolata. Lineage (NCBI taxonomy): Eukaryota > Metazoa > Arthropoda > Insecta > Lepidoptera > Geometridae > Opisthograptis > Opisthograptis luteolata. The sequence goes on along the minus strand of OV928038.1, from coordinate 4,214,257 downwards.
TTGTTACCTAACTCCTCCGAAATGGCTGGACCGATTTGTATGAAATTTTGTGTGCATATCCGGTAAGTCTGAGAATTGGTCAACGTCTAATTTTCATACCCATAATTGATCATTTTTTTCGCGATAATGTGTAGTTCATGCGAGTGAAACCGTGGGGCGCAGCTTGCTATGTAAAATCCGCAACATCATTTTCATTGTTGCATTGTAATACTTAAAATGTACCAACTCAAACTTTGAAACTATTTAGCTGGATCATTGCAGTGGCCTTACAAGATAACAATTTAATGTTAACTGTGTGTAGAATTAAGTTGCTCAGTTGATTAAATTAACAAAATGCTTAGTCTTTCCAAATTGCATTTCTCATCCAAACATTCCACCAAAACACGGATCCAAATTAAGAACGCTCTTTCATCACGAAAACTATGTTGTTATATTGCCTAATTAATATAATAATTACAGTTAAAGTAACGGCCAGCCCCGCCCAAGAACAGCAATAAAACCATTACTGATTTCTGTGTTCAATGTTACAAATACAAATTAAAACGATGTAATTTATGGCAGAAAACATAAAAAAGTCTGTTGGAAAAATTCCGACAAGCTTTCTGGCACGGCATTTTTAAATAATTAGTTTTCCCTACGGTCCTTTCATCATCTACCTACGTACAGTCAGGTGTAAAAATATGTGATTATCACGAGAAACATACACTGCTCTAGGCACAAGTGTTAGTTTTACCTACTTATGTTCAAAAATATAGCGTTGAATCCTTCCAAAAGACTTTTGTAAACCAAATCTTATGTACTAGAAATTGGTTTGAAATTGGGATATTTATCATGAATTTGTTTTTTTTTTGAGTTCTAGATGTTTCGGAACAGTTGCAAGCGTCATTATCACAAATATGACTGTCTAAAAAAGTCGGTAGTAGGCAGTTTGTGTAAACCAAGTCTCGGGATGGACATACATTTTTGCAGCGGACTGTACATGCGGATCGGGGGATGACAGGGATGGTAATTGCTAAAAGCTTCGGTCACCGCTTCACTTATCTGTCAATTAGAGAGGCAATTTTATGACGACGCACATACTCCGCTGTCAATGTGATTTATAGCCTTCATTGTTAGTTGTTTTTAAATTTTTACCCTATTATATTTTTCGACTGACTGACCACCGGTAGGCAAATAAATATAAGGTGGTTTTGAGTACGTACAGAAATCCCACAGGAATAGGCACTTTCAGTTTCTTCTGATTTTTCAGTTTCCGTTGGATTTTACAAAGAAAAATTATATACGAACCTTGACAACAAAATTCCTCAAATCGGCCTAGCCCTTTTTGGGTCTTAACGATACTTACGAACAGCAAATATTATCTTATATATGTTATTTGTAGAAAACATACATAAAGACGAAATATTTGATTGATTGTTTGTTACAAATAAACTTAAAAATTAATTAAGCCGCTCTTGATGAAATTTAGTACATTGGACATATTTGAAACCTTAAGGAAAGGATATAGGATACATTTAGTCACGATAAACTGTAGTCCACGCGGGTGAAACTACAGGGAACAGCTAGTAAGAAATAAACCACTTATGATTTGAAAGGGACATCAATTTTGTAAACCTACTGATAGTAATAATTAATATCTTAGTGTATAATACATTTAAGTCTAACAATTTCTAAGGAAAGTGTAGCTAAACATCGCCTAAAGTTCAGCATAAATTCTAGAGTTTGAGTGGGTGTGTCGCGAACATCTGCTGGCGACGACGCGACGCGTGAAGCCGGTTTAATGAGCACCCACATCTTAAGCTGTTGTGTACGACCCTTTGATAATCGTTAGAGACCATTTTACCTTAAACATTACATGAAGCGGATGAACAGTTTTCGGAGTTAAACAAGTGGCCTTTTCATAGTTATTTCTAGAATTGACCAAACTATTTTGAGACCTAGACGTTAGAATACGGATAATTGTATCGTGGTCTAGACATTTATTCGCAAAGACATAAAAAAAGCCCTTCAAAAACCCTAAAAAAGTCTTCTCAAAAAATCATCGTAAATATCATCAGTCGGAAGAAATCCATTGCTAAACAAAGGCATCATCATCCTTTGAACGCCACCATGAACGGCTTTTAGTCATATGCATCCATAGGCTCCCAATTACTCTCGCAATGTCGTCGGTCCACCTAGTGGGTACCTAGAACGTATTCCGGTTCGTGGTCGCCACTCGAGAACCTTTTTTCCAAAAAGCCTCATGCTACTACAACTCTGCATCAAATTATCCCATACCAAAACTTTTTCTGATCAATACACGTAATCGTGATAATGTTATACCCTTTACTAAAACTTTTATACTGGACCGTGAACGGTACGTCAATTTAGCTTCCACCGAAAGATGTACATAACGTGTTAGAAACTTTATAATGGGACAGACGTGGGAAGAAAGCGAAGTGCTTTTAATGGCATACTTAGATGGAAGGAGACTTACGAACATTTTCGCAAAGAACTGAATTTTTTTAGTAACCAAATTGAAAAAGTCTTAAAAAAAACATCGGGAACAATGCAAAACTCAACTTTAACTAAACTGAATATAGGTACAATTTCATTAAATTCAAAACATACTCTTTACATACAACATATTTCTGATCAGAGATTGGAATGCAATAATTAAAGCACGAGGAAAATAAATTTTCTCTCCGCTACTTATTTCGCGACGTTATTTAAATCTTGAGAAACCATTAAGTTTATTCTAAAAAAGCTTTCAAAGTAAAACAAGCCGCTAAGCGGATTTGAAATCCTTAACTTCGCCTCTTAAACAATTATATTAATTTTCAACGCCGCGATTTCTAATATCACATTTAGGTAAATATCGAACTGAAAAGATTCAGATGCCAGATTGGAATATTGGCGTATTCTTCATTGTGAATCTGTTGACAAGCAAGCAAGCTCAGTTCCGGCAATCTCCCTTGAGAGCCATTTCCCAATCCAGGCTTAGGGTCGCTCACCACGATGTCTCTTAACATCAGATGACTTGAGATCAAACGTGCAAATATTATATTCGAAAAAGGAAATCTTTTAAACGTAAAAACTTGAATTGTAGAAGGGTTTTTAAAAGGAGAAGGTCTTTTAATCGTAAAAACTTCTTAAATTGTAGAGATGTTTTCAAAATACAGAATGACTAACTATGTAAGCCTTGGAAAATACGCTACGCCATGACTCATTAATCCTATGGCTTTGAAAATGCCGTCACTGGTGGGTGGAATTACCAAACAGCTTGAATAGAAGAGTCATCACAATATTTACTCGTATTTATTTTTCGAATATAGGTTAGGTTAGTTTGTCAAACATATATTTGCATTTATTTGCATTCGTCTAGCCATCCAAAGGGGGAACGCTGCCAGTATCTTCGGAACCTTGCCTAAAGGGACTAAAGGGTAGTTATTAGTTTAGGTTTTGTTTTATTTATTTTTTTAGTTCATTGTTATAGTATATATTTAAATTTAATAAATAAAGTAAATTTCATGATTATTTCATTCACTTCAATGTCATTTTGACATTTTACACCACTCTCTGCCACTGACAACTGTCACTACGTCAGTCATATAGTGACACTAAAGATATGACAGTCAGTTGATGTTGATGAATTGCATTACGTTACGGCATTTCATTCTGTTTATTTGTGATTTTTATTTTGCATTTCTCTATAATCGACTTCTCAATATCTTAATCTTTTTTATATTTTTATTTTACATACGGTACTATTATTCTATTTATAATACAATACGTAGTATATTTATTATTAAATTTAAATCTAACAATAAAATAAGTCTAGATTAACTTTAACTTACATTAAGGTTTAACTTACTTCCACGCGTGACTGTAACTATCCCCTAAAGTTAAATTTAGAAAAACTTCTTTTTGTTTTTTAACACAAAAACAAAAACCATATTTTGCTTTATTAGGGCTTCATTTCTTGGTCTAAAATAAAATGAAATTGAAGGACATTCTCCAAGAATAGTAATAGTACTCAGACCTCAGATGGACCGTGTTCATGTTCAATATGCAGGGTTAGTGAGTTGCTAGCCATGAATACATTATGTTATACTGCAATATCAGAATAACTGGACTTAGTTCAACCCTCAACTCTAAGAAGGTTTAGGGTGAAACCAAAAAGAGCGTAATTTTGTGAGTCGTGAGTCGCGTATTTTCGGTCGCTCATTTGACGTTCAACTGAAGCAGACAACTAACTCATTTTGCGTCGTCGTGTGGCACCAACTGCCTTTTTGTATGAAACCGAATGCAGCAGAATTTATGCTACCGAAATTCTGCAACTCACGACTCACAAAATTACGCTCGTTTAGTTTCACCCTTAAATGTAATCTTACCAATGATATTATGTTGTAAGTACTTACATATTTATCAAATATATTACCTTAGAAAATTTGCTACAAAATAGTGAGCACATTTGTTTGGAAAATAATTCATAGGTATCATATCAATCTCTTTTGTTGAATGGTAATATAGCTAAATAACTGAAAAATTGAAAATGTAAAAAAAAACTACATATGACTTTTATTAACCGACAAAAAAAGGAGGGAGGTTCTCAAGTCGACGCGAAAAAACTGCTATTTGAAACAATTTTATAGTAAAATATTGAATTGCATGGATTGGGAGATATAAGTACCAAGTAGAAAATTCTGGGCTAAGTATATTACAATTGCTGTACTCAGAGACGTTAATTATCTTTTAAATAGCATAGACCAGTTATTTTTATAGCGCTTTAGACATAATTTAATGCTAATTAGCGTTAATTGCCATCTTTGACTGCGGCAGTTATATAGTGGGTTTCAATAAAACCGATCTATCCACGATTTTATTGAAGATGGAAATTTGACATAAGCTCCATAGAAGTAATGTCAAATTTATTTATTTTTTTGACATAAGCTGCTCCATAGAAGTAAAGTCAAATTTATGTCAAACCGTGGATAGATCGGTTATTGAAACCGGCCGATAGTAAGCCTTATTCAACCACACGTGTCAAAATATCTTAATTTAAATAGTGACGTCATTAAGGCACGTAAACCCACATACTAACTGTATAAACGTTTAATACACGCGATTTCGCCGAAAGTTTTTGATGTCTGGCTGAAGTAACCCTTCCGTCAAAGGAATTCCTCCAAAGTTGTAGATATTGTTTACAATACGGCCTTTTGTCATGTAAATAGGTACACGGCGGGATGTATAACGTGAATTAACCGCATCAAAGTAAATTTAGCGTTTTACGTGCGATTAAGTTCTGATGAAACCATAATTGATTTTAAAGTGAATTGTTTAACGCTGTCATTTTGTGGATTGACAACAAAAGCTTGACTTTGACTGAATTTTGTTTTTAACCTTCCTGTTTGATCATCTTTCTGTCTTTAGGATTCCGTACCAAAAGGGTGAAACGGGGCCATATTACTTAGACTCCGCTATCCGTCCATCTGTCACCAGGCTGTATCTCATGAACCGTGACAGTTAGACAGTTGAAATTTTCACAGATAATGTATATCTGTTGCCGCTGTAACAGCTAAAAAACAGAATAAAATAAATATTTCGAGGGGCTCCCATACAACAAACGTGATTCTTTTTGCAGTTTTTATAGATAATGGTACGGAACCTTTCGTGCGCGAGTCCGACTCGCATTTGGCCGGTTTTCTTCTGTGCAAAGCGCGTATATTTCACTTGATCGTTATCCAGTGCCATCTATGATGATTTTGTGGAAACTGGCTCAAAGTCACTCGTTGTCGAAGGGTTATTTATTACTTACGTCATGGCTGTCAGACTCTCTCTCACAGAGTAATTAATTCTAAACTGACGTCGGTGCCTGTCTCGACGTTGCTTAGAGACATAATTTAGTTTAAAAAGTACTAGTCAAAATTAAGGTATTGATTTATGATAAACGATATAAACTTATTTTAATGAAACAATTGAAAAACGTAAGGTGTACATACTAGCAGTAAAAAGTTACACAATATGCCTTGTAAACTTCCAAACAGCAATAGACGATCCAATGACATCATCTAGATACCCCATCTTCGATTCTATTGCATGTTCAATAGCAATATACGAAGGTCGTACATGAGCTGACATATTAATAATGAACGTTGGATTCACCCAGTTGGCTGTCGCCGCTCGTCTAGACGGTCTACATCTACAGCCTTGATGAGCTCTTGTGAATTCAGTTCTAGATACTTACTTGGTAGAATATTTGTGGCCTCATTTTGTAAAGAGTTAGCTTAAGCGTCAAGGATAAATACTAACCTACTTTCTTTATTTAATCTGTCGCCAAGCACCTATAAGTGTGCTCCGGCAGCTTCACTTGAGAGCCAGTTCCCAATCCAGGTGTAGCGTGACCCCACCTTCGACCAAATCGTCACTTAACATCAGGCGACTTGTGTTGTGGTCAAATGCTACCCTGTAAGTAGTAAAAAAAACGTAGGCTGGGTTTCAACATAACCAGTCAGTTAAATTCACAGTTAATAGTAGTACTGTAGCTACTAGCTGGTGCAACAAATTTTTGCCTTGATGAATTCTTGTGAATTCAGTTCTAGGTACTTGGTAGTTAATTTTAACTGTAGCTAATAGTATTTATTATCATCTCTCATCAATTTCACGAAGATAACAATTTCACATTTTGCCTTCTACTTCATAAATTTAATTTCTAGTCATAATAATGTACTTATACATTGGCATCTGAAATTAATGAATTTTATTTTTTTACTTACTAAGTTCTCAAAAACGTTTCTTTAAGCGTACTCAGCATACTACAAACTACGCTGGGTTTAACAAAGCTCTAAAATGGAAATGAAAATAACCATCAAGTTAAATGTGCTATTATCAATATCGTTCAAGTAAGCTGGCAATTTGATATAGATTGCGGTTAGGTAATTAACTGTCACTTAATCGAAATTGCGGTTGGAGTTTTTTTACTTAGTCTCTCTTTTTTTTTTGTTTTGTGGTGTATCTATTTACCTAACTTACTCAATGCTGGAGCCACACTAAGGTCAGCGTCAAGGGAAATGTCAATGCCTATCATCGCGATAAATATTGCTTTAATTTTAACGCAATTACGTGAGTGGCTACACTTGAACGGTTCACGTGAATGCATTTGAGTTATCGGCTAACGTCAAATGCCAATGTGAATGCCGTTGTCAAATGTCGTGGCCACACTTAAGTTAAACGTCAATCATTGCGCTATTTAACGACATTTCCCGTTACTGCAGTCCCAATAGGAATCAAGGTACAGTCAGTGACAAAAGTAGCCGACATACTCGATTTATCCAAAGTATTTTTGGTCGTTTTTTTTACGACTTCTATGGTAGCGTTTAACAACAACACAAAACACCTGATGTTAAGTGATGATGCGGTCGAAGGTTGGTGTTTAAGATGATGAGAGTAATCGGAAAATATGTTATTGTTCAAATATTGTGACTTTTGTCCTTGACCGTATACCTACTGAACGGATTTGAGTGAAATTTGGAATGGAGATAGCTTATACTCTGGATTAACACATAGGCTACTTTTTATCCCGGAAAAGGTTCCCGCGGGATAACGGGAAGACGCGGGTGAAACCGTGGGGCACAGCTAGTCTATAATATTTCTGCAAAAATATTACATGAATCTTCTGGGATCACCGCCTCTTCATCAGGTGAATCCAATATAAATGTCAATGAGTAGACATTTGCGGAAAAAGGTCACGTTATTTCTATAAAAAGATGCAAACGTGGGTGTAGTCATGAATTTCATTATTATTTATAATATGATTACCAAGTCAATGAACACTAGTGAAAGAAATGAAGCAGTGGATATTTATTTAGGAAATCACTATAGTGAAGATTCAAAAGATTGTATAGTTTAGAGAGAATGAGAAACTCTGTGCTGACCTTTTTTACAGAAGCGTTTATGTGATGTATCTTCACTGAGTGTAACCCAACATAGTTTTTGTATTAACAGCTTAAATCGAGTTCTCAACTTGTAGTAAGAAAGTTGTGACTGCGCGATTTACTACAATGCTGACCGTTCATTACGTCGACCAATAACGCTAACGAAGATCATTATCATACCGTATACGACTACCAACTACTATGCACCCTTGAGTGCAGCGCCGAAGGTTGCTGCGGTGCATTGACTCTGAAAATCCGCCCAAATTCAACGCCACTACTGAAACTACGTCGCGTGAACGAGAAACAAGCTTTTTGCTTCGGTTGGGTTATAAATGGGTGGTAGTATTAAGCAACAGGTGTCACTTCTGCGCGTTACGTAAGTCTGCCGGCGCGCGCAGCCCATTGAGGCGGTTGTACGGCCGTATCGATTAAGAGTACGTTCCACCATCGATCTGAGAGTCGTTGTATGCCGACCAGAACGTCTTTTAATGTTCGTCTTAGATTGTCTTTTTTGATTTTGTAACGCTCGCTAATTGGAGATCACGGCGCAGTTTACTCAGCTCAGCTCTTGAAAAAATCTTTTTGAGATTCTCGTTCTCTGCGAGTCTTCACAAATGAGAGCGGAAATTTCTTGCTCTACCCGTGTGCTGCCTGTAGATGTAGGTAGTATGTGTAGGCATACTCACGTGGAGTGGAGCTTTTTCCGGGGCGTCACCGCTGCTTTGATTCGAATATGCATGAACGAATTGAAATTGATGGGAGTGGTTGTGAAAGGAAAGCTTCAGATGTTTACACAAGAATGGATTTATTATGGCGTGGATAGGAAGGTAATAGGGGAACGCTTTGTGTTGTTCATGCTAAGGTACCGAATAACCTTTTACGAACTTTTATTGATGGATATCTATCCAGCTCCGACGTAACCGATGATCATTATCTGTGTAGGGGAACACATTTCTGTGCCAGTTTGTGACTGAACTGAGTTAGTAAATAAATAAAAAGGAAAGGGGTGGTGGTGGCGTAGTGGTAGAGCATTTTCTAGTGCTCGCCTGGCAAGCTGCCACTTACAAAGTAAAATTTGATCTCCCAGGCACCCCTTAGTGGTCTGGAAGTCCCATTTGAGAGATAGTACCTAGTCCAAGCATAGCGTGGCGCCACCTTTGAACATATTGTCCCATAATATCATGTAATTTGGGTTCAACCGCTACCGTACAAGATATACAAAATCACGATTCTAGCATCAACATTGTATAGTTTAAAAAGGGAAAAATATACAAGGTTCTCGACGCGAAAATGTAAATATATCTGTATCAGAACAACGAAACTTTATCGTAAACTCTGATTAGTTCTTTGATATTTGATTTGGAATGAACGATTGTCTGTCCCGCGAGTCTTAGTCTAGACCGATCGACTTATCGGCGCACAAATGATTTATTCAAAGTTACTGAACTTAACCGGGCTATTTGAGGGCGTTTCGAGGATACGAGACTGGAATAATGAAGGGTCTGAATATCTAGTGTACCTCACGCTTTACCGTGAAGTAAAAGAGTGAAGCCAATAAGGCCTTATGGATTGCAAACTTAAGGGTGCAAATGACCAGGATCCTACTATGATATTGGATATACTTGTGGCACAAACAAGTAATTGAGTGAGGAGAGGAGCAAGTTGGAAGAGTTAAGAATCTGTCGCCAAGCACCTATCAGTGTGTTCCGACAGCCCCACTTGAGAGCCAGTTCCCAATCCAGGTGTAGCGTGACGCCACTTTTGACCATATCGTCACCTAGCATCAAGTGACTTGTGATCAAATGTTAGCCTATAAGAAGTAAAAAAAAGTCGCTCACCTGATGGTTAGCATCATTGCCTGTTACAGTTCTGTGACACCCAGAAATTTGAACTTCAATAGTTTAAAATCCTGTGTGGCAATGCACTGCACTTGTCATCCTGAGATATCAAATAGTCCTTTAATATCACTAGAAACATTGCCCTCAATTCGTAACACAGTAATGGTTTCACATCACTGCTTGGCGGTGCATATATCAAGCAATATTCCTACGCAACGTAAATAATGCATTTTCTATAACGTACGTCCTGAGGCTAATTTATATTCATTACACCTACCAATATGTCCACTGAAGCTGAAGATATTGCATGACGCTCTCCGACAAAACTCTATTATCGCTACCACTGTGTTAATACGTGCAAAACGTCACAACAAACTGTAAATAACACTGAAAAATCACTCTTATTTGTAAAACTGTAAAACGTGAATTGCAATGGCTAAGACATGAACTTGCGCTCTTTGGAGTATTGCGCGCTAACCCTCTCAATTTTCTACTAAGTATACAGGAAAATCATTGTTATGACTATTGTTTATAAGGTTGAGTTTGCCGTGCCAGCTTGCTGGGCTAATCATGTTTTGATATGGTGCATATTGTGTTCGTTCCAGGATAGGGCCGTATTAGTCATGTAATTGCTTTGCAAACATAGAAGGTTAGAAAGTCACGTTAGATGTGTTTTCAACATTGATTACTATTTAACGACGTGATTGGATAGTTCAGTTGATATTGATCATATTAAGCGACAAGACTCTTGTCCAATGAAATCCAAGATTCAAAACTTTATCTGTGAGTAACACATGTTTCCACATTTACTAAAGCATGAACTATCTACGAAACTCGTAGAATCATCTACGACGATCGTAGTAGCATAATCTACGAGATTCGTAGCAAACGGCATAAAGTTAGGCAAACAATGAGCGGACTCTCATTGTGCGGGATAAGTCCAGTCACCCTGCGGTATTCGAGAGGTTGCAACTGCAGTACAATGACCTCGTGCGTACGCGAGGGGGGCGGGGTTGCCGGAACTGGGTCACGGCCCCCCTCGCCACGGGGTCCATGCCCGCCGTCTCCGCACGCCATCGACCGCCAAATATCTAACGCATGAAAAATCTTCGGGTAAGAATTGGGCGGCCGTGATAAGTAGGTGAAAACTATTGTAAAAGAATGTTGACATTTGAGAGTAGAGAAAACAATAGATTTAGTACCAATAATTGTTGGTAGTTTTAGTGACGTTGACTTCGAATCCTGCAATGAGCTTAAGCTTTTATTGAAGGAAAACATCGTAATGAAATCACAGCTCGGTGGTTGGGCACTTTCTAGAACTTGCCTGGATACCACCCTCAAGTTAAATATATGTTGCTAAGCACCTATCGGTGTATTTTGGCAGATTTACTTGAAAGCCTGTTCTCATTACAGGCATAGCGTGGCACCACCTTCGAAAACATCATCACTTAACAGAACACCGATAGGTGCTTGGCCGATTCTTAACATCAGAGTGGTAGCTAGACAGGCAAGCACTAGGAAATACCCTACCCCCAAACTATGGTTTCATCACCGAAAGCACTCATTATAAAATTCTAACCCACGAACGACGGATCGAAAGCCGTCGTCATAATCACTGAGCCATCGTCGCTTTTAAAGCCTAGGTAACAACAAAGCTATACTAAAAAAATTGGTTGTTTGTAAAGTCGGTTTACTGACGATAGTTGAACGTGACAACGTCGATTGGCCGATTGTGCTTCTTTGTCGCTCGTTCCGCGCTCTCGCTTGCACTTCAAGCCTTATATGGAACGCTTCAGAGCGAGGTAACGCCTCAGAGCGAGGTAACGCCGTCATGTTTTTTCGTGCGTGCAGCCGGCTCTATCGAATTATAAGACGTTGTCACGTCAAAAGATTTCTCTTGGTTGGACGACAAGTTTTTCCATAGACAGCTCTTTTCTAGCCCTCACTATCTCGGTTGAGATAACAAAGTCTATAAAACAATTTTACTGCCGACGTTAGTTACTAGGCAAGTAATTACGATTTGATTTCAATTGACCTACTATTGGTCCCGATAGGATGTGGCGACGATATTGCGGCACGGGAAACGGAAATAGCCACGTCGATGCACATTACAAACTTCCGCATAAACATTAAAGGCCGGAAAATGTAATTTTTCCATGAATATTTTAGTATTTATATGATGGAGGAACATGGGAATAGGTGAAATACCCAAAATTATTTTTCTCCAATATTTTTAGTCCCATTCGCGTTTTTCCCATTCCTTTATTTTCCATATTCCACATACCGATAAATAATTTTCTCACACGATTTAATTATTACTCGTTCTTTTCGCTACACGTATTTTTACCTATGCATTTTTTTACCAATCCGGATAATTCACATACATTTGTTTCAAATTTAAAAGACGGTAATGGTTTATTATTAGTATTTATGCATCGGCACAGATGCGGCTAGCAAAAATAATTGCCATGTGTCAATGGATTATGACAGCTATAGCTTGGTATCACGACATTTTGTAGTGATCGATAGTCGACTATAGATAGTTAATCGATAGCTAACCAATCGAAACACTATAGATAGGCCTATCGATACTATCGATAGCTTAAAACGAGGCAATACAATCGATACTAGTATTGCTGCCCGCGAAGCATAAACTATCAATATTATTGGTACGGTGTATGGCTTTTTCAGATGAAAACTATCGATAATTTTAACATCGATAGTTCGGCAACACTACCCTTGAGTGAGTTGCTAACTCTAGCTAAGAAACTTATTTTTTTACCTTTAACGACCGTTCCAAATAACCGATCGTTTTGGAGATAAAAATGGACATAAGCTTATGTCAAATTTCTATCTCCAGCAGGGCAAACCGTGGATAGATCGGTTATTGGGATCGGCCGTTAGACGGTAGAGTTTAACCGCAAGTCATTCCAATCTCAAGTTAAAAATCTGTTACCACCTATTGATGTGTTCCGAAATCCCCACTTGAGCAATCCTGGTGTAAAGTGGCGCCACCTTGGACCACTACGGTACTTAACAACTTTGTCTGGATTAGAAACTATCGCCAATGACCTGTTATTGTCTTCCAACTAATGTATAAAAGTCATATTTGCACATTGACCTCTATTTCTCTCTCTATCTCTCGTTATGGCGCTCCATGAAACAAGTAGCTATGTACAACTTTTTATTCCGGAAAAAGGTTCGTGCAGGATAACGGGAAGACGCAGGTGAAACCGCCAGGCGCAACTAGTGTTTCATACTATATTTTCTTAAAAACAAATATGTCCAAGGATTCTTGTATATATCCATCTATTAATAGTTAATACCATAGTTTTTAGCGTTTTGATCGTACATATCTTCTTAAAAGAGTCCTTTTGTTGTCCAGGAGAATGGCCGCGCGGCGCCGGATCTCACGGCGTCGCCGGGCCGCGCGCCGCCGCCGCCCGGCCCGCCGCAGCCGCCGCGCGCCAACCACGCGCCACCCTGCGTGCTGCAGCCAGACTTCCGCAAGGTAACGACACGTTTATTTGTTACTCTTAAGCCTTCCACACAAAACTACGATAGCTTCGCAAATATCTGCGAGCTCTCACGAATGCACCACAAGACCTTCCGATCTGACTTGCATCGCGCCAAATCGACCCACCTCAGCTTTGCACGGGTAGACAAACATAAGGCGGGTCTTGAGCTCATATAAAAATCCCATAGAAAAAGCCCATGCTCGAATTAAACAAATTTCCAGTGGTTTTGTTTTTTCAAACAAAAATCTTATTTTTCTTTTACCAGGACAATCACGCTCACAACAAAAAGACCTATATCGTTTTTTTTTAATCGGCCTTTTTTAGTTTTGGCAATAAGACTAACTAACAGCAATTTAATTTTAAATGTTTACAAGAGAAGAACGAGAAAGATAAATTTATTATATGACAAATAGAAAGCTTAACATAAGTACCACGATGGGGCTGGCATAAACGCCATGTTTAAAAGTCCCTAAAAAATATATGATTAAAAAAAAAAAACATAGGTACCAAATTATTGAATTTATTAAGTTTCGTCCACATAGTCGCGTCAAAGTAGTAAAACGCAAGATGAACCTTTACGAAGATTCAACGAAGGCAGCTAGCTCTCTCGGTATCGTTTCTTATCTGCCGTCTCGTTCTCATTTCTTTAATTCCGTAAGCCCGTACCCTTACTTTTCCTTTACCTAATCATTCAATTCGAAATCCCTCAATACTAAGCTTCGAAGCTTATACTAATCACGCTTTGTTTGATTTGGAGCTTTTAATGCTATACTATCATGCTAATAGAATTGTTTTATCGGTACTTGTACTTCATTTAAGAGCAGAGTTCTTGTCAGAGGAGCATTTTCCATCTTGTTCGGTCAGACATCATCATAAAAACACGTTTGTTGATCTTATACGTTTGAACGCAAGTCACCTAATGTTAAGTGACGATGTAGTAGAAAGCAGTACCACGTTATGGCTGGATTGGGAACTGGCTTCTAAATGAATCTGTTGAAATATCTACACCGATAGGTGCTTGGCAATACATTCTTATCTAAAGGGTGGTTAGCCAGACTAGTATTGAAAAATTCCCTCCTACCAAGCTATAATTACATGACGATGTTTTCCTTGTTTTCACGACCTATTTTTGGTTAGTACCTACACTGAGAAAAAAATTCGGACTTTCCTTCTGAGTCTTACCTTCCAAGACCGATTCCTTCCCTTTTTTACCTTAGATTTCCTTCTGAATAACAAATCCTTCCCTTTTGACTCAGAAGGAAAACGGTATTTCGGAACGTCTTTTTCTCCGTGTAGGTACAATTTTCAAGACATTTTTTTATTTCACGAACCTAATGAGACACTTGTGCGCTCTCTCGTTACTGAGCGCTTACTTATATGGGTCTGTGTTGGTGTGGGGTATTGAAATGCAATTTCCAGAGATGCGTGCGTTTATTAGAACGATCAAATCAATACTGAATCATACAGTAGGCACACACTCCCTTCTTCAAAAGTGTAATTAGTACATTTTTTGATAAACGATAAACCCTTCTAAACGTTCTCTGATTACACCCATAATGATTGTTATGATTCGACCTCAAATTCATAAAAATGAAGAGTTAATTTTTTAGCTGAATTCAATTTTAATTTTGTCCCATTTGCGAACCTAATCTGCTTCACTGTGCTCTTTTACCGGAGAGGTACGTAAGCAAAATGTGCCGCATTGCAATTAGCGACCATTTTATTTCAGCTGGCACTGCGTTTAATTTTCAGACAATGTACTGTGTAGCAACAAAAGCACCATAGGAGGCCATCCCATATTTTCGCATATTTTGCGTTTTCACACGGGTACTTCCCGTTGACCTAGAGACCTGTAATAAAACAAGGTCTTACAGCACATGGAAAGGAAAAAGTCTCATCTGAAAACTATATAAATACGTAGTTAAATAGAAAAAATACAAGTTTCTACGGAACCCTCGGTGGTCCTACTCGCACTTGACCGGTTTTTTAATTATATACATTTTATACATGTTTGAGTAAATAACACAAAGTATGACGGTGACCGCAACCACAGGCCGCGTGCTCGCGACAGGGCTAAATTAATGCTTTCCCTGGATATATTTTTGGCTGGACATCAAGAACCCGCGCTTTATTACCGTGTTAGTACGTTTATGGAGGTTTTATTGTTTTCAAAATTGAATTATACTGAAATACGTCTAAGGCACACCTACGAGTACATATAAAACACACACAAACTTGTTTTTTTTTGTTTTTTTTTTTAGTTGCTCCAAAAAGTTCGTGTAAAGTTTAAGTAACGCGCCACTCCTTTACTTAAACACTATCCTCATCCCTTCATCTCATCATAATCATCATCATCATCATCATCATCATCATTTAAACTTGATTCAACTCTCTGAGTTTGAAATATTTTATACTTGACACTGGCAAATACACTAATCGTGTGACGCCATAATAAAAAAAAACCTACGCGTAATGCAACGCGCTTTAGTTACAGTTAACGATTAAAGCTAAAGCTACTTACAGTTAAAGATGGGCGTTTAAACGAAACGCGGTTTAAAAAAGCTAAAAATAAGCGCATAATCGGGGTTATGAAAATAAGTAGACTCCGTTTAAACGTTGACGGCTTTTTTCCAAAGTCCAAACAAATGCAAACCTTATTCCAATAAAGGTACAACTCAAAATCGTCACTCTTCAATATAAGCGTCTAGGACGCGGCGGTTTAAAAAAATAAGCAAAAGTGTTTAAACGTATTGTCAATTTTAAGCCGTTTATCACATCTTTACTTACAGTTCATTTTAACTGTAACAATAACTGTGAACTATGGTGCAACCCAGCCTAAGAGATAATAAACTAAAGCAAAAAAGTAAACATTGGTGGCACTACAAATTACTTCGGACATTTTAAATTGCTTGAGGGTGAAAAGGGTTTAAAATATTTAGAACACTGTCCGCCATTTTGAAAGTTATCGACAATATAGAGTTACACATAAAACCTCTATGTATCGATAGCTAGCACCAATATTACAAATATGACCTTTCTTTCTTTTTTATCCCTAACGTTTTTTGTTTGTATTCATATTGATTTATTATAGCGTAATATTTAAACATTTTCTAATCAATATGGTTGACAGTAATCTGAGCAGGCAACTTTGTTCAAACCCCTTTTTGAAAAGGAATTTCTTCTTAAAATTTAATGTCCCTAGCCGTCCATCAGATGGCCCCATTCTATAAAATATAAGCGAGATCATTTGAATTCCATTACAGGTTTCTGGAGTGAGCAATGAAATATTCAGGCAGATTGAAATGGTCGAGAACGATCATGACCAGACCACGGCTGCGGCGCTCGAGGTAAGAAAAAAACATATTACCTTCTAAAAATAAGCTAGGACCAAATAACTAGAAAAACTCAGTAGGTAGGTATGCTTTACACCGCTTACCACAGATAAGATAGTGGTCAAATGCGAGCGAAGGCAAAATAAAAACAAATTTTATACAAGCTTGTTTTTGTTTTTTAGTGGTTGCCGCATTGATTTATTCCACAGCGACTTTTTGGTAATGTCTTAAATCTCTAAAGACTGATATTAATCATTATGAAATTATTGGATCGCTATGTAGCTGGATCAACGATATTACTTGCTATTAATACCGGTTTATATCGTAACATTCTTACCATTTTCGGTTTCTACGAACCATTACTGGGAACATTGGCCGATGGTTTAATGAGTCCAAAGATTGTAATATACATTATTATGATTCGATGAACAAATTTGGTTTACAAGGCAAAATAATATTCTGGAAGAATGTTGCGTGGATTTCTTAGAAATTAATAATAAACTTATTAGGGATACATTATGCGTAGGGCTGATCTTGATTTTGGAAAGTTTACCAGATAATTGGTGGTAAGATAACTATTCGATCCACTATACTATCTTAATCAGCTAAGCAATTCGTAGTAGAGTCGAGACCTATATAATATAGCAATTATGATATGAATTTATATGTATACCTATTTGTATTTGAATGTTACTTTCATACCATACAAAATGGGCCAAAATCAATGTTATCTGAACTTTCACTTTAAACTATCAAAAGGGAATAAGTTTTGTGGCCGATGTTTTAAATGGCCCGTGTAATGGTGTTCCAAACTTTGGGTTAAATTTAGTATTAACTTAGACTGTTCTCTGAACAAAACTGCTTTTGTAAGACAGTGTACTTGAATTTTATTTGGTATTTCAGGGACAATTCTGAATATGCGATTAGGTTAATACTGAACCTAAAACATTCGAGGAATTTCGTATACATGTAATATCTGTAGATCTATTTTGTTATCCATGATATTTAATGTATACAAGGTGGCGATATGAACAGGGACAATATTCGAATGCAATGTCGTACTAGGTCAAAAATAAAGGAATACTTTTTAAATTTATATTTCTTAAAACATCCACTAAAATGTCATTACATTTTGCAAAGTGATTTCGAGAAAGGGAGGTGAAAGTGAGATAGCGAGATAGCTTTGTAGAAATTAAAAATATTAGGGGTATAAATATTCAGTACTTATTGTTATTGATTCTTGTTGTAAATCGCCCACAAATTCAACTTCTCAAAAACTGACACTGCCCACGTCGCCACCTTGTATATCGTTTTCATATACTAACAGGAAAATAAAATACCCAATGGACCATGCTCAATTTTATATAGAATGTTGCATACTATGCTAGACTCTCTCGCTAAAATTTTCTTTAATTATTCGGATTGTTTTGCAGGCGGTGGAGCGGCGCGGAGAGATGATAGTGCGGATTCTTGAAATAAGACAAGTCGGACGAAACAATATCGAAGCAGCACGAAAATTCTTCACGTTACAGGTGTGTAATATAACAGAGTATACATTTCAATGCACAATAACGGATGTGATTCAGGTGCCTTCTTGCATACGTCAGATATTTCGGCCAGAGGAATTTGAACTCTAATAAGCAGTACTTTATTTCTACTGATTTATAAAATGCGCTACCGTACCGTCATACAAATATGCAATAGTTCACATGGATTTTAGTTTGCATTAGTTCACATAATTAACGCGTGTTTGACTGATGATAGATAATAAAAGACAGACATTAGCCCTATAAATATATTATAAAAGTGAAACGTCTTTTGGTTTGCCTGTCTTTCTTTTAAGGCAAAACGACTGGACAAATTTTGTTGGAATTTTCTATGCAGACCAAGGGAACTTACATAGGCTACTGATTTTCCGGAAAATGCGAAATGTATTTCAGAAGCAATGCCTTGGAGTGGATCACTACTTTCTTGTAAAAAGCTGTTGACCACAAGGATAGTAACTTTCTAAACTTGAACACTAAATTACACAAATAAAATGGTTAAAGAAATATTTGCAAAACAGCAAGAAGAAATTTCATGTCAAGTTAATTCTACCTCATCTCGATTCACTGAATTTCAGCACTCGATTATTCCTCGTGGGTGTTCCTAACGAAACCTTTGTACGTCGGGAAAGCGTCAGAATGACGATAATTTATGATGTTAAATTATGGAAGTAGGTGCTCCATTATCTCCATCGATATTGCCCCTGTTTAAAATGCGCATCCTCTGAATACCAAATCATATCATTTAGGTAGGTGCCTAACTACCTACTGAAGCTCCGCGGTGATTAGAGCTTTACTTCTTTTTGTTAGAAAAATCGTAACAGGTAAGTTCTCCGCTCCATTGACCTGAATGCTCAGCTCGTAACCTACTACGGGACCCTGTGAAAGAACGCTACTCTAGTGATCCCCATTGTTGAGGCAGGGCGCCCCAGATCTCGGGGAATGCGAACGCAATTTAGACCGGCATTGTTGGGATGTGCAGTGCAGTGGTAGCCCTATTTTCAATACCGAGCGTTTCTGCGGGAGATTCTATTTACGCCGTATGTCGATATTTCTCGGAATATCGGGCTAGATATGAGTCCAATCTATCGCCTTTCAAATAAATAAAAAACTTAATCGAAATCGATTCATCCATTACCGCAGAGATACATGCAGACACAGACAAACATATAAAGCCTCTCTGTTTAGTCGGGGGTTAAAAGTCCAATTTGGGTCCGAAATCGTTTCGTAACGATAATCTAAACTAAACAAAGCAACTTCTCGAAGACTTGATTGATCCGACAATAGCCGATAATACAAATCTTAATCGAACAAAACTCAAACCATCGTTCACTTTTAGCCAATCGATTGATACTATGGCAAGCCGTGGCTGAAATTGATTACACTTTCTAACAAAAACGGATTTTGAAATCGATTTCAAAGTCTACAATCGGATATAAGTAAAGTATCTGTTTGCGTAAAATTCTGAAAACGCTCATATTGATACCAGACAGATCTATTCTGTACCGATATATTGCAGTGCAATAAGGCCAATTTCATTTCACACGTTGAGTGCTGAATGGAAAACTGAAGTGGTTCGACGGGGAAAGTAAACAGCGTTGATTTAAAAGCTTTCAATATTGTATTAAAAGTAATGACGTCATTCCAGAGCCTTGTGTTTATCAGTTACGTTGTCGTACTTGTAAAATCGTAAAATTTCAATGCCTCGTTCGCTAGCATCGCGGTTAATGGGTTCCAAGCCTTTACTGAATTAGTTAGGCAAACATTTTAGACACGTATCCGTTGGAATGGGTTTCATAACTACACTTGTGCCCGCATTAGAGAAACTGTTTGTGGTTGAGACTATAGTAGGTATGTATTTTCTAATAAAAGCAACAAAACTTTTAAACAATGTCGGTAGTTTTATTTTACTTCCTATGGGGTAGCGTTTGACACTTGAGGTTAAGTGACGATGTGATCGAATGTGGCACCACGCTACACCTGGCCCAGTTCCCCATCCCAGTGTTGCGTAGTGCCCAGTGTAGCATACCTCATCGTCACTTAACATCACGAGACTTGAGGTCAACAGCTTCTTGCATAGATGATATAAAGTATGACAAATTAAAGCACCTTATTTTCTACCGATAAACGTTGATATTTGTTTTTCATCCCGCAGGACTCTCGCCACATAGTCCAATTGGTAGAGATCGTGAAGCGGCCGGGTCAGACCCTCGGCCTCTACATCCGGGAAGGTGATGGCGGCGGGCGTACGGACGGTGTCTTCATATCCAGGATAGCACTGGAGTCGGCTGTTTATAACAGTGGATGCTTAAAGGTACACAACTAATCCCACTAATATTATAAACGTGAAAGTTTGTGATTATGGATGGATGGATGGACGGATGTTTTGTACTCTTTCATGCAAAAACTACTGAACGGATCTGCATGAAATTTGGAATGGAGATAGCTTATACCCTGGATTAACACATAGGCTATATTTTATCCCAGAAAGGTTCCTGTGGGATAACGGGAAGATGCGGGTGAAACCGTGGGGCGCAACGAGCTAATAACATTATAAATGTGAAATTTTGTGGGCATAGATGGATGGATGTTACTCTTTCACGCAACAGTTACAACACGGATTTAAAAAAAATTTGGTGTAGGGATAGTTCAAACCCTGGAGAAGGACATGTGGATCCACGATCCGCGTGGTATCTGGTACTCTAAATACAGGGAATCCTAGCTGTATGTGGGTCAGACTCTCAGAGCTATGTTTGTTGTTGTATTGGTGTTATCTGTATCTTCCAGGTTGGAGATGAAATTTTGGCAGTAAACCTGGTGGATGTGAGACGGATGTCTCTGGATGATGTGGTGATCATAATGTCGATACCTAGAAGGTTGCTGCTTTGCACGCGCCAGAGGAAAGGTGAGGAAGTTTCTTTATAGAGTTTGTTAACATTTTTTTTTGTGAAATAAGTGATGGTTGTTCTGCACCTTTATTAAAAACTTTTATTAGATGAAATAAAGAAAAAAAACAACTTTAATTATTTTTTTTGGCACGTTGTTGGCTAAATTTGAATTAAATAAATAAGTGGAATACTCTCTTAATTTAAAATTGAACTAGTTACATGAACCCATCATCACAATTCTAAAAGGAAAAATAATAAGAATGGATATTTTGTGTGTAATTAACCGAATTATAATTATATTGATTGAAATAGGTTCAGTATGTTATCCTGAAAGCGTAAGATATTGTAGGCATAACTATTAAAAGTAAACAACTATGTTTGCATATATATGTCATTAAGTAAAGTATTGATTTTGATCCGAGAATCCAATAAATTCTTAGGAGGTGTTCCCACGGTGCATCTGGTCTGGTGCATTTATTTGTTGGAAAATGAATACCTATTTGGAACGATCAGACGAGCATGCACAACTTCAGATGGCCAAAATGCACCGTCCGGTGTGGTGTGGTCTGATCTGTTGAAAAGCGCATCGTTGGACCCCAGCTAAAATTCTAATTGTTAGGATAGCAATTGTTTGTTAAAAATGAACATTTGCTGCAACATTCCAGGTAAATCAGGACCGGGGTCGCCGTCGATGCTGCGCACCGAACACAAGCCGCCGCCGGTGGTCGTGCTCAAGAGCGACTCCTGCCGAGATGACGATGACAGGGACAGAGATCGAGTCGATGGACTTTACTCACAGTAAGTTATCTTTATGACTATGAGATTAGCAAGCGTTGAAAATCCGTGTGGCTCAAATCTATGCAGACAAGTTATAAAGATTTTAATTAGTGATAGCGTTTGACCACAAGTAACCTGCCGAAACACACCGATAGGTGCTTACATTTAGCCAATCATATTGAGTTTTGATGAAGCTGTAGGTACTTGTATACTGGCGCTTAATATAAAACACTTAAAGTAGCTTTTAGTGTGTTGTGAGGCACATGATTTACATTTTTCAAATTGCCTATTGGCGACGAGTAATAAATAGTAGTAATACATGTTTTGGACAGGGTTCAATACAATCGAGGCCTGTGCTGGCGCTCTGATTCAAACGTCCATGACCCGATAAACACTCCATCTTGTAGCTTCCATACTTCAGGGGATGCTTAGCACTTGCACGTGGACTATACTCCGAAACTCCTTTAACAAATTCCGTCCAAAAACTGACTATCAATATTTCCCCCAGGCATGGAACCCTACGTTCTACAGGCGGGCCCGGTAGCAGCTTGAGGCCAGTGGGAGATGGACGGGAGGAGCGCAGCCGGTTGCAGCTGGGCCCAATGTCACCGGATTCCAACGCGATAGATCTGTACTACAATCCTCGCCCGCCCTCCGATCACTCCACGTGGAGGTACGAACCCACTGTTCCTCGGCACCAGCTCATCACTCCCGGGATTCAAGTCTCAAATCATCATTGGCCTGCCTCCATGTACAAGTGATGATTTTAGTAGCGTCCGATAAACATTTGCACTCATGGCTAAGAAAGCCGATCCAGGAGCCACAGATGCAGTCACGTTTCCCACAGATATGCTATTGCGACGAGAGAAGCATCAAACCAGGAGTTGTCGTGAATGGTCATACCATCCGCAGTTAATTTTTCCCATCGCGATAAATATTTTTCCGACATCTGTATCCTTTGTGAATCGCTTTGATATTGTTTTTTACCTTTTTACGCTGGTGAAAATGTATGTTGCTAAAACATGTCTTTGTCTATAGCTACCGACCACCGCCTCCAGTTATCACGGAACAGCCTAAGTCTGCAGCCACTCACTACGTGCCGTACGAAAGGTCGTACCCAAACACTCTGGACAGCCTCGCGGAAAAGGTGCACTCGTACTACCCACCTGACAGCGGAAGGTAACTTCTATTATCATCAGCCTATTTACCTTCCTACTGCTGCGGCACATGCCTTATCTCAGAGGGAGTTTAGATCACAATCTACCACGCTGGTTCAGTGAGGATAGGTCGATGTCATACTTCTTTGAACATGCCGATTTCCTCACGAGGTTTTCCAGTCATAAGTTAGGACTTTGTAAAGCACGAGTGTTAATGTCATCACCGCTCTAAGGTTACTTGTTGTTATTGTATTCAGAGAAGAAGGGAAGGAAAATAACCATAAATTAACTTTATACTTAAAGGCTCAATCATCGAAATGCGTTATGTATGATTTGTTCCTGATTCGTCATACTCCTAATTGGTCATATTCCTAACTCGTCATACCATGTACAAACTTATTATAGAAATCTTCTGTGGTAAATAGAACCTCCTTAGTATAAATATGTGATATCTTCCAGCACGCGTTTTGGTGGACGCGTACCAAGATCGGGTTCTGAACAGCAATTGCCCCGAGCTGAGACGCACTCGGATTTTGGCCGGCATTCACTGCTGCGGTCCAGTTTGAAAGCTTCCGCTGCTTCAGGAGGTATTAAAAATCTATGATTACTAAGTCTACATTTAGATTTACTTTTATTCTCAATGTTGTGTTTGGTTTCGATAGAAACTTCACATCGACTTTCCTTTCCAGCTTCAAGCCTATCAAGATATCAACAGAGGTTCGGTGGCGTGGGTATGACACCTGGTATTACAAGCGGTCTCGGTGGTAACCCCCTGGGAGGCACGGGTCTGCCAGGCCTGCCATCCGGGTTATCTTCAACCGGCCTGAGTGGTCTGACTGGAACTAGCCTGGTTGGTTCTGGCTTGACCAGCTCAGGGCTTGGAACTGGCTTGTCTGGAACTGGCCTGAGTTCTACTCTAGGGGGAGGTAAATTTTTTTATTAATCTATCAGTCTAATTATGTGTAAGTGGCCGTTTGACCTTCCAATTTGTGCAATTTTTTACATGACTGAATAACTGATTCCACTAAAACTAATTCAACTGTCTGCATCCCTGGATAGTTGCATTAATATCATAGTTTAAATCTTATTGAATAGTGAAACCCGCATCCAAATCTGACAGTGAATATAGTAGGTATGTAGATATGAGTTATTGCAAAAAATATACCAGTTGAAACCGGTACCGGATGTTTCTGTTGAATTTGGGTTACAAATACTATATGTATCTGTTGTGTAAAAAATTATGTGATATTTGTAGGTTATGGTACCACGGGACTGGGTCTATCGTCTTACAGCAAGTTTGGCACATCGCGGCGCAATCGCAGCCTGGACTATTCATCGGACACTGAAGCCACCGCTCCCACCAGGGCTCCTTATTACTCCGGCTTGAGTGGATACAGGAGTAGCACGCTTGGAAGAGACATTGGGTCCAAATTTAACTCTCTGCCGAGGGATGTGAGAGGGACCGGCCAGAGGTGAGTTGAACTCTAGCTAAGGTACACTAGTTTGGACTTCACTCAGACTTATAAGACCTGTGAAAATATTGACGAATTAATGTATGTACGCAGGTTGGGGTTAAGTCGACGCGCAGGCAGTGTCCTTCAAGACGAGCCAGAACCTTTGTCATCACATTCTCGTCTAGATCTTCGTTCTTCCAGAGGTGAGACGGCTTTACAGCTACGGTGTATTTTTTTCCTAACTATCAGGTATGTATGGTCAATTGGTCACTGACAAACTTAATCTAGTCTATGGTATGGTAGGTATGTGCCTAGGTGCTTCATTCTTAAAGAGATTACATACTCATTTTGGAATATTACAGGATACAGTTTGACCACACATCTCCTGACAACGTTGTGGTCGAACATGATAAGGTGGCACCAAACTTTTTACCCTTGTCAGCGCTAATGTACCACGATATCACCTAAAGGAAAATGACGATGTCGTCAAGAATGCAGCAATTTTTGTGGGTCAGCATATGACGATGATTTCACCATCAGAGAAGTCACGGTTTTGCCGTCGCTTCCATTCTCCTCCTAAGTTAACACCCCTTCCCCCCGCAGGTCGTCTCCCCTCGTCCCCCTCGATATTCACGTCGGATGAATACCGCGCGTGGCTTTCACGTGCGCCGTCCACTAGCGCGCTGTACGAGACCCTGCGGCCGCGCCTGCCTACGCACTACTCTGCGGAGAACATACACGATGCGCTCAAAAATGTAAGTAATTATATAAAAAACATATATTTAACTGAGCATACTACTATATTAAGAGCCACACCTCGGCTTCTGAAAGCAAATAAAAAACGTGTATCCAAGATAGCAAAAATCCCTGACAATCATAGCCAAGAATACTGGATTCCTACAAACAAAAAAAAAATACTAAATAAAAATCGGTTAGTTCGTTTGGAGCTAGCTACAATGACACATACTGAATAACTGATACTGATACTGCACATGTAATGTTAATCTTATCGCACTCTTCTGTTTGCGTTGGGGTTAACATAAAAACTAAAATATACCCACTGTTTTGACACATACGAGTACATCTATTCTCATACACAATATCCTTCACAGATGGAAAGTGGCAGCCGTTTCGGTTCATCCCTCGGCTTGGCCCGGCGAGTGGAGAGACCACGACACCTCCCCGCGCGCTCCGTCTCCTCGCAGCAGCTGGGTGTGGTGGGGGGACAGGGGACAGTGGGGGCAGGGGGCTCACCATCAGCACGCCGCGTGCGGCAACTCCTAGAGCTGGGGTCAAGATTCAACTGCCCCAACCCTAGCCCCGTACCTACACCGGGATCGAGACATCAGCGGCATCTGGACATCAATCCTAACGGTGAGTTAGAGTAGTGATCTTCACGGTCAGTTGGTTATCTTTGTGTACTTGCAGCAGCTGGACGTTTTACTCCAATAAGAAGACCTTAATGTATGAGATGGAGTGGTGGCCGATTTCATTCAAGCTAGCCTTTTTACATTGACAAAGGAAATTCTATCAACCGGTGCTTCAAGCGTCTTTCTCCACGCAAACTATGTCTATTCAATACTATGTCTGTTTGAAAGAATCTTTGAGATCAGAGAAATCAGCTACAATTACAACAATAAGAAGCACTTCCTCCAGTTCTATTAGTTTCAATTTCCAGACATTCAGCTGTTTCCACAGCCATTTGATTCGATCGTTGTCCAAAAATGATCTCTCAAACAAAACTCAATTCTATTTCAGAGTTCCTAAAATACAAAGTGGAAAAGCCGACGGCTGGTCTCTCAGCATCAATGACCGGCTTGTCTCGCCTCGCCGGGGGCGGAGTCTCCGGCATGCTGTGGGTGCACCTGCTTGCTGGACGAGGGCTGCGCCCTGGTGGGGGCGGAAACTCACCCGGGTCCCCACCAGGGTCAATGGTGCCTTCACATCCTGTGGCGCCAAGAGACTTATACTGTGTGCTGGAGTGTGACCGCGTGCATAAAGCAAGGACTGTGGTTAGTTTTGCAAGTTTAATTTGGGACTAAACCAGGCCGGTTCTGCGCAATCAGACTCATCTCTGGTTTGTAATACACCAATACCAGTGTTTTTTGGAACTGGTCTTGGTAAGTCGCACGCACATACCGACACATAATTATACCCTTACCCTTAGTATTTTATGAAAGACTGTACTGATAAGACAAATAAAGTTTTACTAATCCTGTCTCGCACGTCAATAGCTCTTTCAAAGAACTCACAATCAAAAGGCTCGTTCTCCTTCTCAGCATCCATTGCCACTCTAAATTGACGCCACGTCTTATAAAGTAATGATTAAACCATTATTTTCAGGTCCGCACTGGAGAGCTTCAGTTTGACTGGGACGAGTCTTTCGAACTAGAGCTCGTAGACAATCGACAGTTGGACGTTTTAGTCTACTCCTGGGATCCACAACACAGGCACAAGCTCTGCTACCGAGGCGCTGTCACCTTACCTGACCTGCTGTCACGCACGCCCTCACATCAACTTGCTTTGAAGGTAAGTTAAACTTGAAGGTGGTTAATACTAAACACACATATGCACAGGTTGATTAATCCTACCAGTATAGCGTGGCGCCACCTTCGACCACACTTTTTTACTACTTACAAGGTAGTGTTTGTCTACATGTCACCTGATGTTAAATCCAACATGGCGCCATGCGAACTGGACTGGGAATTGGCTTTCAAGTGAGATGCCGGAAGGCCCGAACACACCAATAGGTACTTGGTGACAGATTCTCAACTTAAGGGTGGTTAGCCAAGCGAGCATTAGAAAATCTCCTACCACCAAGCAAAAGAGCTTCAGGCTCAAGGTTGGTTCTGCTGCAGATGGAGCCTCGTGGCACTCTGTACGTGCGTCTGCGGCACACGGAGCCACACGAGCTGTTCCGGCGGCGGCCGGCGGCCGGGCGCGTCTCGCCACCACCATTGTTTGGTGCTGAGTTGGACGCGGTGGTGGCGAGGGAGGTGCGAGTGCCACACGCGCCGCCCGTGCCGCTCATCGTGCGCCGCTGTGTTGAGGAAATCGAACGCCGTGGACTGGATATTATCGGTGAGTGCCAACCCTGGTCTTTAAAGGTCTTGGAAACGAGGAAGAAGAATTTTCATTTTACATCTTACAAGGTTGCCATTAAGCGGTGATGCTCGAACGGTAGCACGTATACATAACAAGGTGCCGACACTGAGTTCTAATCCCATCTCAGGCATCTCAGCTGTGACATTGCTCAAATCGGTGAGGAAACGGGTATGTCCAAGAACCACAACGTGTAACGTGTATTTGCTATCCCGCACTAGCTTAGCGGGATAGTTTATGGCCTGTACTCTCTCTGAGAAAATGCCTATTTTCCAGCAGTGGGAATGTGATGCGTGGACAGTTGTTCGAACATTATCGGCCAAATTGTCTTCAGACGTCTGGTCGCTGAAGAACACATCCGCGATTAAAACGGATGGTATCCACAGTCTGGTATTTAAGTATGCACCAGTTACAGCTAAGCTGTGTCTGTCAGCCGTGTTTTACGGACAGTTCTAATAATGTGTCAGGTTAAGAATAATCAATAATTAATGAGAATCATATGTCTATCTTTTTACTTATTTTCGTTTTCTTTACAGGTCTCTACCGTCTTTGCGGATCTGCTAGCAAAAAGCGCATTCTTCGTGAGGCGTTTGAACGGAACGCCCGAAGCGTGGAACTAGCCCCCGACTCGGTCCCTGATATTAACGTTATCACTGGACTGCTGAAGGATTACTTGAGGGAACTTCCACAGCCACTGTTTAGTCGTTGCTTGTTTCAAATGACCTTGGATGCGTTAGGTAAGTAATCAATAAAGTGTTTTTTCTTATGTTTTTTAAGTTCATTTGAGCACAAGTCACCAGATGTTACGCGTCGATGTGTTTAAAGGTGGTGCCACGCTACATAAGCAGTGAGAACTGACTCAATGCGACACAAAAGTCTCAATAATTATTTTTTTTCTTTCCCAGGAGTATGCCTACAGGACGATCGCGAAGGCAACGCCCGCCTTATGGCATCCATAGTGGAATGTCTGCCACGAGCGGCTCGTGCCACCCTGATCTTCCTATTAGACCACTTAGCCCTGGTCGTGGCCGCTCAAGACCGCAACAAGATGTCCCCACAACACTTGGCGGTCGCACTAGCCCCGCCCCTAATGCTGCAGTCTCAGCCACCTACAGATCTGGACTATCAGAGACCGATACACGTGCTTCAGTGTCTGCTGCAGATCTGGCCGCCGCCTAAACGTTCAGGTAATGTCATCTCTTAAGTCGTTAAGTATAGATTTGAGGTTTTTGTTCGCTGCACCGCTTTTAATACCGCTCGGTATATAAAATTCTGCACGAATTGGAACATTTTTGCATGTCTTTGATCTATCCTAAACTATGGGGTGAGGGGATTTGCGGGTACTCTGTGTAGGGAAACGGCAGGCGGGACAAGTATGCATTGGAATTTGAAAGAGTTTTTTGAGGTCACAGCACACTATCATCGTTTTGAGCTTTCGCCTAAAACTCAGTTTGGCCTAACAACATTTTGATTCCTTAGTTTTTGTTACCAAAGCACTGGCCTGTCAAAAGGCAAAGCGGTACCTTAACGCATGTATGTTTGTAGACAGTTCGGCGCGGCGAGCCAGCAACCGGGCCGCGTGGAAACAGAGCCAGTGCGTCGCCAGCGGCCTCAGCCATCCTCCCCCAAGGTGAGATATCAGGTCTCTGCTGATAGGAAAAATGACCTTTCGATACAAACTGTACCTCCTAAAAACCCGCATTTTTCTCTTCACCCCACAGGTAGCGTTTATTTTTTCGTTATGTTATTTTATGTCCTACAAGAAGTTGAAGCGTGGAAGTTGATATTTTTCTATAGGTACAAAATTTAATACGACTTTGATATGACTCCATTTGGATGTGTGTGTAAAGTTCTGCTCCACATTCTCTTTAGGAGAGCTCAAGGGATATGTTAGGTATATAAATTTAATGATACAACAGTATCTAATTCTAAAACAACCAAAAAAAATTCAGGCTTTCGAAAAATCCTTTCTTAGTGCACCCCTACACTAACAGAGGAAGCCACCCTGAAATTTTCATGTCTTTATGTTTATCACTCTGGTTTATGATTGGCAATCAGTCACACTCATACAGTGACACGATAAAAATCTTGGGAAGCTCGAGCACTTTTGCTAACTTAAGTCTAAAACCACACTTGCCTCACTAAGATATCTACATGCACTTTTGAAGTTAACTGCATGATTGTACGAAAAGTGGCTTTTTGTTTGGTCTATGCAACCAGTGTTTTTCAACTACGTAGTGCACGATGACCCTTAAGCACCATCACGTGATACCGGTTGTCTCTTGTGTAGAAGAAGCATCCACAATGTTCAAATGTGTTGCAGGTGTTCTTAAGAAGCCGTAACTACGCTCCGCTTGCTTATTTGCTACTCATTGTTATTCAAAAATATGCCATCCTTGCATAGTCGTTTCATTTAAGGTATCAAGTAAAAGATAGGTATTATAAAACAAATGTGTACTGGGAGCTTGGATTTGAACCCGCGGAAACGCTGGTACTGCTAATATAGTTCTTTTAATTAGTTTAGACTACAGTCAACTAGAAGCAGCATTGCTGCGTATTCTGGATTGATAGGTTGAGTGCTGGTGAAATTACAGGCGGTTGAGACCACTTACCTCCAGTAACTCAAGAAGATCCAAAATGTAGGACATATAAGCATACCTAGGAGATGTATATGTATACCCCTTTTGATATCAAGTCCTCATAGACCACCAATGTGGCGCAATGGGCAGACGACTGAGGTCAAACGTGAAATCGAGCGTTAGATTCCCGATACTTGTAAAATAATGAAGAATTTAAAAAAAGCCCGAGTATTTGTTCTGTTGTGGATTCCTGTCTGCCTAGTTTCTGATAGATACAGGATCTGTAGTTAAGTGTCAGAGCTGTGATTGTGTGGCCGCTATCAGTATGTTTCGCTCTTGTATAAAAACCCTGATATGCTCACTCCCCGCACTGGTAAATGATAAATGATGGAATAAGCAAACACATCAGTCTTTTGTCAGAAAATTGTAGGGATCCTGCCGAAAGTAATGAGATAAAATAATAACACTAATAAGACAACTTCTTCCTCTACTTACGTTGTTCGGAGTTTGATCAATTCACTTAGCAAGGCTTGCTTACGTTGTCCCAGGCCGAGTTCCGCCCTCAGTCAGTCCATATCGGCCTCAAGTGGCAGCATCAGCAGCATCTCCGCCGCCAGCTCTATCGGCTCGGCCCGCGCCAGACCGCTCGCCGCCCGCACATGTGAGTATACCACTACAAAGTTCTTTCATTATCCTTGTGTCAATATACAGGATGATCAATCTAAATGGGTCAGTAGGGAGAAGTCAGAAACTATGAGAGATAGCGAAATCCGTTCTTAAGAACCATGGCTTCGATTTTAGATTAAATAATAATAGCACGCTTTTTTTTAATCTCTCATACATAACCGGGAATCGAACCTGGTCGAAGTCTTGTAATCATAGTTTCTGACTTCCCCATACTGACCCATTTGGATTGATCACCCTGTATATGTAGGATTGTCTGGAGAGCATAGTATGAAAACTCTTTCTGAAAGATTTGTTGGGATTTGGACAGTTGAGAAATAACGACTGAAGTCTTTTGTTTCACTATGATAACTTAATTAACTGTTAAATAACATTTAATTTCATTACAAAAAATAGTTACGTTGAGTGACAAAAGTACCTACAGCTGAACACGTTCAAATTTCCACTTTTCCTAAACTTCTTGAAAACCAAACCAAACATCACTGATCTGGTACAAATTAGATTTTGAATGGCCAGCTACTTCTGTCCCTGGCCCATCGATACTGATCACACCTAGATGATAACCAACTGGTCGGTCGCAGGTTCTCTCATCAGTCAGGGGCGGCCCATATCGTCCAGCATCGCCGCGGGGCGCGGGCGCGGGGGTGGGCGTGGTGCGGGTGCGGGCACCGCCCTCCCCCGCGTCGCCCAGCAGCAGCTCGGGCAGCCATAGCCCCGCCGACACCATCAAGCACACCGGCTCCGTGTCGTCCATCCTGCGGCAGCCGGAGCGGGCGTCCCCGCGAGGAGCCTCCCCGCGAGCCTCTCCGCGCCACTCTCCGCGCCACTCGCCGCGTGCCTCGCCGCGCGACTCGCCGCGCACCGGCACGCCCGGCCGCGAGGGTCCGCGCGACTCGCCGCGCGGACCCGCCATCCCAGGCACCTCGGCCGGGCTGGCGGTAACGCTCAACTCTGGCGCGCTGAGCCCGCGCTACAACTCCGCCACCAACCCGTTCCTACAGCAGTACGACGCGGAGGCGGAGGCGGAGGCGTGGCGCGCCGCCGACATCTTCTCCACGCACGCCTAGCGCGCGGCCGCTGTTGCGCCCGTCGGCGCGGGCGGCGCTGTTAGCGAATTGATACTTTCTAGTCAATTTTTTTAATCGAATCGACGTGTGCTACGATTCGGCTGTATATTATTATTATGTTGTTTAATAAACGGACGTGGTGCGCGTTCGTGTACGCCGCTCGGGAGGCGATCGAGAGCGGACGAGCGGTCGAGATTCGTGAGTTCCATCGAAAGATAGGGCTTTGGTACGAATTGTGTCACTTCAACGTATTTCGCGTTCGTGGTTATCGATCGTCTGTCGAGCTATTTGTTATATATAGAGCGAGTTACGATGTATATTACTGTGAGAATGTATGCTGAGGCGCCGCGCCGCGCCGGCAGCGCCACGTGGTTGTATTGTACATTGTATATATGCGGCGGGTCGGCGCGCTCGGACGCCGCGGCGCTACACACGCCATCCCACATATCAGAGGCTTGTGTAAACTGTCTACATATATCCGCTATCGTACCCAGAACAATCACAGAGGACTGATCCTTAAAATCACACTCATCCATGCATCTAAGTCACTGCCAACATACCTAATGATCGCATTAATCATCGCATCCCTGTGACTCGGGTGCCAAAGACTGTCACAATCATAATCTCAAATATTCATGAATATACAGAAAGTTTTGTCTTCTATCATTACTTCCTGCCAGTGTACGATCTAAAATTATCTTCCATTCGACTTCATCTTTTCTAATAGTATATCAAATAATTTACCTTTCATTATATGATAACAATGTTTTAGAATACTTATATTATTACCAATTGTATTATAATTAACTATTCTATAGAGCGTCATTGAAATGTTCCTAATAATTCAACTGTTGAAAGATTTCAGTTTTCGCTTACCTTTAAGTACTCAGAACGAATCAACCGGTGAACATAATAATTATGTTAAATTAACATGGAAATGGACATGATAAAATAAGCATTTCTGTGATTATCACTACAAGTTATTGTATTCCAAATCATTCGAGCTGTCATGAAATAATTGCAATGTAAAGGAAAATAAATGTTGTGACGGGAAAAGGATCGGTCGAAATAACTAGCTGAAGTAGGTATTGAAAAAGTTTAGTAATGTAGATTGGATGAAGATCATTTTTACTAAAGTAAATCATTGATGATAACGGTTAAAGGAACGAGATGCTGGAAAATGAAGCGAAGCGTTGGTATAAAGTGTAAATGTTTATATAATTAATAACCAAGGTTCACATTGTCTATGTACATTGATGATAAAACATTGCACTTCAAGTATAAAAAAAAAAATATGACAATACATAAATGAGATGTTATATGCAATGTACGATATAAATGAGGCAGTCAATGCAATATGTAGTACAAAAGAGTATAAGAGCAATTTAATACAAAAAATATTAAAGTGAAAGCACAAGAATGCAATGTATGATATAGAGAAGGAATAATTCCAGTTATCAAACAAGGTAAACTTTGTCTATGAAGCGTAGGCAGTGAACACAAGTCTAGTAGCTCGGGTAGGAAGAGTGTATCATAGATCAGGCGTAACGGACTGTCTTGAGACTGAGACCATATCAGAGTAGCTCGTAGCCCTTGCTCGAAGGACATCCGTCGTAGAACCAGCGATTACGTCATTGACAGCTTCGGTGTGCGGGCGGAGTGACATCAAAGTGACATCTGTCAATCGAATTTTGAAGTTGACATAAGTACAACCATTCATGACATCAATAATTTGAGGTACAGCCATGCTCTCTGTGAGAGGTGTTGATATCACTCCGCGCGTTCAAAAGCGCATTTATACCAAAATTAGCAAATGCATTACTTCAATGTTACAATTAAATTAAACTATTTAAAATAATCTTCATTCATTAAATAATAACGTAATAAAATATTGTAACGATATTATATAATATTAAATAAAATAGTGTTTAGAGCATTTTTACGAGTCGCTAATTCTATGAAGGAATGGTACCCGTTTGGATCGGTCGCATTCTCAAGATCAGAGGTGCTGTATTCAAATTTCAGATTATTTGATCATTCTTCATTATAAATCAATATGCACTGTCGAAATTTGAACATAGTATCTCAGTTCTTATAACTAGCGTCTGCTAGACATATAAGAGTGGTGAGAAATCGACCAATGACAGCACTGATCCTACATTCACTGCCATGATTGGTCCATTTTTATAATAGAAATATAATAATTATACACTTGTTTATATGTCTGTCGGAGGCTACACGGTAACTTATCTCCACTTTTGAGCGACACTTCAAGACTTAATTTTGTTATAATATTACTGCTTATAAAATAGCATTGCACAAATAACACGACTGATATGGGACACAAAATGTTTTTGATACGTTTTACTTTTTGTACCTTTTCCTATATTTTAATACTAAAATTTAGGAAGTTTTGTTGGGAAACCTTGCCTTTACTGTAACCTCTGGACATTTTTATCGGTCATCTCTACATTCGTATGCGAATTCTTTCCATTTTCATCGTGATATAAATATTCCGTAATCGTTCATCTATCACAGGGGCCTGTCCAATAAGTATATCATTATCGATATATTATTATCGATTAGAAATTCGTGTACGAATTAAACAAAAAAAAACTTTGTTGGAGGCTTAAAATAAATGAATAATGTTGAGCCTTCATTAAGATTTCGAGAAGCAGTTCTTATCGATGGAAAGGGGGATAAAATGTTGTATAGTTGATGGAATTTGTTGATTAGCGTATTGAATGACTGGTTAAAATCATTATTATTGAAACGAATCGTTATAGCAATGTATATTACGATTGTAGTAATATCCGTCGATATTAACTGATTCAGGTAATATTTAGCTGTTCACTACTACGCTACATTTGTGGTTATATTAAGTATATATATTAATCTAAAACCGTGTTATTGTAATTATTAATGTAGAGCAATTATTGGATAGGAAATCTTTATGCACATGCTGTGAGTGTAGCGTAGGAAGTAAAGCTAAAGTGTTGTAGGAACCACTTTTCAACGAAATTTAAATATCGTCCATAGAGGTTAACAGTTAACTGTTTAAATAGCAACTGTTTCTATCTCTATTAAATTTTAGTATTCAATGCTAACTTTAAAGTTTTGAAGCTTCAATTGTTATACAAGTCCCAAAAAGTCTTAAGAAACTCAATATAAAAAAACTAAATTGGGTGTGCTAAAATATATCTCAAAATCTATAATAAATTATAGAATAACAGTAATTGGTGAACAACGCCATCTAGTTCCATTTATATAAACTAAAATGTTCACTTTTGAACAACTTTATATAGCACACTAGCTGTTTCCCGCGGTTTCACCCGCGTAGGCTACAGTTTATCGCGATAAAAAGTATCCTATATCCATACTTAGGGTTCAAACTATCTCCGTACCAAATTTTTGTTCTATCGGTTCAGTAGTTTAGGCGTGAAAGCGAGACAGACAGACAGAGTTACTTTCGCATTTATAATAGTAGTGGGGAAGTAGGGATAGCTAAAGAAGTCAATAATTGCGCGTGGATCGATTTGAATCGAGTTGAAGAGTGGTTGCGAAAAACACTTGAAATGTTGTGACCGTATTGAAGTGTCGCTCGACAGTCCGTGAGCCCGCGTGTAGCGGTCAGTAGTGTGTAGTGACTACGGCACGCTTCAGTGGCTTCGAAGCGGCAATGGTTATGCGAGATACCCTCATTCCTAATATATACAAAATATAAATACAAATATACTCAAACGTGTATATCTACTGTTGATCGCATACTCGTTAAATGTGTCCTTCATTATAAAAAAAAAACAAAAACGCACTTGTTAGAAACTATTGAATGTTTACATTGACCGTTTTGTTTATCAGGAGATGAGGCCTAAGGAATTTAGCTGAAATCACGAGGGGGAAGACAATTGGATTTATAGATGTGGGTATGGGTACGAGTGTTAAAAGGAGTTAGTTACCTAGCTAGTCTAATTTATTGCTTGTAATTTAGCTTAAACAGTGTTCTCACAAAACCAGTGCCGCCGTTAGTTTGTGTTGCAGGGCCATTGGCCCTTCAGATAATATCAGTATTTCGACAATTTGGTAAAGGTAGAGTTACATACGTGTACTTAAAGTAACGAATATACGCCGCTCGTATCTGTACCGGGCGGCTGGAACACAGACGAAAATAAATAATACGACGTTAACTCTTTGTCTTATTTCTACCCCAACTTTCCTATTAGTGGTGTGTGTTCACGAGTAATTGTCATTACTTCTATGGAGTTTGTGTCAAATTTCTATCTTTAGTAGGGCAAACCGTTGATGGATAAGTTATTGAAACTGGACGTTAATCAAGACATTTACTGAAGTTATTACTAATATTGCCAATGAACTCGATAATGAAATTAGTATATTACTAATACTCTCTATTTTTTACTTGCTTGCTTTTGACTAGAAGTCACCTAATGTTAAGCGACGATGTGGTCGAAGGTGGCGTCACACTGCGCCTCGATTGGGAGCTGAATTTCAAGTGAGACTACTGGAACACACGGATTGTTGCTTCGTGACTTAACATGAGGGTGTTAACTAAGCCAGGTTGTACTAGAAAATGTCCTACCACCAAGCTATGGTTTTCATTTATTTATTTACTAGCTGTTCCCCGCGGTTTCACCCGCGTGGGCTACAGCTTTATATGCATGCTAAGTCTCAGCACGATGGGTTTAAAATTGACAAAGTTATTTTATCCCTATGGAGGTAGAATTAATCAAAATCCTTTCTTAGCGGATGCCTACGTCATAACATCTAACTGCATGCCAAATTGCAGCCCGAGAGCCGTCCAGTGGTTTAGGCTGTGCGTTGATAGATCACTATGTCAGTCGGTCAGTCACTTTTGATTTATATATATTTAGATTTAAAATCAGTACGGATTACCACTTACACTAATTATAAACAATCAGGACAATGTTTTTCCTTACTGAAAGCTCAAGCTCTTTGTAGGATTTGAACTCACGACCACCAATCGCAAGCCGTCGTCAGCCATAATCTCTTTTCATAATTGAATTATGTAATGAATTTGTATTATGAATTCTAGATTAGTTCTACTATCGTCTTTACTAAGTTATCGCGGAAAAACATTGAACAGCCAAGCGAGTCGTGTAAATATTAAGCCACTACGTCTCACTTCACGATGTGAAAACCGCATCGATCATCAGATTAGATTACTAATGGCTATAATCGAGAT
This sequence comes from Opisthograptis luteolata, assembly GCA_931315375.2. Lineage (NCBI taxonomy): Eukaryota > Metazoa > Arthropoda > Insecta > Lepidoptera > Geometridae > Opisthograptis > Opisthograptis luteolata. The sequence continues at coordinate 4,177,186 of OV928038.1, read as the reverse complement.
ATCTTGAGTTTAATCGCTCACCCCTACTATTTCTGCTGTAAAAAATTCAACAAAAGCGTTGTTCCTATATCAACACACAGCACTTGCTTTTTAATTACCTAATGCGAAATACCTAGTTGAAAGTTATTTTTCTTAATCGTTTCCTACTAATATTATAAATACGAAAGTTTGTATGTGTGAATGTTTGTTACCACGTATCACCGTCACTACTTAACTGACTTTGATGAAATTTGGAATGGTTATAGCTTATACCCTGGATAAACACATAGGCGGCTTTTTATCCCGGTAAAGGGTGCCTGCGGGATAACGGGAAGACGCGGGGGAAACTAGTTACTAAAGATGGTAATCTGTGTAGGGTTCTAGTAACTAACATGTAAATCGAAGCTTAGTTAATGTTAACTATAATTAGTACAAAAAATAACTCTTAGGTTATTTTTTTTTACATATTTTGATTGTACAAATATTTTTTACAAGGCATTAAACGACGTACCTTTTGTTTAATAGCGTTTTACTCTAAGTTACTAAACGTTAAGTCACGATGTAGTCACAGATGGCGCCACGCTACACCTGGACTGGGAACAGATTCTGAAGTGAAATTACTGGAACACACTGATAGTTGCATATGTGCTTGGTTTTAGTCTGTGCATAAACTCTGGTTACGAGTATTTTGGATGGTGTTTTCTGACCACCATAGATTGTAGGTACTACTGTACTACCTAAGTAGGTATATAATGTAGGTGCGCTTATTGAATTTTGAGCCTTTTATCATAAAGCCTTTAAGGAGCATTGAAAAATCAATCTATCACAGCATCATCGTACAGCGTGCTGACAGAAGAAGTTTATACCCATACAATTTGAATAAATTACTACACCTCATCCGATCCTCGATCCAGCTTGTAAACCATTCATATCATCTGAAATCGCTAAAAATATCGTTTCTCTTCGTTATTATACGAGCGCGAGCGTGGATTAACGATTTATACCTTTACACATGGGAGTGGGAAAATTGAAAAACGTGCACGTACGAATTTGGAAGGTGTAATAAATAGGTACTCGAGCTAATAAAATAAACACCCTTGTATTAACAAGATACTGATATAAAGACGAGGGGTACGATGGCGGCCGAACGGTTAAGCATGCGACTTACAAGACGACGACACCGAGTTTGAACCTATGACTCAATAAGTTATGTGCGGATTTGCCATCGCTCAAAACGGTGAAGGAAAACATCGCGAGGAAACCGGCATGTCCAAGAACTACAACGTTCAAGGGCATGCGATATCTACCAACCCGCACTGGGCCAGCGTGGTAGATTACAGCCCATACTCTCTCTCTGAGAGAAGGCCAGAGTCCCAGCAGTGGGAACGTGAAAGGCTGATACTGATGATGATGATGATAAATAACAACAACAACAGCAATTGCACACCCCAAATTAAGCTCGAAACATAGCAAGACGGACTTAAAAATACCTCAAAAATAATGCATATTGGAGCAGTGCAGAAGCTCAAATCGCTTATTGAGGTAGCACTATAGAGTAAATTGTAAAGAAGAGAGAAGAAGTGCGTATTGCGGCAAAGATTTATCATGCAGCAATTGGAGCTTAGATCGAAATTGGGATACGTGATAATATTTGCGTAAGCGATGTATGAATCATAAGCGGAAAACATGCAGAAATTTTGAAGTCGTTCAAGCTTAGATAAGGTGAAAAAACGCAAGTACTGTCTGTTGATTTTCTACCGGTTTCACTTTGTGCACAGGAATCATCATTCTGTTACAGGCTTACAGGTTTCATCCATAGGTAATAGAAGTTATTGTATTTCTTTGTTGTAATATAAACAGCATGCCATTTAGGTATCCTACAATGAGCTTGAGCTTTCGGTGAAGGAAAACATCGTGATGAAACCATAGCTTGGTGGTAGGGTATTTTATAGTACTCACCTGGCTAGCTACCACCCTCTTGTTAAGAATCTGTCGCCAAGCACCTATCGGTGTGTTCCGGCAGCCTCACTTGAGAGCCAGTTCCCAGTCCAGGTGTAGCGTGGCGCCATCCTCGACCACATCGTCACTTAACATCAGGCGACTTGTGGTCAAACGCTACCCTGTAAATAGTAAAAAAAAAAAAAAAAAAAAAAAAACATATTATACAATAAATCATCATCATCATCACCATCATCAACAGCCGGAAGAAGTCCACTACTGAACATAGGCCTCCCCCCTTGAACGCCACCATGAACGACTATTAGTCATTTGCATCCATCGGCTCCCTGCGACTCTTACAATATCGTCGGTCCACCTAGTGGGGGGCCTACCTACAGAACGTCTTCCAGTTCGTGGTCGCCACTCCAGAACCTTTCTTCCCCATCGGTTATCGGTTCGTCGAGCGATGTGGCCTGCCCATTGCCACTTCAACTTGCAAATTCTGAGAGCTATGTCGATGTATGCTATACAATAAATACTTAATCACAATACAAAAATATAATTTTGATTAATTGATAGATTGGTTAACGTCATATACCTATGTACCGGGATGGGATTCGAACTTACCTGCAACTCATAGCGGGAAGAGTGGGTCTGGACTGTCCTATCTTCAGGTACTGGATTAAGAGGACGCCGTGATAAACAATGAATCTGAAATCAGCTCCATACAAAAACGCAAGCGAGCTGACTAATGCCATAAGGTCGTATGCGTCAAAAAGGCTTATTTCGTTTAAAATGAAAACTTTCGTTAATTTTATAGAACTAGACCTGTAGTTCTTTGAAGAATGTGTATATACCATACAAAAAAAATTCCTCTTAAATCGGTTTTGTATGTCTTGTGATTCTATGGCCTGTAAAATGAAAATCTTTTTTTTTAGAGGGCAGTTTTCGATCATTGTTTCTCTGCAATGAAAGTTAACCAATCGTTTTTTCTTTCCGACAATTTGATGTCAAAAACATGATCTTTAATGTACATAAATATTAGCTCTATATGTTTTGTAATTGCTGAGAAAAAAGGAGATCCTGGCTGCAGTTAAAATTGCCAATTCCTCGTCTTAAAGTGCACATAATTAGGACACTACAGATCTACTCTAGTTCCTTGAGATCATTTTATTTTACTCTATGATTCATTTTAATTGAATTTTTAATTTATTCTAATTTGAATGTTGTCCGATTTTAATGTGATTTTATATGTATTTTGTTTTAATTTACTTACTTGATTATTGAGTGATTGTGTATGGACCAATTGTCTGAAATAAAAATTATTATTATAATTAGTATCAATGTCTCGTGAAGCGCACGTTTGGCTACTACCACTTCTATCAACTTTTAACAATATATATTTTCTCAAAACCCGATATTTCTTTGTTAAATAAAACGTCCAAATTAAAAACTTGTAACCAGTGAAATGCCGTAGTCTTTGATCAAAAGCTGGCGGAAATTAGAGGGAAGAAATGGCGGAATTCCTTTTTAATTCTTTTGACGTTTGCAGCCATTATTTAAAAGCCACGGAGTTTTAATCGAGGAGTTCAAAAGAGTGAAGGAAGGATGTGATCAAAAACAGACAAGGCAGGAATGAAAAAGTTTGATTTGACTGGCGTCCCTCTATAATCACTTTTGAACCATTTGAATTTAACTTTTTTTTATTTTTTTTTAATTTTGCAGAGTACCTAGTGATTGACCACAAGTCGTCTAATGTTATGACGATGTGGAAGGTAAATAAGTAAGTAGGTAAGTAAGCAAGTCGTAGGTTCAAATCCTGCAAAGAACTTTAGCTTTTGGGTAATATTGTAACTAAACCAAAGTTTGATGTTAGGACATTGCCTAATGTTCACTTGGTTTCGCTACCTTAGGTTGAAAATCTGTTCCCAAGCATCTATTTGTGTGTTCCGGCAGCCCCCCAAATCCGATGTAGTGTAGCGTCACCTTCAACCACATCGTCACTTAACGTCATGTGACTTGAGTAAAATCGTTACCCTGTAAAATTTTAAAAAAGCGTTTACATGGCCAGGTTTCGAGCCTAGAGAGCTTTAACCACTACGAATCGCGCCGCAACCGACCCGAAATTGTCAATCATTCATTACAATTTCTTCCAAGAAAAATTAGGGGTTGTCCAGTCCCAACATCAATCAAGCGAGAAAATTACTTTCAGAGGTATTTAATAACGGGCTACGCTCAATTAATCATAGCGTAGAGCAACGTAGTTGTAGGCGTCCAGTAATTATCTGTTTTTGTGTGAAATGTGCTATGGTCATGCATAACCTTTGTTAAGTGCTTTTTATTTACCTACTGCTGTTAAAATAATTAAACGTTTTTGAAAATAAGAGTTTTGGTACTACATTTTTTATGCAATGTAGTGACGAGAAGAGTAGTTTGATGTTTGTACATTAGTAAGGTAAGTTATTGTTTAATAAAAACAAACAGCTTTTATTTATTTGTTTGCATCATAGGAATGTGTACATTTGATTGATTTGTGACAAATACTCTCTCTCTAATAAAAGGACTTAGCCCCAGCAGTAGAACATAATCCCTATTTAATACTAGCTGTTCCCTGCGGTTTCACCCGCGTGGGCTACAGTTTATCGCGATAAAAAGTATCCTATGTCCTTCCCCGGGGCTCAAATTATCTCTATACCAAATTTCATTTAAATCGGTTCAGTAGTTTAGGCGCGAAAGCGTATAATATATTCCGTATACTCCAAACTTATTCCCGCACTTCGGTGCCCCTCACCGCGTTACCTGCTGTATCCATTATCCTGCGCGCGTTTGAACCGCGCCGCTAAAGGTCTTCCTGGTTCGCAAATTGCGACCGCAATTTACCTATTTCATAGAATGTTCACCCGCCTTCGGTCCCCCCCTCACCTCACCGCGTTTCCCGCGGCACTGCGGTGCAGCGGGTTTATTTTTCTACTACTACTTACATTTTTAAACTCGTGATATCTTTCGAATGGAATGTCCGAATTGAATAATTCAAAAAGTTATATAAAGGAATTGAAGCAGTTTTGAATGAAAAGTAATTTATTTTGATAAGAATTCATACCAAGATGCAAATAAAGAGCCTTTTCTAGCGGCGGCATTTAAATTAAATTTTTAAAATAAAAAAACACTTATTGCGGCATAACTATAATAGTTAGACATATGCTCTCGCGAACTTTTTTGTAGATCTTAATAGAACCTACAAACCCGTAATACATTGTTTTGTTCTAGTGTCAATAGTTTTTGCAGCGCACGCAAAAATAGATTTTCGATTTCACACCTTGGGTTGCAAAATAGCAATTTTCTTACGGATCCCTAATTTTTTTGGAAATAAAATATAGCCTATAGCCTTTCTCGATAAATGGGCTATCCAACACTGAAAGAATTTTTCAAATCGGATCAGTAGTTCCTGAGATTAGGCGTTCAAACTTCAAACAAACAAACAAACTCTGCAGCTTTATAATATTAGTATAGATTATAAATGAAAAAATAACTCTGTATATCTCGCTATCACGCCTATACTACACTGAGAAAAAAATCTGACTTTCCTTCTGAGTCTTACCTTCCAAGACCAATTCCTTCCTTCCTTAGATTTCCTTCTAAATTACAAGTACATTACAAGTACTTTCCCTTTTGACTCAGAAGGAAAAACGGTATTCCGAAAGGTCTTTTTCTCCGTGTACTAAAACGATTTTGGTACGGAGATAGTTAAAACCCTGAGGAGGGACATAGGATGACGCTAGTAAACTGATAAAACGAATAGTTATTATTTTCACTACTTTACTTTTGGAGTAGACAATGCAGAGTTTTCATCCGTACAAGTACAAGTGTATACGTTATGTATTTTATATTATGTCTCAACGGAAATAACATTCCCTAAAGGTCCAATTTCTCCGTTTTCGACTCATTTTTATCTGTAAATTGTGTGATAGAAGCCTTAGGGGTACACCTCTCAATTTTATTTCCTTTCGAGCTTTGTCCCTTTTCCATGTTTCAGGGATGTTTTTCTTATCTCCACTGCCTCCACTTGGTATATTATTTTTGTGATTCTTTTCAATTTAGTTAGAGTACAGCCCTCGTGTAGGGGAGATCTTGATTCTGTAACGTCTGACGTGTGTAAGTGTTTTTATGTATGATACATTTCGACAAAAGTGGCGGTAACTTATCTATATATATAAAAATCAATTGCTATTTGTTAGTCTCGCTAAAACTCGACAACGGCTGGAAAAATTTGGCTAATTTTGGTCTTGAAATGTTTGCGGAGGTCTAGAGAAGGTTTATAAGGTGCAAAAAATTAGAATACTTGCCAGGAAAACCCTATAAACAGCCTTTCTTAAATAAAATGTAGAGTCAATTTGAACTTCATTGCTATTCAATAAAGTTGATTGATTTTTTGATTTTTCGATTGAGGCAGTACGAAGTCTGCCGAGTCAGTTAGTATATTACTAAATTTTTAATCAAAATCTGAATAAATTAAACGTTTCTATGGTGGTTCTTGTGGATTATTATTTCAATTGATAAATATTTATGTTTATAATATACATAATTAAATACCTACTGCGTAGATTTTTAGGAATTATTGTTTAATGTTTATTAATACCCTATGTCATTCATACAACTAATACAAATCTAACGACACTTCTTGTATTAAAGTCAAGAAAGGCGTTTATGTTAGAGAACGAGCCAAACTAAAAACACATCACCACATTAAATATTTCTGGAGAAGTCGGGTAAATATAATATAAGCCAGCTACGATAAAGAAAACATTACATGCGAAGCTAAGAAACTTTTTAACACTACACTAATACCATACCACTTTTAAAAGCACTATATATTCTTCTAAAGAAATTTCGAACCAATTCTTCAATTTATTTACGAACTCTTTGAATAGTTTTCAAAAGCTCCATACGCTGTTTGCATATTCAGCGCTAAAAGCGATTGCATATTCGGATAAAAACTTCAGCCGCGGGTTCAACATGAGCTATTCCCCACAAATAGTAGGTACACTATATTACATCGGAGTGCCTGAGCTAGTTTGGTAATAGTTCGATATCATCTATCTGAGCACATGAGAGTTTCTAGTTTGAAATTAAAAAATAATAAAATTGTAAAGTTAATCGTTCTCTAAAAGTTACCTGCCAGTTGTTTCTGGTCCTTAAACCTTTGCTAGAAGGTTGATATAGATGAAGTTAGTTTTAAGATTAACGGTTTAAAGTGTTCGTAATAAATAACATGATTTGGTTTGATTTAGTAAATTGATATGAACGAAAAGGAGAAGTAAAGAAAAGCTAGACCTTCTAAACATTATGTAGGTACGTAGTTTTTAGTTTTTTTTTTTCAACTTCTTACAGAGTAGTCTTTGTCTGCAAGTTACCTGATGTTAGGTGACGATGTGGTCCAAGGTGCCACGCTACGCCTGGATTTGTATCTATTCATAATTTTATTTTTTTAAAACAACTAAACATCATCAATTTTTTTTTGTTTTTTTCTGGTCTTAATGCTTACACTCTTATCCATTTTATCATGATATTTTTTGGCAAATAAATATACAGTACTCTCGTAGTTGAAATTATAATGCTTAAAGAATGAGTACTGTTTGAAAATGGTCAGTGGAGGTCTTTAAAGGATTTTACATCCCTGAAACAAAAAATCCGGTGCGCTGAATGCATCAATTTTGGTTGGTGCAGTTTTAACAAATTTATTCAGTTCATAAAAACGTATATTAATGTTTTTTTACGTATATTAATGTTACGTATATTAATGATTGTGAATCCTATTTATATTATAAACGCGAAAGTTTGTGAGTATGCATGTATGTTTGTTCCTCTTTCACGCAAAAACTACTGAATAGATTTGAGTAAAATTTGGAATGGAGATAGCTTATACCTAGGATTACTTTTTATCCCGGAAAAAAGTTCCTGCGGGATAACGGGAAGACGCGAGTAAACCGCTGGGCGCAGATAAATTGAAATAAAATAAGAAAAATAAGGATGAAAAAAAGAAAGTAAGCCAAAAAGGAAAGTCTCCCCAGTAGGAAATGTTATAACCTGATATTTTTTATCATTGTTATATTAACACCTATCATCTACGTATGATGATTTATTACATTTTTGGCATTAAAATTTCTTAATCCAGGGTATAACCTACCTCCATCCCTAATTTCACTCAAATTTGTTGAGCTGTTGCAGCGTGTAGAAGTAACAAACAACAAACATACAGTACTCAATGAAAAACCTGCACAGTTAAAATGGCATCTTTGAAAATACTATAACGTATCGGGTCTTATAAACCGTTTTTAATAACGCCACACCTCGTAATGGCAGCACAGGAAATTGAAATAGATAGTCAGGTAATAATATCTAATAACATCGACAGATGGGGCAGTCTCTGAGAGTCCGGTCGGGCAGAACGGACTCCGGTGGAACTTTCTAGAGTCTAGACAACTCGCCGTAAAACGGCAAACGTATTTCTGAATGACAAATTGGAATACGAAAATTGTTTCGTGTCTGTTCTGTCGTTTATTGAATAGGGTATTTTACTCCATTTGTGAAAAATTATCAAAACATATTATTGAGATAGCGAAGGCAAAAGCAGTCGGAAATCGATTTAGTTTTAGTTCATAAAATAGCAAACTACTTAAAATAGAATTCAAAAGTTTTTGCTTTTTTAATCTGTTTGAAAACACCATTGGCACCATTTAAATAGCAGTCGCCATGTTATTACGTCATGCGGTTATGTAAACATAAGAAGTGTCATCTGTCTAATATCAGCGTACCTTTTGTTTACATATCCGACTGACGTCATGACCACAAAGCAACATGGCGTCAACTGTGACTAGTGTTTTCGTCAAATTACGGGCGAAATTCGAAAATGCAAAATTTAAATGCATTTTATGGCACATAACGATTGAATAAAAATGTTGTGAATTTTTCAGTGGTATATAAAATCTAATTGAGACACTTTTTAAAATTGGGTGTAATAAATAACCTATTAAAGACATTTTCAATTTTTACTCGTTGAGTTTACTTACTGAACTATAATGCCCGTACAATCAATCACATACTACGTAGGTACTATGTAGAATGTAGGTACATAACTAGGATGTCCTGTATTTAGGGTATCAGATAGGATCGGGGATCCACAACACCCAGACACAGAACAAATACTTCGCTATTTTTCAATGCACAAATAATTGTCCTGTAGCGGGAATCGAACCGTGAGGTCACCTCACACTTCGGTGTAGGCTACTCACCCCTTGCGCCACATCGGTCGTCAAATGCTGAATATTGAATGCAAGCTCTATGGTAGTTGCTTTTATTTGTGAGGTTGCGCTGAGGTCGTTTTGCGGCGTTATTATGTCAAAAAAGAGTGAAAAGAGTCTTCAGGAGTATGGCAACGCTTCTCAGTGTTAGAATTCAAATTTTGGCAAGAAAGCTCTTGTTATCCAAGTTGACACGTTTCGCGTCATGTCATAGCATAACTCAAAATAAGGGGCTCCACCACAAATTAAGGTCTGTCGCCACATACATTATTCATTATTTGCAACGATGTATCTCAGTGATTGACAATAGTGCTTTTCGAGAGGTAACATTATTAATTCCTACTTATTTATCTCGTTTATCTAAGATGTTTTAGTTAAATTTTGCCAGCGGGCAATAATTTCCTTTTGAAAGTAGAAAAGAAAAACATGCAAAAATTTAACGGGGAACGGAAAAATTACAAGTGTGGACATAATAAACAAGAAATTACGTTGAGTTTTTTTTAATTATCTATAGCTTTTGGTAAAATAACCACAGTCTCATCTGATGGCAAGTTGAGAGGTGATGATAGAGCATGCTTGAAGATTTCTATTATCAATCTTGACTCCAAAATTATATTTATCGGGAAAAAAAGATGCTCTCAGAGTGTTTTACTCTTTCACTTTAACGATATTAATGTCAAGTAACTAAATAGATAATATTAAAGTGTAGTATCAAATCACATCATTACAATCACTTTATTTATATCTGTGGCGTTGTTTACTTCATACCAATCAGATCCAAACTTGTAAAATATAGAATATAGAGTCGTAAACAACTTTGCTGATCACGAATCAGTTCAATATTTCACCGTCGCTAGGAATTTGATGTGCGGCCTCTGAATTATTCATATGCTCTAGCCACCTGCTAGTTGTTTCTAACAGTGCTTAAGCTCGGACGGATTCCAAAGCCCCATCAAAGTGATTAAGTATATTATTATACATTTTAGTACAGCTCTGAATTTATAAAAATAATTTAGAACTGGTACGACTTAGTTAGAAATAACATAAATACTTTCTACGATACTAGTTTCGTGGTATGGGATTTGTTGGTTTCGTACGAAACGAAAATAATAATCTTTGGTTTTGTAGGTAGCCGAAGGGTTTTCTTCTTTCTCATTTTATGTGTCGCTACATACACACATCACATATAGGGGGGGGGGACCAAATTAAGCTCGAAACTGGTGTTATGGGTACTAGATAACGATATACATACTTATACATAATTATACTTTAAATATCCAAGACTCAGGAATGTTTGACTGTATCTTTTTTACCTGTATGTATTATGTGATATTTTGTAGGAACGTTGCTCACTGAACTACATAATGCGTCGAGTATATGCAATCAAGCTCGCTAGTGATTCACTTTGCACACCGCAAGTTTCGAATCACATGCCTAATAGATGTTGTTAATCTGTGTCACGGATACGAGTTTCCTGATTAAAGACTGGCTGGTTCGTCGATACTGATTGAATGAACTTGCTCGTTGGTTCAGTGTTGAACAGACAAAATATATATATGTAGTGGTAGGACTTTTTTTGCAGAGTCCCGGGGTAGTACGACACACTTTTGCCTGTTATTCAATCGCCAAGCATTGCTGTGCTGAATTACTGTGTTCGGGATACAAAAGCAATATTTCTAGCTGGCAATATTACATAGCATAAAGAGATTTTAAACATCTAATATCTCAAGATGACGAGCGCAGTGCATTGTTGCGTAGCATTTTGGACTGTTGAAGTTCAACATTCTTTCGAATGGCTAGACTCAACTGCATATATTTTTTATTATTATATATCATATATTTTTTGAATTGTAGGCAATACTTACATCTACTAGGTACCCATAACTTTAAACTGAAGCTACACAAAATTGTACAAGATTATTTCCAACAAAAATAAAGTTTTTCCCTAAGCTAGAAAGAAAATATTATATATACGGAACATCTAAACTGAGTCGAAGAAAATCTTTTTCTGTTAGCGAAAATCTCTGATTGAAGTACAATTTCTTAGCCAGCCGCAAAAAGCCTTATCTACTAGTGATTCTTATACTTCACTATGTCCACTTTAGCAGTAGCTGAGAAGAGAAACGCGTGACATTGAAGGATGTGCTTTCCTAGGAACTGTTAACAAAAACTATTCCCCTTATTCAGGGAAAATCAATGTAATTCAATTACATAATGTGTGTTCATTCATCAATAGCTGCGGGTAGTTTTTCCGCTTCAAGTCACGGGTTCTCTTTAATGTTACATTATATACAAACATCTTTTTCAAAAAATATACGCTATAAACTGAGATATATTATGTGTAAACTATAAATAGTCTACGAGTTTCTTTGGCATAATAACTAACTTACTCGGATGGCTCAGCGACCCAGTGTGTCTTGGCATCAGAAACGAAAGAGCGCCACTCTTCTCTATCTTGAGCGATTTCAGCCCAGTTCAGAGTCTGGAGTTCGTGTAGGTCCGCATCCACCGCGTCCTTCCAGCGGTATCTAGGGCGTCCGACCAGCCTACGGCCATTCGGTCGTCCCAAATAAGAACGCTTGGCATAATAAAGTCTATTATATTCTGTAAAAGTTACGATGGTTGTTGCAATAGATACAAAGTCAGAAAATAAGACAGTTTGAATAGCCTGCGTATATAAGCGTGTTGGAACTAAAATAGTTCAGTTTTGAATTTTGCTCTACCAACATGGTCCATCGTCATCCCTATCCCCTGTAGTGTATCATCATCATCATCATCCAGAAGAATTCCACTGCTGAACATAGGCCTCCCCCTTCGAACGCCACCATGAATGGTAATTAGCCAGTTGCACCCATCGACTCCCTGCGACTCCTACAATATCGTTGGTCCACCTAATGGGGAGGCATAGTGTATAATAAAAGTGAAATGATGTTTGTTTACAGTTCGAATGGTTTTGATAAAGTTTTGCATACAATGTAGGCCGTAGAAACTGAAATAAAACTCGAGGCGGTCGAAATAAATAATCGGGGCGAGCGCTGGCAATAAATAAATGCACATAGGTATATATTTCGTATCTATAAGTGACCATGCACATAGCATTTTTCTACGGGGAGATAACGCGCGCTAACCGCAGCGTATATACACCTTTGCAAGCGTTCATTAATTCAGACGCATTTGCACCGCTTCGCTGAAACGTGCAAATGACTAAAAACAAATAACAATATTGATACATACAGTAGGCGTGCAAAATGCATCGATACAAACTCATCGATACGTCAATTACACTCTAACCGTTATTGCTACGCGATTCTAGTGCGTGTTTGTATCACAAACAATCTGCCTTCACGCGCAGATAGCACGCGTCATCTGTGCGTAGAAAAAACATGTGTGGATAGACTCTAAGAGTGTAAGCAAGTGTACAACGCTATAATAAGAGTGCGTTTTCACCAGAGCTGTCCAAGTCAGCTAAGCGGTGCGCGCGAAATCTCCACCAATCCAACCAATATTATAAACGTGAAAGTTTGTGAGTATGGATGTTTGTTACTCTTTCACGCAAAAACTACTGAACGGATCCGGATGAAATTTGGAGTGGAGATAGTGTTAGACAGCTCTCCTACAAGTTCTCGCTAATTACGCCTGATCCGTTATCCACCCACTTTCTTATATATAATATATAGATATGTCAAGCCTTACTACTAAAATGACATATTATGACATGACATATTGTCCCAAAACCGCGGATAACGGATCAGGATCTATTATTAATTCTGGACGTTAGCTGTCTTGCACAGCTCGGGTGGAAACGAACCTTTAACAAGAAAGCTTTTATCCAGGTGCGAGTTACGTCATATTTTATTATGAAAAAAAGCACTCTCGGTAATGCTGAGGCTGCTCGCAACCTTTCAGTTATTACATTTTATATATATTGGATACAATATACAGCAGCTTCAATGTCAACAACAGCATTTTTATAAGCGCGCTCGTGCATGGTGTGTTTACAGAAAATTTAATAAAGTTCTATGTAAATATTCATTTTATTGTTTACTAGTCAATTTTACAATTCAAATTTTTTTAGTCAATTTTTTTTTTATACTACGGTTTTTAACTTTTTTTTCAATTTTATGGAATACTAGCTGAGCCCCGTGGTTTCACCCGCGTGGACTACACTTTATTGTGATTAAAAGTATCCTATATCCTTACCCAGTGCGAAAAGAAATAATCAAATTTTATTAAGAACGGTTCAGCGGATTATTTATAATATGGATGCGTACTTTGTTTTAAGATTCCATCGAAAATATTATAAGAGTGATGGTGGCCTAAGAGCGATGGTGGCCCAACGGTTAGGCGTGCGACTCACAAGACGCCGACACCGAATTCGAATCCTCGCGGCCCCGCACCTATGACTTAATAAGTTATGTGCGGATTTGCCATCGCTCAAAACAGTGAAGGAAAACATCGTGAGGAAACCGGCATGTCAAAGAACTGCAACATTCAAGGGCATGCGACATCTACCAACCCGCACTGGGCCAGCGTGGTAGATTACAGCCCATACTCTCTCTCTGAGAGAAGGCCGGTGTCCCAGCAGTGGGAACGTGAAAGGCTGATAATGATGAAAAGACTGTAATTTAGCACAGAAGTTCCGTACATTACGTAGAAGGAATAAGAACTAAGAACGTATTTTTGAAAATCATCCCCTAAAGCTTTGAAGGTACGCTAGTAACTTATTTAATGTATGCTACGCAGCTCTACGAGTACTTCGTAAGCATTTGCTACGGAGCTACGTCGTAGACGAAATAACACTTCCGTGCTCAAACCACTGAACCGATTTCTATGCAGCTTCTAGAATGCAAAAGCGTAAGTTTAAAATAAAATCTAACTACCTATGCTTCATCGTGCTGTCTGAAATATTCTAATAAAAATGCATGAAGTCGCACGGGAAATTCTATTAACTTGTGCAACGGGGAGGATCGTGCGGTCAAACGAGCATACAGTGGACGGCCGAGTGGCCGTCGCCCTGTCGGCCGTCCCAGATATCGCTGGAAAGACGAAGTCACGAAGGATTTGCGCGAGCTCCAGGTGGAGGACTGGCAGGAGGTGGCGCAGGACAGACCGAGGTGGCGTCTTTTGTTATCGGAGGCCAAGACTCACTTTGGGTCGTTTCGCCATCTCAGTTAGTTAGTTAGTTGTGCAACGGGATGTCAAAGTTTATCGGAGATCTAACTCGTGAACGGGTGCTGCTTGTGGGGTCTGGTCTGCTTTGGTTGTTATCCCGTAACTCGTTAATATTCATGTTTCTATATACCAATGTGCACAACCAACCAAGAGAAATTCTTGAAGTATAATAGCTTGTCATAAAATATCGAACTATTTATTATTATTATTATTATTATTATTTTTATATTATGACAAAAAAGCTTGGCATTGTGGTGAACTTGCTCCAATTCAATAAGAATAAAATTGTCAATGTGATCGCGCCCAAAAAATTACCTGCCGGGCGTTTCTTGCCTGTCCTTTTGACGGCGTAAGGAGGTTGGAACACGCGTAGCTAGTTTTAAGTTTGACGTTTTAAAGTGATCACAATGTAGGATACATTGAATAAAGTACTATTGAATTGAATTGAATTGAATTGAATTGAATTGAATTGAATTAATAAACTCGTAATATTATTTTGAGACCTATATATCTGCTTTCAGTTCAATATTTATAAATAAAATTGTTAGGTGTAAGTCATATACCTATGTAAAAAAAAAACCTAAAACTTTTATGATATCTCATGACTTTTTTTTTAACTTTACTGGTTTGATGACTTGTCAATTCAGTCTCATTCAAAAATATTTAGGCGGGTAGTAATTCACTACCTATCTAAAGCCCAATTTTTGATCCTTAGTCAAGGTTTGCTATAGTTAAGAACTAATGAAATATTTGACCAATAATATTTTTCATCCTAAGTATAGTTTTTTTTACTACTTACAGGTTAGCGTTTAACCACCAGTAACTAACGAATCACTACGTTAACTTTAACTAGCGATCAAAAAACCAGTCCTCACGGCGTCACTATCAATATTTTGTACCCTAGTCTTGGATACTTCTATCTATATAAGTATGTATATCGTTGCCAAGTACCCATAACACAAGTTTCGAGCTTAATTTGGGGCTAGGTCAATTTGTGTGCAATTGTCCCCGATAATCCCTTACTTATTATAAATGCGAAAGTAACTCTGTCTGTCTGTTACTCTTTCACGCCTAAACTACTGAACCGATTTAAATGAAACTTGGTACGGAGATAGTTTGAATCCTAAGGAAGGACATAGGATACTTTTTATCGCGATAAACTGTAGCCCACGTGGGTGAAACCGCGGGGAACAGTTAGTATGCATATTTCATAATTTCTAGTACAAAAGTAGTAGTAGTTATTGTCCGTGTCCCAATTCAGTAATCCATGCGGGCACAATCGTTAATAACACGAAACATTACAAATCATAAACCTTTCCCCATAATTCCACCTAAACGTAGTCCCGCCGGGTCGATCCAATAACACTTAGATAGTACCAAATAATTATACCGCCCTCAAACCTCGAGAATATTGGAATCCATAAACAGTTTGTTAGTTCGTAAGTTAAACAATAACTTTGTTTAATATTGCAGTTCACACTGGCGCTGGTTAAACAATTAAGAATAGTATAGCATAGTCTAAATTAAAGAGTTCTAGCAGTTTCCTTCGGTTTCACCCGCGTTGCTTACATTTTAGCGCAGTAAGAAGTACCCAATAATTTGATGTCCTTCCCCAGAGTTCAAACCATCTAAATTAACAACAAAACAAAAAATAATAGCTTTTTCATATTAGCGTTAAGTAAAATAAAGCCGTTGTTTATGATTTTCATTTGTTCTGTATTTACTAACGGCCAGTTTCAATGATCTATACCCACCTACTGGAGATAAAAATTTAACACAAGCTCCATAAAAGTAATGTCAATTTTTTTTTCTCTTGTAGGGCAAACTTAATCTTATATAAATAAAAGAAAGTAGTGTAACTAACTACTTATAACTCAAGAACGACTGAACCGATTTGGCTGAAAATTGGTGGGGAGGTAGCTTAAGACCAGGAAACGGACATAGAATACTTTTTATCCCGGAAGAGGCTCCAACGGGATAACGGGAAGACGCGGGTGAAACCGCGGGGCGCAGCTAGTAGTAATATAAATAAAGCAATATAGTTTATTGAAACTGGTCGTAGAAGAGGTACTATTAAAGTAATCTTCTGTGACATAAGCCTAATTTGATCAACATATATCATTTTGAGTATCACTTACTATAAATACCAACCTTATGTTAAAAATATTGACTACAAAATGACAAACAAAAACAATTTGTTGATATAAATAGGTACCTATCGAAGAACAGTCACATAATGTTTCCATTGTTATAGGGGTGCTAAACTAGTGTTGTGCAGATACATATCGATAAATATAAAGAATAAGTTCACATTTATACTTAACATAACACGTCTGCTTTGTGCTCATCTTGTGTCAACCTTTTATAATGATGATGATGATTTGTACCAATTTATTTTTTTAATATAGATACATCCGGCCCTCGTATCAACTCTAGCCTGTCTAAGATATAACCGAATTTTCATGCTAAGTAATACGACTTACAAAATGTAAAATAAATCATTGGTAAGAATAGATGCTACATGAAAATAAATAAAAATATAATTTTAACTTTTTATCGACATATTTCAAGTTTCTATCCCCAAGCCTATTCTGAATTATTTATATTCAATCTGGCCGGCAGCTCGGCGTTTCTGCTATTTATGTATTGTAACGTTTCACGTTATCTCTGATACAAAAATATAGAATACAAGTGACCCGCTCTGACTTTGCACAGGAGAAAAGCAAAGATTTTGAGAGCCTGTCAGCACATTTCAAGCATTCAATCAGCTAATTTCTCTCCGGGTTACTGACAAATATAGTAAATTTGACCTAACCGAATGAAAAATCTAAATCAAACTAATTTTGCCAGATATAAATAAACTTTACTTCTTAATAATAAAGCCCACAAAATCACACACCTACAGCTATAATAAAGCTCTTTAACGCGTAACTAGGATTACCTACCTGTGCCTAGGGTATCAAAGACTACATGGTAGGATCTACAAAACTTAAACACGGAACAAATATATGCAAAGAAAACCTTTTTGCAATGCACAAATAGTTACTTATCCTACAGCAGCGTGGCGCCATCTTCGACCACATCGTCACTTAACATCAGGTGACTTGAAAACAATTGAACGGCGTCGTCCAAATATTATTGAAAGCTCCAAAGAAATACAATTTGTATGCAGAAATGTCCACAACAGCATTCAACGAAGCATATTTCGTTGCTTCGCACTGTACTCCTTTAAAGCCCTAGAGTCCCTTGTGAGTGCACCCAAGTGTACTGGACTGGAGTTTTCTCTGAAGTGAATTCAAGACGTCTTGCGTAGCCATACGTATGAAAATTGGAGATTCAATTTTTACGCTCAAAAGGTTTGTTTTGATGTAAGAAAATAATGTTATCTTTGTGTGTGAACTTTGTCGAGGAGTTTACTTTTCTGTGTGATTTGTTTCCATTGCATTTGCTGAGAACGTGTAGAGATGGCTATTGGGTCTAATGCTAGTGTGATGAGAAAAGTGACTGAGTGAGTACTGAGTTAACTTTTAAACGAAGTTTTATGTATTCTACTAATATTACAAATGCGAAAGTTTGTGTGTGTGTGTGAATGTTTGTTACCATGTATCACGGTAACTAATTAACCGATTATGATGAAATTTGGAACGGAGATAGCTTATATCCGGGATTAACATGCTTCTTTTATCCCGGAAAAAGATTCCTGTGGGATAACGGGTTCCTGTGGGATAATCATACTAGTTGCGCCCCGCGAGTTCACCCGCGTCTTCCCGTTATCGCACAGGAACTTTTTTCCGGGATAAAAATGTATTATAGCCAATGCGTCAACTCGTGAACGGGTGCTGCTTGTGCGTAACTCATTAATATTCATGTTCCCATATCCCAATGTGTACAACCAAACAAGAGAAATCTTATTAGTAAAGCTAATTAAAAAATATCGGACCATTAGATGACAAAAAAAGTTGGGATTTTAGTGAACTTGCTCCAATTCAATCAATTAGTAATAAGAATGAAATTGTCAATGTGATCGCGCCAAAAAATTACCTGCCGGGCGTTTCTTGCCTGTTCTTTTGCCGGCGTAAGGAGGTTGGAACAGGCGTAGCTAGTTTTAAGTTTGACGTTTTAAAGTGATCACAATGTATCCTATTGAATAAATAAAAATTGACTTTTGACTTTTGATTTTGTGTTAATCCAGGGTATAAAGCTATCTCCATTCCAAATTTAATCAAAATCAGTTTATTAGTTACGGTGATACGTGGTAACAAATATTCACACTATATATTATTATTATAATATTATCAACGATAAAAAACGACTACTACTTAGGTATACTAGGTATATTTCTAATTAGAGTAATATGGCCAATGGGCAAGGCAAAGTTGTACGAGTTCCATATTTTCCACAATTACAACAGAACCCAAAAAATAATCAAAACCGATAACAACACAAAACACGGGAAAACACATTAAAAAAAATTGTTCTAAACAAGAACACTCGAGAAAGTTAGAGGATTTTAAATTTCGCTAACCCAAAATATGCCAAGAATTCTCGCCTTTAGTTGTATCCGCCGAAGTTTTTGTGTTGAATATTCAGTTTAAAATTCACGAAACGGTATTCAATTTATTTAATTAAAACAGTGAATTAGTTACAATCTTACGCCTCGGCTTTTACCTAAATTCGTAATCTCTTAATTGAAAATCTGGTCGCTGAACGAAAGGAGGTTCGGTGCGAATGTCTTTCTTAAAGAGGTTCGAATTAACTTAAGTGCTGATGCGCAAAAATAAATAACTTCATTATAGGTGGACTATGCCAAATAATCGGCATAGATAGGTATATTTTCCATTACATTTACATTTTACCTGACTACAACAGAAGTACAGTCAGTAACTGACTAAAATCGAGTTTACAAGGTATAATTTTCATTTTCTTAATATTTATTTAACAAAATCCACAACTCTTAACTAAAACTTATAACTATATTTACAGCCAATAGTGGATTTGCATTGTATATAATATGTATCTTAGGGTGAAACCAAACGAGCGTAATTTTGTGAGTCGTGAGTCGCGTATTTTCGGTCGCTCATTTTACATTCTACTAATTTTCAACTCATTTTACGTCGTCGTGTGGCACCAACTGCCTTTTTGTATGAAACCGAATGCAGCAGAATTTTTGCTACTGAAATTCTGCGACTCACGACTCACAAAACTACGCTCGTTTGGTTTCACCCTTAGTTTCTGAGTTTTTAGACCTACCAAAGGCATCTGACATAGTCTTACAGACAACGACCGGGAGTTCCCTCCGAAGCATCCAAGTAGTGACCGCAGAGCACGTTGTTTGATCGGTTAAGAATGACTAGACTAAGCTAAGCGCTTCATTACCTAATTTTTTATATTTTTATACAGAAAGGCGAAAACTTTCTAGAATTAAACTGCCGAGGCCAAATAAAAAGACACACCTCAACACTTGATGTATTAAAAACTCGTTGAAAACCATCAAGGTACCATTAAATACCTCGTCGTTGATAACATGAAAAAGGTTATATGAATATTCAAAAAGCACTAAGCATATTATACTAGAAGTATATGGAGGGGGAGACCGCGTTTTAATTATTAAAGAATATATCTAGTTTGATGTTCTGGTTTTTCACTCGGCGCACGTGTTTTTATCTTATTTAACATATAGATAACACCGGTAGTGGAGAGTGGAAGTGGGAAACAAGAACACAGATCTTTGTAAAGATAGAATGAACGGTTGGTTTTAGAAAACATTGGAAAAGATACAGGACGACGAGCGGGTAGCTTACCGTATCTATACTAATATTATAAAGCTGCAGAGTTTGTTTGTTTGTTTGTTTGTTTGTTTGTTTGTTTGAACGCGCTAATCTCAGGAACTACTGGCCCGATTTGAAAAATTCTTTCAGTGTTGGATAGTCCATTTATCGAGGAAGGCTATAGGCTATATTTTATTTCCAAAAAAATTAGGGATCCGTAAGAAAATTGCTATTTTGCAACCCAAGGTGTGAAATCGAAAACCTATTTTTGCGTGCGCTGCAAAAACTATTGACACTAGAACAAAATAATGTATTACGGGTTTGTAGGTCTCATTTAGATCTACAAAAAAGTCCGCGAGAGCATATGTCTAACTATTATAGTTATGCCACAATAAGTGATCTTTTATTTAAAAAAAATTATTTTTAATGCCGCCGCTAGAAAAGGCTCTTTATTTGTATCTTGGTATTAATCCTTATCAAAATAAATTACTTCTTATTCAAAATTGCTTCAATGCCTTTATATAACTTTTTGAATCATTCAATTCGGACATTCCATTCGAAAGATATCACGAGTTTAAAAATGTAAGTAGTAGTAGAAAAATAAAACCGCCGCACCGCAGCGCAGCGGGAAACGCGATGAGGTGAGGGGGGGGGGGGCACCGGGAGAATCTATGAAATAGGTGAAGTACGGTCGCGGACCAGGAAGACCTTTAACTGCGCGGTTCAAACGTGCGGTCCAAGAAAAATTATCTTAGAATTAAAATAGAATAATGGGTACCTTCAGCAGGTAACGCGTTGAGGGGGCACCGAAGTGCGGGAATAATTTTGGAGTATACGGAATATATACGCTATCGCGCCTAAACTACTGAACCGATTTAAATGAAATTTGGTACAGAGATATTTTGAGCCCCGGGGAAGGGACATAGGATACTTTTTATCGCGATAAACTGTAGCCCACGCGGGTGAAACCGCGAGGAACAGCTAGTTTTAATATATGCTTAAAGTGTTACTGCGATAGAAAATAGTGCGACACTGTAGAGTTTTATAAATATCGTAAAATGTAAGACTAGTCAGATGACAAAAAAGCTTGAGAATACAGTGTATTTGCTCAAATACAATCAGTAAAGAAGAAAAAAATATATAAATATGATCGCGCCCAAAAATTACCAGCCGGGAATTTCTTGCTTGTTCTTTTACAGGTGCAAGATTGTAAGAGGCGTAGCTAAGTAAGTTTGCAGTATTAAAGCAATCACATACTGTACCCCTCTAAATAATCATTCATTTATCACAAGTGGTTTCCATGAAAGACTAAAAAAATCGTGGAAAATACAAACGTGAGAAATACAGTTGCGACGGCGCGGCGGCCGAAAGGATTTTGATTTATTTTCTTTTTTTTGCAACTAACTATTTATAAACGTTGATGTTGATAGTAATCGTATGAATAGACAACGTGACTAAAAAAAATGCAATAGATTGCTTCAATGGCCAAAATAGCTAAGCTAAGATTAAATAAAACGTACACAACTTTTAAAGACTATTCTTCCTTATTCCAATGCTATGAAACATAGAGAGAGAACTTCGTTTTAGTGGTGCATGCCTACTTGTAGAATATTCTATGTTCACCGCTACGCAGCTTGATGAACTACAGCTGTAACTGGCGAGATGTTATTCGTTTTAATAACGACAACTCACTTGTTATAGCTACCAACTGTCCTCGTTATAAATAACGGTACTAAACAAATTGCTATTTGTAGATAACACTCTGAGAATAAAGCTTTAGTTTTGACTGTATTTTTTAGAGTATTACACTGTTATGGTATGTCGTATGATGGCTCACGATAGCAATTAATAACGATCACAGCTCTTCTCGTTATATAATTAAACAGCATGTACCACAATGCCCTTTTATATTTCTGGAAGAAAATTTGCAGAGCATTTGAAGTATGAAATTTTTTTATATGAATATATATTTTTTTATAACAGGTAATATAACTCGCCGCTTTATAACATCAGTTTTCGTTATAACAGTTTAAATCGGTATCCGTTACCTGAAACAGCTGGTGAGCAGGAAGCCGTTTGTTTTCCCTGCTTTGTAGAATATTCTATGGCATTTGCCGTAGTAATGACTCTCATGTCGCTGTGAGTACCTGCTGAGATGCGGGACATTAATCCTACTCCCTACTAATACTATAAATGTGTCTTTTTGTGTGTACGTGTAATGTGTATATGTGTGTACCTGTATATATACTATGTATGTTTGTTACCGCTCAGCTCCGTGACTACTGACTGGATGGATTTTTATGGAAGGAAAGGTCACTTCACACTTTTTAAAAATTTTTTAAGAAAGATTTCTTCACACTCTTTTTAAATTTGGAATGGAAGTAACTTATCATCATCATCATCAGCCTTTACATTCCCCCTGCTGGGACTTTGGCCTTCTCTCAGAGAGGGAATACGGGCCGTTATCTACCACGCTGGCCCAGTGCGGGTTGATAGATGACGCATGCCCTTGAATGTTGTGGTTCTTGAACATACCGGTTTCCACATGATGTTTTCCTTCACCGTTTTGAGCGATTGTAAATCCGCATATAACTTAGCACTTAACTTATACTCTGGATTCACAATTAGATTTTTTCCCCGGAAAACGTTCCTGTAGAATAACGGGAAAACTCGAGTGTAACCGAAGGGCGTTGCTAATTTAGTATTGATATAGTTACCTACCTAGTTGTCCTGGAATATAATAGAGGTACTACGAGGTATATCAAAATTCTAACAGCCTTAAGATTATCAGTTTTTTCACGGAACCTATTTATTTTTTCATCACGAAATAAGTAATTGTCTTCTAAATTGAAAAGTAATGTTTTTCCAATGAAATTACAAAACGTATATCTTAGCTGACGATCACGGATCGTAGCCGCGCAGGATTTTGTACTGTTTATGTTCTAAATTCTGGGTGGCAATGAACTGGAATGGGCTAGCATGACGCTTACCATCAAGTGAACAAGTTGCGTAAAAAGATAATTGTTTCAACTTGTCGTCAACCATGCCAAAAGTAGAATGTAATTTATAGAGAAACTTAACATAAATTTGGACGATAAATTCCTATCCCTACTTAATATTGTAAAATAAAAAAAAATAATAATATTATGTAGGGATAGGAATTTATCGTCCAAATAAATTCCTATCCCTACTTACTACTATCCCTACAATAACCTAATTATCTTAAAAGAAAATGTTTGGACGATAAATTCCTATCCCTACTTACTACTATCCCTACAATAACCTAATTATTTTAAAAGAAAATGTGTTGACAACAGTACGGGCCTCAAGCTTGTAGTAAAACAATTAATGAATAAAAAAAAAAAATTATAAATGTGAAAACACCTCTGTTTGTCTGTCTCGATTTCACACCTAAACTACTTAACCGATTTAAATAAAATTTGGTACGGAGATAGTTTGAACCCTGAGAAAGGGTGTATAATACTTTTTATTGCGATAAACTGTAGCGCGGCTGACCCGTGGGGAACAGCTACTTGAAAATAAATCCCAATAAAACTATTAGATCCATAACATCTATTTTCCACGTATTTCCAAAGCTAAATGAAATGATAAGACGCAGTATACTACCGATATTATTTCGGAATGTCCCTTTATTTCAGGGTTAATGGCAGTTTGCAAAGCTTTAAAAATTTTAATGCCAGCTTGTTTAGCACATAAATTGGTGTTGGTGTAGACTGCAATAACACGCCAATTGGCTTGGGCTCTAGACCGTAACTTGTTTATAGCTGTAGCATGTGGATTGTGGACTTATTTATCTATTTGTCAATATAAAATATGGCTACGATAACGTCATGTTGCAATTTCCGCTATTATTTATCTATGGCTCAACAGATGCTTCCAAGTAAAGTAGTAGGTACCTAGACTTCAGTATTCTTCGTTTTGGTTTTCTACAGCCATGATAGATAGATAGAATAACTCTTTATTGGCACACCACAATACAGAGTAATTAAATAAAAAACAAGAACAATAAACAACTCAATCGATAAGTGTCACAAAGGGCAGTCTTATCGCTCAAAACGATCTCTTCCAGACAACCCAAAGGCAGAGGAATAGTACAAAACTACTATGATGCCGCTTAGCTCGATAAAATGTGCGATTTCTGAGCTATTTTAACTGTCACAAAGGAAAGCATTCGTGAAGATAATGAGAGTAAGCGGACCACATAGATCAGTATAGGTCACGTATTAAAAGCAAATTTTAGGCCTAAGCGGGGCGTGCGGGCGCGATAGGTTGGCAACTAAGCACATTAGCAAACAGTTGGTGTGATTAGATCAGCCGTGAGGCTTATTGATACCATTACTGGTGATGATAAGCTATGATAGCTCAGCGGTAGTGATGTCGGCTAACGACTATTATAACGGCCACAACATCGAATTTTGTAAAGAGCTTGAGATTGCGGTGAAGTAGAACGTCGCAATGAAATCATAGCTTGGTGGTAGGCATTTTTGCCTCAAGTTAAAATTTGTCGCCAAGCATCTCTCAGTGTGTTTCGGCAGCCTCGCTTGAAAGACAGTTCTCAATACAGGCGTAGTGTGGGGCCATCATCTACCACACCGTTGCTTACCATCAGCTGAATTGTGGTCAAACGGTACCCTGTAAAATATAAACATAAGGATAAATATACAGATATTCTTCATGTAAATAAAGCTTATTTTAAACACAGGCACAGTTCTAAGTTCAGTAACAATCCAAAAATAGACATGAAACTTTGAAGTTAGTTTCTACGAATTAATAACGGCACAGATGTTCATAAACTTCTCAGCTATTCTTTAATTACGACGATCCATTAGTTTGTTGTTAGTTAGTTATAACAACTTGGGGTGCTTCTAACTAAACTAACTTGAAAAAGTTTAACTAAACGAAACGAACCTGAGAAAGTATTTAAAATTCAGAAAGGGTATTTAATCGCACTGTATAATATTCTCAAAACTTCCAAGTCAAACTTCTAACACGACAAGGGAAATTCTTAGGGGAAAGTAAATTTCGGTGATTACTTTGATGAGCCTTTTGATTTATACCGACCAGGGCTGCACTGTCATTGTTTGAAGTTTAATTGAATAAAAGGATCTAGTCATTGATTTACGGCAATTCTCTCGGCCCCGCACCTATGGCTCAATAAGTTATGTGCGGATTTGCCATCGGTCAAAACGGTGAAGGAAAATATCGTGAGGAAACCGGCATGCCCAAGAACTGCGACATTCAAGGGCATGCGACATCTACCAACCCGCACTGGGCCAGCGTGGTAGATTACAGCCCATATTCTCTCTCTGAGAGAAGGCCAGAGCCCCAGCAGTGGGAACGTGAAAGGCTGATAATAATGATGTATATTATGTAGTAGGTTATAGCGATGATGGCTCAGTGGTAGTGACGTCGGCTTGCGATCCGTAGGACGTGGGTTCGAATCCTACAATGAGCTTGAGTTTTCGGTGAAGGAAAACATCGTGATGAAACCATAGCTTGGTGGTAGGGTATTTTTTAATACTCGCCTGGTTAGCTACCACCCTCTTGTTAAGAATCTGTCGCCGAGCACCTATTGGTGTGTTCCGGCAGCCTCACTTGAGAGCCAGTTCCCAGTGCAGGTGTAGCGTGGCGCCATCTTCGACCACATCGTCATTTAACATCAGGTGACTTGTGGTCAAACGCTATCCTGTAAATAGTAAAAAAAAAGGTACTCTAGTACTAAAGTACAATCAAGAATAATAGCGATGCGGAACGAGGCCGGGCACGATTTGTCATTGTTTCGTTAAAGTCTTCGCAATATTTTGCCTACATTTTATATATATTTCCGAACTTAATGGCCTCGGAGGTCTGGAGTATCATTTATCAGAATTTATAAGGCTGCTAAGAAGAAAGCAAGGTTTATTTTCATATTTAGTTTCGGAGAAAATTTGTAGCACAATAAATAGAAAATACATTACAAGATTGAATAATGTAGAGTGGTTATTAATACTACTAATGTTATAAATGCGAAAGTTTGTGTGTGTGTGAATGTTTTTACGTATCATTGTAACTACAAAATCGGTTTTGATGGAGTTTGGAATGTAGCTTATACTCTGGATTAACACATAGGCGTCTTTTTATCCCGGATAAGGTTTCTGCGCGATAACGGGAAGACGCGGCAGAAAGTAGGTGAAAATATAGCTATTACTGCTGATGTGACGCTTTTAGCCCTTTAAATGAAATATGTAGTACTGTAATGTACACTCTGTAGTAGCATTAAATTAAATATTAAGTTGTATCACGGTTCTACCACCGATCATCTCGTCACCTGCACAAAGCTCATCCACAATAGTAGGGATTCCCCGGTTCTGGCTCAGAGCCAGAACCGTCTCTTCGTACACTTCAGGAGGGGGTTCCTAAAAAAAAAAAAAAAAAAAAAAAAAAAAAAAAATAATTTGGCCACGCCCGATCGATCTGTGCTATCAGATTTCTGATATCTCTTACGGATTACGAGATAGCTTCCAGGTCTCAGGAGCTCCAGTACCCCTCATTAAAGCTAATCTAATTGCCCTATTGTTCCTAATTACGGTCCAATCCTAATTGCCCCATTGTTCCTAATGGCGTTCCAAGCTGAGCTAGAACCTCAATTGTTTGCTCAGGCTAATTACTATAATTTTGCTAATTACGGTCACCTATTGTATTGCTGCTATTCGAAAAGTTCAATAACAACAAGGTGGATCAGCGACGTTGTAAGAGCCGCAGGGAGCCGATGGATGCAAATGGCTAACAACCGTTCATGTTAGCGTTCAAAGGGGGGGATGCCTACCCCGGCTGAATATGATAATAAAAACACTTCTTTATTGTTTCATTGCTCTTTATTTATCAATAAAATGAGATTTAAATATATTATAAAGCAATATATCATTGTACAATGTTTCCATATCGAATAATCTTATAAAATCAGACATTGTATTACCATTGTACTTGTAGTACAAATACAATAAGCAGTACTCGCCACATACCGAAGTCCAATCATTTTGTATCCTATACCTATTGAAATCCCATTGCCTTGAATTCTTCCTTAAAAATGTTTGGTGGTGGCCTTTTGGTGGGCGACCATACGAATCAAAATATTGTCCAAGACCGTTTATATCGATGTGTATGGCTACCCAGTGAGATCCCGGCTTTGTGTCTGGATCTAAATTGCTTATTATGTATGCTGGAATCTGAGTGTTTATTGGCAATCGATTTGCAGCATATACATTATATTGTAAGCTCGGAATTTAATAAATAATGTTTCAATTTATTCATCCATTTACCGCTATAGTTGCAGGTCCAAGTGGTTGTGGAAAATCAAAATTTGTAACAAATTTTATTGGCTACATTAAAGAAATATGTAGTAGAAATTTTAGTCAAATTACTTGGTGCTTCGATGAAATGCAGCCTTTGTACAACTTACCAAATGTAAACTATTGCCAAGGTATACCAGATCTTAACATGTTTGATGGAAAGGATGCAAACCTTCTAATTATAGATGATCTTATGAGAGAATCTGACAGTCGAATTGTTGATATTTTTACCAAAGGTAGTCATCACAGAAACTTAAGTGTATTCTACATTACACAAAATTTATTTCATCAGGGTAAAGGTCAAAGAGACATATCATTGAATTCTAACTATATTATATATTTCAAAAATCCACGTGATAAAACACAGATTCGATACTTAGCACGTCAAGTATCAACAGAAAATCCAAAATTTATTGAAGATGCATACAGGGATGCTACCAGTGAGGCACATGGGTATATAATGATAGATCTTAAGCAAGACACTAGCGACATGTGTCGAATCAAAACGAGTATATTTCCCCCAGATAGATATTGCACAGTATATATCCCTACAAAAAGCTTTAAATATGCTAAGAATCAACAAATTCCTATCATTTATAAATAATGCATCGAAGTCTCAAGACGCATAAAGATTTCCTAAATGCACTGCATACACTTAAACCAAAATACCGACAAGCTCTACTAAAAACATGTGATAAAGAAGAAATACAATGTATTTGTGAGTGTATTCACAACGTTCTTCAAGGTAAAATACAACTTAAAGAAAAAGAAAAGAATAAGCTTAAAAAATTTAAAACTATACTTCGGAAGTTGTTGTGTAAGGGTGCAACCAAAATAAAAAAGAAAATAATTGTCCAAAAAGGGGGTGCATTTCTACCGATCATATTAGGTTCTATTCTCAGTGGATTAGTTAGTTCACTTGTTTAAAATGGAACATGCCAAAAAAATGTTGCTTGTTGAACCAAGCTTAATAGAGAAATTAAATCAAAACAACAATCAACACAAAAACGAAAATCCTATCTCGAGGTTAGATGCTGAAATGCAAAAAATTTTAAATAGTACTATGGATGACAGAAAAAAATGTATGTTATACTTACAAATATTACAAAGATATCTACACTTTACTGAAGAGGATCGTCAACCTATTGAATTACCAATAATTACTTCCAACATCGATACTGCGAGGGACTCTGAAATAAGTAAAGTTTCTGATATAATTAAGGATACGAATAATAAAGATTTAGTCGCAACTCAGACATCGGATGGAGATAAAGTCCAACAAAGTATTGAAACTATAAATAGTCCCCTATACACAAATAAAAAAATTCTCAGTTTGATTCCTAAAACATATGTAAAAAAAGGTGAGTTATTACTAAATTTGATATCATCGAGTAACAATAAAATCTATTGGGATAACAACGGTACAGTTATTATAGATAATACAAAAATTCCTGGAAGTAATATTATAGATTTGGTAAACGACTCACTTAGACCATTGAAAAAAAGTGAACCAATTGGGTGGATAAGCTTTGCTAAAGCATTGAAGGATATTAAAATACCACTAACTTACATTGGGAATCCAAGCAGAAGTGATTATATAAGTAAACTGTACATGAAAGATGTTGAGGAGCACTCTGCTGATGAGGAAATCTACACTACACCAACTAGCACAGATAAGTATCAAAACAAACTGAAGAAAAAAATTGAATGGGAAAAATGGACTCCCTACTAGAAATTAATAAAATTTATTATGATGCATCACATCCTGCTGGTTATAGCAGTATTGATAAATTAGCGAAAGCTATGAAAGGTAAGATGAAAAAATCAGAAGTCATCGAATGGTTGCAAGCTCAAGAAACATATACACTCCACAAACCTGTTCATAGAAAATTTCCTCGTAATAAATATATTTTATCTAATCTAAATGAACTTTGGCAAGCTGATTTGAGTGATATGAGAACGTATTCTAAGTATAATAATGGTTATAATTATATTCTTTGTGTTATTGATGTATTTACTAAATATGCCTATGTAAGACCAATGAAAAATAAAAACTCTGAAACTGTAAAAAAATGTTTTGAAAGTATATTTAGTGAGGCTAATACTACTCCAATCCATATACAATCAGATAAAGGGACCGAATTTGTTGCAAAAGATGTACAAAAATACTTTAGGAGTAAAAATATAAACTATTATACAACAAATAACCCTGACATTAAAGCCAGCATTGTAGAAAGATTTCAAAGGACTCTCAAGATGAAAATGTGGCGTTATTTTACTCATAAAAATACGTATAAATATATAGATATTTTACAAGACTTGCTACATGCATATAATCATAGTTACCATTCCAGCATTAAAATGTGTCCTTGTGATGTAAATTCAAACAATATCATGACCGTATGGAATAATTTGTACGAAAAGAGTCATTATAATGTAATACAAACCTCAGATAACCAAGTACCAAAATTTCACATTGGTGATCATGTGCGACTAACTAAATTTAAACACATATTTCAAAAAGGTTATGAATCTAATTGGAGTGATGAAATTTTTATAATATCTTCAAAAATAGATAGATCGCCTTGGGTAGTATATACATTGAAAGATTTGCAAAATGAACCAATAGTGGGTACTTTTTATGAAAAAGAATTACAAAAAATTGATTATAACCCCACTTCCAGTTTCAAAATAGATAAAATAATTAGTAGCCGTTACTCAGGTGACAGAAAGCAAGTGTTAGTGAAGTGGAAAGGTTATCCAGATAAATTCAACAGTTGGATTTTGGCTTCTGGTCTAAAAGAATTATGATGAAAGAAAGTTTTTATTTGACACTACTTAGTAATAGTTCAATGGGATACTTTCCTGAAAACACAACAACTCTTTTTTCAACTAAATTACCCAAGTCTATCAAACTGGAAGGATCATGGTTGGTTGGTGTTGTTGAATTCCAATATCCATGTACAATGTTTACTGTTCAAGAGCATGAAAATATTGTTTACATTAGTAAATGGATGAAGATGCCTCATGACGAAAAACTATCGCTAGTGTACTACAAAACACACATACCAGCCACAAACTATGATAATATTAACCATATTTTATCAGCATTAAATAATATTAAAGAGAAATTTAAGTTTCGCTATGATGAGTTATCCAAGTTCGTATCTGTTTCTGTTACGGATGAATCAATAACATCATTAACATTATCACCTAAGTTGTGCCTTCAACTTGGATTTGAACCCAGCAGAAATCTTGTTACAAAAGGTATTGGAAAGTGTCCAGCGAACTTACATTTAGGATTACCATCTCAGTTATTTGTTTATTGTGATGTAATCGAACCACAGATTGTTGGAGATGTAATGACTCCTCTCCTCAGAATAATACCTTTGGATCCTGCAAAATATATTTATGGGGCTAATAAAATGCATGTTTTCTCGCCACCTCACTACTTGAACATCATGCGTAGAGAGTTTGATACAATTGAAATAGATATAAGAACAAGCACTGGACAAAAAATACCATTTCAATTTGGAACCGTGGCCATTAAACTACACTTTAGAAAAGTATAATGTATTCTCAACGTGAAAATATAAGTTGTCCCTATGAACATTATTACTCACATCAAGCTGGATCGGGTATTGGAGTAATCTATAGAGGAGCACCATATCAACGTGGTCACGGAATCGGTAGCTTTCTAGGGGGCTTATTTAGATCTGTTTTACCATTACTATCTAGTGGAGCTCGAGTCATTGGAAAAGAGGCTTTAAATACAGGTGTGGGTCTTTTATCAGATATGGTTAGTGCCCGTCCTATGGAAGATTCAATTAAGGCTAGGTTAAAGGAAGCTAGTACAAACTTGAAAAGAAAAGCTGATGATAAAATAGATCGTTTGAATATGTCTGGGTCAGGATATATAACTAAGAAGAAACATTTATCTTCGTTCATTCCACCGCTAGCTGCTAAGGTGAAAGCTGTTAAAAAGAAATCAAAGTTGAAACGTAATAACATTAACGATATATTTTCTTAAAAATAATTATTACATAATTCAGTCATGTCGTTTCTACACAGTCATTCATGTGAATGCATTAAGTCAGAATTAGACTTATTTGCTTTACCAGCCACACAAACAAGTATAGAAAATGGAATGTGGATACATTACAAACCCATTTCATCCCTTGCTGACGATGGCCCCATCGAATTTCAAGTACCTGGAACTGGTGATGACTACATGGATTTGTCTCACACTTTAATCCATATTAAAGCAAAGATACTGAATCAAGACTCGACAAAACTGAATGCATCAACAATAGTGGCTCCAGTTAATAATTGGTTACATTCATTGTTTAGTCAACTTGATGTTTATTTGAATCAAAAACTTGTGTCTCCGCCAAATAATACATACGCTTACCGTGCTTACGTAGAAACATTGCTGAATTATGCTCCTGCATCTAAAACATCACATCTAACATGTGCTCTTTGGTATGAAGACACATCTGGTAAAATGAATTCAACCGACGAAAAAAATGAAGGTTTCACTAAAAGACAAGACTTAGCATCTGAAAGTAAAGAAATAGAAATGATTGGACACTTACACGGTGATATATTTAATCAAGAAAAGTTTTTGATTAATGGTGTTGAAATGTCTGTTAAATTAGTTCGTTCTAGAGAAACTTTTAATTTAATGGCTTCTTCAAATGATTTAAAATTTAAAGTATGTATTACTGATGCAACACTTATTATTCGTAGAGCACGAATCAATCCAACAGTTTTACTTGCACATCAAAAAGTTTTAGCTACTACTACAGCTAAATATCCCATTACGCGAGCTGAAGTTAAAGTTTTAACAATACCATCCGGAGTTCAGGGAAAAACACTTGATAATATTTTTCTAGGACAAGTACCTAAAAGATGTATAGTCGGATTTATTAATAACACAGCATTCAATGGTAGTCTCACTAAAAATCCATTTAATTTTGAAAATTATGATATTAATACATTTTGTTTATATATTGATGGTCAGCAAATTCCTTCCAAAGCTTTACAACCATCATTCGAGAATAATATTTTCGCACTGGAATCTTATAAAACATGGTAGTGTAAGATTGGAAGTTCGTTTTGAATCAGCTGTTTCACAAACTATCAACTGTATTGTGTATGCGGAGTTTGATAATGTTATTGAAATTGATAAACACCGCAATGTATGTGTAGACTATAGTAGTTAAGACTATAGAAATTAAGTTTTCATTGTATTAGTTATAAGCGAAAGTGTTTACCTATATTATTTGAATAAATTATGATTTGTAACATGTACCTCCCTTGCATTAATTACACGACCCCATCGACTTGAAATATCAACTTATTACATTTAATTTAACACTTGCATCCGATCAATTGTACGGATAAGTGTTTTTATATGAATTATGAATACAACAGAGGTGCAGAAATATTTAAATAAAATTCATCCGAGCTTACAATATAATGTATATGCTGCAAATCGATTGCCAATAAACACTCAGATTCCAGCATACATAATAAGCAATTTAGATCCAGACACAAAGCCGGGATCTCACTGGGTAGCCATACACATCGATATAAACGGTCTTGGACAATATTTTGATTCGTATGGTCGCCCACCAAAAGGCCACCACCAAACATTTTTAAGGAAGAATTCAAGGCAATGGGATTTCAATAGGTATAGGATACAAAATGATTGGACTTCGGTATGTGGCGAGTACTGCTTATTGTATTTGTACTACAAGTACAATGGTAATACAATGTCTGATTTTATAAGATTATTCGATATGGAAACATTGTACAATGATATATTGCTTTATAATATATTTAAATCTCATTTTATTGATAAATAAAGAGCAATGAAACAATAAAGAAGTGTTTTTATTATCATATTCAGCCGGGGTAGGCATCCCCCCCTTTGAACGCTAACATGAACGGTTGTTAGCCATTTGCATCCATCGGCTCCCTGCGGCTCTTACAACGTCGCTGATCCACCTTGTTGTTATTGAACTTTTCGAATAGCAGCAATACAATAGGTGACCGTAATTAGCAAAATTATAGTAATTAGCCTGAGCAAACAATTGAGGTTCTAGCTCAGCTTGGAACGCCATTAGGAACAATGGGGCAATTAGGATTGGACCGTAATTAGGAACAATAGGGCAATTAGATTAGCTTTAATGAGGGGTACTGGAGCTCCTGAGACCTGGAAGCTATCTCGTAATCCGTAAGAGATATCAGAAATCTGATAGCACAGATCGATCGGGCGTGGCCAAATTACTTTTTTTTTTTTTTTTTTTTTTTTTTTTTTTTAGGAACCCCCTCCTGAAGTGTACGAAGAGACGGTTCTGGCTCTGAGCCAGAACCGGGGAATCCCTACTACTATCCACACACTATCGATTCCTGGAAATCCCACACCTCGCGATTTATGCGCTCATTTCTCCCGCATACTTGCAAAATGTGGAATGAGCTCCCCCCACAAGTCTTTCCGCTGTGGTACAGATTGCTATCCTTCAAGATGGGTGTGAAAAGAGTTCTTAAAGGTAGGCAACGCATCGGCAACTCCCCTGGTGTTGCAGATGTCCATAGGCGACGGTGACCGCTTTCCATCAGGCGGGCCGTCTGCTTGTTTGCTAATCTATTACATAAAAAAATTTATTAGTATTTCCTTACCTGTCTGTTAGACAAACAAGACACAACTTACCTCACCAACATAAGAGCTTTATGACACATATTTTCACTGAAACGTTTGTGATGTATATGAAAAGAGCTCGGACCTGCCCTTTCATATCAAAGGTTTGACATGAAAAACTGTTGCTGTCTGTTCGGGACCATTTTTCTAAGTAAATGCCCCCACATTTTCAGCTAGCCGCTTTTCAGTTTAGGGTAACCATTTTTCCGCATTAAAAAATTAAGATCAAAAGGAAAAAGGGTTTACTATTGAACTCTAAACCCCCTTTCATAACAAGTCTAACTTAGACATTAGGTAGCCCCACTTGAGAGCCAGCTGGAGCATCAGGTGAAATGTGATCAAACATGAACCTATAAGATGTAAAAAAAAAAAAAAACAAAAACGCGTAGGCAATTTCAATTTCAATCATTTATTGCATTCATATGAGTTCTTAGAGGTTAAGATTAGTGAACATATGGACCCAAATAGGGTAAAGCAATGTAGGAGCGGACCGATTCATTATGAGAAGTCGTCATTGAGGAAGTCATGTATGCTCTGTAGTAGCATATATACAGCATATATGACTTAGGCTATATATTTTTTACAGTAAATCCGTTCTAAATGATCCCTTTAAATCCCTTGTAAATCCCTTTTTCTCATAACGTTTTCAAACATAACGGAAGGTCAAGTCACGCTGAGAAAACTACAGGTGACGCTTTACAAAATTCAACAATCATGGTGGTTCTATTTATTGTCCGGGTAGCGTTGAAAAACGATGATTTATCGCGAACTTCACGATCGCCTAATGGTCTTGCCGAAATTGTTAAGGGTGTGGCGGCAAAATGGTCTAAGTCAGTTCCGTGTTCTAAACTACTATAAAAAAATTCTATAATCAATAAACGTTGGCGCCACTGGTGACCAGAGGGCTGGCACTTACCTCGGTCAACGAATCAGCCTGGCCATCCAAAGAGGTAATGTCATGTCTCTTTGGCACAACACATTCAGGCAGCGACTTAAATCAGGATGTTTTATTTGTAGATGTTTAGTTATATTTAATTCAGTTTTATTTTTTATCCTAACTTAAATTGTTTGTTGCTGTTATAAAACATATAAAATAATTGGTGTTTGTTTCATGTGTATGTTGCCTTTTATTTTTTTTAAGATTCTGTTGGAAAAGTCCAGCAGTTTAAAATTTATCCAAATAGTATATTCACGAAAAAACGGTCTGAAAAATATCTGAACTTTTTACAGCAGTGTCAAATAAAACGTAGAGAAGCGATCGATGAGAAAGGTAGCTATGTGGGCACACCCAAAGAGCTTTTAAGGGTGTCAAAGAGGCTTCCAAGGAGGGACACGGACACCTAACTCTTGACTAGATTGATGGGAAATACCAAAAGTTCGTAGAATATTTTGTAAAGAATTGGTGAGAGTTGGGTTGGAATAGGTGTAAGGTTTTATTTGAAAGGAGTCACTACATTGAATTATAGTAGGTACATTTATAGTATTCAACTACAGTGTAAATCACTTTCTTGTTCTTTCATATATAAACTATTGGCTAACTCTACTGTTATTATTTATTTTAACTGAAAGTGATATACTTTTTACAGGAAATACTAATATGACGCTATACCTAAAGTAATGTTGAAGTTATCAAGCCGCCCGAAGGCCTCCAATATGGCTTATAGCCGGGACCGACAGCTTAACGTACCTTTCGAAGCACTGTAGGACTGTTATAGGTCAATAGTGCTCAGTTGAAAATGCAACTAACGGCCACCCATCCAAGTAATGGCCGCGCAGGGTGTTACATAACCTGGTTGATCTGTTACGACCAACCGGACCATCTAAATGCCACTAGCACTGCAAATCACCAGCGATCAATATGACATGAACATCAGAGAACACCAAAAGAGTCCAGGTCAACAGTGTTCCTAAAATAGAACCTAGAAAAACACGTGCATTTTCGAGAACCGTAAACTAGAGGAAGTTAAAAATTCTGCATGCAATGATTGATGCGACAACCCCCCCTCCCTCCTTCCCCTTTCCATTTGCTCCAGCTCAGTCATCATGGCGTGGCATCGGTACGTTTCGAAATGCAAAACCTTTTTCCTTGTCCACGAAATTACTGTGATGTTTACGATTGTCTGGGGACGCATTTGGATACCTTGTTTTATGGTATAATGTAAAATGTAACTGGGCTAATCTGTATTAAATTATAAAGTGACTCACTTTTTGTGTGACTTTTGTTTCTTTTACGTCGTATTTTTACAGGCAAATGAATGTATTTTTTGAATTGAATTTGAATTGATGACGCTGTCAATTGTTTCTGGCAGAGCTTTGATTCGATTGGTATTTATATAGCCACCGCCACTGCTAATGCCAACACAATGGTCGAAACGATTTCAAGCTATAGACAGGAGTAAATTAAAACTTGTACCTAAATTGGTTTTGACTTTTTGGTGCACGAATAAAAGCTTTTAAGGTAATAAATATAATGGAACGTTTATAATTGTAATAGACCTTAGTTTAAGTGTACAACTATCGTTTTTTTTTACCCTTTACATGTTTGTATCGTTTAACCATAAGTCAATGTGGATAAAGTGGCGCCACGCTACACCTGGATTGGGAACTGGCTCTCAAGTTGGGCTGCCGGAATACACTGATAGTTGTTTGCTGAAACATTTTTAACTTGAAGGTTGTTAGCTAGGCGAGCACTAGTAACCGCCCTACGATTATAAAAATATAACTTGAATATGTGAATGACATTTCCTGGATGAACGAAATAAAAAACCTCATCGTCACATCTACTTGTGAAAGCTAAGGGCGCAACCTCAAGAGCCCTTCGTATGAACTGCGTTTTGAGTACAATGGAGGTCTAAAGGACGCGCATGATTTTTATATCACATATTTACAGAACAAATACTATCTCTGGTCTAGAAAAACTGGTAGATAAAAGTAAATAATAAACGTAGGTTGTTTTAATCAAAACTGACGAAGGTATTTTTTTTTGTACGAATAAGTGTATTGTATTTTTTTCTATTAAATCACTGTCAACTTTTGAGTATTTTTTTAGAAAATGGTTATAGAAAACTTCAAACTTATCACAAGTAATGTAATATTATTTGCCCCGCAGTATTTGAAATTGAAATAAACAATAGAAATAATTTTATGTATTTTAAAAAATCAGACTTATTATATACACGAGTGAAAAAAACTTATTTTATTAAATTGTATAAGATTCTAGACAATTTTCTAGAGGCAATTTTCTTCTAAAAATACGATTATAAACAGACGACTATTTTTATACTGACATAAATCAACCTGCGCGACTTCATATTCAAATACCTACCAATAACCGAACCTTTTCACTTGATCCCAGTAGACTATCCAACGCACAAACACACGGCCTACCTACATCCTTTTTCAATCAAGCTCTTTCAATTCAAAAATAACCTTTCCTTTCCTTTCGTTTTCATTCTTCCTGAGCCCGGCAAATTACCTATCAGCGGTCAGAATAAAGCCATAATGCATGGAAAGTAGGGCGGTAGGGCGAAGGGCGGCCTGAATGCCCCTCATTACAGACGCCTGCCCTTGCAGGCATTCACGAGCGTTCAAACACGCCCGAGATACGGAGCCTACGCCCTAGGTCGGTGAAGCTGAGATATATACAAATACATATATATGGATGAAAAGGTATATGAATGGAATGGCTAGGCTTTCAGGAAGATAGAAGGTGCTTATGCAAATGAGTTCGTAGTTTGAATAGTTTTCAAATGGGTAGTACTCTGGAATAATGATGTTCCAAGTTTACAACTATGACTTGGTCAACCACTAAAAAAGCTTAGCTTAGAAGCTTAGATTGTATAGTTGTTAATAAAAAACCCTCACACAAAAAAATGTAAACTCATTTAAACTAACTAACTAACTAACTGAGATGGCGCAACGACCCAAAGTGAGTTTTGGCCTCCGATAACAAAAGACGCCACTTCGGTCTGTCCTGCGCCACCTCCTGCCAGTCCTCCACCAGGAGCTGGCGCAAATCCTTCGTGACTTCGTCTTTCCAGCGATATCTGGGACGGCCGACAGGGCGACGGCCATTCGGCCTTCCACTGTATGCTCGTTTGACCGCACGATCCTTCCCCATTCTTTCAACGTGGCCGAGCCAGCGAAGTGAAGGAAACAACTTGCACATTACATCTTATGAGATGAATAACTAAATTGATTGCGTTGAATGGGTGGTTTGTGTTTAGTAGTAGGTACTTAGTTGACTAGTCTAATCTTATTGTATTTAAATTTTTGGCACATATTAGTTTGTATTTTTTCACGTGACGACGAACAAACTTGCATATCTATACTATATAATAATATTATAAAGCTGCAGAGTTTGTTTGTTTGTTTGAACGCGCTAATCTCAGGAACTACTGGTCTGATTTGAAAAATTCTTTCAGTGTTGGATAGTCCATTTATCGAGAAAGGCTATAGGCTATATATTTTATTTCCAAAAAAATTAGGGATCCGTAAGAAAATTGCTATTTTGCAACCCAAGGTGTGAAATCGAAAACCTATTTTTGCGAACAAAACAATGTATTACGGGTTTGTAGGTCCCATTAAGATCTACAAAAAAGTCCGCGACAGCATATGTCTAACTATTATAGTTATGCCACAATAAGTGATCTTTTATTTAAAAAAAATATTTTTTAATGCCGCCGCTAGAAAAGGCTCTTTATTTGTATCTTGGTATTAATCCTTATCAAAATAAATTACTTCTTTTTCTCAAAACTTCTCAAAACTGCTTCAATACCTTTATACAACTTTTTGAATCATTCAATTTGGATATTCCATTCGAAAGATATCACGAGTTTAAAAATGTAAGTAGTAGTAGAAAAATAAACTCGCCGCACCGCAGCGCAGCGGGAAACGCGGTGAGGTGAGGGGGGGCACCGGGAGAATCTATGAAATAGGTAAAGTGCGTTCGCGGACCAGGTAGACCTTTAACTGCGCGGTTCAAACGTGCGGTCCAAGAAAAATTAACTTAGAATTAAAATAGGATAATGGGTACCTACTGCAGGTAACGCGGTGAGGGGGCACTGAAGTGCGGGAATAATTTTGGAGTATACGGAATATATTATACGCTTTCGCGCCTAAACTACTGAACCGATTTAAATGAAATTTGGTATAGAGATAATTTGAGCCCCGGGGAAGGACAAAGGATACTTTTTATCGCGATAAACTGTAGCCCACGCGGGTGAAACCGCAGGGAACAGCTAGTTTAGAATAACCATGTCCTCATGTAAGTGGCAATGATTGTCTTTTTTGAGAATAGATGTCTCATAAAGTATGAGCAGCCTGCGTCGTATGGTTAGGAATATTACGCAACTCGGTAGCATCACGTAGCATTGCTCACGTAATGCGGATGCCTCCTCGATGAAAAAGCGGAAAATCAATTTGGTTGTAACGGATATTAGTTCTGCGGTAATAAGTTTGCAGCGAACTCATGTTCAGATATTGTGTATTGGCTGCTTGTATTTATGTTTGTGTGGAAAGGGGAGTTTTGTTGAAGTTTAGTAAAATAAAAATAGATAATTAGTTAATAACACCTACAATGTACCCATTTATACTGGCAAAAAAATATTTTGATTGATTGATTGATAACCTCACATCTCACCTGATGGCAAGTGGCGACGCAGTCAAGGGTGGATCACGCTGGCCCATGATGTGCCTATTCAAGTATTCACTCTTGACTTAAAGAGACCCAGATTGTACCTTTCAGGAGCTGGGAGAATATTTGAGTCCCTAGCGGTCCACAAAATGAAGGAAGGAGTCAGCGAAACGCTGGTAAATCTTTCACCAAGCACCCATCGTAGTTATTCAAGTTATAAAATATTAACAATGACTGAAACGGATATCCGAGTATAAAGTTATTTAATTACGTTCGAGTTATGTACACACGAACGTCCAATTGTATTTTGATGTTTGTTTTTTGCTTTGTTAAACTATTGCAGTAAAATTGAATTATACATATGAAAACTAGAGCCTACAGTAGTAAAAGATCAAATTTCATTTTTCCAGGGTACTTAACGTTTGACCACAAGGCAATGCGGTCAAAGGTGGCCACAACACCTGGATTAGGAACTGGCTCTGAAGTGAGGCAGCTGGAACACACCGATAGGTGCCTGGCGAAAGATTTTTAACTTGGAGATGGCAGCTTACTGCTTTACGACTAATTTATAGTTTTACGACCATTCTAAAACAAACAAACGAAAATATAAAGTCAGTTTTCACATGTAGATTACCAATCTAAATACCTAACTTAGTCAACCAACCGAACTAATTGAAAGTTTAAAAACCGTTCAAAGCGTGGAAGGTTCCAGAAAGTTCTAGAAAGTTTAATGGAAAATTCGTGTCTCTCAGTGCCAGTGTCATATTTCAGCCTTCAAAGGAAGTCGTGTGTGAAACCTTCGATCCCGTAATGACGCCGCTGCCCCTTTGTGACCAAAGAATGCTTTTAAAGTCCACAAAGTTCAACAATCTCAACCGTTTAGCTTTGATGTGAGGTTTTAATACTTTTACTTGACTACGAAATAGGGTTCCTATGTTATGTATGTGACACTTTGAGTGTAAACTAGTGTTGCCGATCGATAGTCGAATATAGATAGTTTGTCGATAGCTAACCAATCACAACACTATCGATAGGCCTATCGATACTATCGACAGCTTCAAACGAGGCAATACTATCGATACCATATAATATATATTGCCTCGTTTTAAGCTATCGATACTATCGATAGGCTCATCGATAGTATGGTTTTTTTCAGATGAAAACTATCGATAGTAAAACTATCGAGTTCGGCAAAACTAGTGTAAACCAATAGGTAAGTCAATAGGGAGGAAAATCTCTTTCTCACGCTGGGTGGCGTATTATCGACTGTACCTAACCAACTAAATTATTACTGGACCTTGATTTGACATAACATCTGTCAAACTATTGTTCGACAACTACAGGTATACTTTTTTGTCGGCAATTGAACTGTCAACATGAACATTTTGTTTTTATTTCCAAAACTTGTGTTTCTTCGAGTGATAATGTGTAATGTTGGTGGATTATTAACCATTATGTGTTCGTTAATGTGTACGAGTGTGGTAAATTGAAATAAAGATGTGAAAGTAACTTTTCTAGTTGCTCCAAAAAAGTCCGAGTAATGTTTAGCTCCACTACTTTACTCAAACACTATCCTCATCTCATCATATCATCATCATCGTCATCGTTTAAACATGATTCAACTCTCTGAGTTTGAAATATTTTATACTTGACACTGGCAAATACACTAATCGTGTGACGCCATAACAAAACAAAAAAAACTACAGGTATAACTTGACACAACGAAGTAAACAAGGTACAGTCGCTCAGAGCGTCATCAACAAACAGCTTTTCATGTGGCTCCCATTCATCTGAGTGAATAAATAAATAAAATAAATTGCGCAATAAAATTTTGATAATGAAGGTATACAGTTGTTGTAAATTACATTCACCATGCGTTCTATGCCAAGTAACAAATTAATAACATTGATAGGTTCGTAATATAACGACTGTACTGTATAAGCGAGTGGTGACCTTATTATTAAACTTATCCCATTTTCTACAGTAAGTTTATTTATTATAGATTTATTAATAGATTTTCTATAAGAAAAAGGGTTCTTATATTTTCTTTAGAGGCACGAAACCCTAAAACTACTTAAGAGCTAAGCTGAGACGCTTCAACTAATTGGTTTGACTAAGCCGCTTAGAGAAGCGGCCTTTACATTCTTTGAATGAGCAATAATCCGTAAACTCAATTCTGATAAAAATCTTTCATATCTCCGTAGAAATTTCAATTCAAAATTTACTTTTTCCTCACGTTTCTCTATAACGGTCTCTAAGTACGTCGTTGGACTCTAGTATTATACAAAGGTTAAGTTGGAGCTAAGTAAAACTTTTCAACAAGTTTGTGCTCATCAATCGTCCGGAACGCTAAATTACATTAATATTTAAAAATATACGCGTCTACTTAAAAATCTCCTTATTTTGTTCTTGTTGGTACAGTCAACGACAAAAGTCGCTGAACAATGATACATTTACCCATTTTCTTTATGATCTTAAACACCAACCTTCGACCGTAACATCGCTTAAAATCAGGAGTGTTGTGTTGTGTTCAAACGCTGCGTTGTAAGTTGTAAAAATAAAAAGTAAACTTTGCTGATGAAACACATTTGGAAAATAGAGTATGATCAGCTACTTTTATCGGTGACTGTACAAAGAGAAATATCGCATTTCTAGAACAGTCCTCTGTTTGCACACTAGACTGTAATTTGAGCAGGTATAGTAGGACTCTTCTGCAATTGTTTGCCTGGTTCGATTTAGTCATCAGTAAACTTACTGAAATTACCAGATAAACTATCTTCATACAGATTTTCAGTGGTTTAGGCGTGAACATTAATAAACACACACACACACACACACACACACACACAGAGAGAGAGAGACAGAGAGAGTTACTTTCCCATTTTTTACATAGAACTTTTTA
This sequence comes from Opisthograptis luteolata, assembly GCA_931315375.2. NCBI lineage: Eukaryota > Metazoa > Arthropoda > Insecta > Lepidoptera > Geometridae > Opisthograptis > Opisthograptis luteolata. The sequence continues at coordinate 4,134,439 of OV928038.1, read as the reverse complement.
CCGTTCTAGACATTCAGAGACAAAACATTGCCGGGCAGAACGTAAATAAATAAACATGCACTAGAGGTAAGTTGGTATGCGAATTCGTAATAACGAAGCAATATATTGGTTTGAATACCGATAACGGCTTTTGAAACTGTTTATTTTATTGACTATGTAGGTATTTGTAGATAACGGATATCGCGCTCGTGTCGATGTATATTTATCGCCAGGAAACGCGAATCAACCCCATTCGCGATATCATATATGAGGGTGCGGTTTGCTCATTTAGCTGGTATTAGATAACTACCTTCTCGGTATTCGACGATGTAAGTATTCGATTATTCTCAGTTCTCGATATCGCGAATGGGATTGATTCGCGTTTCCTGGCTATAAATAGTTTCTCTCAATAGGTAATTGGTATCGTGTAACCAAATACCGTGTATTAGGTATTAGTTGCGCCCCGCGGTTTCACTCGCGTCTTCCCGTTATCCCGCTTTTTTCCGGGATAAACAGTAGCCTATGTGTTAATCCAGGGTATAAGCTATCTCCGTTCCAAATTTCATTTAGATCCGTTCAGTAGTTTTTGCGTGAAAGAGTAAAAAACATCCATCCAGCCATACTCACAAACTTTCATGTTTATAATATTAGTAGAAAGTAGGATTATACCAATACTCAGTTACTGAAACTATTTACAGTTGGAAAGATTGAACATCTACCTAATATCGTGTTACAATTTGTCAGTCGGATAAACAACGAAAGGAGGCGAAAGATACGTTAAAATAGGAATGAATGATCCAGGTGAAATTAAACTCGTGACTGGAATTATTTGGAATTTAGTATCTTCTTAAGGGGATGGAGCTAACGATGCATATTTGAATTTCAAGAGGTGTATTGAGAACCGAGGCACGTGGCGGATGCTCTATTGGACCATAAGAATGGATCGCCTTTATACTGTGGAGCGCATGAATTGTGAATTGAGGAAAACGCTTCATCTTATACAGTGAAAAAATCCAACCAGATCCCAAATTAAGAAATAAATATCTATTGCTGCTAAATCAATAAATGTTTCTATCATTTAGACCTGACAATTACAGTCTTATATGAGAAATTATATCTATCGTATTGCATATTGATTATTAATATAATTTAGTAATTAACTATTAATTCAAATACCCACTAAACAACATTATCTCGCGTTCAGCAAACAAAACTACCCTATATTTAAGCAAATAATACCTAATGTAATAAAAAACTGTAAATCATATCCACTGTAAAGATAAATACAAAATAAATAAAAATAAATATAAAGCATTTCTGTTTGCATGTTGTGTTTTCCTATCATTGGACTTAAACCATGCCCACGTTCATTGTTTTATGTTATTTGTGTTTGTTAGTGATAAGTCTGTTGGAAAACCGAATAAATAATATAAAATAAATAAAATATCGTTCGGCCACCATCGCTCTGATGATATTAATCCAATAATAGCATTTATTTCAATTGTTGCTGCGCAATGTTTTATATAAATCAGTATTTTTTGTAGTTAATGTTAAGAAAATGTGGGTAAACAAAAACAGACGCAAAATTTAACATTAACGTTCAAATGATCGTCTAAGATGGTAGACCACTTTTTCGCAAAAACATTCAAATATTGTAAAGAAACTCTAGCCCTCGGCTTTCACGCTGTCTCGCCGTTTCTTTGTCCGCAATTCGTTAGGTAAACTCACTTGGCCCGCATCTTTGTGTGCGTTTGTTCTGACGTCTAAAGGCGTGTTACATTTGTAGTCAAACCATATACAAAAGTAGTAAAAAAATAATAAAATAGACTGACTAGTTACCCTATCAGTGGTTCCCACAGTCTACACGTAGTATACTAGCAACCACGTCGTACGTAGCTTTTTTTAAATTAGAAATAGGCACGCATTTGAACCCAGTCTCATCTGACGGTATGTGTTGACGGGGTCGATGATGGAGCATGTTTGCCTAGAAGATATTTATTCACTCTTGCCTTGGAGGCTCCCAAACTATACCGATCGGGAAACAATGACGCTGGCAAGGTGTTTCACTCCTTCGCCGTTCGCATTATAAAAGAGGAAGCGAAACGTTAGCTAAACATCAAGTGACACTCGGGCAAATTCTACCCAGTAACAAGCTTGAAAAGAAAAAGCATGCCCAGTTATAAAAGCGTGGTGTATACAAGGTAACTTCAGAATTTGTCGAATTAATAGGGTCAAAAGTTCTTCACAGTGATGTAAAAAAATGTCGACGGTTGCTGGTGTACTTAATTTATGGGACAAAACATACGTGTTTTGTAAAACACTTAACACTTCCATCCTCTCTACATTCATTGTATTGCGATGGGTATGAACACACAACAACGACAGTCTAGGTGTAGCGTGTCGCCACCTTCGACCACATCATCACTAACTTGTGGTCGAACACCACTCTTTAATAAGTAAAAAAATAATTCAAAACAAAATAGATTCGAATTTGTCATGCCTTTTTTGAGTTTTAGCGAGATAACCGAACAGCAATTGATCCATGCTATACATACTAATATTATAAAAGCGAAAGTTTGAGTGTGTGTGAATGTTTGTTACCACTTATCACCGAAACTACTAAACCAAAGGCCACTTTTAATTCCGAAAAAACGTCCCTGCGAGATAACGGGAAGACGCGGGTGAAACCGCGGGGCGCAGCTAATATAAGAAGAAGATAGAAGATAAGGTCTGCATGCAGATGTGTGGTACTGCAAAGTTTTACATATACAATATCTTATTACTATAAAAAGATGTGCGCTCAACTACGATATTTTATTTCAAACAGTACTAACAGCGTACGATATCGCATTTCACGCGAGACTGTGAACACCCTTTACTTCTCGGCCCTCTTGCTATCTCGACGGTTCTCCGTCTACAATTTGTTAGGTAAACTCACTTGGCCCATATCTTCATGTGCGTTGGTTCCGACTGTCTGGATGGTGCTTTACGACGGAAATAAATCTAACTTTAAAGGGAAGTTTGCTCTTAACTGTGTGCCTTTAGACTTCACGTTTGTTCTGGAAACGTCTACGTACTTGATTTTAAAGTGGCCGTTTTCAGCTTGAAAATCGTGTCGTGTGACACATTCTATTTGGTGCTTTCGTTTTTTTTTGTTTTTTATTGGTTTTGGCTTTGACTTGTTATTTTGGGGACAATGCTAGGTTTGGTAAGAGTGTTCAAAAAGAGTTATTTAGGGCTGGTTTTCTAAACGTCCGTTAATAAAATGGCTAATATTATAAACGTGAAAGTTTGGAAGTATGGATGGATGGATGGATGGATGTTTGTTACTCTTTCACGCAAAAACTACCAAACGGATCTGAATGAAATTTGGAATGGAGATAGCTTATACCTTGGATTAACACATAGGCTACTTTTTATCCCGGAAAAAGGTTCTTGCGGGATAACGGGAAGACGCGGGTAAAACCGCGGGTCGCAACAAGTGATGAATAATTTAGAGCACAGTGCCCAAAAAGATCAACCAGTAATGTATTACGGCTAATATTTAGAACTACACATAAGTATATGATTTTGAAATGTTTTTTCACTGTTAGCTACATTGCTCTTGTTCAGGCTATGCTTTGTCATGTCTATAAATACTCTTACGAATCCAGGATGTGTCTCTAGCATACAATAACTATATTACCCACACTCACTTCTAGCCTCCAGCATGAACTAGCTTATTTTTTAGCATTTTCCGTTACTCATTATGTAACCGGAAATTCAGGAATCTCATTATATGGCAGAGCACGTCATTTCTGTACCCCTATGCTACCTTGAAAATATGACTTCTCTTTCACTAAACTTATGGTTTAGGGTTTTGCATATGTGTAGAAATAATAGTCCTGAATTTGTTGTATTTACTCTACTCTTTCCTTTCCGCAAAATTATACACAAACTTGACTTCTCTACTAATTTTTTATATATATGTTACCGGAAATGCAAGAAATCTAGGAATTGTATACAAATCCTAGGAAATTTAAACAATTCCGAAGCTATTTAAGAAATGTATAAAATACCGTTTCAAAAACTATTTAATAGAAGAAGGTCCTGGGAAATGGTTAAAACTCCTAGTAATTCCAATATCGAAGTAGGACATGTATAAAAATAATGTTTTCTGTAATAAAACACTTGACTTTGCGTATTCTTTTATTTTATTGATAATACTATCAAGGTATTAGGTAAATAAAATTGTAACAGTAGGTTAGGGTGCCAATATTTTTATTTTTATCTGTGGTTTTAAACTTCCTATTGCTATTTAGGAAATGTGTCTAATACAATTTGTTTTACACATTTCCGTGCGATTTTAGGAATTACATACATTTCCTAGGAATTGTATACAATAAAGGATTACATACATTTCCGGTAACATATATTTAGATATTTCCATCTGATCTATTTTCTTTTAAATGCTCGTTTACAGGAAAAGGTCTGGACTAAAAATTTATTGAAGAGGGTCTAAGCTGCAGATGAGATTGGGAATCTTATAAATTGCACCTTTTCATGACCTCAACCCCGTGTAGAAGTGTAATGGAATTGTGTTGTACCGTCCGTCATAGGTGAGGCTAGAAACCCACCTAGGCTGTGGACGAATTATTTGCTTATATTCAAAATTCCAAATTATCACAAAACAAAGTATACTCTATAAAAATTGTAACACAATCACAAGCTCAAGCATTATGTATTTATTCTTTTGCCAGAACTTCGGAGCGTTGCGAGGGGTCTCTTCTTTGCCTATATTTTTCTTTATGTTTAAAACGGCAGAATGAGCTTCCGAGTTTTTTTTATTAGCGATTATCGATTAGTGGAAGTGTCGAGATTGAGATTTCGGGGGAGAAAAACATCAAGATGTACCATTGACACCAATAATGGTATAGCATTTTCTAGGGCCTGGCTATCTCTCAGAGAGCCCTTCGCCAATCGACAAGTACATATATCGGTATGTTTCAGCAGCCTCACCTGAGAGGCAGTTCCTAATCCAGGAGTAGCATGGTGTCACTTTCGTTAATTTGCATCAGGTGTCTTGTGATCAAATGCTAACCTATAAAATGTAAAAAAAATGATGTAAGTGCTAGTGGCAGGATTACAGTTAAGACAATTTTCTGAGAAGCATTATTTTTTTAATTTTTAAATGATAGCATTTGACCATACCTAGTGTGAAGTGACGATATGGTCGAAGGTGGCGCCACCATGCTACACTTGAATTCGAAACTGGCTCTCAAGTAGGACTGCCTGAATAAGTGGAGCTTCTTTAAATATATACGGTCAGTTTCAATAATGTAACCTATTTAACAACAGTTTGTCCTACTTGAGATAAATATTGACGTAAGCTCCGTAGAAGTAATGTCAAATAAGATAAGTAATTGAAACTTGCCGTAAGTGCATTTTTGCTGTCCCTAGTCGAAACGTACCCTAATGGGATTTCGCTGTGCCGACCGTTATAGTCATTGGTAGGCATTTCGGAGAGGCAGGTAATATTTTTGAAGGCCCCATATGACGTGTACTTCGCCTATAACGTCGGGATGGTTGCGTTGAAAATATAGTTATAGGACGGGAAGCTGACATGGGAATATAAAATTGGTTTTAACGTAAGCATAAGGAAAAATACTTATTTTCTGGATATGGTGATACAGATTTTAGCAAATAGGTAAGAGTTAATTAGAGAAACATAATACAAAAAAAAATATGGCAGGACAGATTGCAAACCAAAAAAAAACTTTTTCGGCCTTATTACAAAACGTGGTCTAACTAAAATCCCTGGTTTAAACCTCTATTAAACCAGGGTTTAGACATAAATGATATTACAAAACGTGGTTTTTCGAAAAACCATAGACCAAGTCATGGTTTAACGCTAAACCTCGACAGCCCCTAGTTTAAGCGATAAAACCATGGTCTAAGTCGCCTCTGTCTGTCAAAGTTCTGTCTTTTAGGTTAGAGCATCTTTTTTATTGTGTTTTGTTGTTTAAACCGAAAATGGATATTAAAATGATCGATTTAAGTGACATTGAAGATATTGAAGCTGCTGAGTTGTTGCGAACGCCACGACAACACATAAATCGTGATCTAATCAATCTCTTCATGGAATTATTCAATGAAAATTTTAGGCGAAAATATAGGTTTAATACACGTTATGCGATGAAAATAGTGGACTTATTAAGAGAAGATCTAGCTAGAGATGCTTTATGATGCCCTGTGTCTCCCGAAATACAAGTGGTTTGTGCATTACGAAGATGTGTTTCATAGTAGGCTTGATGAAAATTAAGACATCTGAAGCTAGTTTTATCAGTGGAAAACAATGTACCTACGTGGAAATGTTAAAAGAAGGCAGTTTATTGAAAGACACTTGATTAAAATAATATATTTTAAACCTATTTTTTATTTGTTAACCCATTCTTTGCTATGCTTATTCTTCCACTGTTGAGCCTTTATAATATTGGAGAAAGCTTTCGTGCTTTTGTCCTCGATTATGTGGCGTGAATGTGCAATCATCTCTCGTAGTAATATCCTATAACATAAAATTTGGTTTAGCTAATAATGGTTTCATTTATTACTAGCTGTTCCCCGCGGTTTCACACGCGTGGGCTACAGTTTATCGCAATAAAAAGTATTCTATGTCCTTCCTCAGGGTTCCAACTATCTCCGTACCAAATTTCATTTAAATCGGTTCAGTAGTTTAGACGTGAAAGCGACTACTTTCGCATTTATAATAATAATATTAAGTAGTAGGGAATACCTAGTAGAGATTAGGTTTCATCGCTTGAGCATGTTACGTTTCGTTACACGTAGGTACTCAGATCTATTATTAGTACCTTATTAATACGGCAGGTAATGTGCTTTAAACCTAAACAAAAAACTGTGTTCCATGCAAAATAACAAAGTACAAATATTTTTAACACTCTTAAGCATCATAATAATAATTAGCGTATTAAAAAAGGTTTCTATTCTGTGCATACGGAACGTTGCAAAAGAACGATATCATGGTGAACGAATAAAATTTTGCATCAATCTGTGGACCATGGTTCAAATGTCGATACTAAGAAGACCACGGTTTATTTAGGTTTTGTAATACGGATAAATTTAGACCATGGTTCTGCAGATAAGCCTGGACTTGTTAGGCCAGGTTTAAACCAAGGTTTATTTAGTTTTTTGTAATAAGGCCGTTTATGTTTGGCCTACAAACTGGCAACTATAAGTGGCAACCTACCTAATAGTCACTGCCACAACAGACATTTGTAGCTCTTGATCTATTTGATCACCTAATTATTTGTTTAATCATTTTAAGTAGTTTAAGTGACAGTCGCATGGATAACGCTTCCAGTGAAATTACATGTCATAAAAAGATATAATATCAAATATATCAAGTGAACTTTTGAAAATATAACATCAGGCACGCAACTTGTTTGTCATTTCATTCTTTTGCATACAAGGGAAAATATTAAAGGCATAACATATGACATGAAAATCCATTATTGGCTCTATATTTAAGTTAAAAGCGCGTTTTAATAATTCAGAGTGCTGTGTTTGGTATAGTATAAATAAAATTATTCATTGCAAGCTACTATAGTCTCATCATTCCGAGATTATTACAATACACTTCCGAGAATACAAATGATAGGAAGAATATAAATTGCGATGAATGAATGCTATGCCAAATCTTTTATTTTTCTTCTTCCTATCACGGGGGTTCTACTGCAAACCTGAGAAATCCGATCTCTATACGATATCAAATGTTGATTGCTTTCTAATGACGACATTGCAGAGATATTTTATAAATTATTTATTATTCGAGTGGGAATGTTACATTATTTGTTTTTTTTTCAGATATGATTTCATTACCATTAAACTAATAGCCAAAGTTTTGTGTTTTTTATTTTGTTTTCTTACTGGGAATCTTTTAACAAGTCACCTAATTAAAGTGAAGGCGCCGCTACACTACACCTGGAAAGCTTTCTGGCTCTCAAGTGGCTACTGGCTACTGTGCTTGTGTACAATTTCTAAAACAATTGTTTGATTACAGTTTTCATTTAAAAAATTCAGCGTTTTATTAATATTATCATCACTATCATCACCTTATTATATTCCCACTGCTAAGATACAGTACAGGCCAGCTTTTCTCAAAGATGCGTCGCAAACCCTTGAATGTGCTGGTACTGTTTTGAGCGATAGAAAATCAGCATATACTTCTAACTTTTTAAAATTAAAGCTGATATTCAAACTTAGTATAGATCGGCATCTTACAAGAGGATACTATCAACCCTCGTCACCATCCCACCGCTAACGCCACCGTTTCACTATCGTTCGGCTACAACAACAGTCTTGTAGAAATACATACAGATAAAGATGGTCTAGATAAAAATATGGACAAACACAGTTACAATCTAAGAAATAAAGAAAAATTACACCAGCCAAAGACAAAACTAGCCAAAGTACAGAAACAAGGTACATAATTATAATAAAATTGTAATGTACAATAAACTGCCTATTAGCCTAACAAAACTACATTTGCTCCAGTTTAGGAGGAAATTAAAAGATTTTTTTGAAATTAACGCATTTTACTCGCTTAATGAGTTTATGTCTATGCGTCTGACAGAATTCTCGTTTAGTTCTAAGGAGGATTGATATTTTTTATATTTTTTTATATTAATGTTACTATTATTTTTATGTCCTGTCCTGAACGTGATCCATAATTTAATCAATGTTGTTAATTTTAATTAAATATGTACCGTTTTGACCTGCCTGTGTAACAGCCAAAGTTATATGGCCAATAAATATTTCTATTCTATTCAAATATATTAATTTATAGTGTAGTACACTAATTCTATGAATTGGAAAGAATACAAGCAAACAATGTCCGCCAATAGTTTACTGTACAATAGTTTACTGTACCTACCCGTTTTTCAAAATCTTAATCAATAAGGTAGTTCAAGTAAAAAGGTACCTCCTACCTATACATTGTTAATATGCATTACTACCTGTACTTCGACATATTCTTGTATAAACGTTACGTCATCCTCATTTTTCGAGCATTCTCGGTAGCCCTCCAGCTCGGTGCCATTAAGCGGAAATTAAATTGTCTGCCGAAAAAAAAGGGAAATAACATTTTGATGTGACAGGCGATACGCCGTAGCGAGTAATTTTTCCCCATTTATGAAACGTTAAAAAGGTATGAGCTTTTTGAATTTGCCTCTGTTGGATAAATTGGGATTCTGCGCTGCTATTTTGGAATAAAGCTGGTATTATGACATTGTTGTATATTATTTGGCGCGCTGACAGATGCATCGAATAAACGTATTTTATAGAAACACGTCATCAAGTTGATCTTTTGGCGTCACATCTTTTTATAACACTTTTATTAGCTTGACTTGTAACTAACTAACTAACTAACTAACAATGTAATCATTTAAACTGTGGGTAGCTAACGTTAGTTTTATATGGAACAATATTGAATGTGCAAAATGTTTGACTAGCCGCTACAACAAATTGGAAAAATGGTTGTAGCTACATACCTACCGTTAGATGATCTATCTTCTGGTATAGGGCAAAATGGAATAAACGATACCTTTAATTTTCAGCAACAAATTTATATACAATAACAGATTATTCTTTTTACTAGGTACTTGGAAGGCATTAGACCAACACTAAAAGCCTTTTTGAATTTAAAACTTTATTCTGTAATCCTGATTTAGGGTCCCAACCTCTCTTTTTCCTTTTCTGTTACGTAGGTAAGTACTTAAACTTTTAAAATACTTAAATTTTTAATGTTGGTCTTGTCTTGAATTATGACACTAATTTTGATACGATAGAAAGATATCCTTATGTCATCAAAGAACCAAAATGCATTTTTTAAAATTATTTTCAACCTAAATAGTCCCCTGCTTTACTTTCACGCCACTGAACATTATCAAAAAGGATAAAGTAGGTGTCTAATATGTTCATACTAGCTGCGATCCGCGGTTACACCCGCAGTTTCCCCATTATTCCTTATAGAAACCTTTTTAGGTAAAAAAGTAACCTTATCCAAGGTGAGATAAGGTCTGATTCAGCGCGAAGAAGTGTTCGCATTTACCTATAATGTTAGAGTGATTAGTGTAAATTAGTATGATACACACGATTATATTGGTAAATATAAGCCATCTGCAACTAACCTGCTGATTTTGTGAGCCGCTTCTATCGCATGTTCATGTACAGAAGCGTGTTACTTCGATACAAAAGAATTGGGTCTGCAAACATTTGTGTCTATAAATCATGACACAATAGATAAGTAGTTGTTTTGACACACTACAAATGGATAATTTACAGCCTTTTGGTGTTAGGAAAAGACGCAGTAAAATGTTTGATACAAGAAGACTACTTACAATTTTTTTATATAGGACTAGCTGTTCCCGCGGTTTGACCCACGTGGCCTAGAGTTTATTGCGATAAAAAGTATTTTAAGTCATTCCTCAGGGTTCAAACCTTTCATTTGAATCGGTTCAGTAGTTTAGGCATGAATGACAGACAGACACAGTTACTTTTGTATTATAGTATTAAGTCCCTACTTAAGGGATTAATTATGTGTATGGACAAGGTGTTAGCTAAATTAACAAGATTATTGCATGGTAACTGTAGATTCATAAAACAATAGCTCACAGTTTTCCCGATTTGATAAACTGTCCCGCTCGCACCTAATTACATTCGCTTTCTTTTTTCTTTTAATACTCTAAATCTAGACAGATTTGTAGCATTTATGATTAAACTTAGTACCTCAATATTAAACTATATTTCTTGCAACCTATATCCGAGCAGCGACCAAAATCTTCCAACCATATCATATTGTTATATTGCCTGACTCGATAGAATATTTGAGCAGTTGAGAACACAGGATATCCAAACATCCAAATTGGGAATATTCCATCCTATGCAGCTGATAAATTGACTTAACGCTGAAGTCGAGTGCTTGCCGAGTGAGATGCTCCCGACACTGATTGGCCTAAGCCAATTGTAGACTACGGATATGACAGAGGGAGATGGTATTTCTATATGGCACGTGCGAACGACCGACACTCAGGCCATCCGCTTTCCATGCAAAGCTTGTGTGCGCTACATGCTCAATTTAGTTATTTCTACCTAACTTTGAAATATGTTGGTTATATAGAACCAGCGAACAGCCTCGCGTATTCACTAGTGTGCTAGTTGATGTTCCCTTATGTAAACTCTTGAGGGATGATATTCAAAAAAACATTTCTTAATGCACCCCTAAACTACTGATATTATATTTGGTTTAAGCTGTGCGTTGATATGTAATTAAATCAATCAAGGCTTTGGATTTTGTACGTCATCATCATCATCATCATCAACCTATTACGCAATAACGTGGGAACGTTCCCACTGCTGAGGCTCTGGCCTTTTGTATGTAGTGATCCTACTAATATTACAAACGTAAAAGTTTGCGAGTATGGATGGATGGATGGATGGATGGATGGATGTTTGTTACTCTTTCACGCAAAAACTACAGAAATAATCTGAATGAAATTTGTAATAGAGATAGCTTATACATAGGCTACTTTTTATCTCGGAAAAGGGTTCCTGCGGGATAACGGGAAGACGCTTGTGAAACCGCAGGGTGCAACTAGTATAGAATAAGTATGTCACTCAAACAATGAAAGTATTATTTGATTGATACTCAGTCCATACATTACATACTCATGCAGTCCTAATATCTAAAATTCAAAGTCCTGCCTCTTTCTCCAATAACATACTAAACTTTTATTGAACGAGGCGTAACCAAGCTGGTAATAAGACAATAGGTTCCAATAAGCGCTGCATTGATCGCTGGAACGGTTTAGGGAACAATAAGATCGAGTTACAATGGATTGCGATAGCGTAAGTTTACGTAACGATCGATATTATTTTGTTTTCAAACTGTAGGCACTTTATCCTGATAAAAAGTTTATAAAGTGAAGGAATACTGCACGCTGCAGCATATACTTAGTTTGAATTGGTAGCGTTTGATCACAGGTCGGAGACCCGATATTAAAAGACGACGTGGTCAAAGGTACACATTACACTGGGATTAGAAACTGACTCCTAACTCAAATAAACTGCCAGAACACACCGATAGGTGCTAAGTGACAGTTTCTTAACTTGAAAGTAGCTAGCCAGGCGAGCACTAAAAACTACCCTTTGACTAAACAAATACATATTGAATGTCACATTGTAGATATCTATCTACAAACAGTACATAACTCTTTACATTTCGGAATACAATACGGAGCCAGTAGGAAGCAGTAAAACCAAGACAATGATCATAAACCCCGAAGCTATTTCATCCCAGCTCTTTTATTCCAAACCCATTGCTATAGGACCGGCAGAAATAAATCAACCCTTGCCTTTGTGATGGCTCTCGCATGGACTGCCTCCTAACCGCGTTCCATAGACTGACCACAGATTTGTGAAGCCGCGTATGGACAGCGCGTACATTGGTACGCGTAGTCGGTTACGCGTGGAACTCCATACTCATACTTGGACCTACGCGTACACTCTTAGAGAAAGCGTGCCGCGCGAGCTGGCTGCCGTCTGTCAGTTTTGGCACGCAATATTTAAACGGCAAAATGGATAGACAGATGAATGCCCAAGTTCACGAATTGCTAATATGGATCAATTCACCTCGCGTTCAGGTTCGCAGCGGTCCAAGCTGTGCGCGTATCCAATGTACATCATCATCATCAACCTGTATCAGTCCACTGCTGGACATAGGCCTCTCCCAAGGTACACCCGGTCTTCGGCTCTTTTCATCCGACTTTTGCTAGCCACTCGGCGCAAGTCGTCGCTCCCCTTGTCGCAGGACGTCCCACACTATGTTTGCCAAGTCGCGGTCTCCACTCAAAAAGACGGGGTCTCTACCCCAACGGTTATCGGCTTATATGACCAGCCCACTGTCACTTCAGCTTGTTAATTCTGTGATCCAATGTACGACTACGCGTAACTCAGGAACGCGCTATCCGTACGCAGCTTAAGGTTAATGACCTTGCGACACTGCGCAACTTGACTTTACTTTCACAAAATATTAGTATTAGGCTCAGTAAATAAAACGACAGTAGTTTTATCTTGTACACTTTTACACTTTATATTTCGCCAAACATCAGTACGAAGACTAAACTATAATTATTTTACACTGGCTTATATAGGATTGTCGATGCCTCCCCCCCTACCATCTTTACCACGTCATCGGAGTGAAGTTAGCCTTTTGCCAAGATGGCGACATTTCCGTTTTTAAGTCACCATGGAAATGTCAAGTTTGACGTTGACACTTCCATAGATTCCCAAACTCGGTACTGTCAGTGAATCTACTTGTCATTTGTAAAGGTAAACACTAGTTGACGGTTACAGCTCGGCCATCCTATCTACGACGAGTCCTCTCGTTGGGCGTATTTATTATTTACAATATTTTCGCACTTAGCAATTAATTTTATTTAAACGCGTTGATGATTATTTTATACATTATCATTTTACCAATTTACAATTTTATTGTTAATATAATATTCTAGTCATCACACATCATAATCTTAAATTTAATAGTATTTAAGTGCATTCTTACTTTATAAATCTAGACATGTACAATTAGTTACACATCCTGAATATCATGTATATAAGACATCTGACGACAACCAAGTACACCCTGAATTTTATGTACATGGTCAAATGCAATGACGCGTGGGATTTTAAGTATAAGTACACCCTGAATATTATGTACATACACATAAAAACATTATGCGATACGTGGGATCATTATGTAAGTACACCCTGAATATTATGTACATACACATACAAACATTATGCAATACGTGGGATCAATATGTAAGTACACCCTGAATATTATGTACATACACATACAAACATTATGCAATACGTGGAATCAATATGTAAGTACACCCTGAATATTATGTACATACACATACAAACATTATGCAATACGTGGGATCAATATGTAAGTACACCCTGAATATTATGTACATACACATACAAACATTATGCAATACGTGGGATCATTATGTAAGTACACCCTGAATATTATGTACATACACATACAAACATTATGCAATACGTGGGATCATTATGTAAGTACACCCTGAATATTATGTACATACACATACAAACATTATGCAATACGTGGGATCAATATGTAAGTACACCCTGAATATTATGTACATACTGGTGTTCGTCTGCTGAGGATATATGGGTTACCGTCACTCTTAAAAATAAAAACAGTTGTTCTCAAAATATACACTTTTGCACTATTTATCTGTGTAGTGAAAAACTAGGTAACTCATTTAATTTACAGCTTGGTAATTTTCTAGAAAAATTGTCAATCATAGTTAATTCATGTCCGAATGATTCATTTATTATTATGGGCGATTTTAACTTAAGTAACATTCATTGGACGCTTGACTGTAATGACGCTTGACGCAGTACACGGGTATCTCAGGTGAAACGCAGGTATGTTTTTTTTTTTTGATACATTATCAGAATGTAACTTAACACAGTATAACTTTTGTCGAAACATTAATAATAGAATTTTGGACCTAGTGTTGAGTAATTTTATTGACATAAAGGTATCTGCCTGTGATGACCCCTTAGTAGGTGAAGATGTTCATCATAAATCTTTGCTGATTACTTTAACCTTTACCAATTCCGACCTGTTAAGAGTAAATCCTAGAGAAAAATATTTTTATGAATCAGGTGATTATGAAAACATCAAATTATCATTGGATGAGATAAGCTGGGATGACTGTTTACGTGAGACTCCATTAGATGAAGCTATCAACTATTTTTATAAAATCTTGCGTGACGTAATAGAAAAATATATACCCCACAAATTGATTACCCGTAAATCCTTTCCACCATGGTATAACTCCTCTTTAAAGAAGGTTTTAAAAGAAAAGTTTAAGTTCTTTCAGAAATATAGTAAGTATGGGAATAAAGCCGATTACGATACCTTTTCTTTATTACGTAAAAGAGCCAAGCTTTTGGAAGCTGATTGCTATAGGTTGTACTTATTAAAGTGTGAAGAGGCTATAGTGAAGAACCCAAAACTGTTTTGGTCATTTATTAAGTCCAATAAAAATAGCTCTAACGCTATTCCCTCCTCTCTCATATATGGAAGGCAGTCAGCAGATTCAGGAGAAGATATTTGTCACCTTTTTGCAACCTATTTTCAGTCAACTTTTCTTTCTCCCTCTACTAGCCGCGGTCCTGAATTTGAAATACCTCCTTCACGGTTTAACGACGGTGTCGTCGTAGGTGATGTTGAAGTTGTCCCCAAAACGGTGAATAGATTGCTAAAAACACTTGATCTGACCAAAGGGGCTGGACCTGATCACATCACGGCTTTATTTATTACGAAATGTGCTGATAGCTTGACGATTCCATTAACAATATTGTTCAAACGTTCTTTACGCGAAGGTGTTGTACCCAAAATTTGGAAGTCTGCTTTTATAACTCCAATCCACAAAAGTGGTGCTAGAAATGATATTAAAAATTATAGACCCATTTCAAAATTATGTATTTTCGCTAAAATATTTGAACGTTTAGTGTATAATCAAGTCTACAACAGTTTATCGGCTACCTTTATCCCCGAGCAACATGGCTTTCTCAAAAATCGTTCGACAACTTCTAATTTGCTATTATTTACCGATTTCACAACTTACAACATGGATGCTGGTGGACAGGTGGACGCCATCTTTACTGATTACAGTAAAGCATTTAATCGTATTGACCACGTTATACTTTTAAAAAAAACTTCTCTATGCCGGCATTCATGGCAATCTGTACAGATGGTTTACATCGTACATTAAAAACAGATCCCAAGCTGTTGTGCTCAATGGTTATTCTTCTTCATGGAATCATGTACCCTCTGGGGTACCTCAAGGTTCTTTATTAGGGCCCCTGCTCTTTAACATTTTTGTTAATGACATAGCGACTTGTTTCAAACACTCTAAATTTCTCCTCTATGCTGATGATATGAAGGTTTTTAAACAAATTATTAGTATTAACGACAGTCAGCTTCTTCAACAAGATCTAACCAGATTTGAAAAATACTGCAGTCTCAATAAACTAGATCTTAATGTTGCTAAATGTCACTCCATAACTTTTACACGTAAATCTAAAACTACGAATTTTATATACACTCTTAAAGGGCAAGAACTGGAAGCCGTAGAAGAAGTAAGGGACTTAGGTATAATTCACGATTCTAAACTAACATATGATAAACATGTTGATTACATTGCCAAAAAAAAAAACCAACAAGTCCATGGGATTTATAATAAGATCCAGTTCTCAATTTTCCTAGTATTAAAATATTGAAAACCCTCTTCTGTTCATACGTGCGTAGTACCCTCGAGTATTGCTCGCAAATTTGGAACCCTCAATATGATATTTATATTAATAGACTAGAATCTATTTGACGTAGATTTATGATGCACCTGCAATATAGGTGCAATAGATATGACAATGATTACGAATCAAGGTGTAGGAGACAGCATATTTAGATTAGCAGACATTACATTGTTGACTAAAATAGCACAATGTAAAGTGGCTTCTCCTCAACTACTTTCTAAAATAGGTCTGAGAGTACCTACAAGGTCTGTTAGACTTCCTATATGTCTACATGCTCCGCATAGCTATACTAATTATAGACAAAACTCTTTTTTCGTCAGATCAGCGAAACAAATAAATGAGTTGAATAACATTCCTGATTTTGACATATTCAATTCATCCCCAAGCGCATTGAAGTACAATCTAGCTAAGAATTGGTTTGGTGTGGGTCCTGGACTGTCTGGATAGGGTTCCACTGAATTTATTATCCAAGTGGCACATTTAATTTAATTTTGTTACAAATAACAATTTTTTTTTTCATTCTAAATTGTTTAAGTTTACTATATTTTATATATTTATTTAGGTACATAACATATTTACATTTATTTCTCTAGGCAAACAAGTTTATATAGAATCAATATGCGAAAACGTTTTAAATGGTGTGCATGTTTGTATATATAGTTATTTAATTAGTCATAACACTGTATGTTTTCAATAAAAATAAAATAAAATAAACATATAAACATTATGTAATACGCGAGATCAATGTGTAAGTACACCCTGAATATCATGTACATACACATACAAACATTATGTAATACGCGAGATCAATGTGTAAGTACACCCTGAATATTATGTACATACACATACATTTTTTTTTTCTTTTAGCTTTTAAATAATCGAAGGTCTTTAACCTTTAATATTAACTCGTATAAACCTTTTCATCATTTACAATTTTATATTTTAAATTTTACATCTATTCATTTTATATAAACGGAATGATATTAGAATAATCACTACTTATTATAAAGCAAAGTTCACGCGCCGCGTCTGTCTGTCTGTCTGTCTATTATAGTTATGCCACAATAAGTGATATTTTATTTTAAGAACTAATTTTTAATGCCGCCTCTAGAAAAGGCTCTTTATTTGTATCTTGGCATTCATCCTTATCAAAATGAATTACTTCTTATTGAAAACTGCTTCAATACCTTTATAAAACTTTTTGAATCATTCAATTCGGACATTCCATTCGAAAGATATCACGAGTTTAAAAATGTAAGTAGTAATAGAAAGAAAAATAAACCTGCCGCATCACAGCGCAGCGGGAAACGCGGCGAGGTGAGGGAGAATCTCATTCTAGATGAACCGCCTCGCTTCTGAAGCAGCCCTTTGAGATCGATGCGGTGAATCTGCTGGAGTTCTCACCGAAGAGCTTCTCAAGCACGGCTTGCCGCTCACGGGGCTCTCTCTGCTACGACTTTGTCTTGAAACTTCTCTTATTTTAGGCATTCTGGAACTTGTAAACATAATATGTCTTACTACCTCGAAATAAGAATTCAACATGAGGAGTTTTAGAATCTCCAGGGGGTAGCCCTAACAAGGCTTAGTAGAGTTAAGAGATCTACAGGTACTAAACCTAGCATAGCTTAGTTGATTCAAAGAACCTCCAGGGAGTAGCCCTGGCAAGGCTCAGTCAAGTCGAAGAGCCTCCAGGGAGTAGTCCTGGCGAAAGCTCAATCATGTCTAAGAACCTCCAGGGAGTAGCCCTGGCAAGGCCCAGTCAAGTCTAAGAACCTCCAGGGAGTAGCCCTGGCAAGGCTCAGTCAAGTCTAAGAGCCTCCAGGGAGTTGCCCTGGCAAGGCTCAGTCAAGTCAGCTTCGTAACGGTCCGGTCAACACAGTTTAAAACAAGTAAAAGCTCAAAAAAAGAGAAAAATTAAACAAACAACGTAATATGGCGGTTAGTACCCTCAACAAAATTTCAATTGCAAAGGAAAAATACAAAAAGAAAATAATTCAGGAATTTTTAATAAATAATTGTTTGCGTTACTTACGTTTTTATTTATCCTCTTTTCCTTGTTAATTTCCACTTGTGGACGTGCGGTGCGAAACTAGTTTGTTTCGTTCTCAATATCCCTCTTCTGAGATATTAGGCTCAGTAAATAAAACGACAGTAGTTTTATCTTGTACACTTTTACACTTTATATTTCGCCAAACATCAGTACGAAGACTAAACTATAATTATTTTACACTGGCTTATATAGGATTGTCGATGCCTCCCCCCCTACCATCTTTACCACGTCATCGGAGTGAAGTTAGCCTTTTGCCAAGATGGCGACATTTCCGTTTTTAAGTCACCATGGAAATGTCAAGTTTGACGTTGACACTTCCATAGATTCCCAAACTCGGTACTGTCAGTGAATCTACTTGTCATTTGTAAAGGTAAACACTAGTTGACGGTTACATTAGCATTCGTGTAACCAATACCTCGCAAAGGTTCGAGCATAGCCCCTGAAGCCTAATCGACTCAGCTGAATAACGATGCTATAAGATCGACGATTTAATATTATTAACTGAGAATTCCTGGTATACCTATATAGAAGGAATTTCGGCGAAGCGACCTGTTGGCATTATGAGAGTACCTACCGAAGATTTGTTAGTATTGATTTCAAGAAGAACCTTTCTTAGATGAGTATGTTGAAGAATGTGGAGTACCTAATATAGGGTAGATAAATACTAAGGATTTTCATTCACCAAAATTCTATACTGAGTAATATGTGCATGGATAAATAATATATTATATTACTTTACTAATATTTTACCGCGGAACACAGCTAGCTGTTTCACTAGGATGGACTAGTTTATTGCAATAGTATCCTATGTCCTTCCCCAAGAATTAAACAATCTCGATAGTACTAAGATCTGTTTAGCGGTTTAGACATAAAAATATTACAAGGAGAAAGGAATGCGTTAAATGGAAGATGAATAAGACGTTTTATTTCAACTAAACCTATCTCCCTACTTCACGTATTTACAACTATTGAACGATCACGTCTGTTTATTTTCACATCTAACCACTAGCCATCGCGATACTCGTTGCTTTTGCGATACGCAAAAAGACACAAGTCAGGGCTAACCTCCATTCGTAGAAACATAAATTGCTAAAAATAAATTGGAACTTAATTGAAATATTGGCAGGTCAGACGCTTTCTGCTAAAACATTTGTAGGCCAAATGTGGGTGTTGGCCTCAATTTTATTTATTGTGCTTATATGTTCTAGGTCACACGTAACATTGGTACCATGTAATAGCTAATACCAACGAGGTTTTTATTTGCTAGAAGCCTTAAAGTTAATGTCTTTTGTAAAATATTGTAAGTTTCTACGAATATGCATAATTTAAAGGCTGCAACTCGAGGTTACACCCGCATTTTTTCCATTATAAATTCCCACAGCAACCCTTTTCTGGGATTAAACGTAGCTTACGTGTTAATCTAGAGCAGTGGTTCCCAATAAGTCTTTGCTGCGTACCACTTCAAAAAAAACCTCATACCTGCGTACCCCTTATTGTAACAATCACACTAATATTATAAATGCGAAAGTTTGTGAGTGTGTGTGTATGTTGGTTACTTCTTCACGCTCAAACGCTTGGACCAATTTTGATGAAATTTGGTATACAGGTAGTTGACACCCTGGATTAACAGATAGGCTACTTAAACCGCGGGTAACACCGCGGGGCACAGCTAGTAAAATTATATTTTGGACATTGTTCTTGTTTTTACTGATAGCGGCACGTACCCCTTGATGCAACTTCACGTATCTCTCGGGGGGTACGCGTACCACTAATTGGGAAACACTGATCTAGAGTATAAGTTATTTCTATTTCTAATGTCGTTCTAACCTGATCTTGTATGTTTGTTTGTAATGGCTATACTCAAATAACACATAACTGATTTTCTATTTTTTTCACCTAGGGAAAGCTTAGCTAGCTAATGACAAGGGCTGAATTTTATTTCCAAAACAATTAGAGATTCCTGCGAAAATTTCAACAATGTAACCCAAGGTAACAAAAATGTACAGCTATAAAGTTATTTCCGATGCAAAGGTGTGTGGTAGTGTGTTATAAAATACTAAACAAAGCATACTAAAATCATCCCTATAAAAGTAATACATAATACTATTTTTCGTACACCTCTCATAAATTCAGTACACCCGCCTGGGCCGCCCAGCTGGGCGCGTGCTCCGGGCTATTCCATCATCATTTGTTTACCCATCCATCGTTTACAGATGTCAGTTCAGGCGCGCCCAAGCCACCCCTTGAAGTCACTGTACTGATATTTGGTAAAAATGATTGCTTTTTATCTAAGTACCTATAGCTTGCTATACTTACCTAACGGTTTTGTAAAATTACATTTAAGCGACTCCTTATTTTAAGAAATAAACACAAGGCATTGTACATAGCTTTTTGCAAGCAATTTATTTTCTCCATAAATTATATTTTCATGTTTCTAAGACTTACTATTTAAGTTAGTGACCCACTCCAGCTCCGCATGGGTGTAATTTGGAAAAATGATGTGAAAAATGTAACGTTACTTATTGCCTTCGATTATAGAATTAAACATAAAAATAAAATATCTCCTTTACAAGTCACGTTAGTAGTAGTTAGTATTTATTTCAAAACCGACACTAAAACTAAGAAAAATACTGCACACTGCTGCATACCCATATTTTATAGTTATTCATATCTTGCCCTTAAAACATACGCTCCTTCTATAAAACGAGCATTAAAATCCGTCGAGTCAGCGCTGTGGTGTAGAGGGTACAAGTAAGTACAGTCACTGGGTCGAGACTAAAACCCTCGCCACAGAGGTTTTCAGAGCGCTTTCAGTAACAAAAGAAACTGTCTGGGCGGTTAAATCACGAACAGTGGCCAAGCTTCCAGGAAACTAACCCTTAAAATCTTGGCATAACATAGATAACAGTAAGTAGTAACATATTATTATAAACTTTTTAGGGTTCCGTACCCAATGGGTACAACGGGACCCTATTAGTAAGACTTCGCTGTCCGTCCGTCCGTCCGTCGTTCACCAAACTGTATCTCATGAACCGTGATAGTTGAGCAGTTAAAATTTTCACAGATGATATATTTCTATTGCCGCTATAACAACAAATACTAAAAAACAGAATAAAATAAATATTTAAGGCGGCCCCCATACAACAAACGCGTTTTTTTTATTGGCCGTTTTTATAGATTTTGGTACGGAACCCTTCGTGCGCGAGTCCAACTCGCACTTGGTCGGTTTTTTATCGCAATAAAAAACAGCCTACGACCTATTCTCAGACCTGCCAAATATGTATATACAAAAAAAAAAAAACATAAAAATCGATTATTTATTAGATTTAACTATCAGTACATATCAGTGTTCTTTTTCAATACAACGAGTACGAGTAACTGGCACCTATTTGTACATAAAATTTTGGCAATTAAATCGTAGAATTGCCTTATCACTCAGTTAGATTATTTATTTACCAGATAACATTGAGTGTTCTAAGCTGATAGGATAATACTTATCTATTATTTATACATTCATTCACATTCACACTAATATTATATATGTAGGTACAGTCAACGACAAAAGTCGCTGAACAATTACAAACTTTCCAATGGCGTTTATCATCTTAAACATCAACCTTTGGCCGCGTTTATCGCTTGATATCGGGTGTGTTGTGTTGTGGTCAAAACGTTACCTGGTAAAACGTGAAAAAACCCAGTTGTTACTGATCTAAAACACATTTTGAAAATCGAGTATGGTCAGCTACTTTTGTCGTTGACTTTTGACTGTAAAAGTTTGTGAGTGAGTGAGTGAGTGAGTATCTCTGTTACTTCTTCACGCTGAAATGCCTCAATGGATTTGAGTAAGATTATAATTTGGAATGGGATAGCTCATCATACCCTGGTTCCTACGAAATAACGGAAAAACGTGAGAGCAACCGTGGAGCGTTACGTAGCTAGTTTTTGGTGTCGATTCTGTTTTGTATTCTCTAAAACCAAACTAAGTTTGACAGTTCTAAAAGTATTGCTGTCTTTTTCTAACCACTGAAGTAAAATAGGACAGCATTACTTGTAGACCTGTCAAACTAAGTTTAGTTTTAGAGAATGCAAAACAGAATCGACACCAATATAATTATTATGTACAATTTGCAGTATAATATAACCGCGACATGAAAACAATGAAGTAAAATAGGACAGCATTGCTTTTAAACCTGTCAAACTTAGTTTGATTTTAGAGAATGCAAAACAGAATCGACACCAATATATTATGTACAATTTGCAGTATAATATAACCGCGACAAGAAAACAATTAGGTCATCACAATTAATTCAATAATGTCAATGTATAATTGTATACTTAGTATGCCGTGTGGCCGATACCCCGTCGGCCATCCCAGGTATCGCTGCAAAGACGAAGTCACGAAGGATTTGCGCGAGCTCCAGGTGGAGGACCACCTGGAGCTCGCGCAAGTCCTTCGTGACTTCGCCAGAGGCGTCTTTTACTATCGGAGGCCAAGACTCACTTTTGGGCCGTTGCGCCATCTCAGTTAGTTTAGTTTTACTCAAGTATTTCCAAAATATGGTCGCCCTACATTGCAGGATAATGGGCATAGATTTCATGTAACAAAAAAGCAAAGAAAGGTTTTCAAAGGGACTGAACACAGGGTGCGTGTGGATATGAAAGTAGTTCCTTTCTTTATATCATGCATAAAAAATAACCATTACCGTTTTTGCACGCAATCGCTCTAGTTTCACGCCTTTGCCATACTTTTGCTCGCGTATTTTTTACTTTATTGTTCAAAGATACTATGTACTACTATACGTTAATACGTAGTTGGTCATTCGTTCCTGAAAACCCCGTGTTGAAAAGAAAGGAATATGTAGGTAGGTAGTGGCAAGATGGCAAGAGAATATTATAAATAAAAAAATAGTCTATGTTACTTCTTTTTTTTTTTTTTTTTAATGGCGTCACACGATTAGTGTATTTGCCAGTGTCAAGTATAAAATATTTCAAACTCAGAGAGTTGAATCAAGTTTAAATGATGATGATGATGAGATGAGGATAGTGTTTAAGTAAAGTCGTGGCGCTTTACTTAAACTTTACACGGACTTTTTTGGATCCATGTTAACAGACTTTTTTGGCGGCAATTGAATTGTCAACATGAAAATTTTGTTTTTATTTCCAAAACTTGTGTTTCTTCGAGTGATAATGTGTAATATTGGTGGATTATTAACCATTATGTGTTCGTTAATGTGTACGAGTGTGGGAAATTGAAATAAAGTTGTGAAAGTGTCTTTTCTAGTTGCTCCAAAAAAGTCCGTGTAAAGTTTAAGTAAAGCTCCACTACCTTTACAACACTATCCTCATCCCATCATCTCATCATCACCATCATCATCATCATTTAAACTTGATTCAACTCTCTGAGTTTGAAATATTTTATACTTCACACTGGCAAATACACTAATCGTGTGACGCCATAACAAAGAAAAAAAAACATCGACAATTTGCCTGTAAACGTCATGTCAAAATTAACCCCACCAATTTATTTAACATATTTTCTTTTTTAGAATTTTTTTTTTCTACTTTCATGAGAAAAGCCGACACGGACAAAAATAAAAATATTAAGTAAATTGTATTATGTATGTATGTACCGTAACCCTGTAATTATACTTTCAGCATTTTGTAAAAAGCTGTTGACATTACAAATGTATGATGATGATGTGATTGCAAAAAAACAGGTAAAAAATACTTAAAGAATTTTGCTGTGGCAACACTTCAAACAAATAGGTAACCTCAAAAGAAGACGGTTAATAAGGTGAAGCTTTTAACCTCCTTTATTAAAAAGGTCTGCCCATGAAAGATACGAACCGTTTACCGTCCCGCGGACAGCGTCAGTGATTTCCAGCTTCAATTCTTACGGGTGAAAGTTAATTTGAGAAGGGTCGCGCGACAAGAATAACAATGTCGGCAAAAGTGAGAAGTTCCGACGAGACCACCGAATTAACGAGACTGGCTGAGACCGGGATTGAGACCGGATCGTAGGACTGTAATAAATGGAGCATGTACGCGAGAATCCAATATCTGAGTATAGGCCAACGCTGGGAGATGCTGAATAATACATTGATATTGCCCTGCACTCTTCGCTACAAAAAATACAACTCTGTATTGAATTGCAGTCATGGATTTTGTCTTGGAAAGACTTTTAGGTCTGAATGAGCAGACAATGTATTAGGCTCGTCACAAAAATTAAAAAAAAAAGGCGACAAACCTTTTATTGTCATCATCATGTGGCTTAAAACCATCTAATATGAAAACTCACATTTCTATTCGGAAAACTCAAATATGTTTATTTGTATATAACTCGCATTTTTAATGTAATAACGCGCCTTTCGTTCTGAGGGGCATTCTAACTTTTAGTTATTATTTTCGTTTTGGGTGTCCAACAAAAAGATTAATGAGGATATACTTTACACAAGTAGAGATAGAAAAATTTGTTCGTATTGTTATATAAAAAGGTCTACCTAGTACTCAAACCTCTTTGGTATAACAAAATTTCTTCTGTTTTGGCCTATTTGTCAAGCTAATGTCATAGTATTTACACTTCATAACCAAAAAGGTTGAATATAGAGGCTTACAACCTTTTTGACAATTGCAGAGCCAACACAACGGTTGTGTCGGGACTTTTTTGGCGGCAATCGAATTGTCAACGTGAAAATTTTGTTTTTATTTCCAAAACTTGTGTTTCTTCGAGTGATAATGTGTAATATTGGTGGATTATTAACCATTATGTGTTCGTTAATGTGTACGAGTGTGGGAAATTGAAATAAAGTTGTGAAAGTGACTTTTCTAATTGCTCCAAAAAAGTCCGTGTAAAGTTTAAGTAAAGCGCCACGACTTTACTTAAACACTATCCTCATCTCATCATCATCATCATTTAAACTTGATTCAACTCTCTGAGTTTGAAATATTTTATACTTGACACTGGCAAATACACTAATCGTGTGACGCCATTAAAAAAAAAAAAAAAAAACGGTTGTGTCAACTTCAGTATTGCTACGCTGTAGCTAGATTGCGTGCGTGCACTGAATTTGTAATATTTTTTTTTATTACTTCTTTCCGGTGTCGTTTTTTAATATCAAATAGGAGCAAAACGCAAGTAAAAGATTATTCTAATCTAAGCTGCCTGAACAACTATAAAGGTGTGAGTTTAGTTGATTGCTAAGATTTATGAGCTGCCGAATTGAAACGCCTCCGTCGTCGTTTTCGTAATGACATGCAAATTACTTCGTTTGTCGACATTCTTAGCTCGTCATCTTATTCGTTACTCGCTGACGTGAAACTTGGCCACGTTTGCAAGTTTAGAGATAGGGAAATGTGCTGACGTAATAAGGTTTTGAGAATAAGGTACGACAAATGAAACCTACTTTGTTTTGATATAAAACAAGTTGTGCCTCGGACTTTATTGGCGGCAATCGAATTGTCAACGTGAAAATTTTGTTTTTATTTCCAAAACTTGTGTTTCTTTGAGTGATAATGTGTGATATTGGTGGATTATTAACCATTATGTGTTCGTTAATGTGTACGAGTGTGGGAAATTGAAATAAAGTTGTAAAAGTGACTTTTCTAGTTGCTCCAAAAAAGTCCGTATAAAGTTTAAGTAAAGCGCCACTACTTAAACACTATCCTCATCCCTGCATCTCACCATCATCATCATTATTTAAACCTGATGCAACTCTCTGAGTTTGAAATATTTTATACTTGACACTGGCAAATACACTAATCGTGTGACGTCATAACAAAAAAAAAAGTGTGTCAAATTCCATATTGACATTTCAATCAATGTGAAACGAGTTGGTGTATGTGACATGAGCACATATCTCGTTGGTCCTTGACGGTTCCTCTTATTGAAGGTTTCGTTACTGACACAACACGGCTTGTTAATTTTAACGAACGTAGCTCTTGATGCTTTCGGATTTGCTGTCGGATTTAGGCTTGTATTTTTTATACTATGGAAGCGTTGCAAACCCGTTAGTGAGGTCGATAGATTAAATCTTTATTGGTACACTCTGCAGAGATATTTAAAACTAGAACAATATTATAACTAAGATGACTAGAAATAAGACATAGATGTATATTTTTATAAGAGTTATTTGTGTGTTTTCAGGATGCATACCATATTTATTTTTATATGTGTGTCCATGCATAATCTTTAATAGATATAGTCCGATTTTGATCAGTATTTTTGCATTTTTACTAATCTTCAAAATGTTAAATTTTTATTTATTATTCATGTTTTTATGTAATACTTTTTTGTAGCTATATTGATTACAGCACAAATCTTCACAGAAAAAAAAATCGTGCTCGACCGTGTGAAAATCACGACAAAACAAAAAAGATGAACACTTTCAAATTCTTCCTTCACTCTAAGAGATGTCTAAAATGTTAGGGTATATAAAACTATATCTTATATCATTATTCTTCTCTATTCACATATAGGCTCAAAGAATCAAATTCAAAGCGGCGCATTTTCTTACTTGTCTCTCTCAGAATTCTTCATTCAATAATCGCGTTAGAAGCTCGCAGAGGTATGAATAACTTTCAAAGTACACAAACGCTTTGTGCCCGTGAAAACCACAAAGCCTGCCACTCTAAGAGGACTCAGAGCATGCAACTATTTAATCAGTAAGCCATTCTGTTCTCAAACACCGAAGGGCCTTTGTCCAATGGTCGTTAATCCCTGATCCGCTTAGCATAATAAAAGTACTATGGGGTATAAAAAAGTTTGACTTCCACTCAGACGCCTTCTGAATTATTTATTTAAGTAAGACTCTCAAGTTTATTGGTTCGGGAACGAATATAAACACTTGAATATTTAAATAATCTGTAAAACTTTTGTGTTGGGATCGCGGATTGGTGGAGCTGTGAGCTATTGTGGGGAATGGAGAGGGGGAGTACTTTGAATCCAGTTTAGGAGTTGATGCTCATTAATTCAGCATAGGCTCGCTAGTTATGCATTTTACAGTGTATTTCATGCGGGTATTTTATCTACGGTTTCAGAAAAGAGATAGCTTTTTATAAAAGGTTTAGGACCCGTTTAAATTGCGAGAGTAGGTATGGCTCAACATCAAAGTACTTGCTTTAGTTAGTTGGCGTATTTGCATTTTGAAACCTCTGACAAAAGGTTTTACCTACTATTTAAATTGTGTTTTATTAAATGTCTTATAATTATTATTTTCTAGCGACCCGCCTTCGCACGGACCTACTAGAGATAATTTGACATTACTTCTATGAGGCTTATGACAAATTTTGAAAAAAAAATGACAATCTGTGGGTAGATAGGTTATTGAAACCGGTTTAAAGAGTTTTGCTACTTTGGATTACATTATTACAACATAATGCTAATAATCTCTAATTCGGTGTGTTGCGGCAGCCTCACTTGAGAGCCAGTTCCCAGTCCAGATGTAGCGTGGCGCCATCTTCGACCAGGACTTGTGGTCAAACGCTATATACCCTGTAAATAGTAAAAAAAAATATATTTGATCTCTAATTTTTTTAATTTCAAATGAATCTAATTTTCTCCAAAATAATGTAGCTTCATTATGGAGGAACAATTATTGCAATAAGAAAAGTAGTTTTTGAGTTTGTCTATTACAAACAAACATATCCCGGAGGAAACTGGGGAGAAAACAACAGAGAAATGATAGTAAATCTTTATTATTATTATAATGCCGGTAATAATTTGCGTATGAGCATAACATCATGACAAAACGCCAGCCCCTAATGTAAAGGGAAATGTTCAGTGATTTGGTATAACGCCACCATTATTAGGTATCTTCTATCTACGAGTATACTCCTATAGGTACTGATATTATATTATAAAGAGCAACGAAGTATTCAGGAGTAAAAAGAACATTGGCCACTTTTCATACTGCTCTGGACCTGACCGCAAAATATTTTGTATAAAAATTTTCGTTTCTGCCAATGTCACTTGACAGTGACAGTCAAATTGCTAGTACATAGATTAAAAAGATTATATTTTGTTCATATTTGGTAAATAATGTTGATTTTAACGACTTAATTTTAGTAGGGCCGACTTCCAAAACGTGAAACGAAATCAAAAAGAAAATGCGGAGTGTGTTCAAAACATCCAAGCATCGTGTAAGTTAAAAAATGTCCTAATGAAACTCCGAAGTTAAATAATCAATATCTTTTTTTTCTACACTCTCTTTAAAATATCGTTTGTATAATCTTAATAGGTAAAAAATTAAAATTTTTATCGTATATAAATCGTTTTCATACGACTTCGGGTCCGTTTTGGCCATTGTTCTTTGTTTATAAGTTTATTTAAAAGTGTTTGCCAAGTACTTCCGCGGAGTGGGGTACTGGTGACCTGTAATACCAGTTTTTTTTGCAAAGCAAGTTTCCATACTCACAAACTTTCACGTATATAATATTAGTAGGAAGTAGAGTGTTCAGTAAGAAATCACGATATATAAAACAAGTCTAATGTATCTGATTTTGTAGTTTAGATGTAGGCACAAGTACACTAAGCAGTTTATAAACTTAGCTATAAGGTTAGAATATATTGCTGAAACGAGAGCAGCATCACATCTCTCAGTGTTTAATAAACTCAAGTAATCATACCACAGGTGCTCCGAATATCTCTAAAATAACAACACAATTCAGTAAAGTTTTTTGTATAAAAATTC
Organism: Opisthograptis luteolata; assembly: GCA_931315375.2. Classification (NCBI taxonomy): domain Eukaryota; kingdom Metazoa; phylum Arthropoda; class Insecta; order Lepidoptera; family Geometridae; genus Opisthograptis; species Opisthograptis luteolata. The sequence goes on along the minus strand of OV928038.1, from coordinate 4,105,309 downwards.
AGCCGAGAGCAGGTAAATGAAAACAAATTGAAATTGCTGTTACGAGTTACTTTTATGCAGAGTACAGTCAGCATCGGAAATCATTTATAAAAATCAGAATTTCGAACGTATACTCATTTGTATACATTATGCTTTTGGTATAAATTAAGCTTTAAAGATATAGTTAAATAACTATAATTTTGCGTCAAGTTTTAATGCCGAATTTTTAGGTACATGTGATAGCCTATTTATGCTCTACTACTAATTCTCACTCCCCGAAGCGAACAAGACATCGATTAAGAAATTAGTAATTACATATTAATACTAATAATATAATCGAGATATCTCAAGACGTCTTCACAATCGAATGATTATATTAGTAGGTAGGTATATCGCATAATCGCCCACCGCTAGTCAGGATGAAAATGTGGAAATCCAACATTCTGGAACAACCAAATCAGAATCTATCAAGATCGCAATCACGGAAAACGTTTCTTCACTTACCCGAAACTTTCCTCAACCAGGTTTTTTTTTTCTTATGAAAACGCCGGAATATTACTTCAGATGTTCAACGGTGCCAAGTGTAGGGGGAGTCAATCAATCACAAATATTGACTGGGGTCGGGTAAATTTGTTTTTGGAGTGTGCCGCTCAGCGTGGCTGAACCTCCTTACACAATAACATTTATTGAGGAGTACATGCATATACATCCCAATGGAATCTTGTTTCTTTTTGTGAATTTCAGAATGAACTTTGAATTTGAAGCGATAATGACTCATTTGCAGACGTTTACTTGCAACCTCTAAATCGTGGGTTCAGATCTTGCAATGAACTTTGTTTAACAGGCTTAAAAAAGGATAAGGTTCTTCTTCTTTTTTATTGGAAAGCTAATGCTTCCCGTGTGGTCCCATTTCTCAATTTCAATTTGGTCCAGTTCTGACAATGGCATCTAAGAGGAAACCTATGAAGTCGGTTTTTTTTTTTGTTATAATTTTACTTGTTTATGTAACAGAGTGACAAACAAGCAGACGGGTCACCTGATGGGAAGCTGTCACCGTCGCCTATGTACTTTTGCAACACCAAGGGAGCTACCGATACGTTGCCGACCCTTAAGGACTCAAGAACTCTTTTCACAACCATCTTGAAAGGTTGCAATTTGTAGCAGTGCTGAAAGACTTGCGGAGGGAGCTCGTTCCACATTTTTAAAGTATTAAGCTTGAGCTTTTATTAAAGGAAAACATTGTGACGAAACCCTATATAGAGAAATAAATAAATATCAGGGACAATTGCGCACATAAATTGACCTAGCCCCCTAACCACCCCATAGCTTGGTGGTTAGGCATTTTCTAGTACTCGCTTGGTTAACTACAATTTTCAAGATAAGAATCTGTCGCCAAACACCTATTGGTATGTTTCGGTAGCCTCACTTGAGAGTTTCAAGTCGTAGCGTGGTACCACCTTCAACTAGGTACATCGTCTCTTAACATCAGTTGACGTGTTTAGATATGCTACTCTGTAAAAATATTTAGTAAAAAAAAAACAATATAACATTGTAGTTAATATAGTAAAGACACAATAGTTCACCATCATTTAATCAGCCGTTTAACCATCTAAAATGTATGACAATTTCCATTTAACCATTGTTTAACCACGGACTGAATGGTCGGTAAGCACCAGCCTAACTGTTACACAAAACAGTTTGGGAATCTATATATAAAAGACAAAAGGAAAAAAAGTAAAGTTTTGTCATCCAAACTGCATATTGGTACATATGGCCAGTTTCAATAATCTATCTATCCACGGTTTGCCCTACTAAAGGTAAGCATTTGACATGACTTCTATGGAACTTTTGCCAAATTTCTATCTCCAGTAGGGCAAACGGTGGATAGATAGGATATGTACATAGAACGTTTTATTTCGATACAGAAGTAGTTTTAAAATTTACTTCCATGATTTTGATACATTGTTTGTTAATTAGTTTCAAGTGAAGCTAATAATAGCATGTTAAAAGAAGCGGAAAGGCCATAAAAAAATGGTTCCCTTCATTATAAGTCAATACATTATTTATTTAACAGTAAAATATCAATGTATAGGTAACTATCCCTGTCCTTCTGTCTGTTTGTTACACCTAAACTACTAAGCAGATATTATTCATGAAATTCGGTAAGGAAACGGTTTAAACCCTGGGGAAGGATATTGCATACTTTTTTACGCGATAAACCGTGATCCATGTGGGTGAAATCGCGGGGAACAGATAGTGTTGATTTTCAATATTTGTATGTAAGATACAGTAACATATACTTACGGGTAATGAATTAAACTTGTTACCTTTATCCTATTTTTAATCCCTACTTAATATTATAAATGCGAAATTAACTTTGTCTGTCTGTCTGCCTTTCACGCCTATACTACTGAACCGATTTAAATCAAGTACAGAGATAGTCTAGAGCCTGAGAAAGGATATAGGCTTCATACTATCGCGATAAACCGTAGCCCACGTGGGTGACCGCGGGGAACAGCTAGTTAATGTATCCTACTTAAACAAGGTTTCGAAAAACTTAGGAAAATTATCAAGTTGTTAGAATACTTGGAACCCAGATTTCACGGCAAACTTTATTTTAATTCCTTGTGTAACACTTAACTTTGTTATGCTTCCGATTTAAATGTTAATAGGGACAGAAGATTACTTCCAAAGTAAACGCCTTTGTGATGTTTTTGCCATTAAGAAAACGACCCACTAATCTTTATACTTGCTTGAAAATAATTTTGCTAAAAAATATGGGTAAAGCCTGAAAATACAGTGTGACTAAAGCCATAATTTAAACCAAATTGTATCAAATTTATTTTACCAAATTTTGGTGGATAATGATTTTATTGTCAAATTTTCCGAGCTAAAATTTGACAATAAAATCATTATACACCAATAAGATCAAATTTACCAAGATTTGGTATGAAAGAACAATGGCCAAAAAAGACTCGAAGTTGTAAAAAAACGAGTAATATGTTAAAAAAAATGTAATTTTTTGCTTATTGAGATTATACAAACGATATTTTAAGAAATGATATCATTTTTAACTTCGTAGTGTCTAATGACATTTGTTTACTTTTGCTACGCTACAATACGTCATATTCTACCAATTAGGTTCTACTTATTTTTCTTTTTCTGAACCTATCGTTAACTTCACAAACCAATAACTGTTTTAGATCGGTCGTATATATTATATAACTTCAATAAGCTATTCGTAATTTTTATTCAAAATACTGCTAGCTGTCAGGTCCAAGGCAGCATGAAAAGCGGTAAATGTTCTTCAACTTACGGAAATTATAAAACCTTAATATGATAATTATAGGAAAGTAACTCTGTGTCTTTTACCTTTTGACGCCCAAACCACTATCGGCCGTTCCCAATAACCGAGCTTATTTCAAGTTTCTATCTCTAGTAAGACAAACCGTGGATAGTAAGGTTATTGAAACAGGCCTTAAATCAATCTCAAGATTGAAAATTGGTATGAAGACAATTTGAAGCCTAGGAAAGGACCGGGATTAGATCAGGCCCGGCCAACACAATTTTGTAGAGGGCCATGTTTGATATTTTTGTAATCATAGCGGGCCTAAACAAATTTCATAGGTAAAATAAAATGCAACAGTATTTTTTATTTATACCAAATCAAAAATTACAAAATTATATGCCAAATCAAAAATTAGAAGAGTTTTTTTTTGTTATGGCGTCACACGATTAGTGTATTTGCCAGCGTCAAGGATAAAATATTTCAAACTCAGAGAGTTGAATCAAGTTTAAATGATGATGATGATAACGATGATGAGATGAAGGGATGAGGATAGTATTTAAGTAAAGTAGTGGCGCTTTACTTAAACTTTACACGGACTTTTTTGGAGCAACTAGAAAAGTCACTTTCACAACTTATATTCCCACACTCGTACACATTAACGAACACATAATGGTTAATAATCTACCAATATTACACATTATCACTCGAAGAAACACAAGTTTAGGAAATAAAAACAAAAATTTCACGTTGACAATTCGATTGCCACCAAAAAAGTCCGATCAAGGACTTATTACGCTTTATAGTTCACTACGAAAACAGAAAATAGGCTATCATAAAAGGAAAGAAAACTTTTATTAAAATACTTGTTGTCTCATTAAACTGTAATCCAAGTTATGGAAACCGTGCAACACAGTTTGTAATATTTTACTTCAAACATACGAAACCGCGAAGGAAGCAGCGGCTGTCGCAGACATGACGGTAAATGTATAAACTAACGCAAATCCTGAAACATACAGCTTTAAATCATGCCACTGAAATTCATGCAAAACGCTCGCTTCCACATTTTATACAATCTCGGTCACCGGAAACCACGTGCGGCAGCTTAGGGTGACAGTAGATTGCTATAGAGTACTATAGACCGATTCTTAGAAGTGACCTAGATATCAGATTAGGTCACGTAAATAAAAATATAGTCTTGAGAACCAGTTCTCAATCCAGACATAGCCTTTACCACATCGTCCTTGTGGACAAACTCTGCCATGTAAAAAGTGATAAGAAAAAATCATCATTCTAAATGACGACATAGTAAAATGTTAGAAAACCATAGCCATTCCGTTTTATCGTTCTGACATCCGACATGGTAGAAAAAAAGCTAGAGGCCAGTTAAACAATTCGAAATTATTACAAAGTTCGATTGATACAGCACAAATTGGTTTACCAAGCGACTTGTATTTCATTCTACATATTAATCCATGTTTCGTTTTGTAAAAAGAGCCATACAGCCGAACCCCAAAACCGTTTTCAAACCAAAACGGGCTCGCTCATGGCGGGAAATCATCCGCTGCGGATATCTAGGCACGCACGTCGCATCACATCCGCGGGCCCAGGAGAAGCGATCGAGCTGGCCACCTGCCCTGCCCCGCCACCCCCCACCGACCCGCATGCCCCGCGCGCCCGCAGTTAGCCTACGAGCATTGCGCGGTTCGTACGCATGCCGTTTCGCGCTACGCGTCTCCCGAGCCCCAAAACCCTTTCATGAATTAAAACTTTATGCACATACCCCGATTGGGTTGAACCTTATCTTCACTAGCAAGTGTGGTGTTTAAGTGATTTTTTCTTAAGAATTCTGTGGTTGTACTTGTTATAGATTGTTTGTGGACAGGCGAAGGGGTTTTCTTTTCTTGGTTTAATTTAGGGTGAGTTTATAAATTGCATTAAATTTTATAAATAAATTAGATATATCTAGATAATAATAATATCTAGTATGTATAGCAGTAGTTTATATCGTGCTTGAAATAGATGTTCTTTATGCCAGAAAACGAACTTTAAAATAGATAGACTTTTAGTTTCAGTTTCAGCAGGATCGGGGAGACCAAATTTAAGAAAGTTTGTGTAAAAATAGAACTTTCTTTCTCTGCTTTTTTAATTTGAGGCAAAGATATTTATGTAGTTAATTTATTATGATTTATGACAGTTGAACTATAAAAGGAACATCTGAAAATTATATGTTAGAGTAGAGCGGAGAGCCTTAAATATTAATATTAAATATTATTAAACATTTCGGTACCTACTTATTCATGTTATGTAGACATTTAGTCTGTACAACTTTAATAAAACAATAGGTAAGCAGAAGTACTACTAGCTAGTTATCTCAAATGATGAATACGTTTGTTACACACGTAAATACACTACCGTAGCGTGTGTATAGTACCTAAGCCTACAATAAAACTATAATATATTAATATCTTGAATGTAATTACCTTCTACTATTCAAAGAAGATAAGATTCTACGGCCGAGTGCAAACATAAATACTCTAGCACCTTATCGCAATAAACATTGTGTTATTTCCTTAAAAACTGAAGGCAGTGTGTAATTTTCTAACAGTGCCATAGGAATATAGAGCTCACAGTTTTCCATATGCATAGTACATTACTTGAATAGGTAATCTATGCGTGTCGTAAACACTAGTTATTAAAGAGCTCTCTGTGTTTATTCAGTATCCACATTGTTACCAACGATGACAACTACGTTTGTACTAGAAATTATGTAGCATATTAGAAAACATAGCAGTTAGAATAAATATAGGAACGACTATTAAGACTTTAAAGCAATGATGGCTGTGCCAGTGACGACGGCTTGCGATCCCTAAGACGTGGCTTCGATTTCTACAATTAAGCTTGAGCTTTCGGTGAAGGAAAACATCGTGATGAAACCATAGCTTGGTGGTAGGGTATTTTCTAGTACTCGCCTGGCTAGCTAAAGCTTGAGCTTTCGGTGAAGGAAAACATCGTGAAGAAACCATAGCTTGGTTGTAGGGTATTTTCTAGTACTCGCCTGGATAGCTACTACCTACCTTCATGTTAAGAATCTTTCGCCAAGCACCTATCGGTGTATTTCGACAGACTCACATGAGAGCCAGTTCCCAGTCCAGTTGTAGCATGGTGCCATCTTCGACCTCATTGACTTGTGGTCAAACGCTAACCTATAACATGTAAAAAAAGCCTTCATAAAAATCTTATCACACGAATATCTCGATATTTTATTGCTACACTACCATAAGGTAGATACAGATGTGTCTGTCTCTATAAGCAACTTGGTGAGTGACGTAAAGACCAAATTGTTCTGCTCATAGTCAAGATTGTTTTGTTTATTACCACTGCAACCATCTTCTCGGCCATTCCTTAGATGGGTGACCGCTTAGTGGCATTTTCAACTAAATGCTATCGTGCTTTGGACTTGGAGGGCACGTCCCAGTTGTATCCACTGTAAAGACATTTCGGAGGCCTTTTTAAAACACTTTTATTAGCTTGACTTGTAACTAACTAACTAACTAACTAACTAACTAACTAACTAACTAACTAACTAACTAACTAACTAACTAACTAACTAACTAACTAACTAACTAACTAACTAACTAACTAACTAACTAACTAACTAACTAACTAACTAACTAACTAACTAACTAACTAACTAACTAACTAACAATGTAATCAAATCTTAGAAGTCAATTTTCACCTACTTCTAATTGTCGTATCGACTTGAAACTTTGTATGTGTATGTAATCTCGGTGACAATGCAATAATTTGGTATCATCGACCTGATCTGATGATGCAGCCGGAAGGTGGGTAGGGCATCTCTGCGCTGGCTACTAGTAAACCCCTCGTGTTTGGGCTCATGTGATTCGTCTTGATGAGCCCAATAGATTGAATTTGGTGACGAGGGTCTGATGATGCAGCCAGAAGATGGGTAGGCGATCTCTGCAGTTGCTACTAGTAAACCCCTCGAGTTTGGGCTCATATGATTCCTTTTGATGAGTCCGATAGATTGAACTTGGTAACAAAAGACTAAAAAGTAAAAAAATAAAAATATATAGTTTAAAAAACTAAAAAAAAAACACTTTAAAAACGCACTCAAAAATATAAAATAATTAAATTGACTTGTATTAGTTACGATATAATGGTTAATTCAAAAAGTGTGGAGCGCTTCTTTTACTGGGTAAATAAAAGTACACACAACCAAAAAGCGCTCCACACTTTTTGAATTAACCATTATATCGTAACTAATACAAGTCAATTTAATTATTTTATATTTTTGAGTGCGTTTTTAAAGTGTTTTTTTTTTAGTTTTTTAAACTATATATTTTTTATTTTTAAAACACTTTTGTAACTAACTAACTAACTAACTAACTAACTAACAATGTAATCAAATCTTAGAAGTCAATTTTCACCTACTTCTAATTGTCGTATCAACTTGAAACTTTGTATGTGTATGTAATCTTGGTGACAATGCAATAATTTGGTATCATCGACCTGATCTGATGATGCAGCCGGAAGGTGGGTAGGGCATCTCTGCGCTGGCTACTAGTAAACCCCTCGTGTTTGGGCTCATAAGAATCGTCTTGATGAGTACAATAGATTGGACTTGGTGACAAGGGTCTGATGATGCAACCGGAAGGTGGGTAGGGGATCTCTGCAGTGGCTACTAGTAAACCCCTCGTGTTTGGGCTCATATGATTCGTCTTGATGAGTCCAATAGATTGAACTTGGTGACGAGGGTCTGATGATGCAGCCAGAAGGTGGGTAGGGGATCTCTGCAGTGGCTACTAGTAAACCCCTCGAGTTTGGGCTCATATGATTCCTTTTGATGAGTCCGATAGATTGGATTTGGTAACAAAAGACTAAAAAGTAAAAAAATAATAATATATAGGTTAAAAAACTAAAAAAAACACTTTAAAAACGCACTCAAAAATATAAAATAATTAAATTGACTTGTATTAGTTACGATATAATGGTTAATTCAAAAAGTGTGGAGCGCTTCTTTTACTGGGTAAATAAAAGTACACACAACCAAAAAGTGCTCCACGCTTTTTTAATTAACCATTATATCGTAACTAATACAAGTCAATTTAATTATTTTATATTTTTGAGTGCGTTTTTAAAGTGTTTTTTTTAGTTTTTTAACCTATATATTATTATTACTATTTACAGGGTAGCGTCTGACTACCTTTGGGCGGCCTGAAAAACTCCAACAATAGAGTTGGTCACTAACTCATATGAAAGAAGAAGAAACTACTCAATATATTCATGTAAATAGATACTGTAGTGGTTTCGTGTTTCGTGTGTTTAGCAAAATTGTGATCGCACCCAAAACATTACCTGCCTGGCGTTTCTTCCCTTTATTTTGCCGGCGTACGGAGGTTTTTAGTCGTAGCTAGATTTATGTTTGACTTTATAAAGTTATTTCACATGTTCCATCTTAATAAATAAAAAAAAAAATTAATTAAGTTTTTTCTTTGAAACTTTGGGTTAGATATTTCGTTTCATATAGGTAGGTACTTCATTTTTTAAACTATATATAATGTATTTCCTACGTTCTTTTAACATACATACATATAAGTGCTACATACACGAGATGTTAAAGACAAAACCTGTCGTTAGTCGGGCAAAAAAAAAATCTATTAATTGTTACATGTATACATTTCATACGCGTAAAGTCAATGTTAAAAGGACATTTCAAGGTAATCTGCTATTTAGTCCAACGGCGGCCTCTCATTATCATAACATTGTCCAGATTCTTAAATGCTATGCAGATGAATAAATATTGTCTACTAATAGATTTAAGGCCCGAGTCTCAGTAGCCTTACCCTGCAGGCGACTGAAGGGACGACTATACCTTGTGTATCTAAGGCTAGATTCAATAACCGATCTATCCACGATTTGTCGTACTAGGGATAGAAGTTTGACACAAATAAGCGTCATAGAAGTAATGTCAAATTTCTATCTCTAGGACAAACCGCGGATAGATCAGTTATTGAAACCGGCCACTAGCGACGAAAACGGTAAAATCTCCAAAAATAGTCAAAGCAATTGCTATTGCATTTTTAATTTGCTGGTCATATTAACAAGTCCTTGTTATTTGTAGAATAGGAAAGAAACGGTTGAAATTACCAAAAATTGATACTGACCGCAGGATTGCCATATGTTAAAAATTTCTTTCAAACGCCAAAATTTGGCATCAAAATATGAAAACTATTTTAAGCACGCCAGTATAGTAGATATTATAAACATCCACGAACAGCATCTACCAATATAAATCCACCATCTGGCTGAACTGTTTAGCTCACCATTTATTCAAAAGATCCGTCCATTTATATTGTATCATTTTTTCACATCATTTTATCTTTTTATCGTGAAAAGGTTTTTTATTTAAAATTAAAAGTGGCTTTTAATTGGATGTAAAGTAATGGTTTTAAGTTTAAAATTTTAAAAATGTTATAAAGTGATTTTAATGTTTATAACATAACAAAACAACATAATATATACAATTGGATAAAAAATTAAACTAAATACTAAGAGCTAAACTATCTATATAAAACTAAACATCTACAAATAAAAAACCTGATATAAAGTGTATAAAGTGATTAAGAGTTTTTTTTAGCTATGATAATTGGGGGTTTTTCACTTGCAGGAAATTGTATCAACGTTACTTTCTTTATTATTTATGTAATCCTATCCTTCCTACTAATATATACGGTTGAATTGAGAAACCTCCTCCTTTTTTGAAAATCTGTGACAACAACAAAGTTGGAATCCAACAACACCGCACGATTTCAAGACTGAAAATCAGAACAATACATGTATACGTAAGTTTCCTGCAAAACTTTGAAATACAAACATAGATTTGGAACAATTCTCAGAATTTACAAAACCTTTCACAGAAGGCTCTCCTAAAGTGACAGACTGAACAGCAGACAGTTTGAATTATTACAAAAGTAGTACATACATTGACGGAGAGTACAGGCGTATCTTTGTCAAAGACCTTACTCAAATTGATTGGCACCTCTCGAGTCAAGTAACATGCGTGGACCGATTGGAAATAGAACATGTGTGATGTATCCAGCAATACGCATATACCTGTATGTGATAGCCAATTTTAAAATTGGTTTTGATACGGGATATTTGCCATATTATACTTGTTTTTGTTTGAGTTCTCGATATTTCGCCATTAAAGCAAGTGGCATGATCACAAAAGAACACGATAGACAATTTGCATTTTTTTATTCATGTTGTTGTTTAGTTTAATATAAATAATTAAAATTTAAAATACTGAACCATTTAAAGATTTATTGTTGCGTTTACTTCATAAATATGATATTTTAAATACTAATTTAAAGATTTATTACCGTAAAGTAGGTGTTGAAATATGTCATCTCATTTGGCAGAGAGTTTTGCAAAATGATGTTACAAAAGCTAAAAAATATGTATACAAAGATGTAATAACTTATTAGCACAATTAAAATTAAAAATTAAATGTAAAAATGTTTTACCAAATATTAACATGGAAGTAAAATTATCATTATACATTTTGCAGTAAAATTACATAATCTGGTGAATAAGGGCATCTCTGAAACATTCAGGCCAGCGTTATCTTACACGGTTCGCATTCATTATTTGCTAGCTGCCAACCATTTTAACAACACCTTTTATATTTTTAATTTCATGCGCAGTTGCATAAATCCTGATAAAACTGTATGAAGTATTTTCAAAATGTGCCGGTATATACTGTTTACCACCGTTTTTTAATAATATGTTTGTTAAGTTTCTCTAATATTGTTACCCTTAATTTTTTCTCAAATTATATCTATCGACCCGCCTCGGCTGTGCACGGGTGCACAGCACTAATTAAAAAGACTGTTGATCATATCGCTACCAAACTTTGAAGGATTACCTGCTGGGCTTATCTGAAGATTGCCTGAAAATTTCATCAAAATCGATCGACTTGGAGTTTAGAGGGAATATACACAATTACATAACACATATCGATCTGTATTTACGAGTATAAATATAGATTTTTGACAATAACAGTCAATAGTCAAAATGTCACAGTTACAAAAGGAATGGTTGGAATTAATCCCAATTTTCAGCTTGAACTGACAATAAGGACGTGTGGTCCGACTTGAGGTACGCATTACGCAGTGACGTGATCATCAATAAACACGATGAAGAGTTGCATAATCCACACGATAAGTGAAGTACAATAAAGATGAGCGACAACGAATGATCTAATCATTCGAATAATCTACAACTACTCACGAATCTGTTAGAGTTGAATATGCTCAGAATTTCACTATTGTTCAGAGTCGAATGAAGACACCTAATATGAGAAATTTTATTAATCAGTAGACATAACAGTCGCTAGTTGCCGCTCATGCAGCAACGAATAGTTTCTTGTCAGGCCGATTACAACTAGCCAATAGCAAGCATATAGCCCCAGTCGGGAGTCGGCACTGGTGACTGACGGCAGGCAACCGAGTTGGTGGTATAAGTTACTAATTCAGGTTACTCATTCGAATGAGTCGAATGATTAATTTATGAAGTCAAATAGCTCAAATGGATTCATTCCTAGTCGCGCATCTCTATACTAATACCGGGTAACGTATGTTGCGCGAAATTGGTGATTGATGGCGATAAGCGAATTCAATTTTAATGTGAAAGTCAAGCCATAATACTGCATGGTAGCCTGTTTGGGTATCGATTTAATATAGTATTGCTACCAAGATGGCGTGAAAGTTTTACTATTTCGTTAAAAATGTTACTACAGTTACATTACTACGGCCAAATCTTTTCCTTCAACGTTTTCGTAAGGGAATCGGCAGTTCCAAGAACCACAACGATGCAAGCGACTTCTACGAACTCTCACTGGGCCATGGTAGATTATGATCAACACTCTCTCTCAGAGAGAAGACAGTGGGAACGTAATAGGTTAATCTTTTTCGTTTTTCGTATGAGCTAGTGGCCAACTCTTTTGCCAGCTGATTACGATGATGATGATGTTCGACGGCAGAAAAACTGATATATTGACAAGCGCATTGTAATGACACGCAGGTATATACAATGCTAATTTCTGTAGTCATTGCAAATAACCTATGGACGTGACGTTTACTATCTGATAGAATCGGTCTAGTAGTTACTAGTGTAGAAAAAAATGCTGCTCGTCCTTTTGATTGATTTCTGTCCGATTTGTTGCTTACGTATGTTTCAAAAATTACTTTACTTTGCGCAAGAAAGCAAGGTTCAAATTTTCTTTCGTGTTAAAATTTTATTTCAAATCATAAAGTGTTTTAGGAGACTTGAAATTTCTGCGTGTTAAAAAATGCACTGTTCGCTATTTTAACACGTGAATTGTGTTGGTAGACCTTTTTATGCATAAGCAAGCCACTATAAGCATACTGAAAAGTCTGAAACAATTGGTCCAATGTTTTGTTATGACAAAAACCTAGCAAAACTAGTCGAATTATTAATTTGATAACAAAATATATCCTGCCGCTTTAACTATGTTATAGGATCGCGCAAATTACACAGATGCATGCACAATTTTCAATGTTTTGCGGTGTGGCCCGCCGTATAGTATGCGCGAAGCTTAAAGGTTGAAAACCCTTCGAGTGCTCGCAAGTACTCAAAATTCACTACGAAATTTCCCCGTCCTTATAATTTTACAAGTGATAATTATATTTCCGGCTTCAAATTCTAAATGGGGTCGAAGCGCGAATTGGAGTTATGAGTACGAGAAACCAGCTGAAATTAAGTAGGCAAGTGAAGTGGTGCCGTTCTTAACCGTGTCTTATCTTTTACCATTTTTAGGGTTCCGTAGCCAAATGGCAAAAAACGAAACCCTTATAGATTCGTCATGTCTGTCTGTCTGTCTCCGTCCGTATGTTACAGCCACTTTATTCCGAAACTATAAGAGCTATACTGATGAAACTTGGTATGTAGATGAACATTAAGATTTTCACCCAAAAATAGAAAAAAAACAATAAATTTTGGGGGTTCCCCATTCCACTTTTATATTATGTTACTTGCTGCTACGGAACCCTTCATGAGCGAGTCCGACTTTCACTTGGCCGCTTTTTTATTCTCACTTGCTTTGTTTCTTAGTACCTATCAATAGTCACGCACCACTGATAGGTATTTATGTAGGATTATTCAAAACTTATAATGATTTCTTAATGAAATAAAGTGGATGTTGCGGACTTTACTGTAGACCTATTTAAAAAACTATACAATTTTTAAAGGTTTTGATTTGTTAAGAAAAAAAGAAAATTATTTTGTGATTGCGTGTAACGGATCTCTGATTCAAATAGTTTCTGTCACGACACAGGGAATCCTAATAAGGATCAGGCTATTAGGTGCTATTAGGTATTCTCAGTGAAGCACAAGAGATTACACAGCAACACCAAACTAAACTAAGAAAGTAAAACTAAATAAGTGTAGCTACATACTTAGGTACATTGTTTGCAGGTTTTATTGCTAGTAACAAAATTTTAATTAAATTTATCTGAAACAAATGCAATACTACTTTATAAACAACTAAACAAACTTATTTCAAGTTTCGAATGCCGAAAAACAATCGAAACTTATCATTATATTTTTGTTACAAAATGTATCTCGATCAATTTGGCGTTCTCATGTAAAAATCTTGAAAGTTTCAGTCCACTTTTATTACACTCGACAGATGAATTGATGTAGCAACTGGTTCTGTACTAACAGTGACGGATTGAGGGGGGCGGGAGCGTTGGCTGCGCTATATCTAAACAAAAGAATGTAAGCGATGCGATGTGGTTAATCATGTCACTACTCACTGTGTGGCCAGAAAGACGTTCCTAGCTGTTGCATCACGAATAGGGTTACCATCTGTTCTGGTTGAATAAATCCGGTCTTGACTAAATTTTAAAAGCTAAACTGGATTCTGCCGGTATGCTGCTCGAAAGCACATGTTTATGTAGACGTCACCTATTCTTTAACAGTGTGAATAAAATTGTTTTCCGGAGAAAATTCCGGAAGTAGTATGTAGTATGTTGAAATTTCCGGACTTCTAAATATTTAAATTTTGCGGCATATATCGTTTTCTTTTAAAGTTTATAGTTTACCTACAACAGCCATGCAAACATGAACTTTAGTGGTGGGACGTGCACGACGTGGGCGTGAGCGGGTGTGGTGGCTGCGGGAGAGGGGGAGAGGTTCCGCATTCCGGACTGGTCCGAAAAATGTATTCCTGTAACATACGAGCAATATTATTGATGTAGAAGAACTCCGGCCGTAAAGAAATTTTCATAAAAATAATGGAAACCAGTAGATATCTATGTTTATTTCATAACATTAGCTTTTAAACTTAAACTTTACCATAATTCAGGGTTTTTAACCACTCTCAACTGGCTCTCCAGTTTTAGGCTCTGGCAACCCTAATCACGAATGGCCTAAATCTGCCAGCTTATATTTTAGATAAACAGATCCAGGGAGCCGGAAAAGATTTGCGCGACTACGAAGCTTTAAGCTTACAATCCCATTTCATCCTTCAGTTTTGACGATTTTTCATTTTACTCGTCGAACGGAACTTTTTTTTATGTAAGTGAGTGACGAGAGTAACTCGCTAACTTGTGCTCTTAACACTATAATTTTATTAATAAAAATGTATTTTTTTTCAGCGTGCCTTAGCGAGTTTCGGCGGAACTAGGATCGGTAATACGCGTTATTTAATCGTTGTATTTGAATTCCAACAAAGATTTCGAGTTACTTTTTGAATTTAGGCAGTAGGGCACTTTGACAAGTTGGCGATAGTCAACTTTGACGTTTACGAAAACTTTTATAGTTTTCGAAACTTGTACTAAGGGTGAGCGTACTAAGGGTGAGCGTCGTACTCTTTATTCATTCTATAGGGTAACATTTGAACGCAAATCATCTGATTTTAAGTGACAATGTGGTCGAAGGTGGCACCATGCTACCTGGACTTAGAAATAGCTCTCAAGTGAGACTAATGGAACACAATGATAGATGGTGATATATTTCTTACTTAAGGGTACTTGAAGAGGCCCTAATACCAAGCGAAAAGTGGAATTTTGAACATCAACAGTTCAAAATCACGAGCACTGCGCTCATCACCTTGAGATATCTGATGATTATTTGTATACAGACATGAAACCGGGCTCAGTGGACTGCTACAGGCTGATGATGATGCTGATGATGATGATGAGACATATAGATAACTAGCTTCCTATAGATTCATATAGACTTATAGATTCTCCGCGGTTCCACCCGCGTGGGCTACAGTTTATCGCGATAAAAAGTATCCTATGTCCATCCTCAGGGTTCAAACAATCTCCGTACCAAACATCATTTGAATCGGTTCAGTAGTTTAGGCTTGAAAGCGATACAGACAGACAGACAGACAGACAGACAGAGTTAGTTACTTTTGCATTTATAATATTAAGTAAAGATCTTTGAGTGCATTCAAAGCGTTACTATTTTACTCCAAGACCAAATAATTTCTTGAAACAAAATCTACGTACATTTGAGCGGTCGTAAATTGAATTTCATACACTGTAATAAAAAGCTAACTACCGAATAAAAAAATGTGGAATTTTCTTTACGCGGCAAGGTGTGAAAGCTAATATTATTTATTTATCATAACTGGGGAGCAGCCAAAACGAATAATTTATTATCATTTTGAACAATTCTTTGAAGTTTTCAGGTCTTAGGAAATGCTAAAATAATACTTTAGCAAGTTAATAGACTAAGAGTTCATTTTTACTGAGTTAGATACTGTGAAATAATGAAGACTGGATTACACATATCGGCAATACCAAGAGGCAATACTCTAAGGCTAAGAGCTCGCAAAATTGATTACATCTACGAAGTCTATCCAAGACGTTTTTCTGTTCAAAAGAATAATTGTCACGTTTCATGCTGTCCAAAATCTTGCGTGGCATTGCACTGCACTGCTCAGCCTGACATCATCATCATCATCAGCCGGAAGAAGTCCACTGCTGAACATAAACCTCCCCCTTTGAACGCCTCTAACCGCTCGGTACACAGCCAAGAGCAGCGTGGATTGCGACGCGGCGTGAGACGCGGCAAGCGGTGAGCGCCGAAAACAAATGGTAGACAACGTATTAGTCATTTGTATCCATCGGCTCTCTGCGACTCCTAAAATGTAATCGAGTCAACTAGTGGAGGGCCTACCTACAGTGCGTCTTCCGGTTCATGGTTGCCACTGGAAAACCTTTCACCCTAAAATATTAGATTTTAAGTCCCTTTATGCCCTGTAACTTCACTACCTCGTATGCAACTCCGGTGGACAGCTACCCTTCAAGGGCTACTAGCCGACTCTTTCACTAATAAAACGATGTCTTTCAGACAACCTTTGAATAGCTGAGAGGCCTAGACCTGCAAGATATTTCCAAAAAAAGACGAGTTTTGGCCTGCAAGCAGATCTTAGAAAGTTTAAAAGTCTAGACTTCTAAGATATTCGCAGACTGATTACAATTATTTGCATTCTGATTAATTTCTTGTATTAATTAAGATCTTCAGCACTTAAACTTGATGTTGTGTCAACCTTTTCAACGAAGATTTTATTAAAAATCTCATACCTATACATACTTATTTTAATTATTTATTTTAATTAGGTAGGGACTTTTTATGAATTAAATATTTGTGTAGTTCAAGTTTATTTCAGTTCACCGTCTGACGTTTGTATTTTCTAGATCTGAAAAGTTTATATTAAGGGTATATGTACATACAACTTTTCTTTTTGGGTATTATCCTTAGGACAACTTTAAACATAATGGCTAAATCCCGTTTGGTAAGCATCATCATCATCGTTATCATACAACAACTTTCGTTTCCTAAACTTTTAAATAATGAAATTATTACAATAAGTCCCGTTTGGTGAACACAAAGAAAGAAAGAATATAATTATGTTTATTTGCAACAACAACACTCTTGGTACAAAGGGGGCAACTGCACCCATACCTCCTCCCTTGTATCCGTGCCTGTCTAGATTACAATGTATCCAGCTATCCTATATTGACCTAAAATTAAAATAAAATTAAAATTACTTGCCGGGCGTTTCTTGCCTGTTCTTTTGCCGGCGTAAGGAGGTTGGAACAGGCGTAGCTAGTTTTAAGTTTGACGTTTTAAAGTGATCACAATGTATCCTATTGAATAAATAAAAATTGACTTTTGACTTGACTTTTGACGCGTGAAAATATGTTCACTAATTTTCTCTGCTGTCTGAATTGTAATGATGCCAAAAGGATATTTAAAAACTACTACATATTCCGACTGTTATGATTTTATGAGTCGTGAAGTCTTGCATAAAAAAAACATCTATGGAATTTTACCGCTTCAAAGTAGTGATGTAAAATGTATACATCTGTTGTACACGTCTGTTAAATCGCAAAACACTTTTTTATACATGTAAAGTCTGCGACAAAAATCACTGAACATAACATCCCATTTTCTAATTTCCCTGAGTATCTTGAACACACAACATCTTTGATGGCTGACACGTTTGAAATATTGGGAGTGGTTAACGACTTTTGAGGCTGACTGTACGTGCCCACGTATACCAGATAAACATGTTTGTTTTGTTTCCGCAGTGATCACGGGGTGTACGAAGAGAGATGAATAATTTGAGAACTTTGAATCTCTAAATAACATGCTATGTAACAAAGTGTCTGCGTGTATTCGCTTAGTACTTCTAAACTACTCATGATAGATTTTCAGCGGCTTATTGTCACTAATAAACTTTTTCGATAAACGTTTATTAATTTTAATGTAAAAATAGTAGAAAACTCGTAAATGTTATCGTTTTATGATCAACTAGCTGTGCCCCGCTACTTCAACCCTCGTGCGTGTGCGCAGTTTATCACTAAAAAGTATCCTGCATGTTCTTCCCTGAGGTTCAAACTATTTCCATAACAAATTTCGGCAGTTAGACGTAAAAAGGTAACAAAAAGACAGAAAAAGATACTTTGGTTGATAATAAATACAGAAATACTTTTAAGAGTCTCTAAAAATAAATGTAATAGATGACCATTTAAATTAAATAACTGTTTCCATACCAAAATTGATTTGGTCATTAGTGAATAAATTCTCGATTTTAATTGGACTCAGCTAAAAAAAAATGATAGAACGAAAATAATTGTAATAGTTATATAATTTAGCTTTATTACAGATACGATATTTTATTATACCTGTTTGATTTATAGGCATATCGAATTGATTTTAAAAAATGATGTCGAATTGATTTGATATACAAAAAAGATACCTCTATTAACCTAAAATAGTAAAACCTGTTTTCTGCTTTTAATGCTATGCATCCAATAAAATATATCCATTCAACAACCAATAAAAGAGATCATTCTTTATGAAGAGACTGCCCATTGTATTAAAGTTTATATTGCACGTAGCGCGCACGTATATTGGTCCTTCAAAATGTATAGCATTTTTATTGACATAGTTGCGCCATTCTCGCCTTTGTTGCGCAAGCTCTTCCTAACCTTTGCAGGGAATATCACGCTTGAGGATATCTGAAATCGATGCGAAACGCCTTCTCTAAAACAATTGCTATAGGTAGGTACCTACGATGAATTCTTCTGGATAGTTGCACTGTGCACTTTGTGATGAAGGCCTTTATAGACAAATTCAGGTTTGCCAGTCACCTACGCTTTATCATGAGTTAAAATAAGGTTCTCCATTGACGACCACGTCAAGGAAGAGTTCTTAATGGTCGGCAACGCCTCTAGTGACGTGATTTATGAAATTTTTTTTTCTTACGAGGTAGCTTTGACCGTAAGTCACCTGATGTTAAGTGACGATGTGGTCGAAGGTGGCGCCACGCTACACTTGGTCTGGGCACTGGCTCTCAATTAGCAAACAAACACGTCACTTAAGACATAGGTATCTTAAAACGTCACTTATGATATTGTAAGCTGAGTGCCAATGATTGGTGACGTGATAAAAAAAAACCTTAAAAAAAGTATGTTTCCACTGTTTATTACATCAAAATAGTTCAATAGTTTTGTTTGGTAAAACATGTTTCTTTCGTCATGTTCAGTGATTAAAAATACCTTTCCCGTGATAAAAGTAGATTTGTGAATGACTCTACCTAAATACTTTGAATCATTTCCGTAAAACCAGACTAACAGATTCCACTGAAATTCGTGGGAAGGGAATCCTAAACAAACACTGTTTGAGACAAAGGGCAAATTCCGAGTATTTCTTCTTGTAAAAAGTTTTGTGACTTCAACAAGAATGTAGCAAATAGTATAGTTACTGAGAGATGGTGCGGACGTGATAGCATCCGTGTAATAAATCTGCCGAAGGAGTTATTTATTCCTTTAATTTCCTGCAAAATACCGTTGCCTGTTTCGGCTTTATAATACGAGTATAACTTGGGATAACGGAATGCTATCAAAGCAATCAAGTTTGCTGGCTTTATAGCTCGAACTTCACATAGAGCAGACTTTCGATGCAGGGGGGGGGGGGGGGGCGTTTTGTAGTGGCTTAATGGGGGCGCTAAAAAATCATTTATCTCAAAGTGGGCAGTAGAAGGTTGGGAACCCCTGATATAGAGGGGCAAATACTGTGTAGTACTATGTATATGTGATTATTACATATTTCAGAGATGGAAAACTCTGAACAAACCCGGAATGGTACCTTTTTTAGGTACGAGCTAGGTCCTTCTACTGACCCCTGGCCGCGGCACTTCACGGAGTGTTTCGGGACCACAGAGTTTGGGACCTATTTCTGACGTTGCGCAATATCGTACTTAAGTGTTTATTATGTGTGTGAGTTTGTTTTTATTGTGCTTATTCTCAAGTTGTGCGGTATTGTGTATTCAATTCAGAAATAAGTATATCACCATATAGTTGCGCCCCGCGGTTTCACCCGCGTCCTCCCGTTATCCCGCAGGAACCTTTAAAACGCGTCCCAAGCGAGTAAGCGTCCGCGACGCTTCTTAACTCATCTCTTGATGGAAGCAGGCCAATGATGATGGTGATGATGATGTGATTGTATCGGCATTGTTACTGTACTCAACTCGACCTAAACTGCTAATAATTAGTATGAAGAGTTATAAAGTTCGTAAATATAGGGCAGTACAGTACCTATTACATGTTACGCCCTACATTTTACTCGCAAACAGATGGCGTTGATTTATTCGGTGTATTTTAACCTCTATACAGAAATCGATTAAATACCACTGTACCCAGCTTGAGAACTTTTTAACGATCTCGTAACAATTCATTGGAATACGTTAATATCCAATATGATTCCATTTCAATTTCTTCAAGCTCTCAACTCAATGTAGCTAACAACAAGAGCTTCTAATTGCAGATGTATGATAAAAAATAAACAAAACTGAAGCACACTCCGTTCTTGAATTCAGTAGATATTTGCTATTCCATTCATCTCGGAAGGCCTTCAGTGATCCAGTGAGGAATGACTCACCAATATTCCATTTGAATGGGAAAATCTAGGCCAGCGGGTGTCTTGGGTGAGCGTTTTCCCAGACCGTTTTTATGAATACATTTGTTTTGATATTCCAATTTTAGCTGCGAACGAATACTTTGATGGAATGCAGTAGGCTACTGGCAGGGCGGGTAAATACTAGTCCTACTAATATGATAGGTGCGAAAGATTGTGTACATGTGTGTTACCTCTCAGCTCAGTAGGTAACGATTGAACGGATTTTCATGAGGTATCAAATATGTTTACTTTTTCATCCTCTGACATGGGAATCAGTCCTTTTTTAGCAGACACACCTTGATTTCTCAATTTTCTTACTACCTATGTGCTTCTTTCAAAGATGTGTTTTTTTTTAAACAAGAAATAGGCAATCATTTCACCCCATTCTCACCTGATGGTAAGTGATGATGGAGCACGCTTACCTAGAAGATATCTACTCATTTAATCCATGTTTTGAACTTTATTAGGTCCTGGAATAAAACTACTATAAGTAATAGTATTTCCAAGGAATCAAGGTCACCGACATAGCTCTCAGAATTTGCAAGTTGAAGTGGCAATGGGCAGGCCACATCGCTCGACGAACCGATAACCGTGGGGGAAGAACGGTTCTCGAGTGGCGACTACGAACTGGAAGACGCTCTGTAGGCTCCCCACTGGGTGAACGACATTATAAAAGTCGCAGGGATCCGTTGGATGCAAATGGCTAATAGCCGTTCATAGTGGCGTTCAAGGGGGAGGCCTATGTTCAGCAGTGGACTTTTTTCGGTTTATGATGATGATGATGAAGTACTACTATTTGGGAAGCCACGAGTGTAACCGCGAGTCGTATCAATATTTCATTTAGGAGACATAAGAATTTTATTTGCGTGTCACGTGATAAAACACGGGTAACTGCATGACGTTATTACACAGTATTAATGTCATTTTATATTGGATCTGTTATTGTCATGTAAGCAAATAAAACGTCAACGTGACATATAAACGTGGTAATGTGACACAGACTACTGTTTGGTACGTTTGTTATGTATAGGTACTTTAATTTGAGTGCAATAGATAAATGTTAGAAAAGTTGGTTTCGAAACGGGATACATTTATAAAAGTGCCTTACATAGTAACTAGAAAAATTGTATTGTTGCAAACCGACCTCAACTTAACGTTGTGCTTGTCATTTAATACCTTCTTAAATGCATTTTTTTTATTTGCCCTTCGATATTTTGCACTTTTTCAAGCGCAGATCAGCGAGCCGAGGCTTGATGAAGTACAAACACAATATACAATACACAATATACAATATACACACACTTGCAATTAAAATATTAGTCTGATTTGGTATTTAAGAAATTACATTTTAAGGTATCAAAGTTCTAATTGATATAATCATTTTCTGTTGTCGACTGTCTTAGGGACAAAGTTTAAGCAGCTAGCCCTTGAGGGACCAATAAACTAATCTGCTATCTTAGGGCAGAGTTTGAAATTTCAATGGTTTCGAGATAAGAGAATTTACATCTGAATTACTCTACTGATTTGGCCCAGATACCTGTAGGTAGAATTGTGATGATAATTATTCACTGAAGTTGAAGTATAATTTGCAAGTTTAATTGTTTGAAGTGCACTCGACAGATGCACTTGAACCCAAACTGAATCTAAATATATAAAACTCAAAGGTGACTGACTGACATAGTGATCTATCAACGCACAGCCCAAACCACTGGATACGGGCTGAAATTTGGCATGCAGGTAGATGTTATGACGTAGGCACCCGCTAAGAAAGGATTTTGATTAATTCTACCCCCAAGGGGATAAAATACTAACTAACTAATTTTATCCCGGTAATAGGTTCCTGCGGGATAATGGGAAGACGCGGGTGAAACCGCGGGGCGTAACTAGAATGTAATGAAATAAAAACAAAGCTATTTTAAATAATATATACTTTTTACTTGGTGTGTCATATCTAAATAATCGTGTTATTGAAATTTCAGAAGAACTAATAGTAACTACAATATTGAATCTATATTCTACATGTAGGTACTTATAAATACCAACTACCCAAAAGTTCACTCGCCTTTTACATTTATAATCAATTTACCTTCATTTAGGTAAGTATTTCTAGTTTAAGTAAGGTACCAATACTAATTTAATTTATTTCTAATCCATAACAATTATAAATCTAACAAGTCTGCCAACATTTCTGTTAACTCCCAAAACTTTTACCGGGATAAGGCTGTGTTTAAATAAATAATGTGGCCAGTAGGCGGGCGTAGAATCAATTATTTATGGCAACACCCGAACAGGCGGGCCACTATTTTTAACTAGGTATTCCACCATTTTCAGCCTATTGTTGTGGAGATGCGGCTTTTTAATGTGTTTTTGATGGAAGTACTCGTTACGAAATGGAAAACGGGAAGTAAGTAAGTCTCTGGTAGAGTTAGAAGTTATAATGTTTAATAAATTAACGCCCAGCGTTTTTACATTATCATTATCAGACTATTACGTTCCCAACTCTGGGACACAGGCCCTCTCTCATGCTGGGGCCACACTAATGTTAACGTCAAGGTAAATGTTAATGGCTATCATCGCGATAAATATTGCGTTAATTATTAACGCAATTATATGAATGGCTACACTTAAACAGTCAACGTGAATGCACTTGAGTAATTAGCTAACGTCAAACTCCAATGTGAATGTCAAATGTCGAGGCCACATTTATGTCAAACGTCAATCATCGCGCTATTTAACGGCATTTCCCGTTAGTGTCTACCGTGACCCAGCGATGATGCTACCAAATCATTTAAACGTAGAATAAATACTCTTCCGCATTATGACGCACTGAGAAATTAAATGGAAACACTAAAACCTAATGCTTCGAACTGAATCAGAAATAGTAACACTTAATATCGCCCATAACAATAAAATGCATAGCTCGGAATCCTAACTAGGCTTCCCTGTATCTAGGGTAGGTATTAGAAACTACACTAATGGGAAAGTCACAATATTCGGAAGAAAGTCCTGCGCTCTTTATTCTATTCACAAATGTTGTCAGGGATTTTAACCCGTGAGCCCGTGACCAAGCTTGAGCTTCGCAGTTGACTATTTTCCTCACAAAAACAAGACAAAATAGATTTATATCTTTCTAGATCACCAAATCGGCCTTATATTTCATTTTTACTACGACCCATTAAAGATTTATGAGATAAATCAACGTCACGGCCCCTCGACCTTCGTCAACTATTTTATCTGTAACAATAACACGGCCCTTCGAGTAGCAGTCAGTGGCCATCGAAGTCGCTTAATTACTTCGGTTTGGGTTAAATTCTTAAGTGGTCTCGACCGGGAAAAGTTCCCAACAATCCCCTTGGAGAGCCTATCGCATCGAAAAAACAGCCTACAGAGGCGTTACGTCATGCCTTCAGGCACTGTCTCCTTATCAGTGAAATATCATTTATTTAGAACTAGCGCATGCTGAAACGGCGCTTTCGTTTTTAATGTTGACATTTTTCCATCCATATTTCAACACCCAATTTACAACAAAAAAGTCTTTATTAGTGCACCCCTATACTACCAAAAGAAGCTTCTCTCCGTGTCTCTAGAAAATACCAATAATGAAAAAAACACATAGTCCATTTCTCATCTACTCCGTTCCGGCATCGACGATCTCTTTTTACGCTTGATCGATCATTAGAGGTTTTATTAATTTGAAGCCCTTCCCATTACGTCATTAAATATTTGGCGAAGCGGAAGTAAAATAAAGTGTTAAGTACCTAATGGTATTCGCAGCAGAAAACAAAGGGTTATTTAAATTAATTTATTTTCAAGAAGAACTGGTTCATATTTTTCAGCGGCGTTCGACAAAGAAATCAATAAAACAATGTAATTTACTAGCGACCCGCGCCGCGTGGAAGTTGATAGTTATGTTTCCATATAAACTTTAATATCCCTTTAGAGGGTAATTTCCAGAAAATCCTTTTTAGGGCACCCCTACACTCCCAAAGGAAGCTACCCTTCAAACTTCATCTTACAACATCGCTGCAATTACGAACAATATTTTATATATGTATTTACATGGCTGATTTTGACAACCAATCACCTGATGCTAAGCGACGATTTTGTCATAGGAGGCGCCACGTTACACCTGGATAGGGAACTAGCTCTCAAGTGAGGCTGACGGAACACACCATGACACATAGTATTATAACCTGACGAGTAGGTAGTGGCAAAAAGGCCAATCCCTTTTCATAAAAAAATTACAGATTAGGTGCCTACTCGACGACCAAAATAGTTGAGCTACGGTTAAGTATTCCCTTTGAAAGACTCGTTTGAAGCTTTCAGCGGCTACTAATTCTGTTTAATTCCTTCTAATTGAAGCTCTCCGGGCCTCATACATCTTCCACATTTGAGAGCTCCTTAAATATGTATGTAGGTACTACGTATGTGCTTGGATACGTCGAGACTTATTCGGTGGGGAGAGCTTAAATTTTGTTCGTAGGTAGCAATTAGTGCAGGATTACTTAAATTGATGCTTCGACTATTTTGTGGATTTAATATTTCATTTGTAAAAATGTCGCCTTATTTTCTTTGTTAGTGTAATAACTAATAAACCATCCAGTCACCAATTTTAATGGCAGATTTTTTTCTAGTCAGCACAAAACGTTCATAAAGTTATTCTTATTATGGTATTCTGCAAAGAGCTCACAATGAGTAATTTGCAACCTCTATAATATTTTGTTACTTTGTGCACCGTGAACTTGGCTGTCATTAACTACATATTTTTGGCTGACTGCATAAACCGTGCGCAACCAACCTTAACGAAAACAAAACAAACAGTGCATTGAATGCTACGATTGTAATACTTTTGTGATCTTTTCGGGCGAATGTAACAAGTAATACTTACTGATATTTTTGTACATCATCAATTAGTCTAGAGTTTGATATATCCATAGTGTAACGAATAATTTATACAGACTTTCCTTTATACAGTCTACAGGTTTCCGTAGCAAGCGTTTTTAATATCTGTGAAACGATATGTTTCATAATTCTTTATTCTATAGCTCAAGATCTTCTCTCTTTCAAAATACTTTCTTGAAACCAACTGAACCGCACAATTGTAGAAACCGTTGTAAGTATTCCCGGCTTCTTTCCCTGAATCAAAGACGTAATATCCGGACCTATTCGCAGCGCCAAGTGTTATCTCCGGTTCGAAAACATCTATTCTTTCTTTTGTGACTAAAGTAGTACTCGTTGTGTGTTTTTAGTTTCTTTTTATTTTGATCCAGTTCCGATAGTTGGAGAAAATAAAGATTTTTAAGCAGACACAATTTTTTTCTTCATTTTAAAAGTTAAATGCTATCTAAATATGACGAGTATATACCAAAAAGCAAGCTGACTAGAGATTGCAATCCGGAAAATCGGATCCGGTAATCCGGCGGATCCAACATCATTAAACGTTTACTGGATCCGGTACCAATATACTGGATCTGGCCGGACTGAAAATGACACCGGATTGCAATCCCTAAAGCTGACCAAACTGCATCCACTTTTTATTCTAGTTAACCAGCTGTTCCTGCGATTTTACCAGCGTGTAATTCAACTTTCTAAATCTGAAGTGGCTCCTCAATTTTAATTCACGAATACAGAATATCGCCAAAGTTGAATTAGAGCATTTTTGTTTACGTTTCAATTCAGTTCGCTCTATTTACGACCGAGTGCTCTCTTCCATGCTTGTTTAAACACTATATCTTTGATATGTTATTTGCACCGGTAAAATGCAAGAATGAGCTACATTACAGAGGAAAACATCGTGAGGAGACCGGCATGTCCAAGAACAGCAACATTCATGGGCATGCGATATCTACCAACCCGTACTGTGGGCCTGGTAGATTACGGCTCTCTCTCTGAGAGCAGGTCAGATGGCCACAGTGCCCAGCAGTGGGAACGTAAAAGGCTGATAATGGTGGTGGTGATGGTGGAGCTACATTGGTGTTGATTCTGTTGTGCATTGCCTAAAACTAAACTATTGCTGTGCTTTTTGGCTAATGTTTAAAGATTATATACAAGAATAAGGTTATTTCGCACAAAATATTTATATTCAAATTGAGTTTTGTGTACGTTTTCGTAAACAATGGCCAATTACGTCTGCTTAGAGTGCAATGTTTGCGAGAATTTTGGAACGGAGCAGTTTGGGATGTGTCTGGGGAGACATCAGGGTTAATATTTCCGCTAGGAACTATTTGTCGCTTAGAATGTTCCAACTTTATACATAATGGGGTGGTTTATTTTACAACTATTTTAGTCTAGTCTTTCTGCAGAATATGACATCACTTTTGGAATCACTTATCTTACTTACTTTTGTGAAATAATTGTGGATTGAAGAATATGATGGACGTCTTTTCTAAGGCAAGCCAGAGAAGGAGACGGAGAGGGGTTTGGTATTGGTAGATCATTAGAGCCACCAACTTTCACCACAATTCACTTCAGGTGACTTGTAGTCAAAAGCTATAGTTTTTGGCGCATTGTCAGTCCTTCTAAATTGATCTATAATTTTGACTTGATTAATTTATTATTCGTCAGTTCAATTATGAACTCTATTTCGTTGGACGAAGCATCACCATCTGTTATTTTAAGTGCGTGCACGTGTAATAACATGTACCTACCTATACAGATAAGCTGCCTATTTATGTAAGCACCCTTACGCCTTAACAGTTTCACGCCTCCTCCGTCATGTTTAATCGAGAGATATTTCCGTTATAAGTTTGATTACTCGATTAGATTGTGACAGTCTATGTACACTATACGGTAAGGGATTTACTTACATACCTTTTTCCTAAATAAAAAAGTAGTCTATGTTTCATCCAGGCTATAAGCTATGTTTATTCCAAATTTCATTCAAATTCGTTGAAATGTACTAATAAACATAGGAAGACACTCACAAACTTTCACTTTGCCGGCGTAAGGAGGTTGGAACAGGCGTAGATAGTTTTAAGTTTGACGTTTAAAGTGATCACAATGTATCCTATTGAATAAAAGAAATTGACTTTGACTTTGACTTTGACACATTTATCGTGATATTTTAACGTATGTAAATAAACAAAAAGTTTCACATAAAACCCTGAATTATTTTTAAGTTTTGCGCCAGTAATTCATGAATTTCGCACAACAGTTTTTTTCGAATAAGGGCTAGTTTTGTATAGGGCCGTAAGTAAATGTCATACCAAATTTCGGTAATGTTGATCAAATTTATCAAATCTTACCTAAGTTTCATTATGATGAAAATCTGTGGGAATCTTCACGCAGGTTTAACTACTGGGAATAGCTACCACGATTATATTTGCAAACCATCGAAGCGGTACCTGGTTACTGTACCGGAATGACATTGGTTAGCATGTTGGCGCTTGGTTTTGTTTACACTGTATTTACTTACATAGTTCGTGTAAATAAAGTGCATGAGATATGCTAATGTAATAGGATATTGCTCTTTGTTAAGATCAGTATATTATGTCAGATACGTTACCAGGATAATATCAGTGCGATAATTGAGCTTGCTTGTGGAATGTAATCTAGGTACCTTATAGAAATTAGGTTACCTATGTGGAGAACCAGGATAAAACAAGCATTGTGTGTTAATTCAGGAAATAAGCAACCTATCTGCATTTTAATTTTCACTGAAATTTGTTGAACCGTTTTAGCGTGAAGAAGCAACAAAGATACACACTCACTAACTTTCGCATTAATTATTAAATAATAATAGTTACATAATCAAAATGTTATATTATGTTATTAATAAATAAGCTAAATTTTATTTTTCAATATGCAAACCCGTATAAATCCAGTCAAACCGCTTTATTAATTCAAACTATTCCAAACTGGGTCGGCAGCTATGAAATGTAACAATAGTCATCGTAAACAGCCGGGACGTAAACTTTTCTATTCTATTTCAGTTTTATAGACCGGTGGATTTTGCGCTGTTTCTCTAAACAGGTTTATTTAAAAGTTCGTCGTTTTTTTTAATCTTTGCGTATAAAATTGTAATAAGACAAAGTCTGTAAGTATATTAAAGTGAACTAGTTTAAAAAACCAACTAGTAAAAAAAGAGAGGCGAGAGGGCTTAGGCCCGTCGTCGGACGCCCTAGATACCGCTGGGGAGACGCGGTGGATGCGGACCTACGCGAACTCCAGACTCTAAACTGGGCTGAAATCGCTCAGGATGGAGAGAAGTGGCGCTCTTTTGTTTTAGAGGCCAAGATAAGATACATTTTGGATCGTTGAGCCATCGGAGTTAGTTACTAAAGTAGAAAAACACTGCCGTTACGTAGTACAGTCAGCGACAAAAGTTGCTGATCATACTACATTTTTCAAATGTCAGTATCATCAGTATTGATTCGGGTTTTTTAAATTTTACACGGTAGCGCTTTGACCACAAAATAACATAGATAACACATTTTGTTTTTAAGTGATGATGTGGTTAAAGAATGGTGTTTAAGTTGATGCCGTTATTTAGAAAATGTGTTATTGTTCAACTACTTTTGTCGTTGACTGTACAATCGTCATTGGTAGAGAGAGAGATGTTGCCATAACACAAAAACATCCTCCTAAATCAAGGCAATGTTGCCCTTTCATAGACACAAATTACTACTAAATGTTCTAATAATTAAAACAAATTGTATGTTGAGTTTGGTTTACAGTTACTGGAAAGGAGGTACTACGAAAATAGTGTACGTGGGCGAAACTGCTAGGTTGTGCTAGTAATGTTATATTCGCACCATTACCTACTAAGTGGATAATCATTGAAATTCATATAATGTACTGTGTAGTTGATATGATAACGCATCACGCTGACAGCATCTGGTTTCTACATCTGTGCGCTGAAACAAATGGGGAGATAACTGTGCTTCATTAGTAGACTTGTTAACTACGCCATATGTTATAATATTAATGTTATATTGTATAATAAATAATGTAATACAGCGGTGTTTCGTAATTTGTGTCTACGTACATGTGTGTGCTATATATACGTATGTGTGTGTGTGTGTGTGTGTGTGTGTGCGCTCCGCTCCTCACAATAGTGTTGCCAAATTATCGATGGTAAAACTATCGATAGTTTTCATATGAAAAACGACAGTATCGATTATTTTGGACTATCGATAGTCTGCCAATTTACAATGTTTGAAACTTTTCTCCACAACACGGTACAAATACACGTCGTATTCCTATAGGATGTATAGTTTTTTATAATTCTCACAGGATAGCGTTTCCGTCCGTCCGCAAGTCACCTGATGTTAAAATAGTGTGATGCTATCCGTATGTTCCAGCAGGCACTTCGAAGTCTAGCTGTAGCGTGGCGCCACCTTTGACCACATCGTCACTTAACATCAGGTGACTTGTGATCAAACTCTACCCTGTACATGAACATTCGAATAAATACAAGCTGGAAGTGAAGTCACTATACAAAACTTAATAATTGTGTAAACATTAATTTCCTACATGTTTCCCGTCGATCTACAAATTGATGGATCATGTATACACATGTGGTTCACGCTACAATGCGTAAGGCGTGATTTTAATAATTAGGCCACGGTTTAACGCGTATACGTAGCTCTCCATAATATATAATAATAAAGATGGGGAAGATAATAATTAGACCGTATTATGTAGTAATTATATTATTAGAGCCGTAGAGGCCGAACGATTATGCGAAGGCGCCGATACTGAGTTTGAAAAGAAGTAATGTGCAGATGGAAACCGGCATGTCCAAGAACAACAATATTCAAGGCAATGTGACATCTGCTAACTAGCGGTGTGTCGTTCGCGAATGAATCCTTCAATTGGACTACTTCAGTTATCTTCTGTCCTTCTCACTCTAGTTCACCCAGCTATATAGTTCCTAGTTCACTACTGAAGTACCTACATCACTTCCCGCGAACCATACCGCGAACATGCTTCCAATGGACTACTATTTGATACCAATATTTTCAATGTCCTTCAACTGTGTGAGAAGTTTATATTGTCGCTCGCATGTACGACATAACGATAGTTCCACGAACTAACGAATGATAATCGAACGCCCATCGAAAAGACATGATATGATATGTCTTCGTTCTCTACGAACGCTAAACGAAAATATCTTTGGAACCACTGAAGTATATGAACTACTGAACTAAATGAGTGATATACTTCAGTGTGATAAGAAGAAGCGTATATATATTTTTATTTTAGTGACACATTCTGCGCATGGCTACTGCTATCCCGCACTGGGTCACCGCGGTGGATCATAGCCCATACTCTCTCCCTGAGAGAAGGCCTAAGTCCCAATAGTGGGAACGCCACTGCAACGAAATCGATATGTCCGATACCAAGACTCTAATTACAATACCCTAATATCAAACCTTCATCAAATTGCTAAATCATGTATTTACTTACCCTACCACACAATAACGGTTAATTGATATTATGTAGTTCGCTGGGCTACCACTAATACGAGGAATATAATGTTCCCATACTCGTCGATTATATGTAATCAGTTGAGGAGAAATTAATATAACCACTTGTACGATATTTGGTAATTAAAGTGGAGTAGGTAGATACTACTAGATAATATCGTATAATCCGCGTAGGCAACAAACCTAGTACTCAAAGTTGTATGGATTGAATGCTATAATTTTTATTTAGATATTATTTTCACGCTGATTCTACAACTGTTTTGTGTTTACTAAGGAATATGATTATGCGGTCACTACTTGGATGGGTGACTACTAGGGAAAGAAAAACAAGACTATTAGCTGCTTTATTAGCTTACCATGTCTATATTAATTAGAGTTGTAATGTGTGAAAGCACTGTAGGCTACAAAAATGTCCACAACACTAAGATTTTAAGAAAACTTCTGGTTGACAAAATCGTTGCCTATACGTGAGAAAACAGGGCGGGTCCTAGTGAGTAACTAATGAGTTAAATAATGATTATCTAGATGTCATCCTAACTAAGTGTGTACTAAATATGTAGAGACATCAATTTTTCAATGAAATCGTTAGGATCACTGTAAAATTTCGCACGAAAATGGAGCTTTTTTATCAAGTTATTTGAGATAGATAACACAAATTCGATTGCAACGATCAGTCACCCTTATCGGGCCTTTTTACGCTTTTATTAAATTTTGTTATGATTCATTCAGAATAAATATAATTTGCTTGATTTGTGTCTTTATTAGATTCTGAAATCCCTATATTATTTTGTATTCGTGTTTATTGAAATTTATTAGATTAGATTTTCTTGGGCACTCGTGTTATTTTATTTGTTATCTATAAATTGTAGTTAAATGGAGGCCTAATTTATTTATTTAAATTATTTGCTGTTTTTTTGTTTGTTGGTGTTTAACTGTGTCACTGAACTGTTTGTTCGTATGGACGCCGTGCTTTTTTTATTGAATACATCCGAAAAAAAGATATTCAATATTCATGGTTGGCTATCGGCCGTTCCCAATAATAATCGATCTATCCACCGTTTGCCCTACTAGAGATAGAAATTGGATGTTACTTCTATGGAGATCATGCAGTATTCCTATCTCTAGATCGGTTGTTGGGAACGGCCGTATAACGCTATTTATCTATGGAACAACGTTTTTTTTCTGTAAAGAAACTTTACATTATACAAGGGCTCGCGCGTGGCCATGCTATATCTAAACAAACTTCCGTAATTCAAAACAAAACCCAGAGCTTCCGTATAAGTTCACTTTATTGTTTCAAAAGCCTATTTATTTCCATGCCTACGTTTGAAGTTTGACGTAAATGCCGTTTTAAGGGGGAAATAACGTAATTATTTAACGGTGTCCTCGCGAAAACTTCTCAATATTTATGAACGTCAGCTGTCTTCGCCCCTAGAGTAATAAATTCAGGGGATGATACAGCACTTTCTTCGGCTGTAGCACCTAAATACATTATTCTTCATAATGTTTTATGCTATTTTATTAAGGCAAGTTTATTTCTATTAACAAATATATAATCAAAAACGTTTTGACCTTTTTTATTTTCTATTTGGTGTGATGGCTTTGATACATTCGTTTTCTTTCTTTCTATCCTTTATCTTGTTTATTTACATGTATTAGTTGAGCAACGTGGTCTTTGCCCTCGAGGACTACAGTTTATTGCAACAAATAGTATCTAGTATATATAAGACACTCGACAAAAATTTCTTTTTCCCCCCCCCCCCACTAAAAATAATTACAAATCGGTCCAGGAATTGTCAAGTGATGCACTTACCAAAGATTGCCATCATCTCAACTTAACAACATCATCATCCTCTCATCATTTCAACTATATTCACATAAATTAAAAAGAAAGATAATACTTAAGAACATTTGCAATAACAATAGATCGCCCATATACAATCAAACACATAATTATATACAATAGGTAGTCTTGTCGTTAAGGACACATTAAAACATTACTTCTATACTAAACAACTTAACTCAACAACATCACCATCATCTCATCATTTCAACTCTATATAAATAGATTAAAGCGATGATGGCTCAGTGGTAGTGACGTCGGCTTGCGATCCGTAGGACGTGGGTTCGAATCCTACAATGAGCTTGAGCTTTCGGTGAAGGAAAACATCGTGATGAAACCATAGCTTGGTGGTAGAGTATTTTCTAGTACTCGCCTGGCTAGCTACCACCCTCTTGTTAAGAATCTGTCGCCAAGCACCTATCGGTGTGTTCCGGCAGCCTCACTTGAGAGCCAGTTCCCAGTCCAGGTGTAGCGTGGCGCCATCTTCGACCACATCGTCACTTAACATCATGTGACTTGTGGTCAAACGCTACCCTGTAAATAGTAAAAAAAAAAAAAAGAAAGTTAATACATAGGAACATTGGCAACAATAAATAGATCGCCCATATACAATCAAACACATATACACATACAATAAGCAGTCTTGTCGCTTAAGCACTCGTTAAATTATTACTCCTACACTGAACAAAATTGCCTAAACGATGTTAGTAATCCCTATAAATGCTTAGAACAATTATACTAAAAGAAAATGATAATAACTACAAAACAATGTCCACGATTGTAACCATCTATTATGCTATGATTTATGAACCGAATAATAGTCCAGTCTAGAGAAACATTGCGTCTTAGTTTACTAAGCGATTGTATTTTGGATCGAACACAATAAATAATGGATAATTTTCGTTGTTTCCTTTGTAATTAGAATTGTAGCGGAGTTTTGTAGTGGTAGAACTCTTATATAGAGTCCTTCTGGGGAAGTACCACACTTTTGCCAGTTCACCCGTCAAGCAGTAGAGTGCAAACAATACCGTGTTCTGGATTGAATGATGTTTTCTGTATAATTACAGTACATAAAGAGATATATCATCTGATAACTCAGGATAACGACTGCAGTGCTTTGCCAGAAAGGATTGAAAACTGATGAAGTTCAAAACTCTGGGTTGAACAGAACTGTAATAGGCAAGCATGACGATTACCATCAGCCGAGCGACTCGCTCGTCTTGTTACCCAGTTGCATAAAAAAACATCATCATCATCAAATTCAGCTTAAAACGCTCCCACTGCTGGGAGTCTGGCCTTCTCTCATAGAGATACATAATACGCGCTAAAAGTATCATTAGGTTAATTTCAATTTGGGTTAAGTAAATCACATTGCTCTCGCTACATTAATTTCAATTAACAAAAGAAATATACGCAGTAAGTAACCAGTAAATTAAGTTGTACGGTCGCCTACTACTGGGCCACATCTTAAATATATTCTGCGAGCAAATTCTGAATAAATTCTTGCCGCATTCTGTTCTACGGTTAGATACTTTCTTTTACAAATAAAATTCATTCTTTAGCTTACATATTTCAATTTTTGGATCTAAATAGCTGTGTGATGTTCGTAAAGGAAGCATACTACGCTTCGTTTGGGAACGATGAATAAATAAATACAAATGATCGAAATAACTGAACAATGTTTTTCTTGCTCGAGTCTTTAAGAGCCGATGATAGCCCAGTGGTAACGTGGTCGCTGGGACAAAGGTCCCAGGTTTAACAGTTAGTATAACAAGTTGCTGGACCCCATTAATAAATCGATTTCGAAAGAATGTAGTATAGTAGATCCAATCCAGGTAAAGCGTGGCGCCACCTTTAACCACATCGTCACTAAACATCAGGTGACTTGTGGACAAACGCTAACCTGTATGGATAAAAAAGTACCCTACCTATAAAATAGCTTTATTAGCACTGTCTACCACATAACCTCATATCATCAGGTACCACTAAGATCTCTTGTATACTAACATATGAATGCAATAAATGATTGAATATGAATATGAATATAATGGTAGTAGTAGTAGTAGTATTTATAAATACCTACAGGTAGTATCGTAGAAGAGCCAAGAAATCAAAAACGGTCTCGTTGAACTCACATCGCGTGACATTTTCATCTCGTTGTATGTAAGAAACAGCACCTAATTTGAAACGTCAAATTTTCCCCTGAAAAACAACAGCAATTAAATACGCATTACGAACCCGTGGTATTAAGAATTATACGTCGACGTCCTAATTTGTAGACGAGGAGATCGCGTGTGGACCCCCACCTAAGGTTTCGTATCATAAATGAAGAATTAAAACTTCGCAGAACAACGGTAACTGTGTTAGTTAATTATTTTTCAATTATACTTCCAGAATAGCTTCCAGTAGGTTTACTCGATGTTGATCAAAGATGCAGCTTTCACCGAACTTGCGATTCTCATCTTACATTAGTCAACTCGCTGTATCTCCGCGGGAAATCTAAATTATAGTTCCGACTCTCGGTAATCCGATTGCCTATTACGCAGCTGGAAACCATAAAAGCTGAAGCTGAATAATATCTGATGAAATACGAGACATTTCAATACAGACCCTTAATAAAACATGCTGCTATGCTGTACTTACGCATTGTATCGAAATCTTGAACTATCTGCGAACACATTCAACCCACCTCTAGCTTAGGTTTTGTCTTATCAGGCTGTCTCTTTATACAAAAATAAATACATCGGACACTTCAAATTTATACGTATGAAGTAAATTAGATATTCAGGCAATTTGAGACCATTTGGGACAAAGTCATAGTAGGTTTCAGTCATTGGGAGACAAAGACGTTTTAAAATACCTACTTGCCTATTGAGATTTGGTTCTAACGAACTGAACAAATATTTTTTTTAGTTTGCCTTCCACCAAACTTTTTTTGTTATTGCCTTCCAAAGCGATTTTATCTTGCACATAAAACCGCCTTTACTAACCCTTTTCCAAACCTCGTAGGAAATAACTTGGTTGACATATATCCTACTTACATCCCAGGATGTCCACAATCCCTTACAATTTTAGGACATCGTCCGAGAAAAAGAGGACAGGTAGCAGCCCCAACTGACTTTACCTTAACATTCGCAGAAAAGGGTTTTTCGTCTTTAAGCTAAGGCTTTAAGGCTCAAAATGGTAGTTTAATGCTTTCATGGTACTTTACCCGTGAAATATAGCTGGTAATGAACCGGGCTAATGTTTGTGAGCCGTTAATGTGCTTTTTATAGATGTGTTTAGGCGCTGATTTGTGGTTCGGGGAACTGTTTAGGTGCTTGATGGGCCTATTGGCATGAAGGCCTAGGAACTGCTATTAAATATATTTAGCTTCGAAAACTCATCATTGGCTGATTGTCTCCAACTGTGACCACTATATCTGTGGTAGAAAACGATGAAAGCACACAGATAAAAAATGGGAATCACTCCGTCCATTTGGAATATTTGATATCCCTAAGGAGTTTTTATGCTAGCAAGCCGTGGCGCTCGTATAACTGTTCTATCAACTTTTCATCCCATAAGCTTAGGCTGTTTTGTGTGTAATATGACACTCGCAAATATTTACAAGTTCTAAATAGCTTGGCTAATTTTTAGTAGGTTTTTATTACTTACATAGATATATTCTACATATGGCTAATATTTGAAGACAACAAATCGATCTAGGTCGATCTATTAGTCCGTGCAAATACAAATACAAATTATTTATTAGTAACACCAATGTTACAAGTCAGTCATACAACAAATTAGTAATTTAACAAGTATTAATTGCAAAATAGTAATTTAACAAAAACAATAATAATTATTATAATATTCATCTATACTTCAGGTACTTTAAAAATTTCATTAAAATTATAAAAATTGTATTCCGCTAGCCATTTTCGCAGGCGCGCTTTGAAAGCCCCGGTGGAGGGTGCATCACGAACGATGGCAGGGAGCCTGCCATCGTTCGTGATGCAGTACAGCTGTGTTCAGGGCCTTTAATAATAAACTCATTAATTTCATGATGGCACCTAATATTCGTATCCATGAAGAAAAAGTCGTGATTAAAATAGAACCGCATCACAAATTAACTAACAGTTTTTATTTTTTAGTTTTTTTATAGTAGTAGCATATGAACACAAGTGACCTAATGTTAGATTACTATGTGGCCGAAGATGGCGCCACACCTGGACTAGGAACTAGCTCTCAAGCAGGGCTGCCAAAACACACCAGTAGATGCTTGGTTATTGTATTTGTGCTCTGATGTCAGAATAATATCCTTGAAAACAAATTCTAGCGTTTTATGATGATGGGATGGGATTACATATCCATTTCAGTATGAGCTGTCACCGTTTGCATATCAGTTTACTTGCATAAGTGGTAGTGTGGCGTAATTCCCGTTTGATTGTTGACAATCTCGTAGATATATTAATTTGATATTCAATGCTCCACTTCTCATTGAGATGAAATTACGGAACCTGACTATGTCATTTGTGTGCATACGTTCTGCATAATTATAAACATTTATTTGATGTTTTACGGCCGAAATTAATAGTCGATCTCTATCCGTTATCCGCGGTTTTGGATCGATATGTCATGTCATAATATGTCATTTTAGTTCTAGGACTTGACATATTACTTCTAAAATGTCATATTATGACATGACATATCGATCCAAAACCGCGGATAATGGATCAGGATCGATTATTAATTTCGCGCGTTAAGGTACAAGGTTACGAAGTCATCTACCCTATGTACAACAATGGTATTGTAAACGTTTATAAATTACTACGGCCCTTTAGAGAGTTTAAAAATGTCATATATGTTTTGTTTTATTTTGACAGTATAAAAAAGACAATATGTTTTCCAGGAAAGCTGCGACCTTGAAACCTTCACGCAATGCTTTTTATGTAAATAAACACGAACAGAAAGTTTAGTAAAAACACGAAATTCATTAGCAGAGTGCTTTACAAAGGGGCTCGTTTAAGCGTATCGCGTACCGGCGCACCTGTTGAGGACGCATTTATATCGATCCAGTTGGTAGGGCTGGCGATCAGAACATATTTATATATTATAGTACCTACTTATCCTACTTATCCTTATCTTATACTACTAATTACTAATTTATAATGAAAGTTTGTAAGCATTGATGTATGGATGTAGGGATGTTTGTTACTGTTTCACGCAAAATCTACTAAACGGATTTAAACGATAAAAATTGGAATTTAGATAGAATAAAACATAGGCGACGCGGTAGCCGAGTGACGACGCGGTAGCCGAGTTGGTAGTGTCCCTGCCTGCGAAGCTAGCGGTCCCGGGTTCGAATCCCAGTAAGGGCAAATGTATGTGA
Organism: Opisthograptis luteolata; assembly: GCA_931315375.2. NCBI lineage: Eukaryota > Metazoa > Arthropoda > Insecta > Lepidoptera > Geometridae > Opisthograptis > Opisthograptis luteolata. The sequence goes on along the minus strand of OV928038.1, from coordinate 4,066,871 downwards.
TGAGCACGAATGTTTGTACCTGAGTCTTGGATATTTCTATCTATATAAGTATTTATTTATCTATATAAGTATGTATATCGTTGCCTAGTACCCATAACACAAGTTTCGAGCTTAATTTGGGGCTAGGTCGATTTGTGTGCAATTGTCCCCGATATTTTATTTATTTATTATAGGCAGGGTGCCATCTTCGGCCACATCGTCACTTAACATCAGGTGACTTGTGATCAAACGCTACCCTGTAAATAGTAAAAAATAGGCTATTTTCATCCCGGAAAATGGTTCCTACAAGATAACGGGAAGGTCCCCCCCCTCCCCTTTTCCTTCAATCCATTAAAAACAAAAATGAAATGTTAGACATTATATTGTAATAATATTGTAATTTTCAAGTTATTTCTACTATACATATATTATAGATAAATATCTATAATAAAGGCTATCTTATATTATTATAATATAGAAATGTATCCCTATTTCCCTTGGTCATGGCATCACGCGTGAACGGCTGGACCGATTTCGCAAATATTTTTTTTGTTGTGTTCGTTATTGCAAGGAGAAGGTTCTTATATAGGTTTTTTGTTGCGATAAACTGCAGTCCACGCGGGTGAAACCGTGGGGCGCAGATAGTTTCATGTAAAATTATTTATTATTAATTTTAATATCGTGATCCTGCCGTGACAACCCTACAACCGTTACTGCCTGCCGCTTGTCTATTCGCCAGGGAAACTCGTTATTTTCGTAGTGCTACGACAGCTACGAGTAAAACCGCTTTCTTTAACCAAATAGAAATACCATCGCTATTAAACTAACGAAAATACTTGGTAAAATATATGTGACAGCTCTGAAATATGTGACAACCCCAGCCTGTATATGACAGCCTTGACATAAGCGTTTTATTTCTGTTGTTTTTACACCTGTCGTAGAATAACATTGTTTCTATTAAACTAAATATATATTTGCATTTGCTTAGAATAAATACTATCTTTAGTGAGTAACTCACTATTGTCTGGTTATATACGATAACTTAACGACTTTAAAAACGCCGCTTTCCTACTATCCTATCCTATAATATTATAAACGCAAAAGTTTGTGAGTATGTTTGTTGCTCTTTCACGCAAAAACTACTCAACGGATTTGAGTGAAATTTGGAATGGAGATAGCTTATACTATGGATTAACACATAGGCTAAGGTTTCCTGGGGGATAACGGGAAGACGCGGGTGAAACCACAGGGCGCAGCTAGTTGTGTTATATGAAAAACTACTTCTTGACATGTAGACTGTAGATATATTAAAACTTGTGGGTGTTATTTATAAAATCGAGGCTATAAAGTAAACAATTTATTAATACTTACCTATAGATAAATGATGTTGAAATAAAAAAACGTAATATTCGAATTCCATAGTCAGTTAGTCATTGAAACGTTTCATCTTACCCCTGTCATTATTTTCAGTCAAAACACAAAAGGCGTGGCTGACATCCGCCATATGAAATACCACGGGTGCGTCACACAGCCCTATATTACTGGCAACAATTCCGCCATTTCGTGTGACTCGCTTGTTTGCGAATGGAGCCTGGCATTTTTGCAAGGCAGAAATTACAAGATTAAATTTAAAATTGGGGAAAAATTAAATTGATTATCATCGTTTTTATCTGTATGTAATCTATATATTGTATATAAAATATATACGATTATTATATAAATAAAAGAAACGAGAAGAGTAGAAGTCGTAGGGAGCCGATGGATGCAAATGGCTAATAGCCATAGTGGCGTTCAAAGACCTATTTTCAGCAGTGAGCTTTTCCGGCTAATGATGTTGATGAATTTTAATCGAAAATATAACCAATAAAAAAAATATATACCCTCTATCAGAGGATCTTCTTTTGAAAACCTACGACTCTAAAAAGTATAATAATTATGCATTGTGACCCGATTTTTAGTGGCTGTAGTTTTTGTTCTATAGGTACAAAACATAAAGCAACACAGTAAATTTAAAGAAAAATACAACACGCCCTTCGAGTTCTTTTCTGCACATATCTTGATTATTTTAAAGAGTTTTTTTCACGTTTTTGTTATTTCGGCTCAATCACATGAGAGTATCTCACATAATGAAAGCGAGACCCGGGCGTGCCTAGCCCTTAAACGCCAGGTTATCGTTTCAATGGCTATAAAACGTATATGGATAATTGAATTACTCGAGCGAAAATATTGGAAAATTGAATAGCTTCGGTCACGAATAAGTTCCGTCTGCGCTCAAACTTTTCAGAGCAATGTTGTAATAATATGCGATATAGAAACTTTATTTTGAGGGCGCATTTTACATGTGAATACACAGATCTACGTTGTATCTTCTGATTCATTATTATATATACAGAACAACTAGACTGGTAATGTAAAAAAGTAGTAAAAAAATATGACACATAAATAATTATTTAACGCGGTACAGGTTTTTGCTTAGTTGTGAGTGTTTGCAGAAAGAAACACGACCAAAACCAAATTTTAAATGATTTATTTATGTTAACTGCCTTTACTCAAGCCAGTTTCGCCTTTACAAATACCAGCGCAGGGCTATTATGGTTCTCAGTCGAATTTTTCAAGTGTAAAACGATCAGTTTCTTTTTAAACAATTCTGTGAAAGAGATTAATATAAATAGATGAACAGGATACAATTTACTTTTCAGAGGTTTCGGTTACCACCCGCAGTTCCCTGAGAGATAAACTAATTTAATCGAGCGGTATGATCGAGTTATCTATTGTATGTGCGGTGCGTATTTTAAATATGAGATGTTAGGACCAAACCTAAATCGCTATTTATAGGCTTACTAGCTATTTCCCGCAGTTTTACCCAGTTTATCGCGATAAAAAATTATCCTATGTCCTTCTTCAGGGTCCAAACTATCTCTGTACCAATCAGTAGTTTAAGCGTGAAAGCGTAAGGGACAAGCAGACAGAGTTACTTCCTGCTTCTTTGTCTGCTTAGTGGATTTTTCACACACGCACACTGCCTCAGCCGATTTTGATCCTGAAACATAAATTCCAACAGAACAAAAATATAAGAGTTTCCGTGTGTTTTATGGGAACATTTATTCTCAAAAAAACATCGTTTTGTCTGATATAATTTGCCGTAAAGTACGTTTATTATAGCCGTTATGGGTTGCATTACTTGTGTAATCTGGAAAAAATACTCCTTTTCCTCAGCATTAAAGCGAGGCACATCGTTAGAGAGGTGTGTAAATCCTTTTGAGAGAGATTCTATGCTTACTGTTATGTTCAGTTCATCTTTTAGCTTGTGGAGGTCGTTAAGGTGTGAATTTGTTGTATTTTATTATCATTGAATAGTATTTGTTCTAAGTAGGTTTTGTTTGTGTAAAAAGTTTACTTACTATCTTCATCTATCTAATTCTACATATATATAAATCGATGTTTGTGATTTTCCCTGTGCTGCTAGAACATAGCGATTGCCAAGTCCGTATACATCTTACCTTAAGTAGGTACTCAACAATTATCAAATGTCATAATGAGTAATAATAAATGAGCAAGAAGCATTGACTATAATAAACTTACCTCGCTCACACATTATACTCCATCTAAAATAAAGTTTAGGTACTGCCTTGAAAAGGCGTGTTTCTCACCATCAGTCACATTACTTCTTTGTCCCGTCACTAAATGGTAGAAAAACTAGCTCGTCGCCAAAGTTTGAATGTCAGCACACGCTTCCATCACCAATTTACCCTAGTCCGCTCCGCACAACGCACGAAGGTCATGCAAACACAACTCCATAACAACCTCATAAAGTCAGCAGATTATAGACACCTCATGAATTTTACACGCCAACTTTCTTTTTGGGGACATAAAATAAAAACAAGGGCATAAAAGTTTTCTTTGCCTCCATACCTACCTATACATTTAACGTAAAAATGCGTGTGTCTGAAAGCGGGATAGGGAATGCCGTGGATTTCTAGTCGTTAACTTTACTCGTAAAAGCTATCACGCGAATACTTAGGTCCTTGGTGGAGAAAAGTTTCGTGGGAAAGCAGGTCGAACTATAAAACAGTCATATTGTGGCAGAGATCACAGTAAATAAGGTGATAAAATATGTTGGACAAGACTATTAAAACAGAACTTAACAACGCTCATAGTTTATGAAGGTTTGTTAGGAATTCAGTGTCCTTGCAAGTGTTGATAACCTTTTTTATTAGTTCTTATAAGGTAGCGCACGACAGCAAGTCATCTGATGGTCAAAGGTGTGTTAATCAAAATATAAGTCACAGGGAATGTAAGCAATTACTGTCGCCTAATCAGTAACTCTATACCAAATATTCGTTCTAGCATTGATTAAAACCACATGTAACGAGTATTTTCAGCTGCCTATAGTTTTCACGGCACGGGTAATTAGCCCCGTGACTCAGTGTCACGGGGCACGCGATCCGACAATAACTTCGGTACACAGGATTTACTGGAAAGTATTTTCACGTTTCATTTGCAAAAAATAGAAGACAAATGGACGCAGCCAAGCTTTTAGTAGAAGTTACGCCCGCCCATGTTGGAACTATTGTTTGCAAGTGGGCAAACACGCACAGGAAACTTTTTGCCGGTTTTAAAAAAAAAATTGTACTGTTTTTATTTCTTTACTAAAAATGTTGAAATATCATTGAAGTTGGTGTTGTTTGTGCGGCTGTAACCTTATGACATGTTATGACGGTAATTTATTTTTTTCAATTAGTAGGTAAGTGAAACGTTTGACGACAAATTACCTGATGTTAATTGAATATGTAATTGAAGGTGGAGCCACGCTACGCCTGGATATACTTACATACATACTATACATAAAACTGTATATATGTTGTTGTTTTGTTGTTAAATAATAGCAAAGAATAATTTAAATTAACAATAAATAATTAAAATACATAAAATAAAATAAATTAAAATTAGAATACAACACGTGTCATCACTATAAAACGCCCACTTACACTTATTGCCGTTCATGGTGGCGTTCAAGGAGGGAGGCTTATGTTCAGCAGTGGACTTCTTCCGGCTGATGATGATGATGATGACACTTACTGACTTTTCAGTGACTATTTGTACCTATAGTACTATTTACATAATATTACTTTTATAAGGATTCTTTTCAACAGATAAAACCTTTTAAATAGCATTAAATTTACAAATAGAATTATCGGAAAACAGATCAAATTAAATATCAACCACAAAATACCACATATTCCTGCGTACAATACCGAGTACGTTTTTGTTAAAAGTTTGTATATTTATGTTATCCAACCACTAAGCAGTTGTTTGCAAACATTACTGTGTTATGTATTAATGGGAAATGTTTCCAGTAAAATTATATGACATATAATAAAGATTTATCATCTGAGATCTCAGGACGACAAGCGCAGTGCTTTGCCGCTAAAGTTTTGATAAACATTCTGGGTGGCACTGAACTGTAAAGGACCAGCATTACCCACTCACTAATAACACACACTAATATGTCAAGCCCTAGTACTAAAATGACATATTATGACATGACATATTGATCCAAAACCGCGGATAACGGATCAGGATCGACTTATTTCGGCCGTAAATAATTCTAGACAGACGCTCAAGTGATAATCACAGATTTGAGTCTGTCATTTCATACAAAGATGTCACTTAATCGCTATTCAAGTATTGATCAGCATTTGAGCGTCATTCTATAGCGTTATATAAGTATGTATAATTGTATATCGTTGTCTAGTACCTACCTACCCATAACACAAGTTTCGAGCTTAATTTGGGGCTAGGTCAATTTGTGTGCAATTGTCCCCGATAATTATTTATTTATTCTCGAATACCAGCCTAAGACCTGTTAATTACTATTATTGCACTAGATTTTTTTTGAGCAAATGAACACTTTGAAATTTTTTTTTATATCTTACAGGGTAGCGTTTTACCACAAGTCACCTGATGTTAAGTGACGATGTGGTCGAAGATGGCGCCACGCTACACCTGGATTGGGAACTGGCTCTCGAGTGAGGCTGCCGGAACACACCGATAGGTGCTTGGCGACAGATTCTTAACATGAGGGGGATTCTTACGATCAGGATGAGCGACTTGCTAGTCTCGTAACTCAGTAAGTTTAAAAAATTTATTTTTCAAACCTTTCAAACTGTCATCTTAGAGACACGAAATAAAATCCCATTTTTGCCGGAAACCGGCTATGCACACAAATTGTATCATCTCCAACAGCTGTACACTCTCGTATGTGGATTACCGTAGGATTATCCGAGGCAGGAAAACGTTTTATCGTGACGTCATTTCCACGTCGTGTGTACAGAATTTAATTAAATCTCCGTATACACAACCGACGAAACTCTGCAGGACTAGGTAGGAACAAAACGAAAGGAGAGTAAAATGAGAGTGGAGCTGTGTAATCTGTAGTCTTTACAGCTTTTACCGTCTACTTGCAAGCGTAACACGTGGAGATTGCGGGTTAAGTGAGTCTTTAAAGAAAACATTGTATTAGTAAAAAAAAAAGGATTAAAAAAATATAGCTTTATGTACGGTTTTTTATGTGACGAGGCGCAGATCTGTCGCCGAACGGTACGCGTCACGCATGCCAACCCCCTTAAACCTTAAAGTTTAGTACAACCCAGAATTATGAACTTCAATAGTTCAAAATCCTGCAGCAAGTCACGCGCCTGTCAACTTGTAATTAATTAAATAATAAAGTGGCGCTAAACTAGAGACCTTGTCACTTGGATTCGTATTTCCCGTGACTATTTCTTTCTGCAAATTGCTTGCAAGCGCCCGCGCTTTTTGGCATCAGCGCGCGGTGAGCCATTATCTTTCTCACTCTAGCGACAAATGTTTCTGTAAAACAGAAAGAGATAGATTTATATACGAAAAAATAGGTCTGGATCAACCCTTATATGAATTCCATCTGCACAACCCAATTATGTGTCAAATTTGATTCTCGTTGCGCCTTCCTACATCGTATATATACCTAATTTACATAGTTTTCGTTTGAACTAACATAATTATTAACATGTTTATTCACACATAAGCAAATATTACATGATAATAATATATTATATTATAGCTGGCGTGACGATGATTGCGATAGGAATATATTATATACATCGGCAGAAATTGGGGTGTTCTTCGCGTTCAATATATTTATGAGTAGGTACCTACTTCTAGAATTGTTTTACCAAACGACCTATAATTTTTTTAAAGATATTTTAATTATTTGGTTAAAAAATAAGAATCATCTATTTGCAATAAAATTAAAAACCATAGTACAATCAACGACAAAAGTAGCTGGACAGTCACACTTTTTTCTATTATCCTCATCATCTTAGACCCCAATATTTGACCTCATCATCACCTAAAATCAGGTGTGTTATGTTGTGGTCAAAATGATACCATGTAAAATGTAAAAAAAAACAATAATAATTACTGATTTGAAACACATTTTGAAAATCGAGAACGATCAGCTACTTTTGTCGCTGACTGTACCTAAGTGCTAATATTGTATTGTTGCAAACCGGCCTAAAATAAGCATTGATATTATGGAAGTCCTCAAATCTTTTGTCAAAATCATCAAGAATAGTATCTTGTAATCACGTAAATTATAACTTTGATTTCCTTTCCATCACAATCCCAGGCGATCAACTTGTTGGCCACCGCATTCCCACAAACACCCGTTTCACGGTTACGGTAGCTCATATTAAACTGTATAATATTAAATTTATCTCCGAAATTCTCTGAAAATTAATCTCGGTACCTTCTCCTTGAGGTGATTCCAGCGAGACTGTTTTAGTGCTATCTCCTCTCTGTTTGAGACTTTCTTGTTACCTGAAGCGCTTCTGTGCGCTTTAATTAGTTTTAACTCGGACTGACCTGTAGCGATCTCTTTTTTAACTAATTTAAAACTAGCGGTCCTTTTGTTCCTCTTTTGAATTAAGTTTAGTCGCTAAACAATCCTTATTAATGCACTTATTTTATTTTTCACCAAGCACATATGCGTGTATTCCGGCAGAACCAATTGAGAGCCAGTTCCTAATCCAGTTGTAGCGTCGCCATTTTCGACGACATGGTGAGATGAATTGTGGTCAATACGATGTCAAAAGTAAATAAAATATATATTGTGCATTCTACGAAAACTTGCTGAAATTTCTCGTCTAATGACGAGATGCCTAACTGAAGCAAACATGCTGATTAGCCTGCCCGTAATGTTATTAAATGCACAAGCATGCCTGTAATTGTCCCTCGGAAGGGTTCAAAATGGGTTGGGATGGAATCGAGTTTATGGGAAGATAACGTAATGTCGTTAACCGCAAGCATTTGTGAGTAGTATGTCCGGGAAGTCTTCAGATATGGTCAGTTCCCAGGCGTAGCGTGGCGCCTAACACCTTCGACCATATTGACTTGTGGTCAAACGCTACCCTGTTATTATGAAAAAACTATTAGTCAACTAATAATTATTATTTTCACTCACATACAAAGCTTTGACTCCTAACTAAAATTTCCTATATCTAGGGTATCAGTATCTACACAGAAACAATCGGGGATCCACGACACACAGACACGAAACAAGTATATGAGTTTGTTTTTCATATCCGTGAGGATCTATAATTGGTTATCTGTTTCTTAGTAGTTATTTTTCAAACATGTTTAAGTTGTTGATCTTCCTTTAAGTAAATAAATAAATTTATCACGTTGCTAAATCGAACCTGCAACTTCACACTTCACAGTCGACTGTTGACTCAATGCGCCACGTCGGTAAATTTGAACATTCACAATTGCCTTCCTTTGTTAACTCGCTGCGTCGCTAGTGTATATATAAAAATGAACTGTGTTAATAAAATCATTGAAAAATAACTCAGTTTTTTGTATTTGAATAATTGTACAATAAAAGTCTCAACACAAAAAAAAAATTCGCGAACAAAAACACAAAAGATAGAAAATAATAAAATTACAGCGAGAAACCCTACGCATCTCCGGAATTGAAAAGGGTGTTTCGGTGAAATTTAAAACAACCCCGCAACATTTCTGACCTAATTTCGGCAAACGGTGGCTTCATCCCTCATCCCAATATGTAGCTCAGAACCCACAGTGTATGTAAAAAAGTTCAGTAACAGAAGTGACAAAAGTTTTCTGCTACAAGAAATTCACACTTGTTGCTGTCTGATTTTTCTTATTTATTAAAACACCTTTATTAGCTTCACTTGTAACTAACTGCATTAACACATAGGCTACTTTTTACTCCGGAAATGTTTCTCTCGGGATAACGGGAAGACGTGGGTGAAATCGCGGGGTGCAGCTAGTATAAAATATATATAATACTCGTACCTAAAAGAGAAAATTAATTTCACTTCATTTTATTTTTTTTCACTTCGAAATAATATATTTGTTTACGGCTATTGTTATTGAAAGCTATGCCATTTGCAAATGTGTCTACCCAATTGTTTTCTGTTGTCTCGTCTCATCGTTGACATCAGATATAATTATATTATGTTAAGGATTTTCCAAATCCTGATTTGATTTTTTTGTATTGGAGCGGTGGGTTTTGACTTTTCAGTGATGAGGCGCCTTTTATCTTTATGTGCACCATCGTCCGAGAATTCACTTTATAGATACCTTCCTATATAGAAGGGAGGATAGTTCAGTGGTAGTGACGAAGGCGAGTAACCCGTCAGTCTTGGGTTCGAATCCTGCAATGAGTTTGAGCTCTCGGTGATAGAAAACATCTTGATGATCTTGATCAGTTAAGCACCGCTAATTGCGTATTCTGACCATCAATCTTGAGAGTTAAGGTTCAATATAAAAAAAAATATACGATGATAAATTAATTTTAAAACACACAATAGTATCAAAAGAAAATGTCTCTGTAAATCGGTTTATGAAAGAAGCAATAAAATTGAATATAGAATATTGTATTAAAGAAAGATTTCTCGTAAATCTTTTTATCCGTCTCAGACTTTGGGCTTAACGATTGTATAAGCTTTGAAACTTGGGCTTTATTTCGGTACCTTTTGTCGATTATAATTATCATTGCAAAGATAGTTAAATATAAATATCGGGGGACCATTGCACACAAATTGATCTAGCTCCAAATTAAGCTCGAAACTTGTGTTATGGGTACTAGACAATGATATACATACATACTTATAGTATAGATAGAAATATCCAAGGCTCAAGAACAAATATTCGTGCTCATCACACATATACATTTACCCTTACCGGGATTTGAACCCGGGACCATAAAAAAATTTACTGAAAAATAAAAAATTACCTGCCGGGCGTTTCTTGCCTGTTCTTTTGCCGGCGTAAGGAGGTTGGAACAGGCGTAGCTAGTATTAAGTTTTTTTAAAGTGATCACAATGTATCCTATTGAATAAAGAAAAATTGACTTTTGACTTTTGACCGCTAGCTTTGAAGGCAGGGTCACTACCAACTCGGCTAAATTAAATTAAATTGTTTACTTTGATAGGTATCAAAATTTTGAAGCTACGATGTCATAGAAACATAAATTAAACGTATACCCCTCTGTTTTAGTCGGGAGCTACTATGATATTATATTTGGCTAAACACTTGGACAATGACCAATATTGTTACAGATGGCCTAACACATCATGTAGGCAAATATAACCACTAGAGACTTATCACAATAAGGAGAGTTCACTCACTCCTAATACTCCTACACTTATGGTAATAGGGCAATAACCACACATGCTTGTTATACCTATTAGTAGGCTATGGCGTTGCCGATCGATGGTCGACTATCCATAGTCTATCGATAGGCCTATCGATTTTATCGATAGTTTAAAATGAGACAATACTATCGATAGTATTGCTGCCCGCGAAACATAATCTATCGATAGGATCAATACTATCGAGTTTTTTATTTACGTGTAACAGTACTATCGATACAGGCTATCGCGTAGCGTTTCCAATTGATAGTCGACTATCGGTAGTTAATCGATAGTCTATCGATAGCCAACCCATAGCAACACTATCAATAGGCTTATCGATTTTATCGATAGCTTAAAACGAGGCAACACTATCGGTACTAACGATAGTATTGCTGCCCGCGAAGCATAAAATAGTTTTTAATTTACGAACAACAGTAGGTACTTTCGATAATATCGATTGTATCGATAGTATTGCACTTATTCGATAGTATTGCCTCGTTTTACTCCCGAAATTATCAATCGATCCTGATCCGTCATCTGCGGTTTGAGATAGATATGTCATGTCATAATGTCTTTTAGTAGTAATATGTCAAGCCCTAGTACTAAAATGGCACCGCCAACAAGCCCTAGTACCTACTAAAATAGACCGGATAGATTATTAATTTTGGGTATAAAGCTATCGATAGTATCGATTCTATCGGCATTTTCAGATGAAAACTATCGATGGTTTTATTATCGATAGTTCGAAAACACTACTATGGTGTGGGAACTCAGATCAATATGCGTGCGTTCACGTCACAGGTGCGTCGAGTTTGCGACAGTTCTGCGGAACGCTTAATTTTATCGTTAAACTGTTGGGGTTTGTTAGGGATTCCACGAACAGCCGCCGAAGTTTGTTCGGGACTCTCAGTTCTGCGTTCATGAGGTAGCTACGATCACGTTTTACTGAAACACTTCAAAATTACCGATTTGAATGGAGAAATTGTGAGTAAATAGCTGTGCTCCAACGTTACTGTCGCGGTTTTCCTGTTATCCCGCTGGGACCTCTTTCCGTTATAAAAAGTAGCCAATTTTTAGTCTACGGTATTTTTTTTTTGTTTATAATGAATACGCTAAACAAATTACAGTCGTTTTCTTATAAAAAGATTGGTTATGCCGTTGTTCATGAAAACTGACGGAAACGCCATCTAGGGTACAGAGCACGAACCGCTTGACGTTAGCCTAACTGTCACCCGAAATGGTTGCATACGTCATGCAGCGGCGCCCGCGCCGCACCAACCGCATCGCAGTATAGTCGACATCTAGCGTCCGTACTGGCCTCCGCACATCTACCGTTACCGTTCAAATCTTGAACCACCGCTGATCTCCAACCGACGCGCTGTCTTGGAGCATCGTACATCGCTTTTCATCATCAGAACTGTAATTGACATCCCGCGCCGCGACGTCACGGAGTGATACAGTGATTCGCTTATTCCCGCGCTTCTTGACGTTCATCCGCCTTCACCATCACCATCACCTATCATCACCGCCTGCTGCTGCTGTGCATACCACTAGGAGGACGACTTGGCTGGCTTAACGGTAAGTGCTTTTGCCCTTCATCTGTTTCCGTTAGTGGTGGGAACACGGCATCTTCTCTCTACTTCTTTTTCTCCCCGCATCCGCATCCTGACTCTGAGCTTCAGAGAAGGGACCACCCTCTTTGGGTTTTTTACCGCATCCGCATCATCATAATTTTGGCCCATACGAACCGGATAAAACCAGCGCTCACCGCTATCGTTGGATCCTATTTATTTATTTTATACATTTATTTGTATCATATTATATATATTATAATAGTACATTTAACGCATATTTATTCATATTCATATCTATTCTATTCTCGCATTTATAACTGCAATCAAATTAAAAACGGTTATTATTACGCATACCTACATACATGACCTGTCGCATTCCGTTCATATTTTCGCTTATTTAAATCTTTTTTTGTTGTTACCTATCGTTTAAAACTGTCTTATACTGTTCAACACCAATATATTTGTTCAATAACGTCTAATTGTCGCATTTATAATCATTGTTCTTTCGTAAATATTGTGCGCTTCGTACCCTCATTTTACGCACTTCGCATTTATAAATTGCAAAATGTCGTACGACGCAAAACTAAAGATTGTTATTGCTAAGAAAGAGGCAATATTCGCGCATATGAATTCTTTATATCACACTGCGAAGAAAGTAGCTTCGTCAGATGTCGATAGTACTAGAAGTAAACAAGAGTTTCTAGCCGCTTCGTCTAATCTTGAAAAACTGTACAATAGCTTCAACGATTTATGTGATCAACATAACGTACTGTTGTTAGAAGATGACCCTGATCATCAACTTAGCTTTAGTAATTGGAGTGCATTCGAAACATTGTTCTCGTACGTTCAGAACGCACGCGCGGGTCTATTAGAATCACGTCGTGCTGTTACTGCTGATAAGCCTAGCGCAGATACCTACTCCTGTCGTCTCCCGCCTTTGGAGCTTGTCGGCTTTTCTGGACAGCCAGAATTGTGGCCGCTGTTCTATCAGAGCTTCAAAACAAATGTACATGATAACAGTAGGTTAACTGATGCTCAGCGCGTACAGTACTTAGTAGGTAAATTAAGTGGAAGCGCCCTTAATATATTTGCAGGTATCATACCTAACGAGTCTAACTACGCTACAATATGGGACTCTTTAGTGGCAAAATACCAAGACAAAAGGTTACTTGGCTCCATGTACCTAAACAACATACTAGATATAAAACCTAGCTCCGATTCACCCGCTCAACTAAATAGCTTTATCGAAAGAGTTCACTCTTCAATGTCCGCTCTAAAACAATTAGACATTAACGACTCAACAGATTTTATTTTAACGCAGCTCACTCTTAAAAAACTCGACTCTAAATTAGTTCAGAGTTTTGAACTATCAGTTCGCGATAAGGACATTCCGTCTAGTTCCGATCTCGTAAGCTTTATACGGCATCACGTCAAAGTTCTCGAACGGACAGGCTCGGTTCGTCAAAATACGTCGAACTACAACAATAGCCAGGGGTCCGATTCTCAAGTTCGATCGCCTCGATCCGCACCGAAAGTTTCGCATACTTTCGCTATTACAGAAAATGATACGAATACACAAACCTGCCTTTTCTGTAAAACCTCGCATCATATGCATTTATACGAATGTACCGCATTTAAAAAGTTTCCCGTGAATGATCGTTTCGCTTACATTAAAGACAATAAGTTGTGCATAAATTGTTTTAGCACAAGACATACTACAATTCATTGTGGTTCACGCAACACATGTAAACAGTGTCATAGAAAACATCACTCGCTATTACATTTTGATAATAATCCGCAGCCGTCGTCTCAACAGGTAGGGTTTGAGAATAGCCACCCTGCGCCCGCGCTTATCGCAAACACCGCCGACCGCTCGGGCTCGGCTTCTACGCTGTGTATGCATACCCACACTGCAGATATGACTCGCTTCACCGTTCCACGCGTTTCTAACTCAGCTGTTGATGACTGCACGGACTCGCTTGCTATGAACTCGCTCGTTATGCACTCGCGCAACAAAACAACTTGTAGTAGGCATTTAGAGAAAACGATTGTTTTGCCTACTGCGCAAGTTCTCGTTCCTAATAACGGGAAACATGTTGTTTTACGATGTCTAGTCGATAGTGCTTCACAAAATAATATTATTACGCTTGCTTGTTGCAATAAATTAAATTTAGAAATTCAACCGCTTATAAATTCTTCGTTAAAAACAGTGGGGTCAACTTCGGCTCCTATTAAGGGCTATGTTACGTTGACGATACAATCGCGCGTTTCTGACGCTCAATATACTTTGACGCTGTTAGTGGTAGATCATATTACGGATCTACTTCCTACTCGTGTGATCCACTCATCAGTGATGGATCACTTTAAAAACTTACCGCTCGCGGACGATAGTTGGTACCTACCTGGGGAAATAGATGTGATCCTTGGTACCCAAATGTTCGCGTTTATTATACTCGGTAATAAGGTGGTACCGCCGCCTCTCGCTCAACCTGCTAGCTCTTCGGACACCGCTCGCTCCGTACCTCACGCTCTTGAGACAACTCTTGGCTACATTGTCATGGGTGAAATACCTGCTGTCAACCCTGAAGGTGTAGTCTGGTCCTTCGGTCCCTTAGTGATTGAACTAAATAACAACCTAGTTAAATCCCGCGAACGTGAAGACGTGCCCTCCGCCACTATAATTAGTCCGAATCATGAGAGTGAGCAACTGTACGCATCGACAGTACCACGGCGTCCCTGTAGCCGCTATACCGTTTCGCTGCCTCTTAAAGGCCACCCTAAAATGGTAGGGAACGCCTTCGCGCACGCTCAACACCGTCCGACCGCATTAGAACGCAATTTTAACGCGCTTCCCGCACTACGTCAAGCGTACAATGACGTCATCACTGACTGCATAGAGAAAAATTGCCTGTCAGAAATACTTTATTCTTCCGCCGCTATATCTGACGGCTACTTAATACCGCATCACGCTGTTGTTCGACCTGACAAGTCGACCGCTAAAACGAGGGTTGTACCTGATGCTCGCTCCCTCAACTATCTTGAAACATTAAACCGCTTTAATGACTTTGAATCATCACGCGTCGAAGGTGATATACCTGTGATAAAATCCTCCGCTTCGCTTACCGTTGTATCCAATGTGGATTCATCGCCGCTTCACAACCTCGCAGTCCGGGTCTCACCCTGGAAAATATTGTTACGCATTGCTGTTTACATTCGACGCTTTGTAAACAAGCTACCTCGCTCGCCTTCAATTCAAGCTCATCGTCCGCTGTGCTTGCTGACCGATCAGCTTCACACTACTCTGTCTTTCGCGCATTTCTTAAATACGACTCCGTTGCAATCGTTACTTACGTACGAGAGCAATGATTCTGTATGCCTCCATAAACTCTTGACTAGTTTAGAACAGAGCTATTGGAATCGGTGGCACTGGGACTACTTACACGCGCTTCAAACGCGACAT
This sequence comes from Opisthograptis luteolata, assembly GCA_931315375.2. Lineage (NCBI taxonomy): Eukaryota > Metazoa > Arthropoda > Insecta > Lepidoptera > Geometridae > Opisthograptis > Opisthograptis luteolata. Next base: position 4,051,161 of record OV928038.1, on the reverse strand, counting down.
AAATGGAGCACTCCAGAGGTTCCACTTCTACCAGGAACACTTGTTCTCATCCATCAAGACGATACCCCGCCGCTGCGCTGGCCGACAGGCATTCTTGAACAAGTATTCCCTGGGGCGTGCCGTTTTAGTGCGTACTGCTACTGGAACGTACAAGCGTCCAGTCGTAAAACCACGCCCTCTATCGTCGCAATAGCATCACATTTTAGTTTAAAAATATAATTTAATTACAGTTATAATCGCATATATATATTTCGTATTTATGTATTTCTTATCTAAGTTTATCATAACTTCCGCTATATAAGTACCCCGCACATATTTATCGCATTTAATTATACTTTCCGCATATTTACTTTATATTTTTACCCGCTTCAACCTTTTGCTCCCCCGCATTCCTTTTGAAAATCTCAAAGATTCTCAAGCCGGGGAGGAAATGGTTATGCCGTTGTTCATGAAAACTGACGGAAACGCCATCTAGGGTACAGAGCACGAACCGCTTGACGTTAGCCTAACTGTCACCCGAAATGGTTGCATACGTCATGCAGCGGCGCCCGCGCCGCACCAACCGCATCGCAGTATAGTCGACATCTAGCGTCCGTACTGGCCTCCGCACATCTACCGTTACCGTTCAAATCTTGAACCACCGCTGATCTCCAACCGACGCGCTGTCTTGGAGCATCGTACATCGCTTTTCATCATCAGAACTGTAATTGACATCCCGCGCCGCGACGTCACGGAGTGATACAGTGATTCGCTTATTCCCGCGCTTCTTGACGTTCATCCGCCTTCACCATCACCATCACCTATCATCACCGCCTGCTGCTGCTGTGCATACCACTAGGAGGACGACTTGGCTGGCTTAACGGTAAGTGCTTTTGCCCTTCATCTGTTTCCGTTAGTGGTGGGAACACGGCATCTTCTCTCTACTTCTTTTTCTCCCCGCATCCGCATCCTGACTCTGAGCTTCAGAGAAGGGACCACCCTCTTTGGGTTTTTTACCGCATCCGCATCATCAAAGATAATACTCATAAATTATGAATTAGATTGTTGCTCAAAATATTTTTAGGAACATAAAAAGGTATAATGTCAATTCAAAATTTTCCTCAAACTCGTTGAGCTGTTACAGCGTGTAGAACTTACAAACATACACACTCACTCACTCAATCATAATCTTTATAATGAGGCCTTTTGTATTATCCAAAAAGACAGTCAAGTGGTTTTATATGGGGATATTTACGCCTAAACAATGAAAGTCTAGGACCAATATCAAACACTAAATAACACTATTAAAAATTTTTTTTGGAAATTTTTTGTGAATATCAAAACCGGTTCAGTAGCTTTGAGACGACTTATAATAATGTTAAGTCAACAAATTTTTACTTTTACTCCTTATTTTAATTAGGTCAGGTACGTAAAGTAGAAACCCCACCTCAATATACATATATGTGTACATTATACTCATATGTATGTATATACCTATGTGTGGTGTGCAAAAAGGCAGATCAATACACCATGCGTGCCAACGCTACAGGTGTGGGTGACATCGCTTTACTCCAACTACCTGCCGGTACCAGTAACGCTGGCATAAATATATTATATTGGCATAATTTCTTTCGGATATTCGAAAGCAGATTACGGTTTATCTGTACTTAAATCACGCGATGAAAATCGACCAAATACGGTAAACCTACCGTAGTCATAGGTTATTCATGTTCTGAAGTTTGCTTTTATGCTGCTAACGAGTGTTGAAAATGGCCGTCGCTCACCATCAGGCAGGCCGTCTGCTTACGTGCCACACCACCAAACAATCACATACATACAGTATTTTATTTTAACCCTAACTAGGATTCCCTGTGTCTACAGTATCAGAAACTATTATAAAAGATATTTTAAATGTGTGTAAATGTTTGTTACCACGTATCAACGTAACTACTTAACCGATTTTGATGAAATTCAGAATGGAGATAGCTTATACCCTGGATTAACACATAGGCATACTTTAAACCTCGGGAAAAGGCTCCTGCGGGATAACGGGAAGACGCGGGTGAAACAGCGAGGTGCAACTAGTGTTTAATCATTCCATATACGAAAATATAGTGATTGAAATCTCTTCGCTTGAACGTATCTACCTGCTTCAGAAGTGCTGAAATTCCTGAAGTCATTAATTGTTTATCCAATCCGAGGTTTTCATTATCCAAAATGTCAAGATCTCATGAGATTATATCTCACTACGTGTAAGCATAACTAAATATATGAACGACGTCAAGTCTGAAACCGCCTAACGCGTGATAAAATGAATAATTCAGGAGATAATTGCCCGTATTTGTGCTAAGCATGGTTGTATCAAGGCTTTCATTTCGAGGAAAGGACGCAGGGACGGAGGTAAGGTTTTACGAAGTAAAAATTGGGTCTCATTGTGCTGCAGTTAGCAAGAGCTTTGAGATTAAATTGAAGAGGTGGTTTTATGGTTGACGTCTTTAAATCATTCATTTTAAAACATATTTTGTTGTATTTACTTATATCCATCTTTTACTTGTTTTTCTCCTTATATTTTTATTAGTCGCGCCCCGAGATTTCACCCGCGTCTTGCCGTTATCCCGCAGGAATATTTTCCGGGATAAAAAGTAGTATATGTGTTAATCCGGGGTATAAGCTATCTCCATTCCAAATTTCATTCAGATCCGTTCAGTAGTTTTTGCATGAAAGAGTAACAAACATCCATCTATCCATCCATCCATACTCACAAACTCACGTTTATAATATTAGTAAGATGATTTTGAGGATTCTAAGATCAGGGTTCTCGTAGCTTTTGTTTTTTTTACTAAGTGATATATTATTATGGAACTGTTAGGCGTTAGTAATTATTAGTTTTGGGTGAGAGGGGGTTGAACCCCTTTACTGCATTCTCTTGTTACGCCCACGGTGCTAAGACTCAAGCCTGGATTTTGTTGAATTATTAACACGCTCAAAAGTTTGACACTCCATTTGAACATTTGAATTAGATGCGACTGTATGATAATCAAAGTCACGCGGAAAATGCCAGTAATATAACACAACTTTTCTGCCTCTTCCCGTCATTATAAGTTAGGGAACTTATTAACAGTAATTGGAGGACCCAACCCTGATACTTCAGATTGCTTACTCGGAGAGACTGTGAAAGTTAGAAAGTGTCACAACCCCAGTGAAATTTGTACGGCTAATGATGCTACCCAGTACAACCCAGCGATCATAGACAACCCTTTTTCAAATCTTAACTGATGGTCAAGAAAATAAACCATAGATACACCATATAATACTATGACTATTATAGAGCTCGTAAGTACCTATAGTGTACTAATCTATAAATAATTCAAAAATTTGTATGCATGAGATATCTATATTTATAAAAAAATTCGTGTTAGTTACACTACTTATAACTCAAAAACGGCTGAACCGATTTGGCTGATAATTGGTGGGGAATTAGCTTAGGACCAGGAAACGGATACTTTTTATCCCGGAAAAGGTTCCTACGGGATAACGGGAAGACGCGGGTGAAACCGCGGGGCGCAGCTAGTAAATTTTAAGCCCGAAAGATTGTACTTATGTTTGATATCACACGCAGCTTCGTAACGGCTGAACGAACATTCGTGAAATTTGATAGATGTACTTTTAAGTTCTGGATTACGACATACATAGATATGTAAAAAAAGTGTTTAATTACCGCAACCCAACGGGAAACAGTGGGAGTTAGTGCCTAGGTATGTCCCAAAATACATTCTAGTCCACTAAATTTAGAGCGAAAAAACGAAACTTCAGGGTACGAATATAATGCTGACGTAATTCCTAAACGAATAACGCCTACATATAGAGAAGCTATAATCTATCCTCATTCACGCGTGTTCCATATAGAGTCCATGAATATATTACTGTACGACGCGGCGGCGAACGCTTCTTCTATGAAGATTTCTGATAGATACAGTATAACTCTATGTAGCAATAATGTATTATTGATAGATACTGTTATTGAGAAAAACTACTGATGTTTCAGAGCCACAACATTTTGGGCCTTCTTATTTCTTATGTTCCATTGTGACGCAAAATGCATATACGTACTCCAAAATAGTAATGAGTGACAATTACAAAAGACACAATTATTATATCGATACAATTTTACAATAAGGTTTACTTTATGGTATCACTTACAATTTCATGATGTAATAAAACAACGGTGTCAATTCTGTAGCGCATTTTCAAAAACTAAACTAAGTTTGACAGGTCTAAAAGTAGTGATGTTCATTTTTCCGCCTTTGTGGCCAGAAATAGACAGAAATACTTTTAGACCTGTATAACTCTATTTAGTTTTAGAAAATGCACAAAAGAATCGACACAAGTATCAGAGTCGTGAGGTACAGTGAACGACAAAAGTCGCTGAACAATCACACTTTTTTTCTATTATCCTCATCATCTTAGACACCAATTTTTGACCTCATCGTCACCTAAAATGAGGTGTGTTACGTTGTGGTCAAAATGATACCATGTAAAATGTAAAAAAAACAATCATAATTACTGATTTGAAACACATTTGGAAAATAGAGAACGATCAGCTACTTTTGTCGCTGACTGTACATATATTATTTCATAGTCAATCTGTCACACTAATTCTAGTTTAAAAATGTGGTTAAGTTACGAAAAACATTTCTCTGTTCATTAAATTCATGAATAGCATTATTATTTTATGCATCAGAATTACATCTAAAATAATTACTATATACTACATACATACATGCTGGCCTATTATATTTTGGACAAAGAATAAGCCTCGCTATTCAGCGAGGCAATGCCGCCAGCATTCTGGGCACGTTGCCAGACATCAAAGATCGTTTGAACTATCTATAGACCTTCTTTAGTTAGTTCAAACGATCCAATATATGTGCCTATATATATAAACGGATATTTACAAATAATTGTAGGCTTGGTTTTTTTTTTCTTTTAATATTTTGGTTTAGTTAAGTAATTCATTGTTATTTCAAATAAATTATAACTATCTTACATACATACCTATAGCTAAATTATCCATAGATGTCTCTAGGTAGCACCACGTGCTAGGTACACTTAAGCTCAGAACTTTCCCAATGAGTTCCAAACTTTCAGTGACTTTAGTCTTCAGTATACTTATTTGCAACTTTACGAACCAAACTTTTCCAATAACAGAATTTTGTGAATATCTCTCGATTTACAGTAGTTCTAGCTGCCATGTATAATAACCAATATGTACTTTATACCTATCAGCATAAGGCGTCGAGTTCATTGAACCCTTTTGTGTTTATTTAAACGGTAATTGTCGTGGTAATTTTCCAGAACAAACCAGGCTGACACGCAAGTTGTATAGTTTGTTTAACCTAGAACCACATATACAAGGATCATATTGATATTTTGTTGTTTATTTTTCCAACACCCGAAATTGTGAAGGAAGTGTAGATGGCCAATGACCAAATTATTGTGCCAAATTTTTATTTGAAATATTACTTTATTTGAAGAGTTATATATAAGAATCAAAGTCCTGACTGACTGATATCAACGCACAGCTTAAACCACTGGTCATAGAAAATGAAATTTAGAGGGTATTTGTATTGATGCGGTTTTGGGTATTTTTTTTTTTTTTTTTGGTATTGCGTAGGGGTATACTGAGAAAGGATTTTTTGTAATTCAAGACATAGAATACTTTTTATAGCGATAAACTGTAATTCCGCAATTCGATTTTCGATTCCGAAACCGCGGAGAGTCATTATCAGCTTTTTACGAACCGCGGGGAAAAGCTCATAAGAAATAAACCGTCAAATCCAATAATAGGGATGTTAACACTAATTACAAAATAATGTTTAATCTTACTTTTATGTTAGTTTGTATTACTAGGATATCGAAAAACATATTTTTGTATATAAATATAACTTAATATTTTAAATGCTATATTTATAATCTTTTGTCACGTGACTGCAAACACCAAAAAGAGCTTCTTACGTCACTAACCACTTTTGCGATTTGTGCTTCGATGGTTGCCCGCGCGTCGGTAGCCGCGGGTCGGCGTCGGGGGTCGGCGCGGTGGTATGGTTACAAATCGCGACCATCGTGTTTTTCGGTCAGCGACGTCATGTCAGTCACGTGACAGTTGTTAGTGTTTTGGCGGAAAAATTCATAATTACTCTAACTCTAATTTTGTATATTTTCTCATCGAAAATACTAATAATTTTAAATAAAATATTATTTATGGTAAACAAGAGACAATCTTTAAAATAAAAGCAATTCCGAAAAATGGTTAACATCCCTATTATACTACAGTGATATTCTGCATTGATTTGCTTTTAAAATGTGTACTTGTAAAATATTTTGCACAATTTCATAGGCTGTGTGTGGATTGCATCCGATAATGGAATAATAAGCTGTGCCGTAAATTAATTTCATGCATGACATGTTCTCAAATATATATCATCATTTTGCAGTAATCCAATTTCGTTGTCAAAGGCTTGCCATTAATTTGCTTTGTTCGCTCGGTGTTTTCAATTACTAATATATAGTATTTTCTAGTCAAGTATAAAGCCACGATTTGAATATTATATTAGGGACTGAGTTGCGTAGATATTGTAAAAAAAGGGTGGAAAAGTTTAAAAACATCCTCATTTGATACTGAATAGGTTTATTTGTAGCTCAATTTCCTTAATGACCATGCTCCAGAAAGAAGTTCATAGTCCTAGTGACGTCAGTTATAAAAATAAATACCCTAAAACCCTGCTTTATAAATTGTTTTTTGTTTCAACGATGTAGCAACGGTGAAACCGTAGAAAATGAAACATTTAAAAGTGGTTAAGAAGAATTATTCCCGAGTAAAAAAGTTTTTCATTACACAAAGCACTTATTAAGAAGAAAGTTTTTTACTCTAGGTACATTGAGAACAGAAATGATTTTGTAACTCGTTTACAAAATGTACTGACGGAGACAGAATTCTAGTAGCAGTCTCAAAAAGCATTCGTGTATGCATATCTATGTGCTTCTTCTATAAGCCTTTTCAGACTTACGTGTACTACGTGTGTATACATGGAGCGCGGTTAGGTACTGTTTGCACACACACAGAGATATGCGGTATGCCTACCGTGCTATGAACACTGAGATGACTGAGATAATACTGCTATTTAGTATACTCGTATTGTACATGTACAAAAAATCATCATCATCAGCCGGTAGAAGTCTACTGCTGAACATAGGCCTTTCCCTTTGAACGCCACTACACAGAGAGCCTGTGGGATGCCGGGCTAGAATAGCATCCCCCCCTTTTCTTCGCGAGGGAGTCGTAAGAGGCGACGAAGGGAAATATACCGGAAGGTGGGCAGCAGCGCCTTCTGAGCAACCGCCATCTTTTACTGCGATCCCCAAGACGCCTGCCAAGCGTGGGGATTATGGCAAACCCCCCCTTTATGAACTACAAACATTTATGGTGGCGTTCAAAGGGGGAGGCCTATGTTCAGCAGTGGACTTCTTCTGGCTGATGATGATGATGATGATGACACAGAGAAAAAATTTCTGACTTTCTTTCTGAGTCTTACCTTCCAAGACCGATTCCTTCCTGTTTTCCTTTTAAAATCACAATTCCTTCCTTTTTGACTCCGAAGGAAAACGGTATTTCGGAAGGTCTTTTTTCTCCGTGTATGAACAGCTATTAGCCCTTTGCAATCATCGGCTCCCCGCGACTCTTACAATGTCGCCGGTCCACTTAGAACCTACAAAAATGTTTGCATCGAATTTATTGTTTTAAAATAGTTTCTTTTCAACAGCATGCCGTGGCAAGGTGTGACGAGCGTGGGGTGAGGTGAGCGAGGCGAGCGCGATGAGCGCTCCTGATCCGGCAGTGCTGCAAGCGCTGCAAGGCCACACCCGACAAAGCGACAAGTGGCCCGGTCCACGTGCCATCAAGATTTACGTCGCTTCAGTCTACAATGGTACGTTTTGATCGGTGTGAGGTGAGGTATACCCGGCATAATATGGTATAATTAAAGTGATTTTTTACACACATGTGTAATGCATTGTATATATGTGCCTACTAAATAAAAGATTAGTTTAATCACGAATATTGTTTTTACATTTATTGGTCTTATATATTCAGGTATTCAGAATTATTTCGTTGTAAATTGAAAAATGCCCTGTTAAATCAACAATCAAACATGCAGAGGGAAATGTTGTAGGTATTTAAAAAACATGCTAAATAAAATGGTAAATAACTTAGAAATAAACAGCGGAAAAGCGAAAGTTAGCGCTTGAACTGTTGTAATTTAACACTGTTTAAAAAGAAAAGGTTTAAAGTTTCACCGAACTTTTTTTAATCAAACCTTCGCGATGGTAGCGATTCCATTCAGTCCGTGTGACAGCTTTTGTTTTATTTGCAGACTTCCGCGAGGAAAGGCGTCAAATACTTGAAATGGTTGGTCCAGAACTGCAGTCCACTTACGACGATCGGCATATTGAGGTAAGGTCTTTCCCGCCAATTTAGAAGTTTACTCTGTGACATATTTAACTTTTTTATTGAGCTGTGGTCAAGGCCAAATGGAGGGCTACATTTTGAAATCTGAATTTCTAAAAGGTTCTACCTAGAGACTAAGATAGACACATATTACAACACGAAAAAAAAAAGAAACAAAAGGGCGCGTTGGGTACCGAAAAAGACGACGGCACGAAAAGTACCGTCAAATACTTGAGACGGGAATTTCGGAACGCACGTAATTTAATTACGCGCGTATTATTAAACTAGCCGTGCCCCGCGGCTTCGCCCGCGTGGGAATTGATGTGTTGTACAAACTTTAGAACGCCATTGCACAACCTCTAGGGGTTTTCTTAAATATAAAAAACTAGCTGTTCCTCGCGGTTTCACCCGCGTGGGCTACAGTTTATCGCGATAAAAAGTATCCTATGTCCCTTCCCCGGGGCTCAAAACGCTATCGCTCAAAACGGTGAAGGAAAACATCGTGAGGAAACCGGCATGCCCAAGAACTGCAACATTTTCAAGGGCATGTGACATCTACCAACCCGCACTGGGCCAGCGTGGTAGATACGCCACGCGTGGTATGGCCCATACTCTCTCTCTGAGAGAAGGCCAGAGTCCCAGCAGTGGGAACGTGGAAGGCTGATAATGAGTTAAAGGTCTTCCTGGTCCGCGACCGCACTTTACCTATTTCATAGATTCTCCCGGTGCCCCCCTCACCTTACCGCGTTTCCCGCTGCGCTGCGGTGCGGCGGTTTTATTTTTCTACTACTACTTACATTTTTAAACTCGTGATATCTTTCGAATGGAATGTCCAAATTGAATGATTCAAAAAGTAATATAAAGGCATTGAAGCAGTTTTGAATAAGAAGTAATTTATTTTGATAAGGATTAATACCAAGATACAAATAAAGAGCCTTTTCTAGCGGCGGCATTAAAAATTAAATTTTTAAAACAAAAGATCACTCATTGTGGCATAACTATAATAGTTAGACATATGCTCTCGCGGACTTTTTTGTAGATCTAAATGAGACCTACAAACCCGTAATACATTATTTTGTTCTAGTGTCAATAGTTTTTGCAGCGCACGCAAAAATAGGTTTTCGATTTCACACCTTGGGTTGCAAAATAGCAATTTTCTTACGGATCCCTAATTTTTTTGGAAATAAAATATAGCCTATAGCCTTCCTCGATAAATAGACTATCCAACACTGAAAGAATTTTTTAAATCGGACCAGTAGTTCCTGAGATTAGCGCGTTCAAACAAACAAACAAACAAACAAACAAACAAACAAACAAACAAACAAACTCTGCAGCTTTATAATATTAGTATAGATTTACTGCAGGTATTACGAATTCCGGCCAACTTTGCGAACGTGACACAGTTGACGTGACAGCCGCGAGTTGGCATACCTAAAAGTATTACGAACTTTCCTGATGGGAAACTGAAATGAATTAATTCGTGGTTTAGAATTTGCTGATCTGGAAATAAGAATAATACCTACTGAACATTGTTAAATCATAAACAAAATAAAAATATATCACTACTTATTATAAAACAAAGTCCCCGCGCCGCGTCTGTCTGTCTGTCTGTCTGTCAAAAACTATTGCGGGTAGATTCAAATGAGTCTGAGAAAAAATCCATTCAAATCGATTGATTAATTTTACGTGCAACTCTGATCTTGTTAGCTTGTATAAGGTATACACTAGCTACGCCTCTTAGTAACACTTATTTGGAATAAAAAGTGGCTTCTGTGTTATTCCAGAAGTATTAAAGTTATCATCATTCTAAATTTCGTTGAATCGTTTCATCATGAAGAAGTATACATACATACGCACTCGCTCGCTCACGAACGTTTTCCTTTATATTATTATCAAGTGCGTTAGTTAGGTATGATTATTCCTTACCGTCACCCTGTGCTCCATTTAATATTGGTTTAATAGGTGTCATGTCACAAACTGACAAACTTCCCGCCAGTGAAGTGTGGTGCCACATTCAACTTCCCGTTTGTTTGCTTCCTTCGCGCTCGTGTTTTGCTGTAGGTACCACGTTTGGAAACTAGTGGTAAAGGACGTATAGGTTATACGACCTAGCATTAGAACTAGTTGTGAGTAGTTTAATTTCGAATTTCATGTAACATTCTGCTTAATTAACACATTCTGTCTTTTTTTTTACTATTTACAGGGTAGCGTTTGACCACAAGTCACCTGATGTTAAGTGACGATGTGGTCGAAGATGGCGTCATGCTACATCTGGATTGGGAACTGGCTTACTGGCTGGCTCGCTGACTGTCTTTGTGTGTTTGTGAAGCGTGATAGCGACGTCGGCTTGCGATCCATAGGTCGTGGTCCATCAAGTTAAGGATCTGTCCCCAAGCACCAGTGTACCTGCGACCACTTGTTTTCAAACCAGATGTAGCGTGCATGGCACCATCTTTGACCACATCGACACTAACATCAGGTGACTTGTGGTCAAACGCTACCCTGTAAAAAGTATGAAACAAAAATTAAAAGAAATTCCATGCACATTTGTTTATTAACTGGGCATGATGTGTACGTTTCAGAAACACACATAACTGCAGGGGCTGTTATCAACGATAAATAAACAAATGACAAAACAGAATGAGTCAACTACAAAATTCTCTGAACATATTTCAATCACAATATATTTTTGTAATGTCACGCACTCACTACCCAGAAATTTAGCTGTTTTTTGTTGTGCGAATACTCCTTTGATGTTAACAATGAATTCTGCATAACTAGAACACATGTCGTTTTTTGTTCAGTTCGAGTTCGTGGACATGCATTACGGCAGCGACGGTGGCGACGAGACAAATCCGGCATTACTGCGCTTCCACCTCGACGAAATACGGTGCTGTAATCAAACGTCGAAAGCAGGATATTTTCTGGTGAGTTTTTATTCCACCTTTTTTCAAGCTACTGTTCCAAAAAGGTCAACCTAGGTGGACTGATGACAACGTCAGTCGAGGCTTTTTGGCGGGAAGCGTGAAAATTGTTTTTTCGTTTCCAAAACTTGTTTGTTCGGGTGATAATGGTGTCGATTCGGTTTTGCATTCTCTAAAACTAAACCAAGTTTGACATGTCTCATGATATTGCTGTCTTTGTCTAACCATTGAAATAAAAAAGGACAGCATTAGGTACTATTAGACCTGTCAAACTTAGTTTAGTTTTAGAGAATGCAAAACCGAATCGACACCAATGTGTGATATTGGTGTCCTATTAACTATTCTGGGTTAGTAAATGTGTACGAGTGTAGTAAATTGAAACAATGTTGTTATCAGTGACTTTATTAGTTGCTCCAAACAGTCCGTGTTAAGGTTAAGTAAAGTGTCACTATATATTATTGCATATTTACCTAAAATCTCGTGAATGCATATTTTCTCTATATCTATATGCAATATTTCTAGGCATGGATAGTTAAAAGATAATGAACAAATAAAATATTTCTCTGCAGCTATTATCATTGGGTTGTGTGTTGGAAAATTTAGCCACAAACAAGTGAAAGTTGAACACTGAAAAAGAGTAAAATACCAACATAATGTATGAGCGTAGTACGGTACCTATATCTATTCTGTGGTATGAGGTAATAATATCACACAGACAAAAAATAATGATTAAAAGATGATGGATTATGGCGTGAAGCTAATATGGGGAAAATATTAATACTTAAATATACTCTCGCCAAATTCAGTATGGAAATTTTGCAAACAAACCACCCATACTTTACTTATAGGTAAGTCACATCGCGAGTTCTATGTTTTTAAACAGTTATAATGCCTTTTATAAACATTCTCTTGCAAGTAATTTACTCGTACAAGATTAAGATTAATTATTATTGTTTATCAATAGCATCTTTAACATTAAATCTACTATTAACTCCTTTGTGGAGACTCTATGGTAAACATGAGATAGTTTTCTTTTTAATTTGTGAAGTAAATTGTCATAGCCAATTTATTTTTGCTAACTATGGTGAAAATTTGATTCGTAGTAAATTAGTATTAGTATTACGAGTATATTACCTCTGCTAATGTGATGTATTGAATATACATTTGCTTGAGTAATTATTTTTACTTTTTTTGGAAATGTAATGGCATAATGCCATTGGCATTGTTTCTTAAAACTTTCATTCTTATTACTGGCTTAAATATATTGTTTCAACAGTTACGTTTCAATATAAGGGCCTCTGATATTCTAGACATGTAGCTGAGATTTCTTTTTGAAGGACATTATTTTATAACAGCATTATTTGAAAGTCTGTAATTTTTGCTTGGGGCTAGAGACTGGCCATTAAACTTTTCGGAAAAAGAAAAAACCTATCAGAGAGCTCATTTAAAAAATAAACGATTCTTTATGTTTTAAACTTTTCGGAGTGTAGTAATTGTTTCAAATTGTATTTTTTTCTTTCTTTAATTTATGAATTTGAATTACTTTTTCGAACTGAAGTTCCTAATTAAACATAATAATATTTTGGTTATTTTACAAACACGGTACATATAAAGCTTTGCTCGTTATTATTTTGTTATTCCAGTTATCTTGTTATTTTGCTGTAAAACTTTTTCGTTCCTCATAAAATAATTCTTGGACGTCAAATAGACAAGTTTTTTCGGAACATATTTATGGTACAAGATCGAAGAATCTATTAGCGAGAAATAGTACATTACTGCCACGGCCAGCAAAAGGGACTTTTGATGGACGAGCGTGTGAATGTCGCATATGGCAGTGCAGCAAGTTCGATTTATCTCGAAGAAGGTTGTCAAAATAATGCTCATATTTCCAAGCATGTTTGAGAAAAAATAGAATGGAATCTGATTGGATAATTATATAGTAACATTCACAGGGAGCTGATAGATGCAAATGGCTAAGAACTCTGAGAAAAAAAAATTTAACGGACTTTCCTTCTGACTCTTACCTTTCAAGACCGATTCCATCCGTTTTTAAAACACTTTTTTACCTTACATTTCCTTCTGAATAACAAATCCTTCCCTTTTGACTCAGAAGGAAAACGGTATTTCGGAAGGTATTTTTTCTCCGTGTATAGCCGTTCTTGGTGGTATTCAAAGGAGGAGGCCTATTTGACTTCTTCCGGCTGATGATGATGATGATGATAGCAACATTATAGCAATTGTTTTATGGTCGTTAGATTTTAACAGGATCCTAAAGGTATCCCATAAGAAACCTAATTACCCCCCAATTACTTTAACCAAGTTAAAAAACTAGACTTTCCTTCCTATTTATAGAGTTACGCCCGAAATTAATAATCGATCCTGATCCATTATTCGCGGTTTTGGATCGATATGTCATACCATAATATGTCACTTTAGTAATAATCTGTCAAGCCCTAGTACTAAAATGACATATTATTATCATGACCGCAGAAACCATTCGAATAAAAAGTTGAAGTTGAAGTTGACATAAATCATGACATAACATAGGACATACATAACCTATCGATTCAAAACCGCGGATAACGGATCGGATCGATTATTTATTAATTTCGGGCATTAGACAATTCCAATGTTAAATATTACAAAGAGCGGCGGTAGCTAAGTTTACATTTCAATAAACAAAGGCTTTGTTTCTGTACCTAAGCTTAGAAAAGCCACTTGATATTTGGTTCAAGAGTAATTTACAATTTGGCCTGAAAACCGGAATCAACAGGTGAAGTTGAAGGCGAGATTTGAGTTATTGTTCCTTGATTAGGGCAAATCATACCAGACACCCTATCTACACTAATGTTATAAATAGGTAAAGTTTGTATGTAAGTATGTAGGCGAATGGCGAATGATAGAGGTGTCATATTAGGTAGTAAGGTACATGTAAAGACTGAAACATTTTATGATAAAACTTAGTTTCAGAACGGAATCACTAGAATATTTGTAAACCAAGTAGACGAAAATGAACCTGATCTTTTATTGACGTGACCAAACGGTTTGATATAAACGATTACTAATTCTCAAACGATTACGTTCACATAGTTTACATAAAGGGGAAGATGATTGGGCTCAGTGGCGTGCTTTGGGAGAGGCCTAATTCCAGCAGTGGACTGAAGTGGGCTGATTATGATGATGATGACATAAAGGGGAGGGAAAAGCAAGTCTTTCTGCAGGGCTACAAATTGAAATCCTTCAAGATGGGTGTGAAAAGAGTCCTTAAGGGTCGGCAACGCATCGGCAACTCCCCTGGTGTTGCAAATGTCCATAGGCGACGGTGACCGCTTTCCATCCGGCGGGCCGTCTGCTTTTATGCCAACCTATTTCATAAAAATAAAAATAAATGTCCATAGGCGACGGTGACCGCACTGACAAAAAAATCTGACTTTTCTTCTGAGTCTTTACCTTCTAAGACCGTTTCCTTCCTTATTTTGTATTAGATTTCTTTCTGAATCACTACTCCTTCCCTTTTGACTCAGAAGGAAAACGGTATTTCGGAAGGTCTTTTTCTCCGTGCGCTCACCATCAGGCCATCTGCTTGTTTGCCTCTTTATTACATAAAAACTGTTTTGTCTGTTTTTTGTAGATAAATGTTATTTTCAGTAGAATACGAGTACAATAGATTTTTTCCAAAGATTTTCTACAAACAGACGACTTATGGTAACCAAACCCCAAACGAACAGCCTATTATTTATGATCCGAGGGAATGAGGCCGCCAGCTGATATTCTTAAGGGTAATCCTTTCGGAATCCTTTCCCTGTACCCGTTGTACATTGTATGAAAATGTATTTTATCTCTATGAAACCCTTTGTATTTGTTGCTTGAATTTCCAAAAAAATGTAGGCATCTGAATTCTTCCAATTATTTTCCAGTTTTTCTCTGTTCATGATTTATGTTTTAGTTGGATAACAGATTTAAGAATGCTTTCAATAATTCTACAACATCGCCCCACAGGCGGCATAGGTATTACTTCAATCCTATCTGCGTGTTACGAAAATGTTAAAAAAAGCACTTAACATAGTCAAGACAGTATTTTCATTAAAAAGCCCTCTATTGGTGGACTAACAAGTCTTTGTCATTAATAAATCCGGAAGAAAATGGCTGTAACCTTAAAGAGGGAGCTGAATTGCATATTTGTCTTTTTTTACTTATTTATTAATGTCATGACAGAAAAACTCTGATTAAATTAGCTTAATCTCAGTCGTCTCCTCTAAAGAAAACTTTTTTTTCTAGTGCCTCATCGGCGGCGATGCGTCCTCTTACCTCCCAGTTCTACCATTCAAGATCCCAGCAGACATTTTCGAAGAGCTGGTCAAGTCAGAGTCGCCCCAAGGAGATCTCGTCCACGCGTGCTACAGGCTGAACGGAGACGGCAATTACCATCTCGAAGGCGATGATAAGTGGTGAGTTACCTCATGAATCTCATCCATATTTCATGAAGATACGTCGGATTCTTTTTACCGTACGTGAAGGGAAAACCAATCAAATCAGAGGGTCTCGAAAAAGGCCGCCATCACGGATGAGGAAAGAATTTAATACGAGTTACCTGGCACTGCAATATCGTCAGACGTTTTGAAGCGATGATGGCTCCGTAGTAGTATCAACAGAAGTTTGGAAGCAATGATGGCTCAGTTATAGTAGTGTAGTGATGTCGGCTTGCGATCCGTAGGACGTGGATACGAATCATACAACGAGCTTAAGCTTTCGGTGAAGGAAAACATCACCATAGCTCGATGGTAGGGTGTTTTCTAGTATAATATTACTCGCCTGGCTAGCTACCACTTTCAAGTTGAGAATCTGACGCCAGGCACCTATTGGTGTGTTCCGGCAACCCACTTGAGAGCCAGTCCCCAATCCAGGTGTAGCGTGACACCACCTTTGACCACATCGTCACTAACATCAGATGACTTGTGGCCAAACGCTACGTCTTCACTTGTAAAAAATAGCTGCTTTCCGCAGCTACGTAGTAGGTACTAGGTATATCTGTTCTGTGACGCAGCTCAGCTCTCTAAGCTACCCGTTGTTCAGCCTTTTAAGCTTTATGCACTCAACCTTCTTAGCTTCTCGTAGCTCAGTTCGTCTTAGCAAGCATTTGTAATAGAAACCAAACGACACTCGCGCCAAACTCGATTGTAAACGCTTTTGTTTTGGAGATTTCATTAGTGAGTTAGTGTTTAGGATTTTATGCTACTCACACAAACACACTACTCATACATATGAAAACACCAACCTCTCAATGTGCTTTTTAAATCGATCGCAGAAAAGCTCTTTTTACCCGAATGATACAGTAGGCCAACCGTGAAACGTGATTCCAAAGTTTTGGTCCGAAATTTCATGCAGTTCGTATCATGGAACCCATACGTTCTTAAATTGATCCCCCAATATACCACTTCGTTCGTCCTAAACTCTACCATGAAGAACAAACGGAGTAATGTCACATTGGCAGCAGTTCTTTCTTAGCGTTACTTTTTGTTTCGACCAGAAATTTCGGTAAAATATTTTCATGGTTTTTCAAGTGTTTCTATCTCGTATGTAAGTCAATGTAATATATCAATACATGTGGATGTAACACCAGTGATATAGATTTTTCTTTTAACGCTATCGGCTTATTTGAATTTTTTGTATAATTTATTTATTTATCAAAAAAGACGTGTTTTTTTTCTATTCAATAACATGAAATGTTTGCAACAATACAGCTTTTTATGCCCTCTTCACTTATCTGATAATAGCATTTATTATTTCCTTTTTACAAGCAATTTTATAGTCATTTTATCTCAATGGGTCCAATATAGTATTCGGAAGAGGACTTTGATCAATCATCTTTATCCGCGTCTCATCTATTTGCACCGTAACAGTTTATGGCCCTTTTCCTTGGAACGAGGTCCGATTACTCAGTGGGATCGTAAAATAAATAATTTATTGTGTGCTTTGATGGTACAGTGTCAGGCAGAACTTCAGCTCAAGCTGACCAAATGGCTACTTCGAGTAGAGCGTAGGTAGGTACTACTTTTTTAATATCATTTGGGGTGGCTCATTTTGCACAACCTTTAGTAATTCATGATCTTTATGGTGATTAAAATTTGAACAAAGTTAACTTACTGAGTACCAATTGATAGTACTTAATTTAGATACATATATATAATTAATTTCTTCCAGTAAGTGGTAGGGCATTTTCTAATGCTCGCTTGGCTAACACCACCAAGTTATGAAGCGCCAAGCGCCAATCGGTGTGTTCTGACCAATTCTGTCAGCCTAGCCAGTTTCCAGGCCAGATGTAGCGTGGTACCACCTTCGATCACATCGTCACTTAACATCAGATGACTTGTATATCAAAAGCTACCCTGTAAGGTTCCCTTTGGTATATAGGTACGAGTATAATATACACACTTCCTCAAAGGCGTAACGATGTGCATACATTTTACTTTAGTCTCCAGAACCTACACGAGTTTGTGTACTGTCTTAGACATAATATGTAGGGCACTGCTTGGAGGTCCCGTTCACATAAATATTTCTGCACCTTCAGGAGGGTCCTACAGGTTATCGTTTATTGTGGAACGCGGGACAGGTAAGTACGTATCGTTTCATGAAACCGTGTGTAGAATAAGGGATGTTTGCCCTTTCTTTGTTACTTACCCTTACAAATAATGTTTTTGTTTCCTATACACAAAGGTTGTGCAAAGAGATTCTGAACAGATTGGGAATTACTCTCTGTGCTAGGAAGAAATATGGCAAATAGATTTATCGTATACTAGCTGCGCCCCGCGGTTTTACCTACGTGGACTACACTTTGTTGCAATAAAAAGTATCCCATGACCTTCTCCAGGTTTTGAACTATCTTCATACCAAATTTCATCGGTATCGGTATAGCGGTTTAGTCGTGAAATGGTACCAAACAAACAGGGTTACATTTTGAAGTTTCAGACACAAAGTGCCACCAAAATGTTCCGTTTTATCGAATAAAGTACAAGTTAATAAGCATTATACTCACATTGATACAATATGTAAAACTGCATCACTTTCTTACCCCAATCAGAATGTTTAACCATAACCATTTTGGTGAGACAATAAACAAATAATTTTCCTCAATAACGCCTACGTTACCAAACTTTTACACCTAATTTGCTCAGCAATTTGATATCGGGTCTCTCTTTAAGGCATCTTATGCCACAATTTCGCCCTGAGCGTAGGCTGAATATTTGTAGTTTTCTAACAAAAGAAAAATCTTTATATTATAATTTGATAGAGAGGCACGTAATGTCGACTGTATGTGACACACGTTATAATAATAATTGTATAAATTAATTCTAAAACGTTTCGTTTTTGTTTTTTACTTTTACAGAAGTTTACTGTTGAATTTTCCTTGTTTTGAAAACCCGTAACGTCATGTGTTGACATTGCATATTTTAGAAGCTGTACATAAAGTTGAAGTTTGTTTATGATATTTGTTTTTTTAGAGAAAGAAAAAGTCTGTGTAGAAAACTGACAATAACATACTCAGAGCTAGATTTAAGACTTTCCTTAAAAATAATATTTTTGCGAACAACACAACCTTTCAATTTTCTTGTCGTCTATACACTAGCACCTTATATTTCATACCTAACAATTAAGTTCCAGTGACTCACGCTTTAAATTATTTCAGAAATATTTCATAATAATAAAATTGCACTCAGGTAACTAACTCGACCTGTGTTCGTGAGTAAGTAAGCATGAATAATTATTATTATCTTGAGAACTAATCACGTTCTACTCAATTCATTAGGTATTAATAGCACCTAGTTCCCTCAACTCAACTTAAATTTAATGAAAAAAGTTTTGCATCGAATCGTATGATCCAAATTCAGCCGCTAGACTGAAATTGAATATCTTTGACTTACTCCTAATAGTCCTAATAGCTGATCTTTCGCATATTCGGCTTTGAAATTGAAAGCTGTGGTTTCGAGCGGCTCATTTGTTTTGTTAGTTCACAAGCTCCTCCAAACATAAGTATGAATGAATAATCACTTATCTAATTAAACAATCGGCTTATGTGCATTGTATTCGTAGCGTACATTTTTGTTTTCATTATTCTCGATTGTGTCTTTCCATTATAATTATTATTGTGCACTTTTTATTTCATTTTGTATTGTGGCGTGAGTAAAACGTAAGCTATCGTTGGATAAAAATAATTATGTTAGATAGATACATGGACTCTTTATTACTCTTTACTCTATATTAAAATACAGATTAAATTTAAGATTAAATAACGTTAAAACTAATAGGTAGCCATGATTCAAACTTCAAGCTTCAAAATTCTTCATGTAATAAGATAGATACATATTAAGATTAGTTGAAAACGTCAAACTTAAGACTAGCTACGCCCGTTCCAACCTCCTTACGCCGGCAAAACAACAGGCAAGAAACGCCCAGCAGGTAATTTTTGGGCGCGATCATATTTACAATTATTATCTTCCTACTAATTGATTGAATTGATTGAATTATCGGTCTTATTGCTCTAAAGTAAACTAACTCTATTCCAATATATTCACCCGATTTTACCATTTTGCCCTGTTGCATCCATAGAGGATCTATCTACATTGTTTAGAATGCAGCCAATCTGTAATTAGTGCCTAGTTTCTGCCGTGGAATCTAGAGCTTCTTGTTAAGGTATTGGTTATTACTAATATTCTCTCCTGATGAGTAGAAAATATGTTAAAAATGGCTCTCTATTAAATCCAATGATATTATATAAAAAAGGTTACCAACAAAAGTTTCCAACTTCACAAATGGCACACTAAGGCATTTCTTATCTATTGGGAGCGAGGTAGGGATAAGTAGGTAGGTATTTGTAACAGTGCGACGAGACACTGAGTTCAGGTTAGCTAATTGGCAAAGTTTTAGCGTGTCATTTGCGGAGCGCTTACCTAAAAGGCCCATCTATCTAACCCTTTTTTGTACAAAACATCATTGATTAAATTCCATTGCCCGTACATGAACGAGATCCATTCAAAAAAGACGGTATCGAACAAGTCTTGAATTTCTCAACTACAATTTATTGTTTTTTTACCAGGTTCAGCAATTTACTAGAGCGAGAAGAACAAAGAGACCGCCTTGCTGAAGTTCAGAAGGCGTTCAACTCTATTGCATTGGAGGCATTGGCGAGGGGAGTTGAAGTCGCGAACCTGCTGCGGAGCTCTGTTGAAGTACAGTGTGAAGTAGCTTTAGGTAAGTTACCCAGTGTTGTAGCTAAGGCCTAAACGGAGTTAAAATTTAAAAAAACCCTGACATCTTGGACCGATTTTCATCAAACATAGTTAAAAATGCCTTACAACATTTTGGAGAAGAGCTGTTATTTCTACACTGAAAACTGGCTTTCAAATAAAACAAAACCGCATCGAAATCAGTTCATCTGCTTGAGAGCTACGATGCCACAGACAGACAGACATCGACGTCAAACTTATAACAACCCTCTTTTTGCGTCGGGGGTTAACAACATCATTTGCAGTAAATTTTGGAGTACTTTCTTCAAATGTTGTTATCAGGACAGGCCTATCTCTAAAACGGTCGAATTAGACACTTTTGTCTAGACTTAGTTTATATTTAACATCAAATACTATCAGCTCAGATTTTACATTGTTCTATTACCAACCAACTTAATTGCAAGTTCATGAAATGACCCTCACTTATAGCCCTTATTATCAGGTCATTGAAATACGAAATCCGGAATGTGCTAGTTTCTTTTAGAATATTTCGTGGAACTCTTATTACTGTATCACAAATTCGACCTTGACAATTATTTACCCAAAAAATTCGTGTCTCCTCGATACACATACGTCAATAACCCACCGGCGCAAATTGGAAGAAGACCGAAAATTATATCGGCGGCACGATTCAATGAATTTGTTTGGGTACGACACCGACATATTGACGGCGATATCTGTAAATCGGCGGTTCTAGAAAGTGAACAAAAACATAAATATGCTGTTTATAATACTGGCAACCTGGCCAGCCGCGTGGCAGTTAATGTTTCTCCATACAAACCAGGATTTGTGCCTAGGACACTACTTAGGTAGGCAGGAGTGTAAAATCAACTGTGCCGCATTGAGTCGTCAACAGTTATTAAATCATTATTCAATATAGAAATAAACGTTATTAATAAACGAAAAACAAAAAAGGACTTCTCAAATCAAGGCGTATATTATATATTTTATAATTTCCAACCAACCAGTTAACAAGGGAATGGAAATTTAATAACATACCTCAACCGTTAAACTCTTAAACCGATCTAAATAAGATTATGATTAAATACCGCCGCTATTAAACCTGTAACGTGGGAGTCAGCTTTTATATTCCCTGGAAAAAACTTATAAAAGTCTATAGTATATTATTACACAAACAAACGAAACTTTACAACCAAATACACTGGTAAACAAATATTGAAAAATAATCCCACTAGCTTGTTATTTACCTTCAAGGTAAGAATCTGTCGCCAAGGTCTTTATTCGGTTACTTGGAAACAACGGCACAATCAGATTTTGCCAATTTTATAAACAAACAATGCGGGTTGCAACCTCATTAGTATAGCGGAAATGTTACACTTAGACTCAGTAGATAAATTATTCAGAACAACTGTATCAAAAGCAGAATTTTCATCCTCTGCCCAGTTCCGTTTTTACCATAAGGGCACAGGGGGCACATGCCCAGGGCCTCCGTGAAGCCGGGGGCTTCACGGAGGCCCCTAAATAACGACATTTGGTAACACGGACTAAAGATATTAAACTACATATAGATTAGCTATCGACAGTACCTACAATACCAACTATCCATTTTTACGCGGGAATTCTTTTTCAAAATTCTCGATACGTCTTTGATAAAAGTATGTATAGGCCTAAGTATAGCTGGTTTTTTATCATCGATTTTCTTACATTTTTTTAATGGGCTTCATTGCTGTGTGCCCAAGGGCCCCTGCATGGCTTAAGACGGCTCTGCCTCTACCTATAATAACTAAGCATAGTTTAGTTTTGCAAGGGCTACACTTTATCGCCATAAAAAGTAGGTAGCCTTCGTCCTTCTCCGGGATTCAAACTATATCTACACAAAATTTTATCAAGATCGTTTCAGGACTTTATTTACGAAAAGGTAACAAACAAATAAACAGAGTAACTTTTGCATTTATAATATTAGTATGGATTAAATATTCAATTAATAATTACCATTAGCAAATAAAAAATTATAGTATCAATCTAGGTGAAAACATCGTAAAAATTATTCAGAACGGCAATTTTATACAAAACTTGTAGCAAACAAGCTTTGTAAAATGTCGGAGCAGAAAATCCGCGACGCGCCCCTGTTCCGTTCTATTGAAACCCTTTTATCGGAAAACTTAAAAAGTCGAGCCGACGCCGGCCGTGCCAGTCTCAGCCAATTACGTGGAAACTATAGCAGAGAGCACACACCTGATTGGATGTGTTCTATTTGCTACTGCAATATAGCGAATTATGGAGTTGGCACTTGTTTCTTTTATCCAATAGCGTTCTACACAATATACAGGGTGGAAAAAAAACAAGGCCCTGGGAACTACCTTAAATCTCTAAGATCATTTTACTCAAAGAAAACATTCTTTTATTTTAAAAAAGAAACAAATCTGCATTCAAATATTTTCTAAAAATCGCTTGTCTCACCCGGAGTTCGAACCAACTAAAAATTTAAAAAATAAACACTCGCTATTTTATTCTACTCATCGATAGTATTATTGTTCAGGCTAAAATTTCGCTAATAAACATTTGGTCTTAGAAATAAAAAAGATCGTCCAATCTAACATTACATATATTTTATCAATATATATGTAATGTTAGAATACTTGCGCTTTTTTTTTTCAATGCACAAATATTTGTTCTGTAGCGGGAATCGAACCCGCGACCTCACGCTTCACAGTCGGCTATCCGCCCATTGTGCCACATCGGTCGTAAATTCCAATACAAAGGACACGTAAACATGACAGAACCAAAATCTTTGAATGCAGTTTCATTTCTTTTGATGTCTCCTTTAAGTGTGTAAAGTGTATCTAACTTAAGGATTTAAGGTAGTTCTTCTCCAGGCTTCATAATTTTTTCCACCCTGTAGATAGGCACTCGTATGTTAACTCTTTATTGGATCCTCTTTATTGTTATACCCGCTTACTCCGAACCCCACCTACGGCTTTTTTCAATATAAACTATAGGGCGGATACAGGTAAAACAAATAAACAGAAGCGTATAGCAAATAATAGGTAACTAAAGTTAAACAGTAGTGAGTTGTAATTTTGTTTTAATCATAATAATTATCTTTTGTTTACAAATCATCTGATATTAAACAATGATAAATGTGGTAGCCTATAGGATCAGCAAGCTGAAGTAGCAATGGGCTGGACATATTAGCCGAATAACCGATAATCGTTGGGGCAAACGTGTTCTTCAGTGGAGACCGCAGCTCGGCAAACGTAGTGTAGGACGCCCTCCGGCAAGGTGGAGCGACGACATACGCAAAATGGATGGCAGCGGTTGGATGAGAGAAGCCGAAGATCGGGCTCGATGGCGTACTTTGGGAGAGGTCTATGTCTAGCAGTGAACTGAAACGGGCTGATTATGATAATGATGATGTGGTCGCCATGCTACGCTTGAACTAGGAACTGGCTTTCGAGTTAGTTTGCCGGAGCACACGATAGGTGCTTGGTGACAGTTTCTTAACTAGAGGGAAACAGCTAGCCAGGCGAGCACTAAAGAATGTCCCACTACCAAGTTAAGTTTTCATCACGATGTTTTCCTTCATCGAAAGCTCAAGCTCATTGTAGAATTAGAGCCCACGACCTGTCACAAGACTCACAAGCCAATGTCATTAAGCTTTTATTGCGTCAAAAAATAAACATCTTAATAAATGGATGTCAATTTGGTAAGGAACAAGGATAGAAAACATTCCTAAAAGCTTTCGGTTTGTAATCTAAAGCTTATGTTACACTAGCGACCCGCTCCGGGCCTTGAAATGGGCGTGGAAGTTGACATTTTTCCGGGAATACATTTTTCCCATAAAAACTAACTCCCCATTGTACCCCGTTTCTTAGAACGCGTCTGCGTTATTAAACATGCACAATACCTTTAAATTTTTCCAAAAGTTTATTGTTAAAACGATAATGGCTTAGTGGTTATGACGTTGGCTTGCGATTCAGGTCCTGGGTTCGAATCCTACAATGTGTTTGAGCTTTTGGTGAAGGAAATCATCGTGATGAAACCATAGCTTAGTAGTAGGGCATTTTATAGTGCTCGCCTGGCTAGCTACACTCAAGTTAGGAATCTGTGGCCAAACATATTGTCGTGTTCCGGCAGTCCACCTCGAGAGCCAGTTCCTAATCCAGGTATAGCGTGGCCCCCTTTCGATCGTCGTATAGTGCCATCAGTCAGAAAATTATACTAATCGTACAATATACAATTTGCATAAGCATTTTTAGCTGAATTAAAAACCATTCCACTAGAATAACAAAGCTAAGAACAGAAGGCTAATCTAAAAGTTATTTTATACTTCATCTCTGGCTGTGAAACTTATAATAGAAATTGCCAAAATCGCCTGCGGGTGTTCGTTCTGTCATTCACGTCCCCGAGGTTACCCGTTCAAGAGAACTCATCCATTTAGAAGCACGATACCTATTATTACTAAATCCAAAGACATTTTCCATTTGGAACTAAGGATTGTAGTGGTTTTTCAATTGTTCAATATACTTTGCTCTATCAAATCAAGTGTAAAACTTGTTTTGAACTCTAAATACTTTTTATCCCGAAATCATAACCAAATAGCACTTAGACACGTACATTCATTCATTCGGAAAGGGCTTGTTGAAGTCACCTGATTTGACGGGAGACATTTTTTTTTAACTATTTACTGGGCAGCGTTTCAACACAAGTCACCTGATGTTAATTGACGATGTGGTCAAGGATGGCGCCGCGTTACAGCTGGACTTGAAACTCTAGTGAGACTGTCGTAACAAACCGATAGGTGCATGGAGACTTCCTCCAGCTCACCTTTCGAGAGTAGGTATCGTTAATAAAAGAGCAGTAGATATATAATTGAGCAAATTCGTTTACCCACCTACCAAACACATTTTTAATGCAACTTGTAGGACATATCCAGCTAAGACATGCTCTATGTGATATTTTATTTGCGTTCATCAACTTGAGGCATTAATTTACATTAGAACAAGTTAGACACTAGCTTATACGAAAGAAGAAGAAGCATCTCTAAGCAAACACATTTCTTTCAGAACTCCTCTTGAGCAGTTCCCAGCCCAAGGGTATGGTAGCAGTGTTCCGAGACGTGCCTGACCCAGAACCTGATGAATCGAAATTGACTGTCCTGGCACAATCAAGGTTAAAGGAGCTCAAACGAAAACTTGAAGATGCGTTACCTGATGGACACGTTGTGAAGCTAGAGTGAGTAATCAACTATTAGTATCTAATAGAACAATAGATAAATATTCTACTATGTTACAAGTCTTTGTCCCAAAAAGCTTGATAGGCGCACGAAACATTGGAATAGAGTTTTCTAAAAATCAGTGCTAACGGTCCTAGCAATAAAGACGAGTATTAAATAAGCTGTTTTTTCGTACTAAGACATTTAATAAACAGTCAACCCTATATCGCAGAATTAATAGAAACAGGTAGGTTAACATATAAGCTGAATTTAACGAGTTTTGTTTCGAATTTTCTCGCCCAAAATCCTTACAGACATAAACTAGATTGAGCGTTTTTTGACTAAAGCTATTTTTTATTCGTGGATTAAATGCTCTTTTATTTTATTACGTCACTAAGTCATGATTTAATATGCGTAGAATGAAGGTAGGTCGGAGACGTTATCTGGTTTTCCGGGCATCAAGTCTGATTTCAGCGAGAATTCTAATTAAATTCCCCATAGATTTTAGTAACGGTCGCCCGGTCTGGAACTGACCCAATTTTCAAACAGATATGAAGAACTTATGAAGTTCGTTCGTAGTATTTGGGAACATAATATTTTACTATATGAAATTCTACAATTTCATCACCATCATCATATCACATTCACTGGGTTTCAGGCCTTCTCTCAGAGAGAAAGATGTAAGAGTATGTGTATTATTATATAGTCAACCACGCGATTGAATTGATGAGGCGGGTTGGTATCGGTAGATATTATTCGTTATTTTATCATACATTTTGCCAACCTTTATGTTTACAAAAGCTCCCGTTTTTTAATTAAAAACAGTAGGCCTTATCAATGTAACATTAAACCTTTACCTTAAACATTCTAGAGAAGGGGAAATCAATTTCGTACGGCATACAAATTAGTAAGCATCACACAGCCCTTTCATCAGAGCCAGCCGTGCCATGTTAAATCAACTCAACCAAATAAAACAGACGCAAACAAAATGGATCAAATTGGCCGATATAAAAATCAGAAGAAAGTTTCTGAAAGGCATTTATTTTCCCAGCAAACATGCCCACGTGAAAAGGATTTAACAATTTCTGCCTTATTGGTGTTTACCAATAATCTGGTTAGGTGTTTCTCCCTTCGCTGATGACTTGTGACGCGTGAATTCCACGTGGGACGTTCGAATTTTGGGCTACGGACCGATAACTGTTTATAACCGGTATACAACATCTACACTGTAATTTTACCTGTTTCTATGCAGATATGCAAATACAAATTAATATAATAATTCATATTATTATGATGGTTAAAGGAAAAATGTTCAAATTACAGAGCATGTCATGTTCCGCCTTTCAAGCAAGCTAGGCATACTCGCAACTTTATTTTTCTTTTCTATATCGCATTATATATCCGTTTTACGGTATTGCAACGTATCAAAGTATTGTCGGCATGGGCTGAGATGTAAAATACACAAGATGAAACCGTACATTACGAGTAACGAGAGAGCGAGTTTTAATTAATAAAGTACATACACAACAGTACCGCAGCTATAAGGCTTGATTTGATGCCACGCGTAACGTTCTATTTTGATTATTCAAACCATACTTTGGACCGATATATAATAATAAAAGTTATTGTATTTATTTATCGTGCAAATGTAGCAAAAGTTCCTCCAACAAATTGCCCTTTTCCTATTGTTTCGATATATTGCGTCGCAATATGGTGCAATTACAAACTTTTATGAAAGTAGCAGCCTTGCTCTTCAGTTATGAAGGTTTATTAAATTACGTACATAATTTATGGTTATCTCTATTGTGTTGGTTTCATATTGTTTTGAAAAATTAGGTTTATGCAAAGTGAAATAATGCGACAGGGAGTTAAAAACTCAACTTAGTCCTTTGTTTCTCTGGCATAGAATACTCATCACAAACGTACCTGTTTTAAAACAAAAAAGGTTATGCTGTCCTTTTTTTTTCTATATACATTTTTTTTCCCCTCTAGAGCGTCATCAGCAGACTCGTCAAGAACAGATGGCGCTTCAGACAGTGAAGAAAAGTTAGCCCCTTTCAGGGAGAAAATTCAGGCAGCGGTGGGCTCACTCATCGATGATAGCCTGAGCACTGAACCTGATCAAGGGAAAGGAAGGAAAAAGACTGTACAGGTAACATAAAACCTACCTAAAAAAGTATTTTTTATTTTAGTGACTCCAATGAAACGTTTCTATAGAAGGGTTAAAAACAGCCTGTCAAAATGAAAGATAAGGTTTTCGCAGTTTCAACCTCCTCGGTTGCTAAATCAAAAAATAATAACGTATGCTTCTATTCTCCTTCCGTCTTACGAATTTTCAATCAGGTCACGTGTCCTGACGCGAGCTTAACATTTTTACCCAACCCAAAAAAATGCCAACGCCGCTAAAGAAGTTTTCACTTCAAAAACAATTACACGGTTACAAAGTTTACCTGACGCTGGTCAAATGCACAAACCGTGCGAAGCAATAATATGTTTTAAAAAAATCTCGTTTGAAAGTCCAGAACAGAACCCACGTTTTAAAACTGAGAGCCACGTGTCGTTATGTTATGTTAATCAAGACGCCAAGGTGCGTCAATGAATGCCCCCAGTCCTCTGATTTCTTCGGGAATCAAATCAACTCTCATACTAATTTAAATCATTTTATAGCAACCTTAGAAATTTAAATTTTGAGAAGAAACCTAGTTCGGATTTTTAGCAAATCTTGATCTTCAGTTTCAGAAGCATTATAAAACTGAATTGAAATTAACTCAGCTGATATTAATATTCTAGATCAGTTTTCTTCAAGGTAATTTATCAGAGATGTTGATTTTGACGTTCAAAATGATTAATGTCTTTTCGAACTGATTTATATTTTGATTAAATAAACTTTGCAATCTATTTTGATATTAGTATTTTGTTTTGAATAGTTCAGCTTTTGATCTGATACTTTATTAACAAAAACGTTTCTCTAAAATTCTTTTAGTTTAGTTTATTAAAATCAAAAATCATTTTCGTGTTTCACCGTTAGTATCAAAACTAAAGCTCAGTTGATAAAATGTCTTTCATATTAACCTTTTGTCTATGATTTCTCAGTATTTCTTTCTTTGTAATGCTGTATAAAATCGTCGCGGTGTAAAGGCGGCGATGCTTATTTACGCAGTGTAATGATAACGAAGATATTTATTTTATTGAGAGAATCAGCAAATATCGGAATTATATTCTCAATTATAAAATGACTGATCTTTGCTGGGTCGGTTTGCTGCACCGTTGAAGTGACACCTTTTGTTTTAAAAAACAAAACACCCACTGATGTACTATAAGACTGGAACCTATCTAATGTCTTTCAAAGCATTTAGTTAACATTTTCTTTTTCTCTATGACTATGAGGATTCTAAGTAGCTAACCAGTGACAGTTGAAAAAGGCTTGTCATTAATAACCAACAACAAATACTTACATTTTATGTTGCAGGAAGTATTTCTGGAACACATCACTCACCTTAGGATATGCGTAGAACATAATCATATGTATAAGGTTACTGTTAAGCAAATCGAAGAGGCAGCTAAGAGTATTTTAAGTAACGTTAAGGAAAATTACGAAAACCGAACGCGACACCCCCCTGTGCTCATTTACGGGCCCGACGCTTCAGGAAAAAGCACTCTGTTGACGCATTTATACTTCAAATGTGAGGAAATATTCCCAAAGCCGATTCTGAGGGTAATACGATTTTCCGCTGCCACGCCAAGATCAGCTTACAACCTGGAACTGCTGCGAGTGATGTGCCAACAGATATCGATAATACTAAACATTCCTGAAGGTTACCTGCCAAAAGACGCGAGCTTCGATCCTCTGTACATCAACAACTGGTTCCAAAGTCTACTGAAGAGATGCGAAGATATGGAAAATGAGGTGTTGATGATATTCATAGACAATGTTCACAGAGTGAATCCGTTAGAATGTGATATAGTGACTGGTCTATCTTGGCTGCCTGTATCTCTACCCAGAAACGTTTTCTTAGTCTGCACGTCAGCATTGCCCCTAGAGCAGTTGCAATTAACTCCAGCGCAAAAGGAAAAGTTCAAAGTTCAGAACTGTCTCTACCTGTTGGATGCAATTGAAGACTCTGCTGATAACAAGAGCCACGGAGATTATATTGATAGTGCCTTCGATAACTTGGAAGTTGTTTTCGGTGCGAAAGCGTTCAGTAGACTGGCAAGTACGTAATTTTTTTTCATCTGCTTTTTTGTCGCTTTGTTGGTAAACAGGCGCTATGAATAGAACATTTATGTTAGTTTTATATTTCTTGCAGGAGTAGCTTTTGACTACAAGTCACCTGATGTTAAGTGATGTTGCAGTCGAAGGTGACGCCACGCTACGCTTGGATTCTAGAGTTAAGCTTTTAAGTGTGGCTGCCGGAACACACGATAGGTGCTTGACGATAGATTTTTTGCTAGCCAGTCAACTAGAAAAATACCTACAGCCGCTCTATTGTCACGATTTTTTCATTGACCAAAATCTCAAGCTCTGTAGGATTTGATCACAAAGCTAATGCCACTATCACTGAGCTATCATCTCATCAATTTAAAATTTTAAATGTAAAGTAACTGAGTAAACCCAAAGCTAATTAATTCATTTATGTAAGTAGGTATCATTAGTATTTGAAAATAGAAATTATAATATACCTATTCTCGAAATAAAAAACTTTTTTTGTTGGTATCGCACCTAACAACCTTTATACACACTCATTAAAGCCAAATGATCTCCAGCTAAAACTTTAGCGTTACTTCATATCCGTTTATCCCAACAAGTTATATCGGAACGTAGCGAGCTTGTTAACCCTAATTACCACTGGTTACAGAAACTTGAAGACTCACTTGTTTTCCATTGTTTGTAGGTTACATAACTTGCTCTGAGTTCGGGCTGACCGAACTAGAACTGCTAGAACTTCTGATGCCGACGAGCAACAGCGACGCAGTCATAACACTGAAGGAGGCCAACTTTAACTTTTCAACTCTATGTGTCGCCAAATATATGATGAGTGAGTGTGACTTTCTTGTTACGTTGTTTGACCTATTTCTAGCTCGTATATGCCAATCTTTTTTAAGCGTTGTTCCTTGTGTTGTCTAGAATATATTTGTCTTAGTATCTGTTTGTATTATGACATTAAATCTCTGATTAATTGAATTGGTATAGAATGATAGACCACAGTATGATTTGACGACTAATATGGCGCAATGGGCTAATAGCGAAGCGTGAGGTCGCGGGTTCAATTACCGCTACCGGATTGATATATTTTGTGCATTAAAAGAAGTGCAACTATTTGCTTTGTGTTTGGGTGTTATCGATCCCAAATCGGCATAGTATCTGATACCTAGATACAGGGAATCCTAGTTAAGGGTTAAGCTGGGTATGTATGTGATTGTGTGGGCGTTATACTTTATACCTTAAATTTTTATACGTTAAGAAGAAACTAATAATATGGACGGTAACATGCAAGGTAATTTAGAACGGGCCGCGCTGCAACACATTACTCCATCTCTTTCAAACATAAAATTAACGACAGAGATGTAAGATGCTTTGCGGTGCGGCCCGCCTGTTGTACCTAAAGGCTGCAATTCTATTTCAGAACCCCTAATATTAGAGAACGTTGTCTCTGGTCGAAGTACTTGGGGATGGAGGGCGGCGGGGGCGGGGGCGAGAGCGAGACGGAGATATGTAAGAGTGCAGAGCGCACTCAGAGATGCTCACTCAGACCTTGCTGCCTTGCACTTCGCCAACTTTCTCAATGACGGCGATGATACGGAGAACTCGGATGCTCAAGAGCTTGGTAAGATTTCTTACGTCACCAGATTTTTATGCTGAGCTGTCTTGACTTACCTAACAATTATAATCGTAGCAAAACCATTTTGGAGTACATTGGCGCGTGAATTTACCTGTACTTCGCACCCTCCCCGCACGTTCTTCTGAATACATATGCGGATGGATTGTCAGATATATTGTTAAAGTGTAAGCATTTTTGAGAGACATCGTGAAGAAACCGGCATGCCCAACAACTGCCACATTCAAGGGCACTGGGTCAGCGTGGTAGATTACAGCCCATACTCTCTCTCTGAGCGAAGGCCAGAGACCCAGCAGTGGGAACGTGAAAGGCTGATGATGATGATGATGATTTTTGAGAGAGGGAAAGAAAGTGAATGTGAACTGAACTACTTAAGAAAACAAAATAAACTAAATAGGCTAAAGAATCGACGGCAGGCAGTCATCAGCTCAGTGACTGCTAGACGATGTATGTGAATTGTACATATGTAGACGATGTTCTAAATTAGATGATGATGATGAATGATTTAAATGATGTATCGGTGTAAGAGAGATCAAACATGCGGGTGTAAAAAACAGCTCACTTTATCCTTACTACTTCTGTACAAAGTTTCAGAACGACAAATGGTTTGGCGCATTCGGAGTGCGTTACTTGTACCTATAAGGAATCAGAAACTCGTGTGTAGCATCCGTAAAAATCCTCTTACGTTTAAATCTTTTCGCCTCGCACCGTTAGAGCAGAAAACGGATTTCAACTACCTCCACATTTTATATTTTAGCGACTTACTCATACGTTTAAAAGTAAAAATGGGAACGGAGAAATTTTAACTTGGTTTTGGCAGAATTTATAGCCGTGTCTTTCAGAATACCGTGTCCGCTAGTCTGCTAAGCTACCGTAAGCTATAGTAAATTGTGCTCGTTTTATGGCCAGTTTCAATAACCCATCTATGACATTATTTATATGGAGCTTGTGTCAAATTTCTATCTCGAGTAGGGCAAACCGTGGAAAGATAGGTTATTGGTAACGCCCGTCAGTAATTTTCTCGTTCCTAGACTTTTTAAGCACATGTTCTCGTTTGTTCGGAACAAAGTCCCACAGAATTTGATTAAGTGTGGATGAGCTTTTTACTGTGACGAGATTTAAAATTCAAAATTTATTTATGGTTTCCTCACAACAACTAGAAAAACTACACAAGGTAGGTAATTATTAATTTAAAATTGACAATTTGATATCAAACTCTAGGAGGAGCTGGTGCCTGAAATAGGTTAAGAAAAACCTTTCAGGTCATCAGGTCAGGCCTTGTGGGCTAAAAATCACTTTGGCTTACATTAGATGGTACATAATTAAATTTACGACGTAGAATGGAAAAGACAAACATTTTTGAAAATAGAAATAAGAAGAAACAATAAAACGAAATATTAAACACTTGAGATGTTCATACAGCTTCCTTTTTAACCGACTACGAAAGAAGGAGGCTTATGTTTTTCGAGTGTATGTATGTAATACGTAGGTATGTAGGTATATTTCTTTGGCACCGCCTGTAGCCTAAATGGTTTGACGGTTTTTAACATATGAGGTGTCATTAGATTCGTTTTTATTGTGGAAGTTACATAGGGTTCTTTATTTTGGGGGATGTTTTGTTCCTTTTGTAATGTATAACCTTGTTTCCTAGGTTGTGCACCAGATGACGACGACGCTCTCTTAGATTCTACTCCATTCCATTCTGCAAGTAGAACCGCTGCTGCATTCACACAAAGACACGTGGAAGAGTCCTGGCTTCATCTTCTCCTGGCTGGAGACTTCTCTAAGTTAAAAGATCTCACAGTCTGCAACTTTGACTTCTTGCTGGCCGCTGTAAGTATTTGCTGGACGTATTTTTCTTTATACGCTTCTGTCTTTACAACACATTGAAAAGTTCAATAGGCTAGGACTCTCAACTTTTTGTTTCATTTTCAGCTGTATAAACTCTTTTGTATTCTAAAACTGTGTCAGGCTTTTAGTTGCTGATGTGAATTTTTAAAACTCAAATGCTTTCCGTAATGTTTATCACCTCGTTTTTATCATTTTTTGCACTGATTTGCAGATTATAGGTGCAGATTTTAGCTGACAGTTAACTGACGCCCTTTTTATCTAGCCGCAGTGGATTTTATCGTTAATTTATTCTCGAACATATAATTGTTGGTTTAACTCACGTGAAGTTCCCACTGGAACTGTGCATTTGCCATGACAAAAAGTAGTCTATGTCACTTTCCGGCCCAGAAACTTTATCTCGATGAAAAAATCTTATCAATTCGTTGCTCAGTTAGACAAACGAAGAACTATCAAAGACACATCCAAGTGTAAGGATAAGGATAGTGACTTAGTGACACAATTACCGTTCATTACCGACCCCTATCCCAGCAGTTGAACAACTCACGTTAAAGGCACCCCTAACTTTGTGACCGCTTTATACATAATCGTACCTGTTAGAACGTTCAATGGACGCCTAAACTCCTGAGTGTGACGGAGTAAAGCTATTAGTGAGAACAAAACCCCAGCCATTAATCTCGTTTCGAATAAATCGGAAAGTTTAATCTTTCTCTTAAATTTACCAAACAAACTGAACAGGCTTGTGTGAAAGTTGGCTTAACGATTATTATCTTATGATATGGAACACAGACTTCCTTTGGTACAGCCAAAGTTGAAATATTCCTTGTAAACAAAAGCCTGGAAGTATTATCTATCTGTGTTACAAAGCTCGCATTATCTTATTATTTTACAAATGAGAACAATATGGAGTGTAATTTTATTGATACATGACTCCATTTGTACTGATTTCATACTTGACTAGTCTTCGAAGAAACACTCTGAGAATATATAATTCCATAATGTAAAATCCGTTCAGTACTTTTTGCGTGAAAGAGTTACAAACATCCATTCATCCTCACAAACTTTCACATTTATATATTTTTAATATTATAATTTTAAATGTTTCTTTAACAGGTGCAAACAGTAACCATATCCTACCTCCGATGCATCCTGGAACACGTGCGATGCTACATCCTAGACCGCGACGTGGAACTGGTGTATGGAGCAGTGAGGAAAGCTAGCGATATCCTCACTAGAGATCCTATGCAGTTGGGGGCTCAGGTATCTATGTCGATACATAAATTAACTTTTTATTTTCTTTTAATGTAAAATAGGCGTGCGTTTAAACTGTCTTACCTGATGAAAAGCGATGATATTCATTCTGGTTATTAAGAAACCCAGGTTGTACCTATCCCCTAAGAAATCTCGAATCAAATCAATCAAAGATCTCTTTCTGAAACGATGGTTTGTAAATTCCTATAATGGACTTTAATTTCGACTTCTTATATCTCTTTGTAAACAAAAAAAAAATATTCATACGAAATCTTCGAGTCTTTATTAAACCGTTTCCAAAAACTGCGTTCGAAAATCCATTACCTCTCTCGAAACCGTGCATGATTAATGAATAACATAGCCTCGACATTTGAGTAGCAGACCTTTTGCCTTGCTTCTTAACTTGCTAATAATTCATGTATACTTCCAAATACCGAAATCAGGACATCCGTTAAACTTATTTTATTAGAGTTCGCTTGTTCAATGTCTATCATTTTAAGCTGCCGACGTCAGCAGAACATAAACCCTTTAACGAGTTTCGATAAACCTATGTGCGGGCCAACTTCGAAATTTACTATGCTAGCTTATACGATTATACGGGCGTATCAAAATACGTTTAATTTCAGAGGTGTTGATTAACAAAGTTTGAGAAGTTTTGCGCATTTAACGGTCGCTTTTGACGCTAATGATTAATTTAACGCCCATAAATCAACTATAAACCTAATAGGTGTTTATTTCATCAACCTATTTTTAAATTGAATATTTTTCACTATGAATTGAACAAAGAATAAATAGACAGTACTTCATTGAGCTTTTCAAGGCGAGTTTTTATAAGTTTTATGCCCAATGAAATGAACCCTGCAGCACATTACTTTCTGCTTCTTTCCTTATTTCTGTGACGATATGGTCGAAGGTGGCGTAACGCTACATCTGGATTGGGAACTGGCTCTCAAGTAAAATTCAAATGATGATTTAAATGGAGACTTGTTATCAATTTAACCAATATTTCTTTCGTCCAATCAGATAATTGCATGGCTGCGGCCAGCTGTGGCGCGACGCGGCGTGCTCGCTACTTTGGTCACAGCGGCAATGGCGTGGTGCGACGGATATGACAAACCTCTGCTCGTGCCGCTTAATGGATGGTAAGTCATTTAAAGTAGGTACGTACTGAATTTCCTGGCGAAACTAAAATTATTCTGTTTCGTTTTTTGAAGTAGTTCGTTTGCGACTGAGCTAACGGCATGTCCAAAACTACAATATTCGAGGGCATACAACATTACCAACCTGCACTGGGTCAGCGACTCAGCTTGGTAGAAAATGGCCCATAGTCTTCCTTTCTATCTCTCTCTCTCTTTTTTTAGTTAAATAACGCCGACGCAATCACATACATAGTTCTGACCCTTAACTAGGGATTTCCCGTATCTAGGATATCAGATACTACGCGGATTGAGGATCCACAACACCCAGACACAGAGCAAATACTTGCGCTATTTTTTCCAATGCACAAATATTTGTCCTGTAGCGGGAATCGAACCCGCGACCTCACGCTTCGAAGTCGGCTGTTCGCCCATTGCGCTACATCGGTCGTCAAATAGAAGCTATCTCCAATCCAAGTTTCATTCATA
Source organism: Opisthograptis luteolata (assembly GCA_931315375.2). Taxonomy (NCBI): domain Eukaryota; kingdom Metazoa; phylum Arthropoda; class Insecta; order Lepidoptera; family Geometridae; genus Opisthograptis; species Opisthograptis luteolata. Next base: position 4,014,737 of record OV928038.1, on the reverse strand, counting down.
TTCGTTGAGCCGTTACAGCGTGAAGAAGTAACGTGGACAGCCACTCACAAACTTTCGCATTTACCTATAATATTAGTGTGATGTCCGAAGACAGAGGTCTTCAACCAGTGCGTCCTACCCGTTATGATATACGGAGCCGAGTCATGGACACTCACGGCACGACTAGTCCACCGATTTAGGTCGCTCAGCGAGCTATGGAAAGGGCTATGCTTGGGGTTTCTCTGAGGGATCGAATCAGAAATGCGGTGATCCATCAGAGAACTAGAGTCACTGACATAGCTCACAGAATTAGCAAGCTGAAGTGGCAGTGGGCTGGTCATATAAGCCGCAGAACCGACAACCGTTGGGGTAGACGTGTTCTTGAGTGGAGACCGCGGCTTGGCAAACGTAGTGTTGGACGCCCTGCGACAAGGTGGAGCGACGACTTGCGCCGAGTGACTGGCAGGGGTTGGATGAGAAAAGCCGAAGGCCGGGCTCAGTGGCGTATCATGGGAGAGGCCTATGTCCAGCAGTGAACTGATACAAGCTGATGATGATGATGATGATTAGTGTGATTTGTAGTAAGTACCTACTATACAGAAAACTTAACACTTTCATGGGTATAAAATAAAATGTGTACAGGTGCGATTAATGTTCAGTGACTTGTCTTGTTCAGCGTAATGTAAATGTGCAGCAGACGGGAGAAAATGTTAACGGAAGCAAAACTCACTCGTGTGTAAGTGAATCTTTCACGATCCGAGTAAACTATTTTAAACATCTGCGAATGAAGACGCTCTGATATATATGCAAGTTTTATTAGCGAATTAGCTCTCAAGTGGGGCTGCTGGAACACACCGATAGGTGCTTGGCGACAGATCTTAACAAGAGTGTGGTAGCTAGCCCCGCGAGTACTTGAAAATGCCCTACCAGTCCTACCACCAAGCTATGGTTTCATCACGATGTTTTCCTTCGTTAGTTGTACACATACACCACACAATACAAAATTAACCAACTGCCACAAAAACGCGCCAATTAATTTTAAGCACGTGTAGGAAAGGGCAGAAGGTCAATACGGCTAATTCCACCGTACTATATTATTCAATTAGAAAAACGCCCTTAGTGGGGTACTTTTGTGGATTGGCTCGCCGTACAGCACCTGGTGGGGCGAAACGGGGAAATAAAAACTTATAGCGGTGTTTTTCTCGTAGTTCGTACGAAATAACATTGTATTGCCACTCTTTGTTACAAAAAAAGAGGTTCTTAGTTATGAAATACAGTCAGTGACAAAAGTAGCAGAACAAACTCCTATTTCCAAATTTGGTTTAGATCAGTAATGTTTGAGGGTTGTAACTTACAACGTAGCGTTTGACCACAACACAACTCTGCCGGTTATTAGTGATGATGCGGTCAAAAGTTGGTATTTAAGATGAAAAAGTTAATCGGTTTTTTTTAATTGTTTAGCGTCTTTTGTCGTTGACCGTACAGTCATCAACAAAAGTAGCTGAACAAAATCAAATTTTCTGATCACCTTCGCCTTAAACACCGACCTTTGACATCATCATCGCACAACATTTAGTGTGGTGTGTTGGTCAAATGCTACCTAATAAGTTGCATAAAAAACCCAAACATTACAGATCTAAAGCACATTAGAATTAGGTTTTGAAACGGGATAATTACCTACCATGTATTTTTTGTTTGAGTTCTCGAAATTTCGGCACTGCGCCATGATCACGAGAATACTAAGACCCGTTTTCTAGAAGAAGACCGTCGGCTCAAGCGTTGATAAGTTCTTGAGCACAGATTTGACGCTGTCAGTTCATATAAATATGTCACTTAATCACTACACAAGCATTGATCTATACTTGAGCGTCATTCTGGAATACGGGCCTAAAAGTTTCTGCGGGTTGGATTTTAATGTTATTGACCATGGTAATGTAACAGTAGATCTAAAGCAAATTTGAAAATTCTAGTTTGATCAGCCATTTATGTCGCTGACTGTACAACTGAGCGGCTATGGTTGACAGGGTGCTATTATATATTAAGGCTTCTTGTTTATTTCCCAGAAAGGCTTTTCTTTATTGCAATACCTACATATCTGAGAGTTTTTGGAATATAAAACAGTTCTGAATTGTCGTTTTATGGTGTATTTGTGTGAGATATAATAATATAGATGGTATTAATAAAAACTTTCGGTGAAGGAAAACATCGTCATAAAACCGTGCTTGGTGGTAGGACATTTTCTAGTGCTTGCCTAGACCTAGACCCTCAAGTTAAGACTATGTTGCCCAGCACCTATCGATGTGAGATATTACAGAATCTTATATATTTCAGTTTATGATTTATTTATTTTTTGCCGATGGATGCAAATGGCTAATCGCCGTTCATGGTGGCGTTCATGGGGGGCCTATGTTCAGCAGTGGATTTCTTCCAGCTGATGATGATGATTTTTTTTTATACTTACTTACTGTTTGATTAATGAACATCTGCTCATCAGATCTCATTTGCATTCAAATAACAGTACTAGCGCTAAGGACAAAGACGTGAATACAACTTTTAAATTCATTCAAATTACGTGCTAATTAACGGCAAATTGGCTTGTTTATCTATTCCGTTAAGTTACCGCCTTTCGGCAACTTCTTAACTGATTAAGGAGTGGCGTAAGCGCGTTATCTCTAATGAGATTCACAAAATAAGATCTAATTAATATTCTATTACCTACTGCTGAGAATAAGTTTGATCAGAAAGGTTAGTGAAGGTACTTAGCCAATTAGCAGTGGATATATCTAGGTCTAACGAAACGATCGTCGTATGTTCCCTGGACATCGATTTTGATACATCTATATATTAGTTAACAAAAATACAATTTACTAAAACAAATCATATCAAAAAATGTTTATTTAGTAGTTTACAACTTGTGATCACTGTAAATCGTCAAACTAAAAACTAGCTGCGTTTATTCCAACCTCCTTACGCCGGCAAAAGAAACCCTTGGTAGGTAATTTTATGGGCGCGATCACATGTATTTGTTGATTGTTACCACGTATCACCGTAACTATTGAACTGGTTTTGATGAAAAGTGGAGTGGAGATAGCTTATACCTTGGATTAACACAGACTTTTTATCCCGTAGAAGGTTCCTGCGGGATAACGGGATGACGCGGGTGAAACCGCTGGACGCAACTAGTACTCGTATTGCCATAAGCTATTTGATATGTTATGAAAAACTTTGCTGAAAATTAGCCATAGGTACCTGTTTTTCACCAACACTTCGTATCACGACGCTGTAGCCGAGTTTGTAGTGTCCCTGCCTACGAAGCTAGCGGTCCCGGGTTCGAATCCCGGTAAGGGCAAATATATGTGTGATGAGCACGAATATTTGTACCTGAGTCTTGACTATTTCTATCTATATAAGTATTTATTTCTCTATATAAGTATGTATATCGTTGTACCCATAACACAAGTTTCGAGCTTAATTTGGGGCTATGTCAATTTGTGTGCAATTGTCCCCGATATTTAATTATTTATTTATTTATTTATCCTTCGTATTTCCACCAGGCTTCAGCCTCCAATAGCGTCGACTGTCCGCGTCGTCTCAGTGGCGGGGTCACCTCAGAGCTCTGGAGTAAACCTCTTGCAACTAGCGCCTTCAGGACAGCATTTGGTGTTGGCTCCGAAAATGGGAGACCCACAGCTTTGGCACGTGATGTCCAATTCTAAGGTCCACACGTTCAAAGGTCAGTTTAAAAAATAACATAAAGGTAAATAGATACTTGCTTTGAGTACTACCAGGCTTGGAACACAATACGGTTGAAGTAAATTAATAAGGTAGGTTAGGCTAGATGGAGCGACGATATACGCAAAATGGCTGGCATGAGAGAGAGATGAGAGACGCCGAAGGTCGGGCTCATTGGCGTACTTTAAGAGAAGCATATACTGTGGACTGAAACAGGCTGATTATGATGATGACTAAACTAACACTTTACTATAATATTATTACCTTAAAAAAAACAAAAGAAATAAAACTTCCTTACTTAGTAAGAATAGAGATTAGTAACTCATTGTTAAATCTCTTAAATCTACGATTCTATTGGCCGGTTTCAGACAGTTGATCCACGTGCGTGCTTAATGATTATTTCAATAATAAAATGAATGAATTCCTTCCCACACACATCTTCCTCTCGCGTAGCACTACGGCATAGCATTAACGTCTAAGCGTAGCTGATAACGTCATAGCGTAGCACGACGTAAGGTTTCACCTGTAGGTATCTTCCAGTATTTCCTAAAGTTCTTTCTCCAAATTGATATCTATGAATGCACTACGAAGCTTACAGCTGCTACGTAAAATGAACAAAAGTTAGCCATAGAGAAATGAAGACCAATGAAAACTCCTCGCTTATTTAAAGTTTATCTGCAAAAGTAGAGGCAGGTGCGACGGAAAATATGAACGGGTGCTACTTGTGGGGTCTGGTCTGCCTTGGTTGTGATCCCGCAACTCATTAATATTCATGTTCCCATATCCCAATGTGTACAACCAAACAAGAGAAATCTTATTAGTAAAGCTAATTAAAAAATATCGGACAATTAGATGACAAAAAAAAGCTTGGGATTTTAGTGAACTTGCTCCAATTCAATCAATTAGTAATAAGAATAAAATTGTCAATGTGATCGCGCCAAAAAAATTACCTGCCGGGCGTTTCTTGCCTGTTCTTTTGCCGGCGTAAAGAGGTTGGAACTGGCGTAGCTAGTTTTAAGTTTGACATTTTAAAGTGATCACAATGTATCCTATTGAATAAAGAAAAATTGACTTTGACATTTTAAATACGGCTGAATGCTGGAACGCAATCAAGTGAAATATAATATCTAGGCCATTTACACAACCCCAATTACAATAGCTGAAATGTAAAACTTTAATAACTCAATACTTTCAAACATTTACAAGCTTTGAACATCGGTTAAAACACTTAACTCACTATTAATTATAAGTTCCCTCATTAAAGTTAATATTAAATCCGTGCTGCTATTACTTAGCGGGTTTCTGTGTATTTGAGTCCGCAAAAAGGTCACCCTTCCCAAACCCGGCAGGGTGAGTCAACAAAACATTAACAAAGCAAGGGTTACATTCTGAGCACGTCATAACACGCTAATTGTTTAGGTGCGTACATGTGGCACGGACGTACATGCAGATTTTACTAATTACCTATACAGCCTGCTATGTAGTAGGGGAGCCCATGATGCTGAATGTGGATTTACTCGAGCGTCGCGGAAAACTATTAGATTTGGTAGATTAGATGTTAAGAAGTGACCTGCCGCGCGTTTTCGCCTGCTAAAAGTTGATGTTTCTCCATACAAACATGAATATCCCATTTGACCCTCTTTTCGTGAGTATTTTCTCACAAACGTCCCAAACTAAAACCTCGTCTTCTTCTTTCCCTATCTAACCCCGATGGCTCAACCCAAAATGTGTCTTGGCCTCCGAAACGAGAGAGCGCCACTCCTTCCTATCCTAAGCGATTTCAGCCCAGTTCAGAGTTCAGTTTTCGGCCGAAATTAATAATCGATCCTGATCCGTTATTCGCGGTTTTGGATCGATATGTCAAGTCATAATATGTCATTTTAGTAGTAATGTGTCAAACACTAGTACTAAAATGACATATTATGACATGACATATCGATCCAAAACCGCGGATAACGGATAGGATCGATTATTAATTTCAGGCAATAAAGTTCTTCTTGCCTTGTCCCATGTATTTAAGGTTGGCGTAAAGCCTGATAATAATGTATGTAAAGTATGTCAACGTAATAGTGCAGTAATAATATGAGGTATCAAGGTTTGTGCATAGGACCTTACATTATTGTTCGTATTAAATTTAAATTAGGATTAAGATGTGTTCGTCTGTAATAGGTTGTGCATTTAGCATTATTTCGTTTCGTATGACTTTTTAATTAAATAAGATATAATGTAAAAATTGTAGATAAACCGAATAAATAAAATAAAAAATGTTTCGTCAGTAAAAACAATATACACAATTACTTTTCGTTAGTTTTTGCAAAAATACCTTTTCTTTCTGAAACAACACCGCAAAAGCCTACTTTACCTAATAACGAAATTACCTCAGCGTCTAAGGAATACCAAACGTAGTATCTACGTTTCTAGTTACGTAGTCTTTACGTTGTAACGTATAATGTTTATCTTCATTTGGGATGTCACGTAAATATAATTAACGTTATTACGTCGTACCGCTACGTTCACCTTTATCATAGCGTTTTCGCCTTTTTGCTTTCTTGGTTCTTGGCATTTAATATTGTCAACAGTATAATGGCGTGAATAAATTAAATAAATAGACAAAAAAAATCCTACAGTACAGTAAACATTGTCTAAACGAGGCGCACAACAATGGACAAGAATTGATTTGACATGTAACTTATTTCTGGAGTACGTCTAATTCAGAATTTATTTAATTTATATATTTAATAATCAGTACGGATAAACCACTTACACTAATTATAATAATATGTCAAAACAAAAAATATCTAGGTCAAATAATTATCAGAGTCACAATCAAATTAAATTAGATAAAATACAATAGAATAGAATAGAAACATTAATAGAATAGAAAACAATGGAAAAATAGAACAATTGTAGCATAAAGATTATTTACATATAAAGACACCACTATCACGCATTCGCCTCGTAGTACTTCAAGCATTCTGACAAAATTACATTCCATTCATCAGCAAACATATCACAATCAGGGTTGGCGTCCAGGACGGCATTCCGTGCAGTGTTAATAATACATATTAATTAGTTGGTTCATAATCGATTATTGGTATTAGTAAATGTCTCAATTCTGACAATCTTTAATGATCGTCCATCGCTTCACCAGACTTTGGGAAAGTAATAGTGACTTCATCAGAATATTTTATTTGATAGTAAATTGTATACCTACTTGTCTGTGTGCAGGTCACTCCGGCAAAATCTTGTGTATGTGTGTGACCCGCGAGTCACAATACCTACTCACCGGCTCCGAAGATACCACCGTCGTTGTGTGGGACTTACACACTTTGGCTATCAAGACTAAGATATTGTAAGTTTTTATTTTATATAATTTTAGTACCAAGAAACCGTATTGTTGATGTGAGTTGTAAGTTTCCTTGAGAAGTAGGGTAATAGTCTCATCCAGGTACATTTGACCCGTTCGATTTTATAACGATCTCTACAAAAGTTAATGACGAATTATTTCATTTGCTCCTTCATCATCTGAGTAAATCATCTTCTACGATATGCTTACCCAGCGTAGATACTACCGTGTTTTTTGTTGTCCTTGTGAGGCAGAGTAACGTTCGAGTATTCTCATGTAAAAACAATTGACCCGTTCGATTTTAAATCAATGAATTGACTTACCTTTTTAAACTAATTAAGTCGACACTATCTCAGTGTCGACTTATTTAGTTTTATCTTTCTTCCTCTGAATAAGATCATCCTCTCCAATAAAATTGCCATTCGTTGTTACTACCATTAAGAATGGTTCAAGTGTTACCATCACAGTACATTTGACCCGTTCGATTTTACATTTTTGAATAGATCAAAATAGAATAATTTCGTTTTAACCTTTGTAGTATTGAGTTTTTCCTACGTAGTGGCGTGTGTGTGGTTCCTTATACTTATTTACCTCCACAGAGAACATATAGCCCCAGTGCTGTGCGTGGCAGCAATCGTCAACCGCTCGCTAGTCATAAGCGGCGGTGAAGACTCGGCGGTCATCGTCACGTCTCTAGTTGATGGCGCTTTGGTGAGTACACTCGACTGTTTGAAAGTTTGTTTATTTACGTAGCCTTTACTTCTAGATATTAAAATTCGCCGCAGTTCACTGCAAATAAATGGTTTTGAACGATGCGATACACCAAAGGAAGGAGGACAGTTGAGAAGAGATGTATGGTTTTTGAACAGATGAGTGTGCAAGTAGGATAGATGGATAAGAGAGAGAGAGGGAAGTAGAGATACCTTTTTATAGCTAAAGTCCTGAATTCTTAATATTCATTTACCTACAGCTTTTTGTACCGAATCCAAAATAAAGTAGGTATCCGATGGATGATGCAAAAGGAACTTGAGACTACTTGAAGTCCAGAAATCCAGTTCTTTTATAGCTTGCTAAGGATTGATATAATTGATCAATCCAAACTGACTTATAGCACCTATCAGTGTTCCAATAGATATGAGATATCTTGGACAAACTTATTTCAAATCTACCTTCAAATAAATACATAAATCTAAAATTTCTGTAGATAACAAAAATCGACCACCACCGCGGGCCTGTCACGGGGGTAAAAGTTATCCAAGATGGCGAAATCGTGGTCACATGTTCTCAAGACGGGACCGTGTGCACGTGGAACGTGGAAAACTTTACTTTGCTGAGCACCGTCGCTATTGGAGTACCGGTGAGTACACATAGTAGGATATAAATAGAACTTATTCTGAAGTTGTTAAAGTTCAGTGTTGCTTGGACTTCTTGCGAACTTTTGTTGAAATTAGAAAGATCTCATTTCATATTTTATTCTTCTCGTTATTATTTTATTAGACAATGTATGTTCTTACACAGTTAACTTTCTTAACACTAAACAGTCTACTAAAACACAGACCCTATTAGGGCGTAGCAAAAGAGAAAAAAAAAAACATGAAATTTAGATAAATTTTTAGAGTTCAAGATTTTAATCAATTATTATTTACTACCATCAAAGGGATTGTAAGTTACCAACATATTTTTTATTGCAGTGAACTAATTTAATTTTGAAATGTTTAGGTATCATAAACTGCTTCATGCTGTTAGACTAATTAGTTATGTACTCGTACAGACGTACATGTAGATGAAAAATAATAATTTGTATGCGGTGTTTTAAGAATTTGTCACATATCGGTATGTTCCGGCAGCCTCACTTCAGTACCGGTTCCCAATTCACCTTAGCTACTATAGGAACTAAAAAATGTGTATTAAATTTTGCTATCGTAGGATAAGAGTGGGTAGGTGCCTAGTCTTGAAATATTTCTATAGCCTTGCTTCAGACCCAAATTTCATATGATAAAAAGTGATGTTACGGTCAAAGGAATAAATTTTCTCCATTCAACAGGTAAATGCCATGGAAATAACTGATGACAACGTATTTCTGATCACTCTCCAAACTGAAAATGAGCTTCACGTACGCACTTTTATTACTGGAACGCATTTACACGTCCTGAGGAGGCATAAAGGGAAGGTTAGTACTAAGTAGTGACCGCAACATTCAAGGGCCTGCGACATCTACCAACCCGCACTGGGCTAGTGCGTGATACATTACCGCCCATACTCTCTCTCTGAGAGAACGCTGTAGTCCCTACCCAGCAGGGGGAACGTAATAGGGTGGTGATGACGATGAAGTAGTGACCTTATACATAACTAGCTGAGTCAGCGGTTTCTCTCGTTTGGACTACAGTTTGTCGCGATAAAAAGTATCCAATGTGGAGACAGGTTCAAACTATCTTTGTATGAATTTTCACAAAAATTGGCTTAGAGTTTTAGGTAACAAAGAAACAGACAGAACGAACAGACTTTCATTAAAATTTGGCCCATTTGGATTGTCTTTCAACAAAAAGATTTTCAATAGAAATACGTGGAACCTGGAACAGAACTCGTTTGGTACGGCATTGTAATTAAAGTCAACGAAAGTCACTTTCCCAATGAAAATAAACAATTTGATCAATCCCGTACATAGTCAACAAACTCCGTGTTCACGCAACAAAAGGCGCGCCTTATTCCAGTGGAAACCAAAACAAAATATTACCACGTTTAATTAACTTGACAACAAACAAGCGAACCTTTTGTTTTTCGTAATCAATCTACAGAGAAAACCCTTTGTGCGGTCGCACCGGGAAAATAATAGTAATAATTGGGAAACAGATTTATTATCTACCTATTAAAGGATATTAAAGTTATGGTTAACTTGAGAAACGAATTTATGCAAATATAAAATTAATCATATTGTCTTTTGGTTCAAACGACGATACCTTTTTGGTAGTAGATCAACATATAAAAAGGTGTAGGACGCCCTGCGACAAGATGGAGCGACGACTTGTGCCGAGTGGCTGGCAGTAGTTGGATGACAAGAGCCGAAGACCTGCCCTCAGTGATGTATCATGGGAGGGGCCTGTGCCCAGCAGTGGACTGATACAGGCTGATGTTGATAAACGTCAACTTACGAGTTACGACGCGTAGATTTGTGGCTTTGAATTGTGGAATCCAGTTATATGCTTAATCTTTAGGTGAAGGAAAAATCAATTCAATTTGAGCTCTATTATGCTTTTGACGACCGATGTCGCGCAATGGGCGGATAGCCGACTGTGAAGCGTGAGGTTGCGGGTTCGATTCCCGCTACAGGACAAATATTTGTGTATTGAAAAAAAAAGCGCAAGTATTTGTTCTGTGTCTGGGTGTTGTGGATCCCCGATCCTCGTAGTTTCTGATACCCTAGATACAGGGAAACCTAGTTAGGGGTCAGAGCCTATGTATGTGATTGTGCGGGCATTATTATTGTTATTATTATTTTGTCGGTTCCCTGTATCAGTCGTTATGTTATATCAGAGGCCGTTGGTTGGCCTTAAAACAACGTCAGCCTAACTCAAACGAAAGGAAAGGCGAAGAATAATGCGGTACTTTGAATTAACGTAGGCTGCTGCGTATTTTAGTCAAGATATCAAATTATTCTACCGCACGTACCCCAATATGCGTACGACGTGTCTGAACATATACCTACTGCTTATATCACATTATATTATATTTAAACAGTATTCTCATAAATATTGTTAACCCTTTTACATAAGTTAATATTACCTACACCACATCATCACTAACTTTTGGGCAAACGCTATCTTGTAATGTTAGTTGTATCGTTAATTTTGAAAGTAAAAATCTACATCGAGCAGGACTTGGAATACAATTCAATCGCAATCTACCAAAATACCAAGTAAGCTGCAATAATCTCTGCAGAATGATTTTAAAATATTTGCTCAATTTTCACGTCTTACGAGGCTTAGGGAAGAAATCTTAAATCGCAACTTTGTTTTAGTAAAACCATATGAAGATAGAAAAATGCTAACGCACTGACTTGGAACTTATAGATAAAATGAATGCACATATAAAGCATTCTTATTAATATCTATATAGCATATTTTCTAGAACTATCTTCCCATTGTGTTATAAAAACAATATCTCGCAGAAACCAAGAAAAAGGGAAAATTTTCATTAAGAAATCCCAGTATGTCCAGTACTTACTTTGTCTAGTTAGTTTGAACCAGAACAATACCTCTCCAATTCCTCGCCACCGCAAATCTTTGCTCTCGAATTTCATTTCATTCAATCTCTAATGGTATCACAAACATTTATCAAGTACAATTTAATAATTGGAAGAAAGTTTTCATTGCGAAATTGATATTTTAAAAATTAAAAGATTCAATAGCCTTTTAAAAAGATGCCACAGAAATAAAATAACCTGTTTTTTGTACTTTTGATAGGAGTAAAACTCTGAAACATCAGGAAAAAAATAAACTCTGATTTTCTCTGTTGATATAAATATCAGGGACACAGTCAGGCCTTTAAATTTTTTTATTTTCATAATAAATTTAAGCACAATATAATAAATCGTATAAATATGAGCTTATTTACATATAATCTTAGTGACATACTTTTAAGTTCCATTTGAATAGCAGATAGCCTTTCTGTAATCCGGGTTCAAAATTACGAAAATACCCGACGAAACCTCCCTCAGAGTGTCCTCTGTCAGAATTTATCCCGTATTCTAAAATTCAACAGCGTTTCATCTTATAAAAACATCAATCACCCAGGCAAAAGATAAACGGGTAAACTGCAAAGAGTCGGACAGCACTCTAAAAGGGCATAGACCATAAATAAGTATACGTTACAGACTTCCCGACCCACTCAGCTGGTAATTGAGGGGCACTAAATTGGTTAAGCTCTCACTTATTCCTTACAAGTGGAAATAGATTACTGGCGATTTCCGCTAAGTGCCTCGGAACCATCCTTTTCTTATTTCATTACGGGATACTCAAGACTGGGCGTAGCGGGAATCTATTCACAAAATTACGGCATACGAGCAACCCGCCCCGACTTTACACGGGTAAGGAAATAAAAATAATTGATAATTGATAATAAATAATTGGCTGCATAGCGTTCATGCAAATTATAGAAAAAAACACTTTCAGTATTTACCGAATTTTCCAAGTAACTTTGCAAATTTTAACTTTCCTCAAAACTTTAATCGGCATGTTCGTAACATGTAAATTAAATGATTCTGATTGTCTGGGATTTTTAATCAATTTAAAAAGAAATAATACAAGTAAAAACACTTATCTAAACCTTAAAATGTAAAATAAAACTACCTATCAAACTAAACAAACTACTTAATCTAATAAACCACTACCAGTTGGCAACGTTCCCAAAAAATAGCCAAATCAGTGCAGTTCTCAAATGATGCGCTTATACCAACAAACAACATTTCATTTTTATTTTAATAAATACAATAATACAGTACATAAACGTATCATGCATACATACAACTGGCTGTTTTGCTTTCTAAATAATATTATCAAACACACTGTTTACTTTGAAATAGGATACTCTGCCCATGAAATTTATGTTATAATATTCTAACGTGAAACGTTTTAACATGAGACGACCTTAAATTATACCCATCTCTAACTTTACGTCCCGTGTTATATTGCACTTTACGGCTTTAGTTACTTCTATTTGATGGTTAAAAACATTTTTATTAGATTGACATGACGTAAAAACTATAAAACTCCAATTGTGCTGCTAACTAAACTCATCGTTTAAATGACGACTTCTTTTATGATAAATCAATTTTGAAATAGTATTAAAACTAACAATCAAAACCATCTGTAAATATCCTAATCTATCCAAAATATTAACATAAAACAATAAACATCACGTACGAAATTACGCGCTACTTTCAATCGAACTTCTTGTTTACATCGCTCCCTAGACACATCGTCAACTAACAATGTTCGCGGACCATTAGTTACTTTGTAAACTTTATATTAATGCATTTTCGACCAAGATTAATGCGCGCTATACATCACGAAGTGTCAAAGTTCGAGGACAATTTTGCGATCCATACTCGTAAATGTATCGGGTGTAATAAATTATTTTTAGTTACCTACCTTGCTTGGGCCATAGAAGCTTCAGGAACGGAGACTAACTTTCCCGTGGGCGAAGCCTTAGGGCGGGTCACTAGTTATTAATATTTATGGAATTGGTTCCTGAATTATACCACAGAATGTTAGGTATACACCTAGTGAATAACATAGCGTATCGTAGCGCTCAGGTCCGGTCAGTTCTTACCAAATTTATTGCAAACACGCCAAGACACGAAATCAAAAAGACTCCGCACGGCTATCATTTGGATGGGTGACCGTTTCAACTGAGAAAGCTATTTTCAGGCATATAACCATGTCGGAGGCCTTCTGGTGTCATAAAAACTTCGACAATAGTGTTGGCCAGTAGCTCATACGAATGAAGAAGACTAAAGTACTACATATAAAGTTTCCCTTCACTTTTAGGTAAAATGTTTCTGCGTTGCTCATGACTCTTCAAGAATAGCGGTGGGCTGTTCAGACCAACGAATCTACCTGTACAGTCTACACAGCGCTCAACTTATGCGGACCTTGGCCGTTGCTCACGATTTGGCAGCATTGGCCGTTGCTGATAAAGACCACTTCTTACTGGCTTCTGGTGAGTACGAATTTTATTATTCTCTCTGAACTACTCTTTAAGACTCTTTTGCAGAATCCACCTGGGGATGTATCACAATATGGTCAGTTATTGAACCCCAGAGCTTCAATGTGCAAAAATTACCAACTACGGTGTTGCGGATTAAATAGCAATATTGCAGGGGAAATGACGAACGCTGTGCACTGCAGCGCAAGATTTTAAACTGTTAAAGTTTTTTCTGGTTGGCACTGAACTGCAATGTGCAAGAGTTTTGTTGCTCTGACATATGTGTATCTACGTAAAACTCTTTGTGACGCAACGTGACATCATCTACTTTCGTCGTCTCCAACATAGTCGTTCACGACAATCAATTAACAATGACCGGGCAGACAGAATAACCTATGGAGATTCATTATACCCTTTTCCCTAAGTGAGTGTGACGTCCGATCGTCCAATTAAGGGAACACTTCACGGGTCATCAATTTTCCAGGTGGCCACAGAGTAACCATCTATTCATTCCACACTGAAGACCACTTAACGAATTTCCGACCGACCAAACAAATGAAGCGTCGCCAGACTAAATCGAAAACCAACATCAGCATATTACAGGTAGGTAGTCATTGTTTTCTCTATTGCATGTTAATATCTCCCTTTGATTGCCTAATTTAGCTGAGGCTACGACGATAAGGAATTTTGTGATAGAGACTAGGAGACTTATATTTTAATACTTACGTTATTGCTAAGCTGATGAAGAATCTGAGATTACGCGCCGTTGATAGATATGAAATATTGCTTTTGGCGCCATTTTAATTTCTTTTGATACTTGTCTGAGCAAACTGACATAATTTGGTCTGTTAAATTTTATCTTATCACAAGTCTCCTGATGTTATGTGATGACATGGTTATCACATAACGTCAAAGGTGGTGCGACGCCTGGGTTGGGAATTGGCTCTCGAGTGGGGCTGCCAAAACACACTAGTGCTTTGCAACAGATTTTTTACTTGAACTTGGTATCTAGCCAGGCTAGCACTAGAAGAAAATGCCTTACCACCAATTCATCACGATGTTTTACCTCACTGAAAGCCAAAAATGATACATTTTTTTAAATAGGAATTTGCTATTTAAGTGCAGTGTAAACAAAAAATCTATTGGTTGACGTAGTGTCTAAATTACCTTGTCATAAACGGCGCAAGACGAACGCTGGTCAAACGACTTTTGCAGTCACTACATGCACTTATTTTAAGTATTTTTATGTAATTTGTTGCAAATAAATGATTGTTACTCTTATAAATGTAACACAAAAGCATTTTTTCAATTAAACAGGCGGAACAAAGCGAGTTGATCCCTATCAGCTGTCTAGAGGTATCTCGGGATGGACAACTAGCCGCCAGTGGCTGCGCCCGCGGCCTAGTTCGGGTCTGGCAACTGTCAACACACAGACTGCAGGCAACGCTCAACGGACACATGGGCCATGTCACTTGTGTCACGTTCTCGCCAAATAATCTCATTGTGCTGAGTGGATCTGAAGACAGGACCGTTGTGGTATGGCAGCTGGCTGACAACTCTTCGTCCTTGACTTATAAGGTGAGTTTTTTCATGTTGATAAGGTTTTTTTTCTTGATATCTTCTTATGATTAATGTATTTAACCAGTGTCAAGTGTTAGATGTATCAAATGTTGATATCGTTGATGATAAGATGATGTGACTTAAACTTTACACGTGCTTTTAGGAGCAACTAGAAACGTCACCTTCAACAACTGTATTTCAATTCCCTACACACGCACACAATGGTTAATAATCCACCAATATCACACATTATCACCCGATGAAATTTAAGTTTTGGAAATGAAAATAAAATGTCATATTGCTGACCTGTTTAATGTAAATAGGTTGAAGATAGCTTTGAGTTTTGAGTGTTAACGTGATCACATCATTTTGTACCCCACTAGACAAAAAGAAGGAACAGAGAGCAAGAGTGAACAGGTACTAAGTATGCGACTGTATGCGTGCTGCAGCGTCGACCGCATCATCTCTTGGGCGGGATGGCGGTCAAATGCATGCCTATTAGCAATACATTTTTATGTTGTCTTGGCCATCTTCAGGTGACAATGAACAGCATCCCTTTTACCTTTCCTATAGTTGGATCTCATTCTTTATTCTTCCACAATCAGGGTCACACGGCAGCCCTCCAGACGTTGCTAATGATGTCAGACGGCCGCCGAGCGATGTCTGGAGACAGATCCCGTAATGTCCACGTGTGGTTGGTAGACTCTGGGATCGTACTGCATTCGAACGCGGGGCCCACCGCCTGTATTGATGTCACGCTCAACATGAAGTATGCGGTAAGTACTTATAAGTGATACCTCATTGTTGATACCTACGTTATTAACTCATTGTGTTCCTCTCTATTGCAATAATTCGTGGTAATACGAATATGCGATCATGCAAATAGTACGTGTATATCAGTTGCAGTTGGACGATGATTCATTATGGTGTCATTTTCAAAATTATCAAAAAAAATGTTTATTTTTGGGTAAAGAAATAAAAATAACAAATCGCATTGCAGTCGCTATTTTTGTCACCTATATATTTTGTGAACTAGAAATATCAATCTATACGAAGTATTTCCAGGTGCCAAAAAAGGCTTTTCTACTACTTGAAATGATAAAATCGCAATGTTAGTGACGTCGATGTGAGACCCGTAAATCGTAAGCTCCTACAAGGAAAACATCGCGATGAAACCTTAGCTTAGTGATAGAGCATTTGCTAGTGTTCTCCTAGCGTCAAATTAAGAATCGGTCGCCAAGCAACTATCGGTGTGTTCCAGCAGTTCCACTTGAGAGTCAGTTTCTAGTCCATGCATAGCGTGGCAACTGATTCAAACGTTACCCCGTACGATAAAAACTTGGTTATAGGTGATGCCAAGCTACTCCTGAACTCAGCAAACTGATTCTAATCTCATTCACCTACCAGGTACTGTCAGATGGAGACAACTCCATCCGAATCTGGACGCTAGCCGGCGGCGATAGTGGCGAAGAGAAGCGTTCAATATCTCACGCGGAGAGGATTACCTGCTTTGCGCTCACTGCTGACTCCCAGCACGTTGTCACAGGTTCTATGGACATGTCACTGAAGGTCTGGAAGCTGGACGGAGGGAAACTCTCTCAGGTAACTTCTAACTTGGCAACTTACCGTGTTTCGCACTAACTGAGATAGCGCAACGACCCAAAGTGAGTCTTGGTCTCCGACAATAAAAGACGCCACTTCGGCCTGTCCTGCGACACCTCCTGCCAGTCCTCCGCCAGGAGCTCGCGCAAATCCTTCGACAGTTGGTCCCGGTTTTTTTTAATCTCTTACAAGGTGGCGTTTACACAAACACATACACACACTTATCACATCACTATTATAAATGTGTAAGTTTGTTACTTCATCAGCCTAAAATGGCTCAACAAATTTTAATGAAATTTGGGACGGATGTGATTATATGTTTATCCTGGAGCTATACTTTTTATCCCAGATAAATGTGGGATGACAGGAACATGACGGTATAACCGCAGGGGGCAGCTAGTCAGTAATAACAAAAATAACACCCACATAATCACAAATCAATGGTAGCGGAAATCGAACTCTGACAATAAAATTGGACACTAGCTCATACAAAACACGAAAACGTACAGGCAAGTAAATAAAGGCTCGAAAGTTTGTGTTTGACTACCTGATGCTAAGTGACAATGCGCCTAAAGATGGTGCAGGCCTGCTTAGGAGATACCTATTACACTCACGGCTTGATGACTACCAGTGAGTGATTAAGACACAAAGACCCTGGCTAAAAGTTCCGTTCCTTAGCGGCCGTAATTGAAACTAGAAGACGACGAGAAATTGACGATTGAAGTTACTTTCAAAACCTACGCGAACAGATCAAGTACTGGTTAGTATAGATTGGTTTGAAATAAACAACTGCAAACTGCCAACTATTTCTATTTACATACTTCCAGCAAAACTCTACCACAGAACTGAATAAAATAAAATACTATTTCCAGTAAAATTTTACCGTATTTATTCAATGCACTTGGAAAAAGTTTCATTTAGAGGCAATATCGCGATTGCATCTCTTTGCAACTCGTTATATTATTTACTTTCACTCAGTTGCAGCGTTACATTTAGATTTTTTCTTTTCGTTGCAAAATTGTTCCTTTACTTTCTTCAACATTTTTTTCTGCCAATTAGACTACTAGCTGTGCCCTGCAGCTTTACCCGTGTGGACTGCAGTTTATCGCGATAAAAAGTATTCCATGTCTTTCTCCAAAGCTCAAACTATCTGCGTACTAAATTTCGTAAAGATCGGTTCAGCGGTTTAGGTGTGAATAGTCCCATACTTTTTGCACCTAAACTCCGTTCTTTTGGTATTTTTTACCAGGTATTAGTCGGTCATTCCGACATCGTGACTTGCGTCGCCGTCTCAATCACTAACAAGACCCAAGTGGTGTCTGGGTCCTGGGACTGCAACCTGATCGTCTGGGACATCAACACTGGCTCGGACCTGCACCTCCTATCGGGACATCTGGGGAAGGTCACCTGCGTAAAGGTCACAGGCGATGGGACCATTGCAGTTTCTGGTAAGTTTTTAGTCTGCTCTTTCACATCCCTAGAACTAACAAAATCACGAGTCAAATTGTCTGGAACAGTATAATTTGTTCCTAGTAATAAATATCCTTGCTTAAAATCGTGGTTTGAAAGTAAACGTCTTGTATAAGTTTAACATGCAAAAGTTCGAAAGAGACGCGGAACTTTGAAAGTTTAAGCGAAGTTTCAGTTGAGTTTTTTCAATTAACAACACACGGGGTGAATTTTCAAAAATCTTTTATAAGTGAGCTCTTATAGTGAACCGAGTGAAAACTTGTGCAAAACTTCTTGCTTCTTGACTCCAATGCCATAAGCTACTTTTTCAGTTTTTGGCTAGGCCCTAAGTTTATTTTAGTTATTAGTTTAGGTTTTAGTTTATTATTATTATTTTTTTATTTCATTGTTAATTATTTTTAGTTTGAAGTAATAAACATTTCTTACTGCAGTTTATTCTTAGTTCTGACACAACAACAAATTGATAGGAAATGTATGTATTATTAATTGTTTATCATAAACCTTAATTTGACCTATTGGAGATCTTAAAAAGTTTAGCTAGGAGTTCAAGGAAAGTTCAAAAAAAACAGAGCGCCGCTGTCTGAAGTCAGAAACTTCGAACATTGGAAAGATGTTATCTCGACACTCGAACACGAAACAAATCATTGTGTAGGATTTCATTAGAGTAACTTTAGTTTATTTATACATGATTCATTTGGCTTAGGTGCCGAAGACAAGACGCTAATCATCTGGGAGACCAAGCGTGGTCTGGCGCTGACGTCACTGGCTATACATGTGCCTCTAATCGGATTGCAGATTACTAGCGAGGGTGCTCGCATTGTGATTCATCTTTTAGACAGGGGTAAGATTAATTCTTATTAGGAATGATTAGTGCATTGTATTTTTAATTCCTGTGTGGCACTGCACTAGGTGGGCCCCACACTGGGTGGACGAAATAGTTACGAGTCGCTGGGACGATGGGTGCATATGGGTAATAGTCATTCATGGTGGCGTTCAATGGGGAAGGCCTGTTCAGCAGTGGACTTCTTCCGGCTGATGATGATGATTATGATGATGATTGCATTGCTCCAAAACCTATGTATGATAGGTCATCTAATAAAATCAATACAATGAAAATTAATCGGAAGTGCGTCCACGTAACAACGCCTAACAGATTCTTTTAAATATATTCATCTGGTGTCAACAGGTTGCCTTCCAATAATCTGCTTGCATAATACGCCCGCGACTTACGTCAAGATCCCCACATACACTGCGCCCACTAAAGATGCTGACCGTGAGTCTTTCTCCAACTGTACTTAATAAATATTTTTTTTCATTTTAGTTGTAAGCGTCAGATTAAAAAGTCTGCTCTTAATGATCTGGTACATGTCAGTTATCTAAAGTTGGCACGTTCAAAGTACTCATAACAGCGCAATATCATTACACAGTAAAAACAAAACAATAACGTACTCTGTCCTGCTCATAACCTCATGCTAGAGAGAGAAAGCATGATGCATATTATGTGACGTAATGCCATACGAAGAATAATGAGTAAATGTGTTGTGGTGTCAGCAGCGTGCTAGCTTTGAATAACTGTGTCAGCTGCGTGTCAGCTTCAGATAACCAACCTATATGCCAACGTATATTTATATCGATCACATTTGGCACTTGTTTAGAATATTCCAGAATATAAGCTCCGTGATACTGAACTTAACACATTACATAATAACTACCAAAATATTGTGTCTAATTTTTAGGCTCCCTAGACATTGTCATGCATAACGTTACACCATCCTTGTTTCTCCACACAGAGCTACGGCCACTGGCTCCAAAGAGGCCAATGAGGAGGTTACTCAAGAAGGAAGTGTCGCTTGACACCTACACTTGGCAAAAGAAGTACGGTCACTTAACGTCTGCCGCTATGATGGCACAGGTCGATGAACGTCTCAAACGGAGGTACAGCTTTAGAGAAACGTTTAATTTAATATTTATAAAAAGTAGAAAGCCCAAATTATGATTTTAGTCCAAAAATATTTCACTTTTACAAAAATCTGTGTTACTGTTTTTTTTTAACAAGTCACAAGATTTAAATTATTTTTTTTTCATTAGACTTACTTTTATATACTTATACTTTTTATACTTTTATATACTTACCTACCTACTAGTTTTATATTGTAGCCTTTTTGTCCTGAAACGTCTTTATTTATATCCTAACACGAGTATATAAATTAGCTTTCTGACTTTATAAACGTAGAGGATCCAATAAATTCCTTTTGTTTCTTAGATTCTCCGTATCGGCTTCAATGGAAGAGATCTCCAAAATCCAGGAAGCGAAGAACAAGGACTTGGGCTCTCAGGTTCGCTATAAGTTATATGATACGTAATGCCCGCACAATCACATACATAGGCTCTGACCCCTAACTAGGTTTCCCTGTATCTAGGGTATCAGAAACTACGAGGATCGGGGATCCACAACACCCAGACACAGAACAAATACTTGCGCTTTTTATTTTCTTTTATTTTCAATGCACAAATATTTGTCCTGTAGCGGAAATCGATCCCGCGACCTCACGCTTCACAGTCGGCAATCCGCCCATTGCGCTACATCGGTCGTCAAATCTGATCTATATGAATTAAGCCAAAGAAGAAGAAGTAATGTCAAATTTCTATCTCCAGTAGGGAAAACCGTGGATAGATCGGTTATTGGGATCAGCCGTAAGTCTACTGTCTACTAAGATATAAAAAAATGATGTATCAGTTCAGAGAACGAAAATTTCATGGTTGCTTTGCCTGATTTTATCGTTTCATGACAATCAGAAATTGGCAGCTAGGTAAATAATAAACATATTTGGATATGAGTTTGTTCTAATGGTTTTACCTCTGCAGGTGAGCTTGGGACCAGAAGAAGCGGCAATTGCACAATCACAGCATTTTGACCAACTGGAAGCTTTGTGGAACAAGGTATCGCCCCCGCGACGACGTTCCAACAAGGTAACAAATATGTTACTTTAAGTACCATAATAAATTGTTTTAAGGGCTTCTATAGCTTGCAAATTATCAAGTATGTAGTGTCTTCCAGTCTATCTACCGCCCCCCAAAAAATGTATTCACAGTTATAGCAACATAATTATTATTATGACAAATAATCAAATAGGTAATTAATTTAAAATGACATGATACCTAAACAAATTAAAAGAAAAATGCCTAAATTTACAATAATGTATGCTTGTTAGCTTTAAAACATTCCCTATGCCATTTCGTTTGATTTATGCACTTCGCAATAAATATACGTACCTACCTATGAAATTAGAGATACGTTACGAAGGAAGCAAAATGTACTGTTAGTTGTATTTTTTTACAGATATAATATTAATTTTTCTCTCCATTTGTCCTCCCATATTTATCCAAAATTTGTAATATACATGTGTAAATATCAATTACTATAATAATTTTGCCTTTTTCTAGACATTGACAAAGCAAAGTTCGTTGATCGAGAGTCGATTCGATTCCTCCGATGAAGATCACACGCCGGTCGAAGAACAAGGTACGAACCAAAAATATAAAAAAGACGCCCCGCAGTTTAACTCGCGTCTTCCCGTTATCCCGCAGGAACCTTTTTCCGTGATAAAAAGCCTATGTGTTATTTCAGGGTATAAGCTATCTCCATTCCAAATTTTACTCAAATCCGTTGAGTAGTTTTTGCGTGAAATAGCAACAAACATACATACATACAAACTCACAAACTTTCGCGTTTATAATATTAATAGGATACATTTTTATTTTTTTAACTCGTACTGTCCCACTGCTGGGCAAAGGTCTCCCCCATTCCTTTCCAGTAGGATACTTTACTTATTAATAACTCTTTGTTACCATTAACATACAGAGATATAAACTAGAAACAGCATGTTACGTATGTCGGTCTCAGCTTTATCAGTCGTAAAGCCAAGTTAGATGCCTTCGGATGGCCTGAAAACTCCAACAATATAGTTGGACTCTACATAAGAAAAAGATCGGTATGTTTTCAGACACACTCGTACCTGATGGCCCAATAGTTTACATAAAATGTATACTTCTCAATCGAAATTTACACACTATGTAAATTTTGTGATTGCTTTCCCACTTTACATTTTCCTGGGCATTGGTCATCGATTCCCATGTGACCGCATGTCGTGACGTCACTTCTGTTGAAGTGGTCTACAAGATAGCACTTAAATGTAGACTACTAGGTGTTACCCGCGGTTTTAGATTCCTGCAGGATTTTTTTTTATCTAAAATAAGACATAGCCTATGGATACTTAGGAATAGTGTAACTTTTTGCGACAGAGTTCACAATTTCGAATCAAGTTCCGGAGCTTTCCTCCTATATTCAAACTTACAAACTTTACTACCAATAATCTATATTATAAAAGAAAGTCGTGTTAGTTACACAATTTATAACTCAAGAACGGCTGAACCGATTTGGCTGTAAATTGGTGGGGAGGTAGCTTAGAACTAGGAGACAGACATAGGCTACTTTTTATCCCGGAAAAGGTTCCTACGGGATAACGGAAAGACGCGGGTAAAACCGCCGGGGCGCAGCTAGGAATAAATAAAAATGTATTAATATTATAATTTTGAAAGTTTGTAAGGATGGATGTATTATAGATGGTTGAATGTTGGTTACAAAAAGTACAGAACAGATTTCGGTGGTATTCGGTGTTAAGAAGTTAAGATCCTGGAAAACGACATAGGATACTTTTTATCGTATAAAGTGTAGTCCACTCGAGTGAAACCGGGGGGCGCAACTAGTATTAGTATATACAGCTATGAAGGTCGCAACTTTATAACCTTTCGGCCATAATATTTCTCTAAAGGCAAATTATAAAACAATCAACTTCGGTACAAAACTCAACGTCTACAGTAATTAAGTAAATCTTTTTAATTAAAAACATTTCATTAATAATTGCTCTTTCCACAGAACACATGGTCGAATAAGGGATTGGAACGTGAGAAATTGTAATTAACCTCATTAATTTAATTACAGTAATTTTATTCTGTTGTGAGCTGGTCTCATTTCATTTAAACGTCAATTTAATTATATTGTTGATTTAATTTTACTGTTTCGTTTGAGATATTTGTATTAAGTTAAGTTTCAATTAAGTTGTTGATTTATTGGCGGGTTATTAAAATTTGTTGAATCGAAATTAGTACTAAGTAAGCAGACGTAGGATTGTAAGTAATTTTAGAACTCTAGCCTCTATGCAATGTGATCTTCTAGTTATAGCTTCTATCGTTTAGTAATGGGTAATTTATCATTGAACATAGCATTTTCTTCGCTGATCGATTAGTTTTAAAGCGTAGAGCAATCTTTAAACTTTCTTCTACATGTTACTTCTTATTTAAATTATTGTCCTGTAGAGAAACAAACGCAGTTTGCTACAAAAATGCGTAGTAAAACATTCCGGCTTTCAGTTTCTCCGTACATAGAATAGTTTTCCTTATATTCAGTAACAAATAGAAGCTCTTGTTGAGATATAATTCCCTCTTGTTACGTTATTTTCATTCTTGTTTACACAATACATGAATTATGCGATAAGAAAGTTTTCTCTATCACAGTTATTTTAAAGGATCCTTTCATATAAAATGTCACAATACCTGTTTTCTTATTGTTATAAAGATTGTGGTAAAGATATAGAAGCAATATTTGTAGTAAATAGCTAAAATGTTATTGCAGTCACTTCTATTCTAGCGAGTAGGCGTTTGAACAGAAACCATGTTGTTTGCATGTTTATTATTCGAAGTAGTATGATGTTACGTTTCCTTCTTTTAAATGTATACCTAATGTAGGTAAACTAGTAGTACAGTCAACGACAAAAGTCGCTGAACAATATCAAAATTTCCGATTATGTTTATCATCATAAACCCCAACCTTTAACCGTATCATCACTTACATTAGGTGTGTTGTGTTATGGTCAAACGCTACCTTGCAAGTTGTAAAAAACGAACCAAACGTTACTGTCTTAAAATACATTTTGAAAATCAAGTATGATCAGCTACTTTTGTCGCTGACTGTACCAGATAAAAAAAACTATTCATATCTTCATGAAGTTACAATTGTTGTTACTTATTTTAATTGGTATCGAATCTGATATGCATTCTCCTTGAATTAAATTGAGTATACCAATAACCGTTGGGGTAGACGAGTTCTTGAGTCGCGACTTAACGTATAGGACGCCTTGCGACAAGGTGGAGCGACGACTGGCACTAAGTAGCTGGCAGTAGTCAGCTAAGAAGATTCGAAGACCGGGTTCAGTCACGTGCCTTGAGAGTACTATGTCTAGCAGTGGACTGACACTGGCTGATGATACTGATGAAATTAAATATCACAAGTCAAAAATTAATGTTTTGTAACGACGAAAGTTAGAAGAGGATAGCTTGTTTTAATTGTATCAATATATTTAGTTTTAGCGAATGCGCATCAGAATCGGTGTTTTCATGCTAATATTTTGTGCAATATAATATACCAAAGTAAGATCAATTTATTTAAGAAGTATTTACGTGCCTGTATTTTTATTTATTTATTTTTTTCATTGTAATGATCGTCAAAACAAAACTTCGTTTTAGAGTTTACTCAATTTTAATGTTGCATCAGCTGACGGTGCTTTTGAATAAACTTATTTAGGTCTATTTGTAAAGTATCTCCCCGATCAACGTATCGATGTAGCGTTTCCAAACTGTGATCCCCTATAAAGACTTCTATGTAAGTACGCATATTAATCAAACTACGTGTTAACCTTACAAATTAATTAGAAAATAACGTTGTTACTTAACTCTCGTTTGAAATGTTTAATTCTCGTTTTGTGTAGTTCACGAAAGCTCATGTTGAAGGTAATATAGCAGTTAGTTATTGTTTTTGAATTCATGATATTCCAAATCGCAGTCGTAGGTAGTTCTACAAAACCAGAAGCAAACGCTTTGGTAATTTATCATGTTACTTTAAAGAAATTATTACGTGTAATAATACTGTAGAAATTTTCATAGTAAACGTAAATGTTGTGGTATTAGATGTTTAATATTTAGGAGATGCAATAATATTTCATAAGTAGATGCACACGCTCGTAGATGTTATTAAGAAAACCTTGATTAACGACCTTTTCTTTCGTAAACGGTTTCAAAGTATGAGGAAAAATCACTGCGACTTTGTGCTTTCTTCATCTACTTTCACAAAGATTTACAAAAGCCACGCAATTTAAGAGATATGTACGTGCAATTCAAATGAGCACAACATTGTGTAAATTGTTATAGTCAAAACTCTTAACCGGTCAAAAGTGTTATTTACTGCAGAGACAGTCTAAAGTATTTTAGTAGTTTCTTTTTTACTTCTATCAAAATTACTTTTGATTAAAATACATTGATTAAAGTAAGTATAATTACAACCAGAGTAAAGAAATATTTGTGCGATGAGCGAAGCAAGGCAAAGCAGTTAGATTGCTAGTGACAACGCATGCCTACTTTTGACTATTTTAGCAGTTTAAAGTACTTTTCCCCGGTTGGGTCTTAAATCAAATCAAATATTTATTTATTGATGTAAGAATGTGACTTAACTCTATTATTCTATTGACATTGTTTTGTTAAAATAAATAATATAATTACTCAATGTTATGTTTACCATTTGGTTCTTGTTGTGTTTCAATTATGCAATAAGTTCTAAACTTAATCGTTAGACACTATCACCTTGTTAACTATTTGATAGAATTTTATAATATTTATCGTTTGGTACTCCTCACAGACGTGAGTTTTGTTTTTGACCTGTCGTGGCATTATATCTGATAAAATATATTCTCTGTCTTTCTAATCTGTTGTTTTATTGCATTATCAACTTGCTTTAGATAATCCTCATTATTTTAACACATAATCTTATCAATGAACGATAAAATTGCGGTTTAATAACTTTAATAGTTGATTTGGGGATTTACGAGCAGAAAGTAGTGTATAAAAGTGTGTTAGTTTTGAGGTTATTTCTTATTCGTGACGCTGGTTGAATCCAACGTTAAAGTTACTAAACAGTGAAGAATACGATAAACATGATACAGTAGATATAAATAAGACAGTATGAAGAAACATCTAACAATAAATACAAAAATGTGTTACAAATGTGAACAAAAAGTTTGTTCAAGTCGGAACAAACTTACTGAGGCGTCCAACGAAGAAAATAACACTGATTGAAAAGCATAAAAGCAACCGCACTGTCATGTATCTCGACTTGGATCAGGGCAGCTTAATCTTAGCGCCAAACAAGATAAACGGCACTTTTACAACTGTCACACTCGTTATCAGTTCAGTGGGAGTGGTGCTGTCAATTTGCGCACTACTGCTTCTTGTGATGACAGCCTGCCTTCTACGAGAGTGGAGGCAGAGCTACAAAAACCAATTGCTCATCCAGTTCATGTTCGCCAGATGCGCTTACACGTTCGTAAGATATATCTTCGACATCCGAACTGTATTCAGCATCTGCGGCGGAAACTCATGCGTCATCTATCTGGATCAAATGACTATGATATACACGGAAATCGTACTCGTGACGTGGATGTATATCTTTAGCAGACATATGTACGATAGTTTAGTGATAGTGTTCAATTCTAAGACTCCTAACTTGTCTAAAGTGTCAGTGACTGCTTGGATCGCTCCCGTTATAATCACGGTGATGATGTACGCGCTTTATAGCTGGCAGAATGGAAACGACCTAATGGCTTTCATTTTATATCTCGCCATTATCAAATGGCCTTTACTGATTGCCAATGCAGTCCTGTTAATCATGATTTTAACATCATTGACTAAACCCAACAAGGCTAAAGCGAGTATTCCAAATAACAACTCTCGGTTGATTATAGTCATGAACTTTTTGATATTCTCTTTTTGTGTACAGCAAGTTTTTGTGGACGTGTACAAATTGCTTTACGTTCTGTATAATTTGCCGTCTTACCTTTTGATTGTAATTAACATAGTCACAATGTATCACTGTGCAATTGCTATACTGTTCTGGGTTTTCGGCAATGCGAAAACTAGAATGCTATGGAGAAATAAGTTACGAAACGTAAGTCGAGTTCCACTTAGTCAACAATCTAGCATAGATAGTACCAAATAGACTTTTATTAAGCGATGGTGGCCAAACGGTTAGCGTGCGACTTACAAGATGCCGACAGCGAGTTCGAATCTTCTCGCTCCCGCACCTGTGACTAAATAAGTTATGTGCGGATTTGCCATCGCTCAAAACGGTGAAGGAAAACATCGTGAGGAAACCGGTATGCCCAAGAACTACAACATTCAAGGGCATGCGACATCTACCAACCCGCACTAGGCCAGCGTGGTAGATTACAGCCCATACTCTCTCTCTCTCCAGAGTCCCAGCAGTGGAAACGTGGAAGGCTGATGATGAGACTTTCATTTAATTTTGGTACTATTTAAGCTATGACTCTATAATATAGGTAAAATAGGTTATTAACCCTCTGTGTAGCATAATTGATTGAGGTAAGCAGACAAATAATAAATTACAAAAATGGCATTTTGAATGGAATTTGTATTTAAGTACAACAAGCGGTTTTAGTTTCTCTAATTGGAGAAGTTTGTAACAAAACTTTCTACAGACCTCTTCGGTAGAGGTTAACGGTGGTGGTGGAGATACCTACGAATTCAAGGTAGGTACTAGATATCCCTCACTTGGCGTAAACACGCTTTCGATAATTTACTTTTAATCGTTTAAATAAATAATTAAAACATGGAATCATTTTATTTTTATTGTAAACTACTTCCTGGCTAAGCAATGCAACTAAAATGGTGTTCGTTGGTAAGCGCATCACTTGAGATCGGTTGGCCTAAATTGCTATGACTTTTTAATTTTTTATCGTTTGAGTAAGGTTTTTAGGCAAAGAAAAATGCATTTTCTATGAGATTTTTGTAAATGAACACAAGATCTAATTCAGCCCATAAGCTATTTCCATTGGCCTTCCATGACGGGGTGAATCAGCAGATAAATATACCTAGAAGTAAACAATGTAACTACAATTTTTGTATAATTATGTTCTAATTAATTGTTTTGTTTAACTATGTTGTACTATATTGTATTTTCACACTCCTAATTGTTAACACTGGCGTCAACATCAGCTGATAACTTATAACCGCAGATAACGAGTTTAATTAAATTTAACTGTATGATAAAAGCCAATTTTACTGACGGCAATTGAATAATTTATTTCATATATTTGAACTAATTGAAATAAACTCAAAGCACAAAATATGTAACACTCGTTTTTAAATGTATTTGTTGGAAAAGGTCTACGAATCTATACGGCGTAGAGGTTTCTGTAGGCATCGTAATTAACCACTTGTGTTCACAACGGTCTTTAATAGAAATAAATCGACAGCATCTGAAATGTTTTCATTTCATGCTTACTTTGATCATGATATCATAAGGTATTGGATAATAAATACGTAAGTAATGAAATGATCCAAAAATATACTTTTTTTGTGTAGTATAGTGTCATACAAGCAGAGGCTCTTCCCTCTAATATGGTCGAGGAGAGCAATGGCTGGTACACGCGTCAACTCGTGAACGGGTGCTGCTTGTGGGGTCTGGTCTGCTTTGGTTGTGATCCCGTAACTCGTTAATATTCATGTTCCCATATCCCAATGTGTACAACCAAACAAGAGAAATCTTATTAGTAAAGCTAATTAAAAAATATCGGACTATTAGATGACAAATAAAAGTTTGGGATTTTAGTGAACTTGCTCCAATTCAATCAATTAGTAATAAGAATAAAGTTGTCAATGTGATCGCGCCAAAAAAATTACCTGCCGGGCGTTTCTTGCCTGTTCTTTTGCCGGCGTAAGGAGGTTGGAACAGGCGTAGCTAGTTTTAAGTTTGACGTTTTAAAGTGATCACAATGTATCCTATTGAATAAAGTACAATTGACTATTGACTATTGAGGGCCTACCTGATGGTGAGTGGTCACCGTCACTTATAGACAACTGAACTGACTCTTTTTATACTCATTTTGAAGGACTGCATTCTATAGTACTGCGAAACGACTTGTATGGGAAGCTCATTCTACAATTTGCAATTATGCGGGGAAGGAACTGCATAAATCAAGAAATGTGGGATTTCCAGAGCTCGAGTCGAGTAAATGTAATAAGTATTGTTATTTCAAATTCACCAAAAACAAATCATCTTCTTCTTATATATAAAAATGAATCCCTACTTCCCTTGGTCACGGCATCACGCGTGAACGGCTGGACCGGTTTCACTCATTCTTTTTTTTGTTGTGTTTGTTATTGCCAGGAGAAGGTTCTTATGAAAGAAAAAATGGAAAAAGACGTTTTATTGCGATAAACTGCAGTCCACGCGCGTGAAACTCAAGAACGGTTGGACCGATTTGGCTAATTTTGGTCTTGAAATGTTCGTGGAGGTCTAGGGAAGGTTTAAAAGGTGAGAAAAATTAGAATAATTGCCGGGAAAATCCTAAGAACAGCGCTTTCCTTTTTCTCATATAAACGTTTTCTAAATAAAATGTAGAGTCAATATTGAACTTTATTGCTATTCAATAAAGTTGATTGATTTTTTGATTTTTCGATTGAACCACGAACGAAGTCTGCCGGGTCAGCTAGTATGAAATGAAAATAAAACAGTTACCATAATCCAGAACTATAAAACGGCAATCGATCACAACTGTCACAATAAATCATGATTTTATGGATCGCGTTCTCTTAATGCAGGAGGATTATGGTTCATAAAAAAATTATGATTCATAAAGAATCCTCGGGAAGTAGGGTAAATAGGAATAACAGATTCCTTCCTCATTAAGTGCTAGGTTTACGAGGTGAATATGGGCCACTTAGATTATAAAACAGTCCTTCAAAGCTGCCAGAGGTGCCTTCACTCTAAATTCAACTTATATGTGTACCTATTTTATTATTTACTTATCGAGTAGCGACCACTAACCGGAAGACGCTCTGTAGGTAGGCCCTGCACTAGGTAAATCGACTTCATTATACGAGTCGCAGGGAGCCGATGGATACAAATGGCTATTAAGTTCATGGTGGCGTTCAAAGGGGGGGGGCTATGTTCAGCAGTGGACTTCTTCCGGCTGATGATGATGGTGATTATTTATTCATTAGTTTACAAATATATGACGATTATTCCTCTGAGGTGATCGCCAGAAGCATGAAGTGCCTCCATCTTAAAGCTCGTTATTATCTATACGTCACTAGTTCTTATCCGGCTCGAAGGACCATGAACAAGGGCCATTCTGGAAATAATTGTATGCAAATAAAACAAGGCACGTCCACACTGTCTGAAGTACTGCGAGAGAAGAAAGAAACCACAGTTAATAAATATATGAATAATATCGTACAAATAATATAAATTAAATGTTTCCAACGATCATTCGCACATAGGCCCCTCCACTAGGTAGACCAACGAAATTGTAAAATTTGCAGGGAGCCGATGGATGCACATGGCTTGTAGCCGTTCATGGTAGCGTGCGTTCAAAGAGGGAGAGACCTAAGATCAGCAGTGGACTTCTTCCGACTAATGATGATGATGACTTGACAATTAATGTTTACTAACACTAGTTACAAGATCGTTTTGTTTGTGTGTGCTTTGATCTTAGTTGTCCGAAATAACCAGTTTGAATTTGAAAAAGCTGCAACTGTACAAGGATAATTTAATAGCACGAAGCGAACCTCCTCACTGAAAGGAAAAAATGAAAACCGAACGAGCGGTGCAAATGCGTAAATGGGAATCGTTCAACCATCACAATGCCAGAGGCCGTAGCCAGTGCCGCTTCTGGAAAACTGCAAAATTGATTGTTCCTTTTTGTTTTGAACAAAAGTGAACGACCGATTTTAATAAACGTTAATCGTTCTATGATTTTACAACGCTAAAGGTGGAAAGTCTCGTCAAACCGCAGCGTTGTTCAGGCTTGACACGTACTTAATACTTACTTAGAGAATACCTACCTACTTACTAAATACGTATTTTGTTTTATTTATTTAGATAATCCAACAGCGTTCCAATTATAAAATAGGCAAACATTCTAGATATATACTTTTTTTTTATCTTTATTATTTTAAAGAGGGTTTGATCAAACATGACCATGCCACCCTCATTGGCAAATGCATATTAGATATATACTATAAAACACCTATTTATAGTATATATCTAGTACTCGACAAAATTTCACATACCAAATAGCTTCGTAGGTTAATTTACGAATTTTAGTGACTAATCAAAGTAATCAGTTGTGTATTCAGTCAGTGAAAGTCATTTCACTTTTATATAATTATACATATAGCTATTTCAGATAGGGCTATCATCACGATAAAAAGGCCTTCCTCAGGGTCTAAACAAATCAAACTTCATGAAAATCGTTGATTCTGTTTGGTAAAAGAACAATTAATAACGCACGTATACTGGTTTCTCCCAAATACTAGAGACATTTGTTGTTTCGTTTGGACTTGTTCAGTGACTTTTCTCTCTAACCCTACCCAAAACCCGAAACATCTGGCCTGCCGCACTCCTAATTACTACTTTAGGATCGAATGAAAGCATGCTGCGACTTCAATCGAGCACTGAACCTAAAAGGTCAATTAAGCTTATGTTCTGACTAGGCAAACGTACATTGACTTGGGTAGTTAGGACGTGTAAAATATGGCCCTTGTTTGTCCAACGGCACGGAAAGAAGGCCCACTGATGCCTGCTACAAATTGTTCTTGTGTTTCTTCGGTGAAATAAAGACATCATTGGTCATTGGTGAATATTTTAGGTTTAAAAAAGCAACGTGTAAATTAACTAATCACAAAATAAAAAAAATGTCACAGAATTCTCCAACCCTCATTATGCTGTTGGATACCATTTAGTTGATAAAAAAAGCTTGGGTTATATATTTCGATCACAAAAAAGTTTGGGATTTTAATTAAGTCAGTCAGTAACAAGAAAATATTCACTTACTAACAGAAATTGCGCCTGAAAAATTACCAACCGGGCGTTTCTTGCCAGTTATTTTGCCAGTGTAAGGAGTTTGAAACATGTTAGAATTTCAAATATTGGCGCCTTATTTATAACAGATCATTCTTGCTAGTTGTAACTCTGTCGATCATTCCGTGCATTGACATTGACGTATTGATTAATCGTAGCTAGAAATGTCAACAGCACCCTCTCTCTCTCTCGACCTATAATAGCCCTCAACGTGAATACGTGTTATAATTTTATTTTTCCCTTTTCCCGTAAATTAAACTAGTAACAATTACAAAAGGTCGTTTAATTCATCAAAACAGGTGTAACTAGTTATAAGTTCGGCATTTTAAAGTGATCACTTGTTTTATCCTACTAAATAAACATAGGTATTCATGATTTCATTTGATACCTTTGACTGCAAATCACCTGATATAAAACAACGATGTGGTCATATGACTTACCAACCTAGAGGAAAACTTCATCAAATGTAAACTGGCTTTAAAAGAATTTAATATTCAACATTTAATAAAACCATGTTTTTAAATGACACAAATGTGTAGCTAATTTCAGCTAGAGTTAATGTTAGTGAATAGAGAAGCTTAGAACGTAACTACATACCAAATCACTTCCACCTGAAATAAGAAAAGCTGCAATACTGATGTGGCCTAAATAGTCGTGTACAAGATACACAACACAAGCAATACCGCACAAGTCCTACAGTTTAATGAAACGCCACTCACCACAATTACATCTGCTGTTGACAGCTGCCGAGTGATGTCAAAAGCCCACTCGATTGTCCGGACAGCGGTTCTAAAACTGCAGGTACGGTGAAAAATCAACAACAATGCAAACATGAAAACTACCTCAAAAAGCTTGCCTTTATTTTGTACTAAAAGTGCTATCTACCATTTTTTGATAGCAGTGGTTCTGACTCTCTGAACGCATATTTTTCAGAAAAGAGTAATTTGTGTAAGCCAATAGCGATCTGCCCTGCGGTTTTGATCGCGTGGAAGTTGATTTTATCCATGCAAACTTTATGTCTCCTTTGACACGCTTAAGGGTTGATTATAAAAAATCCTTTTCTCAATGCTTCCCTCTACTGGCGAAGGAAACTACTCTGCAATTTTTTGACTGTATATAGGACACGCGGTTGAGGCTACGCGTTGATGTGTTAAAAATAGGGTTAACGCTTTGAATTTTATCTTAAATATTTTAAACCCGAAAGTTTGTATGTAATAAATAATAAAATGAATAAATAAATAATCTTTTCTTTACTCTTTCACGCAAAAACTACTGAACGGATCTGAATAAAATTTGGAATGGAGATAGCTTATACCCTGGATTAACACATAGGTTACTTTTTATCCCGGGAACAGGTTCCTGCGAGATAACGGGAAGACGCGGGGGAAACCGCGGGGCGCAACTAGTATTTATATACTTGTGGAATGACTTTTACAATATATGACTTTGCTATAGAAGAATTCTAGACATTCACAGTACTTGCTTGCTCTATCTCTATTTCTAATTTTGTTCTTATAGTTGTTTGCCAAGATAACCAGATACCATGATAAACTTACAGTGCTATATATATCTCATCACATGGAAAAATAACCTTATGTTGTGACATTGTTACATCCTTTGTAGAATCTGCTCTAAAACTCTGTTTAAAATAATAAAAATATGTACAATTTTAACTTCTGCAACAAACACAAAAATTGGCATAGCTATTCAAGCACAACCTACCATTGGCATTGTAGAGAACAATACCATCCCATTCTTACTCTCTATACAATATGCATATATATCTAAAATTGTATAGATACGCAGAGGCTCGAGCGGAAATGACAGATCACCCACAGGCTCTCTCGGACGCTCCCTGTCGAATGATGTGACATAGAGGTCACGTCGAAGCTACGAGCACTAAGCACCGTAGATATAAATAGGTATATCTACATTGTAGTTTACAGACAGGTAGCTATAGTAACCACGATTGATGCGCGGTCAGACTGATTGGCTTCTGTGGTGAGCCTGCTCATTACATTATGCGGGCAAGAATTCAATCGGGCAGGATTCATTAATCTGAATAATATTTAATTAAGCAATATCAGTATTTTGCATTTAAATAATTATCTAGTAAGTAAATTTAGGTGAAAAGCCAGTTACCGCAACAATACTGACTTGTTACCCACGAAAACAAAGGAACATCGTTTATTACTTTTCAAGTAACAAAAGCTTTATTTTATAACTAACCATAAGTGGTTTCACCCGTGTTTAATAGCAATAAAAAGTATTTAAAACGAAAGTACCCACAAATCCCATATAAAAAAGCCACTCACTTTCAGTTTTTCATAAATTTCTTAATATTCCGGTTGACTTTCAAAAAAAACTTTCATACAAACCTTTTCCTGACAATTACGAAAACAACGAAAAACGAATTATCTAATTTAGTGCAGTCGCTCTGAAGTTAATCACGTACATACATTTTTACTCTAAGACCAAGAGTTCTTAGACAACACTTTTTTTATTGGTTTAAAAAAAAAGCAGCAATTGGTTTCGATTGACGAAACTTCAAACATATAGATAAATTGATATAGACAAATTTGTGTCTAATTAGCAAAAAGAAAAGAAATTACAAAATCTGAATAGACCTCCAATTAGTGAAAATTGCCACTTATACCTCTATACCTCTCAAAATACCTTTTCTTAATGAGTACTTGCCCCAAATTCTGCCTACAGGCATGCTATCTTAAGGTAAGGTCAAAAGGGGCATGTTTTGAGATTCTTTTTTCCTTTGATATAAATGCTATGTATATTATGTTTAAATTACTTGAAATTAAATGCTTTTACAGCAGAAATCACTTCTCAAATAACAACTTAACACAATACTGGAATACATCGATCCTCTCTTACATTGCTGTACCTACCTATTTAGGTATATTACCTACCTATGTCCGCTTTATATATCTAACCATTAAGATCTCATATCTTACATATCTATAGTTAAATTTATTAACGACCAGTTTCAATAACCTATCCACGGTTTGCTCTATATACTAGGGATAGAAATTTGACATTACTTCTATGGAGCTTGTGTCAAATTTATATCTCCAGTAGGGCAAATAGTGGATAGATAGGTTATTGAAATTCGTATGTGAAATGTGTCCGTACCAGACTGCACGGGTAGAAGATTTTGATTTGTATATAATATTAAGAGCTGAGCTAGTCGCTATATGGTTCAATGTTACTAATTTTTTATTTATTTGTGTAATAGAATAGCAAAGAAGCAGACGACCCTTGTGATGGTAAGCGATCAGCGTTGTCTATAGACATTTCCAACACTAGGAGCGTTGCCAACCCTGAAGTACTTTTCACACGCATCTTGAAGGACTCCTTCTGTAACACTGTGGAAAGATTTGTGGAGCTCATTCCACATTTGCAATTATAGGAAAAATGCACACAAATCGAGTGCTGTGGACAAATCTTCCTACTATAATAATATTATAAACGTGAAAGTTTGTGAATATGGATGGATGGATACATGGATGGATGGATGTTTGTTAATCTTTCACGCAAAAACTATGAACGGATCTGAATGAAATTTGGAATGGAGATAGCTTTATACCCTGGATTAACACATATGCTACTTTTTTTCCCGGAAAAATAAATATCAAATTTATATTAAAAAGCAATCTCCTATCCCCTTATATAAACTCAAAATAACCCACAGAGTAAATAAACATTTACACTTTGGTAAAACACTGACTCTCTTAATAAATGATGTACCACAAGCCGCAAGCTATCACTCTATGCCAAGCTGCTGAAACAACTATCATTATTTTAATGGAAACACTAGCGGTGGGTCCCAGACAGGCGTTTAAACTTCTTAATAGCCTCAGCATCAGCACTGTGACCTAACTAGTAATTATGTTAGAGTTGAAAGGAGAACTTGGGTTTGTTTAAGTGCACTCCTACATTGCTAACTGCACATGGTAAGTAAAGGTAAACTCCCCTGGTGTTGCAGATGTCCATAGGCGACGGTGACCGCTTTCCATCAGGCGGGCCGTCTGCTTGTTTGCATAAAGATTTTAAGATTTTCTATTACATAAAGAATGGTAAGTAATAAGAAATAATAGACGTGTATTTGATTTTTTGATTGCTCTAGGTTACCTAAGCTTAGGTATGCGTATTTTCGATATGCTAAACTACTCACCATTGAGCAAAGATTAGCTGATAAAAATTATGTGAATTATTTATAAAATTATTAATTAATAAGCCGGGAAAGCGTTATTTATGTAAGTACACATTTGAATTAAAAAAACCAATTTCTCAGTATGATTTTTTTATCAAGATACTTAAAATTTTACTTACCTAACATTAATAAAGCAAAACTAAAGAAAATAAGAAAATATCAAAGAATTAATTTGTGACTTATAAATACATTTTCCGACATTACCAGTTTCTACAGCAACGCTGCAATTAAAACAAAAAAGACTAATCAAATTAGCATTCTACCCGCATTTTTCAACGTCTCTCGACAAATGGCGGACGTCGCGTCTGAAATAATGAAAAAAAATAATTGGCCGCAATATTTCCGTGCCATCTAATGTTTTCATCGCGACCTTCTTGTTTTGCAGCCATCGTTATACGTGACCCGGGACAGTAAAGATAACGTCATGATAAAGTTCTGTCGTTTCGGAGCTACTACAGTCGGGCGGCTGATCTCCGGTTGTTAAATTACTTTTTGATAAGAAAGCCGAAGGTTTAGATGCGCTAAAAAGTAATGAACTTTGTACAAGCTAGTAACCAATTCTGGTGTAGGAGTTTTCAGCCTTTGAGAAAGTTTTACAACTGGTACAACCGGGACCAATAGCCCTCCAAAGTTCGGTAGAAAATGCCTCTCATTACGAGAAAGGAGTTCATTAATTTGTAACAAAATTCTTATAAAAGCGTGATATTTAACATGTAAATAACGCCTAAACTGAATGCCGCAATGATGGCATTTTATAAAAACTTATCGAAACAAAAATAAATAAAAAGTTTATAAAGAAGAATCCACTAGAAAAACCAGCTGAATAAAATAAATAAGTCACATCAAACCGACTGATTTGCAACTGATGCTTAAAATATATCCAGTAGACTTTTACCTTCATAAAACCTTCACTTGCGACCACCAGCAGAATATGGGGTTCAAATCCCGGCTGAATTAATTATGCAAAATCATACAATGCTGCGTAACAGGCCTAATTCTCACTAAAATAATTTTGTCTCTCGAGAAAACCTTATTTTATAATGCTCTACAAAATTCAATATGAAATTGCAACATGGTCATATATTTTGAGCAAAAACGTAAAATCAAGAATCGTATACTCGTATAATCAAGTACCTAAAATCTATTGGATTTGAGAAAACGTACTTATTTTTAATTTGTCCCCATACATCTTGTTCACTCGGTAGAAAGTACATATTATATTACACAACATTGTTTTTCACTTCTCACTCTCCCTACCCTCCAAAAGGAGGAAACGATTAATTCGCAAACTATTGAAGCACCGTGATTCGATTTCAATTAACGAGACAATGCCGCTATCAAGGTAGCCGCTGCCGAGTAATACGGCGATCGATTCAAGCATAATAGTACCTATTCAAATTAGATGGAGTGTTAAAACTTTGCTATTGTGCACATCTACTTTGTGTTAGGCAGGTAATTAATTCAATGAATCGTCTAATCAAACTATTTAATTCCATGACACAATCACAATATATTCAAATTCACAATTCTTTGAAAGAAAAATAATGCTTAGTACCAATCGTAACTAACCGTGTAGCATAATTTCTTGACGCCTGTGTTTTTTGTTGTGCAACTGATTGACAAGCATATTACTAATTTCAACGTTAAAAATCCTACACGTCAATGTACTGCACTCATCACTCTATTAAATGTCTCTCATGCTGGGGCCACGCTAACTGGAAATGCCGTTCAATAGCGCGATGATTGACGTTTGGCAAGTCAAGTGCATTCACGTTGACCCTTCAAGTGTAGCCACTCACATAATAGCGTTAATAATTAACGCAATATTTCCCTTGACGTTAACCTTAGTGTGGTCGGGCATAAATGTAATGTATTGAATATCTTGTGTGTATCTTTACGGTCTGTAGTTTCGCTGGAAACATTGCTCTTGAATTCGGAATACATTTATGTTTGCACAATACCACAGAATACTTAGGTATAGTACCTGCTACAATACTGATTCATGGTTGAACATCAAGCAAAGGTGTGGGCAAACTTTCCCGGGTGGACTCTGCAAAAGAGTACAACCACTACAAAAATCCTTCCTACCTTCTTTGGATTGTCATGTTTTTACATTAAATTTAGAATAGAGATAGAACAAACTGTTGGCTAAACATAAAGGTACATAGAATACCTTTTTCTGAGTAAAATGGATAGTTCCCACGAGAAAACTGGAAAGCAACGGGGTGCTGCTTGTTAGTAAGCAGAAACTTGACTATACATCTTTATTCACCTCTATTTATCTTGTCACAACGCAGCATCCCTAGCAGTTGCAGTCGGGTTGCAGGGAAATTGGAAAACTTTTTGATTGCTTAACAACGTTAAAGTTATAGTGGAGTGCAGTATACTGCAGCGTCGATTCTGTACGAAACTAACAATCAATCAAAACCTTAAGAAATTGGAACGAGAATTTGCTGGTCTACAACAGATTGTAACAACAAATTGTAGACAGGTTGCACCGTGAATAATAGGCCCTTTCATCGCCTCATGTGCCCGGCTCAGTTTTTGACATAAGACGGTCTCTAACAATGTTACTTATGAATAGGTGTAACGTGGCACCATATCTGACCATATCAGGTGAAATTTAGTCTAACTATTTAAGGATGTACTGCAAATATTGACAACCAAGTAATTAATATACGAACTATTATTGTTTTGTTAAAATAACGTGCACGCTATTACATAAATAGCTTCGACCTCTGGATTCTCTGTGTTCTTGGATATCAGAAACTACGCAGATTAAGGACCTACAATACCCAGACACAAAACAGATACTTTCCTTTTATTTATTGAATTTAGTCGTTTTTATCGTTTCAAAGTAGAATAGAATAGAAATATTTACTGGCCATATAACTTTGGCTGTTAATGCACAAGTGGTATGCAGCTCCTACATAATAAAGTCAACACTTATAGGAAAATCATGAAGGAATATCTTATTCCGTAACAAATAGGTAAGTGTAGGTCAGTTAGCTCAGTGTCAATAATTTTTTTGTCCAAGAGTTGGGATGTTGAGTTGAGTTTTTCCCACGTTTTCCCCCGCGTGGACTACGCGTTTATCGCAATAAAATGTATCCATTATCCTTCCCCAGGTTTCAACTTATCTCCGTACCAGTACCAAATTCCCTCAAGATCGGTTCAATAGTTTTTAAGTTTATCCGAATCAAACAAACAATTATTTTCTAGATAGACGAGAATAGATAGAACATGGACGACTAATAAATTCCATTGTTCAACTTCCACTGGTGAGGTAACACCCTCATTTACCAAATCCCAGGTCTGCGAGATAAGGATTAATTGTGAAAGTTTTGCCGAATCCCCCAAAGCTCAAACCACTCATTTCTAGGGGTTCTCGGAATTCGGGGGAAATAGGATATCGTCACAGTTGAGGTTATTACTTTGTTTTAGATCTATTGTTGATCAAACGGATTAGACCACCTTTGTACAGTTAGCGACTAAAGTTGCTGAACAATTAACACGTCCATTGTTACAAAACACCTATACCAGTGCCGGATTTAAATTTTTTATGAGTGTAGGCCATTTATTTCCGCCGCCCCATGTACATAGCTTTCTAAAATAACACCTTTCCATTTGTAGGTTACTACATTTAGAATGCCTTAAAGTTAAATAAACGGATGGATTAGTCATTAAGAAAGAGTGTAAAAAACAAGCTTAACAATTTTTTAGGGGACTTTTTAATAGCAAAATCATCTACAATATCATCATAGTTTATGTTCTTTTATAGGGATTTATTTAAAGTATATAAAACCAGTGAACGTGTTTGACTTTTATCGTCTGAAATTGAGTGACCGTCCTCTGAAATCTGCCGCCCCTAGGACGCTGCCGCCCCTAGGCCGCGGCCTATACGGCCTATTTATAAATCCAGGACTGACCTATACACAACAACTATAGGCCATTACAATTTAGTGTCTTTAATTTTGAACTTTAACAGTTCAACATTACGCTCGTCACTCAAATTCAATGCAAATTAAAATTCAAAATTTCTTTATTTACAAGGATACATGTGAACAACTTACATGTGTAATAGCGATGGTGGCCTAACGGTAACGCGTGCGCCTTATAAGCCGCTGACACCGAGTTTGAATCCTCTCGGCCCCGCACCAATGACAATAAGTTATGAGTGGATTTACCATCGCTCAAAACGGTGATGGAAAACATCGTGAGGAAACTGTCCATAAACCACAACATACTCTCTCTCTCTCTGAGAGAAGGCAGAGTTCCAGCAGTGGGAACGTAAAAGGCTGATGATGATGATGACATAATATGATCACTTTAAAACGTCAAACTCAATACTAGCTACGCCTTTTCCAACCTCCTTACGCCGGCAAAAGAACAGACAAAAAAGCCCGGCAGGAAATTTTTTGGGCGCGTTCTCATTTACAATTCCATTTTATAACTTACTAGCTGTATCTTGCGATATCACCCGCGTGGACTACAGTTTATCGCGATTATTTTATTTATATTTTATTTATTTAGATAATCTAACAGCGTTCCAATTATAAATAGACAAATATTTGTTATACAATAAGGCCAAAATAGGATTACACAAATTACAATAAAATCTAAATTAAGGGTAGGTAAGTAATAAAACAAAAACTATGATTAATACTAAATTACAAGATGTGATGAGCGTTGTGTGTGTGTGTGTGTGTGAGTGTGTGAAAAGTAGCCTATGTTCTTTCTCAGGGTCTACACTATCTCTGTACCAAATATCATTTAAATCGGTTCAGTAGTTTAAGCATGAAAGCGAGACAGACAGAAAGAGTTACTTTCGCATTTATAATATTAAGTGGGGATTGATTTAATTGGATTAATTGAAAATTGATGACCTGTGGTTTTACTAGAAACGTAACCCTTCAATACATATCAATGCTAGGGACAAAACATTGTAAATCCAAGGGAGGAAAACAATTACGTCTGTCTCCTCCACCGTCAATCGAACCGAACCGTCCCTACTTAACCTAGAAACCCTTCAAGGTTTAAGCATCAACAGACGACCTCAGAAAGTCTAAGTAGTTCGACCACTTACCCAACTCGACCCTATCTCTCGATCACAATCAATCGGTTTGACGTTAATACTACATCATTATATATTTGACTACAGAATAGAATTCGTCAGGAAAATTTGTGGATAATATTGCAAGATAAGCGAATGTATGGCTACTATCCCTACCTCTACCCGTCTCTATTTGTATCAGGAATGATTGGACTAGATACATTGGAATCCAGACGAAAATTACTGCTTGTGATTCATTACTGCCAGTTAATAAACAGTAAAATTAACAACCCGACTATCCTGGCTAGTATTAAATTATATGTCCCTGACAATTATCTGCGAATGGGGCGTCGACGGCATCAGTTATTTGCTTGCCCGGTGCCGCGGACTCACCACTGCAACAATGCACCTACGCTGCGGGCGCTGGCCCTCCCACGCGAGTGCCAACATAATATAGACTTGTTTGCCGACAATCTAAGCATAGTTTGTAAGAATTTTATGATATATATAAGCCACATTTAAAATAGCGTGTTGGTGTAAACCGTAAGCTACTATAAGTAATTCGCTTAATTTATATTTAAATTAAATACCTACAATCACACTTCAAACTAAAATTATAAATGCATAAGTTTGTGAGTCAGTGTGTATGTTTGTAACTTCTTCATGCTGAAACGGCTCAACGGATTTGAGAAAAAATTGTGATGGAAATAGCTCAAGTAAGTACACAGGATTAAAACTTAAGTTGTATATTGTAGCGAGCGTCACTACCACTGAGCCATCCCAGTGGTAGTGACGTCGGCTTGCGATCCGTAGGACGTGGGTTCGAATCCTACAATGAGCTTGAGCTTTCGGTGAAGGGAAAAATCGTGATGAAACCATAGCTTGGTGGTAGGGTACTTTCTAGTACTCGCCTGGCTAGCTACCACCCTCTTGTTAAGAATCTGTCGCCAAGCACCTATCGGTGTGTTCCGGTAGACTTACTTGAGATCCAGTTCCCAGTCCAGGTGTAGCGTGGCGCTATGTTCGACCACATCGTCATTTAACATTAGGTGACTTGTGGTCAAACGCTACCCAGTAAATAGAAAAAAAAACTTATCCCAGAGAAGTTTAGAAGTAGTATTTTTACAAACTTGCAAATTATCAACGGCCGCGTAAATTCTTTTAAGCTGAACAGTTCCCGATTGTACTATATCATCAACATCATCATCATCAAACCATCAAGAAGTAAAACCATCATCAAATATGTTGACGAAAGCTAAATGATTATTTCATCGACATACATGAATCCTAAGAACAACCTAAAGTTATATAACTTTACATTCTAGTCTAAATTGCTCCATTAACCACGTTCAGGCTCCATCATCAAACAAACCTTGCATATTGTGTTTCAGAGTTAACGGTCAATCGGAAGTTTACAGGAAGTTTCTGAAAATCGATCTGCAAGCTATCGTTGTGAACGGATGCAAGCTACTGAAAACACGGACGAGAAGTAGTAAATTAAACTAAAGTTTGTACACAAAGTTATTAAACACATCACTACTAATAATACAATCATTTTGTATAGAAATTATCAAATAATACGTTCACGGGTCATCTAGTTCCTCCCCCTTTGAACCACCATGAACGGCTATTAGCCATTTGCATCCATCGGCTCCCTGCGACTCCGTCCACCTAGTGGGGGGCCTACCTACAGAACGTCTTACGGTGAAAAAAAAAACAACAATAACACTAAGTAAAATTTACTATTATATTATTACTAGCTGCACCCCGCGGTTTCACTCGCGTATTCCCGTTATCTCGCTGGAACCTTATTCCGAGACAAAAAGAAGCCTATGTGTTAATCCATGGTATAAGCTATCTCCATTCCAAATTTCACTCAAATCCACTCTGTAGTTTTTGCGTGAAAGAGTAACAAACATCTATCCATCCATCCATCCAGCCATACTCACAAACTTTCACGTTTGTGACATTAGTAGGACTATTTTCTACAATAAGCTAAAACGTTCAATAGAAGAGTCCTTGTTGGCGTTAACTCTGTTATGCTTTATTTCATCATAATAAGTGATTGCATAAACAGCAGTAATGCGGCAGGCGCTTGAAGATAACTTCATTTGCCGCCCTAATTTCTTGCTACATTTTGCGGGATACACGAAATGAAATTCTGAATTGTAATAAGGATTAGCCTAAGATTCTCGGTGACTTCCTCAGCTACTAGAAAAGTTTTAAATTTATCCCTTAACAGGGAAATAAAGTAATATCTTTGAACGAAGTTGAAGTGGTTGACCTATGAGTAAGTTATTGAAAGACAGAAATTCTACTACTTTTGCATAAATGTTCCTCATCACATTATAATTAGTATAAATAATGAAAGTTTGGGGTGAGTGACTGTATGCGTGTAATGCTGGGGCCACACTAACGGGAAATGCCGTAAAACAGCGCAATGACTGACGTTTGACATAAGTGGCCACGACATTTGACAACGACATTCACATTGGCGTTTGACGTTAGCCGATAACTCAAGTGCATTCACGTTGACCGTTCCAGTGTCACTCACATAATAGCGTTAATAACTAACGCAATATTTATCGCGATGATAGGCATTGATATTTCCCTTGACTTTGACCTTAGTGTGGCCCCAGCATTACTCTTTCACGCTCAAACGGCTGACAGGGTATGGATGAAATTTGGAATACAGATAGCTTTTTATTTGGATTAACTTATAGTCTACTTTTTATTCCGTAAAATGTCTATTAACGTGAAAGCCACGGGTGTAACCGCGGGGTGCAGCTAGTAGTTCATAAAT
This sequence comes from Opisthograptis luteolata, assembly GCA_931315375.2. Taxonomy (NCBI): domain Eukaryota; kingdom Metazoa; phylum Arthropoda; class Insecta; order Lepidoptera; family Geometridae; genus Opisthograptis; species Opisthograptis luteolata. Next base: position 3,970,272 of record OV928038.1, on the reverse strand, counting down.
CTTGAAAAGTAGTCTATTCAAAAAAATGATACAGTATATGCATATTATACCTAAACCTATGTATAATTTTTTTACAATTCGCCGTAACCAAACCCTCAAATTCTGTGCATTTATATTCTTCACGAGAATGAATAATTGAAAACACCGAGACGGCATATTAAAAATTTAATTCTACCAGTCGGGCGTAGTCTGTAGAATTCCGTCGGTGAATTACTAAATTCGCTTGCCTCATCAAAATCACAACTCCGGTAACGAGCTTACGGTGACCAAGTCCATCGCTTCACTGGGCCACTAATAGGCATTTAATATTTATCGTGCTCTAACTATAGTAAAATATCTGGTTTTATTTATATAATAGAAACCTTTTTCCGGGATAAAAAGTAGCCTATGTGTTAATCTACGGTAGAAGCTACTTCTATTCCAAATTTCATCCAGAATACAAACACACGCATAAAGGTGGTTTGAAGAGCCTTATAGACGACCCAAAATAGGTAGGACCTAATAATTGAAAATCTCAGTTAAGTATGTTTTCTTTTTCTCCTTACAGGATAGTGTTTAACCACAAGTCACATGATACATATTAAGTGACGATGTGGTTAAAAGTCATGTCACGCTACACCACTATCTATCGCGTCATCGCAAAACTAGAATCTACAAACTTCTCCTAATTTACCCAAATATTCCTGTAAAGCATTTAAATAAAAAGAGGCAAAAACTCTCCCAACGACCATTATTTCCGCTAATTAAAACCATCAATCTTAACAACCCCTGAAAATTCGCATAACTCTTCGTAATATATTTCTTCAAAATAACTACAGGTGTACATATATATATGTAACTATTAGGATGTGTACCCACCAGTTTGAAGTTCGAATCCTCTCGGCCCCGCACCTATGACTCAATAAGTTATGTGCGGATTTGCCATCGCTCAAAACGGTGAGCAACATCGTGAGGAAACCGGCATGCCCAAGAACTGCAACATTCAAGGGCATGCAACATCTACCAACCCGCACTGGGCCAGCGTGGTAGATTACAGCCCATACTCTCTCTCTGAGAGAAGGCCAGAGTCCCAGCAGTGGGAACGTGAAAGGCTGATAATGATAAATGGACAGTCAAATTTTAAAAGCGTCACACTCTTTAACAGAAGCACAAAGCCCTTTTTTTATAACACTTTGTTTACTTTCTGGTTAGTGTTTGACCTCAAGTCACCTGATGTTAAATGACGATGTGGTCGAAGGTAGCGCCACGCTACACCTGGATTTAGAACTGGCTATCACGGTTGGCTACCGAAACACACCGATAGGTGCTTAACTAGCCAGACGAGCACTTGAAAATGCCATACAACCAAGCTATAGTTTCATCATGATGTTTTTCCTTCACCGAAAGCTCAAGCTCATTGTAGGATGACACACGTAGGTAACTATCATGCATTAAGAGCAAGTCCAAATAGGTTAAATCGCACCGAACGAGGATTCTTTTCCAATACATTGTTTTTTTTTTTTGTTTTTAAATAAATATCAGGGACAATAGGGATGTTAACACTAATTACAAAATAATGTTTAATCTTACTTTTATGTTATTTTGTATTATTAGGATATCGAAAAACATATTTTTGTATATTTAAATATAACTTAATAATTTAAATAAAAATTATTTTAAATGCTATATTTATAATCTTTTGTCACGTGACTGCAGACACCAAAAAGAGCTTCTTACGTCATTACGAATCGCGACCATCGTGTTTTTGGCCAGTGACGTCACACGTGACAGTTGTTAGTGTTTTGGTGGAAAAATTCATAATTACTCTAATTTTGTATATTTTCTCATCGAAAATACTAATAATTTTAAATAAAATATTTTTTTATGGTAAACAAGAGTCTATCTTTAAAATGAAAGCAATTCCGAAAAATGGTTAGCATCCCTATTGCACACAAATTGACCTATTGTATTCTGAACATCTTTTGCACATGTAATTATGACTATGAGCATCATCAACACAACATATTATCTTTAATATCAAGATAGAGATGGCAAGCATTGCATTATTGGCATAAATTCACAGGCCAGAGGCCCTTCAAGAAGCCGATGTATGCAAATGGCTAATAGCCGTTCATGGTGGCGTTCAAAGGGGGAGGCCTATGTTCAGCAATGGCCTTCTTTCAGGTGATGATGATTATGATGGTGATTTATTACCGCCGTAGGTCGCCGTAGACCCTATAAGGGCCGCTCTGAAGTACATTATACCTATGTATTTCTACCAATTTGATTTCCGTGAAGGATCAAATAAATTCCCTTAATTCGCAATCAGTGTCACGATGAGCGCGAATTTTCGCTGATTTAAGTTACTCCAATTTCGATTTAACGATTGTCGTTTGGATTCACATTCGTGTAAGTTCTACATTTTATTTTCACCGCCACTACTTAATTAAAATTTCAATTTGCTTTTAGGTTCTGAGACGAAAAACTTACCAATAAAAGTGATACAGGCACTACGTTTTTTACTGAATTCCACTTGAATTTGACATCTGAAGACTATTCTTCTAGGCGTGAAAATGTAACAGACAAACCAACAGTTACTTTCAAATTGTTAATATTGGTTTTGATATGGTTAGTATGGATTAGTGGTATGATTCAAGATTTAAAAAAGTGTTTTACATAATGAATCCTTTACACTCGCGTACAACATACTTACTTACTTCTCTGGTTACTTCATTAGAATAGCTAGGGTAGTCACTATCGTATATAACTATGTAATATGAGTACTTATGCAACAAGACAAACTAAGTGCTCTGAGGCTTCAGGGTCCCAGCTATAGGTACCGAGTGCCATTACCGAGCTAACGAGGTTAGCAGCACTCTCGACTCCGTAAAATAGGTGTTAGGTAATTAGGCATGTGCTTAAGGAATTTGAGGAGGAAATTAACACTGAATTTCGGAGCAATAAGTGCGTTATCGTGTTTCGTGGTGCCGGTTTAGAGGGCAGAATAAGTAAGTAGGCGTTGATATTGATACAGTGAATGTATTTTTGTATTGTAGTCTTATTGAAGGTTGATAGCAGTTTATTACATTAGGTAGTTTTGTATCCAAAGGTGTTGTTTAGTGTCTTTATTTTGTTACTGTTGTATTGTAATCCTACTAATATTATAACGAACGTGAAAGTTTGTGAGTATGGATGGATGGATGTTTGTTACTCTTTCACGCAAAAACTACTGAACGGATCTGATGAATGAAATTTGGAATGGAGATAGCTTATACCCTGGATTAACACATTGGCTACTTATTATCCCGGAAAAAGGCTACTGCGAGTAATAGGAAGACGCGGGTGAAACCGCGGGGTGCAACTAGTAATAAAATATTACTTGATATCACCATCATGGTTAGCGTATTACGTTTTTTTAGTGCACTTCTTCCGGCTGATGATGACCTAAAGTAGATAAATATCAAGCAATCTTTGCAAACGGTACAATAAAAAAGGCACCTTTTCTATGATTGTTTACATTTTCAAGTCAAAAGCACTCTGTCAAAAGTTGCCTTGTTATTATTTTCCTCAAAAAATATTTTTGTCACATTCATTCGTTCCACCGTGTTTTATAAAATGTAGCAATCTCGGAAAGCTGACGGTATAGCGTATAATCAGAAATACGCCTTATTGACATCGTTTGTCCTTCGCGTTTCCACGATGCGGAAGTTGAGTTTAATATTTCATGCAGGGAGCTAAATGATACAATCTTATATCCTCTTCACACATGTTTTGAACCAGTGTTTCCCGAAGCGACTCATCGATTCCATATTTCTACAACTCCAACCTAGCCTACCAAATCCTACAATGAGCTACTTTCAAAGCCAGCGGCAACAAAATTATCATAGTTGGCACTGAATAATGAAGGAACTGTCATGCCATCTGTCAAAGTCAACTGATAACTTCTGTGCAGTATCTTGCGATTGCTATGTTTTTTTCGCGTTGTTGGTTTTGAAATGTTTATTACGAACCTGACCTATGTTGTTGGGACTTAATGTGCAAAGCACGTTTAATTTATTGAGGTTCAATATCCAACGCCATATATGATACTTTTTCGAAAGTTGATTGTGATAGTAGCTCTTATAATTAACTAGCTGTTCCCCGCGGTTTCACCCACGTGGGCTACAGCTTTATGCGAAATCATGCAGTCTCAGCCCGATCGGTTTAAAATTGACAAAGTTTCATACAAACTTTCATCCCCAATTTTATCCCCTTGGGGTATAGAATTAATCAAAATCCTTTCTTTTTTAGCGGATGCCTACGTTATAACATCTACCTGCCAAAATGCCAAATTTCAGCCCGATCCGTCGAGTGGTTTGGGCTATGCGTTGGTAGATCACAGTCAGTCAGTCACCTTTGAGTTATATATATTTAGATATATAGATTATGAGGAAATATTTCAACTTTCAATAAGAAATTCTTTGTATGTTGGACATTTGTTAATGAGTAAATTATTGTGTCATTAATTAGCCATCCTTGCTTATGTGAAATAAGCAGAGTGTAAAAGTGTTCGAGTTTAAACTCTTAAGCTTTGAAAATAAACTTTAACTCGATGTGTGTGTATTTTAACTATAGGTCTGTAAGTGTAGCGTAAATGTCATCATTAAGCTACTTTGATCAAATCAACAAACTTTATATATAGTCACGAAAGTATGAAGAATAAACTAGCAAAAATACATATGCAACAATAATTATATCCAAAGATACAAAGAGAATTAATTTGACTAGACATAATCCTTTCTCAAATTTATCCAACGACATACAAAAGCGTTTGAGAACCTGTGTTACCACGTCATACGTGTGTTGAAAATGAAATGTTTGCTCAGAAAATGTTGCGCTGAACGCTGAACATGACAAATGAAATTTGAATAACAAAATGTATAATAGTAATTTATGAATATAAAAAATGTATAATTTGATGAAAAAATATATTTCGCTCAGAAAATATCTAATATAATATGAGTTATAGACTATTTTTTTCACAAAAGAATATTTTTCTTAGGGCTAGGGCTAGGGCTAGTACGATGAATGGTTGTGCTAGGCCCAAATGTACCTACTTACATTCTCAGATATTTTTTATTGTTTACTTCTTATGGTATAGGTTTTCACAGAAAGGAAACCATAACCTATTGACTGGTTGCGCCTCGCGGTTTCACCTGCGTCTTCCCGTTATCCCGCAGGATGTGTTAATCCAGGGTATAAGCTATCTCCATTCCAAATTTCATTCAGATCCGTTCAATAGTTTTTGCGTGAAAGAGTAACATCCATCCATCCATCTATCCATCCATCCATCCATCCATACTCACAAACTTTCACGTTTATAATATTAGTAGGATAGGATAATGATCATTCAAATTAATTTAATCAAACACAATCATCATAGATATAGATAGATAGATAGAACGTAGAACTTTACTCCACAGCTAAATTATTAACTTACCGTTACTTGCAGAAATCTCAATCAAGCGAGTAGAACCTTGTAGAAAGTTAGTGATAAGATAAGGCAATACTTAGACAATGGGACAAATCTGTTCCGGTCTCCAGGCACGTGACAGGGACCGCAGCTGGCTGATACAACTCATAGATAAAGACAGTAGGTCAGGTTTCATTGTAAAATAAAAATTCAAATTAATAGTGGTATTTACGCAAAAAAAAATCTAAAGAAAAGTGATTATCACAAGGTTAATATAAAATCGCAGTACGCCATCAAGTCAGTGTAATATGTACGCATTTTTAAAAAATACTGAATCTTATACTTGTCAATAACTAAATTTCGAGTCTTTAATATAAAACGAACTCTTATTATGAAAAATAGACTATGTAGATGACAAAAAAGATTGTGAACTTGCTGCAAAAATCAGTTAATAATATGAAAAGATTATTATGACATTATCGCGCCCAAAAATTCCCTGTTGGACCTATATTTTACATGCTCTTTTGCTGATTTAAGGAGGTTGGAGTTGGAACAGGCTTAGCTAATATTAAGTTTGACGTTCTAAAGTGATCATTAAACATGTTGCATTTTCTTCTTTGTGTTGCTTGTTTTGTATCCTAGTTAATATTAAAGAAAATTAATGCCAACAGAAATTTTCTAAACAAACATGAGTACTACCTACTATTTTTACGTCGACTTTCAAAGTTCTCAACTCTTTACATGCACCGCTTATATTTTAATCGTTCGATCGATAGGGTTTTTTTTTTTAAATTGTAGTAGGGTTTGACCACAAGTCATCTGATGTTAAGTCACGATGTGATGGAAGATAGCGCAAGAATCACAGTCGAATGTAGAGTATATTCGGTCGAATGAATTACATTGCATAGTGCAATCACACCGAAACTCGATCCTGTTAAAATGTAGCCCAGCCAACGTTGGCACGTATTGCTAAATGGTATGCGGAAATGTAGTTTGCAGTTAAATCTAGTCTGTCAAGCGAGGAGCTTCTGCACCACTTTTCACTATGTGAGCGCTCCAGTGCAATTCCGGGAAACGAACCACTTTGATAAAACCACTACCTACATATTATATAGGAAGAAAACGTGGCTTCAGTGACAGCGATTTCTCGATTACAATTTTTGCCGCATTATATGCGGTTTGCCTTCAAATTTATTTGTGTATGTGTGTGTTGTGTTACGTGTTTTGACCGCAATTCACCTTATGTTAAGTGACGATGCGATCGAAGGCTATGCATGGACTGGGATCAAGCTGTTAGCAGTTTCGGATTAACCACGCTACGGGCCCCACGCGAAAGGGGGCCCCGCATTTTGAACCACTCATCTCTGCCTGACCGTAATTTTTTGAGTAAAACTTATTAAGATGTGGTGTATTGAATTTACTTGATGTCACAAAGAATTTGCTACGGGCCCCGCGCTTGCTTAATCCGGCACTGGCTGTTAGGTGAGGCTACCGGAACACACCGATAGGTGCTTGGTGACAGATTCTTAAAATGAGGGTGCAGTAGAAGATGCTCTAGTACCCAAGCTATGATTTCATCTAAGCGTTTTTCTTTACCAAAAGCTCAATCTCATAGCACGATACGATACATACAATTTTAAAGCTACTACCGATTTGTCATCACTATAATTAACAATTAGGTTACTCTACGATTTTGGTTAAGAAGTATTTTATACAACTTTTTTTCTATTTACAGTGTAGCGTTTGACCATAAGTCACCTGATGTTAAGTGACGATGTGGTCGAAGATGGCGCCATGCTACACCTGGGGTAGTTATTTTAGTACTTGGGTCCGCACATCACTCACCATCTTGAAACATGTTACATTACAACCAATATTTTTTCTAAAATACCTACCTACCCTTTTGTCTCCTCATATGTCGATGTTACTAGATATCTTTTTCAGTGAAATTCCGCCGCAAGATAGTTACTAAAAATAAATTTCAATAACAACCTCAGCGTTACGCTGACTTTGTTCTTTATTAATTAGAATTAATTTACGGTAATTACTTTCGTATTATAATTTACTAAGATTAATTAGATTGGCCATTTCAGTGGGGCTGGTGAATCTTACAACATTAAGTGAGGCAGTTATTTATATTTAAGTACTACGCGAACGCGCGAACGTAATTAAAAGACAAAGAGAAAAAGGACTTGGTATTTTAACTTTAATTAAGTTTATTTTAGAATTATAATTTGGTAATGTCATTGTATATGTACTTTTATGGGTCTATTGCCTGAAATAAACGATTTTTAATTTTTATTTTTAAAAAAAATGTTTTCAGCACTGTTTTAACAGCAACTGTATTCGCCGACCAGCAGGCATATGTCTCCCAATTCTCACCTTACCGAAATAAATATAAAAAGAAGGCATCCACTAATTGATTGGAATTGACTATTCCAAACTATTAAGTACTAGCTGTTCCCCGCGGTTTCACCCGCGTGGACTACAGTTTATCGCGATAAAAAGTAGCGTAGGTATGTCCTTTCTGAAGCTATAGACTACGTATCAAATTTCATTTCAGTCGGTTCATTAGTTTAGGCGTGAAAGCGGGACAAACGGACAGACAGACAGTGTTACTTTCGCATTTATAATATTATGTGAAAGTTACTTTGTGTGTCTATCAGGATCAGTCTGTCTGTTTGTCTGTCGGGATAATTAAGTTACCTATGAGATTTATTAATAAATACGTACTAATTACAGGCAAAACTCGTATCTAGCAAGCAAACATTTCAATAAACTTGGTAAGCGCCTTGGTAAAATAGATTTATTCTGTACAAGTGTGGCATCGGCTAGCCAGCTGTTGAACATAACATATTTTGACTAAATTTATGTAAGTATATTCCACCAGTTTAATAAATACTTAGAATAGCCATTTATTCTAGGTTTACTGTTAGGTTTATATTATTTTATCCATAAAGATTTATGTATTTAGATCGCTGTTTTTATTTGTTATTTTTATACTTCCAAATAGTAATAAATAAATAAATTATTAAGCCAGGTTACAGCGGGTACGCAACGCATTATATATTTGAAAATTATAAAATGCTGCTGGTTAAAACGAAAATCCCTACTCATATTATAAATGCGAGAGTAATTCTGTCTGTCTGTCTTTCACGCTTACTATATACTGAACCGATTTAAATGAAATTAAGTACAAAGATAGTCTAGAGCCTGAGAAAGGGCATAGGCTACTTTTTGTCGCAATAATCAGTAGCTGACGCAGGTGAAGCCGCGGGGAACAGCTAGTTGTTGCAGACAAAAGTAAAGTAAAATAGCATCAAAAATATGTCTATTGGTTTTGTACAAGAAACTTACATGTTTAACTTCCACTTAACGTGTTTAATTTAAAATAAACATTAAGTAAACGATATTCAATTTTCATATTCATATTTTCCTCCCCTTATCCTTGGCAGAGGACATCAGCAGGGTAAAATTTAATTAATATTGTGTTAAGGTTACGATGCCTTGTGTACCTAGATAAGACCATCGGGGTGAAGGTAACATAGGGGTATGTTTTCGTAGGGACGGTAGGTAAAGACGCGACCGAAGGTATGGTACAGGTCATTATTATCATCTTATAATGGAATTCTACCAGGCCACTTAACCCTTTCGATCTATTTTGTGTATCTTTGTCAAATTCTACTCATAATAATAATTATACTGAACCCATTTTACTCGCTTAACGAGTTTATGTCTATGCATCTGACAGAATTCTCGTTTAGTTCTAAGGAGGATTGATATATAATTTTTATTTTAATGTTAGGTACTATTTTTGTTATGTCCTGTCCTGATCCATAATTTGATCGATATTGTTAATTTTAATGAAATATGTACCGATTTTACCTGCCTTGTGTAACAGCCAAAGTTATATGACCAATAAATATACCTTTTCTATTCTATTCTATTCTAATATTTGGATTCACCTAGAGGTACTCGAATTTCTAATCAGATGGAGTGAACAAATAGATTGATATATCATTTTTCAAAATAATGTTGCCGTGTTTAGAAGTTCTTTTCACCACAGCACTATTTTTATTTCAAGGAGAAAGTGGCAGCACTCGTAATGTAATTTTACGCAGATTAATTAAAACTAAGAGCATACCCGCTTACCTACTTCTATAAAATACTTATTCTAAAGAAACTTACCAACAAATTTATGTCCGGTTTTCAAAACACAAAATCGCAAAGTTACACCAACGCTTTTAGTTGCAAATTCAGGCACCTTCTAGGCATATGTGCTACGCCGTTGCCGTTAAAATTTTTTATTTATTAAACTAAAAAGTTCTTATTTTCAGCTATACCTAACTATAAATCCCTACTATTTTATCTTATACATAAACTTTATTTATAACAATGAATCCCTATTTCCCTTGGTCACGCCATCACGAGTAAACGGCTAGACCAAATTCACAATTTTTTGTTTGTTGTGTTTGTTGTTGCCAGGAGAAGGTTCTTATGAAAGAAAAAATTGAAAAGTTGCCTGGTTATACGTTTTATTGCGACAAACTGCAGTCGTAACTCTGTCTGTCTGTTACGCTTTCACGGCTAAACTACAAAACCGATTTAAATGAAATTTAGGACAGAGATAGTCTGAGAAAGGACATAGGCTACTTTTAATCGCGATAAACTGTAGCGCACGCGAGTGAAACCGCGGGGAACAGCTGTACGAAATAAATTAAGCATTTTTACAAGTATTACAACTTGATAGTATTTTAACGAAGGTATACATACGTAAGTGAATAACCGCGTTGAAGAGGTTGATAATATGATTAAAATCTTTTCTCTTCGCTGTCTCGTCTCATCTTCTTCATAGTAAAGTACATAAAACTAAAGTAACAAAAGAGATCTCAGCTGTTTAACTAACTAATGAGATTATTCCTCTCCTTGATAGAACCTTTCCGCAGCTCAAGAAGTAACGTTTCAGAAAAGCTTCCGTGTCTTATCAAGCAATCTTTTACGAGTTTATATTTCGACAGGATGAGAAGTTTCTGCTAAATTAAACTAGTTGTTTATTGTCTAAGAAATGTTATTTGTGAAGAAAGAGAGTTGCTTTTACATGTACATAAATGTTTAACAGATTCTGTCATATATCTATTTCTAATATCATAGGTAACTGCTACTACCTTCTTCCAGTTCTTTTAGTAAATCTAAACTTTCCAGAACAAAAGCGAAGTGATGAAAGGGGGTAGTGACGTTGCCTTGCAACGTAGTTCATGTGTTCAAATCTAACAATGGGATTGAATGAAATCATAGCTTTTTGGTGAGGCATTCTCTCTTAATCTGTCGAGCACCTACCGATGTATCCCGGCAGCCCCACTTGAGAGCCAGTTCCCAATACAACCGTAGAGTGTCACCACCTTCGACCACATTGTAAACTGTGGTCAAACGCTACAAAAATCAAGCAACTTTGCAAGCAAAAAAACCGACATCAAAGGTTTTCTCATGGATGCCATTGTCAGAACTGGACCAAATTGAAATGGGACCACACGAGAAGCACAAGCTTTTAAATAAAAAAAGGATCATCAAAATCGGTTTTCCCAGTCAAAAGTATTGAAGTAAGGAAAATAACAAAAAATATACAGTCTAATTGAGAACCTTCTCCTTTTTAGAAGTCAGTTTAAAATATAAAGAAAGCAAAAATCTGTTAATAACAGGAAGGGATTCTTTCACATACCTAAGTACAAAGTACTTTATACCACCAGCACATTTGAGAGCCTCCTCAAGCCTTGTTCACAAGGGTGCACCCTTTTGATCGAACCTCTTTGCTGCTTTACAACGGTGCCCCTTCATAATATAACAGTTTTATGACCTAGCTCTTCCCCGCGGTTTCACCCCGTGGCTTTTATCACAATATTACATAGCCTTTATAAGTATATAGGTATATGACACTCAGGGATGGATGGATAGTCGCTTTCAAAATCGGATCTGCGGGCCGACCGCGGTTGCGCTGTCGCAAACGTTTCATTTACGTTAGCGATTACAACCGACCATTAAGACAGTATTAAAATTGGTACCGGGGTGATAAACTATATTGTAATGGTTTTGAACCAACGAAATGTCAAATGTTTTTCAACTAGTGTTGCCGATCGCTAGTAGACTATCGATGATTAATCAATGTAGTTAGATAGTTTCGTAGATTATCCTGTAAACAAACTAACACAATCTTTACCTCATTTTAATGTGGGAAGAAGAAAAGGTTAGTAAAAGCTAAGAAAAAACTTTTAAGTAAATGTAATTCCACGCTTTCCACGCTTGCTTATTGTTAAATTTTTAAATAGCTAGAGAACATTACCGTTTCTGAGAAAAAACACAACTAATGAAATCGGGTTCACAGACTATAATTTAATATAGAATGTAGGAACCTATATTTTATGAAGGCACCGAATAATTCATCAATTTTGAAGATCCGATTACGCGCCTGTTTACTCCAAATGAATACCAAAATACAATTTCAAAGGATTTATTAACATAAGCGGATTTTTAAACACGTAGAAGATACGCTGAATATAAATTTCAGTTTAAGATACGCACTTTTTTAGTCAAACCTGAAGACTTTCAGGTTTGGAGTTTCTTTTGCGTCAACGTGAGAGAATATTGGCTTTTTGTAACTAAATGACGAGACTAGAAAGTTGCTGGCCTGATACTAAATATAATTTCAAACTTCATCAGTTCAAAATCCTACACAGCAATCAGCAATGCACTGCAACTGCACTCGTCACCCTGAAATGTCAGATGTTTGATCTCTATAAGCCCTGTAGTTTCACTGGAAACAAACCAGCAGCAGCGCGATTCTAATTCACTCGGAAACTTTTCCGACCATGGATGCGGAAAGTTTCCGCGAGAAATTTTTAGACGCGATTCACAAATCAGCACAAATCTGAATTCGGAAACTGAGATTTAATTTGACAAACCAACTGTTCAATCACGAAAAAGTTTCCGAGACATATTTTCACTCGGAAAACGTTTCCTTGAAGCGAAAGTGACGAATCCGACACGGAATCTTTCCGAGTGAATTAGAATTGCACAACAGAACAGTTTGCTCATTACTGCTTGGCGTTTGAACAACTAATAGGAAAGATGTGGTAGGTACTTCCCAAGACGAAATCTGCACAAAAGTGAACTTGCTCTAATACTAGGTACAAAAGTAATCATGCAACAAATCTCTTCGCCAGTCATCCGCCAAATAGTCAGAACCTAAGCGTAGGTACGTAGATACGACTCAAAGTTTCAGCGGAACAAGTTATGCATTATTCAGCCAAGTTTAGAGTTATGTTCTTAACTCCCAGCGCGCCACTCATGCTGTTTAGGACATGCATACGTAATGCCGCTGGTGAAGATGCCATGCCGCAAGGAGCTTAAATACTTACTCGTACAGTCAGCGAAATTTACAGTTGAAGTGGCAATGGGCAGGCCACATCGCTCGACGAACCGATAACCGATGAGAAGGAAACCATAGAATGTTGGTTGGATGATTTTCTAGTACCCGCCTGGCTAGGCACCTATCTTATCGGTGTTCCAGCAGCCTCACTTGAGAGCCAGTTCCCAGTCCAGGTGTAGCGTGGCGCCATTCTCGACCACATCGTCACTTAACATCAGGTGACTTGTGGTCAAACGCTACCCTGTTAATAGTAAAAAAAAGGAAGGGTTCTCGAGCAGCTACCACCAGCTGCTCGAGACGAAGACGTTCTGTAGGTAGACCCACACTAGGTGGACCGATGATATTGTAAGAATCGCAAGGAGCCGATTTATGCTAAAAGAGGGAGGCCTATGTTTAGCAGTGGACTTCTTCCGGCTGATGATGATGATGATGATGATAGTCAGCGACAAAAGTAGCTGATTTTCGAAATGTGTTTTGTGTGCTTTTTGGGTTCTTTTACAACTTACAGGGTAGCGTTTGAATACAACATAGCATACTTACTTGTGTTTATGATGATAAAGGTTATCGGAAAGATTGTTATTGTTCAGAGACTTTTGTCGTAGACCGTACCTACTCTCGGTTTTCAATATAGTTTCGTAGGTTTCAGTTGGATGTCAGATTGTCAGAGCAGTATGTGGTACTTCTTGTTCGAAAAAGTCCAACTTTTACCTAGAAGCATCCGAGTCACAGTATATATCATCCGAAGGTATTAAATTTGAGGGCTTTGTGAATAAATCTCGCAGCGAAATGAGAAAAGTCGCGCTGTCAAAAGAATTCATTATAACGGAAGGGGGGCTCTCATTTGCCAGTTTTGAGTTCAAACGCGTAGTTTCAACAGGTTGATGATGTTGGGTCTAAGGAACCCCTGAAATAAGGAAAATTCCGTTAGAAAATCAGCACCTTTTAAGTGTTTCTACCTATAAAAGTACTATTTATTTTTCTAAATTATTTTATACCTATCTATCTTTCTTGACATTTTACAGGGTAGCGTTCAATCACTAGTCACATTATGTGGTCGAAGGTAACGCTACGATATGCCTGGATTGGGAACAGGCTCTTTCAACGACCACCTTAGGCAGATGTAGGTGGCCGTCAGTGAGCTTAATTTCTGACGGCCCCCACGGGGGGGGATGTTCGAGGTGGTCGTTAGAAAACACTGCTCAAGTGAGGCTGCCGGAACACACCAAATGCACCGATAGATGCTATTATTATCTTATTATAATTATTATATATACTCTTTGGATAGATGCTCGGCGACAGACTCTTACCAAATACAAAGAGGTACACGAACGTCACAAATTTTAGCCCGTAACGTCCCAAATGTTGCCATTCCTGCTATAAAACATGATATGCCACATTATTTTTATCGCAAATTCATGAGAATACCTAAATAAAAACTTTTTAAGTGTTCGCTCGAAGGAAACCTTACGACCGCATAAAAAACAAAAGAGAAAAAGCCAACTTTTATATCGAGAATTCAAAAATGTATTCCGAGGGAAAGTTTTAGGAAATTATCCAAACAAGTGCGTACACAAACCTGGCGGCGTCGGCCGTCGAAGGTACTTTTATAATCTTTTTAAAGTAGTCTGCAGAGTTTTTCAGTTACAATGTTTTGGAAAAGTACTTAGATAGGTAAGAGTTTTTTTCTATTCTTTATATCATACAGGGTATATAGTGTTTAACGTGACGATGTGATCAAAGGTGATTCCGCATTACTCATGGAGTGGGAACTGGCTCTCATGTGAGGCTTCCAGAACACACCGAAAGGTGCTTGGCGACAGATTCGTACTAGCTTACCAGCTCTGTAGCTTGGCAGGTGAGCACTAGAGAACCTCCAAGCAAGCAAGTAAAGGGGGTTTCTAGAGGCTCTTTAAAAAACAATAGGGCAAATTGGTACACTTACCTACCAACCTCTAAACTTAAGTACACCAAGTAAAGCTACTGCGGTTCTACACTACCGTTTTATGGTACTTATAGTATGTGCTGCAGTTTTATTACGTTTTTGTTAAATTGCACTGCACTTCGTCACTTAAAATCAAGTGACTTGCAAGTGACTTTTATAAAATTTAAACAAAAACTTTAATGCATGGAAGAATCTGTTCTGTACTGTTATATCATGTAGTGTCCTTAATCCTTACAAATACCTGTTATAAATGCGAAAGATGTCTGTCGTGTCTGTCTTTCATGCCTAAACTACTTAAATGATTTAAATGAAATTTGGTACAGAGATAGTCTAGAGCCTGAGAAAGGTCATAGGCTACTTTTTAACAACCGCGATAAACTGTAGCCCACGCAGGGAACAGCTAGTAACATATATTTTTAGATAATTGTTACTTACAGGTACAGAGAAGAATGGTCGTAATTAACTCCAATTTTCAGCTTGAGGTCGGACGCGGGCGGTGGCATGGCGCGGTGTGACGGCCAACTTATGTAGAGAAAGCATAATTATTTTATTTTATTGGGGTGGCTTACAGCTACTAATACAACATAGTTCTAAAAATAAATTACAAAAGCCAATTAAAAGCCTCCACAGACAAAAAGAGAAATAATTAATAATTAACATGCAAACATAGCCTACTTACACTAAAAAAAATGAACAAGAAATTAACTAATCTGGAGTGACACGACACCTTCCAAAGGGGAAAGCGCTTTACTGACTGACGCCATGCTGCTCGTGTACAAGTCTATTGTTGGGTCAGACTTTACAAGATTGTTAAGAGCCGAGGAAGATCGTAATATGAGTGAGTAGCTATAATAGTGTAGAGTTTAGTGCGATGGACTGATAAAGAGGTAGAATTGTAATAAAAAGGTTGTGTTTAGAATCATATAACAATTACTCTGCCGATGTCAGCGGTATTCATTATTTCTCGCTTCTTCTCCAGCGTAGACTATACAGTTTAGCACTAAATGTAGGTAGGTAGTGAGTAGAGGTACCTACCTATATTATGCCTTTTCATCGGTTCAAACTATCTCTACTTCTGTAACGCCCGAAATTAATAATCGATCCTGATCCGTTATCCGCGGTTTAGGACCGATATGTCATGTCGTAATTTGTCATTTTAGTAGTAATATGTCAAGCCCTAGTACTATAATGACATATCGATCAAAATCCGCGGATAACGGATCAGGATCGATTTATTCATTTCGGGCGTTAGATCGTTTCAGCATTCTTTTACTGAACCGTAAGTCCACGAATACCTTACCTTCATAATAATATTAAAATCACGACCATACTTGCCTTCAGGAAAGGCTTTTACTCTGAACTTACTTAGTTAGCTCTCAAAGAAAATTGTACGCAACAAAAGATAATTGCGAAAGTTTCAAACTACCCACGTCGCGTCGTCATGTTGAAATTGTTGAACTCTCAAAGTTTCTCTGCCCTTAGCAGGGAACTCATCGAGTTACACAGCCTAAGGAAGAAATAAATTGGTCCGCAAAATTCAGATTACATAGCGGTACCTACTACATTTTTTTTTCATGTAGGTAAAAGATTGGCAAACAGGCAGACGGCCCGCCTGATGGAAAG
This sequence comes from Opisthograptis luteolata, assembly GCA_931315375.2. Lineage (NCBI taxonomy): Eukaryota > Metazoa > Arthropoda > Insecta > Lepidoptera > Geometridae > Opisthograptis > Opisthograptis luteolata. The sequence continues at coordinate 3,953,856 of OV928038.1, read as the reverse complement.
CGGTCACCGTCGCCTATGGACATTTGCAACACCAGGGGATTTGCCGATGCGTTGCCGACCCTTAAGGACTCTTTTCACACCCATCTTGAAGGATTGCAACTTGTAACACTGCGGAAAGACTTGCGGGGGAGCTCGTTCCACATTTTGCAAGTATGCGGGAGAAAGGAGCGCATAAATCGAGTAGTGTGGGATTTCCAGGACTCGATAGTGTGCGGATGAGCTTTATCCCGATGACGAGATGAACGATGATAAAACCGTGAAGGAGGAATAAGATTGAATAGCTCTTCCGAGCATTCCCCGTTGTAAATTCGGTAGAATATACACAGCGAGCCAATATCCCTGCGAAGGCTAGGCGGTTCAAGACGGTATAACAGATCTTGATGTAATAACAGATCTATATAAAAAATAGCATAACATTGATGGCTCTTTTTTCAATCGTATACCTACAATATAGCACAAGTCATCTAATGCTGTGACAATGTGGTTGAAGGTGGAAACACAACGCCTGAATTCATAAACCGGAAGAAGTCCAATGCTGCACATAATAGGCCTCCCCTTTTTGATAAAGTACTACGAAGCTATGGTTTCATTACTATGCCCAAGCTGATTGCTGGATTTCAACCCACCATCTACGAATAGCAAGTCGACGTCATAGCTAGTGGTAATCCATGGAACCATCATCGCAAATACAAGATTGGTAAATAATTTAATGACCTATGGCTTGTATACTTGTACCCTGACTTTAGTTGATAGCTCGGTAAAATGTTTCTGTTTAACTAAACTCTTTGATAGTTCTAAGCTGTTATTATACCTAAGCTTGTAAGTACCTACTCCTCTGAGAAAATTTACAATATCTTAACAACTTTGCGAAATAATTGCGCGGAAGGCCTTTTTAAAAGTTATCCGATTCATTTGCCCAAAGATTAAAGAGGCGCCAACTTTTTCTTATTTCGGCCTGTTTTGCTAAAACGCTCGTTTATTTTGTAATTTGACGTGATTTATTGGACGAGGAAAAATAGCATCGTATCCATTTTATTTCAATTTTATTCTCTCAACCGCAAAATTAAAAGGTTTTAGCGAAATGAAATCGTCTCCCTCTTTTTGTGCACCTACTACTTTAGATTTGTTTTTGTCCTGCTTAAATTTTTCAACCTGCTCTAAGTAGAGTTGGTAGGCAGAAATCTATCCCAATTCCCTATACCTACTTGTTAGTACAATAAAAGTGATGCGTTGTCTGTTTTTTGGTTTGATTAAGATGTCTTTCTTCACGCCCAAAATTGCAAGACCGATTGTGCTGCAATTTAGCATTACAGATAATGTAGGGAGATTATACACAAATCAACATAGAAAAATACACAATTTCCGCTGGAAAACGGAATAATTTCAGGCTGTAAAAATCGGTCAGGGCGTAGGTACGAAGCCGCAAAGCGGGTCAAAAATATACCTACTTAGAGGCTTTTAGAAGATAGTTAAGAGGGAGCCTCTTACAGTCAGAGACAAAAATCGCTGATGATACTCGATTTTCCAAATACGTATTACATTTAGATCAGTACTTAAGTAATGTTTGTTTTTACAACGTAGCGTTTGACCACATCACTTAATTCACTTAACATCAGGTGTGTTGTACACCGTGTGTGTTGATAGTCAAAGGTTGTTGTTATTGTTCAGCGACTTTTGTAGCTGACCGTACTAGTTGCATTCTATCTTACTAATACTATAAATGCGAAGTTGCATCCTATCTTACTAATACTATAAATGCGAAGGTTTGTGTGTGTGAGTATGAATGTTTGTTACCACGTATCACCGTAACTACTGAACCGATTTTGATGAAATTTAGAATGGAGATAGCTTATAGTTTTAATTAGCTCATAGTATATTTAAACGCGGAATTACCTAAGTAGGTATCTAAAATGGAAATGTGTTGACAACAGTTCGGGCCTCGAGCTTGTAGTGTAAAAATTTGATCAATAAAAAAACCCTGGATTAACACAGGCTACTTTTTATCCCAGAAATGGTTCCTGGGAGATAACGGGATACGCGGGTGAAACCTCCGGTGCCACTAGTCAGAAATAAAATTAATCACAGCTGCTAGCTACAACAGCTCTCATAAAATAAGCTTTAGTAAGTAAAAGTAGAAATATAGGTAGTTACATATATAGTGAAACACTTTAGTAATTAGCCAGGCCGGCGCGGGACCTCCCATTAACAAGATTACCTCGCACGTACAATATTTAATGAAAAGCTCCGCGCGTCTGTGCCGCAACTTATGTTGGTATAGCGAGCTTGCTGATAAGTAGGGAAACTGTGGTTTGCATAACACAAGTTCCCGAGAACAGTTGATGTAAACTACGTTTCTAGGGTTCTGCGTTGAACGCCGCTGCCGTTTTTCGTGCACGTCCAGGATGACTAGTAGAAAATGCTATCTAGCATTGAGTCCTCCTTGTAAAATAATGTGTAAAAGAAAAAAAGAAACAAAAATTATAATAAATAAATATTATAATGATACATTGTGATACTAGTGTGCTAAGTTGGTCATTACACTCAGGGTAGTATTATACTTAAGTGTGAGGGTGGCTAGGTATTTGAGCTTTAAACATCCTATCACCTTTAGGCTTGTTGACCAAGCTATTGTTACTTACATCATAATTAAGTAATTATTTTCCATCACTGAAGAACCTACGGTTTTCAAGCCGAATTCATACCACAGGCTTTCACCGTGTCAATATGTATTCTGCTATAATACTCCATTATAATAAAAGGAAATAGTATTTAGTCACGTAACAATAAAGTAAAACACAAAAGTCAATATGAAAAAAATAATTTATTATTTTGATTAACGTATAAAAATATGACATTAAATATGAAAGTGAATTTTCACCTGAGGTTGTTAACTTGGTGATACACAGGGTGTTGTTACAAAGTTTGTTATCTTCTGTAGAGATAATTTTATATTTATTTATACAAATAATATTTTAGATATGTTATGTAAGGTACGAAATGTAATTCAAATTTACAATAAAATCATTGAAGATTAAAAATATATTAAGTTATTGTTTACGAGTACAAGTAGCGATTTACTAAGATTAATTTATGCTGATTATTTCAAACAGGTAATTGAGTATTTCTTAGGCAATCTACAATTTTTTATAATAATTATATCTTTGTTTACATAAAATGTAAAAGTTCTGTATAATATTATGCAAGACAAAAATATGCTCTAAGCTCTTAGATATCATTTAGAAATTCATATTAATAACAATCATAAATATTATTAATATTCCAGCCAGGTATGTAATAATTAATTATGTCAGGGTATTTATTTATACATACTTTATTTAATTTTCCACGTAGTAGTTTAATTCAAATCAACAGAAAATTTTATTTGTTTAAAAAAATGGTACAAATAGAGCATTGTAAAATAATGATCATGATAGAAAATTTATAGTCAAGCAATATTTTTGGCAAGACAAATTGTTCTTTAGTTTTTAATATCTACATATTTATAGTAAGTAATTTTAATAATTATTATACTGAATATAAAATAAAGCTTTAAAGCTTCGAATAGTGTAAATAATAATGTTTTATTTAATTACATTTTGACTATCACAATTGCAGGCCTTTTCAAAACCTCTCCAATCGCAAACATTCCACATTTATCACAAACAAAATATATATACATCATTATTTTATATACATACTTATTTATTAAATATTGAACAAAATCACAGTGATCTGCAGGAATTTTTCACAGAAATCTTATTTCCAAAGAAACTAACGCCATTCAAAAAAACACCTAATAAAGAAGTTGATACAATCCAATTTTGAATGTACTAGAATCAGCTTATTCCCACCACATTACATTGAGTTTAAAAACTACAATACTCCAACAAGCGAGTTATGGTGATATGTGTCTTACCCTCTAACACTTAAGATTGAAAGCTGCTTATAAACTGCCGAATCTAGATTTGTACGTAAATTTATACCCGATTCAATATTATACTAGTAAGATACCCTTAGCCCAAATTATTTGACAAGTTCAGTTCAAGCTAGTGGTTCAATATAATCTAAAGAATAATATAGACATTGGAATTTGCACTTAATTCCCTTAGCCATATAGTTAAAGTTGTCTAAAATTGATACCGTATTTTGTGGCAAATTATGTACGCATTTAACGACTTCTATATTACAACAATATTTCCGACTTCTTGAACGTCAAGAAAGGTGGTGAAGAATAAATCTAAACCCACAATAGTTATTGCACGCACACAAGCATCGGCTACAGGACAAATATTTGTGCTTTAAAAAATGCGCAAATATTTGTTCCATATCCAGGTGAGGTGGATCACCCACTTTCCACCCACTTTCTGTTACCCTAGAAGCCAAATTTAATGGCGAGCAATTTTATTTTCGACGATAGCTGACAGTGCTGAAATTTCAACCTTATTGCTAAAGCTACAATGTTAAATTTACCTATAGCTGATACCATATCTAGTAGCGACTTGTGGGGTATGCGTAGTGGCCACTGCGAGAAGTAAAGGTACGTCGTTCACGTCGATGTTGAGTGATTTGGTCAAAGTGGCGATATCGCAGAAGTCTGTGGACATCAGCATGTCTGCTAGAGTCTTGGACAGGACGCAGAATTCACGCAGTTTGCTTTCGAGGAACGATAGGCACTGAAAAGATGGAATTTTGTTTTTTATTCTCTTCGTTCTTGATGTATAAGTTACAGTTAAAACTCAATCGTAAATGCTTTCAACTGGAAAACACAACCAGAAGTATAATTTGACTGCAGGTTTCAGGTTTAACTTTACAATATTTTTAATAATCATCATCAACTGGCAGACGTTTTGAACGCCACAATAAACGCTAACTAGCCATTAGCATCCATCGGCTCCCCGCGACTCTTACGATGTCGTCGGTCCACCTAGTGGGGGCCTAACTACAGAAAGTCTTCCGGTTCGTGGTCGCCACTCGAGAACCAAAGTCAAAGTCAAAGTCAGGGGGTCAGAGTTCGGGCGGGTAAGTGAGTCTTTGCCTCCGATAGTAAAAGACGCCTCTTTGGTCTATCCTTTTTTTTATTTTTATTATTAATTCCATCCATCGTCTTTTTGGAGGGACGGGAAGGTGTCGGGGGGGTGTCCAGCTTCAAGCGACACCCCCCCGACAAACACCCAGCTAGCATGCTAGTGGGGCGGGAGGAGGCGGACAAAACGCCTCCTTCTACCGCCCAGATATACCCTTCTGGTGGGGCACGCCAACGCCTGCCAGTCCTCTAACTGGAGTTCGCGCAAATCCAATATATTGTTAATACAGCAAAGTAGTTACCTGATGGGCGGGGACTCTGGCCTTCCACATAGCAGGCAGGGCATCCAACATGGCACCAACTAAGGAGGACATCCCGCCTGTGCCGCAATCTCTGCCAACTACCCTCACCTCCCTATAAACAACATATTGATCACAATCATTACGAAAGTTCCTGACTACACGTTTTCTAACGGCCGTTCCCAATAACCGATCCACGGTTTGCCCCACTAGAGTTAGAAGTTTGACATTACTTCTACGGAGCTTATGTCAAATTAATATCTTCAGTAGGCCAAAGCGTGGATAGATCGGTTATTGGGTACGGCCGTAAGTGGACTCACTAGTCATAAACCAGGCATTGGAATTTTTTTTTTATGGTTTTGAGTATTTTACCAAAACTAAACTTATTTGGGACTTGGAATATGCGAAATCATCATCATCATCATCATCAGTCGGAAGAAGTCCAATGCTGAATATAGGCCTCCCCCCTTCAACGCCACCATGAACGGCTATTAGCCATTTGCATTTTTATTTATGCCCGCACAATCACATACATAGGCTCTGACCCCTAACTAGGTTCCCCTGTATCTAGGGTATCAGAAACTACGAGGATCGGGGATCCACAGCACCCAGACACAGAACAAATACTTGCGCTTTTTTTTTCAATGCACAATATTTGTCCTGTAGCGGGAATCGAACCCGCGACCTCGCGCTTCACAGTCGGCTATCCGCCCATTGCGCCACATCGGTCGTCAAATCCATCGGCTCCCTGCGACTCTTACAATGTCGTCGGTCCACCTATGCGAAATAGGCATGGGAAATACCAGGTAGGACGCTAGGTATGCGCGAAACAGTCATCATCATCATTATCATCACCATCATCATCATCATCATCAGCATATTACGTTCCCACTGCAGGGACTCTTGCCTCTGCGCGAACCTTTGCGAAGTAGAAAAGATCGGAAATATGCATTAATAAAGAGATCAGATAACGATTTTTCGCTGTCTTTTGATTGCGACTTTGGGTCTTCAAATATAAAGTCCTTCCAGACTGGTATCGGTAATAATGTGAGCTGTAAATAAACAGAAATATTTACCAAGTGTTTGTGTCCCCAATGATGGCAACCGCTTGTATCGGCGCTGCGTCCAACTGCTTATTGAGGTACGAAGTGATGTCCAAATCTCGCCTTAGCTCGGGTTCCCACGCACATGGCTTTGCGATTGTTCCTGTGAAACAGACAACAGACTGTTTTATTTTTGCCGGCATAAGGAGGTTGGAACAGTCGTAGATAGATTTAAGTTTGACGTTTTAAAGTGGCCACGTGTATCATCTAAATAAATATATTTGAGTTCTTTAAGCGATGGTCACCGATTAACGTCAGGCCATCAGTACCCCTAGGACAGGTTTTGATAGTTTACAAAAACTGTAAAAGTTTTCGTTTCCATCCATACATATTTTTTTCAGCGAATCTTACCGAGACTTGGAGGAACTGAAATCGTTATTTCAAATCGTTATAATCATATTCCAACAATGTTGTTGAGTTACTTTTTGAATTTAAGCAGATCGAATTGCCACTTTGACAAGTCGGCGGTGGTAAACGTCGATGTTTACCAAAACTTTTATCGTTTTCAAAACATGTACTAGGGGCACAGATTGTTCCACCATTACTACATATTAAGAAAATCACCCAGTTACCTTGTAAAATTAAATCAGGTACATAGTGATCGCTGACTCCGCCCAGCAACGACCCGTCGAACCCGCAACGCTGTGCCGTCGATTCAGTCTCACACAGCTCGTGTAGCGGGAACTCGGTCACACTCTTCACTTCTATAACTCTGTCTCGCTCTCTCACTCGATTTAATCGCCGCACTTCAGGCCTTTGCAATTCTAGCGGCTTCAAAAAGGGTGCTGCTATTGTGGGCATTACTTCATTTGATGATATTGATGACGGAGATTTGAGTTCATTCGAAGACGAAGGTTCATATGATGACGTTGATGACGGAGATTTCAGTTCAGTTGAAGACGAAGGTTCATTTGATGACGTCGACGACGGAGACATGAGTTCAGCTGACGACGAAGAATTTAGTTTCACCGTAGATAATGTAGTTTTCAGGTAATTTGGTGATGTGTTTGTTTCATTTAGTGTTACAGATGTAGATATCTCCTCAAGTGACATTGTTCTATTTTGTGACTTATTTCCCGTACAACTCGATTCTTTCAAACACAAAGATAATCCTTTTGATATGCCTACTGCTTCTAAGTTTTCTGATGGAGCGCTAGTTTTTGATTCGCTAGTTGACATGATATCCCAATCTTTAGATTGTAATCCATTTGATGAATGGTCTTCCATTGAAACTAATAACTTTAAATTGTTTGAAGACTTCGTAAATTTTAACTTATTTGTTCTTTGTAAAGGTCGGAACTCTACCGTGGAGTTTACATTCTGTGTGTTTTCTGTTGAATTTGGGGGACTTGTTTGGATAGAAAGTTTAGGCGTAGTTCCATTCCTTGCAACATTTAAGTCTACAATATGCAATGGTTTATTATCAGCTACACATGATTGTTCAGTCTCATTTGTATGTTCTGCTAGTCTTGCTTCAGACGGTGAATCATTTTCTTCATTCACAGCGAGGTTATTTTCTGTGATAGCAGCTTTAATATTTTTGTTCAAATTCACAACCACCACGTTTTCTTTCCTTCTCCTGACAAAAGTCTTTGGTGACATTTCTCTATGATTTTTATCGTTGTCTGCGACCACTGTTTCCTTCGCGTACTGGGGTTCGGATATCCGCGGCATATCGTTCATATACTCCATTTCAGAAGCGTTGGTAGGAGTCTGAAGCATAGATTCCATCATCTGACACTTAACACAAGCGTCGCACTTCTCCTCCTGAATCGGCGGAACGATCATCGGATCAAACTGAAAGTTGTCCAACTTCAAATTCCCCGGCTTCCCAATATAGTGCCTATCTAATATCTCTAAATTCTTGCTCTTCATATAATTAGTGACTATCTGTGGGTACTTATCGAACTCGAACTTAAAACCGGAATGTTTTATGGGTTTGGAATGTTGAAGCGTTTGCCCGCAGCACTTGGACGGGCTCTCCGTGTTTCTCACTTCGCAGCCTTCTCTCTGGCACTCCTCTCGCGGCTCCAATATGACAGGTTCATTGTGAACTTTGGAGGATTTCTTTACGCATTTCCCGTTGGTCGACTTGTTTTTCAACCCGACGAGTTTCTCGTCGTCACCCAATACGAATACGACGTTCTGCTCCGGCACCGAGTCATCGGAAGCCGTCGAGTTTAGACTAGAATCGGAAGACGTTTTCAGCGGTGAGAGCATAATGGTGGGGTTTCTTCGGAGGGGACAGGACGGCTTCTGACTGGTGGAGCTGCCGCCGCACTCCGGGCTAGAAGAGAGCTTTTGTCTTAAGTCTGCGAGCGTCGAAGTCTTTTTTAAACTCACGTCGCTCGTAACCAGCGTACTGACACTACTATCACTGTTCTGAGTATTAACTGAGAGCACCTTCAAACCGTTATCACAGTCAAGTTTGCTAACGCGTGTCGCGGTCCGTTTGAGTCCGGCAGGCTCGGGTTTAATGACACTGATCGTTCTCATCTCTCTAAGCGCTCGTTCTTGGTATCGGAACTCGGTTCTTTTGACATCGCCGCACCGTAAGAAGTAAGCCAGGATCGTGAGTAGGCGGTTGACGAATTGCGCGTTTTTCTCCCCGCTGATGATGGTCCTGGCGGCTCGTGGAGGGAAGCCGATACTTCCGCAGAGGTCGCTCAGTTGCGCCCAGAGAACGTTGTAAGGACGCCTCGCTTCGTCGGTCTTGTGAAGTGATTGGTGATCGATGGTGTCATACGGACTCACGGTGGTCACCCAGCCGAGATGGTACGTCAGCACGTGGGTTAGTAGCGTGCTGATGAAGCTGTAACAAGAGATATTGTTAGGTAAATGGCTTGTCGATCACCATAATGAAAGTATTAATAGTTTTGTTGCTTACAAAATCGAAGAGGATTAGTGTTTCTGTGCCGAACTGCTATTAAAGCCTCAAAAAATAAGCCAACCATTATGTTGAAAACGTTGGGTTTCCCAAAGAAATAGCGTAAATCAATAGTCAATCAGTACATCATTAGTCTATTTCCAGCGTTAATAACCGTTAATTTGCACATCCCACGGTTGCAAAACAATGTCGAGCAATTTATGAACGTCAAACCGTTAAAAAACCCATTCGGAGTCACGTGAAAACACACACACACCACGTAAACAGGACGTACGAAAATAACGCACCTGTTATTACCGTGAGGATGGACAGGGAATTTCATTCACACGTCTTTTTTGTATTAGGTACAACGGTCACTCGTGCAAAGTCAATATGTGCGTGCGACAGTCATATAATGTCATTAACAATTGGATATATTCCAGAAGTAAACGCGCTAAGTAAGTTTGGAGTGATGCCATCATTTTCTTTGTTGCTTTACTACAGAATTTGTATCATAGCTAAAGCAGAGAAAAGGTTTCCGTTCGGCCCTAAGGATGTCAATCGCCTTGATGTTAAGGTAGGTAAGCAATGGTTTCAGTCGCGGCGAGAAGCGGTAATATCGCGTAAGTAAATGCCACGACTAATATTGTTTTAAAAGGTGTAAGAAAAACTCAAATTTATTAGGAGCTTCAATAGCATAGTTACTATGTCAACTGCAGAGTATTCAATCAACCCGCTTTACAAATCGTTTATATTTTTATAAAGGTACTTGGCGGTCCAACTCAATGCTGACAAAACACCTTGAACTACTTCGACATCGACAAAATTGGAACCATACGAGTTAGGATTTGATAGTTTACTATTGGGAAATGAAATGTATTGAGCCCAATTTTTGACAAAACTTCTGACTATGTAAGGCTTTAATATTTTCAAAATCGAGACTTGAGAGCCAGTTCCCAGTCCAGGTGTAGCGTGGCGCCATCTTAGACCACATCGTCACTTAAGATCAGGTGACTTGTGGTCAAACGCTACCCTGTAAATAGTAAAAAAAAAGCAAAGGTAACTAACTCTACAGGTTACGTAAGTTGCATTCTTCAACACAGCTGCGTAAATATTACGTGCTATGTTTTGACAAAAGTGTACATTGTATAACCATTGACGAATTAACGTGAGGATGGCTAGTGAAATTATTGGCACAAACAAACATTGTTGCGTCTAAGCGTAGGCACGTCATGCGTCAGTATTGCATAGGTGTTCGCAAGTCCAATGCCCTGGGCGTCATAGGTAATGAGAGTCATTTAACGAATAATGAGCCAACATTCAGTAATTTGCTCAGACTCGACATCTTTATTTTATAGTTGACTAGCTGCGCCTTGCGGTTTCACCCGCGTCTTCCCGTTCATGGACCTTTTTCGGGATAAAAAGTAGCCTATGTGTCAATGCAGCATGTAAGCTATCTCTATTATAAATGCGTGAAAGAGTAACAAACATCCATACTCACAAACTTTCACGTTTATAATATTAGATTAGCAAACAAGCAGACGGCCCGCCTGATGGAAAGCGGTCACCGTCGCCTATGGACATTTGCAACACCAGGGGAGTTGCCGATGCGTTGCCGACCTTTAAGAACTCTTAAACTCTACTACTCTACTCTCTTACTCTTAGTAGGATGTTATGTGGATCAAAGCTCAGCAGAATTTCTATTGTTTTGCTTTATAATTTATGTTTATCGGAATTTAAAGCAATACCGTTTCTAGTCCCACCTTCGCTTTCTCTATTATGAGAAATACAGTCAATACGCGATGTTACGACTATGTTGCATGTCGTGATTTATCGAGACAATAATATCATACCACTCAAGATAACAAACACTTACTGTGATTATAATAGCCATGTTATTCAAATGTGTAAGTGTTAGCACTGCTATAATCGAAATTATCAGTACTGTAATCATCATCGTCCCATAGAATTTCCACTGCTAGGACTCAGGTCATTCACTTTTTTTTGAGTATGGGTCACAAACAATCAACTAATACACTTGCCCAGTATGAGTTACTTGAATTCTATTGTTTTTAACCCCCGCCGCAGAAAGAGGGGTGTTATAAATTTGACGTCGATGTCTGTCTGTCTGTCTGTTTGTTTGTGTGTGTCTGTCTGTGGCATCGTAGCTCTCAAACGGATGGACCGATATTGATTGAGTTTTTTTGTTTGAAATGTGAATGAAGAGTGTTCTTAGCTATGAAAATTAGTCCAAGATGTCGGGGTTTTTTAAAGTTTTATAGACATGCCGATTACCTCACGATGTTTGGGTTTTTTTCAGAGAGAGAATATCGGCATAATAGAAAAGCATCCCCAATGGTATGATGACAGAATACACGACTAAACTAATTACATAACGATTGCGTAGGTTTTTATTACAGAAGCGTACAAACAACTGAGGAATGAGACGAGTGTTCTCCGTGTGAGATTTATTGCAAGTTTATTATTGAACCGTACAGAAAAGAACACGTGATGTGCGAGACAGGAAATTACCGTCGAATTTTTTGGTTTCATTTGTTTCCGCATCTCGATAAAAACGCTTTTATTTGAAAACTTCCTCTTGACACAAGATTTATCATCAACCTCCGCCTGGTGGTAAGCACTACGCTTGCCCATTACAGTTAATTGCCACCCAGAGCAAATTTTGAACTTCAACAGTTCATAGCGATGATGCTCAGTGGTAGTGACGTCGGCTTGCGATCCATAGGACGTTGGTTCGAATCCTACAATGAGCTTGAGCTTTTGGTGAAGGAAAACGTTGTGATGAAAACATAGCTTGATGATAAGGTATTTTCGAGTACTCGCTTGGCCAGCTACTACCCTCATGTTAAGAATCTGTCGCCAAGCAGCTATCGGTGTGTTCCGGCAGCCTCATTTGAGAGCCAGTTCTCAATTCAGGTTTAGCGTGATACCACCTTCGACCACATCGCCACTTAACATCAGGTGACTTGTGGTCAAACCTTGTGGTTACCCTGTAAGTAGTATAAAATAATGCTCTTCAATCCGGAACACAGCAATGCTTATATCTGAGCGAAACTGCGGGCGGGTCGCTAAGTAAACTATAAATTATGTTTTATCTATATTTTAATCAACATTTTAAATTGCTCACATATACCTATCAGTAATTTTGCTAATCCTTTTAGTCTCCGTACAATAACAGCTGTTATTTACATGCAGTAGGTAAACTAATAAATTATATCGTTAAAATCATGTGATGTTCGAGCGAAAGTTATCAACTATAGTCGTGAACCGAGTCACTGGTTTGCGATCTAAGAGTATTTACTCACGCTATAAAATTCTCATAACATCACGTGAAAATCTATACTGGGTTATTCGGAAAAACTATACATAACTGTGATTCATAAAACATATTTTTACTTTGATACGATTTATTTATACAATACTTTATCATCTGTACGAGAGCTCTAAGAGGCGTATCTATAAATAGTGTTTTTTTTATCAACGTTTACTGGTAGCGGTGTATTTTTTTGAAGCCAGACTAAAAGGTTTTTTTTTTTACAATTTAGTTATTACATTATATGGACTAGAATAGGACAATAAAACTATTATTTTTAGGATTTTTTTTTTCTTGAGAATCGGTTTAGCAAATTTTTAATCCAATTGCATAAATTCAAAAAGTAAATAATGTAAATATAAACATTTGCAGTAATATTTCATACATATAGAAAATGTCACACGGATAAAGAAATTGATAAAACTTCTTATCAAGAATTGGCAAAACAACCAAGTACGAAATAAAATAACGGGTACGCGGCCATTGAATCCATCATACATGCGAAAGTTACTCTGTTTGTTTATAACCTTTTCGCGACTAAACCACTGAACCAATCTTGATGAAAATTGGTGTGGAGATATTTCGAACCTTCGAGAAGGATATAGGATACTTTTTATCGCGATAGAGTGTAGTCCCCGCAGGTGAAACCACGGGCCGCAACTAGTATAATAATAAGTAGACATCTTACTTCAGAATAAACTAGGTCATAAGGCCTATAAGGCCCTACTTTCGGAATGCTAACTCTTGGAACATACCATAGACCTAGAAGCAGACTGGGATTTCACGTCAAAGATTGTAAATTATTAGCCTTTCCCCGCGGTATCACCCGCATAAACTAGAGTTTATCGCGACGAAATTTATCCTATGACCTTCCCCCGGGTTCAAATTTATAAAATAAAAGTAGCCTAAGGTAAGTTACTCCATATGGCAACAAGAAAATCATTCGTTTGCGAAAGTAAATCGCTCGTGTGCATTTTGTATTCAACAAACACACGGGCTCGATAAATGTCAAAAATGTAACATTAGCTATCTGCGAGTGAAAGTCCCGTCAAAATCGGTCCAGCCAGTTCAGATATTAGCCGAAACAAACAGACAGACAGACAAAAAATTTATAAATTGATTTCTTGGTGTGGTGAGTACCGTATATACTTTCATAAGCATTTAGTGAAAAGCTGATAATTTGAAATTACAAGCAGAAACTTTAATTTTATTTATTTGTACAGATATTTATATAAGATGGTCGTCATCACCACGGATCATTCAGTACAATTTAATCTGGAACCGTCGTTTTGAACCGGTTAGCGTTTCGTAATGCAGTATAAATTATGCGATCACATGACGCCTTAGTTTCCCACACATCCGCCGTGTTCGCGAATCATGTGACGGCCTTACCACTTTTGAATTCAAATAGCGGTACTTTTGTAGTTGCTACGCGAACAGCTTTCCACTGCTTGACCGTGTGGCTACTGACCCGTAACTGTAGAACACCCAGCATTCGTTTTGAAGCCTTCTCCAACCGTTAGATCTGTATTCAAAAAAACCGGACAAGTACGAGTCGGACTCGCGCGCGAAGGGTTCCATTATCTATAAAAACAACAAAAACAAAAACAATTTTTTTGTATAGGGGATCTCTTAAATATTTTTATTTTATTCTGTTTTTTAGTATTTGTTGTTATAGCGGCAACAGAAATACATCATCTGTGAAAATTTCAACTGTCTAACTATCACGGTTCATGAGATACAGCCTGGTGACAGACGTCAGACAGGCGGATGGACAGCGGAGTCTTAGTAATAGGGTCCCGTTTTAGCCTTTGGATACGGTTCCCTAAAAATGACACTCAAGTTGTGATTGAAAAAAAAAAAAGATTATTGGAACCACCTTTTTTTGTCGAGGGGGAAATCTTTAAAAAATATATACTTCGCTACACTGAGGGCGTAACGGAGTTATGTGAGGTTCTCAGAACTACAAGGATTCACTAAAACCTCCCCAGTGGCTGGCCTCGTTGCAGGTCTTCATACAGTAGTTGATCAAATCAAATCTACACTAATATTATTAATATGAAAGTTTGTGAGTGAGTGTGTATGTTTGTTACCTCTTCACGTTCAAACAGTTCAGCGGATTTGAGTGATATTTGGTACATATATATAGCCTGAATAACATAGGCTTTTATCTACTTACAACAATGTGGTACAATGTCTTTTTGAGAAAGTATTTCTAGTGAAGATATTTAATCAATTTATTATTGTGGCAGATTTATACAAGACGTGGATGAGTAATGGAAGAGCTTAAAATTGGTGTGTAAACGGTTGTTTAACCATAGCGATTCCATGTCTGAATCATGGTCAATGTTAACGACCGTATTTTAATAGTTATGTTGTGTTATGAATTATGAAACATAAAATCTATAAGAATTGATCTATTACCGGTTCTCACATCTTCACGCTTATATAAACGCAAAACAGTGTTTGTGTTTTGTTTGCTTGTTCTTCTTTAAAGCAACAACGAAGCAACGGATCGACGCGATTATTTTTCATACCGATAATTTCATGGACCGAAGATAACGTAGGCTACTTATAATACCGGAAAAATAACCACCAACGAGAAAAATACTTCGCGGGTGAAACCGCAGGGCGTAGCTATTAATATAATATCTTGTTCGTAGTAATCGCTCAAAAAGGTAAATTATACATACACGATTGGAAAAAATACATGATTTGATGGCAGCACAAAGTTTTATTGCTTTTGTCATGTTATACTCCTGTGCCAAAATTAAGACTAATAAGTTCATTTGTTTGCAAATTTTTAAACTTGCTCAATAAAATTGCTTGACTGAGCGAAGCGAGCGCATAGTTCAACGTCTGCTGATCTGTTATACTGTCCTGGCTACATCATTAATTCTTAATAAACAAAACAAGGTGAAACTAGCTAACAAGGAGATTTAAATAAAAGCTGCTTTTAATAAGCGAAAAACTACTCACAAGTTGGTGGTCTTCGTATCTCCCCAGGCAAGCACAGAGCAGAGGTCGGAGAGCAGCGAATCAGCCAGCTTGTTGGAAGCCCTCGCGTCGGACGTCATCATGTTTAGCCACGTGGGCGGTAGCTGCGGACCGTATATGAGATCTGATAGCCTGCAGAGTAAACGTAGCTGTAGCTTGGTTGTCTATGAGATTTGTTTCCATAGTAAAGGATTGTGACCTCAACAGCAAAAGATTATTTAATTTCGAATAGGAATCTTCCATAGTTTGTGTTTAAAACATTAAAATCTTTTGCGCTCGCTTTATCATCATCATAATCAGCGGAAAGATGTCCACTGCTGAATATAGACTTCCCCTTTTGAACGTCACAATAAAACGCAATTTGACATTTTATTTGCTTTTTTTTTCATTTTCGCTCGCTTCGCTCCTACCATGCATTGAGATGTTTTACATCATTGAAAATTCTACTCTTTGTTTATATTCTCATCTTAATTAATCTATTGAAAGTCTGACTGGCTTGACTTCCAATTTCCATCTGGAAAGTTACTTGGAATATTGAAAACGCTTGTCGATTACTTACAAAAGTACTTGGAAGTAGGTACGTACCATCTAGCGGCGTCTGCTGCGGCGCGATGTAATGTAGACACGAAGCCACCGCTCGCTCCAGCTGACAACGTTGCGAGTCGAAGCCGACAGATTAACGCTTGCAGCTGGGGGGAATGCTCCACGCATTTGCGGACTAGATCTCTAGAGGAAATATAAACGTGTTAAAATCAACCTGTAAACAACTCACTACAGTGGGTCTTAAACAACTTCAGACAAGCCAAGCGATGGGGCCAGTTAGACTGACGATTAACCGGAAAAGCGCCAATGCGTGAGTAAACAAGAAGTAACAAGTGCAAGCGCTTCGCTTCTACATTTATAATGCGAACGGCGAAGGAGCGGAACACCCTGCCAACCATTTAGGAGTCAAGAGTGAATGGGTATGTTCAAGGCAAGCATGCTCTATCATCGACCACGTCGCCAATTACCATCAGGTGAGACTGTGGTCAAATGCTTGCCTATCCTACTTCCTACTAATATCATAAACGTGGAAGTTTGTGAGTATGGATGTAAAAACTACTGAACGGATTTGAGTGAAATTTGGAATGGAGTTAGCTTATACCCTGGATTGAAATATAGGCTAGTTTTTATCCCGGAAAAAAGGTTCCTGCGGGATAACGGGAAGACGCGGGTTAAACCGCGGGCCACAGCTAGTTGTGAATAAAAAAAGAAGAGAAAATGCATTTCACGGTGTTATTCTACACCGTATAGTGAAATGCTGTTTGTGTGTGAGTGTGCTGTATTGTGTGTGTCTAGGCGTTTCTTAAATTAGACATTATAGATACATGTTACTTACAGTTGAACTGAATCGGTGACAGTGATTAAAACTGCCAACCCTAATTTGCTCTTGCGCTGCGGCAGTGATGATCCGCTGGCGATGCTGTCGCTAGTTCCGCTGGTTGAACTGTTGCTGTATATCTGTGGAAGGAATGCTAGGATTCGATATTGGAACGTAAAGATATAAACAAAGTGTGGTGCATTTGTTTCCACATTGTTTTACCTCTCTAAAACCGCTGGTCGCTAGACAGTCGAGTACTAATATAATGCCCTACCACCAAGCTATGGTTCCATTCCAATGTTTTCCTTTACCGAAAACAACCGAACTACTAAAACTTTTCTAAATTTAGCATTTTTAAATTCTGCAGCTTTTGCCAAAAAATATCATCACAATTTAAGAGCAGGTGCGAGAGGGGTCAAAATTTCATCAAAAACAACCTCAATAAATTATGTTTAAGCAATGATGGCACAATGATTGTGGTTTCGGCTTTTTTGCGGTCGTGGGTTCCAATTCGAATCCTTACAATGAGCTTGAGCTTTCCGTGAAGGAAAACATCATGATGAAACCATAGCTTGGTGTTAGAGCATAAGAATCTGTTACCAAGCACCTATCAGTGTGTTCCGGCAGCCTCACTTGAGAGGCTCAAAGTTCTCAATCCAGGCCTAGCGTAGCACCACCTTTGCCCACATCGTCACTTAACATCAGGTGACTTTTGATCAAAGGCTGTAAGAAGTAAGAAAAAAAACCCTAATGTGCAAAATTAATCATCCTCATTTCAATACAATCAACCTGTCAATACAACCTGACTTTAAAATTGACTCAGCAGGTCTCGCCTAACAATTATGCCGCCAGAATCGTGAGATAGCCAAAAGTCACACAAGTTGAGGTACAGTCTGCACACAGCTGATAACAGCTATTGATAACGGCTCACATGACGGCTCGATACCGGTCACTCATGTGACAGGCCGTCACGCGCTCCGGGTGATAATGTATTTGTAAACAATGCTATGCGTAAGCGCATTGTTTCACCTGATTGTGCATAAGGTTGTTTATACTTTATTACAACTATGTTAGGAGATACAGGTCGTTCGCCTTAAGCGCAACGTATCATCAGCATATTACGTTCCCTGCTGGGATACATCCTTCTATCAGGGAGAACCGGCCGTGATCTACCACGCTGGCTCAGTGCGGGATGGTTGACGACGCAAGGCCTTCAATATTATGGTTCTTCGACATGCCGGTAGCGCAACGCTTGCCCATCATGTTCAAGGCTCTAAGGAGTCTGAAACCTTGTCTAACTAGCAGATCATCGAAGAAGCTTTTTGGCACATCTCTCGATTATCTCCAACGTCTCAAGCTGATACCATATCAAGTGTATCACTGAAATTACGAACCATAAAGTGATTTAATATCTAATATCAGGGTGACGAGCGCAGTGCATTACCGGGCAGGATTTTGTACTGGTGAAGTTCGAAATGGCACTGAACTGTAATGGGCAAGCGTGACGCTCACCATCAGGTGAGCTACTTGCTCGTCTCGTCGGAAGATGTGGGGAACAGCTAGTCATAAGTATAATGATTAATGACCCGGAGATAGACAAAGGTCATAAAACCCACACGCAAATTTACTTGCTAACTCTTTATTATATATCTGTTCAAATACATAATGCTCACGAAATTTTTCCTATAATATAGCTAAGACATTGTTTTTTTAACTAAGCAAGTAGTCTCCAAGTCAACACAGACATATTGTGTTTTTTATTTACCTTTTAGCTTTTTACAGAGTCGCAAGTCACCTGTTGTTGAGTCTAGATGTGGCTAAGAGGCGCCACACCTCACTTGAGAGCCAGTTCCCTAACTAGGAACTGGCTCTCAAGTGAGGCTGCCGGAGCACACTAATAGTGGCCCTTGGCGACTGATTCTTAACTTGTAAATGGTAGCTGGACAGGCGAGCACTGGAAAATGTCCTACTACCAAGCTATAGTCTTAACAAGACGTTTTCCTTCGCTAAAAGCTTAACCTCATTATATGATTCGAACCCTCGAATTACGGATCTCAACCACTACCGAAATTATCATCGCTTCATATTTTTCGGCAGCAACATTCGATCGTGAAACGATCTTCGCGATAGATAACATAAATCTATTCGCTTCAAACCTAGTTTCGAGGCTAGCTCAAAGACAATTTCCTAGTCGTATATTCATATGTTTTATTGCTAAAATAATTCTCACAAGAAAGTATGCTAACAAAAATACACGTCCGCAATCCGGCAGCATATCGTTGCAACTGAAATTGCAAACTGAATATTTTCGTAGGCAATAAACTAAACAGTTGATGAGCGAGTGCCGATCGTAAAAAAGATTTAAGACTAATACTATAAATTATATCATACGTAGCTGTGAAAATATAAAATGTCGACCAGAACACGCTTAAAATATACTAGCCTTTTGGTCGAAGCAAACAGAGGAAGGAAGACCTCTGATAACGCTTCATCGCACAACAAAAACATCGTAGATGTAGTGCAAAAGGGATCTTATAAGATAAACAATTAAACTATTATGACACGATTTATAAATCGTATCAGTCCGTCAACTTTGTACGCGATAACATTTCAGGCCTGCCGCTAAGTTGAAAGTTGTTTATCTGTTGTTGTATACGAATAGTGCTAACTGCGTCCCGCGGTTTTACCGCTATCGCACATCGTTCCGGAATAACAACAATATTAAAAAAAAATTTATGTTAACCCACAGTATATCCTGTCTCGCCCAGTCGGCCGTCCCAGGTATCGCTGAAAAGATGAAGACACTAAGGACTTGCGCGAGCTCCAGGTGGAGGACGCAGGAGGCGGCGCAGGACAGACAAAAGTGGCGTTTTTTATTCTATCGCAGGCCTAAACTCACTGTGCCATCTCAGTTAGGCATTATGTTTATAGCATAGTATATTTACCTGCGAGTCGCTACTAGTGGTCGCCGTTGGTACGTTGAGGAGATGCGAGCTCTGCCCTAACTCGAACCGCGTTGCGATGTTCTGGAACGTTCGGCGCTGCCAACTACCGTTACTGGATGTGCTCAGTTTCCGACTGGGTAATGCTGGTGGGAGGAACATTAAGTTAAAAACGATGTCTAGATGTCTAACTCCTTGTGTCTTTACACCATAGGGGTAGAACCAACTCTATCTGTCCCTCTATGGTGAAAAGTATGAAGCCTCGCGATAAACTGTAGCCCACGCGGGTGAAATCGCAGTGCACAACTAGTACAATATAATCTATATAATATTATCTGTAGGTAGAGTATATGTTCACTATGGTTTGTTGCAGAGTTTCACATTGTTTTATTGACTATTTTTGCAGCATTCACGAATATAAAGTTTTTTTTTTGCATCTGACAGCGTAGCCATTTACCATAGGTCACGAAATTATGTAAATATATGGTTATAAAAAGATTTCTTCGAAGTGTAGTTTTTTTCTTTTTTGGTAACTACATTCTCATACTCAATACTCAGTTACCATAGGGGCCCAGAATGTATTTTTTTATGTTTTTATTAGGTACATTAAATTTTGTATTCCTCTACTATTAGGTAGTTGGAGATAGCGCAATCGCTTAAAATAGTACATCAAAGTGTGGATAAGATACAGATATTATTTTATCTCCTCGTTAGCAGTTTAAAATGTAATAACAAATAATATATACCGTGTTTACGTGTCAATAACATTTTATTATTTATTTATCGATTTTTTATCTCAGATAATACAAGAAACAATAAATCGTTATGATCCTTTCTTGTTACATTACTAGTTGCGCCCCGCGGTTTCACCCGCGTCTTCCCGTTATCCCGCAGGAACCTTTTTCCGGGATAAAAAGTAGCATATGTGTTAATCCAGGGTATAAGCTATCTCCATTCCAAATTTCATTCAGATCCGTTCAGTAGTTTTTGCGTGAAAGAGTAACAAACATCCATCCATACTTGCAAACTTTCACGTTTATAATATTGGTAGAATTATTACTCTTAATACTGGATACTACTTACAATGAAAAGAATATGATTCCTCGTGCGACGTGTTGCTGTCCCAAGCGTCGAACATAGAGAAGTAGTCATAAGTAGACCCCACGCTGCTGTACGGTGATTGGTCGCCACAGAAACCTGAGAAGAACACCTGTTTTTTATTTATTTATACTAATACATAAAGAGGTAAAGCTTGTTGTATGTATGTTATAGCTAATCTCCGGAAAACAAAACAAATTAAAAAAAAAATATGTTCGTGTTAGAAAGCTACACAATCTAAGTGTTATAAATGTCCTGCGAGAATCTCCCAGATTCTAAACTAGAGGTAATGGAGCTAGCCAGACGATCACTATAAAATGCCTTACCACCAAAAATCAAATCACTGGCGAGAAAGAGTTGGCAATAATTATCAACTACACTTTTTATAGCCATATGTACCTAGTACCTTGAATTATATCTATATAATTCTACACTAATATATAATGAGAAAAGATTTGTTTGTAATAATGAACCGATCTTGATAAAATTTGGTATGAAAATAATTTGAATCATGGGGAAGGACATAGTAGGATACTATTAATCGCAATGAACTGTAGTCCACGCGGGTAAAACTGCGGGGATCAGCTATATACATTTATAGAACTTTACCTACCTACTCAATATGGATTTGTGGATAAACTTTTTTTTTTAATTCTACATACCCGAATCCCCTCTATCCATAGAGAAGCTGAGCGCAACACCATCCTCTCCCAATGCTGGCACGTTCAAAGGTTTAGAAGCGTTCCTGGTTACGCTGCTAACATTCCGCATTGAGCTACTCGACGCTTCTGTCTTATCACTGGTCTTTTTTTCCAATCTGCTCACGCGACGCGATGTCGGCACACAAAACACTTTTGTGAACATCAACCTGGAGAAAAGAGGTTGTTAAAGTTTATTCTACTAATATTATAAACGTGAGAGTTTGTGAGTATGGATGGGATGGATGGATGTTTGTTACTCTTTCACGCAAAAACTACTAAACGGATCTGAATGAAATTTGGAATGGAGATAGGTTTATACCCTGAATTAACGCATAGGCTACTTTTTATCCCGGAAAAAGGTTCCTGCGGTATACTGGAAAGACGCGGGGCGCAACTAGTATAAGAATATTATTTACAAATAAGTAACAAATTTCAATGTTAACCTTCTCGGTTCGTTCATGATGTGGATTTTCAATGCGACACTCTTGTAGTTCATTGCGACAGCGCCGAATATCATCTCACCGAGAACTGTCGCGTCCGCTTCCGGGCCCTTGTACTGAAACAAATAATACTATTACAGTACATATAGCCCTGAAGTAAAGTATATAAGAAAGAAGAATCTAAAGAATCCTATTGGTGTTTTCTGGCCTCCCTTGAGAGCCAGTTCCCGGTCTAGGAGTAGCGTGGCACCAACAATTAAAGCCAGTTTCAAATCCCGGAGTAGTACTAAATTCGACCACATCATCGCATAACATCAGGTGACTTGCACAACCACGTAACAAGTCACAAAAAAACTGTTACGTAGGTATGGGAAAAATCTACACTTGATTACCATAGTCTATGAAAGTTAATAACAAACCGTGATTAACATACGGAAATACATCATTGGACATCGTCATCTGAAGGGATATCGTTATCCAAAATCATACATACGCAGATTTATAGAGACAGTATAACTCCACCAAGTCAAAGCACGTGACTGCCTATAAATAAAACATTATTCTTAGCCCGTCCGCCCACGCCAACAACTCGTGATAATTTTTTTTTCGATTTTATACACAATGAGTATAATGAAAAAAGTACTAATTCAAAAATACACTTTTTGGATCTTAAAAAAAAAACAATTGTGTTAAAAAGAAACGGATGGTTTCCGGTCCGGACTGATTGATAACTCTTCTATAAATAAAAGTAGATTAGTGAATTACAAAAAGACGGAGCTCTCTCTGTGACACGTATTAAGCTAGCCGTATAAGTGTTTTAACATTAGAGGCCGGTTTCAATAACCTATCTATCCACTGTTTGCGCTACTAACGATAGAAATTTGACATTACTCCTATGGAGCTTGTGTCAAATGTCTATCTATAGTAGGGCAAACCGTAGATGGATAGGTTATTGAAACCGGCCATAAGTTGATAATTATCTTTGGCAGGGCCTATGTGTGGGCTTTTCTTGCGATTGAGTACGAAATCCCACTAGCTATACCTGCTAAAGTATCGAATCTATGCTAACAAAGCGCCTACCGTACCTACGTTTTTGTGATCTTGTTGCTAAATAAAATACACACGTTACCCAAAACAACCATCATTAACATATTTTATTTCGGACGTTTCGCGTATTAACCACGAAAGTATATATCCATAAACGACACTCTAAATAACACACTAAATATATATTTGAACGACATACTAAATATACCTATATTTGGCATGGTCGTGACTTTTATTAGGATATACCAGAAAAGTTTAGGTAGGTACTGTCATGTTTACCGGATGCCTGTCGCATTCAGCTATAAATAAAATTGTTATACCTTAGATACTAATAAGCGTATTTTAAATCGATCATTTTGGAGCAAGTGTTAAGGAATTGTGCTCACGTTTTGGCCGTGAGGAAAACACGGGCGAAATATTTTACAACTACACTAAAAGTCTTAATAAAAAGTACATACAATATCCACTATAATTGCAAGATTCGACTAAGACCTAGGCTTTGAAACCAAAGTCGTATTTCTTAGAAAAAAATATCCTAGAGGTAAGAACTAGAAATGCAAGATATGTCTTATGTTTTAAAACTCTAGCATTTTCAATGATTTTCCCTTTATAGATTTGATTCATACTTTAGTAGAGTTAATGTTCTAAAAGAAGACCTGGAAATTCCCTTGCAAAGGTTGTTGCAAATCGATTCGGAATCAGCTTGAGCCGATGACATATAAATGATCATCCATGACGATGGCAAAATAATGTTTACGACGCCAACGTCGTCGGGTCGGGTCGGTCGATGAGCCGAAATATTTGGCCAGCCCCTAACATACAAGTCATCTCACCAGTCACCACACTTATAAAGGCACAAAAAACTGTGACACCGAAAATGATGTCATTTATAATTCTGAGTCCACCGGTTCGCTGTTTCTGCTGAAGCATCTGCTATTCAGCTCAAATCGTCATCATTGCCAGACAGCTTATTGCTGAAGATATTCGATTCCAGCCCGGTTTGGTAATCAGCTTTCAATGTGAACCGGAACAGACCCCGGTAGTACCTAATTTAGGTGGAATAAGGAACTGACTAGCTTCCACCAGCCATGTAGTACAGCACCATTGACTCTGATTGGCTCATCATTTAGCAAAGTTCTTCTTCAGTCAATTAAAACTCCACATTATTTAGTTCTAAAAATAAACAAACCTATACCCTCGATCGCTTACCTACACAATAAAACCATTATAAAATTCACGTGATTCTATTTTCTGTCCGACGCTAAATATAGCGCAAAAGTATAAAGTCACCATAACGGCCATGTGATGTCTGTTAATTGGGATCAAGCTAAACTCAGTCTCAGTCACACGGGTATTGTATCTATACGTAGACATAATACAGTATCTTATGGACCATTTAGATCTGAGTGTGTAATCAAGAAGGCTATCTTAAGTGGTCTAAATTTAGACGCGCAAGTGTTAATAACACAATTACACAGGCTTCTGACAGTCTTGTGACCGGAACATCTGTCAATTGTTAGGGTATTTTTAAAACTGATAAGCGAATTTTATTTTGTACATCTGTAAACTTGAAAGATAAGATCGTAATTAACGAATAGAGAATGTGGGAAAGGGCTTGATGTAATTGGCTAGCCGTATAAATAGACGCAACACGAGTGACTAGCTGTTTTTTCGAGCTTAGTCTGACGGCAAAGGTGCGCGCAATTTATTATGACTGTCGCCTGGGCATTAAATTTTGGAAAAAAATAATTATCTTTCACTGTACGAAAAATGGCACACTGTTCCATCGGCTGTG
This sequence comes from Opisthograptis luteolata, assembly GCA_931315375.2. Classification (NCBI taxonomy): domain Eukaryota; kingdom Metazoa; phylum Arthropoda; class Insecta; order Lepidoptera; family Geometridae; genus Opisthograptis; species Opisthograptis luteolata. The sequence goes on along the minus strand of OV928038.1, from coordinate 3,928,851 downwards.
CCTGTCTGTCACACCTTCCCACCGCTAAAAAGTATAAGCGAAAGTAGGTAGAGGTACCATGCATTCAACTTTACCATTAATTAACAATACAACTCAAACACCTCAACTTCCCACATTTTAATAGCAGTAATGAAGTAACGAGGATGGCGCAATGAGCCTTGGCCTCTGATATTAAGAGCCACAACTTCGATCTGTGATGTGCAAGCTGCTGCCAATTTTTTGACTTGAAACTCGCGTAGGTACTTCTCGACTTCATCATACCAGCGGTACTCAGGACGGCCGAATAGCAGTATCGAGCTGCCATATAAATGTTCTCGCTCAAAACGGTGAAAGAAAACATCGTGAGGAAACCGGTATGTCCAAGAACTGCAACGTTCAAGGACATGTGACATCTACCAATCCGCACTTGGGCAGCGTGGTAGATTACGGCCATACTCTCTCTCGCTCTGAGAGATGGCCAGAGTCCCAGCAGTGGGAACGTGAAAGGCTGACGATGATATAAATGTTCAGACATTCTATATGGAGTAGAAAGAATGCATTTTCAAGCAAATGATAGTAATAAGACACTAGATGTTCCTCTCTTGGACTAATTTATCACGATAAAAAGTATCCTATCTCCTTTCTCAGGGTTCAAACTGTATCCATACCAAACTTCATCAAGATTTGTTAAACGGATTAGACTCGAAAATGTAACAAACAAAGGAACAGAGAATAACTTTCGCATTTATAATATTAGTATGGAAGAATTATAAATGCTCACCACATAGCTGAATCCATCTGAAACCTCCACAATGCACGGCACCTCATCTGGCCTGACATTCGGCTTGTCATGTTTCCCTGCAGGTACTTTCTGTATGGCAGACGAGTCGAAGAGAAGCCTCCTGCCTCGCCAGTCGCACTCCTTGAATAAAAGCAGACGCACTTGCTCCGGATTTATCTGGCAGGACCTGGTGGAGAGTTGTTCTTAGTTTCATATTGAAAACGTTTCGTGGGAGACTTGGTTGCCGTTTAGTCTAAATACTCATAATTAGTCGATTGCGTTCGTGTTTCCCCTGTTGTATGCAATGGTAGAGGGCGGGAATGCTTGTACATTTGACTATCGTACATTCTATTCCCTATACTGCGCCTTTCCTACCTATCCGAAAAGCTAGCTATCTAGTCAGGCCTGTAAAACAATGAATTGAACGATAGTCAGTAGTAGATCAACGATAGTTTTGTCAGACAGGGACAAAGGTATTGGTTTCGAATCTTACAGTAAGCTTCTTTTAAGCTTTCAGTGAAAAAAAAACATCGCGAGAAACACACAGTACTTCAGCAAAACCGTTTTGGCAAGTGCAATCGATAGCTAGTAATCTGATATTGCTGGCTTACCATCATCAATCATGTTATCAATTATCAGTAGCTTGGATTAGAGTTCCATCCTTCAGAGAGCTTCTTTTCGAGAAATATCGTAAAAATGCAAACATTTCTATAGTAATTTCTATAATAAAAAATCAAAACATAGCTTAATCTATTTGGGAGATAGAGGTATTGCGTTAATAGTTGTGTAAACATAAGTATAATGATTAGTTTCAAACATGTTTTTCAAAACTAACAAAAACACTACTCGATACAATATAGAGGCCACAAGAACTATTTCAATTATTGGAACCTTTTTCTTTGCAGACTTCTTTTCAAATTGAAGGTATATTGTCATAATCCCATAACGGCATCTACATTGGTGAACACACTGTTGAAAACTGTTATGTAAATGGATCAGGTAACAAAATATGACAAAAATAATGGTAACCGTTTGGACATTTCGAAATTTTCTGTGTTACTAAGTTTCTGCTAATACAATGCTATACATAATAAAATGCTAGCCAACACCTACTACTCAACTTGAGATGACGCTATAACAACATTAGTTCTACGATTTTTTTTTCTTTGTTCTATTATAACCTGTTATTGTCGTGAAGGAACAATATAGTATTATTCATCTACCTATCTATGTATTAACCTTAATACATTTCTATAATATAGTAAGTTCCAATAAGAACCTGACTGAAATTTAGCCACAGTCAAATCATATCTGACAATTTTTTTTTACATCAAAGTTTGATAAAAAAAAATATAAAGTTATGTTCACATTTATAATTTTGCCTTAGTACTAACATTTTTCTTTCATTCACCTTCCTCAAGTGACATCCTAAACAAGTGGAAACACTACTGTAAACACAATGATTAACTATTTCTATTAGAATGTTTGCATTAACGAGTTCCAGGAAAATTGACAAGTATTGCAACTCATACAGAGTGCATATTATTTATTTAGTTCATTCCAACTCCCACCTATGTTTCATTGTTAATTCATTTAATTCAAACAGTTTGAAGACATAATCTCCTCACGTGAAGTTCAAAGAATCTGTATCACTGATCAACACTGCACCTGGTGCAATGAAGAAATATGTATATGTGGCCTGCATGCTATGTACTTATTCACATGTTGAATTGAATACAAAGTAAACAATAGACTTTCACTTCAGCACAAGGTATATTGGTCTGCAAGAATTTCCTATTCATATGACAATATGTTTTGATTGTATGATTGAAAACAGGTTTGGCAACGAATGACAAATATTATTACGGCTACTCATCAATCCAATAAGCTTGCACAAACTTTATTGAGATGTAGCAAGTTCATACTGCTACAATCTGCATTTATCACACTTACATTAATAAACTGGCTCCAGTATCTACTTTTAAAACACTCAAACAACCTAGATTCTTTAGCATTTAAGCTTTGTGAACGAAAAGTAAATAGGTATTACCTAAATTTCATTTTATTTCATGCTCGCATCAGCTGTCCACACAGCTGTTGAAAATAGTATCAAAGTGGCAATGTTCACAAAGAGAAAATATTATGTTCACATGCACGCACTGCACTGCACTGGAAATGCAACAATTTCAGTAGTGTTCACAATAAATGCACATCGATAGGCGAATTACGGCGGCGGCGACGGCCGTCCGGTTCCTGTGGAATGTGCTGGTGTACTAGTCTCTGTGGTGCTAGTACTAGCTTAGGTTTCGACTCGCGAGTAAATATTAAGTAAACATAGAACGCGACCCGCCCCTCTCGGAGTGACGCGATCGCTCTCCGCCTACGCCCGCTGCCCGCGCCCCGCGCAGTCGTCACATGCCGCTGGCCGCAGCCAGCCAGCCAGACTCGCGTGCGTCAACAACGCTGTTCAACGCTCCAACACGGAGGTTCAGCCAGTGCCCTACGGGACTCCCGGCTCCCGACACGAGTGCCCACTTCGTGCGTCAACCCTTCGCCCGCATGCCACACCACTCCAAATAGAATAATGAATGAAAAGCATCCGCTTGACGTACCTGCCCCGGCCTTTTGGATCGCAATCGTCTGAATCGAGTCTCCTCTTCAGAGAGAAGAGTTTGTCAAATAGTGCCATTGCGTCACACGTAACATTTCACGTCATTCTTAAAATCTGGTCTGCGTAGCGTATTTGCTTATCTTTAGCCAATTATGAGATTCATTTCCTATTAGAAAATAAGAATAAAAACTTTAGAATTCGATGTAAATAATGTGACAGATCACGTGAGAAAGTCATATGATTCACCATAGACAAGACTTTATTAAAAATAACAAAGAAATAAAAACAAATAAATCTAAACTAATAACTAAAATACATTATTAAAAGAAGTCCCTTTAGACTTTATTTATACCTCTTGTGAAAGGTCATTTCATTGTTTTTGAAAATATTGACATAACTCTTTCATCATGCTTTTATTAAGATATTATGCACAGACTTTCAGATAATTATAAATATTAAAATACATCTTTTTTATACACACATGTTAGTAGATAGCAAAACAAAATTAAACCATCAAATTCCATAGACAATTAATACGTCACACAACACCACACACAGAAAAAAAATTGTCTCCAATATGTCAAATGTCAAAAACATATGAGTTTGACTAGTTTGCTGCCAGCTTACTGTTTACGGCACCGTGAATAATACTTTTTTGTAATATATTTTCTAGTAACTTTCATTTGGAGTTTGATGCGTAATAAAGTGCACTAGACGTGCTAAATGATGCCAAATCCATGATTTACATCAGAAAATGCAGTCCAATTTTTTTTCAGTAATTTTTCCCTGAGTCTGTGATGTATAGAATCGGTGATATTTCATGTAAACAAAAGCTGAAATATTTTAGTCAAAACGATTTATTTTTAGTTCTAGTACCGTTTAACTGATAACATGGCAAAAAATGTCGAAATATTCAAGAAATTGGAAGAATATAAGTCTCAAGTTGTGATATCCTTACAAGAAATTGAAGACCTAGACCTTGCATGCAAGTGTGTTCTTCGACAACATTTAAATGACACAAACTCAAACAATTTAATATCTATCGTTAAAATTCAAGCAGTTATAGACTATATGTATGAGAAAATCAACATTGGCAACTGGAAAGAGGTACCGCTATTTATAAGAAAGACCATAACCATTGCTTCTTATCTAAGACTCTTAGCACATATAAAGTGCTGTGATAAATTAACAGATGATGACCGAAAAAAGGCATTTAAAATAATCGACTTTGGTATTATGTTTGGGTGCCATCTTGATTCCGAACCTCAGCTTTTGCAAAACTGTGCAACTGTTTTAAGTCTTGCTCTTGAGCAAACTAATAGTATTTTGATAGAACCAGCTGTAAAAGTGACAATGTCAAGTCCTAACTCTATACAACATAACTCTACCATAATAGAAGTCATAGACTGTCCTAGCATGGAGACATTTTACAAACATTACATATTATCAGAGAAGCCTGTTGTTTTAGAAAACTGCATGAACCACTGGCCAGCATTAGCAAAATGGCAAGACCAGAATTATTTCATCAAACTAGCTGGCTTGAGAACTGTAGCTGTAGAACTGGGAAGTAAATATACAGACTCGGATTGGACCCAAAAACTAATGACCATTGAAGACTTTGTTAAGGAACACATCTACCAAACAAAAGGACCAACAGGCTATCTGGCCCAGTATCAACTCTTTGACCAAATACCAGAACTGAAAAATGATATAATTGAACCTGAATATTGCTGTTTTTCAGAAAAGAACGAACCAGTAGACATAAATGCATGGTACGGACCCAAAGGTACCGTGTCACCGTTACACCATGATCCTAAGATGAACTTACTTGCACAAGTTGTTGGGAAGAAACAGCTTTTCTTATTCTCACCATCGGACTCAGAATTTCTTTACCCACATGAGCATGAACTTCTAAACAACACAGCTCAAGTAGACCCCAGAAAGCCAGATCTTGTCAAGTATCCTAAATACAAAAATGCTAAACCTCATTATTGCATATTGAATCCTGGACAGCTCTTGTACATACCACCGAAATGGTGGCATTTTGTTGAATCCCTGTCCATCAGCTTCTCAGTCAGTTTCTGGTGGGAATGAAAAATGAAACAAGGAAAAAAGAGGTATGAAAACTATTTTGTTTAATTCTAAATTTTTAGTGTATGGTATCACTTGTATTCATTATTCAAAGCTCTGCCTATAAGCATTCTTCGTACCTCAGAAGTTCCAGCTCCTATTTCATAAAGTTTTGCATCTCTGAGTATTCTGCCAGTTGGGTAGTCATTGATGTATCCATTTCCACCTGAAATAATATCAAGCAAATATTTTCTATCATGATGTTTGAATTTCTTATCTTTAGGCAATGATGTGACAGCCTCACAGCAATTATTCCATAAGATTACAGGAGAGTTTGGAGTAAAAAAGTGTTTAAAAAAAATGGACAAGGATAAGTCTGACTCACAAACTAAAGTGTGTATATGCGGTAGAAATGGCTGTATTCTTTGGTTGCGTTGACATAGAAACTTAGTATATTTATAGTCCAAGAGACCGTTGACGTAGTATTTAAAATTAATTTTAACTCCGTTTCCGTTTCCGAAGGGATTCCGAAAGATTCCGAAGGGTTCCGTTATTACCAGTTTGTTTTGTTAAGTAGAACCGTGTTTTGAGAACAAGTATTTCTCTCACCAAGTATCTGAATAGCATCCAATGCGACCTGAGTAGCTTTCTCTGCGCAGTACAGGATGACTCCTGCGCAGTCTTTACTGTTGACGTGCCCCTCGTCGCAGGCCTTCGCCACGTTGTAGAGGTAGCTACGGCAGGCTGACAGCGTGGTGTACATGTCGGCCATTTTACCCTGGAATTTGCAAGCTGCTTTAGAGATTGGTGTTTCTCGTTTTCATTACACCTGGGATGAATTTGTTGGGTCTTTGCCAATGATGCGGAGTCGTGGCACGATGTGATCTTAAGCTGTAAAATCTTTGCTTACACATGCGTAGTCATGGCAGGTTGATGGTATCTGGCACATGTGTTGATAGCGAAACATAGGTGGCAAGTTAGTTCATTAAATGTATTGATGTAATTTACTACGACACATTCACAACCAACTTAATTGATATAGTACACTATATCAATTCACAACCAACTTAATTGATATAGTACACTATATCAATTAAGTTGGTTGTGAATGTGTCGCCAAGCAACTATCATCAGTGTGTTCCGGCAGCCTCACTTGAGAGCAAGCTCCAAACCCAGGCGTAACGTGGCATACAGGGACTTGTAGACTAACAGGTAGCTAACAGGTAGCTAGAGCTACCTTGTAAGATGTAAAAAACAAATTCTACCTAAGCGTTTTACAAATAATTATATAATTGGTATAGTAACCTAACATCTGCTAATTAAAAAAGCACATGATTTCGCAATCCTTACGCGTAGTTCACATGCCCGCATTATCGGTGTTGTTGCAACGCCAATAATTTGCGTAAGTGGTACAGTCAACGACAAAAGTAGCTCAACATTAACACAACTTCCGATTACCGGCATCATCTTTAAACTTTGACCACATCATCACTTAAAATCAGGTGTGTTATGTTGTGGTCAGAGCGCTACCTTGTAAAATGTAAAAAAAAAACACGCCATATACTGATCTAAAACACATTTAGGAAATCTAGTATGATCAGCTACTTTTGTTGCTGACTATACCTATACCTACTACCCAGTTACTTAGTGTTTATCAATCAACTATTAGCGCTCGCTACAATACACTGCGATGCTCCGATAACGTGTAATGACTGATGATGCACCTAACTACGTCACTACGTCATATTCGACTTTATTCAAAAATGCTGCTGCAAGTGGACTTTGTGATTTGACTTGACTTGTCTTAAAAGAAAACCACTTGACGGATTGTTTATGCGTTTTACGAGGAATAATCATCATTATCATCCTTTTTCAGTCGGCTGCTGAAAATAGGTGTCTCCCAAAGCACAGTAGCGCTCATTTGTTACCAAGCACCGTGGCATCGGGCTTCATAGGAGCGCTAAGATGTTCATAAGAACGCGTACAAAACCAACCTGAATCAATTGGAACTCCCCAATGTTTTTCCCGAACTGCTTTCTTGTGTGTGCGTAATCGAAGGCCACGTCTATGGCCGCCTGCATCAGGCCTACTGGCCCCGCGGCCAACACTAGTCTCTCCAGGTCCAAGCCAGACATGAGCACGTACACTCCTTTGTTCTTTTGGCCTAAGATGTTTTTCGCTGGGACCTAAAAAGATAATAGAATATACATTTATGTCTCAGCAACTGGTAGCTTCTGTTCTCACTGCCAACGCTAGAAGTAAAACCCTGCCTACCGCTTTTGCCATTGTTGTCGATTCTATTCTAGCGCCACTATACTACAGACCCAGGCATGTCCTAATGCCGGGATGTGACGGATGGGTCCTATAGCGTGTCCGTTTGTAAAAAAAAGCTGGGAAAAATACAATTTTATGTCCAAATAAATATGGTTTGTAAAAAATTCTTATGGACTTTAAAGAGAAAGTAGAGCGTGTATGGTTTTTGCTAAGTTTATGAGACTTGCGAGTGCGACCAACTTTTTATTTAATTTTAATACATCAGATGATGTATAGTTTAATATCAGTTACCTTACAATCTTCAAAGACTAGTTCGCCAGTATCTGATCCTCTCATCCCGAACTTGTCTAGTTTCTGTGCTGTGGTAAACCCTGGGTAGTCCTTCTCAATAAGGAAGGCTGTTATACCGTGCTGAGGCTTGCTCGTTTGATCAGTTTTGGCGTAAACCTGAAAATAGGTGTATTTAAACTTTAGATATTGCCCCAACTATGAGGTTACCTCATTACAAAGTTATTTCAATTTACGTCTTATGGTTATAATTTTCCTTTTTACCACTAAAACATCAGCAATGGGTCCGTTGGTGATCCAAAACTTGTTTCCATTAAGCACGTAGTAGTCGCCTTTCTCGTCTGCTCGCAGTTTCATGGAAACCACGTCGCTGCCTGCTCCGGGCTCCGACATGGCGAGAGCGCCAATGTGTTCACCGCTGCATAACTAGAAATAGATTAATATTTGATTCCGTCCACCCTTTCCAAGCTTGTCCGCTTCATCACTTGGGTAAAAAAAAAACCTATATGTTATGTACATTCTATGGCTTTCTACCTTACTCTTGCTAGTAGTGGCTTTCTGGGTTTTGGTGCTCACTGTGCACATAACTTAGGGTTTAGTGCAACTAGTCCTGTTCAGAATTTCCCATTCTCACTAATAATTTTCTTAGCAAATTTATTTGCGAAAACCGTATGGCCGTCGGCCGGTGCACGCCCTAGACCGCTAGAGGGACGCAGTAGAAGCGGAATTATTCCAGCTCCAGCTCTGAACTGGGCTGAAATAGCCCAGGATAGACAGGAGAGGCGCTCTCTCGTTCCGGAGGCCTTTTGGTCGCTGAGCTATCGGAGTTACTTATTATTAACTACTTCTTAATACGTCAGAATACATACCTTAGGCAAATATTTGCTCTTCTGCTCGTCATTGCCGTTCCTATTGATCTGATTCACGCACAGGTTCGAGTGCGCTCCGTATGATAATGCTATACTGCCGCTTGCCCTAAAAAGAATGTGCAATATTTTAAGGTTCACTCTAGTCGAGCTCATAGAATGAGCGCTCGCCTTGCGAGTTTCAGGAGGACGGTGGTAGCGGTAAATAGTATTAGGAGATACATCTTTAACGTTTAACGTTATTGTTAACCGTGAAATAGATACCTTGAAAGTTCTTCCATGATGACGCAGTGATCTGAGTATTTCCCACCGGTTCCGCCATAGTCTGGATTGGCGGTTATTCCTGAAAGATGTAAATAAAAATGATGTTATATATTGCTTGAATTGTATAGTGACAACTGTTCAAACCTGTGGGAATGAGATAAAATTGATGATTGTGTGTCTTCATGAACTTTTAGACCATATTCGTCTGCGATCGCGACAGGTCTAGTTTTGTGAAGGAGATTAAACATTGAATTCTAGTCATGTAAAATATTTAACTTCTAGTCTAGAGTTGGGTTTCTTTCTCTACTTTTACTATAGTAGGTAGGTCCCTATACCTATTTCAAGCGACTATAATTTAGTTAATTTGTAGTATTATCTTACCTAGCGTGCCTAAATCACCAAGTTTCCTCCAAAACTGCCTGACTTCTTTGAAGTTATTTTCTCTGTCTATTTCGCCTGCTTTAGGTGCCAGTTCTCTCTGTGCGAAATCGAACACTGACTTTCTTAGCTGGAAAAAATATAGTCAAAATAATTTTATCTAAGTAGTAGTATAGAATACTTTTGCGTCGTCGTATATATATGTAGATAGATGAGTTTCTTACTGTGTTAGCTCTCTTGTGTCATTTTTTGTTGGATAGGAATATCCTACTAATATTATAAACGTGAAAGTTTGCGAGTATGGATGGATGGATGGATGTTTGTTACTCTTTCACGCAAAAACTACTGAACGGATCTGAATGAAATTTGGAATGGAGGTAGCTTACACCCTGGATTAAAGCATAGGCTACTTTATCCCGGAAAAAGGTTCCTGCGGCATAACGGGAAGACGGGGTGAAACCGCGGGGCGCAACTATTACTTAGGTGTACAGCTATATTTTTGTAGTTTTTCAATAGCTAGATAGATGTCTGGTTTGGGTAACGTTTCATCAAAGGTTTTATTGACTTAAGAGCCAGTTCCCAATCCAGGTGAAGCGTGACGCCATCTTCGACCACATCGTCACTTAACGTCAGGTAACTTGTAGTCAAACGCTACCCTGTAAGTAGTAAAAAAAACTGTTTATCCCAATCCGCTATGCGTTTTCACGTTTCTAAAGGCATAAAAGGTTGCTGAGCAAGTCTGAAGCTTAAAGTTAAACGAAAGAGCCTTTGGCGAAAGTTTGTATCATTACAAGGAAAGGTCAAGAATGAACCGCGGCCCGCGGTTTCAAAGCCGGTTTCATATAGGTACATGTATTGTTTTGGTTAGGTAGGTAGGTATCTACTTACGTCAGACTCAGATTTTGTGCCTCATCATGCAAAGTTAAAATACCTAACTGTAGTTTCAGTGGCAGGTCAATTTGAACTCTACTTATTAAACTAATCATAATAATTTGTAGAGTTTAATTTGGCAACGTATATTACAGTGAGAGGTTGAAAGTACCACCTACACACCAAAGTTGGTAAAAAGCTAAAAAGTAAATCCATTGAAAGTGCCTATGCACATAAAAACGCGTAGAGTAAGGCCACTGAAAAAAGTTAATAAATTGACAAAGGATAAAAAATAATGTAAATAAACTGTTTTAAAAATTAACAATTCAAATATAATTATTGTATGCTTATTTAAACACATATATTGACCAAATTTGTATCAGACTTTACTGCATTAAAGTATTTTTATTTTGATGTCAACAGATATGATTATAAGGATAATGTCGTCCACGGATCACAGTATTACCGTATCAGTGCCGTGAGCCGGTCAATTAATAAAAGCGCCCATTGGGTCTTACCTGTTGTTGTTCACTAGACAATCCAAATACATGCTCATCTATAGGATAGTGAGACAAACAGCGAATACTCCGACTCGAACATTCCACCACTCGTTTGACAGAAACCAACATTATTTCAACCACGGATGACCACTACTAACCAAATAATGAGCAAAACATGTTCACAAACACATGCGATTATTAAACAAAATAAACCTTAAGTCAAAGTGTTAAGAGCGCATTTAAGTGATTCATGGATTGTATATGATTATGATAATTACGTAGTATTGATAAGAGACGATGATAGCATTATCGTAATTGTGTTTTTTTTATTCTTGAAGAATGATTTAAGTTTTGCTTTTGTTTTCTCATGTCCGATGTATATATGTATTAAAATTTCTTGTATAAAATCAGTTAAATTAAAACGCACTGAAACAGCTGAATAGGAATATTCTTAATATGTACTACAAACGTAGACTAGACTAGTAGGGGATAATAAGTGTTAATGTTTGGGAACTAACTTCTACACTTCAAATTGTAGGTACCTACTTAAGATGCATTTAAATTTAAATTTTAGGTCCACTGAATACCTACAGCATTGCTCGGAAGCTCATGTAAACGTTTGACCAATGAAAATGCAGGAAAGTTAGATTACGAGGCCAACATGTCATATCTTGATATCTCATGAAATGCTTGCGTTACAGGGGGTCTTATAATCTGAATTTTCCCATTGACTAAGTGTAAACTAGTACTAAAAAAAACAAATACTCATCTCAACTCATCTGTATAGTATATTTATTTGTATAATAAAACTATTAGCTTTACAAGCACCATAATATAATTACAACAATTTAATTATTCAAATCTCTTATCTGTTAACAATACGCCCCATCACAATATTCTATAATACAAATAATTTCCACATAAGTCTAATAACAATGCAGATTTATGATAGTTTCATGCTAGCTGCATGACTAAGAACATGGCCCCAATTAACAAACTGTTTGCTAAATGTTTGAACTTTTCACAATGGAGCGCGCGTTTGTCTCACTAGACATAATCCGAGCGGTACCGCTGCGCTGGCGAGAAGAATTAAATAGTCGTTCATACACGGAAACATAGCATACCGTTTGTCTACTGGGGCCACGCCTTATAAATAGTCATAGTAGTATTAATAGAATAGAATAGAATAGAATAATCATTTATTGAAGAATGTGGTATATCAACATAACGAAAAAAAACGTTTTGTGCTGATAATCAAAAAACTATTTTATAAAAGCAAAAATAACCGTAATAAAAATACATGTTGGAATGTGTAAATCATACACATAACAAATAATAAAAAGAATATTTAGCATAAAAACAGGAATGTCAAATAAATTTAAAAAATAAATATATTTAATAGTATTGCACGCAATAAAAAATAAAATGATTTAAGTACTTACAGTAATATGAACCTTTCGCTCATATTGATAAAAGCTAAAATCTTAAATCTATTTTTTTATATTTTATTTGAATCGATGCATTGGCCGTGAAAAGCACCAAACCAGAATATGAAGATCGCTTGCATTAAAATCGACCATTTATTATGCGATTCTTGCTTAGAAACTGGATATCTGTAAATAGTTTTTGTCAAAAGCTAGCTGATAGTCATATCATTCTATTTAGCATAATAATATAAATTGTCGGCTACCCAAGTCTATTTGACAATTTTACTCTACTTTGGTTATAAGAATGTTAAACGTGATATAATACTCACTACTGTGTCCATTATGTTTAATTTAAACTTGTAGTAATAGATATAGGCAAAGTTAAGTAACGTTTGTGACCTTAATTTTGAGCCTTTTGAAACGTCCTAAAAAGCAGCACATTGGAGGATTTAAAATGATATATCATTTAATTGGTGTCCATCTTGGATTTCAAAGACTGATAGTATTCGGATAGAACTTTCCATGCGCTCGGCGCCATGAAGCCCTTGGGAGGTTCCTTTCCAGACCTCGCAAGACCTGAAACAAAATATTGAAAATCTATTACCTTCCCTGATTTTTCCAGCTGGTCCGCACGCTCATTTATATGAATCTCACCCCCACTAATATTATAAATGCGAAAGTATATCTGTCTGTTTGTCTGTTACACTTTCACGCCTAAACTACTGAAGCGATTTAAATGAAATTTGGTGCCGAGGTAGTGTAGAGCAGTGATGACGAACCACGGGCATGCGTGCCATTGATGGCACGTGACAAAAGCAGCCTGTCCTTTCTCAGGCTCTAGAACAGGGATGACGAACCTTTACTGACTTACTTGCCGTATTAAAAAAAAAATGAGGTTATGTGGTGCAGACAAAACCAAAATAGATTAACATCAAGGAAGACCACAGCTTGTTCATCATAAAAAAATATGACTCCATTCCAGCAACATTTTCAACAGCATGCAAATTTGACGACCGATGTGGCGCAATGGGGTGGATAGCCGACTGATGAAGCGTGAAGTCGCGGGTTCGATTCCCGCTACAGGACAAATATTAGGCATTGAAAAAAAAAAGCGCAAGTACTTGTTCTGTGTCTGGGTGTTGTGGATCCTCGTAGTTTCTGATACCCTAGATACAGGGGTGATTGTGCGGGCATTATTATTATTATGTTCAGAGCTTTCCTTCCCATGATGTTTCTACTGGATTACGTCTCATCAAGAAGTTTATATTGGCTCTCGGTTTCAGCCAATTACCTCTCATTCTGGTTCCGGAGATGAAGTCAAAGTCCTCCTTCCTCGTGGGATCAAAGAACGCCATCTTGCCAACAGACGTATCATACGCAGCTACACGGAACGGAATTATCTGAAAAAAATTATATAATTAATAACAAAGTGCGTATTTTTTATTTATATTAGGTACTAACCCGCTTGGATATTATACAATATGATAAGGTAGAATATGTTAAATAACCCGAAAGAATTTTATCAATACAAAACATAGTTCCTTTATCAGTGTGTGTGTGTGTGTCGCGTTCTATTATAGTGTTTTCAAATTCAACTTATGCTTTCAGACATAAATTTCTACAAACAACTTACGAAGTTTAAAAAATTAGTACTTATACAAATCAAAAGCACTGTGAATAAGATATCACTGAAAATATAACAAAAAAAAAAATGTGATCTTTTAGTTCGTGCGATGAATTGCGTGCCATTGTCAGCTACGACTATAGTAGGTGAACCATTTGCCTCATTCAGTAAGTACAGTCACGCACGTGACGTTTAAGGTAGATTCTATACTATGGTTGGTATTCTAGAATGAGGCTCAAGCTTGATCAATACTTGAGTAGTGATTGTATGACGTATTTGTATGAAATCTTCTTCTTGCCCTGGTCCCATTTATTTGGGGTCGGCGCAGCATGTATTCTTCTTCCACTCTCCCCTATCAGCCGTCATCGCTTTATTCACTCCCCTTTCATTCATATCAACCCTCACACAATCCATCCATCTTTTCTTTGGTCTTCCTCTTCCCTTCATCACTTTTTTTTTAATATGACTATCATCCCTCCTTTGTATGAAATGACAGCGTCAAACCTGTGGCCAAGTGCTGATTATCGCTCGCGTCATCCTACTAATATTATAAATGCGAAAGTGTGTGCGTGCGTGTATGTCTGCGTGTGTGTGTGTGTGTAGGCGTGTGTGTGAATGTTTGTTACCACGTATCACCGTAACTACTAAACCGATTTTGATGAAATTTTGAATGGAGATAGCTTATATCCTGGCTACTTTTTAACCCGGAAAAAGGTTCCTGCGGGATAACGGAAAGGCGCAGGTGAAACCACGGGGCACAACTAGTTAAAAACATAAAAAAAGTATTTTGTTTCAATGCCGATACGAAGCGTGAATAGAATTAGCTTGATTAAATTTTCGATAGATTGCTTCGTATTGTATGCACTTCGTTTGATTTATTGATTTACAGATGCTATTGATATCACATTACATTCTTCAAACAACGCGAACATGATGAAACCAAGGTTTGGTGGAAGGGCATTTAGTGCTCGCCTGGCTAAATACCACCTTGTTGGTGAAACCGCGGGGCGCAACTAGTTCTAGAATACCAGCCTAGGAGACTTTACCTCAAGCTCGTTGAGTCCCGGCGCTTGTTTGAGCACGATGCCTCCATGGCGCGGATCGTACAGGTCGCCACTGCCGTCGGGGTGCGGCAGGCCGGCGGGGTCGCGCCCTACAATGTAGTGGTTAGCGCCAGCATTCATACGGCATTTCGCATGCCATTGCACCTGACAAACAAATTAATCACCATTAATTATTATTATTCGATTATTTTTGTAGTGGTTAGTACTGTTTTGTTGTAGGAAGTACACGGAGAAAAAAGACCTTCTGATATAGAAGGAATTTCCTTCCGTTTTGACTCGCAAGGAAAACTAAGGTAAAATAGGGGGAAAAAAGGTTACATTTTGGAAGGTGACTCGGTAGGAAAACTTGGAATTTTTTCTCAGTGTAGGTATAGTGATAAATGTTACAGACCAAACCTAATTTTCCCAAAGCGTGTCTGGTGTGCGATATTTGAGGTTTTGCTTAGGAAAATTGAAGAATTGAGAGCAACTTTTCTTGCTAACCACCTTTGTCAGTTATTCAACCGTCAAGCCGTTGCGTGCAAACGTTGGTGTGTTCCATATTGAAGGGCAATGTTATTAGTTAAATTATAAGGCGTAAAAGAGATTGACCATCTCATATTTCATTGCGACGAGCGCAGTACATTGCCGCACATATTTTTGAACTGTAGTAGACAAGCGTGATGCTTACTGACGCTTGCTCGCCTGGTCATTCAGTTGCTAAATAGACTATAGATAAATTCATGTATGGAGACTCACCTCAGTGGGCCCGGCGTACATCATGGGCGAAGGGAATATCGCGAGCACGGTGGCCTGTGGGTCCAATACGCGCTCGTTGAGCACCGCCTTGTGCTGATTCATACGGATATCAAGGGGAACATCGTCGTCTTTGGTCCACCCACCTGGAGAAACGGGGCAATGGAGTTAGCAGGTTCCTTCTTTCGTATGAGCTGGCTAACACTATTGTCGGAAGATTTCAGACCGCCCGAAAGGCCTCCGACACGGCTTTTCGACTGATAAAACTGGAAGCTTAACATGCTCTCGAATCTTATCACCAACTCCTTAAGGTGAGGATTGCAATGCAGTTCCCTGTAGAGATGCTATGGTTATTACCGCATGAAATTAGGTGGGCTATTTGGAGAACTGATAGATTTTTTTCTTTAGGTTTTAATGTATTCAAACATACCAAGAGGGTGCAACAGTAGGACGGGTTTCTTGTACCCCCTCTCGATCAGCTGTCGGTGAGTGTCTTGCATTAACAGCGCGTGCCCATTGTGAATCGGGTTACGAAGCTGAAAAGACAGATTAATTATTATTTAGAGATAAACGGATAGCTGTTTGACTGCTGTTTGGGTATCCAGTCAACCTTTAAACACGATAGCCGGATATTCAGCTGACATTGACGTTTCTTAGCGAGACTTCCGGTAGCTGGTGCTTTTTAAGAAGACCTCTTATAGCAGAGGATTGATTTTGATGTCAATTCACCATAATTTGCAACAAGTTCAGTATGAGTAGGAACGTCGATTCAAAAATGTTTTTTTCATATGATTTTATTAAAAATATTGTAACATGTTGAGAATTCAGTATCCTCTGGATTGATTGATATCCGTTTCTGCTTAAGGGTAGAGTATGACCACAAGTCATCTGATGTGAATAGTGGAGATGTGGTCAAAGGTGGCGCCACGCTACACCTGGATTGGGAACTGGCCCTCAAGCGAAGCTGCCGGAACACACCGATAGGTGCTCGGCGATAGATAAAATCAGAGATTCATTACGATGTAACTGTTGCTATCAAAACGGCGCTAAGGGAACATTAATTTTGATGGTTTTCTTACCTGGAACGCGAACACGGCATCAGCGCCAAGCTCCCGGAACTTCTCTCTCAGCTCGTTGGGCGTGAAGCGGTAGGTGTCGAGTCCATCGTTCCAGCGGATGCGCTCGAAAGCTTCCAACGTACCGCCCACTAGCCAGTCGCCGGCCTCTTTGATCATCTAGAATCACAAGCCTAGTCAATCGAGTTATCAATAAGAATAGAATCCTACTAATATTATAAATGTGAAAGTTTGTGAGTACTGAGTATGGGTGGGTGGTACTGTCTGTATGATACTCGTTCACGCAAAAACTACTGAACAGATTTGAGTGAAATTGGGAATGGAGATCGATAGCACACATAAGCTATTTTTTATCCCGGAAAAGGGTTCCTATGGGATAACAGGAAGACGCGGGAGAAACCGCGGGGCGTAGCTAGTCTTACATAGTAAGTACTTGCTGCTCTCCGCGGTTTCCTCGCTATCCAAAGTAATCACTTTTTTCGAAATGAAAAAAATGGTTTTTTTTATTTTTTATTTCAGAATCTCATATTTTATACAATTTCCAAGAAGGTAATGTAATGTACATAAATTTACGTATTTTTTTTTTTTGTTTAAGTGTTTTTTTTATACAAGTATTACCTACACTTACTACCTCTTTCAATCCAGAATTTCGTTTGAAAGTTAAAGAATGACTGTCTGTTTGAAAGGTCGAAATTATTAACCGCCAACCGAATACCCTTGAGAGGAGATTCCCTTGAGAAGGCTGTATTTATGCAACATACCTTAATATAAGGATGTCCCGCGTGATAAATTCCGAACTGCCTGGAACACCTCTCTTCTTTCCTATGCGGGTAGAACTCCGGCGCCCTCAGTACGGCTATAGGTCTTCCATTGTACGTCAGAGCAATGGCATTGGCTCCAGAGAGACGGTCTTTGTCATTTGTGTCTACTGGTAGTACCACGGGCACTGATTGGTTGATGATGGAGCCGTCGGGGAGGGTAAGACAGTTTGAGTGAAGTGCCTAGAAAATTTCTCTTGATAATTTACAGCTAAAAGAATTTTCATTAGACGACAAACCCTTTTTATTACTGTGCCTTTCTTAGTGTGAGTTTTTTGGCCATAAAAATAGTGTCTTTGAAGTACGGAACATGAGTTTCGACACGTATATGGCCGGTTTATCCAGCATGGTGTGCCTTATAAAGAGAAAATCAATTCTATCATTATGAAATTTAGAATTCTGAACTTCATCAGTTCAAAAATCCTGCACGGCAACGCACTGCCCTCGTCACGCTTCCTTGTAATCATTCCAATACATTATATCACAATCTATTGTTATGATCGCATGTACTAAATTATTCGTCACGATAAGATACAGTATCAAAATACGTAAACTTACAAAGTACACGGAAACTTTCCCCAATAGTACCAATCGTTTTGATAAATGTTTATCTGCGAATCTAAATTTATAAATGTCATACTTACTTGCAGATATTCCTGTTCCCGCATAAAACCTTTGAGCGGATACGCCCATCCTTCTGATAGTACCTTAAAAGATATATCAACGGATAAGTTGAATCAGCTACTTATGGTATGGTCCCATTAATGGCCGTTCCCAATAACCGATCAATCCACGGTTTGCCCTACTAGAAATATTTTTTTTACATTACTTCGATGGAGCTTATGTCAAATTTCTATTTCCACTAGGGCAAACCGTGGATAGATATGTTATTGGGAACGGCCGTAAGTCACAACACAATCAGATGTGTAACTGTGATTCAACGGGAAAATAATCTTCTAGAGTACATATCAAACGTGCTATCAAACATTTTTAGAGTATCAATGGTATCGTGTCACAGCGTTCATCAAGAAATTCTAGTGTTACAGAATGGAAGACTAGTATAATTTAAGCAAAAGAAAATTTCCCGTTCAGTCAACCCTCTAAACTTAAAATAATGGGACCCAATGATTTTGATTCCAACCTTGATTTTTAATATTCAAGCAATTCTTTAAAATTATATGTTTAATAACTAAGGTTCCCTAGGCTAAAACAGAAGATTTTGCGATACTGCTGTTAACACTGTCGTAACGAATTTATCGATTTTATTATCTAATCGGTTAACATCAACATCGATTTTGTACTCAAACTGAACTTGATAATTTTGGGATGATGACATAATGTACTAAAACATGTCAACGATTGATTATGTTATTCATGAATAGTAAAGTCAGGATGAATCATATAGGAGCAATGTAAACTTACTTGCACCCATTGCAAGTCCAGTTCGCTGAGTTCAATTTGCGGCAATCTCGTTGATTCTTCAATAGCGCTGGTCAATCGGTTGCCGTAGATAAATAGCTCCTCCACGCCCACACCCTTGTTCTCAAAGCAGGGGATAATGCTCTAGAAAGCCATAAAAAAAGTTATTTAGATTTTATTAGACTTACAGTTCCACCTGACGAGGTGACAACGTGATCAAAGGTGGTGCCACACCTCACCTGGATCGGAAACTGGCTCACAATTACTTCGCCAAAAGCTCAAGCTTACGAGTATTGCAGGGTTCGTACGATATGACATATATTGATCATAATCTGACGCCACTACTATGCTGTTACTGTCATCGCTCCGGAAATAATGCCACACCAAAGTGTGCCTTACTGTATTCCATCAGTTCGAAGGCAATGTAGTCGGTGAAATGACTGGGCAGATGGGACTTGAAGACTGATGTCTGAAGACGAGGAGCGCCGTGTAGTGCTGCGCAGGACTTTGTGCAAAGTTCTTGGTGGTAGGTACTGCATTTTTTATGGGCCAGTTTGATGGTGAATCGCGCTATTGATCAAGTCGTTTCAACACTCAGCAACAAAACATATCTGCATTCGACTTCCGATTCGAAACTAGATGCTTTTTCGAAGGCTTATTAACTTTGAGAATAAACACTATAAAAACTCAAACGGTCCGGAACAGCTGTCGATTTCCTGAACACATTGTGAGATTTCATTTGATTTTCTGATTGGTTTTCCTTGATTTTTTTTCCGTATCAAGGGCAAAGTCTACCGAACGACACAATCTCGAAGGAGATTGTACATAATATCCAAGGTCTGTTCTATTGGTAAGTAATTACATCTGGTTACCGGCAGACCAAATACCTATATTAAAAAAAAACTAGAGTAACACGTAGTATAAAGTATTTTTCACGAAGTAGGAACATAATTAACTGTTAATGGGTCACGTTTTCGTGATACGTTTTCAGAGTTTGCATCACGTGGTCACGTAAAAAAAATACTATTTGGGTGAGTTACAGAGTGATACAGTTTTGGTTTTCACTGGGAACCTTAAGATTTCGTGTCAACGAATAGTTCTGTCAAACTAACAAGCCACGGCCCAGAACATATTTGCTGCTTTGACCATATGTCATTTGATATTAACTTATAAGGTGACGATATGATCCAAGGCGTCTCCAGGAATAGGAACTGGCTCTCATCAAGTGAAGCTGTCGGAACATCGATAGGTTTTTGGCGAGATTTGTAACTTTAGGGTTGCAGCTAGCGAAGCGGGTGGCAAGCCTACGTCACTATCAATGAGATATCATTGCTTTCTCCTGATTCTTCATCATCGTCATCATCAGCCTGTGTCAGTCCGCTGCTGAAAATAAGCCGCCGGTCTTCGGCTCTTCGCATCCAACTACTGCCAGCCACACGACGCAAGTCGTCGCTCCACCTAGTAGCAGGGTAACCTATCCTGTTTCTTACTTGTACCGTAGTAGACACTGTTATGTTATCTGTGCTCTAGCATTGTTCTAACACCTACTTACATGTGACTCCAATAACCGCACCACTTGCATGGTCGACTCCTCGATGGAGTGTCCAACAGTTTGGACAACCATTTCCGGCGCTTCGGGTCTTTCATATACCTGCGTGATGCCTGTGAAACCCTGAAAAATCAAAACCTTGTGCTTACTTAATCTTAGGTACACACTTATTTGAATGCAAAAATCCGTGAGTTACTTCTTCGTGATGAAACGGAAACGGATCGTACCTTAATGGATCCTTCCCTAGCTTTCTTATAAAGGCCTTTTGTGTCCCTCTGTTCGCACACTTCCAGCGGTGTGTCGATGAAGATCTCGAAGAATGGCAGGTCTGAATCGGTGTGAATTCTTCGCGCGACTTCGCGATCCTTTGGACAATGGAGAAAGTGAACAAAAAGCTAAGAAACATTAAAATTTTAGAGAAAATTTGTTATGGTCTTTTGTTGTTGTTTAATTGTGTATTATTTTTGTTGGAATACAATACCAGATCTCGTTACATGACTTTTAAAATATAATGAAGTTGAATGTTGCTTTGCTCAAAACGATTTATTTCAGACGTGTGTATGTAGAGGTATAAAAGTAAAGATGTGGTTTTAGAATGTGAAAACAAAATTACTTTCATCCACTTTGACTATTTTTTATACGATCGGAAAGGTAAAACCAGAGCCACTTTGGAGCTATTCTTTGCACATGCTATAAAAGTACATACTAGAATTGAAAAGCTTTGGTCAGGCTAAGAAAGACTATATACGATCTCGCAAAACACAGACGAAGGGTTAGAAGAAAACCCTTCGTCTGTTCTGCGGAAGCTACGAAATAACACGTGTAAGTTCCATTGTATACCTACTCGTTATTTAAATCAAGTACGAAGTAATTAAGATAATTATTACAACAAACTTAAGTCATTGAACTACATTATACATAGCGATGTTTGTAATTACATATAGGTTACTGGGGTGTAAGATAACAAATGTTGATTAAGGTGGATGATCCCAGAGCTCATCACGCTATGTTGTCAAGAGATGGCGCTGATGTCATTTTTTACCTAAATTATTTTTTTACGTCGAAAATAATAATCTTATTCGAACCAAACACTAAAGCGCGCGTTCTATAGCGTTACTCAATTGTAAATTACCCAAATCTTCATTTAATAAACTAATAAATTACTCGTAACGCTTCTCTTACTGCTGGTGTCACAAATTTACGTACTTACACACGCACACGTAGACATAAAGTATGTCATTAGAACGCATCTAAGGTGGTTGCTTGCGGTCCGCCTAGCAGCCCAGCGTCAATAGATGGCGTTGTTTCTAATTAACGCATCTTATTTTATTATGAATGAACAGGTGCATATTATTTTAATAATAATTATGTTTACCGGTAATGGCGTAATATGTTTTATGTATCAAACAATATTTCAGATGTGTTTTAGTTTTCAAAACACTTTTATTTGTGCCAAACAATATCGCGGCGGTAGTGGTGAATGGCAGCTAAGCAACTATTCACGCACACATAGAAAATGGTTTTGTTGTACACGAAACCATTTGCTAATTTCGTTCTTTCGTTTACTGTATAGGTTAGACCAATGGTCAAACCTCTCAGTAGTTCTTTACTGATAACGAGGTTCCGAGTTCGATCCCTGCCTCAGATTTTTGGTAATTTTCTTTGATTTGGATGAAATTTAGAATGGAGATGGCCTATACCCTTTATTACCTATACTCTCTACTCTCCTACCAATAAAGACATTGGCTATTGTAATACTTTATTATGAAACAATCAGGATTATTTATTATACATGTACATAGTATCAAAATAAAAAACAGTCAATCACCAATAGTCTTTTTATTTACACATTCTTAAATATTCAATAATTCACAATTCTTCGTCAATATAAAGTCCTGCTGGTCGCACAGTTTTTTTCATTTTTTCCATGAACTATGTTCTGGCCACAGACTCATTGTGTTGGCCATATGCCATGTTATTGGTCAGAACATTGTTTTTATACAAAATGCTTTTGACGTGGTTGTGGCATGGTGTTGTCGCTTTTCGTTTACATATCTGCAACAAAGCTATAATTAAAGTATATTCTAATTTGTATCCCAACCTGGTCATACGAAAACCATGGATTTATGTCTACTAAACACTACTAAAAAACAAACATGACTTTGAAAAACGGTTAGTTTCCAAATCGGCTGGCTGGCCTGTCGCATTTATATGTAGTGTAAACATCATTTTCATGTTGCCCTATGGTCAGAAGTTCAATTCCTTTTATTTCCTCCGTTGTTTTTTGGAAGTCTCGAAGTTTCGAGAGACATGCTTATTTCAAATCTATTTCCACAATTGGTTCATTTGGTTTAGTAGTTACGTTGATACGTGGTAACAAACATTTAACATACACACACACAAATTTTTGCATTTATTATATTAGTAGAATAGAATTTCGTTTATTTCAAGGTGTATCATATACGAAGTAAATAAGCGTAGGAAAATTATATGTTATCATATTGTGTAGTTCAAAGGTATTTGAATACACTTTCAGCTAGGGCAGTTGTAGAACAACGTCCTTGATCCTCCGAAAATTAGATTTGTGGTGTCAGCCAGCTAGCAGGGCTTTTCCGGTTATACAAAGGTACTCTGTGGCAAGGCTGTTGCTGGCCTCAGCTGGCGTAGTGGTGCACGATTGTATCTGCTGATTTCCATCAATAATTTTCCAACGTTGATCAACCTTTTTTACAGAGTAAAACTATAAACAACAACTTGCCTAGCAACGTAGCAACTAGTCAAAAATGCATTTTACGTGACTGACGTAACCAAAAAACTCATAGAACAGTCTGATTAGTTTATACTAGCTGCACCCCGCAGTTTCACTCACGTGTCCTACAGTTTATCGCGATATTTTTTTTTATAAAACTATTGAAGTAAAAGAAACACTAAATATTAAGTGAAGCTTACCACTTACCACACATACACATACATTAGTGAAAACCGCACCCTAATCGGTTAAGTCGTTTCTGGAATTAGCGCGCACAAATGCACAGACAAACAGACATACAGTCAAACAGACAAAAATTCTATTTATCATTGTTTTGGGTTCTATTGCGTTGATGATAAAGACCCCCAATAATAGCTTTTCTCATTTATCTTTCACTAGTTTTCAGCCGCGGTTTCACCCGCGTCTTCCCGTTATCCCACAGGAACCTTTTTCCAGGATAAAAAGTAGCTATAAGCTATTTCCATTCCAAATTTGATCAAAATCAGTTTAGTAGTTACGGTGATACGTGGTAACAAACATTCACACACAAAAACTTTCGCATTTATAATATTAGTAGGATAGGATCTGTACATCCTACAGACAGCGATCAGTCACAGTTTTATTACAAATGTAGGTAAATAGATTTTTACTGTAAATGTGGATTTGAATTCCGTCTTCTTTAGCGCTTAGACTGTTTCATTGAATAAAAACGCACTCAAAAATATAAAATAATTAAATTGACTTGTATTAGTTACGATATAATGTGTAATTCAAAAAGTGTGGAGCGCTTTTTGGTTGTGTGTATTTACCCAGTAAAAGAAGCGCTCCACACTTTTTGAATTAACCATTATATCGTAACTAATACAAGTCAATTTAATTATTTTATATTTTTGAGTGCGTTTTTAAAGTGTTTTTTTTAGTTTTTTAAACTATATATTTTTATTTTTTACTTTTTAGTCTTTTGTTACCAAGTCCAATCTATCGGACTCATCAAAAGGAATCATATGAGCCCAAACTCGAGGGGTTTACTAGTAGCCACTGCAGAGATCCCCTACCCACCTTCTGGCTGCATCATCAGACCCTCGTCACCAAGTTCAATCTATTGGACTCATCAAGACGAATCATATGAGCCCAAACACGAGGGGTTTACTAGTAGCCACTGCAGAGTTCCTCTACCCACCTTCCGGTTGCATCATCAGACCCTCGTCACCAAGTTCAATCTATTGGACTCATCAAGACGATTCATATGAGCCCAAACACGAGGGGTTTACTAGTAACACTGCAGAGATCCCCTACCCACCTTCCGGTTGCATCATCAGACCCTCGTCACCAAGTCCAATGTATTGTACTCATCAAGACGATTCATATGAGCCCAAACACGAGGGGTTTACTAGTAGCCAGCGAAGAGATGCCCTACCCACCTTCCGGCTGCATCATCAGATCAGGTCGATGATACCAAATTATTGCATTGTCACCGAGATTACATACACATACAAAGTTTCAAGTCGATACGACAATTAGAAGTGGGTGAAAATTGACTTCTAAGATTTGATTACATTGTTAGTTAGTTAGTTAGTTAGTTAGTTAGTTAGTTAGTTAGTTAGTTAGTTAGTTAGTTACAAGTCAAGCTAATAAAAGTGTTTTAATTAAAAATATACCATATTCCGTTTGATAACAATATATATAGCACTAGCTGTTCCCTGCGGTTTCACCCGCGTGGGCTACAGTTTATCGCGATAAAAATACCAAATTTCATTTAAATCGGTTCAGTAGTTTAGGCGCGAAAGCGTATATATTCCGTATACTCCAAAATTATTCCCGCACTTCGGTGCCCCTCACCGCGTTACCTGCTGTAGGTATCCATTATCCTATTTTAATTCTAATTTTTTTTTTGACCGCGCGTTTGTACAGCTAAAGGTCTTCCTGGTTCGTAAATTGCGACCGCAGTTTACCTATTTCATAGAATATTCTCCCGCCTTTCCCGCGGCACTGCGGTGCAGTGGGTTTATTTTTCTACTACTACTTACATTTTTAAACTCGTGATATCTTTCGAATGGAATGTCCGAATTGAATAATTCAAAAAGTTATATGAAGGGATTGAAGCAGTTTTGAATGAGAAGTAATTTATTTTGATAAGGATTAATACCAAGATACAAATAAAGAGCCTTTCCTAGCGGAGGCATTAAAATTAATTTTTTTAAATAAAAAAACACTTATGGTGGCATAACTATAATAGTTAGACATATGCTCTCGCGGACTTTTTTGTAGATCTTAATAGGACCTACAAACCCGTGATACATTGTTTCGTTCTATTGTCAATAGTTTTTGCAGCGCACGCAAAAATAGGTTTTCGATTTCATACCTTGGGTTAAAAAATAGCAATTTTCTTACGGATGCCTAATTTTTTTGGAAATAAAATATAGCCTATAGCCTTTCTCGATAAATGGACTATCCAACACTGAAAGAATTTTTAAAATCGGATCAGTAGTTCCTGAGATTAGCGCGTTCAAACAAACAAACAAACAAACTCTGCAGCTTTATAATATTATTAGTATAGATTACATTGATAGATATCGGTTGATTTCGGTTTTGTTTTGACGTTTATGTTTTGAAGCGATGATAGCTCAGTCGGTTGCGCATCGAACTTCCGTGCTGGAAAGCACATGTTCAAATACCAACAATAAGTATGAGGTTTCGGTGAAGAAAAATATCGTGTTTATTGACCTACCAAACATTTATTTGGTAGTGCGGTACCAACACACTAGGTATCAAATATAGGGGTGTGACTAGAAGGGGAAAAAATCGATTAAGAAATAATCGATTTTCATCTCTTTAGAATAAATCGATTTGTAAAAAACGATTCGATTATTTTTTACTTAATCGATTTTTTACAATCGATTATTTTTTGATTTTTACAAATCGATTATTTTATTAAAAATATAATCGATTTTTTATAAAATAAATAATCGATTTTTAATACAATTAATAATCGATTTTTAATATAGTAAATAATTGATTTGTAATATTTGTTTATCGATTTTTTTAAATCGATTAAAAGAAAAAAATGATCGATTAATATAAAATCAATTTTTTTTCTCATCTCTAAACTATTTAACCGTGGTAGGCGACTTGCAAGGGCGATCTACCATTTCTAGTTCTACCGCCAAGTACCTAACTAACTATACATTATTATCAATAGTAGGTACCTACCTACGTAGGTATGAATTTAGAATTACGTTCTAATGTAATTATGTTGTCAGCTGTCTGGTTACCATAATACAAGCTCTGCCTATCTTGGGATCTATTGGCCGTGTGAGAAACTATCGCAATATATATATTTACTTCTTACCTATTTATTTACTAATTTTTCTACTTTGATTACCTGGGCGAAATTATATCACTTAGGTAATCAAAGTGGATTAGACCTCCACGACCTTGACTACCATCCCGTTTTGATTTACGTCTTCGGAACGGAAAGTAAAAATTGCCCCAAAGTCAACAACATCGTTCATGCACGATTTGGCAAGTCGCAATATCGTGGGCCGTGGCGAGCGAGACAGAAAATCATTCTTCACTAGTCATGCGCGATCTTGCAACGTCGCATAATTTTTAGCTATTTTGTGACCGAACCTAATACAAACTATAATTTCTTCTGTGGCAAAGTTGTAGCCACGCCACCACTACATCGCTCACTAAGGTCTACATCTAAATAGTTCATCGAAATTCAGGTAGATGGCAGGTAAAAATCACCTAATTCAAGTCCGTCAACTTCAATGCCACTCACGCACACATGTGTATAAAAATACGATTTTTTCCGAAAGTTTTAAAGGTAAAATTTGATGGAAAACATAATTTTGGTAAGAGAAACTGATAGTCCGCGGATGGGTAATTAATTGAACAATTTAAGAAAATTTTCAAACTTCATTAAAATAGTTTGCGTGATCTATATTGCTCGGCTTGAGTTTGTATGGGAAATTGCCGGACCCATTCACCTTAAACTAGGAAAAAAAGTAGCATCTTCGAAATCTTTGTCAAAATAATTTGTCTGTACGACATAAATATTGCTGACATCTCTAACTAAATGGCGATAAGTACCAAATTGTATCAGCAAACGACTTCGTCTGTTGAAAGCTTGAACCAGTTAAACGCCTGATGTTCTCTTTGAATTCGTGATCTTTGGTATAGCTTAAGTTCTGACTTCCATCCAAACATGGAAAGGCCTAGCACCTTACTTACGGTGTGTTCCGACAGACTCATTTGCTATATAGTTCTCAATCCTGGCGCCACCTTTGACCACATCGTCACTAACATCAGCAGTGTGATTCCAATTCACTCGGACTCTTCCGACCACGGATTTGAAAAAGTTTCTGCAGAAGTTTTAGACGCGATTCACAAATCTGAATTCGGAAACTGACATTTAATTTGATAAACCAGCTGTTCAATCACGGAAAAGTTTCCGACACTATTTGCGGAAAACGTTTCTGTGAAGCGAAAGTGACGTCGAATCCGACAAGGAATCTTTCCGAGTGAATTGGTATTGTACTGCAGATGACTTGTGGTCAACCGCCACCCTGTAAGAAGCTCAAAGAGGCACCTAGGTACTTATGTCATATTTACCTCAGCAAAAGGCGATACAAAACTGCACAGGCACACCACACCGCTGTCAGCGAAGAGCTTGGCCACTTCGGCCACTCGCCTGATGTTCTCTTCCCGGTCTTCCTTGGTGAAGCCCAAGTTCTTGTTCAGGCCGGTTCTGATGTTGTCGCCATCGAGGCCGTATGCGGGAATTCCTGCAATGAAGAACAATTGATGTTAAACTCCAATGTTCTAGTAATTTATTTACTGTGGGTTTTGGGACTTACTTTCGTTTCCATGACCTGGTAAACGCCTGCCCATAATATATATATATATAAATGCCAAACAGAACTTACAATAACAATAACAAAAATAATAAAATAATTATAGCACATAGCAAAATTTTCTGATGAGCAAATATTTCCACCATCAACCATCTATCTGGCTAAGTGCTTTGCCAAACCGCACTTCGGTTTCATAATGGTCTCTTTACCATACCAACGTTATATAGGCTGTGAAGGATATAGAACGCGTTGATTACAAAAGCGAGTCTTCTTGCTACTAAGAAAAGAAACCTAAAAGTTCAAAATGTTAAGCTTACAGAGCCACACAAAGTTTTAGGAGTTCATGGAACCCGCGAGACTTGGAGCTCTTGGACGACGACGCTAGGATTCGTCTAATGTTATGTTCAAGTGTAAAAGGAAGCCTGGCGATGTCTAGTCTATTGTGGCTCATTGTTTTACACGTCTACCTCACAACAGCCGGTCTATTGTTTCATGAATCAATTGGATTTTGAGATACCTACCGCCTCTGCAAATAACTTTTTTAATAAAATGCATCAATGAAATGATGCAGAACATGATTGATTGGACTTCTCAAACCGAGTGTAGTCCTTTCGCGCAGTTTAAAACAAAAATTTGGAAAGGACCATAGTAACAATGCAAAATGTTGTTAATTCAAAATTGTAATCCGTTAAAGGAAAATAGTTTTAGTATTATATACTACACAATCACGATAAAGCTATTGAGCCATGTTTACTGATAATGCTGTGCCAGATATGCACAAGGCTACTGTTCGTATTGTGAAGCGGTTCGTTTCAAACAAAACCGTCTTTTATTTGGCCTGCTTAATTTACGAGTATCTAATAGTACTAATCATTACATAAAAAATATTACCTCACAAATTATCATCATCATCCGAGCGATTCCGCGCTATTGTATAATCAAAGTACAACAGCTACAATAACAACGTAATACCTATGTTTGTGTGATAAATGTAAACAAATAATACTTTATTTCAACAATCGGCAAAGCCTCGATTAGACGAATATTTATTATTTGCTTAAAAGAGAATAGCGTCTAAACCTAAGGTTCCATAGAAGCCAAAACACCTAAGTGTGCGATTTGGCTATAGGTAGGTACGTCAATACAATTGCGCTTGCTACACATATGCTAGTGCAATATAGTCTATGTGATAACTAGATATTAGAAACGAACAAGTCTGAATCACACATCACACCTGCCATGACGAGTAAATAATTCCTAATTATTTATTAACCAGGTTTAATGGACTGATGCAAAAAATACTAGCACCATTGCATCATGATCCACTACTATACAAATATGTACCTCCAATCAAACATGCATTATTGACCCTGTTGTATAACTGCAAGGTGCACCAGTGTACCACTAACCACTCCAGTAACTATCTGCGTACACGCACTTAGGCACGCTTTTGGATAAACAGTACCTATTCCAATGTTATAAGGTTCAAATTAGTTATCATAGAAAAATAGTAGGACTTTAAGACTGGTTGTAAAGTTCATATAAGAATATCAAATTACCTGCGTTCTGTATAATTGGCCACGGGTATGATGTTAGGTATCTAGGTCACCCTTTACCTACAAAGTCTAGGTAATGAAAACAACAAATTATTGTATAAACGTCGATTAACATACGTCGATGGCCATTCTTGGGGTTAAGGTGGAGATAACAAGATAATGTTGAAAAATTGGGGTACTTCAAAATACAATACTCATAGAGCCTGTTCCCAACACAGGTGTAGCGTGGCGCGATGGCGCCACATCCGACCACATCGTCATTTAACAATAGGTGACTTGAAGACAAGCCAGTAGTAAAAAAATAAAATAAACATACCTTTCGAAACCAGATAAGCTTCAAGAGCGAACGCAATGCTGGTTTTGCCAGCGCCACTCAATCCTGTGAACCAGACAGTACTGCCTCGAAACGCTCTGCTGCCGAGGGCTCTGCTCCGCTTGGCTCTGGAGACTTGATGCTTCTGTTCCACCACGTTTGTTGCCACTTGGGCGCACTGAAACAACAGAAAGTGTGTTGAGGATCTATAGCATACAAAGATATCCGTCAATTTTGAATGAGCATAGCCAGAATTCGATTGACAATTTGACACCATTGAGGAAGCTAGCTGCGCGCCGCGGTTACCTGTTCTCCCGCAAAACCATTTTCCGAGATAAATGTACTTTATGTGTTAGTCATGGTTAATCCGCTTTAATGCGAAGAAGTTAAAAACATACACACACTCACAAACTTTCGCATTTATAACATTAGTAGAATTAGTGTAAAAACCCTGGAAATTAACATTTTTAATTGTAGAATATGAGAATCGATCAGATTTTTGTTATGATTATTGTCAAGAAAAACGCATATACCCACCTGCCTAAACAAAAACTTGAAAGATTCATATTCGGAAAACCTTAAAACCCTTAGTAAGTAAGTACAATGGTACATAAGTAGGTATAATATAACTAGGATTTTTTTTATACTCTAATTACAATTATAAACATAAACCAGAAATCAAAAGGCGCAGTGCACAATCTAAAATGTTTGATTGAAAATATAGAATTAACAATCAATATTGACCTTGCAACTAAGGTCGAGTTTAATTGTATTTTCATAGAATAAATCGAATCATTATAACCGAAGCAATGCCTTCCTCTTCCTAATGATTCTTAGGAGATCAATATAACTTTATAGTTGCAGTTAAATCACTTAACAATAGCAATAACATACTACGCGTTACACACTGATGTATTATAAAAGTTGAATTAAAAGTAAAATGTTAAATTAGAAACAAACAAATTATATAGCGGACTCAAATTACAGGACATAAAGGGATCTAATATCACATGGTGATGAGCTTAGGTACCATCAAATAATCAAGTCATTCTCGTTACAAGAGTAAGTATATAATTCTACGTTTTCACACATTCAGGTCCTGTTTCTTAAAAAAACTCCCTAATTCCTGCAACTTCAGAACCGATTTAATTTTGATCGTATCAGAAACATCGGCCCATCCGATTCGCATGACATAGAGAGTATAGAGAAAGTCGAGTGTTTACGTAAAACTGGCGGCGCAGGCGCGCGGCCGTAACCGGTGAGATAATGCGAATGTGAATGCGTAGAAGGGATACGCGAATTTACTCGGTTAACGAATGCATTCGTTTCGCTGACTCCTTCATTTTGCGGACCGCTAGGGTCTGGCATTTGCTCCCTGCTGCTTTGTTTCCTGAAAGGTACAATCTGAGTCTCGTATGTCAAGAGTGAATTGAATAGGCACCTCGTGGGCCAGCGTAATCCACCCTCGACTGCATCGTCACTTACCGTCAGGTGAAATGTGGTCAATGACAAGAAATGCATAGGAATATTCGTATTTTAAATGCTGGGGAAAGGTTAGTAGATGTCTCTCTCATCCATTTGATTGTTTTGGGTCTTGGACTGTTATCTCACGATGTTTTCCTTCACCGTTTTGAGCTATCACAAATCGCACATGAAACATGCGCTTCACGATGGGATGATCTTTATCAAAACATGCACAATACATACGCACAAAGCACACGCACTCGCATATACACACAAAAAATATATGCGATTGATAAAATAATACATAAAATATGATTGTCAATATGCGAATCGGTTGTAAAATGGCCGATGGTTGAATCTGGATAAAGCAACACAGGAGCTATCTTAACAAGATTACAGATAAAAATGGTAAAAACCTAAACCAAAGCAGATTTGAGTTGTGATAAATGGGCCACCGAAATCGTACGGGGAGCCGATGGATGCAAGTAGTGACCATTGTGGTGTTCAAAGGAAAAGCTATGTTCGTCTGTGCACATCTTCCAGGTGATGATGGGTTGCAAGGCATACATAGCAAGGCGTGTGTCTTAATGTAATGTTAGATTAGTATTGATAACAGTAGAGTACATAGTGCAAGTGATACCAAATCTACCAATACAATAAAGATAATGTTGTTACCTCGTAGCGTATTAACTCTCATTTACAGATAGAGCCGATAAAAACTACGTGAATGTTCCAATGAAATACTATCAAATAGGGAAACTATTGATACTGAATTAGGCAGTTATGGGCGATAGCAAACTGCGATGCGTGAGGAGGTCACAGGATATATTCCCACTACGGGACCAATATTTGTAAAATATCAAATGAAGACTCAAATTTTGATCAGATCAGAGTGTGATACTTCCTCAGGCAAACTGCAAAAAATTGTTTATCGGAATCGTTTATCTTTTTATGCATAAGAGCTATTTCAGACTCAAAACTGGTAGCTATGGCAATTAAGTTTCTTCTATTTTAGTCTTCCCTAGGTTATATTACTGTAAATACATAACACACTAAAACGTTATTATGTCACACACAGAATCAGATGCATCCCATCCCATCGCTACGAACTAATGAAACGGACGTTCTTCGTTGAATCTCTTCCGTAATAAATTAATAAACGGGTTTTATCTCTCAACTACACATTACGGACCTGTAGAGTATAGAGAAACTCAACCATATGAACTGAAGACACTCTAAAGTATGCGTAGGTAGTTAGGTACAAGTGTTTTTGTGTAAGTACCTCTGCGTATATGCATTGCGAATTAAACGTATGATATTTATGGCATGGAATTACTAGGTCTGTAATAATAGGTATCAAAAATTAACAATCATCGTCACTCTTGTGACTAATGCGTTTCCACGGCTGGTCACAGGCATTCTCTCAGAGAGAGAGAGAGTACCTATAAGAATGGGGTATATTTACTACGCTACCCAATCCACATACTATCCATTCTTACGTAATTTATTATGCCATATCCATAACTGTATCCCTCTGTTTGTTTCTTATCTTTTTACGCTTAAACCGCTGAATAGATCTAGCTGAAACTTTGTATAGAGATAAGTTGATTTGAACCCTCGGAAAGAACATACAAGGTACCTTTTATCGTGATAAACTGTGAACCGCGGGGCACAGCTAGTAATGAAGAAAACTAGGTGCCATTCAATAAATAAATGTTGCTTCTTATAATTCAGTATTGGAGGCTTAATAGATTCAATACGAGAACGAGATTAACCTACATTATTTAATTATATCATCTTTGCGTCAAGGTAAATACCTAAAGACGAGATGTATTGCCACGTAAGGTCCGTCCTAGGATTCTTAGGTAAACGTGACCTACGAGGTACAGCTTTGTTTTAGGGTTTTTAGGCCATGGTTTACCGCTTCAACCATCAGGTTATTTGGTTTTAATTAGTTGATTGGTATCAGGTACTATAGTGTACCAAATGACGTAAATAAGGCGATGCTAGTCGTGCAGCGTGGAGATTCTGGGTGCGCAGAAATGATCAGGCCCAGGGTCATAGTAGCGTTTGACAATCTCATTGGACAGTTGGTCATCCTGGGAGCGCAGAAGTGATCACGCCATAGTGGCGTTCAAAAAGCCATTCGGCGACACGTCGCCATTTGAACTCGCTACAATTTATGATATGGTGCAAGGCGTCTTGAGTTTATACAAAAATCCCATAGTTAGAGTCATTTTTTCCTGATACTTCTATTTTTTTCCTTTTCTATTTTAGTTACGAAAATATTAAAAATCAATTGCCAATTCGTTCCACCCGTTCTTAAGTGATACGATAACCAACAAAATGATCACGCTCGCTTCGCTCGTGTTGTTGCTAGTTATTACTCTACATTTTCCAACCCGCTTTACGAAAAAAAAAAAACTGCTAGCTGCCCTTACCTTATGTTTTCTAGAAATACCTTAAAATGTGCGCTCGCTTTACGTTACGGTACAGTGGACGAATACATAAACTGCGGTTACGATGTTGTTTCCAAAAAAATGTATAACAACCATTTTCCTAAATAATTCTGCGCTCGCAAAGCTCGAGCTTTTATGCTGCTGTTCCCAGTTATTGTCCTATTTTTTTAACGTACAAATTCAGAAATAGCTCTATATTTTCAAGCTCTACGGTAAGGTGTTGTTGCTAATTAATTAATTATTTATTATTATGAACAGGAGATAAGTTATGCAATTCAAAATCATTCGATTTGATAATAGGTACTTTATTGCATCTGATAACTGATATTGTAATTGATCCGAAAATCCAATGATAACAAAACTGCAAAAACATAAATAACGTTATCGAAATCGTAAATCTTGATTCGACTTTACCACCTAGGTGCGAAAGGTATTATAGATCAATGAACGAGATTAGGTATATAATATACCTACCTATAAAACATACCTACCTCAATATATATACATAGGTAAGAAACCCTCATGATATTCCTATTTTTATTTTGCTCTTTCATATTGGCGGTCATCTCTGACAGACGCTTAAGAAAATAACAAAGAAATATACTCGTTTTAGGAATTAAAATTATCATAATGTGTATACCATAGAGTAGTAGAAACACATTATATTATAGTTAAATATAGTATTTCTTCTATCAATGTAGTACACCCATGATAATATCATATATCGTCTTCCCGTTATCCCGTAGGAACCTTTTCCGGGATAAAAAGTATCCTATGTCCGTTTCCTGGCCCTAAGCTACCTCCCCACCAATTTTCAGACAAATCAGTTCAGCCGTTCTTGAGTTATAAGTAGTGTAACTAACACGACTTTCTTTTATACATATAAGATTAATACATTAATTGATCCTGGGGAATATATTATATATATATATATATATATACTAGCTGGTGCCCGCAGCTTCGCCCGCGTGGATGTCGGTTATCGCGACCAAAAGTAATCAAGAAATTTTGATCCAGTTCCCGCAACCCATGAGAACCTATTCCAGGAATAAAAAGTATCCTATATATTATTCCGTCCTATTATCTATTCCTGTACCAAATTTCAGCCAGATGAATTTCTGAAGTTATCCCGAAGAAGATATAAAAAAATTGAGCTTTATACCTTAACGAATTTAGAGTACTAATTTATACACCTGCACTTCCTGTTATCTGCCCAAGTAACCACAAACCAAACTCTATATTCGCAGAATGTTCTTACCTGTACTATTATATAGGGGGCATGCACAGAAAAACTTTCAGCTTTTACATTAAAAAACGAAGGTCTGGCTGTCGTAGGCTCTGGGTCTATATATCCACACCATTAATACTTTTTCTACTACATATCGAAACTATTTTATAAAAAAAAACAAATCTATGCAAACTCTTTGCTTCCCAAGTTCCCACGTGTCCAAATCTTTAGGCTAAGCATATATTGAGACGCAATCGATGCAGTGCGGGGCAGCGCTGATTTTTTTGTAATATATATGCATAAGCAAAGATCAGCATACGATGTTTCTTTTTTCTTTTTGCGGCAACAATTACTATTTTTCTAAATTAAGTTAGTGCGTATTTTTCAATGCGTAGGATAGTATTTATATCACACGTTCATACATAACACGTATTTTAAAAAAGCATGAAGACATAGAAGCAACGCTATTATAAACTGTAACTAACAATAACTCATTAATTTCATAGTCTAACACTAATACTGAATAAAAATCTTTAGGATGGTAAATAGCCTCCTCCGAAATAGTAAACGTTATCGCGCCAGAAAAAGAAGAGAAAATCACCAGAAAAGTACCTGCCAGTCGTTACTTGCCTTTTCTTTTGCTGGTGCAAGATAGTTAGAACAGTAGCTAGTTATTAGTTTGTCTTTTTAAAGTGATTAAATGTTGTATAAGTTTAATATTAAACCCAGTTTATTCGTCAACTTGAACACTGTTCTTGATACCAGTTTTTTGTACTTTATTACAGTGTATCTGTGTAATTTACAGCATCGCTCATGGACTATGCCATGCGCTTCCGTCGCCTGCGTCTCAACATACGCTTACCCTTATTGTAGCCCGCAACATCAACGTCAATACCAAGTAGTTCTAAGTAAATAAGGTATAATAAGATCATGTCTGCTACACACGTAACGATATATCGTTACAAATTTAAACGTCTTGGGTTTGATTAGAGCGTATAGTGTAATCACTAACTTAGGATTAAATAGATGGCTCTATATTATTTTATTACAGTGTGTTGATTTTTGATTTCGAACATCACTAATCACAATCATCTTTTGATATTCGTTTTTGTAGCTTTGTATAAAATGTTCTAATATTTTTCTTCTTTCAATTTTCGCGCGGATGCGTCTTACAAAGAGGTCCTTTTTGTTTGCCCGTGTCCGACGTCAGTTTTATTGCAGCAAAACACACGCTACCATCAAAATTATGCAAATACGGCCAAGTCGATCAACAATGATTTATCGAACAGAAAATGTTACAGCCGTGGCTCATCTGCGCAAACCAGAAATTCTACAACGATTTTTCAGGCACACTTTCGATATATTTTTTATAACCGGAGATCGGTTAGCAATTAGAACAGATACATCGTTACGATAAATTGTTACGTATGTATCCACACCAATAATTGTCATGCCAATAATATTCTTCCTGACATGTAAACAATTCAACAGAATGATGCCTAGCAACCATGTAAAAGATTTCGAAAATTTTCGTTATATTAGATTTTCC
This sequence comes from Opisthograptis luteolata, assembly GCA_931315375.2. NCBI lineage: Eukaryota > Metazoa > Arthropoda > Insecta > Lepidoptera > Geometridae > Opisthograptis > Opisthograptis luteolata. Next base: position 3,892,081 of record OV928038.1, on the reverse strand, counting down.
CACGGAACCCATGCATTATTCCGGGATAAAAGTAGCCTATATTACTCTCCGGCGCATAAACTATCTTTATGCAAAATAATACCCTGATTCGTTGTTTTGTTACGCCGTGAAAGCCGAACAAACCAACAGAAAAACACACTTTCGCATTTACATAAATGTGGGGATGGGGATGGTGATAGGGGTAGCTGCGGTTCGTGTTTACACCCATGGTATTCCCTACTATCCCGCAAGAATCTTTTTCCGGGTTAAAAAAGAACCTATATGCTATCCGGGCTACAATAATCTAATCGACTCAACCAAATTTCCGACGTGATGCTTTAAATTGATATAACTTTTTTATTTATGAACCGATTGAAATAAAACAAACACTAAATGTTAAGTGGAGAAAACCACAATATATTAATGAAAACCGCATTCAAATCGGTTAAGCCGTTTCTGAGATTAGCGCGCACAAACAAACAGACAAACAGACAAACAGACATACAGACAAACAGACAAAAATTCTAAAAACCATTGTTTTGGGTTCTATTGCGTTAATAAAGGCCCCCAGTAAAAGTTTTTCTCATTTATCTTCAATGTACAGACAGTGATGAGTTACAGATTTATTATATGTATAGATAAAAGAAAGTCGTGTTAGTTACACTACTTAAAACTCAAGAACGGCTGAACCGATTTGTCTGAAAATTGGTGGGGAGGTAGCTTAGGGCCAGGAAACGGACATAGGATACTTTTTATCCCGGAAAAGGTTCCTACGGGATAACGGGAAGACGAGGGTGAAACCGCGGGGCGCAGCTAGTATTAAATAACTCCGTAACTTGGGTATAAGAAATTACACAGATTGGGGGATTCACAAAACTCAGACACTGAGCACAATTAGGTTTTTGCGCTTTTTTCAAGCCTGCAGACTGAGCCTAGGGCGGTAGATTTTAGGGGTGGCAAATGAAGACCGGTACTTTTGTTGGTATTTTCCGTTTGCGTACATTATTGAGCTTTCATTAGCTTAAAAATATAAATATAAAAAACGATTGAACTGAATAGCTGAATTAAAGGCGACAAAAAATTAACAGTCTTTAAATGGAAAATGTGTTTTAAATCCGCCACTGCTATATAACTGCGTCATATACAGCGTGTTCATACAATTTAAACTAAAAAAAAACAAACAAATCGAAACTATTAGTAAAAATATTAAAAAGGCAGCGAAATCAGATAAGCTGATTGAACATACTTTTTAATTAATTGCACAGGAAGACCATAAATTCGAACTATAATAATTCAACAATTTTTGAACGAACGTGGGTGCGGTAGACTGGTTAACTGGTAACACAGTAAAGGAAACACCATAACACATACTATAGCTCAGAGAAAGTATTTGAAAGTAACACAGAATTCAAGAAATGAGTATTTAATTCGTACAAGTGTTCAGTTGTTGCAATTATGTAGTACGTGCATAATGACGTCTGATTTTGTACCATTAAATGGTACAATGCAACAAAAGGACTTGACAGTGTCCCATACCGGAAGTGACACTTTATTATCTGCTTTGCTAGAGGTAGAGTGCTAAATGAACACTAACTGTAAATGATAGCACTAAGAAAAAAATATTTAAGTAAATAAAAAACTAACCGTTCTTATTTCACCATAGCCGTTCCCGTTCCCATTCCCGTTTCCCCATTGCGCAATGTTATACTTCTCGAAGGTTTCAGAAACCTTCTTGTTCCTTTGTTCCAAGCTCATTGTAAAAAAATTAAATAAAAAATATAACGTTCGAAATAAAACTTTCGCGCCAGCGAATGTTTTCGTTCGAAAACTGGTAGAGATTGTGATGCGAGAAACGCGCGCGCCTCGCGACTCTTGCTGCTGTACTGACGAATGTCGGAACGATGTTGTATTTTAAATTATTAGAGTTAATGCTAGCAGATTTTATTGGGCGCATGTTACTACTGCACTTGAATAGGCGATAAGTTTTTGTAAGTGTGTCTTTTCATGTTGTTGGCCGTGAACTGGGCTAATTATTGCATTGTTTACCTAAACATTTCCTGGTGTGAAAGGGGTCTAATTTTGTGGTTACATTAATTTCTATTTCAGGGTTTCTGTTAGTGATTATATCGCGTAGAGTTAGCAAAACAACAAACAATAATTTAATTAAATGGAGGTGCGTAAGTACTTCGAGAAATTTATTTTAAAAAAAGTATTTATTCACTGAAAACATTAAAATTTTACTAGTTATAAATTGTAAGTAGCAGCAGGGAACAACATTTAATCTCAAACTCAAAGGTTTTATCTCGCATAATATCTGAAATCTATACAGCCACTTCATAGACAACAGGTGAACAATAAACATAATATTTCGCTGCACGAGAAGAGGTACGGGAATAGGCTGGTGGCAAATCTATAGAAAGCTCGTGGTAAATAACAATATATTTAAAATTTTAAAAACCCCCGACATCTCGGACAGATTATCATCAAACACAGCTAAAAAAACTTGCCCGTAACTCACCTTTCATACAAAAAAAACTAAATTGAAATCGCCTCATCGGTTCGCGAGCTACGGTGCCACAGAAAGACACGTCAAACTTATAACACCCCTCTTTTTGCGTCGGGGGTTAAAAAAACACAGTTGTGCCTATAGAAAAATGCGTTTCAAATTCAAATTTAGTTTTTAGACCTTTTATAAATAAACTTTTTTTATTTTGTAAAAACCAGCTGAACAAGTCTAAAAAAAAATGACCTGATGGTTAATGGCTCTGTCCCTTCTAATTCTTTATTTTGGGATGCCACATACTAAAAATGTATGATTTTGCAAAATAAAACCTAACATCGTGTGAATATACCTTAATATTTTAAGTGCGAAAATAACTTTCTGTCCCTGTGTTCGTTTGTTACCTTTTCATGCATAACAACTGAACAGATGTTGATGCACAATTGTATGGAGATAGTTTGGACTCTGGGGAAGGACATAGGATACTTTTTATCGCGATAAACTGTAGCCCACGCGGGTGAAACCACGGGGCACAACTGGTTCCCTACATTTTTATTGGGATAAGCAATTAGCACTGGGCCATCATGGTTTCAAAAAGGGAGACAAAACCCTGTTGAAAAACTACCGACCCATTTCCCTCCTGAGCCATGTCTACAAGCTGTTTTCAAGAGTCATCACGAATCGTCTTGCGCGAAGACTCGACGAATTCCAACCCCCGGAACAGGCCGGGTTTCGAGGAGGATACAGCACCATAGACCACATCCACACAGTGCGGCAGATTATACAGAAGTCCGAAGAGTATAATCAGCCCCTGTGCTTAGCGTTTGTGGACTATGAGAAGGCTTTTGACTCCATTGAAACCTGGTCTGTTCTGGAGTCCTTGCAACGGTGCCAAGTCGATTGGCGATATATCCAAGTGCTGAGATGTCTGTACGATGCCGCAACGATGACCGTCCAAGTACAGAACCAGCAGTCTGAACATGTCCACCTGCGTCGTGGAGTGAGACAAGGGGACGTAATATCCCCGAAACTGTTCTCAAACGCTTTGGAGGATATGTTCAAGACTCTGGACTGGCATGGACGTGGCATCAATATTAACGGCGAGTACATCTCACACTTGAGATTTGCAGACGACATCGTCATTATGGCTGAAACCTTGCAGGACTTACAGGAAATGCTGGACGGCTTGGCTGATTCTTCTCAACGCATTGGGCTCCGGATGAACTTGGACAAAACCAAGGTTATGTTCAACGAACACGTCATTCCGGAGCCCGTTGCTGTTGACGGAGTTGCGCTCGAAGTTGTTCCGGAATACACTTACCTAGGACAAATGCTCCGACTTGGTAAGAACAACTTCGAGAAAGAAGCCAACAGAAGAATACAGCTGGGCTGGGCAGCATTTCGAAAACTTCGTCGAGTCTTTTCGTCGCGAATACCACAATGTCTGAAGACAAAGGTCTTCAACCAGTGCGTCTTACCTGTAATGACATACGGAGCCGAGTCATGGACACTCACGGCACGACTAGTCCACCGATTCAAAGTTGCTCAGCGCGCTATGGAAAGAGCTATGCTTGGGGTTTCTCTGAGGGATCGAATCAGGAATGAGGTGATCCGTCAGAGAACTAAGGTCACCGACATAGCTCACAGAATTAGCAAGCTGAAGTGGCAGTGGGCTGGTCATATAAGCCGCAGAACCGACAACCGATGGGGTAGACGTGTTCTTGAGTGGAGACCGCGACTTGGCAGACGTAGTGTAGGACGCCCTGCGACAAGGTGGAGCGACGACTTGCGCCGAGTGGCTGGCAGTAGTTGGATGAGAAGAGCCGAAGACCGGGCTCAGTGGCGTACCTTGGGAGAGGCCTATGTCCAGCAGTGGACTGATACAGGCTGATGATGATGATCATGGTAGATTTAAAACTGGGCGACTTTAAGAAGGTGAAATAAAAATATATCGGGCACGATTTTTTCTTAAAACGATTTTTTTAACCTATTGCCTACATGTTAAGTCATAGTATTAGAGTTCATTGTGCTATACGCTATTAATGCTGAAACAGCAACATAATATATTTTGTTGCAAGTAACGAGTTTTCAGTTGACAGTCCTGTTTTTTACTCCATTCATCATTAAGGCAAGATTCATTAACTGCAACCTCATGGCATAATAAAATATTTTTTAAGAAAAATGGCATGTAGTTCAATAAGGTTCGCCATCTCTGCCCTAGTGAAATCACAAAATGTGCGAAAATATGCGGTCACATAAACGGCTATATCTTTTGATCGCATTGACTTATAAGTTTGATTTTTTCGCAGCTAAAAGAGACCACATAGTCGAGTATTTGATTTAAATTTCAACTTGATACCTCTACGCGTTCTTGGGAAATATGGTATTGACAGACCAACGGACAAGGGTTCCGTTTTGTCATTTGAGGTACGGAACCCTAAAAAGGACTAAAGTGTTGCTTATTTTATTATAAATTTGTTTACAACAATTTGTACAACAATTTGTTTGTTTTATAGCGATGATGGCTCAGTGGTAGTGACGTTGGCTTGCGATCCGTAGGACGTGGGTTCGAATCCTACAATGAGCTTGAGCTTTCGGTGAAGGAAAACATCGTGATGAAACCATAGCTTGGTGGTAGGGTATTTTCTAGTACTCGCCTGGCTAGCTACCACCCTCTTGTTAAGAATCTGTCGCCAAGCACCTATCGGTGTGTTCCGGCAGCCTCACTTGAGAGCCAGTTCCCAGTCCAGGTGAAGCGTGGCGCCATCTTCGACCACATCGTCACTTAACATCAGGTGACTTGTGGTCAAACACTACCCTGTAAAGTTAAAAAAAAAAAAAAAAAAAAAAACATTATATTCAAGTGTTTATTTCGCCTTCGGGTCCTACCCTTGCATTTTAAAGGTCAACTGTCATTCTTGACCTAGATTAGGTTAAGGACTTAGTTAACTATCAATAACTATGTTATTTATTATTTTGGACGGAAGCCTACTTAAGAAAAAGTTAAAACCAGTTATAATATACAGTTATAGTATATAATAGGTAATCAATGAAACAATTTTACTATAAGTGATCAAGTGCGAGTTGGACCTCTCGCCGTTAGTAATTTATCTTATGTAGTGTGTTAAGGAGACGTTACTGTTTGTTTTTAGGAGTTGGAAGTTAACCATAGAGGTGTGTCGATAACTCAGTATGCAGACTTGTAATACTGAAACTAAATTTTGGTTAGGATACCGATAACAGGTTTAAAAACTATGTGATAATTGATATTAAGTTTTGATTTATGTACAATTCGCTCATGTAGCTGGTATTGGATAACTAGAGTACTGTCTGCTTCGACTATGTACTCAGTGCACATACCTAGTTCAAACTCAGTTATTCTGGCAGTATAGCATAGGGTTGCTTTTCGTTTTCCAGCAATAAATAGTTTCTCTCATTAACTAGTTATTGTGAAACTGAATACTGTATTTAAGGTATTACACCAATACATTGTTATCCAAACTATAGGTTTGTAACATCAATAGCTAGTTAGTCAAGTTATATTTCACACCAGACAATTTTACCTATTCACTGAGTACATTGAACTAACTATAATATAAAGTCAATAATATATAATATATGTGTATAATACATATTATTTAATATCATATTTGTTTCTTCTAGAGTTAAAGAAAAATACTCATAAAATATAGCTCAACAAAGGCCTATAAAAGTATTACTATGAAGGTATGTGCAAAACCTCATAATGATAGATATATGCCAATATTCAGAATTAGGTGTTTTGATATCAAGATTCTAGATCATTGTGAAAATGTAAAATTAATAACTAATAAATCAGAAACTTACAGTTTTTAGTTTCTTTTTCGGAGCAGAGTGGTCGTCCATATCCATCTCCTAGGTGTATATTAGATGCAACGGAGAGATTAGGTCACTGGTTGAAAATATGTATCTTATTTAGCAACTCAAATTCAAAACTTTTGCAAAATAATAATTCAAAACCTTCGGTCAAGCAAATCAATCGATTTGAAGAACAGTCAAATAGAGTCAAATTAAAATAGAATATGACAGAAGAAGGGAGGTGAAGAGAGGTAATCGCTAACGCGGGCGGGCAGCAAAACTTTGACTTTGACTTTGACAGTAAAAAAGCGTTTTTATTTTCTTTAATGTGGTGTCGCTCGGCTTGCGCATTTGTACAAAGCGTTGATGTTTCAACTTGACGTAAGTTATCAAATTTAATGTTGCCAACGCAGTGTATTTTCCACTGGATCTGGTGGTTGATTTTGGACTGCCTACACACAGACACGGACCAGTAGTGCGATTTTGATTTACTCGGAAAGATTCCATGTTGCATTCAACGTCACTTTTGCTTCATGGAAACGTTTTCCGAGAGCAAATAGGTGCCGGAAACTTTTTCGTGATTGAACAGCTGGTTTGTCAAATTAAATGTCAATATCCGATTTCAGATTTATGAATCGCGTCTAAAAAATTCTCGCGGAAACTTTTCCGAATCCGTGTTTGGAAGAGTTTCTGAAACTGCAGGTCCAGATTTCACTCAAATAATTTTAGAACTCAATTCTGAAAGTCTGAAACTTCGCCCATGCATATCCTAGTGTACTAATAATATAAATTGTTTTCCTGTATTACCACGTTCCGAGCTAATTGGTTCTTTCCTAGGATCACATCCCTACATACAGTACACTCATAAAAAGATTAAAAACTAGAAACTCACACTAACACAAAACAGTCCGCAGTCAAAGAAGCATACTAGACGGTAGTTTCACCAGTCAGATTTGGGGGCATCGGTGTAAATTGTTGGCAACACTGAGCAAAATGCCAACTGCGATAGTTGTTTTTTTTTTTTTTTTTTTTTGCTTTGTTATGGCGTCACACGATTAGTGTATTTGCCAGTGTCAAGTATTAAAGATTTCAAACTCAGAGAGTTGAATCAAGTTTAAATGATGATGGTGATGATGATGATGAGATGATGGGATGAGGATAGTGTTTAAGTAAAGTAGTGGTGCTTTACTTAAACTTTACACGGACTTTTTTGGAGCAACTTGAAAAGTCACTTTCACAACTTTATTTCAATTTCCCACACTCGTACACATTAACGAACACATAATGGTTAATAATCCACCAATATTACACATTATCACTCGAAGAAACACAAGTTTTGGAAATAAAAACAAAATTTTCACGTTGACAACTCAATTGCCGCCAAAAAAGTCCCGCTAGTTGTTATGTTAGCTGCTGTCATCTGTCTGTCATTCTGTGACTTTGACATAAAGTAAACTTTAATAACTTTATGTGTAAACTGTGTAACAAACTGTAACGTGAAGTAATTTTTGTAATAAATGTAACTGAAATACTATTACAATTCATACTAATTGTTAGTAAATTAAAGAGCATTACTGTGTGTCACTTATTCTCATCTCGGTATCCGTCGATGGGTAGGTATAAAATAATGCAGCGATAGCTGTGCAAGTGAAATTAATTCAATCTCGGAATTAAGCCAAAATGCCAGCCGTAACTGCAACGACAGCCGAGGAACAAGATGACGCCAATCAGAAAATGTGGAATGCTCTCAAAAAGTATATAATTAAAGAGAGGCAAAGAAAAAAAGAAGGTATTTTTTTAACCATTGAGTCTTTCACATGCTTAGTATTTAATATTTATTCACAAACTAATATCATTCTATTATATTTTCTTCAGAATATGAAGCCGAGGTAGAAGAAGAGAGACTTCGGAAGGAGCGGGAAGCTAGAGAGAGACAAGATGTGATGACTCTAGGTAAGCACAGTTTAAAAATAGGCATACAACATACTAGTGCAAAGGTGAAACTTTCAGTGAAGTAAAACATTGTAAAAAGTCTATAGCTGGGTTATATGGCATTTTCTTGAGCTCACTTGGCTAGCTATGACCTTCAAGGGAACATTCTGTCTTCAGGCGCTCATCTGTGTGTTCTGGCAATCTTATTTGAGAGTCAGTACCATGTCCGGGTGTAGAATAGTGCCACCTTAGACCACATTGTCACTTTTCATTAGGTGACATGTAATCAAATGCTAGAAGTTAAAAAATATATGATGAATAACACCTTCACTTTCACTATTCTTTAATATTTAAATCTTTAAAAGATGTTGGGGGATCAGTGGCTTAAGATTGTACAAAAAAATTTAAATTTCTTTATTAAGTAGGATACATTTATGATTATTTTAAATATCTAGCTACACCTGTTCTATCTCTTTATGTATAAATTATTTTCTGAGTGCTTTTGCCCGTGTAAGGAGGTAGAAACAGGATTATGTAGTTTTAAATTTGATGTCTTAATAAGAAGGTCACACACACAAACTATGATTTTGGATTTTAGAGGAAACAAAAGAGCAAATCGAGCAACTGGAGCAGAAATTGAAACAGCTTGAAAAGGAGAAACAGCAACTGTTTATGCAGTTGAAGAAAGTGCTGAATGAAGACGAGGTTAGAAAACGGCAGCAGCAGAAAGAAACTAAGTGAGTTTGGGATATCTTTGTGTTATTAAAACACCCTATATATAAGCATGAATAATCAACCCTCTGTACAAGGGTTACACTGCAATCCATCGAAGTCGCTGGCAATTTAAACACTTTGAGACTAGAATAGCTGTCCCAGCGATCTAAGGCTATGTAAAGGACTTACAATGACTTAGGGTCAGTCAGCCGCATACACAGAATGATTATTACCAAGCTTACATGCCTAATGTTATGTGACTTCTGTCTTATGACGTCATGAAATGTTTTTCTTTCAGTAACCATTTTTCACTTACTTTAATCATTGTATGCTTTTTTTTGTTATATATAAGAAATTCTGAAGTATAGATCACAGTTTACTTCATTAAATTATTATTTTATTTTTGTTTCTAATATTTTGGTTTCGCATTCACTAATAACACGCATCACAAACCAGTGAAATTTCCAGCGAGATGCAGTCGATGAAGATGAGCAATATTCAGGGGATGGGCAACATGCCAATGTTCTCGATGAACAGTTCTTCGGGGCAAGGTGAGCCCCCACCTTCGCAAGGCAGACCCCCGCCACTGTCTTCACATATGTTAAATAAGGTAAGCAAAAAGAGTTGCACCAATTATTTGTACAGAACCTCGTTGGACATCAATGTTGTTAAATTGATTATCTTTCTTACCACAAGAAGCATTGTGATGAAAATAGCTAACCATTTTTTTAATTTTTCTACTATTTTTATGGGTAGCGTTTGACTTCACGTCACCTGATGTTAAGTGACGATGTGGTCGATGATGGCGCCACGCTACACCTGGACTGACACGCTGGACTGGGAACTGGCTCTCAAGTGAGGCTGCCGGAACACCGATAGACACACCACACCGACACACCAGTTTTGTGAGCTACCTATTTCAGTGACTTACTTATTAATCTTATTATTCTGTTATCACACTGTCGCAACAATAAATCCGTTCCCGATCCAATGAGTTATGAGCAGATTTTCAAGGAAAACACCAAGAGAAAATCAGCGTGTCCAAGAAGAACAACATTCAAGGGCATACAACATCTACCAACCCGCACAAGGCGACCCTGGTAGATTTTGGTCCATACTCAAATACGTCCTGTATCCTGGCAGATGCAGATGATGACGGTTCCTTATTACAACTATCTCATTGTTTGCAAACAATTTAGGAAATAAGAAACCATACCGATAAGTGGCTAGCCTATATATTATTATTTATCTTCACAGCAAACCATTGTCCGTGGGCCAATACAGTCAGGCGTGAAACGGGCGCGAAGCCCGTCCCCCACATATGCATTGTATGCACACAGATTGCACCAGCCTCCGATGAAACCACAGCATGTCTACTCGGACCACAGTATGTTTTTAATTAATTATTTTACAATACCCACAAAACACTCGTAGCGCAGCTAGCCTAGTCGTTCTTAACCGATCAACTATGTTAAGCAACATTCTATGATAGTGACTAGGTCAGTAGTATCACCCCAATGAAGACTAAAACTGCCGTTTCGCGTCGTCATCTAAGTTTTTGATACAAGTTTTTGCCATTAGCCAAGTAACTTTGTTATTAAATTATTTTAGTAGATTTCACGTTTTAGTGGTGTCAAAGGTAGCTTACATTGTATATTATAACTGTACACACTATAATAGTTAAATTAATTTTTTTACAGAGGTAGAGGATGGGCGCATGGGCCGTCAAAATATGCGCGCAGTACTTTGGAACAGTAAGTTTATTATTCAAAAAGTGTTGTTGCTATGGCTTTCTATATCATTTTTATTTCTATCACATGTCTCATAGAACTTGAACTGTAGGAAACTATGAATGTAATAGGCTGCTGATGATGACTAACTTGTGTGTGTGTAGAAGGCTTTGCGCACATAAACTTCAAGACGAACAATAGGCTGGTGATGATGATGTATCGGTTTTTTTTTAATTTTTTGCAATGCCTAATGTTCTATATTTTTCGGCCCAGTTACTAGCAAAGTTTATTCCACAGAGCAACAACCGTCGCAATACGCGCAGAACGTGGGCAGTTCGTCGTCTACCGCCTACTACACGATGCCGACATCCGTGGTAGGCGACCGGCCGCCACCCTTACTGTACGCGGCGCATCACGCACACACGCCGCACACTCCACACACGCCACACACGCCGCACCACTCGGGGCTGCTGTACGCGCCGGCGCCGCAGTCGCAGCTGTACCTCGACATACTGAAGAATAGAGACGGGCAGCAGCATCAGGAGCAGAAGAAAGAGGCGCCTCAGGTACTTTGTTCACTTCTTACTGCACATTCCACACACGTCACACACGCCGCACCACTCGGGGCTGCTGTACGCGCCGGCGCCGCAGTCGCAGCTGTACCTCGACATACTGAAGAATAGAGACGGGCAGCAGCATCAGGAGCAGAAGAAAGAGGCGCCTCAGGTACTTTGTTCACTTCTTACTGCACATTCCACACACGTCACACACGCCGCACCACTCGGGGCTGCTGTACGCGCCGGCGCCGCAGTCGCAGCTGTACCTCGACATACTGAAGAATAGAGACGGGCAGCAGCATCAGGAGCAGAAGAAAGAGGCGCCTCAGGTACTTTGTTCACTTCTTACTGCACATTCCACACACGTCACACACGCCGCACCACTCGGGGCTGCTGTACGCGCCGGCGCCGCAGTCGCAGCTGTACCTCGACATACTGAAGAATAGAGACGGGCAGCAGCATCAGGAGCAGAAGAAAGAGGCGCCTCAGGTACTTTGTTCACTTCTTACTGCACATTCCACACACGTCACACACGCCGCACCACTCGGGGCTGCTGTACGCGCCGGCGCCGCAGTCGCAGCTGTACCTCGACATACTGAAGAATAGAGACGGGCAGCAGCATCAGGAGCAGAAGAAAGAGGCGTCTCAGGTACTTTGTTCACTTCTTACTGCACATTCCACACACGTTACACACGCCGCACCACTCGGGGCTGCTGTACGCGCCGGCGCCGCAGTCGCAGCTGTACCTCGATATACTGAAGAATAGAGACGGGCAGCAGCATCAGGAGCAGAAGAAAGAGGCGCCTCAGGTACTTTGTTCACTTCTTACTGCACATTCCACACACGTCACACACGCCGCACCACTCGGGGCTGCTGTACGCGCCGGCGCCGCAGTCGCAGCTGTACCTCGACATACTGAAGAATAGAGACGGGCAGCAGCATCAGGAGCAGAAGAAAGAGGCGCCTCAGGTACTTTGTTCACTTCTTACTGCACATTCCACACACGTCACACACGCCGCACCACTCGGGGCTGCTGTACGCGCCGGCGCCGCAGTCGCAGCTGTACCTGGACATACTGAAGATTAGAGACGGGCAGCAGCATCAGGAGCAGAAGAAAGAGGCGCCTCAGGTACTTTGTTAACTTCCTACCACACACTTCACACACGCACTACTCAGGCCTGCTGTACGCGCCGGCGCCACAGTCTCAGCTGTACCTCGACATATTGAAGAATAGAGACGGGCAGCAGCATCAGGAGCAGAAGAAAGAAGCGCCTTTTTTCTTACAGGGTGGAGTTTGACCACAAGTCATACAATATGCGCGCAATACTTTGGAACAGTGAGTTTATTATTCAAAAGGTGTCGCCACCATGGCTTTCTATATTTCATCTGGTAAGTGTAACGTTTAACCACAAGTCACCTGACGATATACCCGGATTGGAATCTGCCTCTCGAGTGGGAGTGCCGGAACACATCGGTGTTTGGCAACAGATTCTTGATAAGAGAAGGAAAATATTACTTCACCGAAAGAAAGCTCCAAATCATCGTAGGATTCGAATACGGACCTGTGTTTGTGTAGATTGCTTTGCTCACATAAAGGTCGGGACTGGCAATTTTAATTTGAATGATCTACTAATTGCTTTCTGCGAACAGCCTCCGCAGGTCCTGATTGGCCTCAGCGAAGCGCATCACCCCCACGTGAGCTCCGGTGTGGCGTACGCGCCGCCCGTCTCGCGCCACCTGTCCATACATCCACCCCAGCACGGGGCTATGCAGGTACATACATACGTACTTACAAACATACATTGTATACAGGGCCAGATTAACCATTAGGCAGATTAGGCAACTGCCTAGGGGCCCCCCATCGACTAGGGGCCCTGTTCACGCACCCAGAAACTTATATGGAATGAAAATTTTATTTGAAAATTTGTATCCTTCCAAAAATACTTATAATTTCATTTGTTTTCATTATAAAATTAAATGTAATTGAATAGTGATAGAAAAATATATAAAAAAAGTAAGAAAAGGGTTAAGTAAAAGGGCCCCGAGAAGGGCCCAGACAGGGTTAATCCGGCCCTGATTGTGTACATACATACACAAATATGTGCAAAATTTCGTAGCACCAAATCGGCTGGATCGAGCCACTAGGCGCGCCGACGACATTGTAAGAGTCGCAGGGAGCCGAAGGATGCACATGGCTTTCTTTCGTTCGTTGTTATGTCCATTACTTGAGAATGGCTGGATCAATTTGGTAATGTTTCTTAATTCAATTAAAGGTTTTATGGAAAGAATCATTGTAAAAATTGACCTGAAAATTGAAAAACTCGTGAAAGACTGTAAATCTGTAATTTGATCAGTCCTTTTTGCATTATTATCTTAAAGGTCGGCAACGCTAGTTTTGTAAATGTCCATAGGCGACGTTGACTGCTTACCAACAGGCGGGCCGTCAGCTTGTTTGCCACTCTATTGCATAACCGGCATGTCCAAGAACTGCAACATTCAAGGGCATGCAACATCTACCAACCCGCACTGGGCCAGCGTGGTAGATTACAGCCCATACTCTGAGAGAAGGCCAGAGTCCCAGCAGTGGGAATGTGAAAGGCTGATAATGATGATGATGATATAGTGAAACCATTGGTTATCCTTTACAGACGGCGAAGCCCGGCAGCATAACCCAAGGCTACCCAGTACAGCAAGCCAACCCGAACGTGCAGAACCCAAACATATATCCGAACCGGCACAGATACTAGCATCAGCAGAATCGCGCCAATCGCATCGCTCGCACAGAATACGTACAGTATCTGAGGAACACTGCGCTCAACAAGAAAAATAAATAGCCAGTGACAACTGATTGAGGGAATGGTCCGGGATAGATAAGTGTTAGCTCGTTACGTGGAAGGTTTTGTGTCAAGTTTGGTTTTCGGTAGCCTGTGCTAAGCGTTGGTTGTTGTGAGATTAATGTTGCCTATCACGAGTTTCATCAGCGTTTGTGTTGTAAGCAGGGGAATTTTAGAGCTAGCAGCGACAAGATGTGATTACTGCTTACGCTCGATATTAATAATCGATCCTGATCGTTATCCGCGGCTTTTGATCGATTTGTCAATAGACAATATACAATATATTGATTTTGTCTATTGTCTATTGACATATCGTCATATCATAATATGTAATTTTAGTACTAGGGCTTGAGATATTATGACATGACATATCGATCCAAAACCGCGGATTAGGGTCGATTATGAATTTCGGGCGTTAGAGATTTGTATTTGAAAAATAAACGCCATTACACACAATTTACAGATCAACAGTGTGCAGGGTATGACAGATCGATGACAAGCTTGACTTTGACATTAGGAAAAAGTATATTAGTAAGAATTAACTCTATTAAAACTATATCCATCCGTAAACCATTGCCATTTTAACAATTTGTATGTAAAAACAGCAGAACACCTCTTGTGGCAACTACGAGTTACTAAAACTTTTCATACTATAAAGGATAGTCGTTATCGATTACAAAGTGAAGGTGCTGAAAGCTGAAGAAACGTAATTCTAAAACCATAGATAGATGGCGCTGACGAGACATTTTTTTTTTCGTATCAAAAAGCAAAGGGATCGGAGGCTATACAGCCAAAAACGGTTGTTTTTTGCCAAAGACCAAGGTCAGTAAAGAATTTTTTTCTGACAGCCATGCCATTTGCCACCCACAGCTGCTTCGTGGAACTTTACGAGGCGAGTTCCCCTATTTATACAAAAACCTATAATGCAAGGCGGAAAAGATAAAAACAAGCATTACAGATTAAAATAAACCAAAAAAAAAAACTGGTTTATTGACCTTGTTTCGGGTGCTCTTTCAAAATCCGCATAACCATACATCGTCAACGACATCTACCGGATATTTATGACTTTTTTTTGTTGATGAAACTCGTTATAGGGGGTCCTACAAAAGGATTGGAAAGCATGTGCATTAAACGTTTACTTTCGGCGCCTCTAGTGTTATAGAATTTTGCTTACAATTCGTTTTGTAGTATAGAAAGTGCTGACGGTTGGCTAAGGTGGCCCCAGACGTTAACGACATGTGGAATGATGGAATAGAAATGTGGCTGGTTTCAACAACTGAACAATCTGTTTAGGCATTACATAGAATGCAAACATAAGTTGATATTTGTCCATACAAACTTTAATATCCCAGTTGATCCCTTCACAGGTGATTTTCAAAGAATCCTTTCTTTGTTTTATGTCGCTATCAGTTCTGGCTTAGGCAGTGAGTTATATGTCAGTGAAAGAGTCAAGCCTTTGAATTTTATGTACATATATGGATTAAGATTTTTTTACGTCTTACAGTGTAGGGTTTGACCGCAAGTCACCTGATGTTAAGCCACGAAGTGGTCAAAGGTGGCGTGTCACCTGGAACGGGCTCTCAAGTAAAGTTGCCGGAACACACCGATAGGTGCTTAGGGACAGATTCTTAACATCAACAGTATTATGGACAGATGGATGTTCATTTGTTGAAACCAATCACTAGAAAAAAACAGGAGACTGTCTTCGGACTACTTAATTTGCAGTGACAATATTGCGAGCGCATGCGACGAAGCAGCGATGTTTTCGGAGTGCAGTGCTATAAACTTCTTTAAGTTATAAGTGTAAATATACAGACGTGAACTTACAAAGTGAATATTATAGTTGTTTAGTTAATGTCTAACTATATTTACTACAGTGTGGGCCATTGATGCAATACGCAGTGTCTCGTGCGTTTGTTTGCTTACGGAGGCAATGACTGTAAATCAAATGATCGACCGTCGTCAAGGGCGTCGCCAAAAGGCTCCAATAGCCTCCCTAAACACCCCCCTCCCCTAAATTTGTTATCGATAATAAATTATACAATTATATGTACTTTATTTGTTGTTCCCCGCGATTTCCCTGGACTACAGTTCATCGCAATGAAAATTAGATTATCCTATGTCCTTACCCAGCGTAAAAACTATCTCCATAACATATTTCATTAAGACAAGTTTAATTGTTTTTAATTTTATCCAGAACCAAGAAACAATCAAATTTTTTATCTGTATTATATTATATTTGTGTAGATTAAAAATCTACAAATAAAGACCTTATTTAAATCGCTGCCTTGAGGTGGTATGCCCGGTACGCCGAGACTGGCGACATTACCTCTTTGGATGGGCAGGCTGATTCGTTGACCGAGGAAGCCAAGTTATTTATTGTCCGATACCGCGCGACGCGTTTTGAAAGCGTGGGCATGTCGAATGTGAACACGATTCGTAAAAAATCACTAGAATTTTTCTTACGATCATTAAAACTTTGTAAATTGTGTTTCTTTTGCTTTATATCCTCTATCCACTATCCATCATCTTGCCCATTAGCTCGTGACGCCCTTGGCCGTCATAAATGATCGCTTATATGAGATTAGACGTATATTATGTTGTACAGTACATTTAATGAATTATTGAATAGCTTTTATGACAATTTTTTTTATAATTTTTGATGAGTAGGAGATATCATTATCAGTTTTAAGTAGGTATAATATTGTAACATAGTATACAGTGTGTTTTTAATCTTATGGTTTTGTTTTTCTTTGTCGTATTTTGACTTCAATTTTGGTATGCCTAGATCAATATAATAGTGATTTTTCTAAGATTAAAAACAGTTCCTGTATCTCATAGAGTTTTTGATTCAAAACACGCTGTATTTATACCTATGTTTTGTATTCAACAATTGTTTTTTATTTAGAAAATGTATTATTTTATATTAAAGTTTAGTAATATGTAACTCTGATCACCATCAATTAAGCCAGTGAAGCTTGCACATCGTTGATGATAATAATGTTTTTCTGCTATGAAAAATGTAATTAAATTAATCTGCAGACTTATTTCGGTGACGAAAATAAAACAGCAATCTAAAATTAGGAAAAAAGTGCATTTAACCCTTCCGTGAGTCGGCAGTCAATTTGACAGCCTAAAGTATCCCGTCTTCTCTCGGATCGTGCACGGTAGATATAACAAAAAATAAATAGTATATACACATTAACTTGAGAACTTCATCCTTTTTTTTGTCGGCTGCAAACTATTTTCAGTCGTTTTGGGCATGCAAGGTCACCAAACAAACAGACGATGCTTTTGTTATTATATGGCTAAGGTAGGAGTTATTGCTCTATAAAATCAGTGTACATTTTGTGGCAATCGTACTTACTGTAATCATATTAGTATTGATGATGATTTTATAGCGATGATGGCTCAGTGGTAGTGACGTCGGCTTGCGATCCGTAGGACGTGGGTTCGAATCCTACAATGAGCTTGAGCTTTCGGTGAAGGAAAAACATCGTGATGAAACCATAGCTTGGTGGTAGAGTATTTTCTAGTACTCGCCTGGCTAGCTACCACTCTTGTTAAGAATCTGTCGCCAAGCACCTATCGGTGTGTTCCGGCAGCCTCACTTGAGAGCCAGTTCTCAGTCCAGGTGTAGCGTGGCGCCATCTTCGACCACATCGTCACTTAACATGGTGACTTGTGGTCAAACGCTACCCTGTAAATCGAAAAAAATAATAATAAATTGAGTTGTAATGAATTATAATAAAACATTTAATAAGATAAATTGAAAATTTCATGGCTTTCGAATCGCATTCACATGACCGTGAACGCAAAACATTATGTAGGTTACAAAACTTCTGCGATATGGGAAATCGAAAGAATTCACAGTCGACATTTCGGTATGTGAACGTAAGACATCCCTTTTTTACTTCATTGGCTCGCAGACTCAAAATCACCACCGTCAAATAAAAAATGAACTTTTGTGAAATAAAAAGTAATTTTGTCATTTGTTATCCACCAGTAAGGTTGTACCAGGGTTTCATTGTAGAGCTAAAAATGGTATAATTAAATATAATTGCTCATTGTGAATAAAAATGTGTTCAGAAAATACTGTATTTTTAATTTTTACGTCTAAACAGGCATTTTACTGGTAAGTACAACTACTAAATAAAAATAATTCGGGTTTTCCTTCGTGACGCTATAACTCCAGAACGCACGAACCAATTTCCACGGTTTTGTATTCGTTGGAAAGGTCTCGGGCTCCGTGAGGTTTATAGGAAAGAAAATTCAGGAAAATTTCAACAGAAAACCGGGAAAATCTTTTTTCACATACAGCGCCATCTCTGATACATAGCATGTACTACAAACCAATATTTTAAGTAGAAATTAATTCATTACTGTTGTGAAATGAAATAAAATTTTTCCTTTTCAAATATAAAACAAAAAAAAAATTTCTTCTTTTAATCACCAAAACGAAATGTTACATAAAACGAAGCCATCTGGTGGCGAAACGGAGTTCGCCGGGTTTGCTAGTTTCTTATACAATTTTGTTTTGTCTATTTTAGAGTTGTGTTCACATTTTTAATTCCTAGATCATCTTTAACCACTAATCTTAGATAAGAGCTAAGCTGAGCTTGAGCTTGAGCTTTCGGTGAAGGAAAACATCGTGATGAAACTATAGCTTGGTGGTAGGGTATTTTCTAGTACTCGCCTGGCTAGCTACCACCCTCTTGCTAAGAATCTGTCGCCAAGTACCTTTCGGTGTGTTCCGGCAGCCTCACTTGAGAGCCAGTTCCCAGTCCAGGTGTAACGTGGCGCCATCTTCGACCACATCGTCACTTAACATCAGGTGACGTGTGGTCAAACGCTACCCTGTAAAAAGTAAAAAAAGGGATTGGTCTCGCGGGCCCTAAAGGACTGATTCGATCCATAAAAAAAACTATTTCAATGCTGCTATTATAGTAGGCTTTAAACTCCACAATGAGAGGTTAGGTTATTAGCGATTTGCATCCATCGGTATCGGTGACATCTTCTCGTCCAACATGATGATGGTCCATCAGCTCCCCCGCGACGTACGTTCAATTCCTACCTAAATAAAATATTGTATGTAAGTTATTTATTTACAGAAAATTAGCGATAGGTAGGTACGGTCAATGACAAAAGTCGCTGAACAAAAACATTTCCGATTTTCTTTATTCATCTTACTCAAAAACTTTCGACCGAAGTGTACCAATTGTGTTGTGGTCAAATGCTACCTTGTAAGTTGTAAAAAAAAAAACATTACTGTTATATGCATTTGGAAAACGAGTTTCATCAGCTATTTTTGTCGCTGACTGTACCTACGGTTATGTACGGGTTAAAGAAAAGTAACATGACAGGCGGTGCGGAAAATAGAATACTTAGCTTTCATTCACAAAATACCTGAATAAACTTTGAACAATAACAGTTTTCTAGCACCAGATTACATAGTTGCACAGGTTCCTGACCGAACCCTTGGGGGACCTTGTGCATCTAAGGTAGAGTACGTAATACCTAACTGAAACTTAGATTTATATGCCAATTTACACCTTCTTTCATCGCGATACGAGCGAAAATGGAAAGTAGTTATCTCCGGGGTAAGTGAATGGGTGTCCCCAACCGCCCAGTGGTGTGGGTAGGTTACTATTTGTCTCCCCTGTGGGGTCTATTTGACCTGCAAGTAGGTCGTGCAGCGATCGATGCACACTGCATCTTATTCGGCCGGCCGCTGGGGTAATTTAATAATGCTGCCGTTGCGTCGGTCGCACTTTATAATAGCCCGTTTAATGACTAGAGACGGGAAGTGTCGATATCACTGAAGGGTAGCGTGAAATTCGCCTCTCTGTAGTTAGGCATGAGAAATAAGCATGGTAAATTTTTCTTGTTTATAAAACAAGTAGGTAGTTAGATACTTTTGTAAATTAATAGGGGTGAATTTTTAGGATGGATTGATTACCTACCTACAGGGCATCAAATTCGTAACTTTGAGAAACCCACTTTACGTGGTGTAGGGAAAAATTAAAAGTAGTGACATAATTTTTTTCTAATCTTATTTTCTGCGATAATACTGAGAATCGATTGAAACATAAACTTTTTATATTAGAAAAAGGACAAAAACCGCGATGTAATTATGCTTAATTAATTAATTAATCATCAACTTAAAAAATACAATAATTTATCATAACTTTTTTTTCTAATTTGTGGACCATATATCTCAAGTAAGTAACCTAAGTATGTAGGTACCTAATTTACAAATTTTATATCATCACTTGAATGAATTTTGCTGATCGTCTGCCTAAGGACCGTAGGCTACCTACTGTACATTCTATTTTATTTTGTTTAGCTGTGTTATTCATAAAGTTAGTAAGTAGGTATATAAATATTGAAACAGTGCTTTCCGCCAGACCAGTTTTCTATTGCGCCTTCGGTGACATTTATTTGGAAAATAGCCAGACGCCCGCCGGCCGCCTTACAAAATAAAATAATACCTACATAGATAGGTACCTACCCATTTGACGTCATTGAACAATAGTTCACTGCGTGATGAATAAATTGGATTTACGGATTCACTTCACTGTAATATGTACCTCTACACATACTTACCTCCTTTTCTATTTGTGTTGCTGTTTGTACCTTCTGGGCAACACCTGTCCATATCATAGAGACTTCAGACAGCAGAAGGTCTTTAGATGACTTATTTAATGACGAGTCGCCTGTGGGGAGAATGCTATAGATAGATACAATTTTTGTTACGATTGGGACTATTTTATATCAAATCAATCAATCAATCAAAACATTTATTTGCCAAGTAGGTTTAAATGGGTAAATTGTAGGTGTTAGTAAGTTTTAAATCGCCATAACTGCTCCGTTAAGAATGTAAATATTAAAATTAATTAGTATTACATATTTATATGACATTATAACATTAAATTTTACATATTATCATTTTATTACATCATATTTATAAGTCCACGCATTGCTAGAAAACTTGTTTATTGCGGTAAATTTTACCGAAAGTATTGTCTTAGAACAAAAAGTTTTCTGCTATTAGCCTTGCTCAAAACGATGAAGGAAGAAATCGTGAGGAAACCGTTATGTCCAAGAACCACAACATTCAAGAGCGTGCGACTTCTACCAACCCGCACTGGGCCAACGTGGTAGATTACGGTCCTTACTGGACCGTAAACTGGCCTCGGAGAGAAGGCCAGAGTTCAGCTCAGCAGTGAGAACGTCTATTACGTTCCCACAGCTGCTGATGATGATGATGACGACCTTTTAAAATTCAACTTGGTTCGCTCGCACACCTTTACGCACTTTAGTAGAATGCGGAAGGTAGGCGGCATGTGCTGCGACTACTGTGCGTGCAGTACTGACAAGTGTGCGATCACCATTACATTATCAGTCTGCATAAATTTCTTAGATAGAGCATCAGTTATAATCGAAACGATCCTAATCTTAATTAGGTATGATTGCATTATAAAGTTATTCTTTGTTACCTAGCGTAAAGCCTACAATTTCAGTTTCTTTTCTAGTCTAACACGTAAAATACACTTTCTACCCTTTTAAAATAGAGCTGTGCGTCGTACATCTATGATCTTTACAAACAGAACTGTATCTTAGCACTCTTAAAATAGCGTCTGAAATATGGTTTTTGAAAGGGTGGGGGGAATTATATATGTATTACGCATGCGCGGAGATATTGACCTCCCCTACCCCTTACTCATCCCCTAAACCGGGAGGTAAGTTGGTAGTGCTTACTTACAGGACTTGCGACGTAGGTAGGTGGGGTACCTATAGCGTTACGAAACTGTTGCGTATTCTACGCCTTTGTTTCTTACCACTACCCTCTACATAATTTATAGAGAATTTTGTTTCGTTTTGAATGTTATAATATGTTATTTACTAAAGTTATTCTGCAATATTCAAGGGCATGCGACATTTACTGGGGCAGCGTGCCATACTCTTTCTCTCTGAGAGAAGGCCAGAGTCCCAGCAGTGGGAACGTGAAAGGCTGATAATGATGATGATGGTTGTGCAATATGAGAGACTACTTTAAGTGTTTTTTTAGTACTAAACTAAATTTTACGAGATAGTTAACTTATTAGAATACAATGAGCTTTCGGTAAAGGAAAAAATTGTGACGAGACCTTAGCTTGGTTGTTAGCCGTAATATAGTGTTTCGTCTGGCTAGCTAACTACCGTGTTAGAGTAGCATAAGAGCTAGTTTCAAATCCATGCGTGCGTGCGTCAGCGGTCACTGTCGCCCATGAACATTTTCAACACCAAGGGCGATGCTAATGATGATATATTGTATATAATAGTTGGTATTGATTAGGTATAGGTAGTTGTACCTAGGTGTAAAAATGTAGGTGGATAAGTATTGTACACTCAAGAACACGTCTACCCCAACGATTATCGGTATAGACGTACGGAACCCTAAACAGCCTAAAAGCAAGAAAATAAAAACGAAAATGCCAAGTGTATTTCTCAACCTGTTATTGTTTATTGTTTATTAAAGCGTAGATAAATTCTCGGAAACGTCTGCCGTCAAAACAACTTACCTAGTAAATCGCATTACAATCTTACTTTATTCTATTTTATCTTATTTTCGCTTCAATGTTTGTTTTATACTGTAAAACGTGTTTTTATGAATGTTTTAGCGTGCCTTTACAAAAAATCTAAAGAAAACTGGCATCTAAAAAGTATATATTTCAATTTACGTCTCGCAACAACTCGATAACTTTTGTTGTGCTCTTTCTTGTCAAGCTAAAAGTCGATTGAAAGATTTCCACCGGATAAGGAGAAAATTCAGGAAAAACTGATAGTGTTTTTTTTCTATGGGATTTTTGTATGAACTCGAGACATGCCTTATATTTGCATATCGTGCGAAGCCAGGCAGTTCACTAGTCCTACTAATATCATAAATGATGCGTAAGTTTCTGTGTGTGTGTGTGTGAATGTTTGTTACCACGTATCACCGTAACCACTAAACCGATTTTGATGAAATTTGGAATGGAGATAGCTTATACCCTGGATTAATACATAGGCGTTTTATACCGGAAATAGGTTCCTACGCGATAACGGGAAGACGTGGGGGAAACCGCGGGACACAACTAGTGTACTTAGATTAAATTTAGGATATTTTTGAGTCGTCACAACAAATTTCCTCCTATCTAAGTAGCTTTCAAGCTGCTGCTCTACTTAAAAGCGTATCAATTACCATATTCTGCGACGCTCCACCTTTGGGGATGTAATATACCTAGGTATGTATCTATTTATCTTTTTGCACCACTGTCAAGGTCGTATCGATCGCGGAATGAGCGAGAGGGACACCGCTAGCTGAAACATCCCTGACTCTTATGGGAATCCCAGTGGTAGTGGAAAAATAGCGAGCAACGTGTTGGTAAACAAAGAAACGGTGTGGCAACAATTATGCGGTTCTAACGGTGAATGACTTGCTTACATTAGTTCGACAAACTTCGAAGTTTATGTAAGAACTCGTGGGTTAGAACACGATTTCGCTCGGTAGGTAATCGACACTTTCCTAACAATTTTTATCATAAATGCGAAAGTGAGTTTGTTTGTTACGCTTTCAAGCATAAACCGCTAAACAGATCTTGACGAAATCTTATATATAGAAATTAATTGCTGTTCGTTAGTCTCGCTAAAACTCTAGAACTGCTGGACCGATTTGGATAATTTTGATCTTGAAATATTTGTGGAAGTTCAGTTATGGTTTAAGAGGTGACTCTTATTGGCGATACGAAGTTTTCCGAGTCAGCTATTTTCTTATATATAAAAATCAATTGCTGTTCGTTAGTCTCGCTAAAACTCTAGAATGGCTTGACCGATTTGGATAATTTCGATCTTAAAATATTTGTGGGAGTTCAGGGAAGGTTTAAGAGGTGACTTTTATTGGCGATATGAAGTTCGCCGAGTCAGCTAGTTAGATATAAAGATGGTTGGAACTCTGTGGAAGGACATAGGATACTTTTTATTGCGATAAACTATAGCAAACGCGGGTGAAACCGCCGTCTGAAGAAGCTTTCTCTCGAATAGGAATCGATGAATGGCGAAAATCTTGTGACCATGTTATAAAAATTGAAAATCAGTTCATAGAACAAGATCGATTGAGATGCAGGAGGAAAGGTTTAACTAGTGTATTGTGAAAGTTCGTGAGTGTGTGCAACTAGTTGAGATGTAAATTAAAACCTACGAATGTTAATCCAGAAGGTCTAAACTAAGTCGGCGTCTTGTAAGTCGCACGCCTAACCGTTCGGCCACCATCGCTTAAAAGCTAATTAAATACACAATTATTAATACACCAAAAATACTGACTACAAATACAACTACATAAAAAGTCTGCAAAAAAGATGTCCTTATTTCGCCATAAAATATTTTTTATCTGTATCTACAAAGCAGAGGTCTCGTAAACCACTCCATTTATTGCTGCAATGCCGGTAATGTGTTTGTATTTTTAGAAACGTCCTCACGTTGTCAAGTATAAATAAATAAATATCGGGGACCATTGCACACAAATTGACCTAGCCCCAAATTAAGCTCGAAACTTGTGTTTATTTATTTATTTATTTATTATTACAATATATTAGACGGCCAAAGCCAATTACCTATATAATTTCAAATTTACAAATATACAAACAAGAAATAATAAGTTTGAAAAGAAAAAGAAAGATAAAATTAGATTAGAGTGTTATGGGTACTAGGCAACGATATACATACTTTTAGAGAGAAATAAATACTTAGATAGAAATATCCAAGACTCAGGAGCAAATATTCGTGCTCATCACACATTTATCCGCCCTTACCGGGATTCGTACCCGTAAGTACCAATTGAGTTTCCGAAGGCTTTACTTTAAGGTCAATGGAGTTTTTTACAAATTTTCCTTTGCGTTGAACTCGTTGAATAGTAGTACGCCCTTTGTCTGTAGTGTCACCCCCTGAAGGGATGAATCAAGCCGATCTAGGAACAACAAAAACGTTGAACAAATAGTTGAAAAACTTTTTAAAAATTAAAATTTATTTTTCAAAGGTCCTCTGTATATATTGATTTTTACATTTAGCGTAATTTAAATTATACAAAAAACATATGACCTCACTAAAGTTTAAACTATAAAATAAAATAACTCAATAGACTAAACAATTTACCTAACTATTAAACTAAGTGTATAATATACGTACCTACAATAAATTTTCTTTTAAGGTTTTAATTTATTTTCGCTATATAGGTTACTAGTTGCAACCCGCGGTTTCACCCGCGTCTTCCCGTTATCCCGCAGGAACATTTTTCCGGGACAAAAAGTAGCCTATGTGTTAATCCAGGGTAATAAGCTATCTCCATTCCAAATTACATTCAGATCCGTTCAGTAGTAGTTTTTGCGTGAGAGAGTAACAAACATCATACATACATCCATCCATACTTACATACATTCACGTTTTACAACTTACAACTAACCCCAATTCACGGAGTCAGCCTCTTAAGGACTGAAAGGCTCTACGAATCTCGTAGCGCTACGGAGACTCTACGACGTAGAAAATGCCCTCGTAAAAACTACGAGATAGTCTACCCTTTTTGAAATGAGGGTAATGGACACATGGGTTGCGCTTGCCTCACATTTGTTTTGATTTGGGTTTAGATTTTTGGACTATACACAATAGACGATATATTTATTTGTGGCAAATAAAGTCAAATTAAGTCAAAGTCACAATTTGTTTTATTCGAAAGGATACATTGTGATCACTTTAAAACGTCAAACTTAAAACTAGCTACGCCTGTTCCAACCTCCTTACGCTGTCAAAAGATAAGGCAAGAAACGCCTGGCAGGTAATTTTTTTGGCGCGATTTCATTGACAATTTTATTCTCATTAATAATTGATTGAATTGGAGCAAGTTCACTAAAATCCCAAGCTTTTTTTTTGTCATCTAAATAGTCTGATATTTTATAATAAGCTTTACTAATAAAATTTATCTTGGTTGGTTGTGCACATAGCTCAGTAGGTAGTTACCCGTACGGAAGACGTGGGACCCTGAAATGAGCTTGAGCTTTCGGTGAAAGAAAACTTCGTAATGACGTAGGACATTTTCTAGTGCTCGCATAGCTAGCTACCACCGTCAAGAATCTGTTTCAAAGTACTTATCGATGTGTTCCGGCAGTCTCACTTGATTGACATTTTACGCAACAACATTTTATGCACATAAATAATTCTATTATAATTTATTTCTCTATATAAGTATGTACATCGTTGTCTAGTACCATAACACAAGTTTCTAGCTTAATTTGGGGCTAGGTCAATTTGTGTGCAATTGTCCCCGATATTTATTTATTTATTCTATTCTATACAAAAATATTCTTGAGAGCCAGTTCCCAGTCCAGGTATTGCGTGGCGATACCTTTGACTACATCGTCACTTAACATCAGTTGACTTGACTTGTGGTCAAATGTAAAAAGATGGTATTTAGCCAGGCGAGCAATAAATGCCCTTCCACCAAACTTTGGTTTCATCACGTTCGCGTTGTTTGAAGAATGTAATGTGATATCAATAGCATCTGTAAATCAATAAATCAAACGAAGTGCATAAAATACGAAGCAATCTATCGAAAATTTATTCAACCTATTTCTATTCACGCTTCGTATCGGCATTGAAACAAAATACTTTTTTTAATATTATTAACGTTGTGCCCCGCGGTTTCTCCCACGTCTTCACTTTATCCCGCAGAAACCTTTAGCTTATGTGTTAATCCATGGTATAAGCTATCTCTATCTCAAATTGGATTGAAATCGGTTTTGTAGTTACGGTGATATGTGGTAACAAACATTCACACACACACGCAAACTTTCGCATTTATAATATTATTAGTAGGAAGTATCTAGGATAAAAGTATAAAAAAGGAATAGGTACTTTATGGTATCTAGAAATTGAGTAAATAACAGACAGCCACGAAAAAAGGTACCATTTCCACCGAAAAAGTATCTCTTTAGTATTACATGAATAGCTCCAAAGATGGTATCGTTGCGCTATCGCTAACAAAAGTACAACATTTGTTACTGTAGTAGAATAATTTATTTCCTTTGTCTAAACTTTTTCGTTTTCTTTCCACAGTTTATCGATACAATTTTCAGCACTATTTTCCCACCACGGTGTCTGTTCCTCGCCTCCCGCATCACCCTTCAACCTTCCAGTGGTGTTGCTAGATCGTTATCAAAGTACGTATTTCGTACTTTTAAGGCAGTATTTTTATAAATGACTACAAAAGTAGAGCTATCAATGACCTCAATTCTTCGGCATTTATTAGCTGGTGGGGTGATTTTTTATTTAGATTTTGTTCAAAAGTCAAAAGTCAATTTTTATTTATTCAATAGGATACATTGTGATCACTTTAAAACGTCAAACTTAAAACTAGCTACGCCTGTTCCAACCTCCTTACGCCGGCAAAAGAACAGGCAAGAAACGCCCGGCAGGTAATTTTTTTGGCGCGATCACATTGACAATTTTATTCTTATTACTAATTGATTGAATTGAATTGGAGCATTGTGATTGTTTTTTAGTTGTATCTTGTCAGTTTAATCATGATATTATATAGGCCTGAATTTTAAAAGTAGTTAATTTTCATGGCTTGCATGAAAACGATGGTGCCTAATACTGATCTATTGTTGTGTTATTTTTAGGATTCCGCAACTCAAAACCTACCACCTCAAAAGGAAAAAAGGAACCCTTTTATCATCACTTTGTTGTTCCTACGTCTGTCTATTTTTCTGGGAGAATATGCCTCTACGTCTCTTTGACAAGTAAAAAAATTAAGTCATGAATGTCATGATACACGTACGCCGTAGGTACCTACATATGAGTACTCACTGTATGCCTTGTCAAGTAAAGTGCTTTATTTAGCTATTTTTAATTTAAATTCCATTAGTAACTGCCATTAATAGAAGTTGACATCATTACATCTGAATCTACCTATTTCAATCTTTACGAAGAATCTCCTCACTCTATGAAAAAAGCTTCAAGAAGTTTTTGCCATTAATAGATAAATAATATCAACAAAGGAACTTCCCTAATGCTGATATCCCCTCGTTAAATAACTTTCCGGTCTTATTCACGAACAATGGCATTTAGTAATTCTCGCACAGCTGGCAACACCGGCTTCAGTTTTCTTCAGTCAGTTTCGAGGGGCACGCGCGTTCGCACACGAACCTCGGCCATTTTTGTTACGACGACGCCATTCTGTGTCCGGTACTTCCTTGATTTTCTATCAACAATCGGCTTATACTCGTCTCTTTGACGGTAAGTGTCATTCTGTCTCAGTGTAATTAACGACTGTGTTTTGTTCTGTGAGTACACAGTAGCTGTATGGCCTGTATGTAGGTATTATGTGGTTGATTATGTACCGGTGTGAGAGCCAAGGACTCTTTTGTGTACAGGATGATTGAGGATTTCACATCTCTAGCGTAAGGTTGTTTATATAATATGTTTTATGTTTAGGGATGATGCAATTTTTTTTGAAGACTGTGTTTTTCAAGAAAATTGTATCTGGTTGGTTGTCTTTTTTTTATCAATTTCTCGTTAGTTTATTTACTAAGATATTTAGATTACATACCTAGAAATTCGCCTCAAGTGTGTTGTAAGGAGCTTGTTTTAATTTCCTATTGAGAAGAAGATAGCTAAACCTATGTACCTAATTACGACATAACAAAGGGATTTCACTAGAAAATTGCTACTATCAGCATTAAATATTTGTACTAGAAACGAATTATTTTCTCATAACATTAATCTTCTTTCGTATGAGTTAGTGGCCAACTCAGGTCAGCGACATGGCTTTAAGACTAAGTAATTTAGCCGGGACCGACTGCTTAACGTGCCCCGAAGCACTGTAGCGCTCAGTTGAAAATACCTATTGCTGTCCACGATATGTGTGTGTGTGTGTGTGTGGTTTGTGTATATGTATTAACTAGTTGGACCCCGCGGTTTCATCTGCGTTTTCCCTCAGGAACCTTTTGCGGGATAAAAAGTAGCCTATGTGTTAATTTTTTTTTTTTTTTTTTTTTTTTTTTTTTACTTTTTACAGGGTAGCGTTTGACCACAAGTCACCTGATGTTAAGTGACGATGTGGTCTAAGATGGCGCCACGCTACACCTGGACTGACTAATCCAGGGCGTAAGCTATCTAGGCGGAAGAGAAGTGTACAGCACCCCTCCCCAAAGAAGAAAAAAAAGGGTGTAAGCTATCTCCATTCCGAATTTTATCCAGATCCGTTTTGTGGTTTTTGCGTGGAAGAGAGCAAATCCATACATACATACTCACAAACTTTCACGTTTATAATACTAGTAGGATTAGGATAATAGGATATTAAATAGGATAAAGTATAGTAGGTATTAGGTACAAAACTGCTTCCTCAACTTTGATTAACAAACACTCTCCGAACAAAATAACGTGCGAAAATCTGTTTCATTTTCTACTATGTCGCATCGTTTTCGATCAGGGCAAATATTTTGCGGAAACAATAAAGGTTATTACACACAATCAGTGTTAGTCAACGCCGGGTGTTGTCACGCGCAGGCACCTCCTCCCACGATCGTCGAACTTCTATGAAAACGAGGTCAAATGGCAACCGCTTTCCTATGTTGTAACGCGAT
The DNA here is from genome assembly GCA_931315375.2 of Opisthograptis luteolata. Classification (NCBI taxonomy): domain Eukaryota; kingdom Metazoa; phylum Arthropoda; class Insecta; order Lepidoptera; family Geometridae; genus Opisthograptis; species Opisthograptis luteolata. The sequence goes on along the minus strand of OV928038.1, from coordinate 3,862,345 downwards.
TTGGGATTGTAGGTATTGTTAGGTCGAAGAAATGATTAACATCAAAGTAATCCTATCATACTTAGGTATATTACAAAGTAGTTGCGCCTCGTGGTTTCACCCGCGTCTTCCCGAACCTTTTTCCGGGATAAAAAGCTATCTCCATTCCAAATTTCATCAAAATCGATTTAGTAGTTACGGTGATACGTGGTAATAAACATTCACACACACACTCACACACAAAAACTTTCGCGTTTATAATATAAGTAGGAAGTAGAATCGGATTATGTAAAAGTTTGTAAGGATGGATAGACGGATGTATTTACCCTTTCACGCAAAAACTACTGAACCGATTTAAATTAAATTTGGTACAGAGATAGTCTAGAGCTTGAGAAAGGATATAGGCTACTTTTTATCGCGATAAACTGTAGCACACGCAGGTGAAACCGCGGGGAACAGCTAGTAATAAATAAAAACTGTTTTCCATCTTAACAAAACTTGTTTGGTTTTATATTTAGTACTAGGTGCTATGGTATAACATACTAAGTTAATAATATTACAGTAGAGCTATCAGCTTACCTTTGCGAAGCTATAGACACCGCTCTAGATCTCTGATGAGTCTTTATACACAGTACACAGCGAATCACCTTATTCCGGCTTAGTCCTCGTTATTTTTAGCATCCTTCCAACCTTACCTACCTCAACTAAATATAATATTACTAAGTGCAATGAACCTAGGAAACAGGGTCAACCGCCAAGCTTGAAATGAAAGACGGTTTGCAGTGTCGTCTAATAACGCGAAATGAATAGATTCCTTTCATTGAAGTACTTGTGTTATGAAGGTTTCTTCAAAGCGAAGCTGAGGAGCTAGTAGTGCTAGGTAGTTTTTCATAGAAAATATATAGTACTAGCTGCGCCCGGCGGTTTCACCAGCGTGGACTACACTTTATTGCGATAAAAAGTATTCTATGTCCTTCTCCAGGGCTTGAACTATCCCTGTACCAAATTTCATATAAATCGGTTCAGTAGTTTAGGCGTGAAAGCGTAACAGACAGACAGACAGGGTTACTTTCGCATTTATATATTAGTAGGGATAGCAGGGGTTGCCAACTTGGTTTTACCCAACATTTTACCCCCCCACAACTACTATTTACTAAAAAAACCCATGCAGTCTATCAACTGCACTTTTTGTTCAGTATATATATGTGTACAATTATATTATTAGATTAATATTATTTAAAACAAAAATATATACTATAACAAAAAAAAACATAAAAAAAATCTAAACTAATAACTACAATATGTGTACAATTATGTAGTATTATATTGTGAACATCTTTTGCTAGATTAGAAACATCAGGTTGTCTGTTCTAAGTATTTTTTACATATAAATAATTATGACCACTAGGTATATTAAAGTCATGTTTTTTGCCTCGCCACGATCGACTGAACTATTAGCCAAGATCGACTAGTCGATCGCGATCGACCGGTTGGCCACCCCTGTGGTATAGGAACTTTGATTGTGAAGTGTACGAAAAAGTTAACCATTAGTCATTTATTTCATACTAGTGGTGCCCCACGGTTTCACCCGCATCTTCCAGTTATCCCGCAGGAACCTTTTTCCGAAATAAAAATAGGGTACAAGCTATCTCCATTCCAAATTTTACTCAAATCCGTTCAGTAGTTTTTGCGTGAAAGAGTACCTAACAGGCATTTATACATCCATAATCACAAACTTTCACGTTTTTAATATTAGTAGGATCAAGTTATGAATCTGTCGCCAAGCACCTATCCGTGTGCTCCTCACTTGAAAGCCAGTTCCCAATCCAGTTGTAGCGTGGCGCCACCTTCGACTAAATCGTCACTTGACAGCAGGTGACTTGTGATCAAACGCTACCCTCTAAGTTGTAATTTTTTTTACTATGGTTGACTTTGTCTAAGTATAAAAAACCGACTCTCAGGGAAAATAAATAGATTTGATTCACACTACCGCCACTTAACTTTTTTGACTAAGGTTGATTTTCAATAGTCAATAGTACTTTATTCAATAGGATACATTGTGATCACTTTAAAACATCAAACTTAAAACTAGCTACGCCTGCTCCAACCTCCTTACGCCGGCAAAAGAACAGGCAAGAAACGACCGGCAGGTAATTTTTTTGGCGCGATCACATTGAAAATTTTATTTTTATTACTTATTGATTGAATTGGAGCAAGTTCACTAAAATCCCAAGCTTTTTATGTCATCTAATGGTCCGATATTTATTAATTAGCTTTTTCTTCTTCTTTTCAAGCAGTATCTGTCTTATTATAAACTAGCCATTGCCCACGGCTTCGCTCGCGTTAAGAAGTATTACTACTAATAATATCCCCTTGGGGGAAGAATTAATCAAAATCCTTTCTTACCGGATACCTACGTCATAACATCTACCTGCATGCCAAATTTCAGCCCGATCCATCCAGTGGTTTGGGTCGTGCGTTGATAGATCAATATGTCAGTCACCTTTGAGTTATATATATTTAGATTTTAGTAGTATATTTCCACAATCAACCATAACTTTCCAAAGATCAAAATTTCTGTAGTACATTTTCATAATCAACCATAAGTTTCCAAAGATCAAAAGTGAACTTTATCAGAAAGGGTAGCCACCCTTGTACCCCATCATCGAGCGCCACCCTGTATACTCGTAGTATCACCGTAGCGCGTGCTACGAAGCTACGCAGTTGCTTGCTACGCAGTATTCCAACCTTTTTTGCGTCGTAACATCCGTTACGTAATCGTTACGTTTCGTCGCTATTGACTTCGATTTTGGCTCTCCTTTCAATCGAACGTAACCCCATTCTACAACTGGCTCTTTGTGAGAGTTCGTTACCGTATGGATTTTCGCCTGAAATTAATAATCGATCCTGATCCGTTATCAGCGGTTTTGGATCGATATGTCATGTCATAATATGTCATTTTAGTAGTAATATGTCAAGCTCTAGTACTAAAATGACAATCATTATTACATTAGTATTTAAATCACCCATGAAACATATTATTTTTCCAAAATGCCCTTGCAAAAACAGAAGCCTCAGATTAAACTGGATTGCAGCCAAAATAGGTTCGAGCTTTTCCGGCTACAACTCGCCATAAAACGAAATGCCTTATTTGTGAATACCTTGCTATTTTACGACTGGGCTTTAAAACGTTTCGTAATTCTTTGGCTTAACTGCACATAGCACGTCATGTTTTTATTTGGATGTTACAACACACTACCGTTAAATCACTCTTAATTGTATTAATTATATGGCTAAGTATACTGCCCTGAAGTAAAAATCTGTTGCCAGGAGCTTTATTTGGGGCTAGGTCAATTTGTGTGCAATGGTCCCCGATATTTATTATTATTATTTTCTTCATCATCAGCCTTTCACGTTCCCACTGCTGGGACTCCTGCCTTCTCTCAGAGAGAGAGTATGGGCTGTAATCTACCACGCTGGCCCAGTGCGGGTTGGTAGATGTCGCATGCCCTTGAATGTTGCAGTTCTTGGGCATGCCGGTTTCCTCATGATGTTTTCCTTCACCGGTTTGAGCGATGGCAAATCCGCACATAACTTATTAAGTCATAGGTGCGGGGCCGAGTGGATTCGAACTCGGTGTCGGCGTCTTGTAAGTCGCACGCCTAAACCGTTCGGCAGCCCTCGCTCCCTATTATTTTCTTATGTGGCTTTATTCTCGGGTCTTTGCCCGGACCTTTGTTAGGCAATAGCGAAGCCGTAGCCAACGCTAAGAGGCCATTTTATGGTGCAGGGAAGGAAGGGTGAAGTGAGCTATTGTAATAATGCTAAGAGTTACCTGAGTTATTATTCTGAAATGATTGTTAGTCGAAATCTGGTCTATGGGATAATGAGACTCCAGCACCTGCCAATTCAGTCTCATTGAAAAATATTTAGGCAGGTGGTGACTGTTATTATTATTGGTGACTTCTGGCAGCCTAACTTGAGAGCCAGTTCCCAATCCAGGAGTTCGAATCCTCTCGGCCCCGCATACAAACAATGAGTGTGGCTTTACTATCGTTCAAAATGGTGAAGGAAAACATCGTGAGGAAACCGGCATGTCTAAGAAAAACAACATTCAAGGGCATGCGCCATCTACATCTACATCACTGGGCTAGCGTGGTAGATTACGGTCCATACTCTCTCTCTCTGAGAGAAAGCCAGCTATTTCAATGTAGCAAGTTCCTTCTTGTCCGTTCTTGGCCATCCTTTTGACCTCTTGGACACCAAGACCAAGAGAACCAAGAGAATAAGAGTACCTATTATCTTGGTATGACAAGACGTCAATCCTTCCTTTGACTTGCTTTAAGTATGTAATATGTTCTTCTCGATCCTAAAATTCCTGTAAGATCTGAAAGAAAAAAAATACCTAGCAATTTCTTATATCCTACTAATGTTATAAACGTGGAAGTTTGTGAGTATGGATGGATGGATGGATGTTTGTTACTCTTTCACGCAAAAACTACTGAACGGATCTGAATGAAATTTGGAATGGAGATAGCTTATATCCTGGATTAACACAGGCTACTTTTTATCTCGGAAAAAGGTTCCTGTGGGATAACGGGAAGACGCGGGTGAAACCGGGGTCACAGCTAGTAATACTATAAATACGAAAGTAACTCTGTCTGTCTGTCTATCGCGCTTTGACGCTTAAACTACTAAACCGATTTAAATGAAATTTGGTACGGAGATACTTTGATCCCTGAGGAAGGTCATAGGATACTTTTTATCGCGATAAACTGTAGCCCACGCGGCTGAACAGCTAGTAATATTATAAATGTTATACCTCTTACTTTAAGTGGGATTAATGGAGCTTCCATTAGTGTCTAGCTGTCTTCACAGATTCCCTCTGAGAGCACTGTACTACTCAAGGCTCAAATAACAATGTAGACCTTGAACATTAGCCAAGTTGTTTGAAGGCTGATCGCGTAATGTTTGTTTTTTTTATAATGGAGTATAATAAGTTGGTATTTTGGAGGACTTTGGAATGACTAGAATGTTAAATTCTACACATGAGACAGTATCGCTTTCTAACTGTGAAATAATTCTCGAAATTGGCTTAGTATAGTTTTACAGATTAGACGTAACATTTACAACAAACATTATCTATAATTACAATATTGGCATAGATTAAGAATTTTGATCCCACTAGGGCTAAGGGTTGCAGTAACTTAAAAGCAGTCATTATTTATAAATATTTATACAACACAATGAAAATTATATTCGTTTATTATTTTACTAGTTGCGCACCACGGTTTCTCCCGCGTCTTCACTTTATCCCGCAGAAACCTGCCTATGTGTTAATACAGGGTAAAAGCTATCCTCATTCCAAATTTCGTCAAAATCAGTTTAGTAGTTACGGTGATACGTGGTAACAAACATTCACACACACACACACACACACAAACTTTCGCATTTATAATAGTAGTAGGATGTAGGTTAATGGATTCTAAATTTCATTAAAACGTTCTTCTTTATAACTTTGCAAAGTCACCTCCTAATATTAGTTTAAATTTTTTACCTACAGATTTGCACCGAAATAAATTCGGTTTACGACTTTTACTCGAACTCCATTATTGGGGATAAAAGTTACAGCTGAAGGTATTATTTATTACGAAGTTAAATATAAATTTGTCGTGGTCGGTTTATTACCGTCCCAAAGTTTTAATCAAGAATATCGCAAACTTTGAAATTCGTTTGTTCACGTTTGTTTTATATATGGGCTTTTTTGTAGGATTTTTCAACAAAACCCCAAGTGAAATGATCTAAGGCTTCACTATAAAACTGAATTTATTTAAAAAGCAAAATAGCTTGGGATTGTATTGAACTTGCTCCAATTCAATCGATTAGTAGTTGGATAAAAATTGTAAATGTGATTACAGTCATAAAATATAACTAAGCGTATATATATAATAGAGTTTTAAAGTGATCACATGAGTTCTACCATAATAATACCCAGTGGCGGATTTACACATTTGCCGCCAGTAGGCTAAGTATTCAAATTTTGCCGCCCCTACCAACCTCTATAACCTCTACGGCCTCTGCCTTTCCTTTTTAAATGTGTCATTTTTTTATGCATCAGACAAAAATTTAAGAAAAATCAAGTGGTGAACAATGTTTAATTGTTTGTGTGCACATAATAATATTAAAATACTTAGATACGACTCTTTTAATATCATTAAAACATTTTTTTTAAATTGACACTAAATTTGCCGCCCCTAAAATCTGCCGCTCTAGGCTCCAGCCTACTCAGCCTGCTGCTAAATCCACCACTGATAATACCTATATAGACATATTTTTGACTAAGCGTACAGTATCAAAGAGGCAGACGACAGTATAATACCTTACCTATGTGCAATATCCACTACCTAGACAGATAAGTATGCAGAATTTATATACTTACCTACTACCTGTCTACTTCTTTTCATTTTCTCCATTCATTTTTTTCTCTGGACAAAAACCACAACCATATCGTCACATAACATCAGGTGACTTGAGGGCATTTTTTTTTATACTATCTACAGGGTAGCGTTTGACCACAAGTCACCTGATGTTAAGTGACGATGTGGTCGAAGATGGCGCCACGCTACACCTGGACTGGGAACTGGCTCTCAAGTGAGGCTGCCGGAACACACCGTTAGGTGCTTGGCGACAGATTGTTAACAAGAGGGTGGTAGCTAACCAGACGAGTACCAGAAAATACCCTACCACCAAGCTATGGTTTCATCACGATGTTTTCCTTCACCGAAAGCTCCAGCTCATTGTAGGATTTGAACCTACGTCCTACGGATCGCAAGCCGACTTCACTACCACTGAGCCATCATCGGTATAAATACATACATACACTGTAAGTAGTCGAAAAATATAAAAATAAGGCCGGGAATTTTAAAAGGTCTTAAGTTTCTTATTCGACTACCAATGCCTACGTGCCTACTTAGCTAAAGCTAAATTATACTTAATACCGACTTATAAAGTAACACGTCTCATTATACCTTCACGGGCACGTTTTAGTCTAATAGGCTTATAATTGGCGTAGAGTCATTAACTTCAAAGCCTATACTATACCTACGTGAAATGAAACGCCCTAATAGTGTAGAACGAAATGTATCTTTACAGCTTTCTAATTAACCAATGGCGTTCGTAGCTATAGCTGTTGTTATACACATAAAAAGTAATGAAAATCTTATCTATCTTTATCAGCTGATGATTTTGTCTGATAAAGGCTCCATTATAGGTAATTCCGTTATGCGTATGTAATGCTGATGAGTGTCCAAACGTATCAGGCGATGCAATATCAATTATTACTTTGAATAAGTGAACTCTATAATCCAGAGCTGTTTATCACGACATAAAGTATCCCATGTCTGTCCCCAGAATTAAAAACAACTCCATACCAAAGTTCATCAAGATCTGATAGGTTTAGGCGTGAAAAAGTAATACACGAACAACAGAGTTACTTTCAACAGGTAGGCATTTGAGCACGGTCTTACCTGATAATAAGTGAAGGCGAGGTCGATGACGGAGTATGCTTGCTTGCCTAGAAGATAGATATTCACTCTGGACTTGAAGACTCTCAAACTATATAGACGATGGATTTTAGATTAAAGTAAACATTTTTTGTTGCAGATTAACAAAAGTGACTCCACCAAATTCGGATCGCAATCGTGCTTGTGCAAGTTTACGAGATACAACAAGATGATAGAGGACAATTGACCGTTAAAGTTTTACGTTCAAATTCTGTGTCGTGTTTCCCGCAAGATGAATTCAACGAGCACGCACTAACTGTGACCAGGAGGGGACACTTTCCACAACCGTTCGCGACCCATCAATGCTAAATTACAGACTCGTCTCTACGCACTTTCTGAAGCAGCCGTAGTTTGTTCGAGTTCATAAAAAAACATTGACTGTATGTGCCGTACCAATATGTGCCGGGATCGCGACATGTTGGAGCGAACCAGTGACATCATCAAATAGAGCCTTCACATCGAACGCGGCTGACTCTATATTGTGTATAGTTTAGTGTAAAAAATACCGCCAAGACGGCGCGGGAATTCGCCCCACCGTTACGTTTTGTTTCTTTCATTTTGTTTTACATAAAAGGATAAGCAATAGCCCGGTAGTTTACTGTTTGGTTGTTGATTATTGGAAGGGTCTTTGCCCTCTAAGGGGCTACAAGAGCGACCCTGGCAAGCCGTACTAGGGACAGCATATTCAGAATATTGGACTCCATAGTCGGCGCGGCGAGATATTGCATTGTAAGTATATGACTTTACGTATTTCTTAGCAATTGAGAAAGCGTTCGAGTAGTGACAAAGCTCACGAGCAGGAAACCGAGTCAAATAAAAACAACGTTAGTTGACATCCCGCCACAAATATTCAGAATAACTCGATGGACCATTATCGACCGATGTCGCTTGCTTATTTTGGGCGCATTCATCTTGCATTAGTTCCAAAACATGGTTTAATTTCAGAAACGCGACATTAACGGCCGAAATCTTTTGGAAAATTGGGGGTATTTTCGAGTTAGCGAAAATGGTACAATTGGATATTTTACAGGTATTTCTGATAATCAATTTTAAAAGGGGCCTCACTAACATCATTAATCGAAATTGTAGATTTCAATTACAATATTTTATATAGTTATATACGTTATACCGACCCAAAAGCTTTACTAAATCATTATAAATATTTGCTTCGCAATTATCTCCATTGGGTTCACTGGAAAAGTAGAGTAGCCTTTGGACACCTAGCTTTATAAATCCATAGAGAATGTCCAATCTGTCCGAATTCGCTTTTCCTGTATCCCTTTGTGACCTACTATGTGTATATTAGGTATTGGAGACGTGTGGTAGAGGGTTAATGCTTCATCAATCAATCCTGTGTGGCAACTACTTAGTTATTAGACATTATAATTGCTTTGAAGCGATACTATCTACTGTAACCATCACTCAAATATGTTAATACATGACCTACAATATATTATGTATATACAATAATACTATACCATTCCTTAAGACACCACAACCACAGTCCATTCACGTTCAGAACTGTCATTGTACATCAAAGCTTTCACCCACAGTCGATTGATCAACCTTACTAAACTTCCTACTGATTGAATTCTACATTAACGCACTATACACTACATTAACATTCATGACTGTTAGGGCTCCGGGCACGAAAGTGATTGCTCGAGCGAGCGGCGGGTAGTAATATCTGGGCTCGGGTGGCGTGCGCAGTGCTGCGAGCGGGACGAGCAAGAGCGAGAGGAGCGGGAGCGGGAGAAAGAGACAGAAGATATGGCGGCGCCCGAGTGCGAGCGAGAGGCACGCAAGCGACGCGAGCGCCGTGACTCCGGTTGCGCTCATGAGCGAAAGGAGCGAAGACCGCATAGTGAAGAGAGACCGCAAGCCCCACTGCCACCACCTCCGCTTCAGGACTACAACCGTCTTGAGGTAAGCCATAATTTTGAGAACTTATAGATTCCAGATAAGAGCATAGTATACATTGCCACTCAAATAAGAAGTTCTCTGTGATGCAGAAATAACTTTAGCAATAGCATGAGAAACACTGAATTCATTTTGCTTTCGTATACTCCAAAAGCGGCACTCAATTGTTATATAAAAACATGACTTTCTTCCTCAACACTTGCTTTTATTAGTTACTAGCTATTCCAATCATCATTTTCTTTCTTTTAGTCGGAACGCCGTGCTGAACGTTTGTCTCGCGCACGCCGCCCACAGTTTGGCGGTAAGCGGCGCCGCCCTCCAGTCAGGATCCAAAAACAACCCAAAGAGAACGATCACTCCATTACCATAGAAGAAATCAGATGCAGTACGCCGCCAAACTTCGAGTATGTTGTCGTGCAGAAACCTCAGAGTGAGTTGGTTTCCTAAACCTAATATAATGAAATCGGTTCCTATCCGTTCGGACAGTCTTAAAGCTCTCCTTTAGCTGGTCTGAGGAACTGCCACGTAATCGTTTTACCCCTCTACATTCATACAGATGATCAGCTTCTGCAGATTTTTGTCTCATCAACTGACAGGACCCCGTAACTCCCTACTTTCAATAATTTTGATTCCAGTTTCAGATGAGCCCGAGACACTTGACGCTGCCGCACTGAACCACCAAGTGGAGCACCCAGAGAACGCAGAGCCAACTTCTGGGGCTGAAGATTCCATGGGGCTGGAGTGTACGGCGGCCGAAAGAGCTCGCAGGGATGAGCGCAACGCAGCACCGCATAACGTCTTGCGAAGGGAACAACCCTCACCCGATCGCAGGCTGGAGAAACTCAACAAGAAGGTACAGATAATGATGCTTGACACTTAAGTGTGAACAAAAATACAGAGATCCCATGTAGCAGAAACAAGGGAGTCTTGTCTCAATCAAAGTCAAAGTCCAAAACATCCAAGGGCATTCGACATCTACCAACCCGCATTGTGCCAGCGCGGTAGATTGCGGCCCATACTCTCCCTCTGAGAGAGGGCAAGCAGACGCTGATGATGATGTAGTTCATATTAACGAAAATATAACAGGTGTCAAAAATGCTACTGATGATATTTTAATAAATTTTCAGATCAATGGTCTCAAGAAAAGCATCACTAAACGCGAAGCAATCTTCGAGGCAGAGAATGGACACGCCATAACTCCCAGCGAGCGCATAATCGACGTTCAGCTCACCCAAATGTATGAGGCCCTGCGTCGGCTGCAAGCAGAGAAGCGGTGCATCAAGGCAGACCCTGTGGAGTACTCCCTGAAGCTCCAAGCGGCTAAGCAGCAGAAGGACAGAGATGAGAAGCTGGAAATAGCGCTGAAGAGTGACAAGTCTATGGTTGATATCGTGAAGGATATTGAAGAGGTAAATAGATTTTTTTAAAAGCGTTACGGTTAAACTTATGCAGATAAGTCTTTTATTGTTTTTGTGGCATTTTGGTCTGATGCCAATGTATGCCACCAGTGTATGCAATTATATAGGTATCCTATATCAGATTTTAATCATGCGTATCTACATAGAACATAGTAACGGTTGGACTTGCTGGTACGATCAACGACAAAAATCTCTAAACAATGTAAAACTTTTCCGATTTTCTTTATCATCTTAAACAGCAACCTTCGACCAAATCATTACTTAACATCAGGTGTTACGGCCAAACGCTACCTTGATAGTTGTAAAATAACCCAAACATTACTAATCTAAAACACATATAAAAAATTAAGCATGATCAGCTAATTTGTCGTTGACCATACAACCGACGTACAGTTTTTCCCTATGTTTTTCACCAGATTGTCTTGCATGAGAAACTCAAAGGATTTTCTTGCACTTCTAGTGGCTAGAGGGTTGTCGCCAAGCCGGTGGTCGTGCTTCCATTCCCGAGACGAGCTGGTCATCGTACCAGCTGGCTGCTGAGAAGGCTTGCGTGCAGAAAGCTCTGCTTCGAATGGAGGCTGCTAGAGGGAGACCCCCAGCCCACTCCGCCGAGAGGGGAGCCGCGAGGCACCTGTATGAAAGATACAGGACCGTGAAACGCGTGCTGGCTTCCACTAGGCCGGATGCTGTAAGTTTTTTAATTTTTGTCTTCATGCGACTAGAGTATTTAGCCAAGGTTAAAAAAAACTTCACACGACTAGTGTCTTATTTTAGCCAGGGTCAAAAAAATTGTATTACATGTATCAAATACTAATACTGATGATGATTGGAGATGATGTGACTCAGTTACATGCCGGGCCAAAGAGGATGCGATCTCAATAGTTCAAAGCTAGGGACGATGTTTATCAAAGATCATCAATCGCTTAGTGACTAATCGAATCTATTTCTGGACTATTGTTAGACTGACTTACATGCTTCCATCAGGTGATGGGAAATGGTGAACTGGCAACGATCCACGAGCACGAAGCGATGCTCTTTAACTCCAGCGTGGACAGCTCCAGTGATTCCCAGGAGAAACCAACTGAATCTTCTCAGGTAACTACGCTCTTTCATTGCTCTCACCATACCACCATCAAATCGCATTTCCCGGAGCCACATACGGGGCGCAATAGCTTATATAAAGACTATTGAAGACGTTGGGACTTCTTTTATTACGTGCGCCTTACAAGGCACCGATACCTAGTCCGAATCCTCACGGCCCCGCACCTATGACTTAAGTAATAACTTATGTGTAGATTTGCCATCGCTCAAAACGGTGAAGGAAAACAACGCGAGGAAACCGGCATGTCCAAGAACCGCAACATTCAAGGGCATGCGACATCTACCAACCCGCACTGGGCCAGCGTGGTAGATTACGGCCTATACTCTCTCTCTCTCTCTCTCTCTCTCTGAGAGAAGGCCAGAGTCCCAGCAGTGGAAACGTAATAGGCTGATGATAAATGTCCATTTGCAGGACACCATCGAAACTCCTCTCCAATCGCCACCCACTCGCGATATGCCGCCACCAATCACAGAAGAGATACCTTCTTCCACGTCTTCTGCCAAATCAGCCGCCAGCGAAGAGGCTGCCACTTCAAACGAAGCTCTGCACTGCCTTGGAATCGAAGACCTGTCCAAAGCCTTGACTGAGGCGAAGATTCAGAAATGTGTAAGTAGTTTTCAATCGTACTAACGCTCACAGTTATTACTTACTTAGCTCTATTTTTACGCTCCTGCCTCCCGTATACCTACTTGCAAAATGTAGAACGAGCTTTCCCCATAAGTTTTTCTCCAGTGGTACAAAATTCAGTCCTTAAGATGGGTGTCAAGAGTTCTTCAGGGTCGATAACGCATTGACGACGCCCCTAGTGTTATAAATATCTATAGGCGATGGTGACCGCTCACCAATATGCTCAATTTGCCACTTTTTCAGATAAAGAAAGTATATATATCATGCACCTAGGATGACCTGTATCTACGTGTATCGGGAATCCACTAAACCTAGACACAGAACAAATACTTGCGCTTTTTTACAAACGAAAATTCGGATTCGAAACCGCAACTAGCGTTTTAAGCTATTTGCCCATTGGTCCAATTTTGCATTACATCAGAAGCCTTTCTAGCTTTATCTCCTATAGGGTTTCAGTTGACTTACTTTGCACATTCACGTCACAACCAAAACTGAATTTGGGTAGATTACGAAGGCATAGACTTGGTTTATTTTCACTTGAAGTCCAAGGAGCCCCTTTCAATTTCCCTTCTTGCAATTGTCATTGCAGAGTCTACGCCGAAGCATCAAGGATTACGAAGTCAGTTTCGAGATGCTTAACAGCCGTAAGGTGCAAAGGGACGACAAGAAGGGCAGAGAGGACGACTACATCAGATACAAGGGCATAAAAGCTCGAATAAAACTCATCACCGCGCTTATCAACAAACAGAAAACACTATAGAAACATAACGGTACCGTTATAATACATGTAATGTAATAGATTTGCTTCTGTGCAATAGCTCTGCTATAATATAAATGCTGATTTAGGCTGCTCCACAAATATGAATTGATATTAAAATTCGAATTTATTTATTGTTAAAAGAACGACGCGCCAATTACACCATAATAATACTCAAAGGTACTCGTAGTCGTACTCGTGGTCTTTAACTGTGGGCCTTTTGAATAAGCTCAGAGTCACACAACGAGCCATGGAGAGAGCTATGCTTGGAGTTTCTTTGCGTGATAGAATCCGAAATGAGGAAATTCGCCGAAGAACCAAGGTCACCGACATAGCTCTCAGAATCTGCAAGTTGAAGTGGCAATGGGCAGGCCACATCGCTCGACGAACCGATAGCCGATGGGGAAGAAAGGTTCTCGAGTGGCGACCACGAACCGGAAGACGTTCTGTAGGTAGGCCCCCCACTAGGTGGACCGACGACATTGTAAGAGTCGCAGGGAGCCGATGGATGCAAATGGCTAAAAGCCGTTCATCGTGGCGTTCAAGGGGAGAGGCCTATGTTCAGCAGTGGACTTCCTCCGGCTGATGATGATGATGATGAGTAATTAAATCCATCTAACATAATGCTAATAACAATATAAACTACTTAAATATAATAAGTAAAAATAGGCCAATGGTGCATTTTCAACCAGATACATTATTATTATTTTATGTTTTTCAAACTCTTAGACAGAGAATTTATTTTCATAAAAATTAGAATGCCAATTCGGGCCTAAATATGAATGAGCCTTACAAATAAATTAAAGGCACTTAGTTGCCACCATTGCATCTACCATCAGTACCAACTATGGTGTATAAAGGATAGAGATTAGGTAATAAATAAACCCAAAGTTATTTGCTATCGCCATCCTACCTTTTAATATACAATTTATAGATGGAGCGGCTTCATCATTATCAGCCTTTCACGTTCCCACTGCTGGGACTCTAGCCTTCTCTCAGAGAGAGAGTATGGGCTATAATCTACCACGCTGGCCCAGTGCGGGTTGGTAGATGTCGCATGCCCTTGAACGTTGTGGTTCTTGGACATGCCGGTTTCCTCACGAGCGAGCGGGGGGAGCGGCTTAAATCAGCTAAAATGCCAAAATGATGATTATTATGGAAATGAGTGTGTGCTGCATACGCTACGAATAATTGATTCTAATGTCCAATATTCTGAATATACATAACTTAGATTAAATTAATATAACAATAATAATTTAACGCTTCTTTTTGTGTAAGTCAATGTCTATAATATTATTAAATTTCTTTATTAGAAACCTATTTTGATCTTGAGTTTGTCTCTAAGGCCTCATTTCGTAATCTCGTAACTTCCACTAATATAATTGAAAATGAAGTGAATCTTGAGGTGGTTGTCTCAAATATTTTAAGGTTGTGTTGTAATAACAAAAATTTGGTAAAACATTTTTGTTTGGACAAAAATGAGTCATCGTGAGTACCTGTCTTTCTAATTCTTGCGGCGCATTCAATTCTTTATTACTTTTCAACAAACTGATGAGAGTCACCTGTACCGTTAGTACTATAATATACATCAATATATTATATGTATATAATTTACTTATATCTATTCTGTAACTTTACCGTAGACAGGTGAAATAATCTAGTGCTTCCTAATTTCTTAAATATTTAGAAGTCTTCGGTCATTTCTTAAGAACCATTTTGATTGTTCATAACAATTTAAGATAAATTGTATGGTGCCAATATATTGTCATTTTGTACAATTTAAAAACAAATGAACATTATTTGGTATTACAATTTCTACAGGATTCTATATTACTGTACGTATATTCTTTATTAAGATTATGTTAATGTGTTATACATTTCTTAATCTTAGGTGTACGATAAAATTTACTTAGATGTGTGTCTTGAAACAAAATCTGTTAGGCGCTAATTTATTCAAAAAAATGTTATTTCACGACAAGTAAAGATTAATTTACTTCTAATGAATATGTCTTTTCGAATTCACTGCCTGAACGCTGGTGTGGGTATGTATATTATATTCTAAGCATATATGTGTATGTACAGTAAGTACCTACCTTTCATTTAGTTATGACTATTTGTACAGCATATAGCAAGATAATATAACCAACTATTATTAAGAAGGTGTAGGAAGAAATAAAATATACGTACATAGGTGTATATCAGATCACTTAAATTATTCAAAGATGGAAAGATAAATAGATAAAGAGAGTTCAAAACATTCTTCCGGCCATCTAAAAATGCTGGCCGCAAGCCGTATAGCCCCGCTAAATAGCGAGGTTTGTATTCAGAGGCTTACCGTCTACCCCAAACGGCACAAACAAAATATAATTATGTATTTTATACAATAAATTTGATCCATAAATGCTCTTCAACTTTTATGACACCATTACGATATGATACTGGAAATAGGTGGTGTACTTTTATAAATAAGTATTTACCTACACTTCAGCTTGCCTGGACTATTACGGCATAGCCCCAAAATCATTAAAATTTGTTGCGCGTGAGCCTGTTATTTTCGGTACAGCAAAACAAGTTTACTGGCCAGTAAACAGCTTTTCAGACGTTTCAGCTACGAAACTGATTTGTGACAGCAAAGCCTACGCTTGCTACGCCGCAAATGCAGCGGTCCTAAATACGTTAGGCCAAAATGTGCAAACTCGTGATGCGTATTCGCGTCTTCGTCACTTGATATACTTAGCTAACTCTATCACTAATTCATTAACTAGATCTACCTTTAAATATTGCCATAGTACATATATTTAACTATGGTTAATTTATATAAAAACTTAATATCTTTGATAATATAGTCAACATAAACTACTTATATGTAGATATTAGAGGGCCTAACATTAACAAGATGTTTAAATGTCAACTGCCCTATATGAGCTATGGACACATAAATAATATAATGTAAATTAAATAATGTTATTAAGATGTTTAAAACGTTTAATTAAGTAGAACTACCTACGACGAGACCTGAGGATTGTAAATTCAACGGATTTGAGAGGGGTTGAATCTGTGTGTCAGTTTTATATGCCACTTACTTGAGTATATGAATATCTTACTTAATTATACCTCGTATATATGATTGACTCGAGACTCAAGAAAGACTTTGTTCTTTTAAATGCTTCGCTGTCTTTAAATAAAACTTCAATAATGTTTGTAAAGAGATAAAACCGCCTAAGCTAATATTTATTTCGAGTTGTGTTTATGCTATCATTTATATTTGTTTTACTCTTCCCTTTATCTTGCCTCTTCGGTTGTTCCTTTAACCTTAAGGTGTCGTTTAAAGTCACCTTATTTTATCTCTGAAAGAGACAATATATATTATACTCCTTGAATGTATTATATCCGATTGTATATTTAGTCATAAAATACTTACCTGTGATTTTATTATTGTAAAAACATTCTTGTGTAACAAGGAACTGTTTCTTTCAATAACACTTTGTTATTAGATTTTCTGTGTGTTTCTTTTGTAATTTGCAATGTATTAAATATACATATAAACTGAATAAGACTTGATAAATTAACTAATATAACGTATACATAATATGTATCATAGTTCTATCAAGAAATATGCAAGAAGAATAATTAATGATATATGTACTTAATGTCAGCTATGATACACGTGTTACTTAGTAGAGAAATAGCTTTATCAGCAAATTGGTATTATAAACTACTAGTTCCTCCGATACTAGTAGGTAAGTACTCAGTAAAAACCTCCCTCAAGGAGGTTTGTCATTTGTTTTTCATTGAGTAAAATATTTAAGGTAGGTCCTTGAGCAACGTGGAGGCGAAATCAACTTGGTATTTAGTTACTTTACACTGCGCATCGGTTTTATATGTAATTGTCATACTTTACAAGAACTACGCTTTATTCCCGAGTGCTTACCTACTACTAAATAGCATGTGTATTTCAAAAACTCTAGTAGATTGTATTGCATTTATGTTGACACGCTGTTGACACCAAAAATCGTTAAAGTATGCGAACATAATTAATTAGGTATGCTCGTATTGTTTACTACACATAAAACTACAAATAATCCTTACATTTACATAACTCCGCAACCTAATTAATCGAACACTTAGCCACCTATCTAAAATAAGTATAATTACGAAATCACTTGTAAAAAGCTAACAGAAAGATTGTTTTGCCAATATACCTAAGTACCTACATAATTAGATAAATACTAACTTTTTATTTAAAATTGACCATAGGCAAGAAAAGTAATAAAAAATTATGTCTTATGCCATATCACAAAAAACTACAAAAAAGTTTGTGTCGGTAACATTGATATTAGTTTTTTGTAATATGTTTATTATAAATATGGTATCATCCCTATCTCTCGCCTGAATAAGCCAAAAAGTATTCGCCATTCAGCTAATAACAGCTATTAGAATTAATGGTTGATGATTGGATGGTTCGGATTTTGGGATGTTCTTCGTTTCATTTCAAAGGTAGCAGCGCAGCATGCTCGCTGCTGCCACTGACGTCATCGCTGTCGTTCGCTCCAATCAATGCACTGCTTATAATGTCGTCAGTGACATTGGACACGGAAGCAAGCAATAGCTCTAGGTATATAAAGATATGGTAAAGATTACATTGTCAAGGATCTGTTTTCAATTATATCCTTGAGAGAGTTACGTGGTCCTTCTAAAATAATAGTACAAAAATAGAAAATTACGTTCAATAATAGTTACCTGCGTAGAATCGTACTACTTTTATAAATATTTTATCTTTATTCTCGCGTCAATTGAATTTTACTGCGATACATTCTATAGGTTGTTAGATTTTGAAGATCAAAATCTCACCCATATGAAGTCAATTTGGGTGTCAATTCCAAGTAGAGCTAGTGCTTGCCTTATGGATAGTCTGTGGCAGAGGATGATGACGTCAGCTTAGCAGCAGCAGCGTGCAGCGCTGTTGGTTTCGGAATGGGACCCTAAGTTGTAATGTAACAATAATCAGCCCTTAGAGTTTCATAATTGTCATAATATATTAACATAATGTTTAAAATAAACAATATTTATGGACTTGTAAACACGTGGTATTATTTGTTTTCGATTAACATGACCTTTATGATATAGGTTAGGTATACTCACCTAATGGCATAGCTCGTGTTAATCTAGATTGTGTCAATGACCTTTATTTACTGTTTCATATTTACCGGGAAACGAGCTTATAAGAGAATCATTAACTTGTTTTTTTTTATCACCCTTGTTTTTGTTTTTTCTTCATGAGATAGAGTACTGTAGTCGTAGAACTACTTACCTACGCCTTATCCGAGCAAAACGTGATATTGGCAGTAATGTGATAATTAACGTATTTCATTAAACTTTGGGGCACCAGTCATGTAAAAGCGTACATTATAAAATCGCTCTCTCTTGGAAATGTTTGCTGCAAACAAAAGTGTATTAAACGGTTTTGGTTTCCTGCCGATAAATGATATCAATACGAAACTGGTACGCAACCAATAAACACGTTAAGGTTCACGTGATATCGGGTATCACCAAAGATCAACAAGTTATCAGTTTTGCGGCATTCTTAGGGTACTGTAGGTATCTAAGTAATAAAGTACCAGCATCACGAACTTATCTTAGTATAATGCTAAATGTGGATTTACTCGAGCGTCGCGGAAACCTATTAGATTTTGTAGATTCGATGTTAAGAAGAATAAATGTCCTATAATGTTTCAATTTTCAGCGGTGAGCTGAAAAAAAAAAAACCGCGTCAAATTTTCAGAGTGAATTTTAAATTTCTGTGTTCAGTGAACCCCACAGATGCTCCCATTTCTTAGACTGACGATTTGAAAGTGACCCGAGCTCTCAGCGAATCTAAAAGTTTCCCCTGAGGGTACCCACCAAGTTAAGGGCTCATAATGGCTGTTAAGGGCTCATAATGGCTGGAGGTGTTTATCAATATGTAAGGTATCCTCCCTTATATTAATCTGACGCGCTCGAGTAAATCCCAAAATCCTTACTTGGGCTCCCCTACTATCTAGTCCGGTGACAGAGGCGCTGTCATTAGTGTTTTGACTTATCATAGCATAATAGAAATAGGACAAGTGGAAGTCTTTTGCGCGTACCAAGAGCTCCATAAAAACTTGTATGTATCTAAAGATATTTCTATATTGTGTTAAACTTGCTGTTCCCCACGGTTTCACCCACGTCGACAAGATTTTACCGCGATAAATAGTTATTCTATGTTCTTCCTCAGGATATAATCTATCTCTTTGCCAAATTTCACCCCGATCTGATTTTTTTAAGAAACTTAGTCCAGTGAAAAGAGATAAAATCAAGTGCAATAACCTATTAAGTATATCAACCTCGTGATCGAAAGGTCTTGTATAAGAGAATGTTTATACTAAAAGCAAAACGATTTATTTGATTGAATACAAAATAACTTTTTTTTAAATATCTAGGTACTGGCATAATGTAAGAATTTTATACTAGTATCGAATATTTCAAATATTATGGGAGTTTATGATAAAAAATGCACGTGCTTGCAGATAAATGTTTCGATTTAATTACATAGCACTTTGCACTCTTATTATAAAGCACCTAGTCTATCTAGGTCATCAAAAACTATCTGAGACAGAGATCCACCAAAAAAACTACAAAAAAGAAATACTTGAACTTTTTAAACAAACGCAAATATTTGTCCCTTAGCGGGAATCGATCCCAAGACCATTGCGCCGCAACGGCCGTACTTTTTATTTACGTCCTCCGGTTTTGCCTCTCACATTCAGGGAATCGTACGGGGTGTCAGTAAAGTGATAACCCTGGCCTATCGTCATACGCAAACGAACATTATACTAACGTGCTACCGCGAAATTAACGTGTCATATTTTTTACAAAACAAAAACAACAATACACTACGAATACAATACAACATGCTCCACTTTAGGCCACATCGTCGCTTTCCATCGGATGTGATCGTAGTAAAACTTCAGTAGTAAAAAAACAACGCCTCAAAGCTAAGCTACGATTTTTTGATCTTCAAATTCTTCAATTCTTCAAGGCAAGAGTGAACAGGTACCTTCTAGGTATGCGCGCGACACCGACCGCATCAACGCTTGGCAACGGGCGGGATGGCGGTCAAATGAATAGGTATGTACCTACGTAATAGTATCTATTAGCCAAAAATAAAAATAAAATGGGACTGTGAAGGAGACCAGCATGTCACTCGGCTAATGAAAGGTGTCAAGGTTCAGTGCCTTCCAGATTTTTGAACTTGTATCTCACATAACACTAATAGACCCGTAGGCGATAGGTACTCTTCCATAGACCTATATCAATCTATATTGTTGTTATAAAACCTTATTTTATAAGCAGAAACTAGCTAGTTGACTAGTTAGAGGTGACTAAACCTAAATAATCAATAGATTTTAGAATATTGTAAATAATCCTCCGAATCATTCATGTATCTTAGAAGGTAAGTCCTGCCAAAATATCTACTTCGATAGAATTTTTATTGTTGAAGAAATTGTATTTTTTAGAGTGTAGGTATACAAAATTAATATACTGAATCTATAATAATTAAGGTGAGCAAACAAAAAATATATTTAAAGTTTATACAAATACATACTTACAATACAATACATACAAAATTTATCATTAAACATTTTTTCTTTAAAGATTCAGAGTAGGCCCAGCTCGGGTGATCCACTCTCGGCAACAGTCAAATGGCCATTTCATTGGGAGACTATTCTACACTCGAGAGCCTCGACATTTTATCGATCAGAACAGTAATGCGGTCTAGAAAAAGTATTAAAAAAAACCTTGAATAAAAAAATAAATGATTTAAAAAAAGAAAGAGCCGAGTATCTACAGTCTACAGTTCATCTACAGTTTTTTTTACGTTTTGCAGGGTAGGGTAGGGTATCTACTATTGGGTCGAAGGTGGCACCACGCGACACCTGTATTGGCAACTGGCTCTCAAGCGGAACTGTCGGAACACAACGGTAGGTGGTTGGCCTTATATTACAGAATTTAAATAGATTTATGAACATAGGTATTGGCTAACAAGCCAATTGGTTAAAAATATAGAGGCTTATTTCTTTAAATATTCCCTGAAAAGTCATTGACACCATTATACCAAATGCGAACGCCCTTCGTTTACAAGCTGTTTAGTTACCTATAAAATAAAATAAAAATATTTAAAATAGTAAAATTATATATTTTTTTACTACTTTAAATATTTCGATCTGCTAATTGAATTATGCACAAATCACTTATGACGTTTTGTATGTGCAGTGCACATCAGTTGTTAACTTGATAAATATGTTAAGTATGCAATCAGGTGTTCAATTAACTCCATGTTTATACTTACTTGTTTATGGCTTATTTATAAAATGAATGCGGAAAATAAGCAAAGACAAAGAATTAAACCATGAATAGTCAAACGGAATAAACGTCTTTTTTAAAGTACATAATTGCATAAAATTGTAATTATTGTAAATAAAATTCTAACATCTGCAATTTATATCAGTTACTGATGAAAGCATAGCTTAGTAGTAGAATATTTTCTAGTAAATACCTATCGGTGTGTTCCAGCAGCCTCACTTGAGAGCCAGTGAATCCAGGTGTAGCGTGCCACCAACGACCACATCGTCCCTTAACATCAGATGACTTTTTTAATGTAATGAAGTGGTAAACAAGCAGACGGCCCGCCTAATGGTAAGCGGTCACCGTCGCCTATAGACATTTGCTACACTACGTTGCCGATGCATTGCCAACTCTTTTCACACCTATCTTGAAAGACTGCGGAAAGACTTGTGGCCAAAGGCTACCCTGTCAGAAGTATATTTTATTTCTTCTTATATATAAAATTGAATTGCTGTTCGTTAGTCTCGCTAAAACTCGAGAATGGCTGAGCTGATATGAATAATTTTGATCTTGAAATATTTGTGGAAGCTCAGGGAAGGTTTAAAAGGTAAGAAAATATAAACATTTATGGGTGATACGAAATTCTCCGGGTATATAAAATAATAAAAACTTCAGTCTCCCTTGTCTACGGTCTCCAGAATACCTCCCCAAATGAGTCAACTCGGCAATGTCGCGGCATCAACTATATAACGTGACCTAGGTATTGTAAAGCTTCAGTTAGCGTTCGTCAGTGGAACAAGTAGCACCGTAATAGTATTAAACTTTAAGTGATTTAACCATGTTCTGGAAAACCGCCGTGTTTGCTTTGTTCGTAGTCGGTGAGTTAGATTATTTCTTAAATTAAATTAAAATCAAGTATCTCTATTTTAAAAAGAATGGCATGCCAATTAGATGATATATTACACAATATTTGATAGGATTTGAATATAAGTTTTTTGAAGAAACTTTATATAACAGGAGCATAATGTAACTAAACTAAAAATTAAAATAGTAACCAAAACTGCCTATCAAACTAAATAGTTTAACCTAATATTAGTTTGATAGGTAGTTTTATTATAATTATATTCTAAGGTTTAGTTAAACGTTTTTATCTGTTACATATTGTAAAATTTACACCAACTAATAGCCTAGGTATATATAAAGGAAATATACACTTAATATTATGTAGTTCTTATGATAATAATATGAATGCCCACATAATGTTATGTATTTTTAAAAACTTGATAACCAGAAAAATAAATATGAATTAATTATATAATAATATAGGCACTTACATCAGAATATATTCAGGGGTGGCTTTGATTAATGTTATAACCCAACGGAATGCTTGCCCTATTATTGATAAGTTTGTTTACTTATATTGACTTAATGTGCCGCAATATCAATTCTTTTTGTACTTAAATGTTTGAGCCTTTACTTTATTTACAGCTAGATATACCTACTTACTTAATTATCACGAAGGAAGATTATATTAACAAGGTCAATTAAAAGTTTCCATATTATCTACATAACAGAAAACAAACAATACCTAAAATAATCTACTTATTCCGTTATATACTGGCTCTTAATACAAATTACGAAACGAATAATACAGGCTTCCATATTACCTACTCAAAAAGTATTCAGTTAAAGGAATAGATATAGTAACATTTGTTCGCAGCTCTTTTGTTTTCAAAAGTGTCGCAATAACGAGCATTAATTTTTTAATGTTTTTTGCCGACCTTCTCATCTCAATAGCTATGGGGTTGGTAATGGTTCTTTGGTCACCGCAGAAATATTACAAAATATTTGGATTGTGTATGAAATTTGTAATGTGTTGTAATTCATGTAACATTGTTTCTAAGACTATTAAAAAAAGCATTCATTTCTAAGGTTGCTTTGCTGTGAAGTAGGTAAGTAGGTGTCCCTACTTCATAGCCTAGCTACAATGACCTATATCCTTCTTTTAAACTTACTAGCATTTCGTTTCCATAAGTGCCTACCTACGAGTTTAATTCTTGTTAATTTAATAAATAATTAATGTTTCATTTTCATTGCTTTCTCGTGGGTTTTGTAATTATTATAACTTAATTTTAAATCTTTGAACAAAAAACTCAGCTTTCCATTTATTTAATAGCACACAAAACTATAAATTGCAATTTGTAAATTCACAAATACATTGATATCACTGTTATTTTTCTAGATTATACTCTAAAAGTATGTCTATATGTGTAATTGCATCATAACAGCCATAATATAATAGAGAGTTACAGAATATACCTATTCAATTAAATTAAATTACTCATATGTTTTATGTTCCAATTTATTACATTATGTTAACGTTTACCTTCTGATAATGGCGCTAATTCTGTTATCGCAAACTAGGCTAAACTAGATTATTTAAATTAAATTTATTTCTATCAAAAGGAAGTTTCTTATTTCAGAAAACTTTATGGGTATCACCTAACAACATTAGATCGTAAACTAAAAACTATAGGTCTAACAGGATCTGATGGCAAAAAAAAAGTTTAATAAATAGCGATTTTCATATGGCAACGAAAAAAATGTCATCTGAAATTTCGAGGAATTGTTTATGGTTTGGCTTCAAATTGGTAGAAATGACACGTCTTGATACTTTGGTTTATTGCATTTTTCGTGTGAACTGAAGATGTTTTCTCTCGAATAGGGATCGATGAATGGCGAAAATCTTGTGAACATGTAATAAAAATTGAAAATCAGTTCATAAAACAAGATCGATTGAGATGCAGGAGGAAAGGTTTATCATAAATACTGCGTCTTCCTCGTCTTCCTCTTCCGTTGAAGACTTTTTTATGGATGTGCAGTATTTGGAACCATTTTCAAGTTCTGATAGCCTTTAATTAATTAATAAACTCATGGACAGAGTAATTGGAGTTTTCATCTAAATTTCGAACCCCACATTCGCCACAGTAAGATTTTCAAAAATTATCCTTGATCATTGGATAAATTTTTATATTTGCATGTATCACACACAGAATCAGCCACTTTAAGGAAAAAAAGTATCAAAACGTTTTACTCCAATTTCCCCCAGTATTGCTAGCGTCAATTTCTGTTTTCCCTTTTTGCCATCAGATCCTGGTAGACCTATAGTTGTTACTCAACTTAGTAATGGGTGGTATTTTTCTATTTAGGTAAACAAATTACGCCTAATATTAGAAATTTCAAACTGAAAACTAAGTATTTAGGATGAACTAGTTGCGCTCCGCGGTTTCACCCGCGTCTTCCCGGGGGAAAAGTAGCAGATGTTTTAATCCAGGGTAACCTAATAGTAAGCTATCTCCGTTCCAAATATCATCAAAATCGGTTAAGAAGTTACGGTGATACAGGGTAACAAACATTCACACACACAAATTTTCGCATTTTTAATAATAGTAGGATTCAGTTCGATGTAACAACAGAATGCTAAATAAAAATTTGTCGTTTTTACAACAGAATTGCCCTCAAAAAGGTCCAAAGTGCCGAGTTCTCTATCCCTTACCACCCTGCATCTATAGCTGCTTGTGTGTCAAGAGTCCCCTCTTCCTGTCAGCTCGCGTCGACTAATTTACCAATTTACTTGATCAAGAGATCAGTTGTCCAGAGTTCACCGCACACTAACTATATTTAGCTCACTGTCGAGACTATTATGTGCTTATCTGTACATGGCTATTGGGCCTATAAAGACAGGAAAAAGATTGATTGATTTTGTAAATTCTTTATAACATAAAAATAGTAATTTACGTGTCCCATGTCATGTCATGTTACCTACCAAGTCTACAAGCGCTATATGACTAACGACCGGTTTCAATAACTCTATCCACGGTTTGGGCAAACCACGGTTGTCAAATTTCTATCTCTAGTAGGTACCTAGGGCAAGCCGTGGCTAGATCGGTTATTGGGAACGGCCGTAGGTCACAATGATATATAAATAAATAAATATCGGGGACCATTCCATTTGGGTGTTATGGGTACTAGGCAACGATATACATACTTATATAGAGAAATATCCAAGACTCAGGAACAAATATTCGTGCTCATCACACATATATTTGCCCTTTGTCATATATATATTTAATTATGTATAATTATTGTGGCATAACTATAATAGTTAATCATATGCGCTCGCGGACTTTTTTGTAGATCTTAATAGGACCTACAAACCCGTAATACATTATTTTGTTCTGTTCTCAATTGTTTTTGCAGCGCACGCAAAAATAGGTTTTCGATTTCACACCTTGGGTTACAAAATAGCAATTTTCTTACAGAACCCTAATTTTTTTGAAAATATAGCCTATGTCCGCCAGAGATAGTGTAGCTTTATTTTTACAACAGTTTTGTAGGCTAGGATCGCCTTTAAACTTTAAAACAAAATGTTAATTTTGGAGGTCTAGTAAGAAATGACCTGACGTGGTATAATTACATAAGTACTAGATATACATACTTAGATACTAATTAGCGCAGTGCGGTAGAACTTTTTAATGTATAGCTCTGAGTGGCAAATCTATTAATTACACCCACTCTTCTTCTTCTTGCCCTGGTCCCATTTATTTGGGGTCGGCGCAGCATGTATTCTTCTTTCACTCTCCCCTATCAGCCGTTATCGCTTCATTCACTCCCCTTTCATTCATATCAACCCTCACACAATCCATCCATCTTTTCTTTGGTCTTCCTCTTCCCTTCCATCCATTAACATTCACATCCATCACTTTTTTTGTAATATGACTATCATCCCTCCTCATAACATGTCCATACCAAGCCAAACGATTCCCTTTCAACTTATCTGTCACTGGTGCTACTTTCATACTTCCTCTAATATACTCATTTCTTATTTTATCCATTCTCGTCACTCCACACATCCATCTCAACATTCTCATCTCCGCTACATGGAGTTTCCTCATTAATTACACCCACTACACTTTGGTAATATGAGAGGCTTTATGGTCAGCAGTGGACTTCTTCCGGCTGATGATGATGACGACGATGACTAAATATTATGGCGGTAAGGGGTCAAGTCACAGCCTTAAATGTCATATGATGTGTTTGATGTAAATTCTTAATAGGTATGTTTAAACGTTATTAGTA
Organism: Opisthograptis luteolata; assembly: GCA_931315375.2. Taxonomy (NCBI): domain Eukaryota; kingdom Metazoa; phylum Arthropoda; class Insecta; order Lepidoptera; family Geometridae; genus Opisthograptis; species Opisthograptis luteolata. The sequence goes on along the minus strand of OV928038.1, from coordinate 3,835,474 downwards.
GGAATATATGCATCGAACTAACAAGATACATACTTCGATGAATATGATGGTACCTGGTAGGTCGGTACTACCACCTACGCAGTGGCGAAGGGTGCGTAGGTATAAGCCGATTTTCAACGGCTTCCCCACAATACTAATTCTACTGTGGCTTCCCTAGACAGCCAATAACATAAAAGTATCTATTTGTGGTTATTACAGAAAAATGCAGTAATTGGCAAGTATATCTATTGATCACAGATCAGATAAGGGATCATTCTCACTAGTGTGTTGGTCCCACGATAGTAGGTACCTACTTACTTACGAAAAAATATGTAAGTAGGAAGTCAACGAAATATGGACTTAGTACCGTTTTTTCGTAGCAGTTTTTCTCGCTAAGTATAGTTAGTTACCTGCATGTACTTATTTGCTACTATGAATGATCCCAGATAACATATTTATCACAACTTTTAATTATTTACAAAAATACCACAGTTACTTATCGAGACTTACTGTAGGTTATAATTGCCTTGTTATTTTAAAAATAAACAGATTGTGAATAAACAGCTAATTTGTAACAAAGTTGGTAAATTAGTAAGATATATAAGTAAACAAATATATTATGCGCAGGACCGATAAAATGATTACCTACTTATTAAATACTTAAGGGGGCGATCAATCCCAAAAGGTGTATTTTTAAACACATAGTTTAATGGTAAAGAATGTAAATGTTGAAATTAAAAAAATATTATAGGTAGGGGTAGAACCCGTAGAAGCCGAGTAATCGAGTAGAATTTTGAAAAAAAATCTGGTATCTTTAAAAAAAATACAAAACTTGTACGAAAAATAAACTGTTTTAGTTCTAATGTTCTAAATTATCAACGACAACCATACATTATTTTTTACGAATTACATAGCCAAACTAATGTTCTACTCGAGTAATCGATTAGTTTTTTTATTTCATGCTTATATTTTGAATAATTAAATAAAATTATAGCTTGGAGCTCGAAGCCATCATTATCGTCAACTGTACGCGGCCGCGAGATTTTCAACTCTAAACAAAGTAACGTAGATAAAATATTAAACACAGGGGCCGTCTGAAGTCAACTCCGTTGAAAGGAAAATTCTGTAATATTATAAATTGAATTATACCTAACATATATCTGAACGACACATATACAAATTACACTATAAACAACATTCTTTATTAGATATAATATGACAAAACAACAAAATATGTATTTACAATTGGATAGAAAATTAAACTAAACACTAAGAGCTAAACTATCTATATAAAACTAAACTTCTACAAATAAAAAACATGATTTAGGTCGCTGCCTGCAGGTAGAGTGCCCAAGAGACTGGCGACTAATGAGCATGAATTTCACTTGATTTCAGGTGTGTTTGCCGAGGAGACCACACTGACAGACCCACAGATTGATCAATACAAACAGGTCCTTAGGAATCAATGCAAGAAGGTAAATGCTGAAGACAAGACTGAAGAGGTCGCAGCTGCCGCTCATGCTTTCAGTGATTGCATCAAGGGTCTGGTTAATGTGGAACAGCTCAAGACTGAGATCGACCAAGCTAAACCTAACGGTGCTCTGGATGAGGTGTTCAAGAAGTAAGTTCTTTTGAATATAATGCACCCAACCAAACACAAGAAAACAATGGTGTCGACTCTGTTGTGCGTACTACTAATATTATAAATGCGAAAGTGTGTGTGTGTGTGTGTGAATGTTTGTTATCACGTATCACCGTAACTACTAAACCGATTTTGATGAAATTTGGAATGGAGAGAGCTTATACCCTGAATTAACACAGGCTAGGGCGCCCAGCGGTTTCACCCGCGTCTTCTCTTTATCCTACAGGAACCTTTTTACGGGATAAAAAGTACGATACGTACCGTGCATTATTTACCAATTTGTTTGTAGGTACTGTGCCAAGACTCCTCAGCTGAAAGTCTGCGTGCACACACTCTTCGACGGAGTAGCACCCTGTTTGGACGAGGGCTCCAAGCAGCTCCTCAGCTCTTCCAAGAATGGCACTGATCAGCTCATCGACTTCGTTTGCTACAAGGATGGTGACAGGATCGCTTGTAAGTAGTCATTATCATCATCAGCCGGAAGACGATTTTCATGCGCAAATCATTTTAGATACAACAAAAAAATTAAAAACTACTATTGTATTATGTAAATAAAATTATCTTTCATTTTGTTTTAGTTTAATGTGTATAGGTAGGTATAAGATGAACCGTTCTTAAAATTATTGATAATTTATTTTACATTTAGGTCTACATAGAATTACAACTACTTATATTTTTAAAGGTTAAGCCGATTTTATTCATTTTTCGAAAAACTACTTTTAATTATCTTGACCATAAGTTACACTATTTTTTTTTAAACAAATTTGTGAAAGAATTTGTCTCTTTCATCTCTGAATAACACGGTATTTTTCATTTTGATCGGGGTTATCCCCTTAACGCTCGAAATTAATAATCGATGCTGATCCGTTATCGGCGGTTTTGAATCGATATGTCATGTCATAAAATAGCCCTAGTACTAAAATGACATAGGTATGATCCAAAACCGCGGATAACGGATCAGGAACAATTATTAATTTTATTTTATATTAATTTTATTAATAATTTCGTAAAACGATAACACGTTGCTTCCAGTGTTTATCTCCGAGCATGGGCCTGAATGCTTCGCCGAGAAGAACGTGGCGATACGCGAATGCGCTCATAAGTTAACGACCGCCGTACCCACCGTCGATGCTGCTAAAACCCTGACCATCGCTGTAAGTGCCATAGAATCTTATTACAAACTAGTAGCCCGCCCCGGCTAAGCACAAGTATATACCAAAAAATATATATATATTTATGACACACACATAATACCCTTCCTCCCATACGGCCCGTACCCCATTGACGCCTTCATTGCGGGGCTGTCTAGCTAGCCGAGCAGGGTGAGCGGCTACCACGCAACTTAATATCGTGATATCTTTCGAATGGAATGTCCAAATTGAAAAATTCATAAAGTTACATAAAGGTCGCGGTTTCACCCGCGTCGTACCGTTTGAGCGATGGTAAACCCACACGTACTTTATTAACGCCCGAAATTAATAATCGATCCCGATCCGTTACCCGCGGTTTTGGATCGATATTTCATGTCATTTTAGTATTATAAGGCTTGACATATTACTAATAAAATGACATATTATGACATGACATAGTCAATAGTTATTTATTCAATAGAAGTCACAGAAGCCATAAATCAAGAAGTCAAGTCTACATTGTGATCATTTTAAAACGTCAAACTTAAAACTAGCTACGCCTGTTCCAACCTCCTTATCGATCCAAAACCGCGGATCAGGATCGATTATTAATTTCGGGCGTAACTCATGATTCGAACTCGGTGTCGATGTCTTATAAGGCGCGTTACCGTTCGGCCATCATCGCTCTCTCTTATGAGGTAAAAGTAAAAATTGCCAGTTGAATGAAATAAGCAAGTTTGTATAATTATATTTACAGGAGAGATGCGCTAAATTCGACGAGCTAACCTCGTGTATAGTGACTGTTCTGGAGAGCTGTGACACGCCCACTCCCGGCAACATGGCGGAGTCTCTCTTCAGATACGTGCGCAAGAGCTCACCTTGCAACGAAGCGCTACCTGTAAGTATCATCATTAGTGATCGGAATTGTTACCTATACCTATTACTAAGGACATGTCTCAAAATCCTATGTAAAAATCAACATCCGCTTTGTTTTTTTACAACTTGTAGGGAAGCGTTTGACTACTGGCCACCTTTTTTTACAACTCGCAGGGTAGCGTTTGACCACAAGTCACCTGATGTGATGTGCTTTAGTGACAATGTGGTTGAAGGTGTCACCACACTACACTTGGACTTGGAACTAACTGTCAAGTTAACAAAAGAATTTCCAAAGGAAAACTCCCTTACCATCTAAGTACAATAAAATTTCAGAGAACCTGTAACTCTTATAAAATAACTATTTCAATATTTTTCTTTGCAGAAGAACTAAGGACTGGAACTTTACCGAAGATAGAGTTACATCATTTGCTTATGTGCCATGTAATAATTCAGTAAACCATTTTCCCACACTAATGTCTTATTATTCTCCTTGTACTAGCAATACTTACGCTTAGATGCTGTCGCACGGCAATACCAATAAGTATTGGTGTGTATGTCTACAGCTTCCTCAATGCGAAAAAGTGAAATCTACATATGACAACTTTCAGTGTCGATTTGACTGCCTCACTGTTTCAACTCCTAATTTAGGTGTCAAAAAGCCTTCGATTTTATGAGCCATAAACTGTGTGTCAGACGACACGGGTCATCAGCTCGCACATCTGTATCTTCGGAACGAATGAGGCTACGGTGAAGTATTATAGCTCAAAATTTGAGGAAAAATTGATTGCCAAATAAAATTAAGGTTCTAGCTAGAATACTTTTTGAGCTATGAGCTATAACAACTGTGTAAGCCGGCGACCCGTGTCACCAGCTTGCACATCTGTATCTCTGAAACGCGTGAAGATAGAGTTTCGTTGAATAGCTCAAACAAGGTTGTATAATGAAATACCTTGGCTGGAAAAGTTTCAAGTCTCTACATAGGATACTTATTGAGATACATACATAGGATACTCATTGAGATACTTATTGGTTACATTTCGGGGAATGTACCGATGGAACTTAATAGGTGAACTTATTCTACCAAAAAGACGTAATACGGCGACTCGACATCCGTAATTCCGTGCTAACATTCCTCGATCCGAACAAAACGCTTGGCTCTTAAGCCCTTGATGGTCATGACCTAAATTACGACACAGACCATAACCATACATAGTCTATCGCATATATTTTTTAGATTTCTGTTAGCGTTAACGATTGTATAAATAAATAAATGATAATGCACCTTGGCTTGGCTAGGGGCGTTGATGGCCTTCTACGTTTCCATGCTTCAGTCGTATCGTATCAAAGCTCAAAACATTGGCCAAACGGCTAATTTGTGTATTGAAACAGTGAATAAGCAATCGTATCATATTAGCAAAAGTGTTAAATTATATGTACGTTGGTTAAGACAAAACTAAGAAAACAGAGCTATTGAATAATCATACTTTCGTACCCAAAAGTATGACAGTAAAAAACACTGTTATTGCTTTACTTAAGTACGTATTCTCTAAACAGAATTGTTACTTAAGTATTGATAGGATTAACGAGAGCGAGAGCGATGGCTGGCACATGCGTCAACTCGTGAACGGGTGCTGCTTGTGGGGTCAGCTGCCGGGCGTTTCTTGCCTGTTCTTTTGCCGGCGTAAGGAGGTTGGAACAGGCGTAACTAGTTGTTGACGTTTTAAAGTGATCACAATGTATCCTATTGAAAAAAAAAGATTTGAATTTTGAATTTTAACAGGAAATGAAAAAAAACAAAATACTAAGCACCATATAGCCCATTTATTTAGTTCAGCAAAAAAACATTGATATCACATGTACAGAGAAATATAGATAGAAGTAATCGCAATATAATCATAAGATATTGAAATTAAACTAACTAGTCCTTTAAGCCTCGCGCTCACTACGGGCGGGCCGCACCGCAAAATATGCTAAGCTGTCGCTCATTTGCGGTGCGGCCCGCCCTAGTGCACGCGAACCTTAACAGTCTCAATCAATGGTATAATAACCAATAACCAAAGAACTAGGAATGAAGAAATGATCATTTACCGCTAACTTTTAGTACATTATTAAGTTGGGATTTATTCAAAGCTTCTGATGAATGCAATATTGTTGCTTATGGTAAAACAAAGTATAGGTTCAATTGAATAGAAAGTCTACAATGTGTATCCTATAAGTGTAGTCCTAAAACGACAGTAAGAAACCCTAAAAATTCTAATAAAATCTAAACCAAATCCTAGATCATCACAAATATAAAAGATAACACTCATATATGCACTCGGAATTACTTCTAAATAATTTATAAACAAAATCATGTTCTGGAATTGCGACAATTTACCTCGCTTATTACAAAACGTATGCAATTAAGTCTACCACTTCTTTCTATTTCTCCCCTTCACTATTTGCTTCTACATCCTATTCTGTAAAGTCACTATAAAACTATTTAAACATGTCGTCATGGAATGGAAAGTACATCAACATATAAAATTACAATTAAAAAAAAAATAACTGAACTGAAACTTTGTTCTTGTCCACTAAGATAATTATTTCCACTTACATTTACTATGTCAAGCAAAATTCGTTTCCTTAGCAAGACTTTACTTTAGGCTGGCCATACACGGACAGCCTGAAACAGTCGACTGTCGACTGCTGCAAGCTGCATAGAGAACTACTACGTACGTACAAACACGAACCGCTCGAGCAGATGCAGTATTTCACTATGCAGTCGCAGCTTGAAGCAGTTGATCCTAATTGCCTCAGGCTGTCCGTGTATGGCCAGCCTTACATAGGTTACAAAAAATATATTTAGCGAAAGTCACAACACACATAAGCTCCAGTAGCAAAACTTGTTCTAGTGCTCGGTTTACATTATTCCAATCCAGTGAACCAGCGAGAATGTCCAGTGCTGAACTGGATCTGTAACGTCTACATTCCAGTTGTTTAGAAGCCGTTGAAGTGTGAACACTACAGTGCCGATGATTTCAAGAAGAAAAATGTTTCAAATGGCACTGGATTGGCCGTCTACATTATTCTAGTTACACTGGATTGGTCGCACCGGATTAAGTCGCTGAACATACTCAACTTTCCAATTTTCTTAAGGGCGTTTTCAAACAAGCGTCTATCTTACTTAAATCTACTTACAGATTGGAAGCTCTTTGCAGTTCGAATATCGTTGTACTTTTATTGAAATCTTACAAGCTTTTCAGTTTGCGGGATGACTAATGAACTACTTACACTGCAAATTAATAACCTATCTATCCATCGACAATTTGCCCTAATAGAGATAGATTTTTGACATTACTTCTATAGAGCTTGTGTTAAATTTCCATCTCTAGTAAAAGGGATAGATAGATAGATCATGGATAGATAGGTTTTATTACTTTTTTTACTATTTACAGGGTAGCGTTTGACCACAAGTCACCTGATGTTAAGTGACGATGTGGTCGAAGGTGGCGTCACGCTACACCTGGACTGAGAACTGGCTACTAAGCGAGGCTGCCGGAACACACCGATAGGTGTTTGGCGACAGATTCTTAACGAGGGTGGTAGCTAGCCAGGCGAGCACTAGAAAATACCCTACCACCAAGCTATGGTTTCATCGCAATTTTTTCCTTCACCGAAAGCTCAAGCTCATTGTAGGATTCAAACCCACGTCCTACGGATTGTAAGCCGACGTCACTACCACTGAGCCATCATCTTTATAAACTTACTAACCGCCTTTACTCGTAATATTTAGAGACTACAGTGTCAGCTTTATTTATTGACGTTTTACACGGTAGCGTTTGACCACAAGTCACTTGCTGGTAGGTAACGAAGTGGTCGAAGATGGTGTCACAAGTGAGGTTGCCGGAACACACCGATAGGTGGTTAGCGATAGATTCATAACTTCAGAGTGCCTGCCTAGAGGCAAGCACTAGAAAATTCCCTACCACCAAGCTATGGTTTCATCTCGATGTATCTTTATACCACCAGATTAGTTTTTTTAGACCGAGTTTGGTTTTATGGCTATAGAGAATCAACTAAAAAAAAAACTCTGAAATCTCTACTAAGAAAAAAAACTCTTGAAATACCTACTCTGTAACCGATTGAAAAATTAATCTTTTCTACGGCATTGGCGTTTTGCATATTTTCCATACAATTTCTTACAAGCTAAGCGTTTGGCTGGATATAAAAATCGTATTTGGCCGCAACGTTTTGGCGTTTATATATAATATTAGTGTAGATTATAATATAAAACGATATGTATTACATGCGATATAGGCCTGCTTTGTACAAGATTATCTATAAAAGTATAATTTTTGATTTCTTTGTATATAAAGGTAGATATTGGTTTAGCCAAGGATATTGCAAATGGTGTAAGTCCTCCCTTACGTTGCGATTAAACTACTTCAAGAATGATAAGAATTAAGAATCAAAATTAAATGATCTACATAGAAAGAACGCGGCAAAAGTGCCAGGAACAAAAGATGTGCCTTAGACCGACTCCCAAACTCTTTGCTAAGAATCTAAGGCCCTGATCAGTGCGACGCGGATGACCTACGCGGACGTCCGCGACGGACGGTAAAATGTATGGAACCTTACAGCGCGTTCAGAGCGACGCGGAGCTGTCCGTGTCGCGGAGAGCTATCCGCGCGCGGTCGGAATCGCTCCGCGCCGCTCCTCCGCGCCGCGGACGTCCGTGGGCGGACGGTGCTTGGTTCTAATGTGTCTTTTCAGTGCTCGGCGGACAGTCCGCGGAGCGGACGTAAAGTACTGTCGTTGTCATGGCGGCTGCGTCAAATGTGCAAACCGAGAGGGTTATACAAGAAGTACGACTCGATCACGATCCGCATCGCACTGAACGACAAATTCATCCGCGGCGGACGCAAAACCTAGTCCGCGTGCGGATGGTCCGCGTCGCACTGAATAGGGCCTAACCTATTTCTCGCGGATGGCAATTCAATGGGGAGGAATGCTAACTTTTTTCCACGATAGGTGGTACATGTTCGACTGTACTGTACCTAAATTATTTTGACAGTTTGATTTGACATAGCATCTGTCAAATTGTTGTTTGACAACGGCAGCTGTAACTTGACACACAGACGTAAACAAGGTACAGTCGCTCAGAGCGCCAACTAAAAATAGTTTTGCTGCTTCCTAATATAGGTACACCTATGCAATTAATCAATAATAATTATGTTAAAGAAATTGATGAAAGTTTGTATGAAACTTTGCCAATTTTAAACCGATCGGGCTGAGACTTTGCATGCATAAAGCTGTAGCCCACGCGGGTGAAACCGCGAAACAGCCAGTTATTTTAATAAAGTTCTCCCTTCATGTCACATGTGTCACGGGTTGGGAATTATTTTACTAAGTTCCCCCAACGAGGTACAGTGTTATAGGTTACATTGTGACTCGTTGGGAACAAGCCAATAAAAAGAGGATTCTTGTGGATTTTACAATCCTCAACCGAATAATAACATTTATGGTGTAGTCTACAAATGTTTTTGCATGCGAGAAGGGCTAAGGTTCAAGAGATAGACCGGCCTATTCAAATGTGGCCTATGTAAAGCTACGTTTACACCAGTAGTTTGGCAGCGAGTGCGGTGAGAATCGTCGTTGATGTTACAAACACGCCATTCGCAGAGCTGCTCTGCTTCGGTGTTTCCTGCAAATAAAATAAAGAAGTTTTTAGAAAAAGGTCATGAAATACTGTTCCGTCACACATTAGAAATAAACAAAACTAAATTTTTAAAAAGAAAATGAAATGAACTTATCTAATTCAGAAGGAAAATGTCTTCTAGCGATTTTTCGAAGTATGAACAGCTTGATGAAAAATAGAAAAGCCTATATTTATATATTTTTATATATTGTAGTTTATACTAAGCATGCGTGTACTATTGAATGATTTTAACTACCAATATGCTAGGATGTTAGAATAATCGATTATTTTGTAAATCTTTATCTACATACATGGACAGTGGCACAGTGGTACAGTCAACGACAAAGGTCGCTGAACAATCACACTTTTTTCTATTATCCTCATCATCTCAGGCACCAATTTTTGATCTCATCATCACCTAAAATCAGGTGTGTTATGTTGTAGTCAATATGATTCCATGTAAAATGTAAAAAAATAAATAAAAAATAATTACTGATTTGAAACACATTTGGAAAATCAAGAACGATCAGCTACTTTTGTCGCTGACTGTACATCACTTAAATAGATAAGTTATCTGTAGCGCTAAGATTTATTTTTCTCTGGTTTGGTTCGCTAGCGAATAGCAAACTGTCAGCCAATGTCTGTCTGCTCATTGAATTTTACTTGTATTTTCTTTATATGTAAATGCTAGAAGTTGATAGGGAATCCAGACGAACGAATCCAGTTCTTGGATGGGAACTATCTAGTATATATTATTATGTAGTTCATGCTTCCAAAGAGTTTCACGTTATACTGGTGGACGTATTTTATGCTTTTCCATCAGTAGTAATTAATTACACTTAAAACCTCTGATTCTGATTTGCATTTTCTATAACTAAACTGAGGTAGACAGGTCTAAATATATTGCTGTCCCTTTCTGGACAGCAATACATTTAGACCTGTCTACCTCTTTCTCCTTTTAAAGGAAGTAAGAAAAGGATAGAGTTATCATCTGATAATGCTGAAGGTATTGTATTGGCCATCATCATCATCATCATAATCAACTCGTTTCAGTCCACTGCTGGGCATAGACCTCTGGCTCTCCCAAAGTACGCCATCGAGCCCGATCTTCGGCTATTACTATTCGGTATTGGCCGTATATGTGGTAATCCCATATCCCCTCTTTCAAGCTCAACACTAACGATTACAAATAACATGACATAACCAAAACCAAATAGACATCCACAAAAAAGAATCCTACACTTTACTAAAACTTACAGTCTTGTGATTGTGATTCCTTGATTTTGTTTCCTTGTCCTGTTGTATAAAATATTGATAAATGTTAGTATTGTTAGTAATTAACTACTCATTAGTGTTAATGTATCCTAATTTGTGGTGTTATTAGTAGATCATTAATACAACGATTAACGTTAATAGGTTATTAAGATATTTAGTATCTGTGGTAAAGCGCGATTTCACTGACATTTAAGTTGCGGATATACAATGATTATCGAGTACGTTTTACTCGAGTTATGCAGAACGCTACTCGAGTTGACTCGTCATTCGTCTGACTCGAGTAAAATTACTCGACTCGCATTGCTATTGCCTAGGTATGTAGCTATTGCCCGAAATTAATAATCGATCGGATCCGTTACCTGCGTGTCATGTCATGTCATAATATGTCATTTTAGTACTAGGGCTTGACAGATTACTACTAAAATGACATATTATGACATGACATATCGATCCAAAACCGCGGATAACGGTTCAGGATCGATAATTAATTTCGGGCGCATATCTACTTACAACTTTATATGTGCTATTAAGAATAAACAACTGGACCACTTTTCAGAAAGTGTTAGATTGTGGGTTTATAAAGTCGTAAAAATGTAATTTTACACTAATTAACCCTTATAATATATGTACATAAAAATATAATTGTATATATATACATTTCATATTGCCAAACGTTCTACTATGACGTTTCCGCATGTTGATTCGACACTCACCGCGAAGTTTTTGCACGGCGTGGCTTTCCTGATAAACTTGAACAGTGACTCGACGATGTTAGCGGAGGTTGGCCTCGGGCAGGACTCCAGCACTCCGACCACGCACGTCTGCAGGTCTAGTATCTTCTTGCATTGCTCCTCCTGGAAATATCGACATACATCATCATCAGCCTATGGCGTTCCCACTGCTGGGACTCTGGCCTCCTCTCAGAGAAAGAGTATGGGCTGTAATCTGCCACGCTGGCCCAGTGCGGGTTGTTAGATATCTCATGCCCTCGAATGTTGCGGTTTTTGGACACGCCGGTTTCCTCACGATGTTTTCCTTCACCGTTTTGAGCGATGGTAAATTTTTATTTTGTTATTTAAGTTTATTGGTTCAAAATGATTACTTATAACGTTTTTGTTTAGGTTATTGAAATCGATCGTTGTCGATTATCCCTTATTGACAATCTATATGGCGCAATGGACGAACTGTCAACTGCGAAGCTTGAGGTCGCGAGTTCGTTCCCCGTTCCGGGACAAATATTTGTGGTTGAAAAATAAACACGCAAATATTTGTTCCGTATCCATTGTTTCGTCGCTAGTACATACTAAAATTATTTCTAAACTTAATTAGATTAATTAGCAGTTTCCCTGTACACTTACGTCAAAGGAGATGGTAACGTCTGAAAGGGAGTTAACGTCGAGATCGCCCTCTGTCCCCATGGTCTTATTGACGCAGTCCTTCAGGCCCTCCTGTTTGTCCTGGAAACACTCCTGCCCTCCTTCGGCGATGAAAACTGAAAAAAAAATGATTTTTCAACCTCCTTCCACCGGCAAAAGCAATCGCAATCTTTCCGCTCGTATTCGCGACATTTCATTGACCTGTAGTGTAGGGTGTCCGTATTTCCCGAAATTACTCTTCAAAGTGTATATATTATGTTTTAGTTGATATGATTTAGAATTACATTGTATATTTTTGTGGAACCCAGTAGATCGTCGTTCGAATCCTACAATAAGCATGAGCTTTCGGTGACGGAAAGCATCGTGATGAAACCATTGCTTGGTGGTAGGGCATTTTCTAGTGCTCGCCTGGCTATACTAACGGTGTGTTCCGCCAGCCGCACTTGAGAGCCAGCTCCCAATACAGGTGTAGCGTAGCGCCACTTTCGATCACATCGTCACTTAACATCTGTACCCCTAGTACAGGTTTTGATAGTTTACAAAAACTATAAAAGTTTTCGTTTCCATCCATACATGTTTTTTTCAGCGAATCTTGCCGAGCCTTGGAGGAACTGAAATCGTTAATACGAGTTATTTTAAATCGTTATAATCATATTCCAACAATGTTATTGAGTTACTTCTTGAATTTAAGCAGATCGAGTTGCCACTTTGACAAGTCGGCGGTGGTAAACGTCGACGTTTACGAAAACTTTTATCGTTTTCCAAACTTGTACTAGGGGTACAGGTGACTTGTGGTCAAACGTTACCCTGTCAGAAGAATTTTACCAGTGTTCAAGTCACCATGGACGTTTGTTACTCTTTCACGCAAAAACTACAGAACGAATTTGAGTGAAATTTGGAATGGAGATAGCATATAACCGGGATAAACACATAAGCTACTTTTTATCCAGGTAAAGGTTCCTGCGGGATAACGGGAAGACGGGGGTGAAATCCGCGTATATAATGTAAGTAGTAGGTATACAAAGAATCGGTGTACTTACGAGCGATCCGGTCGCCTTCCTTGAAACATATGAACTCGGCAAGCTGCTCCGACACGTTGTAAACGGTCTTGAGATGCACCTGCTCCTTCTTCGAGAAGCACGGCTTGGTGGTCTCGGTGAAGTTTTTAACACAGTGCTCGAAAAGAGGCTTCTTATCGCAGTACCTGTAAAGGTGGGGCTGACATGAGCATTCGTCGTGATTATTCGCATGGAGAATTTCTTCGTTGTGAGCTAGTGACACCTGAATTTTGACTGTGCTCCATCCCCAGCATTTATAGTCAACTAGCTATTCCCCGCGGTTTCACCCGCGTGGGCTACAGTTTCTAGCGATTAAAAGTATCCTACGTCCTTCCTCAGGGTTCCAACTATCTCCGTACAAAATTTCATTTAAATCAGTTCAGTAGTTCAGGCGTGAAAGCGTGACAGACAGATAGACAGAGTTACTTTCGCATTTAGGAATATACCTAATTGAGATATGGCGAACACGCTCGTGCTGCTAGCGACTGACTTATAATGTAACATTCAAAGGGATTCGCCAAAAAAAAAAACGTTTGACCACATCTCATCTGATGGCAAGTGGCGCTGCAGTCGAAGGTGGAGCACGCTGGCCCATGAGATGCCTATTCACTCTACACTTAAAGAGACTCACATGGTACCTACCTACTTTATACTAGCATGAAGAACATTAGTCCACAGAAGTGGTGTAAAAATCGAAGAATTTGTTTCGTTTCATCATCATTAGCCTATAACGTTCCCACAGCTGGGACTCTGGCCTTCTCTCAGAGAGAGTACGGGCCAGTATTAAGCAATGAGTATTTATGTAATCTACCCAGTAAGGGTTCAACCCGTAGGTAGGTTGGTAGACGTCGCATGCCCTTGAATGTTGCAGTTCTTAGACATGCCGGTTTCCTCACAATGTTTTCCATCACCGTTTTGAGCGATGGTAAATCCGCACATAACTTAGTAAGTCATAGGTGCGGGGCCGAGAGGATTCGAGCTCGGTGACGGCGCCTTGTAAGGCGCACGCGTTACCATTCAGCCACCATCGCTCCATGCGCTTGTTTAGCTTACTTCTTGAAAACCTCGTCCACTCTCCCGTTAGGCTTGGCATCCTCGATCTCCTGCTGTAGTGATGACACGTTCACTAGCCTGGTCATGCACTCCTTCAACTCTTCGCTGGCGTTCTGGAATATAAATGAAAACAATTTTAAGGATTACTTACACGCAATATTTAACACTAGCTGAATCCACATCCACAATAAGCACAAACAGTTATCTCCACTCAAAATTTCATTTCGAAAAAGCAATAAATATACACGGATATAGGTACGCAAAGGATACGCATGTTCGTTACACCACCGGCACCGGCAAAAGTGGCAAGAAACGCCCGGCAGGTCATTTTTGGGCGCGATCACATTTACTTCTTTTTTCTTATAAATGATTGAATTGAAGCTGTAGTTCCCTACAATCCCAAGATTCTGTATAATTAAAAATGTATGGCTAAATTTGATGCTGAGCATAAAACTCGAGAACGGCTGGACGAATTCAGCTAGTGTTATTTTCAAATATTTTTTAAACTTAGGGGAATGTTTTTAAGAAAGAAGCGAAAAATTAAAATTCTGATAAAGCGAAAGGGCATTTACTATAGGATACTTTTTACTGCCATAAACTACAGCGCTAGTGTTTTCTGAAAACCTTTTCCTACTCATTGTATTTAAGATCAAAGACAAAGCAATTAACAACGCAACGCCATCGTTGCTTGATTGCAGAAAGTTCTTTGATCACAAACAAAGTAGCGATGACACCAATCCGGAACAAGGTAGATGCTACTAACTATGTATTATAATTGGTGAATAATTACAAAACAATTACAACGAGTACCTATCCAAACAAAGGTGAATCGTTGATTTTCCTGCGCAGAGATTCGTAAAGGACTTTAATCACAATAAAAGTAAGGCGCGACTCATCGAACCAAAGTGTCAGAGAAAAAGAAGAACACGTGGCTGGAGCCGACTGTAATCAGCGAGATAAAAGCGCACAAACTTCACTCATAGTAAAGGAGTAGTAGTTCAGCTTCATACAAATCGGTCGCCGCCGGTTTGAATGTGTGCGAGAGCAGCGGTGCCGTGTACGCACGCACTTTTCACGCACACAATCACATATAAACGAAGAGGCGGCCGGGGCCGCGGCCATGCACTCAGTATGGAACGCGCCGCCTATGCGTCACCGCAAGAGTAGGCAATTAACTCGTCGAGCGGCCTTAGCTAACCTACTGTTCTTTATATACTGTGCTTCACTGGCCGAGCCACCTCGAAAGAATAGGAGGGGATCGTGCGGTCAAACGACCATACATGGGTCGGCCGAGTGGCCGTCGCCCAGTCGGCCGTCCCAGGTATCGCTGGAAAGACTAAAGTCACGAAGGACTTGCGCTCACTCCAGGTGGAGAACTGGCAGGAGGTGGCGCAGGACAGGCCGAAGTGGCGTCTTTTATTATCGGAGACCAAGACTCGCTTTGGGTCGTTGCGCCATCTAAGTTAGTTATAACAGAGTTAATATAGCTTTATAGCAGTAAAATAGTTTTCAGGTTTTCGGATTTTCAGTACCGGATATTACTTCCTACTTAGTATTTTAATACCCTACAGGGAATCCTAGAAAGGAGGAAACAGCTATGTATATGATTGTGTGGGCATTATTATCACACCCAAACTCTCAAACAACCTTGACTGCTTTATAATATTAGTATGTCTAGATGTTGAGAAAATTTATTTCAGCACGACGCGACGCTATGAATATACTATGGACACATCGAAATATACGATTTCGGTTAACGTCCATACGTTAATTTACTTAACCAATAGAATAAGTTAACCTAACGACACTTATCAAGAACTCAAATGATAATATCGATAAAAAAACATTTGGGGATAATTATTCGTCCTTCGTCTTATATTGATAAAATTTCGTAATTAGATAAGATAAAAGTACGATTAACACAGTTAAGTTTGTAATGTAAATCGATATCATTAGTATAAATTATACTACACTAGCTTCGCCCCGCGGTTTCACCCGCGTGAACTGTAGTTTATCGCAATAAAAAGTAACATAAAAAAGCCTATAGACAAAAGGACTTACTATTTTATCAAAATTTTAACACTGGCAACCTTTTCAAATTTTCTCTTCCTAAGAACCTTCCTTGAACACAATCATTGTCTATTGTCAAGAATAAATTATTTTCTATTCATAAAATATAACATCTTAAGTAATGGATATGACATTGAGTTAAAAGTCTATCATTTAGTTCAAGAACCAA
This sequence comes from Opisthograptis luteolata, assembly GCA_931315375.2. NCBI lineage: Eukaryota > Metazoa > Arthropoda > Insecta > Lepidoptera > Geometridae > Opisthograptis > Opisthograptis luteolata. The sequence continues at coordinate 3,819,166 of OV928038.1, read as the reverse complement.
TAAGTTTATTGGGAAACCAGCTATTATTAGTGACAATATCCGCTTCAAAAATATACGACACACGAGGAAATATTTTTAAGCAAACATTCCGGTTTAGGTTTTTTGTGCTGTTTTTGTACTTTGTTACCTTAAGGTGGTTCGATTTTCATACAAATTAATATTTCCATTTATGGACAAATGGAGCATAATTTAACACTGAAATCATAGCTACTGGCATTTATTTTGAACTTTATTTGCGGTAAATCATAATTTTCTGAATAAAACAGTAGATTATTATCATAAATATGATTGAAATTATTAGTTAATTTTGTCAATGTGTGAGTGAATGGAGACAGTGTCGTACACCAAGCATACGATTAGATGTGTTTCGCAGCAAATGGCTTCAATTGAACTGTCAACATGAAAATTTTGTTTATATTTCCAAAACTTGTCAAAACGACGCAGTCTTGTCGAAATGCCATCGGCTATCAAATGATACAACTATTATAATGTGGTAAAAAACTTCATGAGCGTCTTGAGCATATTTATTTGTGGGGAAATGTTCAATCTAAATACACTAAATGTGTGACGCCATAACAAAAAAAAGAAAAAAAGTTTCTCGAAACCGACATGGAGCCACGAATTTCAAAAAAGATTCAATAATCATCAGTACTCCGGCCCCAGGAAAAGTCGCAAACGAGTTCAAGGACAAATTAAACGACACCACGGAGAAATCAAAAGGTAAATAAATACACTTAATTATAATACAAATGTACATATATGAACATATAAGTTCTTTCGGTTTATGAAAACATAACCCCAAATTGGCTTGTTGCAGTCGTAACATGTTTGACCATTTTGTATAATCCCTATATTTGGGATTTGGCTATCCACACCCATATAAAGAAATTACCTGTATCCCTATTTATTACAGGACTTACACACTCAACTGGTCTTAAGTGGCATAATAGTTCCTGGAAAAATCATACAGCACATAGCACAGGACACACCTTCAAAAAATACATTGCTCAAAAAGAGAAATCCCACGCAAGGCGAAAAACATACATCCGAAGACGGCTTTTTGCCCCCAAGGCCAAACCTGATCACAATTATGGCCCAAAGACACAAGAGCCAAATGAATTGGTTCATTTAGTGGAAACAGATTTGAAGAAGCATGTTTCTCAAAACTTCCAGCCTTCCAAAAAACAACGGAGGAAATAAAAGAAATCGAACATCTGACCATAGGGCAACATGAAAATGATGTTTACACTATACACTTACTCGTTAGTACATATAGATGCGACAGGCTCACCGCCAGCCAATTTGGAATGGTTAGTTTTTCAAACTCATGTTTGTTTTTTTAGTAGTCTTTAGTAGACATGAATCCGTGGTTTTCGTATGGCCAGGTTGTGATACAAATTAGAATATACCTTAATTATATCTTTGTTGCAGATAAATGTAAACGAAAAGCGACAACACCCTGCCACAGCCACATCAAGAGCATTTTGTATAAAACAATATTGTGACCAATGACATCGCATACCTATGGCCAACACAATGAGTCTGTGGCCAGAACATTGTTCATGGAAAAAATGAAAAAAATTGTGCGACCAGCAGGGCTTTTTATTGACGAAGTATTATGAATTATTGAATATTTTAAGAATGTGTAAATAAAAAGACTATTGGTGATATACTGTTTTTTTTTTTGATACTATTTAATAAATAATCCTGATTGTTTCATAATAAAGTATTACAATAGCCAATGTCTTTATTGGTAGAAGAGTAGAGAGTATATGTAATACAATGTCTAAGCTATCTTCATTCTAAATTTCATCCAAATCCGTTCAGGCGTTGCAACGAGAAGATTGACGCACAAATAAACAAAACACAACTCACGCAAAAAAAATCGCTTTGTAATATTAGCGTGATTATTAAATTTAAATAATATCAAAGAAAATTACAAAAAAACCTGAGGCTGGGATCGAACTCGGAACCTCGTTATTAGTAAAGAACTACTGAGAGTTTCGACCACTGGTCTAACCTATACAGTAATTGGAAGGACGAAATTAGCAAATAGTTTCGTATACAACAAGACCATTGTATGTATGTGTGAGTGAGTAGTTCTGCTGCCATACATCACTACCGCGATATTGTTTGGCACAAATAAAAGTGTTTTGAAAACTAAAACACATTTGAAATATAGTTGGATACATTAAACATATTACGCCATTAGCGGTAAACATATTATTAAAGAATAATAGGCACCTGTTTATTCATAATAAAATAAAATGCGTTATATTAGAACAACAACGCCATCTATTGACGCTGGCGTGCTTAGCTGACCGCAAGCAACCACCTTAAACCGTATTTATATCAGTCAGTAACAAAAGTTGCTAACCACGTCCGATTTCCTAAAACATGTAGTCAAATTGACAGATCAGCGATATTATGGCTGCTAGAATGACGTTCAAGTGTTGATCAATGCTTGAGTAGCGCTTAAGTGACATATTTGTATGAACTGACAGCGTCACATCTGTGCTCATGTATCATTCCAGAATAACAGCCTTAGTAGTAGGGGAGCCCATGATGCTAAATGTGGATTTACTCGAGCGTCGCGGAAACCTATTAGATTTGGTAGATTAGATGTTAAGAAGAATAAATGTCCTATAATGTTTCCACTTTCAGCGGTGGGGGAAGCTTCCACAGATCTTTATGGTTATAAAAAAAAAACTATGACATAACATGGACTCAAGTGTGTAATATACTAATATATTTCATGCTCCAGAATGTCTCTGATATGAAATATAATATAATAATCAGTCGGTTTGTATGGTGTGTGAGTGGCCATCCACAAGGAGGTAAAAAAAATATTGCTCTACGGCGTCAAATTTTCAGAGTGGGGGGTGTTCAGTGAACCCCACAGATGCTCCCATTTCTTAGACTGACGATTTGAAAGCGACACCAGCTCTTAGCGAATCTAAAAGTTTCCCCTGAGCGTACCCACCAATGTTAAGGGCTCATAATGGCTGGAGGTGCTCATCAATATGTAAGGTATCCTCCCATATATTAATCTGACGCGCTCGAGTAAATCCCAAAATCCCCTCTTGGGCTCCCCTACTATAGTGTTCAAAATGCTTAGAAAATTAGGAAAATTAGTTTAGTGAACTTGCTCCAATTAAATCAATCACTACTTATTATATAACAAAGTCATCCGCGCCGCGTCTGTCTGTCTGTTCGCGATAAACTCAAAAACTACTGAACCGATTTTCATGCGGTTTTCACCAATAGATAGAGTGGTTCTCGAGGAAGGTTTTAGGATATAATTTGTCATGTGTTTGTATACATTGGCTAAAATATAACGATATTTGTTGGAGGTGTCGGAAAGAAATAAGCCGTCTGGGAGCTTTCAACGAAAACGCTGCCTAAACCCTTTGAGATATAACAAAATGATGTATGGTGGAATTGTGTATCTTAAATAGGTCTACAAAAAAGTCCGCGATGGCATATGTCTATCTCTTAAGAGTAACATACTATAACTACTTTTTTACACTTTAAAAGTTGTTAAAAATGCCGACTAAAATCAGGCCGTGTTATCCATACTTTCATATTAATCCTTATCCAAATAAATCATTTCGTGTTCAAGATTGTTCCAATACCTGTAGATTACTTTGTGAATTGTTGAAATCGGACATTCCATTCAAAAGATATTACGAAACTAAAATGTCAATCCTATGGATAAACTGTAGCCCACGCGGGTGAAACCGCGGGGACAAGCTAGTTAGTAATAAGAACAAAATTGTCAATGTGATCGCGGCAAAAAAATTACCTGCCGGCCTTTTCTTGCCTGTTCTTTTGCCGGCGTAAGGAGGTTGGAACAGGCGTAGCTAGTTTGAAGTTGACGTTTTAAAGTGATAACAATGTATCCTATTAAATAAAAATGATTTGAATTTTGAATAGTCGTTGTTGTTCATCGCCTTTTGTTACTGACCGTACTATCGAAAAATATAGCAATGTTATTTCCATATTTCATTGATTTCAATGTTGAGCTGTTTGAGCGTGAAGAAGTAACAAACATACTCACTCAAAATGATGTATGAAGTATCCTGCTAATATTATAAATGCGAAAGTTTGTATGTGTGTGTGAATGTTTGTTACTACGTATCACCGTAACTACAAAACCGTTTTTGATGAAATTTGAAATGGGGATAGCTTATACCCTGGATTAACACATAGGCAAAAGTAGCCTATCCCGGAAAAGGTTCCTACGGAATAACGGGAAGACGCGGGTGAAACCGTGGTGCGCAACTAGTGACAGATAATTTATTATGCTAATCTACTATCACACTCATAAATGCCAAGGTTTCCGAGTGAATTAAGTGTGTATATTTTTTTAATTCTTCGCGTTTTATCGGCTCAACCGATTTGAGTGAAATTCGGAATCGAGATAGCTACCCTTTGATTAACAAATAGGCTACTTTTACCCAAAGAGTTTCAGCCGAAAACGGGAAAGTTGAGAAAACCGCGAGCGTAGCTAGTAGGTATCATTCAAAGGTTAGACGATAAATAAAATTAAATCCAATGATTATAATTATCATATTACATTGTACTGTGATTATATGCAATTTATAGAACGTAGCCGAAGTGTCGGAGCTGTGGTTAAAATGTATTGAATCGCTCTTTGTATATTAATTTACAATTTAGTGTTATGGCATCGTAAAAAATAACTACTTACATAATAGACATTATTATGTCGAATCCCCATTATTTTGAGCTGACATCATGTGAGCAAACTGTGGGTAACCGTGCGAATGAGCGTAATAGCATAGAAAAACTTAAATTATAGTGACATTTTAGCACAGATCTTAGTAACGAACGAAACGGTAGGGTAGTTTCAAGACGCCTTTACTTCTTGGTGACAGAGACTTGATACTCCGGTCACCCTGAGCAACAGTGGTAGATTTAGCAGCAGGCTGAGTAGGCTGGAGCCTAGGGCGGCAGATTTTAGGGGCGGCAAATTTAGTGTCAATTTAAAAAAATGCTTCAATGATATTAAAAGAGTCGTATCTATGTATTTTAATATTATTATGTGCACACAAACAATTAAACATTGTTCACCACTTGATATTTCTTCAATTTTTGTCTGATGCATAAAAAAAATGATATACTTCGAAAAAGGAAAGGCAGAGGCCGTAGAGGTTATAGAGGTTGGTAGGGGCGGCAAAATTTGAATACTTAGCCTACTGGCGGCAAATGTGTAAATCTGCCACTGCTGAGCAATGACACCAAGACACTGTCAAAGCGCACCATCGCACATAGGGGTATTTGACCAATCTAGCTGGCCAAAATTATTTATCCCTCTTAATCATTTGGAAATGGCTCAGTAATTCATAAAACCTTCAATTCAACCCTTGAATTGTGTCCCTTTACTGTTAATTTCGAGTTATAGGTCAAGGGGTATACCAAATACGGATATTGGAAAAAAACATGTGCCCGAAAAAAAAACACAGTTTTTTTACATACAAATTGGGTTTTAAATACACAATAACATTTAAAAATAATAAATAACAATCTCAACAAACATTAAAAAAATGTAAATATTAAAAATACAAAGCGTAACCTTCTTCACACATTAAAATTTCTAACGTTTCTTTCATAAAATAATGTTGTTTCTGTTTTTCACAATTCTTCCTGATGCTAGTAGAGGATCTGGGGTTATTAAAAGTCTATTCAAAACATCCGTATTACACTCTACTCTAATTACATTTTCGTGCGAAATTTTGTCTATATAAACGGAAATGTTTTTTTTTTGCTTTTGCTGCTTGTCTTGTCCTATTGGTAAAAGGGCTTCTTCACTTACTATAGAACCATGCATTAAAATTGTATGCATAGTAGGCGTCATATTATGCCTACCATATAGCGCAACGTAAAGTTCAGCAGTCTCTCTAGTAATTTTTTTAAATTTTTCTCCGTCTATTTTGTACCCAATTGATATGCATTCAAGAGGTTTTTAAAACATCTTCTAAATGCATAAATAATAATCTTGCGGCTGTAAGGTTTATAACTCCTTGTAAATTCACTTCGGCACAGGCTTCGGTTATGTTGAAAGACTCGTCGGGAGGATAACATTGTTTTTGTCATTGCTGCAAAACTAAATAGCATGGAAGGTTACCTGTGGTTTGTCTGATTCTGTCATATTGCACCTTGACAGATTTGTATCTACAAATATTGCAAGCGCTTCTTCTGGGCCAATTTGCTTAACATGTACCTTGTCATGCTCTACTGACTTCAGTACTCCTTATCACGATCCTTATTTACCAAAATCTCTTTCAAAATAGTTGATGCCCTTCTATTTCCCTGGGCTCGCAACTCCATTACCGCAGCATAGATATTTTTTCAAGACTATCAGACAAACGTACGTTCTCAGTTTTACGTCTTTTACTTCGTTCACTAGCTTCTTCAAAAGGTTAAGTAGGTCTACCTGCTCTTGTCGATATGTCAGGTAATTTAAATACTCCACTTAACCACTTTTCATTGTTTTTTTATAAACAGATCACTTCTATATTTTGCTGCTACCCACCGACTCTTCATTTCTGACCTTAAGCGTGTAAAATTACGCTTTATGTCTAATATTAGTTCGTTAGAATAACGTTTATGAAAAATGAAGTAATTTTCAACAAATTCTTATTGATCGTTAAAATAGAGAACATTTTGTGTTCTCATCATATCAAATACTTTTTTGCGAGTCATTATACTCCTTTCTGAAGGTCCTGAAATAATAAAAACTAATAATATCGTAAAATATATTTTTCCACATTTTCGAGTTAGAGATATAAAATCGCTCTAGATTACGGAGTAGGAAATAGTTGGAACCAGTTTTTTCATTTTTTATAAATAGAATGTCTATACTTCAAGAATATATAAGAATCATTGCCGGGCAATGCCGGGCACTAAAACAAAAAGTCCTTTAAAACATTTTTTGCATGAAAAATAGAGGAATTAAAAAGCAATTTTTTAAAATGGTGAAAAATATTGGTAAAACATATTAAAACAAAATGTTTTAAACCTGTAAAATAGCTCACTTACCAGCAGTTTCAGAATCCATAGTTAAAATTATTTATTCACAACACAAAATAAAATAACAAACAGTTAAAATATGACTTTAAAAGCAGAAAATTCGAATGCAAACAACCACTATAAGCAATGTCTGACTTCCGACTGACCTCACCCTTAGGAATTTGGGGTGGGTGAAATAAAAACAATGGGGTTGGGTAGCCTAACTATCTGGCTTTTCTAGGAACCCATTTTTTTTTACCTGAGCGCAATTCTGAGAATTGTAATTTTGGCCAGCTAGATCGTCCAAATACCCCTATGTGCATCGTGAAGTTTTCAGAGAGCTGCCAAACAAAGAAGGTGCGCTTTCGTTTCGTTCCGTTACTATAGCCGGATGCGACACATATAGGTATAAGTCCAAAGGCCATGTGGTTCACTAAACTGGTATCTTATCAGACGTGTACGACTCGGTGCGATATAGGACATAAATATTATGTACTCATATTTTGCTGTATGTAGGGAGTTAGGGCGCGATGGTGGCGCCACCGCCGACACCGAGTTCGAATCCATCTCGACCTCGCACGTTATGCGCGGATTTGCTATCGTAAGGAAGGAAAACAACGTGAGAAAATCGGCATAGCTTAGAACCGCAAGGGCATGCGACATCTACCAACCCGCACTGGGGCCGCGTGCACTGAGAAAAAATTACTGACTTTCCTTCTGAGTCCTTCTGAGACTCCTTTCAAAATGTAACCTTTTCCTTCCTTAATTTACCTTATTATTCCTTCTGATTCAAAAGTCCTTTCCCTTTGACTCAGAAGGAAAACGGTATTTCGGAAGGTCTTTGTCTTGGAAATCCTACCTCAGAAGGAACGTCCGAATTTTTTTCTCAGTATAGATTATTGTTAGCCAGAACGTTCATGTATCGCTAGCACCATCCCACCATGGTTTATAGGAACTACGATTTTCAAACCTCCTATTCTTTGATAGGTATTAGGTATTATATTTTCACAGCTTTACCAATTATAATATAAACTATTTAAGTGGGTTGCGGCATGATTATAACCTCCAGGGCTGGGGCAACGACGATGCACTGAGAGATAGGGTAGGGTTATCAGTTACTAAAACATCGATGTACCTAAAAGCATATCTATTCAATGCAATTTATATGTCAATAATACTTATCTAAATACATATATAAAATGAATCTCTATATTTCTATTTTTCCCTTTGTCATCGTATCACGCGTGAACGGATGGAATATGAGATAACATCTCTAGGTGTCCTTAAGGCATCATTTCATTGGCAAACGTTCTCAGACCCGATTCAGGCGACCTTCTACTGTATCAAGGGTAATGAGGTAAATCAATTAAAGAATACATTACGATATTATTTTAATACCTACATTTCTGATATGTACAATTGTACATCCGTAAACAAGCGCGATGTGTCTAGCGCTTTATGCCTGCTTCTAGGCAAATTAATAATTATATTATTTACACTTTTATTTAGGTACCTATGTCCCTAAATAAAAATATATAGTTAAAAAAAACTAAAAAAAACACTTTAAAACGCACTGAAAAATATAAAATAATAATGGTTAATTCAAAAAGTGTGGAGCGCTTTTTGGTTGTGTGTACTTTTATATACCCAGTAAAAGAAGCGCTCCACACTTTTTGAATTAACCATTATTATTTTATATTTTTCAGTGCGTTTTAAAGTGTTTTTTTTAGTTTTTTTTAACTATATATTTTTATTTTTTTACTTTTTTGTTACCAAGTTCAATTTAGACTCATCAAGACGAATCATATGAGCCCAAACACGAGGGGTTTACTAGTAGCCACTGCAGAGATCCTCTACCCACCTTTCGGTTTCATCATCAGACCCTCGTCACCAAGTCCAATCTATTGGACTCATCAAGACGAATCATATGAGCCCAAACACGAGGGGCTTACTAGTAGCCACTGCAGAGATGCCCTACCCACCTTCCGGTTGCATCATCAGACCCTCGTCACCAAGTTCAATGTATTGGGCTCATGATGACGAATCATATGAGCCCAAACACGAGGGGTTTACTAGTAGCCACTGCAGAGATGCCCTACCCACCTTCCGGCTGCATCATCAGATCAGGTTGATGATATCAAATTATTGCATTGTCACCGAGATTACATACACATACAAAGTTTCAAGTCGATACGACAATTGGAAGTGGGTGAAAATTGATTTCTAAAATTTGATTACATTGTTAGTTAGTTAGTTAGTTAGTTAGTTAGTTAGTTAGTTAGTTAGTTAGTTAGTTACAAGTCAAGCTAATAAAAGTGTTTTAATAAAAGTGTTTTAAAAATAGCAGATCCTTGTAAATCCGTCATCATCATCATCAGCCTATAACGTTCCCACTGCTGGGCCTTCTCTCAGAGAAAGACAGTATGACCCATAATTTACCACGCTGGCCAAGTGCGGGTTGGCAGATGTCGCATGCCCTTGAATGTTGTGGTTCTTGGACATACCGGTTACCTCGCGATGTTTTCCTTCACCGTTTGGAGCGATGGCAAATCCGCACATAACTTATTAACGCCGGAAATTATTAGTCGATCTTGATCCGTTATCCGCGGTTTAGGATCGATATGACATGTCATAATATAAAAAAAAAAATAACATCATCATGTCATTTTAGTACTAGGGCTTGACATATTCCTACTAAAATAACATATTATGACATGACATATCGATCCAAAACCGCGGATAACGGATCAGGATCGATTATCAATTTCGTGCGTTAGCCGAGAGGATTCGAACTCGGTGTCGGCGCCTTGTAAGTCGCACGCGTTACCGTTCGGCCACCATCGCTCAATCGCCATAGCTACCGTCCGTTGGGACTATTGTAGGACTACGTAGGTAGGTATAGCTACTGTACCTAAGTATTATAGCTAGATCTACCCTCTGCAGTGTCTCATCAGTCGTCAGGGTCGATTACGGTACAATTTATAGCGAGCGTCCCCATTTAGGTACCCTATATTGTCTGGGGACTAACCTACCCCTGTCTTTACACGCTTGAGTAGGGTCACCATCAAAATCATTAAACTAGGACAAGAACCTCGAAACCTCGGATTTTTGCGCAGTGCTTGCATAGTGATGTATTAATGTTCATTTACAACACAAAAAAGGTCAGAGTTGTTGCAATTTGTTTTTTACTAGTAATTTTCTAGTTTTATAAAATTGTAGCTGTGCCCCGCGGTTACACCCCGAAAAATTCCCGTTATCCTATAGTAACCGGGATAAAAAGTAGCCTATGTGTTAATCCAGGACATAAGCTATCTCCATACCAAATTCCACTCAAATACTTGGAGCCGTTTTAGCGTGAAGAAGTAACAAAAATACAGACTCACTCGAGTTCATAATAAGATACATATTTTTTTAAAAATACAACTTGCGGCGGCGTCCCAGTAGGCAGGAGATAGCGCGGAAAGTTTTGAAACCCGAACTGTATACCACCCAGACGCCCTCCAAACTAATAATAAACTAAAAATCCGGGGAAACCCAGACATATGGCCACATTACACTTGAGCCACAACCCAGCCCGAAGGTTGACTCATTCTCCATAATGCGAGAAAACCTTTATACTAGAAGGAATGACAAACAAGTGAAGGTTAAATTATCTTCACTTGTTTTATCAAGTAAGGTTAGGTATCTATATAAATTCAATTCAATTTTTGTTTATAACATAAACGCAGAATAGCTTGTTATTTTATTACCTACCTAACGCCAAATAAGCATTTTTTGTAGCATAATAAATTCATACTGTAATTATAAGCATTTGCGTATTGGTTTTGAGCTTTGGACCTAGCTAGAGCGACCTCGGCCACCCGCAGGTCAGCAGAGTTGAAAATTATATTTTAATGTTGTTTATATAGGTACTTGGAACTATTCACTGAGTAGTTTTCATTCATTATAATTTCAATACTGTAAGACGAGTTGCACGGATTAGATAATAGTCACTTGGAAACTGTCTCCTTTTTTAAAACCCCTTTTATTAGCTTGACTTGTAACTAACTACCTAACTAACGAACTACCCAACTAACTAACTAACTAACTACCTAACTAACTAACTAACTACCTAAATAACTAACAATGTAATCAAATCTTAGAAGTAGATTTTCACCACCTACGTGGGGCGCTTCTTTACTGGGTAAATAATAGTACACACAACAAAAAAGCGCTCCACACTTTTTGAATTAACCATTATATCGTAACTAATACAAGTAATTTTTTATTATTTTATAGTTTTCAGTGCGTTTTTAAAGTGTTTTTTTAGATTTTTAAAACTATATATTTAACTACTAATTAAAAGTTTAAAACTACACATAAACCAACTAAAATAAAAGAACAATGAATGCTTGTATTAATTAGCTTCCATTTTTAAGCTTAATCTCAGAGTAATCCTAATAAGTCCTCATTTTTGAATAGATTTGAATGCGATGATGATGGCTCAGTGGTAGTGACGTCGGCTTGTGATCCGTAGGTCGTAGGTCAGAATCCTATAATGAGCTTTCGGTGAAGGAAAACATTGTGATGAAACCATAGCTTGGTTGTAGGGCATTTCCGCCTCTCTTTGAGTTTCATACATATAGATAGATGACAAAAAAAAGATTGTGATTTTAGTAAACTTGCTCCAATTCAATATATATCGGGGGGTCATTGCACATACATTGATCTAGCGCCAAATTAAGCTCCAAACTTGTACAACAATAAACAAACTTCTGAATCAATCAATTAGTAATAAGAATAAAACTGTCAATGTGATCGCGCCAAAGAAATTACCTGCCGGGCGTTTCTTGCCTGTTCTTTTGCCGGCGTAAGGAGGTTGGAACAGACGTACCTAGCTAGTTTTAAGTTGACGTTTTAAAGTGATCAGTGATCACAATGTGATCACAATGTAACCTAAAGAATAAATATTTTTTTGAATTTGAATTTTGACGACGATGATGACTGGCAAGTACACTAATCATGTGACACCATAATAAACTGAAAAAAAAATGCACTAGACACAAAACATACCTGAGCCTTGGCATAAGCATCGGGTCCACCATTCTTTTCGCAGCGGGTCTTGATCTCAGTCAAGGTCTTGTTCTGCGCTTCTTTCACCGCATTCGGATCAATCTTGCCTTGAAGTTCAGGAGACAGTGAGACAGAGTCCAAAACATTTGTGATTTCATCCTGCCCCCACGATGTACCTACAATAAAGAATAGCACTAACAATAATAATTCATAGCGATGATGGCTCAGTTGAAGTGACGTCGGCTAGTGATCCGTAGGACGTGGGTTCGAATCCTACAATGAGCTTGAGCTTTCGGTGAAGGAAAACATTGACGATGAAACCTTAGCTTGGTGGTAGGGTATTTTCTAGTACTCGCCTGGCTACCTACCACCCTCTTGTTAAGAATCTGTCACCAAGCACCTATCGGTGTGTTCCGGCAGCCTCACTTGAGAGCCAGTTCCCAGTCCAGGTGTAGCGTGGCGCCATCTTTGACCACATCGTCACTTAACATCAGGTGACTTGTGGTCAAACGCTACCCTGTAAATATTAAAAAAAAAAAACATGTATTCTATACATGTGAGAAGTCAACAAAACAAAATTCTACCTTCAAATACTTTTTAAGAATCACTCACTCAGTTTTTTGCCACACCAAAAGGGAGAGTTATGTAAGGTTGACTTAAGTGCCGTAAAAAAAAAAAAAAGTGCCGTAACTGGCGCGGCGCTACATTTTTTTTGTCTATTTGACGGTATCTTCACCTTTGATAATACCATAACTTAAAATATGATGGATTTAGATGCAGTTTTCAAAGTGTAGGTAATTTCTTAGGTCTCAACAAAAACTGGTGACCTCTGCATGATACCTACATCCGAAGTCGCGCAGTAAATATGTACCTCTACAACCTGGTAGTTAGCAATTTAGCCGGATTTAGAATAAGAATAAATTGCTACTTACACCTAAATATTCTGTGGCAAGGTACCATAAATAAATGATGTATCCAAAGTATTCACACAGTGGGTGTAATTAAAATAACTAAAGCAGCAAAAATAAATAAGTTTGACAGGTATTTGTATTAATAACTGGTTTTTGCCGACTCGCCGATTCATCGTTACTGCCTATTAGAATTTCACAACGGAACCTTTTAAGTTATCCAAATAAACGAAGCTCCAATAAAATAATGAATCGAACAGGTATGCAAATATAAATCCTAAACAAATAATATTATTTACGCTTTGTCGCTTACCGATTATAACGGCGAAAAATAGTAGATATTTAATAGACATTGTGAAAGATCTTCCAACTGCACAAAGCCGCTAGTGTTATTTCACAGACCACAAGGAAGATTTAGTAACAAAGTTGCAAGAAACACCAATTTGTAATAAATTGTAATGTAATTTATGAACACGCACAAAGCAACACTCCTCGCACGAACTTGTAAAAAACTGCTGATTCGTTCGAAATGTTCGAATCGTTCGTCGAATGAAATGGGCGCGGGGCGGGGAGGAGGCCAACAGAAACAGAATCCGTCATTTATCATCAGTGTCACTGTCACAATCATAGATTAAGTAGACTATATGGTCACGGTTCACGGTGCTGTCCATAATTCTGTCAGTCAATTCAGTCACTGTCACATATCGTATGTGATTCTTCGCCTGTGATCAGCGGCCCGATCGCACTAATAAATTACAGCTGAACCGCTACTGAACCTCAGCCGTTTCTTGACTTTTTGAACATTTCGTATCGCGCTAATGATTTTATCGTAAGTTGAGCCGTAGCGTAATTAGAGTTGGATCGTTCACGCTGTCAAACGAACGGTTTTGCTAAAGTTAGTAAATTACAACTTTTTCACGATCGTTGTGCGGTGCTTTACCACTTTTAGACAAAATTATACAACAAAAACAGCAAAAACTTAGGTAAAATGTATGCGTACATGGATTAATTGGAAAGGGCACATGAATTAGATGTAGCGGCGGCTCGGAACCTTGCGAGGAAGAAAAATACAAGTGCAAAGACTTAGTGCTTTTTATATGAGTGATAGGCAGTTTATATAATGTTATAGACTGTTTAAGGAGTTAACTCGCCAAGTAATAACAGAGTTAACCCCTCATAAGCCACCCACGCTTCGTTCTGATGCTTTGTTTATTGAAACCAAGGTAAGGTTATGTTATGATAATTCCGCATTATAGCCATCAAAATCTTACTTTGTCTTTCCCTAATGGTCTGTGAATAAGCGAAATATGGATAGGCTTTACATTATAGCGCTAGCGATAGGCAAAACTTTACATTATGTTTGTACCTACATTGTTTTTTTCATGTTAACAAAATTAAGTTTCTTGACAATAAAATTGTTCTAGGTTTTGGGGCATTCTATGCCACTGAATCATATCAGATGATTGTAGGAGATAGTCAGGAGCATTGTGTGTCACAGGCTGTGTATCAAAAGCCATATACATTAATATACAAGTCAATTGTAATAAATAAAGCCTTCCCATTTAAACAATGTAAGAGGGAACATGATAAATGAGAATAAGTGCATAAATCAACTAATATAATTACAAAGAATACATAATAAACATGTAGGTATACCTACTAATATAAAATTACATTGCTTTGATTCACAAACCACCAAAGTAGTTCCAAGTAATGCGGGCTATAAATCCTCTTACTATTAAAAGAAACTCATTGGTATGTGCCTAATTATGTGGTAAACTAGATCACCTACCTTAGGCTAGGCTATAATGTTGTGATTATTTACTAGGAACAATGCCAGAAACAAAAAAACAATTTTCTTTTTTGTTTTTTAGAATGTTTAAAACGCCTGGATTACTGCATTGTATCGATGGGGTGTGTGTTCTGCTAAGAACATCGAACGGTATTTTAATAGAAAAAGGATTCCATTCCCTTAATATTCTGATAGTAAGTACCTAGTGTATTATATTTTACACTTGCCAATTGGTCATGTTATGGGAACAACCCTTGTAATTCCTACCCTTTTCTTTCAGATATATGCCACAAATTTAAATATATTATGAGTGCATGTTACCCTGGGTCTACACATGACAGGGTTGTGTGGTCCAACCATCCAATGAATGGTTATCTTGAACGGCTTCACACCGTCACTGCAGATGATTTGTATATTTTGGGTATGTACAAACTAATCTAGATTTTATGTTCTTACTGGTTCTTTACTGGGCAAGCGTGCTACACCTTTGACCACATCATCACTTTCCATCGGGTGAGACTATGGTCAAACGCTAGCCTAGCCTCTGTTGTAAAAAAAACTATGTGATGTGTTAGTATTTTCTTGAGATTAATTTATTTATGTTCTTGTTATTTTAGGATATCCATTGAGGAGTTGAGACCCACAATTAGGACACCTATCTCAGTCTGAGATCCAGGCTGAGGGCTATCATTATCAAGATAGATGATAGACACTTGAAAACTAGAAATGTTGCTGAACATTGTTGAAGTGTTTAAAGCTTGTTTCAGGTATAATTTAATTGTGTAATAAACAAAACATACAGCCTTTTACCAGCACTTTATATAATAATAAATGAATTTTAGGTTATATATTCAAATTAATAAAAGTGTTGTAATAAAGGTATTTCATTGCCGGTGCTTGTTGGTAGACATGATGTTACATTATTCACTGATAGCAGTGCAAAGTATTGTGTCATTTCATTAGATTAACTACTAGGTTTATCCCTTTCATTTTTCTTGTAATTTAATTTTATGTGTTAAGTTAATATTATGACTAATGTGTGAATATTTTAAGAGGAATTTCAGTGAAGCAAGATAAAATACTTAAGGTATAATAAAAAATACTTTACATAAAACATGTTTTTATTCTGAGATAATATAATATAGTTATAACTATTTTTCATCTTCCGACTTCACAGGATGACTTGGGGTTGTGTGGGCCTTGCGGTGGTTGACAATAGGTACTGAAACAACAGATAACAGATAGTGAGTTCCATGAGTATCAATATTTGAAAGGCAGCTTTATGATAGGAAGGATACTGCTGGTTATTTTACTACATAATTTATATAGGTACAGTCAACAACAAAAGTTGCTGAACAATCACACTTTTTTTCTATTATCTACATCATCTTAGACACCAATTTTTGACCTCATCATCACCTTAAATCAGGTGTGTTATGTTGTGGTCAAAATGATACCATATAAAATGTAAAAAAAAAACAATAATAATTACTGATTTGAAACACATTTGAAAATCGAGAACGATCAGCTACTTTTGTTGCTGACTGTACACTAAAACAATAATAAATTTGAGCATCATCATAGAGCTGTGTGAGCTGTGTTTGTAGTGCTAGGGTTAGCTACCACCTACAAGTTCAAAGAAAAATCAGTCGCCAGCCTCTGTTTTCAAAGGTTAGGCCCATTTAGGCCATCATTAATCGTGAGCTGCGGTCAAACTATGTAATATAAAAAGATATGACAGCTTGGACATTTGTTTATACAGCTTCTGCCTGCATTTCATAACTGCGGAGGATCATCACCCTTACAATGTAGTTGTGCAAGGTAGTACTGTCTGTCTATCCTTAGGCTTTCTCATCCATGTCAGACTGTTTTTGTGGATGACATTTACATTATGAGAATTGGTTTAATAAAGTAAAGTATTATGTACACATAAAAATTTTACTATGACAAATATACTTACATCATAATTTGAGGTAAATTGATTCTGTTTCACATCAAGCAGAAGGCCAATATCTAAGTAGTACAGTAGGGATATTGCTGGGTCCAAGCTGGGCTAGCATTTACATTCATCATTTTTCCCTGGCTCTGCATTTATGGTCTTCCACATATGCAACAATATTTTCTTTGCATCTATGCAAGTTACCGTTACTGTGTTGCTGTTACTTCTGAGTAACTAGGTAAATAGTACCTTCGCCCATTCTTTCCCTCTTCTGGCAGGACCTTCCGCATTGATATGGCCCTCGGCGTATGCTTGCCATATTTGTGCCGCAACTGCCTCTTTGGACCGTACCCGTCCCAGAGCAAGGTGGCGGTGGCTTCCCGGGAACTCTATCAGTAGCAGCTATGCATCAGCAGCGCTCTTCCATTTCCAAAGTCCAATGTGTTCACAATCACAAATAGGTGAAATACTGTGCCTATTATGCATAAAATAGGTCAGTATCGGCACAAAAATATACTTCATCACAGCACCAACCAAATACTTGATGCGGAAGTTCAATAACTCGGTTTTTAATAGTTAAAATACTTGTAAAAGTAGGAAAAACTTTCCTCAAACTATTATTATTTTACATGAGTCAACGAAATGTCGCGCTGTCATCTCAGCATCTGTCAAAACTAGAGTAGTGAAAGTCAAATTTTCTGTGCAATTAGTCGATTATAGCAGTTTAATAGCACAAATATTTGCTAATATGTCTCATCTCTAACAACGATCGCTGAAGCGCTACGGTCCAGTTACGATGCATCTCAAGTTGGCGTTTAAACATTAACGCAATACCGAATTCCATATTAGCTGGAACGGAATTGAACCCCATGCGCACCGTAACTACAGCTAGACCTGAGACGTTCGTAGTTGTTTAAAATTAGCGCGATCGGGCCGCTGCTCTGTTTTTTTTAATGACTTCACATGTATTGTATTATCATATTATGCTACTAGTGTAAAGTTTAAATGTATCTAAGAACTAGGATGATGGTAATGAACTAATGAGTATCAGATGATGTGACCTAGCTAAAAGCCAGGCCAAATAGGATAGTTCCCTCTTTATGTCTAGGTAACTAGCTTACCCGGCGAACTTCGTTCCGCTTATGAGGCAATAACGGGTCCACATGTATATAATTATTTATGGCACTTTAATTAGACTTCACACAGACTTTTGGAATATCGTTTTGTTTCAGGACTGCAACTTTTTTCTATCGGATGAAAAGAAATAAAATCCCCAATACATTGAAGCAATATTTTATTATTATCAATCTGAAAGCTATCAAAAATAATCACAAGGCAATATTTTAATTAAAACGCAAAAAACTGAATCACTAGGTAGGAATAAGTAGACAGATACGATTTTTATGCCTATGGGTATGGACAGAATTAAATTTTTATGATAAATCGGTATCAGTAGGTGGTAGGTATTTAGGATTTTTGAAGAATTATTGGGTACCTACGTATTCAAAATTAACAAGAAAACGTACGGTCAGGCATAACGTTATTTATTCTAGAGACAAACACAATTTGTTAAAAACGTAACGTACTAAAATATCGTAAAAGTACGGTCGCAGTCTTAGAACAGTGACTGACTCTTGAGTATTTTTTCCTTGTTTCTGATTAATATTATATTCTACCATTATTATTTTAGCAAGTTTTTAACGTTATCGTTATCCAGGGTTATTGAGATTGAGACCCGGAGTATCTTTGCCACGTGTCACTTCAATAGTTCACAAAGCGTCTCCGCGTTCTCTCATCTCGTACTGTCGACTATTATTCTTGGAGGTCCCTATGACGCCATAGTCACGGCATAACACGTACAGGAATCCTAGTATCGTCATGGTCAATAGAAGTCCCAGCAGAGCGTCAGTTGTTCGGCTCTCCTTCAAAGGCTGGCTGAATATTCTCGCCTAAAAAAGAAAATATAAAAACATGTTAGGTATGTTAAAAACCCCGACAATCATAGCCAGAATATTTCCAGTCACCTTTTAAACAAAAAATAGTTATTTGTTATGCAAGGCTGCAAAGTTGTATTTTGGCGCGAGTACTTGTATTGAAACCTGAGAAGCGAAGGACTCTAAGATTGAACTCAAATATAAAATTCAAATATAGAATCCTGAGCATAGCGAGGGTTTCAAAGGTACGAGTTACGAGACGCAAAATAACTTTGCAGCCGAGCGAAACACGCAACTTTTCACCTCACTACAGCGAGGAAATTGCTAGATGCAAGAAAAACAGATAAAATAGGTTTGTTTGTTTTTTCATGCAATAGTCATGCTGGCCAGTGCGATTATTCCAAAAAGAGGTTGGCACTCTGACGTGAAATAAGTATTTTTGCATTTTAAGTGGACTGGCGGCATGGAAAATTATTGAATAGAAAGTTTCGAAGTTTAAAAATACTTTCCACGCTAGCGCGCAAAATGCGCTTTTGTACTCAGATTTCGAATGACAAACAGACTCTTTCCGAGCTTGTGAGGTGAAAAAAACTATACCTACCTATCAAAATCTGTTTAGCACCTCTTGCGTCAAGGGTAAAAAAGCGTGAGTCATTTATTTTGAAAAGTAATTGTATTTTCTAAATAAGGTTCTGCCTAGGTACTACTTAGTTTTAATTTCCGCGCATTATTTGAGTAAAGTAGGTAGGTACCTCCTATACACAAGCCTTGGGCACAACTAGGCATTGATGGAGTTAGGTACGTTCGTGTTCGTGGGCCGAGGCGAAAGTTTGTCCATCAATGCCTCTTTTGCTGGCCGCCGCAGTAATGTACTTTACCCGGTTCAAAGTTGAATCCGCCCAGTTTGGCACTACCCTATAGCAGTCTTCCAGCATGTAGTCAAATAGCGCGCTCACGTATAGCACGCTCAACTTGTTTGACGCCAGTTTAGAACTTCCTTGCATAGTCCTCATCGCTTTAAGAGTACAGCTTTTTATATTGTTTGTTTCCATGCATGATTTTATCTGTAACGAATAAAAGCTAATTTTCATTATCATCAACCTCACGCTTCAGAGTAGGTGTTAAGGCGTCATCAAGGGAGGCAGTTCCCTCACTAGACAAAAAAAAATTCACATATAAAAAAAGTCTAAATGATAATGGAATCGATTCTGTTGTGCATTTTTTAAGACTAAAATAAGTTTGACAGGTCTAAAAGTATTGCTTGCAGTCCTTGTCTGACTACTGAAGTAAATACAGGACAGAATTAGATACTAGACCTGTCAAATTTAGTTCATTTTTATTTATTTTTAAAACCCGTATCAAAATCTATATACCTATCGGGAAATTAAAGCAATGCTAGATTTTTATGGTGGCCTATATTGAGCAGTTGACTTTTTCCGGTTGATAATAACGAATAACGATGCTGGTAATTTTTTTTTAAATCCATTAGAGGCTAATAGCTAATGTCAAACTGCTATTTTTTTACAGAATAAAGATCATCAAATACTGAGTGTAACAAAATGTAGCTAAACCTACTTATAAAAATAGAATTGACATAGCATATAGGTACCTACTCTGGGTTAACTCCTAAGCTAATGCCTTTTACCACCACGGGTGTAAGGTGTACAATGTACCTACATAATATCTAACCGACTTTTGTGGCGGCAATAGAGTTGTCAACGTGAAAATTTTGTTTTTATTTCCAAAACTTGTGTTTCTTCGAGTGATAATGTGTAATATTGGTGGATTATTAACAATTATGTGTTCGTTAATGTGTACAAGTGTGGGAAATTGAAATAAAGTTGTGAAAGTAACTTTTCTAGTTGCTCCAAATAAGTCCGTGTAGAGTTTATGTAAAGTGCCACTACTTTACTTAAACACTATCCTCATCCCATCATCACCATCATCATTTAAACTTGATTCAACTCTCTGAGTTTGAAATATTTTATACTTGGCACTGGCAAATACACTAATCGTGTGACGCCATAACAAAACAAAAAAAAATGTAAACGTAGGGCGCATGTCAAATAAATTTTATGCTCTAGCATTCTGATTCTGACTTCCCAAGTTTTCAGGAAAAACGAAAACATGCCTTATTGTACTTTGAAATAGTGCTTACGTCAATTGTTGGGTTAGTCTTCTTCCAGAGTCTAACATATTCAAGTTTGTTATCAGCCCCCAGCACGTGCCCTACGTGGTCTAAAACACAACGAGTAATGTTTCCCTTTATCGCCTTTATGCTTTCTATGCCACCATCGTTGACAAAATCTGAAACACATAAAAATACAGATAAAACACTCGGAATCATTTTCGGCCGAAGTTAATAATCGATCCTGATCCGTTATCCGCGGTTTTGGATCGATATGTCATTTTAATAGTAATATGTCAAGCCCTAGTACTAAAATGGCATATTATGACATGATATATCGATCCAAAACCGCGAATAACGGATCAGGATCGGTTATGAATTTCGGGCGTTAGAGAATGGGACGTTTTCTAACAGGTAATCCTACTTACTAATATTATAAATGCGAAATTTGTGCGTGTGAATTTTTGTTACCACGTAACTACTATACCGATTTTGATGAAATTTAGAATGGAGATAGCTTAAGCCCAGGATTAAAACATAGACTTTTTATCCCGGAAAAAGGTTCCTGCGGGATAACAGGAAGACTCGGGTGAAACCGCTGGGCGCAACTAGTTAAAAATAAATGCATAAAACTTCCGATGGATGGCGTTAGCGACACATGTCGCAAGCAAATTTAAAAAAAAACCGTTAGTTTATTTATCCATCCAATCCGGGTGAAACCGCGGGGCACAGCTTGTTGGGAAATTTGGGCTGATGATGTGATAGCAAAAGTGTTAAAGCCCATATTTTCATAGTTTTCTCATCCTATCCTACTAATATTATAAACGTGAAAGTTAGTGAGTACCTATGGATGGATGGATGTTTGTTACTCTTTCACTCAAAAACTGCAGAACGGATCTGAATGAAATTTGGAATGTAGTTTTTTTTTATGTAATAGATTAGCAAACAAGCTGACGGCCCGCCTGATGGAAAGCGGTCACCGTCGCCTATGGACATCTGCAACACTAGGGGAGTTGCCGATGCGTTGCTGACCTTTAGGAACTCTTTTAGATAGTTTACATACTGGATTAACACAGAGGCTACTTTTCATCCCGGAAAAAGATTCCTGCGGGTTAACGGGAAGACGCGGGTGAAACCGCGGGGTGCAGCTAGTATGAATATATAACAAAAAAATATTTAATTGCGTACCTTTGAATTTGTCTTTTTGTAAACTGAACTCTAGTAGACTCAGATACAGTAGCGGGTTTCTGTTTCGACCGCTACTTTCTTTAAAACAGGTCCTGTTAGCGACTTCCACATATTCTTGCATGATTTGTTTAATATTACAGGTCCTAAAGGCAGAAATACATTATTACTAGTGGCATTATTACGTATTTTAAAATTTAACGCTTCGGACCTTCTAGGGGTTGACGCTCCATAACCAACGAAAACGAGCAAAAATTATCACCATAAAATAAAATCCAGCAGTGTGTATTGATCAAACTTACAACCCAAATGAGTTTATAGCAAACGTTTTTGTTAATTCGGTACGCTTTTTTAATTTTGTTCTGGCATATAAAGTCACAAAGAAGACGCACTAGCGCGGGCCGTCCCATGGCCCTTTTGGCCCTAGGGTATAACTAAATACGCCCCTGATTATTACTACATAATTATTTAACGCTACCCACTTATGAGTAGGTACCGTTCCACACATTATAAATTGTTACTCCTTCACCCAAAAACTTCTTACTAAACGAATCTGTACCCCTAGTACAGGTTTTGATAGTTTACAAAAACTATAAAAGTTTTCGTTTCTATCCATAAATATTTTTTTCAGCGAATCTTACCGAGACTTGTAGGAACTGAAATCGTTAATACGGGTTATTTTAAATCGTTATAATCATATTCCGACAGTGTTATTGAGTTACTTTTTGAATTTAAGCAGATCGAGTTGCCTTGACAAGTCGGATACAAACAAATCATGCTGTGCTGCGCTGTGTGAGGCTACGCTCTGTTTGCAGTCTCGAGCGAGGCGCACTACCCGCCGGCGCCGTGCTGAGCCGCGCTGTGCCGAACTGTGCTATGTTTTTTATGGAGAGATAAACGACTACACGAGCTGCTGATTACTTTTCTACTGAGCTAAGCAAAGCGTTAACCACTTGTACTTACATATTATTATGTTGGTGTGTTAAAACATTGTTGACTACATTATCGAAGCAATTGAAGTATTTTTTACTTGAACTCTGGAAACAAGTTAAAACTGGAATTATTATTACGCCCTTGTTTTTTCTAGAATGACGTCCAAGTGGTGACACATATTAATCTATAATCCATCCTGATCCGTTATCCGCGGTTTTGGATCAATGTGTCATGTCATAATATGTCATTTTAGTAGTAATATGTCAAGCCCTAGTACTAAAATGACATATTATGACATGACATATCGATCCAAAACCCCGGATAACGGATCAGGATCTATTATTAATATCGGTTGTAGGTCTGTCAGTTCCTCACTTCATTCATATATTACACATACACATTTATGCACGGACCTAAGTATAATTTGGGAGTCTTCAAGTCAAGAGTGAATAGGTATCTTCTAGGCAAGCATGCTCCATCATCGGCCACGTCTTCACTTACCATCAGGTGAGACTGTGGTCAAATGCTTGACTATTGTAAAAACAAAAAAATGATTAGCAAACGCTACCCTGTGATGCTGGGGCCACACTAAGGTCAACGTCAAGGGAATGTCAATGCCTACCTTCGCGATAAATATTGCGTTAATTATTTACTAACGTTATTATGTGAGTGGCTACACTAGAACGGTCAACGTGAATGCACTTGAATTATCGGCTAACGTCAAACGCCAATGTGAATGCCGTTGTCCAATGTCGTGGCCACACTTATGTCAAACGTCAATCATCGCGCTATTGAACGGCATTTCCCGTTAGTGTGGCCCCACATTAGTGAAAAAAATCACGTGACCACAAGGCGCGGCTAGCATTTTTTATTCCTAGACTTCCGCCGTTGTTGAACCCTGAACAAATAAGGCTGTATGGGCTATTTTGGCTGTATGGGCACTTTTGCTTATTTCATAGAACAAATGAGGAAAAAAATATATCGTCGATGATACTGCAATACCGCGTAACAAACAGTGGCGGATACCGCGTAAGTACAAGAGTAGCAAATTTGACATTTCCAGCTATGTAGTGGGCAATTTGTACTGATTGGCTCCAATGACTTTTGACAGACTTGTAAATATCCAATCAGAAAGCGACAAAATCATAGCGTGTCGACATACAAAGAATTTGAGTTATTTAGTTCTCGTGTAAAAAATGCCTCGCACTTGTTACGCGGTATCCGCCACTGTTTGTTACGCGGTATTGCAGTATCATCGACGATATGTAGTATCACTACCGCCATCTCTCCATGGATAAGGAACTACGTTTTTTCAGCTGTCAGAAAACGTTCCACGGCGATAGAATAGAGAGAAGAGTCACAGAGTAGTGTAGTTTCAGACCGTGATGGCGTAAATTGAAAAAATGGGTGTTCATAAAAAAACTTACTATGGTTTCGTTAGGACTTGGACAGACTGTCCCATTTTCTTTTCCCGTACTTGTTCTTCCATGGGCGAAAGCTGTAAAAAAACAAAATCTGTACACAACATACAAAGTTACGCCTCGTGCATATCTTATGCATATTACCTACTGCAGGCGGGGCGCACTGCAAAACATTGATATAGATCAATAAAGTTATCGTTCTATTCGTATATTATTATTATGTGTAAGATGAACAGCTCAACAAATCCTTTATAATATAATAATAAATACATTATACTGATACCAGCTAATTATGATGAGTTAAGAAATAAAACGATATTAAATACGAAAATAAGCAACAAATAAAACTTTGACTTACATGGAAGAATTAACGCGAACGCCAATATCCAGCACAACATGTTTAAAACACGAGTGACGTGTAAATGAATTTAATTAATTATACGTAACTTGTACCATATTATTATGTATTGATTAGGTATAATCGGACTTTTTCCCTGAGTGCTTTATTGTTACTATCACATATAGACATAATATAGCAAATTTGAATCCGTCTCCTTGTTTGCTACTGTATATGACTATACCAGGGGTGGTAAACCGGTCGATCGTGGCATGGCAAAAAACATGAGTTTATCCCTAGTCGTCATCATTATTTATATGTAACAAGCTAATAAAAGTGTTTTAAAAAATACGTAGAACAGACAGGACAACCTGATTTTTCTAAACTAGCGGAATATTTTAACACTAAAATATTACATAATTGTACGCGTATACCAACTGAACAAAAAGTGCAAAGTGACTGGCAGCAGTTGGATGAGAGGAGCAGAAAATCGGTAACAGTGTTGTACTTTGGGAGAGGCCTATGTCCAGTAGTAGACTCAAACAGGTTGATTAGGATTATGATGATAAATAAAAATAAATATCAGGGGACTATTGCACACAAACTGACCTAACCCCAAATTAAGCTCGAAACTTGTACTACGAGTAATATACAAAAATATCTGTACAATACATATACATATAATGTAACAGATAAATAAATACTTAGGTATATAGATAGAAATGTCCAAGACTCAGGAACAAATATTCGTGCTCATCACATATGATGTAGATCCTGGGCCAATTCAAGTTGGCCACCCCTGCTTGATAACATAAAAAAAGTTTAGGAGAATTTTGTTAGCTTGTTACCTGCGGTAGACAAAGATTTGACAGCCTGAATATTTCAGCATAATATCTATGATAATATGAAGCACAATACCTACAATATAACAATACCCAGAGGGCCTTGAGGCAATATTTTTTGAAATACTACCTTGATTGTCTTTTTTAGAGATTTTTTCCTAAGTATTCCTTTCTCTGTCGCCTGCTGGGTGAGGCTACAGAGAAAGGGCCTTGTTAATAAAGCTATAGAAACTTTTTCTATGATGTTATGTAACAGACAATAGACATTGTGTCTTCTTGACAGCATAATATATGATTTATTGATAGGTTCTGAAATTACGCAAGTAATTTCACAAAATTTCAAGTGCATAAAAATGTGCAACTAAATTATACGTGTACTGTTCTAAATTAAACTAGTGAATATAAAATGGTTCTGCAAATTACATAAAATTGTAATCCTCTAGATACGTCGGCATTATTTAAGAGCAAATCGATAGAGTTACTTCGCAAGTTTGTTTGGCCGAAGAATTGTTTACGTCCATGGGTTTAATTAAGCATAGCTGTGCATGTAATAAGAGAGAGAAAAAAATTCAAAGTAATGTTCTTAAAAAAAATGCTGACGTAGAGTTTCCAGCTTACGAAGTGAACGATTCATCTACTGTAACTCCTAAATTTTGTGAACTAGAATCATTTTATTTTGACCTTAACGCTCCTGGAAAAAAACACGCAAAATTATTGCAAGGTACTGGAGACGGTCTTGTTACAACGGATAAAATTGTGCGTACACAAAACCCTAGATTTCAAAGTAAACGGCGAGAAAAAGTAATGTTAGTGAAAGATGAAGCAAGAAAAATAACAAAAAAGAAAGTTGCTTTCAAGGAAATTGCCACTGTTGACAAGTATAAAACCCTTAAAGATAACACGAAGAAAAAGCATCGGAAACAAATTAAAAGCTATGATATCAATTCTCCTAAAACAGAGAATAACAAGATCATAACACGAAACGTACTAGAAAAGGGAAAATCAAGTGATCACAAAGCTGAATGTTTTATTTCAAATGTTATTAGAAATTGTCTAAGCGTTCATTTCGGAAAATCGAAAACAATATGCGGAGAAGGCGTTTGTGTCGATTCTGTTAGAAGGCAAGAATCTAATTATATTTGCAAGTGCAGCAAAAACAAAAAGAAATTTACCACCAATAAATGCAACGAAAGCACCTGTAAAGTTCATCCTGCCTTAAAAACCGACAGTAACAACTTGAAGAGTTACACTTCAATTCTAAACCTTAAAAACAGAATCATTTGTTTATGTCGCAAATATTCTCAAAAGATGCGTGAAAAACAAAACCAAGATGTCTGTGAAAAAGGTATATGTAAGGAAGCTTACGAAGACTTTTTATGTGGGTGCAGAAAGAAGTCAAAATTCAAACATTGTACCGATGAAACATGTAATTTACAGTCAAATGTACTAACTAAAGGAAAAGAAACATCGCCTGATCAAACTGTTGAACTTGTTAAGTCAAATACAATGACGAACAAAAATAAAGGTAAAAAATCGAAGCCAGGTCTTGTTACATCTCATATTAAAAAAGAGAAATTGAATAATGAATTAAAAAATGTAACTATACAACATAAAATAGATCAAACAGGAGACCCATTTTTTGAAATGAAAGTCAATGCTGTCGACATGTCTGTTTTGAATTCTTCAGATGTATTAAATAAAATAAGGTCCTTAGGAACCACGGTGCGCAAACATGGTCCTTGCTATTGTCCTTCCCACGTTCATTTAATGTCTAAATATAAAAAACAAGATCATACTCCATGTACATTAGGACCTTGCGATAGAGCTAAGAAAAATAAAAAGACTAATTTCAGTTGCAAATGTCTTAAAAAGAGAATCTTGCATTGCTCCGAGGATGTATGTAAAGATGGCAAATTCAACAATAACATGAAGAGATTAAAAAGCAGTCCATTGCCAAACAAACCAGCTGTACCTTTATTTGAAATGAAAGTTTGTCCCGATGATATGAATATTACAAACGCAAAGGAAATACGCACAAAATTAAAACTATTAGAAAAGGCAAGACTAAAAGGTGAAATGATATGCAAATCTGGTATTTGTAAAGACAGCGCAAGTAATAAAGATGTAAGATTATCTTGTTACTGCAGACGTGATCATGAACCTCTCGAATGCATCAACGCTACCTGCGATTCACCTCAACAAGCACTGTTTAAAAATAATGAACCCAATATTGCTCAAAAGAGAATAATACATGATAAAGAAGGTATATCTACTATTAGACAAAATAAATCCAGTATTCTAAATAAAGAATCTTTTGTCGCAAAGTTTACTAAGAAATGTCTAAGTAATATAGACCATTTTAAATCGTTAAACGCACACCAAGGACGCAAAAAACAGAGATTCAGACTTTACGACACTTCTTCTGCTGTGCAGTGGTGTCGCGGTTTATTATGTTCAAAGTCTGATGTCATAACAGGAGGTTTGAAAGTAAGAATAATACCAAAACTTCGACCAGGTTGTAATTGCAAGGAATGTTTATGCGGAAAAGACGCCGGGCGTCATACACATGCAGAACCAAATATCACACATTTAGAATCAAATGCAGCGAGTAAGAAAAATAATACCAAAAATATATCATCTCATCGTTATATCGCACCCTTAGAATCAAACCCAGTAAGCAGCAAAAAAGGCAGAGACACATCGCCTGACCGTGATATCACACCCCTAGAATCAATTGCAGTAGATATAAGTAAAAAAATATCGCCTGATCGGAATTCCAAAGTTATTAATTCAAATAAGGTGACCAACAAAAGGAAAGGAAATAAATCTAAATCTGGTCTTTATCCACCTTTTTCTACAAAAGAGGAATTGAATGATGGTAAAGAAATAACTTTACGACATAAAATGGACCAAACCGGAGACCCGTTTTTTGAAATGAAAGTAAATGCTGTCGACATGTCTGTTTTGAACTCTTCAGATGTATTAAATAAAATAAGGTCCTTAGGAACCACGGTACGCAAACATGGTCCTTGCTATTGTCCTTCTCACGTTCATTTAATGTCTAAATATAAAAAACAAGATCATACTCTATGTACATTAGGACCTTGCGATAGAGCTAAGAAAAACAAAAAGACCAATTTCAGTTGTAAATGTCTTAAAAAGAGAATCTTGCACTGTTCCGAGGATGTATGTAAAGATGGCAAATTCAACAAAAAGGAAAATATGAAACGATTAAAAAGTAGTCCAATGCTGAACAAACCAGCTGTACCTTTATTTGAAATGAAAGTTTGTCCCGATGATATGAATATTACAAACGCAAAGGAAATACGGACAAAATTAAAACTATTAGAAAAGGCAAGACTTCAAGGTGAAATGATATGCAAATCTGGTATTTGTAAGGACAACTTAAATAATGAAGATGCAAGAATTTCTTGTTATTGTAGACGTGATCATGAACCACTTGAGTGCATCAATGCTACCTGCGATTCACCTAAGCAAGCACTATTTAGAAATAATGACCGTTATATTGATCAAAATAGAATAATAAGTGATAAAGAATGTTTTGTTTCAAAGTTTACTAAAAAATGTCTAAGTAATATAGACAACTTCAAATCATCAAAGATACACCATAAACGCAGAAAGCAGAGATCCAGACTTTATGACACTTCTTCTGCTATGAAGCGATGTCGAGGTTTATTATCTTCGAAGTCTGATGTTACAACTAGAGGTTTGAATTTTAAATTAAAGCCAAAACATCCGCCAAAATGTGTTTGCGAAGAAGGTATGTATGGAAGGGGCGCAAAACCTATAGACAGAGTAACAGCGTGTGCTGATGTGAAATGTTATAGAGTAAGTACAAGCACATATAAAGGTTTGGTTGCATGTACATGCCCAATTGAAGAAACAGATAAACCCAAACAAGGAAATAAGGAGAATCAAGGAAAAATATTCACAAAATTGGACAGCATACTAAATATACCGAGCAAAAAAAGAGAACATATTGAATTAAACGATCAACGGAATGTGGCCAAGAAAAAAAAGAAGACACATAGTAAATTAAATGCCAAACTGAAAGATGTAAAGAAAAGTAACTTAAAAGAACAAGAGAAAGAAAAAACACGTAAGGTACGTACACAGGCACAGCAGATAAAGAAGGCAAGGCAACAAAAACAGAAGACTGAGAAAAAGAAAATGAAATCAAATCGCGGTCAACAAGAAAAGAAAGAGTATCAAAGGAACAGACAAAGAAGAGAGGATGACAAAGCATTAAAAAAAGCAATGGCAAAGGATGAGAAAACTCTAAAAAAAATGCATCGTAAAGAATATGCCGAAAATAAGAAACAGAAGAAAATACAAAGGCAGCACTTGAAATCATTAGAAGCGCAAACAAAAGGAAAAGAAATAACGGAAGACGCTAGTTGCCTGGCAGATTTCTTTATAGGAATACTAAAAATTAGTGTTAACATTTGCAAAAAGATTATATTTGTTCTATTTAAAATTATTACTGAACCGAAACAGTCACTTATATACGCAAAGAGGAGAGCAAGAGATCCTAAGGGGACGTGTAAAAGATTAAAACAGTGGTGGAGTGACTGTTGGCAGCTGAAAAGGATGCAAATCTCTAGAACGATGGCTGGTTCTGAGACGATGTCGATACTTAGCGATTCATTTAAAGACACTCCTTTTTATCAAGCATTTTCTTCTAAAGGAAATACTAAACAGGAAAAGAAAGATATTCAAAAGGAAAACAGGGAGAGAAAATTGAGGATTAGAAGGAGAGCCCACGGAGCTTTATATGGTTGTCGTCATATGCTATTGACTACGTTGCGACGCACTCCACATTTGTGGTGCTATCATATTTGTCCACAGTTCTACCCTCAGTGTCTCAGTTTTCTGACGTGCCTAAGACAATTCGGTGATACGCTGTTGTTTTTACTAGCAATTATATTTTGGACGCCCTGTATATTGTCGTTCGAGTTATGCCGTGCTTTTCTGTGTTGCTGTTTTTGTAACGGTTAGGTGACTGTCTTGATAGTAAGGTGTAATGTGACGTATTATGTATTGTTATAAATGAATTATAATAATAATTTATTGCTTTTTTAATGTTAGTATGGAATGCTTGGAAGAGTTAGTCAATCTCATCCCTCCATCGCGGTTATATCACCGTTAATATCGTCATCGGAATAAAGTACATCCACACGCAAAAATCGCCCAAAAAATTACCTGCCGGGCGTTTCTTGCCTTATCTTTTGCCGGCGTAACGGCGGCTAGTTTTAAATTTGACGTTATTTTGTATGGTTCCCTACTTTGATTATATAACATTACTTAAAACCTTAGAAAATGAGTTTAAATTCGCGACTGGGTTTTAGTAAATGGACGGTTTACATTTTTAACTAAGCTAACTAACTAAGCACTGCTACCATTTAGTTTTCCTCATTTTATTATTATGAATATCCATTATCCTGTATAACTTTTGTGTTACATGGAATATCATGTTCATGGTAACGAGCATAGTGTGAAAATAGCGATAAATATAAATGGAATAAACTCGATGACGGTGCTACCGTAAACGGACAACACCGGTTAAGTTTGTGACACCGTACCTGCTTTATTGCCTTTGTTCGGTGTTGGGCAGATTCTGAATTGGACAGATTCGTAATTCGGCAGATTCGCTACTCAACAGATTCTAGATTGGTCAGATTCGTAATTCGGTAGATTATCTACTGGAGAGAAGTACAGGTGTAAATAAAATAGCAAGTGGAATCACAATGTTTTATTTGGTTTTAAAATATGAAATTTACTTAATCGCTTCAAGCAATCAATTACGATGTGGTACCAAGCCTACGATTGTGTCCAACACCGGACAAAGGCTTTGTGTTAATCCCATGAACTCCCATGACATACCGTATCTCATTACAGGGGTATAGAGAGTCTCATCTAATCTGCATATGCAATACTATATTCGTTAAAGAGTCAACGAATGTAGATAATATTGTATTTAAGCTCAATATGCTAATTATACTTAACACTACCTTAGTACATAACATCCATCAATTCAAGAATGATTGTCTAGATATTAATAGATACCTACCCCTTTCTTTTTAGGTTCATTAAGTAGGTACATCCGCTAAATATATAGGAACCCTTACAGGATTACTCTCGTGTCTGTCTGCTTGTTTGTCTGTCTGTCACATCTTATTTTCTTCCAATCTACTAGAACTAAGTAGATGGAAGAAATTTGGTACACACGACTTAGGTACAGTACCTATCTATCCATCTATATTCTCTACAAAGACACGACGCTAGTGAAACCACGGGGAACATTATTAAAATAGAATATAGGTAAAGATAGAGTACGAAGTGCATTCATTCATTCAGAAAGTCAGGTTTCTCACACCGTATACCTTTACCTACTAGTTCCAGAAGTTCCAGACTAGAGATTGAAACAGACTTACAGATATTGAAGCAAGTTCCTATACCAATGTAACAAAATTATTAAACTGGCGAGCAAATTAAAAAGCAATGTCAATTAAAAATATTTTTAATGATAACACGTGCGTATCTACAAAAACAATTCGGGTTTCCTTAAAGACGTGAACACCGTGGTTACAATTTACATGGAGACAATGGGCTTCTTACCTAAATAACCGTTGCTTAATTCAAACAAAAGTCATCTAAAACGCACAAGAGATTTTCTTTGCGCATCATTCAATGACGTTTATAAAATCAAGCAAAAATAAGACATAGATTATGTACGTTACATATTATAAAGTTTTCTTAAATAGTTTTTTTAGACAGTTTTGTTACTAATTCAGACAAGTGTTAATCGCTTTTAGCATTATAAAAAGTAGCATACTTAATTAGTAAAAATTAAAGTAGCTAACGCCGTAAATTGTTCAACGTCCTAATTAAAAAAGAATTCAGAAAGGTGTAATAGGCAAGAGTGAACAGGTACCTTCTGGGTGTGCGTGCTACACCGTCGACCGCATCATCGCTTGGCAACGGGCGGGATGACGGTCAAACGCACACCTATTAGCAATAAAAAAATTGCGTAAATCCATCAGAAGCACCAAGTTCGCTTCTAAACGCTTTAGTTCTGCACCCAAACTCTCTTACATTTCCATGTATTATTTTAAGCTGCTAGACGTTGCTGTTCGTAAATAAGTTGTTGGTAGCCTTTTTTATGTAGCTTCAGCGTGCAAAGGCATCGACGAGCCCTCGATACTGAACGAGAAAGCATATACGGTCTTTTTAGATCTGTTTCTGAATTTTGAATTCCAATCCGTCCAGTTCTATTTCCTTGCTTACGATCTAAAACTTTTGTGTTCAGATGTTTCTTCTTTTCATCGTCTTTATAGGGTTTATTTTTAGAAAATGTGACACTAAAACTTACTTGCGAACTGAATTTTCGGGCTTGTCGGGTTTTGTTAGACGACGTCGGTGGAAATGTAACAGTAGGTTGTAAAATTGTAGTGGATGCTTGATTTTTATTAGTTCTTGGAGTTCCACTTTGAGCAGATTTTTTTCTAGCTCTTTTTGTATTTCCATATTTGCTTTTGTTCGTGACGTTTCGCTTATTACGTCGGTCTATAAGTTTTTGACATTCTCTAGGTTTACAATGGTTCGGTAAACACACACCTGGTTCACATTCGTAAGGGAATAGTTTTGTGACGCTAGATTGACTTGAAGTGGAAATTGATTTAGTAACGTCACACAAACAGTTCATATTTCTAAGCATGTCTGGTGTATTTCTCGGTTTTGGTGACTTTGCCGTTTTTTGTTTTACAGTGGCACTTGCAACTGAAGAAACTTTAGGAGTAGGCTTGAGGTCAGGAGGATGTGAGTGTTTTCTTGGCGTCTTTTTCAGTTGTAGTGTACAAAAGCAACGATTTAATTCATGTGTTTGTGAGTTTTTCAATAAAATTCTAGCACAATCCTCAGGGTTACACACGCCAGGTACGCACATACCGGGTTCACATTCTCTTGGAAATTTTCGTGTTTTACGTTTTTCTATCGGTGCAGTAGAACTTGTTCGGTATGTTTTGGTCATTGTCATAGATGAAGTAGACTTCGTTTTTGTTTGACTATTGCATTTACCTAGAACTTTATTTGGTTTCGGTGAATGGCGTAGCGTAGGGCGATTTTTCCATTCGTTATATTTTACATTTTCGGTTCTTATTGACCTTTGATGCAGTGGAACAGCGCTGCTTTTTCTGTTATCATCTGAGGTTCCTTGTGTATGCAATTTCATAGTGCAGAAACATTTTTTGAGTAAATTTATCCTTTGATTTATTCTTGCATCGCATTTCAATGGATTACAATGTCCAGGAATGCAAAAGTCGGGTTCACATTCGTAAGGTAAAAGATATCTTGGCATTGATGTTACTGGAGGCTTTACGTATACGACACGTTCTGCAAATGATTTTCTGGTTTGTGTATACACGCCTTTGCCTTGAGGAACCTTCTTAGATTTATTTTTGGACTTTCCTTTTTTGTCTTTATCTTTAGACTTTCTTTTATGCAATTTCAGAGTACAGAAACACCTTGTTAAAAAAGGTTTTTTCGCGTTTAGCTTAGATTGATCTGATGTGCACTCACATACACTCACTCTCACTTGAGACGTTTTATCAATTATATCTCGTTTGCCTCTTCCTACTTTCTTTCCTATACGCCTATATGTTTTATCATTTTCAATTCCTTGTCCTATATCACGCTTACTAATTCTTTTTCTTTCTTTTCTATCATGTTCATTTCTTCCCTTCCTTATATTTTTTTCAGTCCTCGTATTATTTTCTTTGCTTTCATACTTTTGTCTCTTATCATGAGAATCATTTTTATCAAATCGATCATGTAAACTTTCATCAGATGTTAAAGAATCAGTTGTGTTTGTCGGTGTGTACCCAGTATTTGTTTCTGTGTATGGCATATCATAGTCTGTTGATTCATTTTTTTTGGAGTCAGGGTAATTCTTAGTTCTAAAGAATTCTACATCAAATTGAAAACTAGAAGAAACTCTAACAACTTGTCTTTTCTGGGCAATAGGGTAGCTCCTAGAGTTTGCTGTAAACGGTGCTTCAACTTTTTTAGCTTTTATCGATCGGTGTACATGTTTCGGAACCCGAGTCTGAATATTTCTATGTGAAGATTTTGTTAAAACGGCTGAAGTCAATTTTGCCTTTTTGGGTGTGGTTTTTTTATTGACGAGTTTCAAAAAGGTGTTGCTGCTTGTGAGATTACGTAACTTAATTCTTTTTTCACACACGTAAGGATTACATGTGCCAGGAATACAAAATGAAGGTTCACATTCATAGGGTAGCAAATTTCTATGTTTTTTCTCTTTTGTCTGTGAAATGGGAGCAGGTGTTGTTTGTTTTGTATCAGTCTTTATTTTTATGGATTGACTTGAAGTTGAAACTGAGTCAGTAACTTTACACAAACACTTCACACTTTGAGGCTTAGCTGGTTTATTTTTTAGTTTAGCAGCATTACGTTTAACTGTAAAACTTACTATAGAAGGAGCCTTAGGAGATATCTCAAGATCAGGAGGACGATATGGTTTACTGTGTTTTTTTCTTGGAGATTTCTTCAATTTTAGAGTACAAAAGCAACGACTGAGTTCATGTGCTGCTCGAGAGGTTTTTAATAAAATTCTTGCACAATCCTCAGGATCACACATGTTAGGAACACACATGCCAGGTTCACATTCTCTAGGAAATTTTCGCGGTTTATTCTTCCTTAGTGATGCAGTAGACTTTGTTCGGTATGTTGATGTTTGAGTTATTGAAATATTGGTCATAGATGAAGTAGACTTCATTCGGTTTTTGCATCTACAAATTACTCTATTTAATATTGCTTTCGGTGAACGGGGTGCTTTACTCGGCTTAAGTTTTTTGGTGGCCGAAGCTTGTAAACCTGCCTTTCTTTTAATTTCTTTATAACAATCTGCAGGAACACATTCGTCAGGTACGCAATAACCGGGTTCACAATTCCAACCTTTTACTCCTTCCTTATTTTTCATTTTTTCTCTATAAAGTACTACAGAATCTCTTTTTAAATGATATGCGTGTTCAATTTTGGTTACACTAGAACGAATACCTTCTCTCAACTTGTTAGTGTGATTCTTAACCGTGGAGTTTCTAGTAATTAGTTTCTTGTAATTAACTACGCAGTCACATATTTTATTTTTTAGGGTCCTTGCCTCTATTTGAACTTTACTACGACGATTTTTTGGCGATTGCTCTATGATATCTCTTGTCAGAGTTTCTTTTTTGGAATTTTTTTCTTTAATTTTTGGTTGCGCATGTTTTCGTTCATACTTTGGTTTATTTTGTTCAGTGCTTGATTTTAATGTGCACACGCACAAGTCAGATCGAACGGACTTCTGACGCGCTGCTTTTTTCCTTTTACTTGTTTTTTCCTTAGGAATCTTATGATAAGACAAATATTGATGTACATGTTCAAGACTAGGTATGTGCATGTGAACTTTAGGACGCTTTGAAACATTTATTTTTGAACTGCAAATGCAACATCCACAACAATCACTATGCAAGTTAACAGATGAGTGAAGCCCTCGGAGTTCTCCTCTATCTATTAGATTCACAAGATCATGTATCGTTTCGCTTTCTGTAGAACTTGCACCTCTGATATGTTTCCCTTTATATTTTGTATCATCTTCTTCACTGTTATCACTACTTGAGAGGATCCTATTTCTAATATCATCGTAAACAGCTCGAGTACGGACTAGTTTTTCAAGGAGTTTTTTTTCTCTTAATGGTATATATTTATCATAATAGAGCTTGTCAATTTTACTTCCATTAGATAATACATCATCAAGTGATCCTGCTTTAGTCTTGTATATACAATCTTTGCATGAGCATGGCTTAGAACTATGTGTATGTGGTGGACGCATTGGTAAGTTTCTTCAGAAGGAAATCAGCTTTATAATGCATTATTTATTGTACCTGTAATATAAACTTTATTATGCGGATTACACTTTGACGACCGTATGATTATGCAGAAAGTTTCTACTACTGGGTTTGTTTTTAAAGTTACATAAATAGCCTTTGTTATAATAGTGTTTAATTCATAACATTTACAAAGGTTGTTTAGGTATTCCTTATTTTCAGGGTCAAATATGTCAATTACATAGTTTATCTGCAATATTTTCTGATTACTTAAAAATAGCTTTTAGTACGTACCTCAGTACGGAACTATTCATTTGGCGATTTTGGTAGTTCCAAAGCGCTTACATAACATAGTGATTTAAACAATGAGTAGCAGTCCAAAATCTCGTCATGTAAGATATTTAATTTTTTTATTTTTCTGTATTTTTGCATATTTTTTTTAAACAAACATGTTACGCCTTTGTAAAATAAACACTTATATGCCATTAAGAGCAATGTCATCAAAGCCGGTCAAAATATTGTCAAAGCCAAATGCATGTCAAATTCACTTGCAAAGAAATTAAGGTCTTATGGAGTTAGCGTTTCAATAGCCTAACACCACAGAAGGTTGATAAAAAAATATTTATAAGGCAATGTTAGCAAAGACTAGCTTGAAGACACTGAAGACACGCAGTAAATGCTTGTATAGGTTCAATGTCCTGATAAAAATCTAACTGAGATGGCGCAACAACCTAAAGCTAGTCTTATCTCTCGTCTCTTCTATGGTCTGTCCTGTCAAGTCCTGTGCCATATCCTGCCAATCCTCCGCTTGCAGCTTGCGCAATTCCTTCATGACTTCATCGTTCTAACGATACCAGGGACGATAAAATTATCTTATATGCTCACAAGCACTGTCCTATATTTTATTCCTTTAACACGCATCGCTGATCATGTGGTAGGTGAACATTTAGATACCAACTGACCCTTGTAGGTAAATGAGCATACAATATAAAACATAACATTTGCGTTGGACATTTAATTGTTCACTTTCACTTCAACATTATCCTGCAACATCAAAAATTGTCGTTTTGTCTATCATACGCTGCATTGTTTGGAACGACAAAATCTTCTTCAGTTACATTTTCCTGTGTAAGTGGTATAAAATCGAACGTGTCATCCACAAAAGTTTCATTGTTATTAATTAACTTTAACAATTCTTCAGTTCTGTAGATATTTCTATAGTCAGGAACTGTGATGGTCTGATTGATAGTTTCTCCT
Organism: Opisthograptis luteolata; assembly: GCA_931315375.2. Classification (NCBI taxonomy): domain Eukaryota; kingdom Metazoa; phylum Arthropoda; class Insecta; order Lepidoptera; family Geometridae; genus Opisthograptis; species Opisthograptis luteolata. The sequence continues at coordinate 3,781,502 of OV928038.1, read as the reverse complement.
GTTTTTCTGTTTCGTATATTTTGAATAAAATCACATATTTTCGTCTTGAGATCTTTTAGGTGTCCACTAATATTCAAACGATTTTTTATTCCATAAATCGTGCTGTTCGTGTTATTTCTATACGCTATGTGAAAGTGAGGCAGTTTGATATTGAACAGAGTATGAAGATCTTCAACACAGAAGTGATAGTAAAGAACGACGAGTAATAAAATGATCATAGCTATTGCAATAGAGCAGCTGTAGCTTGTGGCTCGTTTAGGATAGCACCCTGAAGGGCTATAGCATGAGCAGAAACATCTCTTTGTAAAGCAGATAGCGCAAAAGACTGGTATCATCGCACAGGCATGAATGCAAGTTGACAAGTAACTATGGACGGTATGTATGATCAAGCGAATCAAATCTTCAATAGCAAAAAGTAGAGTTAAAAAAACTCTAGTTACCATTTGTACCGCGCACATTATTGGCATGTAGATGGTGAAACACATTTTAATTGACTTTCTCTTTTTACCTTTTCTAATGAGTAGGTATATACCTAGTGGTTCTTATATCTCAATGCATATAATCACATACCATGTACCTAAGTATAGGATTTTAAGTGTTTATTGGGTTAGGCACAATCATTTCTTGTTTTATTTTAACTTTCTTGTTTTTTTTTATTATCTTTCGAGTTTACAGTTTCTTTTTGTATCTTTTGTATTGTAAATGTTAAATCACATTTTTAATTTATCTATTTTTAGATATTTTTTTCAATGTTTCTATTTTTAATGAATGCTTGCTAAAATTTTCTATTTGGTTTGACATTGACACACCTGTACACTTGTACAAGCATAGACACGCATTGTAGAACAGGGATAGCACTAGCACTAGCTACCACCTAGTCTCACAAATGTATCTTAACCTAGCGTCGTAGATGATGGCCCAAGTCTAGTGAAGACCCCCATACTCTCTCTCTGAGATAAGACCAGTCTCCCAGCAGTGGAAACATAATAGAATTATGATGATTGCCATAGTCCATCGGTAGGTATAACTAATGAAGTGAATCCCCTGATGCTATGACATGAATCATTGCCTACCTTTAACATCTAGGTAATCTAGGCATTATATACTCATCCTGTCACTAATATCCATGAATCTACAAGTGAGATCGAACAAAAAATGGATCCATCCTAAGTGAACTTAGCTCTAAATGAAACCAAAGACTTGAAAACACAATATTATAATAAAAAAAAATATCACAGAAAAATACAAAACCGTCGACAATTTCAATTTTAATATCATACCACATAATAAATCACAGTAGTCCAGTTGTTAGTGATATAGTCAACTGACTCCGACTTGTCAGGCACTACCACGGTCGCAGTCGTCTGTTCCATTGCAGTTGCGGGTTCCGTCAATATTTTATCATCATCTATCGTCTCTGGCTCCGGAAACACCAAATTATTTGTCCTCAACAACCGCTTTAGCGTTAATGTAGTAAACAAATCATTATCATCGTCCAAATCGTCAGTTGAGTTTCTGGAACATTCGGTGATATCGCCGGGAGTAGGAACGAATTTCGTAAAAGCCAGCGGTCGGGCTTTTACGTAGCCGACCTTATAGAAGATTTTATCGAGGACTCCCGTCGCACGGAAGATCAGAAATAGGACGACAACGGCCATACCTGCAACGTTTTTGATATGATAAATGACCTAGTTATTGTTACTAAAAGTTATTAGGTACTTTTTCTTGTACATTTTATGCTAAAATTATCCTGTGGCCTTCCCCAGGGTTCAAACCAAAATCCATGCCTTTTATCAACATCTGTATTAGTTGTTTAGACGTCATGTGAAAAGGAAACAAACAGACAGAAGCAGAGAGTTAGGTACTTTCGTAAATAATAAGTAGGTATGGATTGATTTGTAAGAATAGATAATGGGTATCACGAACGACCGGCTTATAGCTTAGCTGTAGTAGTAGTAGGAGTAACTAACATTGTGAGCTCATTTCCTTATTTTTTACAGTTTCGGGTTTAACTACGAGTCACTTTGATACGGTTTATAAAGTCTGATACAAACTTAAAAAATATTTATTTAGAAGGATACAACAGTGATTGATCACTTTAAAACTTCCAACTTAATGCTAGCTAAGTATACCTGTTCCATCCTTTTTTTACTCCGACATCATGTACCTATGTATGTAAGGAAAGAAGATTAGATCACCTGACATGAGACAGTCGCAGGTGCCTCCTCGAGCGACGGGGCACGGCCCTCCGCCGCCGCACATGAAACATTTCAACCGCGTACTCAGGAGGAACACTAGGCATATCGGCAAGAGGGATAACAGTTGCAGCATGAAGGATATGAAGTTGTATAACGTTTGGAGCACCATGCGGATCAGGTTCTCAATCATGAGGATGACGGTCATGAAGACCCGTACCAGCATTTGGATCCCGCATATTACGACTTGCAGGAGCGCGTGCACCGTTCGACACATTGTGGGTTATTTTTCTGGAAAAATTATTTTAATTATCGAATTGTAATTCGCTCGTTTGGCCGCAGAGTGGCCGTCGCCCGGTCGGCCGTCCCAGGTATCGCTGGAAAGACGAAGCCACGAAGGATTTGCGCGAGCTGACTGGCAGGAGGTGGCGCAGGACAAACCGAAGTGGCATCTTTTGTTATCGGAGGCCAAGACTCACTTTGGGTCGTTGCGCTATCTCAGTTAGTTACTTTAAATGTAATTTAAACGCGATGATGGCTTAGTGGTGACGTCAGCTTACGATCGTGGGTTCGAATCCTATAATGAGCTCGAGCTTTCGGTGAAGGAAAACGTCGTGATGAAATAGCTTGGTGGTAGGGCATTTTCAAGTGCTCGCTTGATTAGCTACCATCCTCAAGTTAAGAATCTGTCACCAAGCACCTATTGGTGTGTTCCTGCAGCCCAACTTGAGAGCCAGTTTACAATCAAGGTGTACCGTGGCGCTATCTTCGACCAATTCATCACTTAACATCAGGTGGCTTGTGGTCAAACGCTACCTTGTAAGAAGTAAACTAAAAAATTGAGGCCGAGCCAGCGAAGTTCTTTGCGCTTTTATCACGCCTATGACATTCGGTCCGGCCACCAGTTCCTCGAAAGAATGGGAGAGGATCGTGTGATGAAACCAGCATACATCGGACGGCCTACCAGTGCGAAACGGGATGAGTCATTAGTAAAACAATTAAGTATATTTCTAAAACTAAAATTGAATAAACTAAGTGTTTTGGAAAGGTTGTTAACAATTTTGTGATTCAGGATAATTTACAGCACAAAAACATACCATTAGAATTTTTCCCCCCGGTTAATTTCTATATTTAAAGGTATATTTATTTCCTCAAAAACTTAGGAAATACGTCATAGTTGTAATTGTTGCCATAAGTGGAAAACACGAGACTGAAATGGCTTTAATGGAATTATTCAGTAGGTACTGGCTATTACAGTTTGTATGTAATAGTTTTGAAAATGCGCAATAGAATGGACAACAATGTTTCAGTACCACAAGTCATAGCTGGTAACACACACTAATTGAAGACTTTGGCTGACCATACACGGATAGCCTGAAGCAGTCTACAGTCGACTGCTTCAAGCTGCGACTGCATAGTGAACTACAGACTTCTACATACGTACACGAACCGCTCGAACAGTTGCAGTACTTCACTATGCAGTTGCAGCTTGAAGCTGTCGATCCTGACTGCTTCAGGCTGTCCGTGCATGGCCAGCCCAAGTCAAGATGTCGCGTAGCATAGAATTGTCTTGTAATTCTATGTCGCGTAGTACCTACCGAAAAGTGCTATAAATTCCGTGGTAACATGTGATTAATATTTACCTTCTCCTCCTTGCCACGACCAAGGAATCAGGTTCATTAACCTGTTTCATTTATACAGCTATAAAAGAGCATTACAAATCGATGAAAACGTTTTTGGAAAATCTGCAAGAAATGCAGACAGAGTAAATATTTCTCAATTTTCTTGAATGACAGGTTGTTTTCAAGAAAACGGCTTTAAAAAGTTAAATTGTGAATAGTATAGAGGTTGAATATGGATTTCAAAGTTTTCTTGCTTGAAGCCAGTTCTTTAGGGCTGCCACACAAAACTACGAATTAGCAACGCAACGCAAATATTTGCGAGCTCGTACAAATGCACCACAAGAACTTCCGATCTGAGTCGCATCACATCGCAGTTTTGTGTGGGAGGTGGGAGCCCTAAAATACCTTTTAATACAAGTACTGTGCCTTGCGGTTTCACCCGCAAGGAGATTCCTACATTTTATCACAATAATAATAGCCTAAACCGCCCTTATTCTATGTCGGTAGTCCTTCAAAAATGTGACCAAGCACCTAACGGTGTTTTACCAGGCTCTCTCGAGTTCCTAAACCAGGCTTTTCGTGGCGCCACCATCAACCACATCGTCACTTTACCATCACGGATTCTGTAGTAAAAAAAGGTATGTAGGTATGTACTTTTGTTACGTAAGCAAATCTTTTAAAATAAACCTTAATAAAACCAACTAGGCATCACAAAATAAAACCACAACTTAAGCAGAATCAAAATATGTAATTAATTAAACTAACATACTATTACAGTAATTTAATAAAATTAAATAAACTTTGACATTAAATCAACAAAGAGTGCACTGCAGACATTGTGCGCGTCCTTGTCACTCTCGGTGCAGGGTGTGAGTGAGAGAGTGAGACGGGCGGCCTAAACCAGCTCAAAGCTTGAAAGCCTGACGCATCATCAGGTCGAAATAGCAATCGTTGTCGATTGACACGCTGATGCCGCTATAGTAGTTCATGAACTCTTCCAGAGTCACCTGAAAAGAGAAGAATGTATAAAAAAAATTGGTCATTGTGTCTTTCTACCTGCGCCCCGCAGTTTCACCACCGTATACTACAGTTTATCGTATAATTTGACGACGCGGTAGCCGAGTTAGTAGTATCCCTGCCTGCGAAGCCAGCGGTCCCGGGTTTGAATCCCGGTAAGGGCAAATATATATATGTGTGATGTGTGATGAGCACGAATATTTGTACCTGAGTCTTGGATATTTTTATATAAGTGTGTATATCGTTGTCTGGTACCCATAACACAAATTTCGAGCTTAATTTATCAATTTGTGTGCAATTGTCCCCCGATATTTATCATAAACGTCCTTTTTATAAACACTTTTATTTTACATCTGTAACATGCGTAGCGCTTAACCAAAAGTCACCCGATGTTAAATGATGTCGACGATGTGGTTGGAGTTGACGCTACGCAACGCCTGGATTAAGAGCTTGCTCTCATGTGAGGTTGCCGGAACACACCAATAAATAGATGCTTGGCTACAGATTCTTAATTTGAGGGTGGTAGCTAGCCAGGCGACAACTAGAAAATTCCTTACCACCATTATCTCTTCCAGGGTTCAAGCTATGTCCCTACTTTTTCAAATTTCATCCAGACCTGTACAGCGTTTTAGACGTACAAAGGTAACAAACAGATGGTCATCATTTAACAACAGTGATCGGAATAGGTACCTATCACTTTTTATGAATCATCATATTTTGTCAATCATCATTCATCAATCATCAAACACTAAGGTTAAGGAAAGCAAGGTATTTACCGTTCCATCGACATTGCCCTCGGTTTCAAACGAAGCGAGGAACCTGTTCATAATCAAGTCAGCTGTCTCCTCACCGCTCATGTATCTGAAAACATAAAGAGCTAATGTTATGGCGGCGCTAGACTTACTAAACACCTATAAATAAAAAACGTGATTTAAATAAAATGCTGTAGAGTGCCCAAGAGACTGGCGGCATTACGGTAATGTCATTACCTCTTTGGATGACGAGACTGATTCGTTAACCGAGGTAAGCGCCAGCCCATTGCAGTGCGATTCTAATTCACTCGGAAACTCTTCCGAATACGGATACGGAAAAGATTCCGCGAAAAATTTAAGACGCGATTCACAAATCTGAATTTGGAAACTTTGACAAACCAGCTCTTCCGTGAAGCGAAAGTGACGTCGAATCCGACACGGAATCTTTCCGAGTGAATTAGAATCTAGCTAGCTACCACTCTCAAGTTAAGAATCTGTCGCCAAGCACCTATCGGTGTGTACCGGCCGCCTCGCTTGAGAGCCAGCTCCCAATCCAGGTGACACTACCTTCGACCACATCGTCACTTAACATCAGATGACTTGTGGTCAAACGCTACTCTGTTAGTGTTAATAGTAAAAAAAAACGCTACCTTCTTACGGATGATGGTTCTTACCTCGGATTGGAAGTGACAGCGTACACCCCCTTGAGGTCGTCCACCGTGATCTGCCCGTCCCCGGTCTTGTCGAGCTTCTTGAACGCTTGCTCGACGATCTGCCGGCGGGACTCCGACATAGGAGGCTGGAAAAAAATTTCTGTCTTATTAAAATTTGTTTATTTCAAAGTAATTAATTGTAATCTACATTGCTCGACGAACCGATAACCGATGCCGAGGAAGGTTCTCGAATAGCGACCACGAACGGGAAGACGTTCTGTAGATAGACCCCCCCACAAGGTGGACCGACGACATTGTAAGAGTCGCAGGGAGCCGATGGATGCAAATGGCTAATAGCCGTTCATGGTGACGTTCAAAAGGGGAGGCTTATGTTCGGCAGTGGACGTATTTCGCCAGATGATGATGATTTAAGCCATTTTAATTGATGATGGCTCAGTGGTTGTGACGTCGGTCTGCGATCCGCAGGTCGTGGGTTCATATCCTACAATGAGCTTAAGCTTTTGGAAAACAAAACAACAAAAACGGTGGTAGAGAATTTTCAAGTGCTCGCCTGGCTAGGTACCAACTCCACTCTCAAGATAAGAATGTCGCCATTAGTGTGTTCTGGCAGCCCCACTTGAGAGCCAGGTCCCAGGTGTAGCATTGTGCCACATCGACACTTAACATCAGGTGACTAACTTGTCGATTATACCCGCACTGGGACAATGTCCCAGTGTAGGTAGATGTCACATGCCGGTTTCCTCACGACGTTTCCTTTCACCGTTTTAACCCAGAGACATTAGTATTAATTAACTCACACGAATTTGAACGATGAACTCGTCGAGGCTGATGGATCCGCTCTTGTCTACATCGAAACGGTTGAACAAATCCTCGGCTTCCTGAAAACCAACAAAAAAATACATATGAATCATTAAAAATCCTCCAATATTATAAATGCGAAAGTTTGTGGTGTGTGTGTGAACTGTGAATGTTTATTACCACGTATCACCGCAACTACTAAACCGATTTTGATGAAATTTGGAATGGACATAGCTTACCTCAAAGGTGATTTCCAATCCAGTCTCCTTGAGTCCGTGTATGAATTCATCTTTATTCAACTGCTTGCTGCCATCTTCGTCCATGCGACGGAATACTCTGAAATACAAAGGCGATTACTTTAGATTAGGTACTCAAAATGATTCTTTGACTGAACACTGAACTGACTAATGCCAGAAATTAATAATCGATCAGATCCCTTATCCTCGGTTTTGGATCGATATGTCATGGCATAATGTTTCATTTTAGTACGAGGGTTTGACGCATTACTACTAAAATGACATATAATGGCTTGGCATATCGATCCATAACCGCGGATAACAGCTAAGATAAGCTGATGACCCGTGTCATCAGCTTACACATGTGTATCTCTGAAACGCGTGAAGATAGAGTTTCGTATAATAGACATGAACGGCTATTAGCCATTTGCTCTATCGGTTTCCTGCGACTCTTACTGACCTGCCAAGGCCCAATATGCCGGTAGCTCCACGGGACAGGCACAGCAAACGCAACTTCTCCACAGGGTCCGTGGTGTTCGAGATGGCGCGAGCTGACTTCTGCATCAGCTCCTCCTCCACCCTCGAAGTGGCCGACTGGGGACGGTGCCATGCTACTGTAATTATATCGGGGAACTTTGATTAGAGTATATAATTATAGGATAGGACACTAGATAGATACAGATTTACGGTCGTTCCTAATAACCGATCTATCTACGGTTTGCCCTACTCGAGATAAAAAAGGCATTGAGAATTTTTAGATCGATGATCCGCAATAACCAGAATCTACGAAGAAGATTAGCTACGACCATACCATACCAACCTACCGTCCATCCATTTTTACAAGTAGACCATGTTACGCGGGAATTCCTTTTCAAAACAATAAGTATTTTATAAAAGTTCCTCCTTTTATAATCTTTTTTATAGAGCCTCATTGTTAGGTGCCCAAAGGCCCCTGTATGGCTTAAGAGGGCCCTGCGGGCAATACATTTCTCAGATCTCTTTCAAACGATAGAGACACAGTAATATAAAGAACAGTAGGTTAGCTAAGGCCGCTCGACGAGTTAATTGCCTACTCTTGCGGTACACGCATAGGCGGCGCGTTCCATACTGAGTGCATGGCCGCCTCCTTTCGTTTATGTGATTGTGTGCGTGATAAGTGCGTGCGTACACGGTGCCGCTACTCACGCACACGTTCAAACCGGCGACGGCCGACTTATATGAAGCTGAACTCCTTTACTATGATAGAGATGCATGATATTTTGATTGTCGGTGCGGCCAACTCGTAACCCGTAGTGTGCGCGCGGCTTTATTAGATACGAACTTCATCAACTTTACTCGCTATCTTGTATCGTTATTTTTTATGTTGATAACCAGGCCAATGTACTGGTAATTACACGTACTCGTAATTAATTAAAACTTTCATAGGTACATTACGCTAGGTTGTTTTTAGCAATTTTCAAAACGCTTTCGTACATGGCCGTACGGGAAAGGGTTAAAAAAATTGCACAAATCAATCGTGGCCATATTTGCGAAAATTTGCTCAATATCCCTGTGAGTAGATATTGCATTTTTTTTCTAATGATATAATTACGTACATAAAAAATGTATTACTAACGCCCGGTTTCAATAACCAATCTATTCAAGATTTGCCCTACTGGAGATGGAAATTTAACATAAGCTCCATAGAAGTAATGCCAAATTTATGTCAAACGGTGGATATAGGTTGTTGTTGTGCCCAACAGGGTCCATAATTGATCTAAATTAGATCAGGACTTACTATTGTACATTATAGAATGCAATAAATTCTTTGAATCTTTAAAAAAGATCGGGGAGTTTAAACCCGTGATCGTACTTATAAGTCTGTTGAGCCAAAGTAACCATATTTCGCTTTAATTACAGTGAAAAACACACAACTTATTTCAATAATGTTTCGATCAGTTGCCCTTAGTCATTTATTTTATGCCTTAGTGAAACGTTATTCGTCATTTTCCCAAACAAGGGCCTTCAGCACGCGACGCGATCACGATAGCTCATTTCATTGAAACTGAATTCTATAAAACTACTAGCGACACACCCCGCGGTTTTACCCGTGGACGGATAGTAAGTAGTGTTGCTGAACTATCTCTGGTAAAAGGAAAAACTATCGATAGTCACGGTACTATCGATAGTATCGATGCTATCGATAGTTTATGCTTTACGGGCAGCAATACTATCGATACTATTGCCTCGTTTTAAGCTATCGATAGTGTTTCGATTGGTTGGCTACATTATTGTGATTACCGTACTTTTTTTACAATCACGAAATATAAAAAAGCTTTTCGAAGATTCATCCCCTAGGTTGTCAAATAGTTTGTATAGAAAAAATGACAATATTCCCGAAGCGAAGCCGCGAAGCGGTTCGCTAGTACAATTTATAATAATTATTGTCGGGATGTCGACCGAAATGGTAATCAGCTTGGTTTATAGCGTGACTGTAGCTTATGCCGTACATGTCCCACGCGAAATCGTACTTCGTAAACGTTACAAAGGATGCCACACTGCATATCAATGTTACAGATTACAGTATGAATTATGTTTTAACTTTTATATGGGCATCTAAGCTATCGAACTCCAAAAATAGTACTTAATTTAAAAACAAAAAAAAATAAACCCCCCCAACTAAAATATGTATGTTAATTAAAATCGTTTGTTCCGTATTCGTCGTGTTCCGAATTCGACGTACCTACTCCAAATTTATCGTAATCCAGATTAGTCGTAATACAGACTCCAAAGGGCCCCCGGAGTTTGGGACTCTTTTCTCGTTATAATTAGTAAAGATAGTTTTTTTTACATCAATAAGCAGCAAACAAACACAGGTCTGTTTTGACAGGTGTGTTAAAAACAATAACAGTGATTTTACCTACTAAAAGCTAAGAAAAATGGCGAGCTTTCGTTGAGGTGCCGCCCTGCAAAAAGTCTGCGGATGCCGGTGATGTAACTGACATGCGCACTCTCTCTCAGTAAAGACTAGACTACAGACCTACAAACTCAAACCGTTACCTTAGTACATATGTAATCGATTCTGCGCCGAAACATCGATTGGTGCTTGCAGGTTATCCGGGATTTATAAAAGGTTTTAAAACATCTCTTATTTTTGCATGCCTTTTGGATTGTGATGATAGAATTTTACTATGTTTTATGTAGGTATACGAGTTTTTTTACTAACCAACGAGCAAGTCACTCGTCTAACCGTCACGCTTGCTTTAACAGTTCAGCGGCACCCAAATTTAGGTACCTATACCTAAAAATAATTGCTAACATTCACTACATTACTTAGATACTAATAAAATTGCTCAAAATCCCACATATATGAAACTAAATATATATATAGCCTAATGCTGCATTGAAAATAATACAAAGTAAGGCCCATGTTATACCTATTAATTGCCTATCTATTTAACTCACATCACATAACGACTCTATGTTACTTTACTAGATGAGATTTATTTTGATGCTGAATATTATATATGTACATATATGTAGAACTAGACTGTAGTAGACCGCTTGTGAACATGGTATATCCTGCGAAGTCGGCGGCCCGCTCGCTTCGCTCCGTTCGGCTAGTGCGACTGACTTGATTGATCGATGACGTCACAATCTTAGTTTTGATCTAATGATAATAATCCCAGCAGAAATGTCACTCTCTGTTATCATTACTATTACTTGATTCTGATGATTCTGGGGCTTGTCTCGGCCGCGAATATAACACCTCGCTCGGCTCCCAAGAGAGTTTTTGGTGAGTTTCTAAACCGCTCAATACAATGAATTTTCTGACGTACATCTATCCAAGGCTATAATTATAGTTTTGGCTAGTAGTAGAGTACATGATGGACCGTGTACGAAGGGGATGAATTCTAAGGGAACTACAAGCTTAAATAGACTGATTTAACTCTTGATAAAATTGATCCACATACAATTTTTATGGTCGACGCCTTGTACATGGCGACTGCTGGCTGCTACCCTGGGATGCTCATTACGTTCGCTCGGCTCGCACGCTGTAATGTGGTCACACTCACACAAGGACTCGGGGATTTGTAAATTGTGTGATACAAGCACAACTCTAGCCGATGATACAACAATGAACTTTTGACTCGAATTCGACGAACGCCTTCATCGTCATCAGCGGGCATTAAAGAACAATAATAATTGGGACATAAAATAAATAGTAGAAAGTCTGAAACTTCTGGAATTGTGTCTTGGTCACCGCCAACCACATCAGCACTTTTTACAGTATCATCAGATAGGATAAAACGTTGAACCGAAACATATTACAGATATTAGAAACATGAAAAACCTGCAGGAAACTGTATTTTGTCTTACATTTTACCACATGTACAAACTGACTGTATTTGTACGTTACGAGTACGAGTATTACGAGTGTTACGAGTATTTAGTAATTTACGAGTGTACTTTTCGTGAAAAGTAGTAGCGAAATATTTTTTATGAATGAAGTCCTAAAACAATCCGATAGATGGCGTTAGCGTGACCAAGCAAGTAGTAAAACGTAGCCTTGTATTGACTTCTCTTATTTCTGCTATCGGAAAAATATGAAAATTCGTGAAGCACTGGCGCGGTGATGAACTAGTGATAGGTAATTAAATCATGTTGAAAGTAAATGAATGGATCGGCAATAGATATACCCCGACCTGACCCTATTTAATTTAATAAAAGCGTAAGGGTTCCGCTCTGAGACAAAAAATATACACGTCACGAGATGATGTAGTGAGTGCCGTACCTACCAAAATATTAGGTAAGATAGGTAAGAGGCGCAAATAAAGTTAATCAATAATTTTATTTCATATCACAAACAGGTACGGTCCTACATCCTGCCATGATCATACCCATCCTCCCCACACCAGCTTTCTTCTACCAGTGTGGGAGAAAAAATGTAAAAAAAAAACAAAAATGAATGCCCTACCTATAAATATAATATTATGTACCTCCGTACCTACGTCCTACACCTACTGTCAGTTACCTATGTCTAGTATGAAATATGAATAATAGCTCTGCTGTGAACGTGTCATGTGTAACAGAACTAAAAAGCAGTTTTTATGCACACGATACGGTATCCAATAGGGCACAGGGTCAGTAAGGGCCCTGACCCTGAGGGCCCTGCCCTTGACCCTGAGGGACAGTTGGCGATTGGCCGTAGGAATTGGCAAGTAAAAAACATATCGATATTTATACTATCGAGTGCAAAAGTTAATATATCAATCAATACATTGTCATAAAGTATTTCCACCTCCGTTTCCGCTTCCGCTAAAAATACTTTAACATCTGCTTCTTATAACCACGGCATCACTTATAGTAGGTAACATGAAATACGCAACGAGAGTTGCATTAAAAATATGACGTCTATGTATTACCTATGTATATCTAAATACGATACGCTAAAATAAATATGTATCAATGTATCGTGAATAAAAATATGTATCAACGACATTATTTATTTTTTCCCAAGCCTAACTGGCCCAGGGCCCTGTTGTTGATTTTGAATAAGCTCTGTTACCTAGCATCAGCCCCTTTTGTAAAATAAAAACATAGCACCGCTACCTGCACTAAGGGTCGGTTTTTTTATCCGTAGTTGTCCAAGCTAATAATAGTCAAAAATGTATGAAAGAAATTACTAATGGTTAAATTTTAGAATCAAAAAACCGGCCCTAAATTGTCATTCATTTAATAACCACATCCCAAAAATGTAATAATTTGCTTTGCTAGGTTGCCGGCCGGCCGGCAGCGGGGCGCAGATGCAGAGTTTGTATTTGTTTGGTCAATAACCGTAACAAATAACAAACCGACCTAACCTCAAAATAATACAAACTTACTGTTGGACGACGTATGCGCCTTGCCCAGATACATCTTTCACTTCACTTATGTTAGAACACACAAATATTACAACAAACAAGCGTAGGTAGTCTCAGAAACGTAATATTTCGGTAGAGAAACATAGAAGTGATAACGGTTACGCGTTCAAGCTCACAACAACACGGCGGCAGCGGGAGGCCGACTGACTGAGGAAAGGAGAATTCAGAATTGATTGAGGTAGATAGCGCCACCCGGCGGGGCGAGGCGAGGGGAGCGGGGCGGGGGTCGGTGCCCGGTGGAGCAAGGAGCCAAGGACAAGGAGAGCAAAGGAACTTAGAAAAAGGAGTTTGTAACTAGGCCTAGAATAATAATAAGGTTATACAACCTACTTAGCACCGGGTGGGCGTCCCGGCGCTGGCATTTTGTTCCAGTTTTTTTTCAAGTGTGTCATGTGACGTCACTGAAAACGGCTCGGCATGAAAAATGTTTGTTTTATTTATATTTTTAATTATTTATTAGAGTGGGAAACAAGCAAACGCCGGATGGTTAGCTAAGCGGTCACCATCGCTTATAGACTTTTACAACACCTGGAGATTTGCCGACGCTTTGCCCACCCTTAGGTATGAACTCTTTTCATCTTGAAGGACTGTTATTAAAATTAATCACCTCTTTACCTTAAAATAACTTAAATACCCTCTCCAAGCGAGTTCGACTCGCACTTGACCAGTTTTTTACTTCTCTCCCGGTTTAGAGTGTCATTAGGTATTATAGCTTGAGTTTCTTCTTCCTAGTTAGCGCTATTGGCAATGCTGGATTTACACAATTGCCGCCTCAAAGCTATAACATTTTTGCCGCTCCTACTGACTTCTAAAATTAGATACACTGTTCGCAATATTATTTCTTTCTATGGGAATAATCTAGTTTCTAGATTATTTGTACAACATTTTGGGTATATTTTAAGCTAAGAAAAGCAAAGCTTTACTTTTTTCTGTACCAAATTACACTTCGACGTTGCATTCTCGATATTTATTCACTTTGTTGTATCCTATTTATTGCACAGGGCGTTGCACATAATTTTTAGAGCTGTAAAAATAAAAATCAAATCACAAAAATATAAAGTTCACTGTTTCTGAACGATACCTTCCATGTCATAGGCAGTGCTGTCATCTCCGTCATACTTCATTCCTTTTTTATGTGCGGGCGTCGCAGCTTCGACTTATCGATTAAATTCGTTATTTTATTGGAAATTTTGTGAAAAAGTTAGTTGAAAGCAGTGTTATGGAGTAAAGATCGTCATAAGTCCAAATAATGACGAAAAATAACATGTTGGGAACGCAAGATACGAAACTCGCCAACTAGTTCGGACGATCAAGGTTAGTTCGTGGTCATTAACTGTGTGTTAGTTTTATCTGTAAATTTGCCTTTGTCCCTTCCTTTTTAGGGAAAAGGCGCATACTTTGGAAAATAACTGATATTTTTTCCTCATGATTTTTGCGTAGTTTTTCTTTTCTAACTACCCACATAATTCATGATTTTTTCCATTCTTTTTTCTTGCATGATGCTCGGCTGATAATGAGTTACTCCGGTGGCGTATTGCAACCTTCAACACTGCACACGCTGCTTGCTGAATCATATAGTCTAGAGTCGTACCATGAGTGCGTACCATGACTTTAAATCATACAGTCATAGGATGTAACGTGAGTGCGTACCATGAGTGCGTATCATGACTTTAAATCATACAGTCATAGGACGTAACGTGAGTACGTACCATGAGTGCATACCATGACATACAGTCTAGAGGCGTAACGTGAGTGCGTACAATGACTTTAAATCATACAGTCTAGAGACGCAACGTGAGTGCGTACCATGACTTTAAATCATACAGTCTGGAGGCGTAACGTGAGTGCGTACCATGACTTTAAAAACCTTCAATACTGCACATGCAGTTTATGGAATCATACAGTCTAGAGGAGTAACGCGAGTGCGTACAATGACTTTAAAAACCTTCAATACTGCTCATGCAGTTTATGGAATCATACAGTCTAGAGGAGTAACGCGAGTGCGTACAATGACTTTAAAAACCTTCAATACTGCACACGCAGTTTATTGAATCATACAGTCTAAAGGAGTAACGCGAGTGCGTACAATAACTTTAAAAACCTTCAATACTGCACACGCAGCTTGTTGAATCATACAGCCAAGAGGCGTAACGTGAGTACGGACAATGACTTTAAAATCTTCAATACTGCACATGCAGCTGGTTGAATCAAATAGTATATAGGTGAAGCGTGAATACGTACAAAACCTGATATGGCGCTGGATCTTCTTGACCAGACAAAGCTCGACCATAATCATCCAAGGTCACCGACACCAGACCCGCGACAATGGTCTTCTGATGATGATAACCGGGTTAGATCCCGTACATTTATTCCGACAGGTCTAGGTACAGATACTGCAGATGCAGCTAGCATGTCCCAGCTCAAGCGAAAAGCCAATGTCTGCCGCACCAGAGTTTTTATAGCCAAAATGCATTCATAGATCCAGTACGGAAAGATGAATTATTTGGTGGGCGATTTATGATAAGGTATCTAAACGTTGGGGTAGAATCCTAGTGTAAAGGCAGAAGAAACCACGATAAAGGAAACCCTAATACCTGAAGACCTAGCTTACGGAGGGCACCAAGGTTCAACTTAGAATTTTCTGCAGTCTTATACACGAACTTAAAGAGTCGGGATAAACTCCTTATAAAGGCTAAAACAAGCCAGTCATTTTCTAGACTTATATCTGTGGGACATAAATCATAAACAAAAAACAAGAACACAAAACACTTGTCTTTTATTATATAACAACAAAACAACGAAATATATACAGTTGGATAGAAAATTGAAATAAATGCTAAAAACTAAACTTCTTACAAAGAAAAAATTTGAGAAAGCTCTGGCCTTCATTCAAAGTTTAGCAAGGCTGGCGTTCTACCTACATCTCTAGACATCAGGTTCATTTTGAATATGAAGGACAATAACAACTGAAGACTTTAAAATGGAAGATATCCACACAGCTAATATTTACCAAGTAAGGTTTTTTTATATACATTATGTCCACATCAAGGAACCATAATTTTAAGTTCCTATCCATAATTTAAAACTTCAAGATAACCTACGATTTTCAATGACATCCTTTGGTTTGTCATTGGCTTCTGTACCAGTTGGTAATTATCTTAGAAACCGATATCTGTTGTTACTTGTGTGTTATTTTGATGTCTTACTACACATTAATGACCATAATTTAAAATTTGCTTAGAGGGTTCATTAAACTTTCTCAAAAGGTTAAGATTTGTGTTAAAACAAGCAAAAATGTATTTTGATTTGGAACAAAAAACACACACATTTCGGCATTGAAATACTACATATTTACAGAAAAGTCATTATATGTGTTTAAAGTTTACAAAAAAGAAACTTAAAAATACCTGACGAAACAAAATATTTTTCCAGATTAAGCAGATTGACAATCAGGACCTTTTTACCTTTTTAACCTTTGTACCTTAGGTTACTTTTCTCAGCCTACCCTGCAGTTTTCTTTGTATAGAAAGAAAAATTACAAACTGCATAACATTACGAATGATTTATATGAGAAATGTATCAAACTCGAAGTCAGAGTCGTCTTGGGAAAAATAATGTTTTAACTCAGTGGTAAGTACCTTCTAGAAATCTTCATAGGTGCCTCCCTTATTGGGCGGGGTGTTTTTTTTTTTGTAACGTGAGTTTTTTGTTTTGGGATCTCACAATCACAACTAGCATACTTTATTATTAGAATTGAAATCAGCTTACATTGGCCTTCAATGCTTTGCTAAGGATTAACAGAATAAACATGGGCAGAGTACCGCTGTTGTCTGCATTAATGAAGATGTCTAATATACTCTCAGAGATATCTTGCACTAGCTTAAGCAAAGATAGCTTAATATACGTACAAAATAATATATATTAATTAATAAAGGACCAAAACATTGAATGGGACCTGGCTCCAGGTGCCTGTGATCTATCATGATCATAATCACGAACTGTTTTTTGGAGTCCCTAAATTGATGTTTATGTACAAGAATATTTGTGCGAAGCATATAATATTAAAAAAAAAAAAAAAAAAAAAAAAACACTTACATCATTAAAAAACTAAGCAGATGATTATATTTACTTATGCATGTTATACACTTTCTTATAATTCATTAAATTTCAGATTCATTCACAGAACTGGGCACCCATTTAGACCACAATTGTTTTGTATGTGAAGTTGACAACCAAACATACAATCACAATATTAAACTTGTCTCACTTTTTTCACATTTATGTTTTAGATGGTATATACATATTATTACGGATAAGAGATCCTTTGGCATAGCCTGACCTTATGGACCCTATGGTCAATGCATTCATTGGATTGGGAAACTCATTTATTTTACGTCTTCCTTCTATTCTAGTTTATCTGTATTTTTAAGAAATATTATTTTGATCAAGCCACTGCACGGGAGTCATGGTCAGCTAATAGGCCTAAGAAGGCCTTTAGTTACTCTTATTATTTTTATTTTTCCAAAGAAGATTGATCCATTTCACCCTCTCTGGTAGCATTATATCCTGGTTTCGAAGGTATTATCAACCAAACATAGTTATATTTCCAAGGGGTATCAAAATTAATTATAATTTGAACTTAGACTAAATAATAATAATAATAATAATAATTTCAGAAATAATAATAATTGGTTATCAATAATTTCAATAAGAACTCAGATAACTTTTTAGCATTGTTGTAATAGTACACTTCACCCTTAGCGTGGCCTCTTAGCTTTGGCTACGGCTCCGCCAATGCCTAATAAAGGTCCGGGCAAAGACCCGAGAATAAAGCCACATGGGATAATAATAATAATTCAAAGTATTACCATATTTTTTCCTATTTTCTCAAATAGGATTCAAATTCTCGTCTCTGAATATCATTCAGGTACAGACTCGCCGTTCGGCTTCTGTTTTAATATCAGGTAAATGTGTTATTTAGATGACCAAATTATAAGATTCACAAAAGAAGTTTACGGAATTAAACTTTGCTATTCAAAATACGTATCTACATGAGATCCTAGTACGCAATCACTTGTAGTAATTTTATCCAAACGAGAGTTAAGCTTTTGATTCCATATCCAAAAAGTTTGTGCCTTTCCTCGCGTTGTCAACTATACAACGAGTGCGAAATTAAAGTAAGTCGCACGAATGGAAATCAATATTTGGCTAGAAGCACTTACTAGAAATAGACTAATTACTGATTTCGCCTACAAATACTTTGGTGCCTAATCTAGTTATACTTTTTTACCTCACAGAGAAAACATATATCCAGAGAGAGTATTATCATTTTAGATAGATGCCATGGCACCTAAGAGCTACCTCCATCAAAGAAATTAATTCATACATCTAAGAGATAATCCATTGCTCCTACTACAAGTCACATATACATTAGACATACTTACATTTATAGTTTGGTGCAAATACTGGTATTTGCGGCACATAGTAGCCGTTACACTTCTACCTCGGCTAGTTATAAGGAGTTCTGTCCATGTTATAAAATGAACAACAGGATGGTCAGGAAGCTTATTAGTATTGCATTCACAAAGGTAATTCATAATATATTCAAGCAAGAATGCTAATAACGGTAATTGGGCTTACATTATCAATTGACTTATTGGTTTTAGGTTGAACATAAGGTTCATAATAATGTGGATAATCACTCCACTTTTTTCGTTTATATGTGTTAATGTATCTTTTTATTTTTCTATCTAGAATCCTGCCTGCCTATCTCGTTTGTGTGAAAGCGCTAAACATCTACAAAGTGAATAAATATCGAGAATGCAACGTCGAAGTGTAATTAATGGTTAAACGAACTTACCTTAAGTGATGTTCGACCATAATTATACTAGACGTTGCATTCGAAGATATTTATAGTCCCACCCGAACCCAGCTACTAAAGCCCATACAACTAACAAACGAGATAAGTGTCTCTGAAAGAATGAAGTATGACGGAGATGACAGCACTGCCTATGACATGGAAGGTATCGTTCAGAAACAGTGAACTTTATATTTTTGTGATTTGATTTTTATTTTTACAGCTCTAAAAATTATGTGCAACGCCCTGTGCAATAAATAGGATACTACAAAGTGAATAAATATCTTCGAATGCAACGTCTAGTATAATTATGGTCGAACATCACTTAAGGTAAGTTCGTTTAACCATTAATTATTTAGGCCATTTTTGCCGCCCCTCTAATTTTGCCGCCCTAAGCCCTAAGCTTCAGTTTTTTTAGCTTCTATGGTAAATCCGCGAATGGCTATTGGAATAACAATTTCCCAGATAATACCTATCCAATACTCAACGACGCTCGCTGCCGAGACTCAATACTTTTTATTGTAAAATTGAAAGTCTAAGTCAGCATTCTGAGAACCAAAGATCCATTAATTTTAATGCAATATGTGACAATTGAAAAAATAAATAGGTCGTCAGTAAACTGTTAAAAAAATAAAGCGTATTTTTTGCACAATAGGTACCGCCCACACCCCGCTCGTAACCATTGAATAACAAAGTTTCTTTACGGCCTAAAAATTATAATAGGGCTTCGGTACAGCGGGCATCAACGTCATAGGTAGGTAGGTAAGTACTTGTTTTATGAGTAGATACTACTTTAAGGTACAGTAGACGACAAAAGTAGCTGAACATTAACAAATTTTCTGATTTTCTTTATTGTTTTAACACCAACCTTCGACCGAATCATCACTTAACATCAGGTGTGTTATGTTGTGGCCAAACGCAGCCATGTAGGTTGTAAGAAAAAAACAAAGATTACTGATCTAAAGCGCATTTTGAAAATCGAGTATGATCAGCTACTTTTGTCGCTGACTGTACATGCTACATAATTATTATCTAGACATTCTTTAGGGGATCTGATGCGCGAGACGAGATGCTCATAATACATAGTACATAAACATAATTTATATAGGTAGGACATATCAACATACTTACATAAAAATAATATTTTATAAGCAAACTATTTATGCCCCACGGTTTCACCCGCGTCTTTTCGTTATCCCGCAGGAACCTTTTTCCGGGATAAAAAGGAGCCTATGTGTTAATCCAGGGTATAAGCTATTTCCATTCCTCAAATACGTTCATTAGATTTCGCGTGAAAGAGCAACAAAGATACATACATACATACTCACAAACTTACGCGTTTATAATACTTACATATTAGTAGTACATATTAAAATACCTAGCTGTTATTGTGATTTCTTCCGCGTAGGACAGCGATATTTAATGGCTTGGAATTCCTAATTTTCACTCCTGTAAAGTAGGTATCCAAACAATAAACAATTTATACAATACATGTTACATGTTTAGTATACAAAATTTAAGGTAGGTTTCATAGCCGTAGCGAGTGGAAGGTCTCTTGGTTGGAGAGAATATCATTGTCAATCAGAATAATCGAAACTGTCCTTTCAAAATCAAGTTCAATTTTAGGCTTACTTTTTGCAAAATTTTCCTACAATCTACCTTAGAGCGATAAACTAAGCTCGTAGCCCCACCATTGCAGAAAAAAAGAATTCTGACAGTTGCACCATAGATAGAAAGACTTACGTCACCAGTTGTACCCTGGGTCATGGGCCCGCCCTGCCCCTTAAAAGTAATCCTAGCTACGTCCCCCAAGTAACTACACATTAATCTGTGTCTACAGTAGGAATAGTAGGATCTACAGTAGATAAGATTACATTATGCTATTCATGAGACTGAAACAGACCAAGACGCCATGCAATAATGGTACAAAACAGGAAGAGGAAGTGCCCCACCTATGCGTACCGTCCCATGCCACGTCGATTAAGTTGTCAACGTCATATTTTACTTTAAACAATGGTCGCGTTCATTTGCGTAAAAAAAGTACAGTGGGCAACGAACTCGTTTTATTGGAAACGCAGGACCGCTTGTTTTGTTAAGATGTTGATATCTAATTAACTAACTCACGATGTTTCCATCACCCTTTTTGAGTGATGGCAAATCGAAACCGAACTCCGCCGAATCGAACTTTTTTGTGTATCTTCGGTAGATAGAACAAATAGGTCGTAAACTTTTTTATCGTTTTAAACTGTAGTCCACGCGGATGAAACTGCGTAGAAACAAAAAATATCAATGGCGACGTTCACATTTTCAGGGGCCTTAATTGTCTCGGCGTGATATATTATCACATTCGATAAATATCGCAATAACTGTCAAAATTTGTATTGAATTTCGACAGTTATTGCGATATTTATCGAATGTGATGATATCTTTAAATAACTGTCGAAATTCAATACAAATTTTGAGAGTTATTTCGATATACTTTTTTAAACTACCATGGTGAATAACATTAGAATTAAGTTTTGAAACGGGATAATTAACATGTATTTGTTTTTGTTTATTTGTGTTTGTTTGTAGTTATTGCGATATTCATCGAATGTGATAATATATCACGCCTCGAGATCATTCTACTTTAGGTATCTATTTTTGTCACTTCACTAACTGTAACGCCTAGTTATGGCCTCGTGAAATGGGTTGGTTACAGACAGTGAGGTCATCCGAGTCAAGCCCCATGGGGTTAGGGACGCGACGTGACTTTTTGGGGTGGTTCGACTGTATACAGGAGTGGTGTTTGCGTGATACATAGATAATTGATATCTGTCTACTTACGTAGCGTAGCGTAGCATAGCACGTAATAAACAGGTAGGTTTAGATTTAGATTAGCTATTTATTCACAGAATAAAAAGGTAATTTAGGGCCAGTTTTATAAACGTCCGTAAGTAAAATGTCATACCAAATTTCGGTAAAGTTCATAATCTTATTGACAATTTTTTTGTGCTAAAATTTGACAATGAGATCAAATTCACCGAAATTTGGTATGATATTTAATTTACGAACGTTTATAAAACCGGCCCTTTTGTGACCCTAGAGTGAGTTTTTGCGCGTTCTACGCTGAAGTAAAAGCGGCGAGTTTATGAACCAAATTCTTCATACAAATTATAAAAATGTTTAAAAAAGAGTTTTATAGGCACTCGCTGTAAAGTCATCATCATCAATGATGATCACAAGAACTCACAATAGAGCCACTCTGGTATTACTATACTAGCACATTTCTGACGCAACGGAAGTTTCATAACATAAATACTAATAAGCAGACGTAGAAACAGATGTAAAAGGCAAAATACTTTTCATTCGATAATTATAATTTCATTACAATTATCGATACTCTTTGAAAATATCGATACAATTAAAATCTATTACATTATTTTTACTATGACTCCAACTCCCAAGTGTGAGACATTCGCAATCGCTGTTTGTGCCCGCAGTCACCCGCAATGGCCCGCATTACCCGCATTGCAGCCGGTTAAATAACGGGACAGGAAGAGCGCTATCTTGTGTCACTTATGTAAGGTAAAAAACTCTACCAGATTATTATAGGTTCTGATTCTATACCGGAATAAAAAGAAACCAAAAGGGTTTATTTTGTGAGATTTCGATGTCACAGTCACAGCCTATTTTTCAAAGCAACTACTTAGGTTTTTAGTTCATCAACTTGGAAAGCATATAGGGTTATTATTACAGAAAACATTGCTGTTTATAAATAGCGTCATATTATGGGCTGTTAATTACAAAAATAATAGCTTATGAAAATGATTGTGTGTAGATCTAAGACAGACAGTATTTTATACTGGTTCTTAATTAGATTTATGTAACGTACCTAGTACCTACACTCTAATTAATTTGAATACCTTGTTATAAAATGGTAAATTGATCGTTAAGGCTTTATATCCACTTTGTAATCTAGGTATTGGTGAAGTGGTAGTCAAGAGGGTGTGAAATTGTGAATGATGTGTCTTATCTGTCATAGGTGTGAAGTGGAAGAGTGGTAGTCAGTAGGTTTTCAAGTGGTAAAATGGTAGACCAATCAGTGGTTCAGAGAATTATCGCAGGGTAATTTTATTTTCAATAGCTGCACTCTAAAGCTACTACTAGTACTTTATCCTTTAAAAAACTAGTACTTTATCCTGTCTTTTCACATGATGTATTAGGAAACTTTGTTCGGTTCAGCCGTTAGATGAATTCGTTAAAAGAAACAAAGAGACAGGTGTAGGTACTCAAATTCGAATATTAATGTCGGACGGAATCACTCCATCGGGTTTGGGGCATATGGCATGATAACAACTCCTTGAGAGCCAGTACCCAATCCTGGTGTAGCGTAGCGCCACTTTCGACCACATCGTCACATAGCATCACAGGTGAAGACATCAAGTTATAACAATAGGGGCGCTGTAGTTAGAATCAAAACGAACGGAGAAGGTAGGTAAAGCTATTCCAGACAGCCCTGAAGTAGTGGCCTACCTACTGTGTTAGAGTTTTGTACTTACGTCCAGCTTCCATGATACTCTTTTCACCTTTCGGAATCGCAGGGTGATCGTAGTTGAAGCAAGCTGAAAACAAAACAAAGGAACAAATTAATTGACTTTTCACTACTTTCCATTGAGGAAAACACCTTTCGAAGCTTCCCTAGACCTGGCTAGTGGGAACCGATCGATGCTACCCTCTGGCAGAATGCCCGCTGACACTAAGTGCGTTACAAGTACAACTACTACATACCTTGTAAAGGGTTAAAGCTGTAGCGCTTTGCGAAAGAAAAGTTGCATAATTATATTGAACTAGGTCTACCTGATCTGTGGCTAGTAATACGTATAGCATAATGTCAATACAAGTTTAGGTCATCAAGCTATTAGAAGGCGCGATGATTCTGCTGTCAAAGTTACCCAACTGTCAAAAATATGCAAAAAAAGCAATTATTGGTCGACGCAACACGCCCTTAGCCTCGATCGTCCGTTTCTGCGTTATTGTCCACAGCACTCACTAATGATTGACAAGGGAAATAGAGTATCCGCAATTTACCCGCAATGTCTGAAGATTTCGGCTTCCACATATTAAAATTAATAAACGCAGGTAACGTCGGTTATCCTGATTCACATGTGATAAGCCAGGTAGCTAATTTGTACTGAAACGCGACACGACCACACGCCAGCGACGAGCCTAGTTTTGAAGTTGATGGAACAATACTGTTTTATCAAATTAGGTACCTATAGGTATGTCTACGCTAGAACGTTACCATTAAGTCGAAGTTACTAAATATGTTACTGAAATATTAACTAATTCAATATCGATTAGTGAATGTATGGGAAAAATGAAAGCTTTTGTTGTGGCGGTGATGCCACCCTCCTTCTATTAGGAACAATTAGTTCGAGGTTTCAATACTAAATGACCTCTATACTCTACCCAATCCATGTTATAATATCGGTTGAATACATTACCTATACATGTTATGGGTAATGCTAGACGACGTATTAAACCTAAATTTATCCGGGTTAACTTATTAGATCATGTTAGAAAACCAAATTATGAATAACATAGTTTTATTTAAAGAAGGTAACAACGACAAAATACATAATAAAAATTTGCGACTAATAGTGTACAAAATGTTCATTTCTAGGTTTACCTCTTCTAGCATTACTTGCATATAACGTACCTCAACCAATATACTATGCATACCTAAGTTTAATTATAAGTAGAATAGAAAGTTAATTCTAAGTCTGAATTTTGTAAACTCAAAAAAAGTACCTATAGAAAAATACGTAACTTAATGTTTCGTGACTGATATCCACGCAAATGGTTTATACGGGTTGTTAACACCTACCTACTATACTTACCTAAGTAATTACTTATAGTAGCAAGTAGCAACCACTAACAAAGAACAGATATATAATATAAATACTATATGTATATCGTTCCACTAGGTCACTTTAAATAATCAATAGTTTTGCTAGAATTCTAACAGCTATCTATTGTTTATTCAGAAGGCTTTGTAGAATACAAATCGATCGTACACCTAACCTACCACCTATCTATGTCTTTTAAATTTCCACGATAGTGATAGCTGTTACTTTGCAATTAGCAACCAACAGCCAACAGCTGTTGTTTATGATACAGATGCCTCAGAGTTGAAAAAATAAAGTTTAAGATATTTATCTTCGAAATCATATAGGTAAGGTGCTACAGAAACAAAAATGTTATTGGTGTAGGCAAAGTTCGAAGTTTTTTACTTTTTACCTGCTCAGGTAAACGGTACCTCAAGGCATCGAAGTATGACTTTTCGATGCGTGGAGAAGAAAACCAATCAAGAAGTTTTGAACAGAGTTGGAGAAAAAATAACCTTAGCTACTGACAGCATTAAACTGAATTCAAAAGATGCATATCCACTTGGTACGTCATGGCATGACGAATATATAAATAAATAAATAAATATCGGGGGATAATTGCACACAAATTGACCTAGCCCCAAATTAAGCTCGAAACTTGTGTTATTAGATTAAAACCATCATATAGGTAAGGAAAAGTAGAAGAGAAGAAAGTGACAGGTAGGCTGAAGGACATACGTAGACCAAGCCAAAGAAAGGAAAGGACACCATATCATACCAAGAGGTTAAAAAGATGGCAGAGGACTAAAAGATGGAAAATGTTCCACCAATAATAATAGCTCTGAGAACAATGCTATGTGCACTGCGCAGGCGTCACACGCTAATGATCTGCATTTATAAATTGATCTTCAATATGTCTAGGTAGATCCAGTAAGCTGGTGGCCGAGCCGAATGTCATCGGCGAGATAAAAGCGCACAAATTTCGCTGGCTCGGCCACCTTGAAAGAATGGGAGAGGATCTTGCGGTCAAACAAGCATACTTGGGACGGCAGAGTGGTCGTCGCCCGGTCGGCCGTCCCAGGTATCGCTGGAAAGATGAAGTCACGAAGGATTTGCGCGAGCTCCAGGTTGAGGACTAACCGGTGGGGCACAGACCGAAGTGGCGTCTTTTGTTTCGGTCAAGACTCACTTTGGGTCGTTGCGCCATCTCAGTTAGTTAGAGCCAGTAAGCCTATGTGGTGAAGACTAGGTCTCGATTAGCCTAGTTATCCTGACATCTACATATCGAAACGACTAAATATACGTACTCAAAATCTTTATAGATTGTTTACATTATGTCAAAGAAAAGGTACCTAAATGCATTTCAGTACCAACGCTGGTAAAAATGGATGAAACAAATGACCCAAGACAAAAACAAATGGGTTCCGGATGATGTGATTCAGTCTATCATTACACAAAAGACTTTTGACATGATGTACATTGTACAGTTGTACGCCGAGCCCATCGACTCTATAATGGTCACCTACCCCTTCTGATTCTTTAGCGGCCAGTTTCAATAACCTAATCCACGGTTGATAG